>JAQSUU010000144.1:2973908-4460862 GCA_038087645.1 Saccharum hybrid cultivar R570 | reverse complement strand
GACTGGTTTCAAAACTAGCTAGGGTTGGTGTTTTGAGCCAAAAAAGACCCCCAAAACCAGCTTGAGTCTATTTTAGAAACTGGCATAGGCTCATTTTGTCTGAGGGTGATCTAAATTGCTCAAGGTTGACAGTGGAGCTTGAAGTGAGATTTAGGAGGGACAACATGCTAACCTCAAGAGATATCAATTTTAAGCCTAAAAATCATTATTTACATGAAAGGATTTAAAAAAACTAGTGGTCATGGCTAACTTTAGTCTTCACTAATATGCATAACAATTTTTTTAATAAAATAGAATTCTTAAAACAACACTATGAATATAGATATGATAGAACGGTTCATGAAAATGTATAAATTTATCTAAGAAATACCTAAACGAATTATTTCTATGGATATTAATATAGTTTTAAATATATTTGTAGTTAGGAACTTTCATGATTGATGAAATAACACTAGTGGTCATGGTTATCTTTAGTCTACACTAATATCATTCACTGCTTAATATGTTGATTATTCTCTATCAAGAAATCATATGCATAAGAACTTTTTTGAATAAAATATAATGCATACAACTATACTATCAATATAGCTACGATAGAAGGTTCGTGAAAATGTATAATTTTTTCTAAGTAATACCTAAATGAGTTATTTCTATGGATACTAATATAGTTTTAAATGAATTATTGTAATATTTGTATAGTTATAGGGACTTTTCATGATTGATGAAATATAGAAATGCTATATCTGCATCTTATTTAAGCATGTATATCTGCATGATAGCATAATATGTATGTATTATTTATCTTAGTACTATATGCACCATTAGTAATAAAACAGGGTAATTTACAAACATGCAGAAACTCAATTTGTGGTTATTTTTCTAATTATGCATGCTGTCATTTGAATGAAAAAATGAGGGTTATAATAACCATGGGATGAGTATTTGAGAGAAATTGTTACGCAATTTAGTTTTTATCAACAAAGACAGGGTGTTTGAATGAAAATTTGAGGGCACAAAATTCATGACTCATGAGGTTACCTTATAGTATTATATTTTATAATAGTGAGGTGGGTAACTTAGAAGCAATAATAGAGATTTATTTTATGTCATTGTTTATAATGGTAGATTTGGGCAATCTTTTAGAAAACAGAATAGGTCGAATCGATATTACTTTACTGAAGTGATCGCCGTATCTTTATGATTTTTTAGAAAGGATTTTTTTTCTATTGCATCTTGTTGGCCCTTCAATTAGTAATAAGAAGATGGCTTACAATGGCTTATCTGATTATCCAGTTGTTTTACTTGCAGACCGGCACTAGATTAGCATCTAACAACTTACATGGTATTCCTGTCTTAAGCTGTTCTATAGGTGATTGAACTACAACAGCTTGTGACAAACACATCCAGGTAACTGAAACATGGTACTCCATAACTGTATTGCCGTAATCAGCCTTGTTCTTTGGGTCAAAAACAATATAGATACATCTATATATATCGTTTATGAACATTACACAAACAGGGCCAACAAACAAACAAACTAAAACCTCTTTTGGCAACATGTTTCCACAGGATTACGTGCCCCTTCTGTTGCCGTTTCATGAATAATGTTACCGCTATTACATTGCTTTTTTCGCAGCAGTGTGACCGTCTGAAAAGCTGTATACGGCCTCAGTGAACACCGGCGGCGAGCCTGGCTCTCAAGTCCTTCCTTAGGATCTTGCCGGACGGGTTCTTGGGGATGGATTCGGTGAAGAAAACCTTGTGTACCTTCTTGTAGAAAACCACCTGCAGCATTACATTTATATGAGATTTCAGTCTCAAGACCCAGCTCTTCATTTGCAGAAACTTCTGCAACGGTGTTTTGGTCTTAGCACTAATTGTTCCTGAACAAATGCAGATATTTTCTTGCATTCTTTGGTTCAACGGAAGCATAAGAAACATGGTGTTGCTTTTACCTCCTTGGCGACAAATTGCTTGATCTCATCCTCGGTGACTTCAGAGCCTTCGGTCCGCACGATGAAGGCGACAGGGATTTCACCAGCAAGATCATCCTTCATTCTGTGGGAAGAGATGTAGAAGATTTTCAGAATAATAATTTAATTAACCCAAGAAACTGGCAGTGCAGAACTGCATAGTACGTTGTGTTTCTATGTGAAGGTATGGATGAGCAACTTACGACACGACGGCGGCGTCCTTGATCTCCGGGTGCGTGATGAGGAGCGCCTCGAGCTCCGCCGGGGGCACCTGGAACCCCTTGTACTTGATGATCTCCTTGAGCCTGTCGACGATGAAGATCTCGTCGTCGTCGTCGACGTAGCCGATGTCGCCGGTGTGCAGCCAGCCGTCCTTGTCGATGGTGTTCTTTGTCGACTCGGGGTCGTTCAGGTAACCTGAATGGTTGATCGGTAGCATCAAGTTAGTTTGACAGAGCCAGAACCGACCGGTAAAACAATTCAGCAATGGCATGTCAATTTAATTTTTTATTTTTAAATAAACAAAGAAAGCAAAGGTGTGGGCGAAAAGATCCTGTGCGGCCAGATGCCATCAAAGATAGAGTTTGGTTTGGTCAGGTTTGGCAAGACATACTCTTCAACGATAAGTAAGACTGAAAAAAGGCAATAATTGACTTGTGAATTGTGATGCACCGATTTCCTTTCCCCGCCCAATCATTTGCTTGCTGTCTCGGTCACGCGATGGTTCACCAAACATTTGCTAGCATTTCAGTTTCAGGTCCTGGTTTCTCTGATCGCTATGTCGTCAGACAGAGATAGGTAGGACGAGAGAACGACGGACTTGACTCTGCTGCGGATGCGACATGATGCCGTCCTCGCACTCCCACGCCAGGTAGTACCGACGACTAATCATGCGCTCATATTAGGTAGACCAATCACCAAACCAACTGCCGCTCGGAAGTCCATCCGGAAAGCAAGCTCTCTGCATCTGTCCTCGGCTAGTGTTTAGTGTTCGCCGACGCGGTGATGCCGTCGGATCATGCGATTCTGTGGCGGTGCAAGCAGTCAAGCTCAGGTCAGGCGATGGCAATCAGGCAAATGTGACTTGATGAATTGGAAGCATGGTATGGAGGTGGATCAAGTGGAGGCCAGCACAGCAGAGCATTTGGTTTGTGTTGGTTCCTGGTCGCCTGTTCCACCACCGGCGATGGACGTGAACGTTCATGACCCGCCATGACCATGAGCGTCCAACTTTCTTTCTTCACCAAAGTTTGACTTCTCTAAAAATTCTTCTATCTATCTATGTGCGTCCAACAAGACTTGCTATGCTAGCTGCAGTGCTGCACCCTCAATCAAATCATGTGGCGTGGTGGCCACAGCCCACATGGTCCTTTTTCGCGAATAAAAAAAGGAGACTTGCGACATGGACGCCGCGGCCGTGCCATGGCGACGATGCGCTGTTCCCGGCAGCTGGAGGAGCGGGAGAATGATACGCAAGTCGCTGCTCGCCATGCCCAACAACCACGCCCCGCGGCTGCTATGCAGAAAACGCGAAAACGTGCGGTGGATGGGGAACCAAACGTAATGGAAAACTTGGACCAGATCACCACTAACAAATCCCTTGTTTCAAAGTCTCCAGCTACCAAATTAGCGCGAACGAACGGAACACCACCGAGCGCGCCACATGGTTTTCTAGCGCGCCTTTGTCGACGAGTGGAATTCTTTCTACCCCCTGTGGCTTTGCAGACGGTGTCAATGGCACGATGGTCCCTCGTTCGACGATGACGAAAACGACGAAAAAAAGGTGTCGAAATGCCTCCTACATTTCGAGAGAACGGTTGGTGGGGTTCGTTCAAAGCAGGGGATCTTCAACTGCTGATTCACGTGGAACGACTAGTCAGCCGGTTTTTCTTGCATCCCTTATTATAGTTAGATAGACTAGACTAGACTAATCATTCAAAATGCCCCCCACCCCCAGTTTAAATGCCGATTTGCGAATGGGTTTTGGGCGACTGCTGTCGCGTGGCCTAACCGCAGGGACCAAACGAACTCCAACCAAACAATGGAAATTTTGTCAACATCACCAAGCTGTACCCACCACTGTTCTCCCCAAACAATGGACTCGTGCTCCACTGGTGCAGCAAAGCCACGGGGCCCACGCGGCGGAGCACCACATGGGCCCACGTGACAGTGCCATTGCCGTGGCCTCAAGCGCCAGGTCGGCGTCAGGGGCGTGGCGTGCCAGCAGCCAGGTCGGCGCTAACGACATGCGAAAGTGAAGCTTGTTGGAAGGATGGATAGTCACAGTACGAGCACGAGAGCTACAAGCCAACGACTACAACAAGAAGGGGTCGGGGTCAGACAACGACCGACTGGGGCAGTGGGGCGCACGCACCTTTCATGATCTGCTCCCCGCGGATGCAGATCTCGCCGGGCTGGTTCCGGCCGAGGGCGGCGCCGGTGTCGGGGTCGACGATCTTCAGCTCCGCGTTCCGCACCACGGTGCCGCACGACCCGGACTTGACCTGGAACGGCTCCTTGGCGAACGCCAGGCACATCGCCAGCACGGGCCCCGCCTCCGTCATCCCGTACCCCTGCCCGAGGACGGCGTTGGGGATCTTGGTCATGAAGGCGTCCTGGAGCTCCTTGCCCATGGGCGCGGCGCCGGACATGACCATGCGGATGGAGGCGAGGTCGGCGGCGGTCACGCGGGGGCTCTTGGCGATCTCCACCACGATGGGCGGCACGAAGGGCGCGATGGTGATGGCGTGCTTGCGCACCAGGTCCACCAGCGCGCCCAGGTCGAACTTGCGCATGATCACGATGGTGGAGCCCGCGCGCAGCCCCGCCAGCAGCACCGAGTTGAGCGAGTAGATGTGGAACAGCGGCAGCAGGCACAGCAGCACGTCGTCCTTGCTGAAGTACAGGTTCGGGTTCTCGCCATCAACCTTCATCATCAGTCACGTAGACAGATCATCAGTTAGCATCTCCAGCAGCAGTCAATTGCATTTCAGCATTTGCAAAAAGTATGTTTTGGCGCCAATGCAAAGAAGAAATAATCGTCTCGGCACGAATCTCAACGCAGCTGTCCGGTTGGCTACTACTTGTTCGGTGGAGACAGTGGCGGGGGACATGAGGTGGGCCTGCCGCATCCGAACAAATTGAGGAAGCTTCGGCCTGAGCGCGCCCAGCGCCGGGCGTAGAACGCCGGATGAATCCATGCCATCATTTATGAGCCGGCCTATTCGCATGACACCTACTGTACTAACGAATGTTCCTCGGCACAGGTTGGGCCCAGCTGTCCTTGTCCCCACATGGACGGGGATGTCACCGTGGCCGCGGCGACGGCGACCAAGGCGACAGACACGGAGACGACGACAGCGAGAGAAAGAGTAAGAGCCAGAGCATGGCATGTACCTGCTGCGCGACGCTGGTGATGAGGCTGCGGTGGGTGAGCATGACGCCCTTGGGGAGTCCGGTGGTGCCCGAGGAGTAAGGCAGCGCGACGACGTCGTCGGGGTGGACGTCGGCGTCGGCCTCGAGCTCCTCGGCCGCGATCACCTCGGCGAACTCGACGCAGCCGTCGAAGCGGCCGTCGACGGTGACGACGGGGACGCCCCGCCCCGCCGCGAACTCGCGCACCTTCTCCACGGCGCAGGCCTCGGTGACGATGAGCTTGGCGCCGGCCGCCTCCGCCTGGCGGTGGATCTCGTGCGGGGTGTAGAACGGGTTGGCCGTGGTGGTGGCGGCGCCCAGCCGGGCCGCGCCCAGGAAGGTGAAGGCGAACTCGGGGCAGTTGCGGAGCAGGTTCATCACCACGTCGCCCTTGCCCACGCCCATGGCGCGCAGCCCCGACGCGGCGCGACGGGACAGGGACTCCACCTCCGCGTACGTGTACGACGCGCCGGTCTGCCCGTCGATGAGGCAGGCGCGGTCCGCCACCTCGCTCATCTTCCCGAAGCAGTAGGCGTGCAGCGACTGGCTGTTGTTGATCTCGATGTCGGGAAGCTTGGACCGGAACACCACGGCCTTCTCCTCCGCCGCCGGCTCCGCCACCGGCACTGGCACCGCGACCGCCGTGTCCACGGAACCCATCTCTCCGGCCGGCGAGCTTTGCTCTCTTTCTCTCGGAAGGACGAGTTGCTTGTCGATCGGGCAGGTAACGTTGCGCTGGGCGGTTGGTTGGATGGTACTATAGGAAGGAAGGAGACGATGGCTGGTGCGGTGTGCGACCTCGCCGGGGCTCTGATCTCCTGGAGGGCAGAGGACCGGCAGGTGCCGGGTTATATACGAGCAGGGGAGGACAGGGAGTTGGGGAGTTGGTGAGTGGGGCCTGAGGGGGTGACGTGTGGGACCCGGGTGGAAGTGGGAGAGTGGTGGGGGTGGGGTAGGAGAGCTACGGGGTTGGTGAGGGAGAGAGAGGGGCCGTGGTTCGTTGACTGGGACGGGGGCGCCACGTCGGTGTCGTTTACCGACCCCACTAGTTCAGTGCCCGTGCTAACGCCACGGGTTCATCTCAGAGATGCACATGAAAAACAATCGAACGACGATATTTTTTTTCATAGTTTAATCCGAAAAACACTCATGCATAGCAAGACATAATAGGTCATGTTATCACTCAATCTATCAAGTGTCCAATTTCATCCAGAAGATCAATAAGCATCTGTTTGAATGGACTGTGAATTTTGCAGTTGGGCTTCTGGAAGGCATATAAGAGATGGAAATAACTGGAATCATTGCTTTTGAATTCCAGTGTGTGCACTATAATGAAAGTTAGGGGATGGGAGTAACAGCTTAAATGTTTGAAGCCAATGATTGAGAAGCAAGTAAAACTACTATGAGACGGTATATGTTTCTATAGTCAAGCATAGTCCCTATATTATTGAATACACAACTCTGTTTTTCTAAAAAATTGTGCATTACCAAGCCATGTTTAAACTATCTCCATAAGATTAGACAGAATCAGTTTCACAAACAGTACTTAGTTTCTATTACAAACTTCATTTCTTTCCATCGAGGAAAAGACAACCTTAATTTTTCCATTTGGAGTTCAAGTGTTCCATCAGGTCACCCCACTCCTTCAGGGATCCTTTCCGGCCATGCCACCAGTAGCTCCGATTGGGACAATCAAACCTTGCAGGTTATCTAAATGCCAGACTGGGCACAGAACAGCCCAATGCTTGATCATCAAGAGAATGGTGCAACACACTTGCCGCCAGAAGCACCAGCTGGGATACTAAAAATATATAGATTTTATCAGTTTCCGCAATGCCCAAAGACAGCAAGTTGAACAGGAGATTAGCATAACAGCAAGTCAAATGTACAACCTTGCAATTCTGCAACGATGTAACCAACAAAGAGCATCTGTATTTGTATTATGCTGATAACAAGTTTAAAAAATATAAAGAGCAAAATCAAAGATATGCTAAGGGAATCTTCTGAATTACCTACAGCTTAGTACTGGCACTTGTGGTGTCTTAGTTAATGATAAGAATGACTTCCAAGGAAATATTCCAAAAGGTCACTGATTGATTCATCAGGATCTAGTGGTATATTACGCACATGGACCTAAAATACATTGTTAAATTAGTAATGTAGATTTAACAAACTCAAAGGCACATCAACTTATCACGACAACTCTGTAAAGATAGTTCCTATCTGACATGTTTTTTTATTTTAGTTCAAATCCAATATATTTGGAACATGGAAATATATCTTTGTTGAAGTTCCTATTTATTTGTACACCCCTCAAAGTCTTATACCAAGCAATTGATAGATTTGAACAAGAATTCAATTTGTTTCACGACAACGAAGAACTATGAGAATGCAAAAATTTAAGACCAAGGTCGAATCAATCAGTAAGTTTGTGGAACATTGTTTCCTTGTCAGTCATCCAAATCATACCTGCATAAGCTTATTACCACTGGCCCTCCATCTCATGCCTCTCCTCATCATCTCCCTTATGATGACCCGAACTGAGGATCTCGACCCACCGCTGACGTGCCACTTTGGCTTCATCACGTCGCTCAACATGTACTCTATCCAAGTCTTCATCTTGCAACCACCAATTCATGGCAATGTTACAAGAAGAGTTCAAGTAAAATTCATAGTGACACAAAATAGACAATCACAATGTACATGTGAATTGTTTACACATGAATTTGGAAGCACTATGGCGTTGAACAACTCCAACTCCTCCAACTCAGCACCTGTACTGCAACTCTGAAAATGAGTATCGATCCTGTACTGCTGGGCTGATGGGCTTCATCAATATTCAGGAGCTTTAATTGCGCAAACTAAAGCATGATTCACCAAAATGTTTAAACCAAATCAGTAAAGCTACATACCTAGAGCAATATACCTAAACCAAATCGTGAATCCTGATCAAATTGATTGCTATGAATTTTATCTCAAACATAAGGATCGGAGCATTCTCTATCTCAGCTGTTGTCAAGATCATATTCGCATATGTTGTAAAAAAGGTAAGCAAGTTCATAATTTCAGACAAAAAGGTGAGCGAGGCAAAAGAAATTTAGGGAAAAAATTGAGACCACAGGTACAATCACCATTCTCTATCTCATGTGTTGGGTGTGTTGGGTGTTCATATTACCATTTACATATTTCAATGGATTTAAGTAATCCATCTATGAACCTTATTAGGCCACCACAAATTAATCCTTCTTAAAATAAGCATCCTAGCAAAGTGGGTGAGAGAGCATCACCTGGTCCTCCTGCCTGAAATCCACGCATGATGACGCCTTCTAGCTCTTGTCCGCCACACGACCATGACTCTCAGTTCCAGCTTGTCCGCACAACACCGGTTCTCGACACCGGCATCTGCCACAACAACACCTCCTAGCTCCTCGCTCCTGTAAGGTGATCTATATTACATATACTTTTCTATTTTTTACTCCTAGTGCTACCTAAATGGAACAATAGAGCATCCATTCTGATTCACACATACTCGTGTATTAATTGGAACAAAAAATTTGGCCAATTCACATTGGTTATATTTCTATGGAATAAAAAGCTATAGGTCCAACCCTATCTTTTGCACAGAGACTATCCGATTTAGCTCCAGCCAAAAGTTTCACATTCAGGTTCAGATAGCCACGAGTTAATTGGTCTCGTATGTCAGGGCCAACTAAACAATAGTATGTGTTAGGCCATCTGTTTGGGAATATCTTCATATGGCATTTACATTTCACCAAGCATTTCATATTCGCAATACAGTAACCATTAAACAATGAAGGGAAGAAAGACAACTGATAGTCAATTTTTCAGGGCAGAGCAAAGCAGAAATTGGTGTTGCCTACCTCAGCTTTCTTTAAAGGATGAAAACACAGGAAGCCAATAATAGTAAAACAGATGGCAAGGGGCACATCCTTCATAGTCAAAAATAACTCCTTGCCTTTCTTTAAAGGATAAAAACACATGAAGCTCTGAGTTTCTAACATCCTCTCTAATGTACAAAAGCAGTCCCGAGTTAAGGAATGATCTTACCAAATACCGTGTCATGGGTACCCACAAGAGAAACTTGCACAACTGTTCGATACATTGAGGGCAAGGGATCATTAAAATTTCCAAGCTGTGAACTAATAGTTGAAGCAAATTTGGAATAAATCAATCAACCACTTTATTTTTTCATTATCAATTCAGATTCAGAAGGTCTTATTAGACTCAGCTAGCTGCACTTACTTTTTTTTTTGCAAGGCAAGACGTCCATACATAATGATATATTGAGCTGATCTGGTTAACGACAAATCTATTAGACTCTGTCTACATGCATTGTACATGAAAATCTGTTAGGCTACATCTTACCGACAAGAAATCGAGCTCTCGAACCTCAGACTTGAACAGGTCCCTCGCTAACACCACAAACCACATCACATAGACTTGCAGAAAGTACACATAAATCTCCTATGCAACAGTGACATGAAAGGATAACAAAACAAACACAAACTACGATCACCTCTGTAATTGTTGAGACCTCCAAATTGGATTTCCCCTTCTTCCTTCTCCCTTCACGTGTCTGGTATTGTGAAATCCCTAAATGAAAACACAAAAAAATTCAGAAATGCTGACCAATACTGGCGTCCTGCTCCGATGCTCCACCAGCGTCGTGGGGCGGCGGGGCGTGCAGAGTGCGTGCGCGATCGCGGATCGGGGGCGGGGCCTGGAGGAGAGCAGCGCCGGCCGCCGGAGATGTCGCGGTAGGTGAATCCGCGCCTCTCGCCACTCTGGATTCTGCGCACCACCCATTGACCACCGCCGCCGCCGCTCCTCAATCAGAGATCCCCATCCACGGCGACGCCCTCGTCATGGCCGCCGGCGACGTCACTGCGAACATCCCGCTCACCTCTAGCCGCACGCCGCCGCTTCTTCACCGCCGAAACCCTAGCAGCAGTGCTGGCCCCTCGCGTGCGCACCAAGGTATAAGGAAGAAGAAGAGGGCGGGGGAGGTAGAGGGGAACCAGATCCGCCCATCACTGGCCGTCGAGCCGGAGGTGGCTGCCGGCGCAGGACCAAGGTGGCGGCGGCGGAAGTCGAGAGGCGTGCGGCTTTTGTCGCTCAAGCGGATAGGAGTCGGATGTTTCATTTTTCCCCCGAGAAAAAAAGATGGGTGCTGGGGGATCGAACCGTGGTGGGAGGAGTGTGGTCGTGGGGGGTTGGTTGCGGAGGGAAGCCTGGCGCGATGAGGCGGAGGGCACGGGGTGAGAAGCGGGTGAGAAGCCTCGCATCACACATCGAATCGTAGCCGTTGGATTTGCTCTAGGTGTTTTATTAGCCATTGATTTTGATGATGTAGGATTTTTATATGCAATTTTCTGGGTACACAATGTTGAAGGCTCTCAGCAGGTGACATTTTACTGGGTGGACCAAGTATAATTCGAAGTGGTCAATTATAGTAGAGATTAGCCACGGATGTGTGGACTGTGGTGGCCATTTTACGGAATCCTCCTCTCCTCCTGTCGAGCTGAGCAGAGCTGGAGCTGCCACCATTTCCGTGCCGTGGCTGCGGTTGGTGACGGTGATGGCCACTGTTCATCCTGACCTTCTCAAGTGTCTGAATGTGTCCAGGACAAGGGGTTGCATTTCCAGAGCCTGACATGGAAACCTTTGTCTTCCCGTCGACAGGGGCGGGCCCAGGCCTAGGGCCAGTAGGGCCATGGCCCTAGTCGCAGCCCAGATTTTTTTTAGAGCAACTCTTCAATTTTGGCCCAAGAAGGAAGCCCAGTAAGAAGACTAGGGCAGACACCATGGGAGTGAGGAGTTCAATCGGTCACGCCCACGCCGTCATACGCGTCGCCCGACTCCTCTGTCTTCGTGGCTCCGCCTCCCGTTCCGCCGCCGCTCATGCACTGCTCCCGCCTGGCGCCGCCTCCTGCCTTGTAACACTCCGGTGTTAAGCAATACATTTTTGCATGGCAATCATATTGCATAGCATTCATATCATTATAATCATGTATGATAATGGTATAATTCGATTAAAATAAAAGCTTAAACATGCTATATTTAATGGACTATAATAATATGATAATCACATTATATCAAAAGCCTTGCAACCATAATTTTACATCACTTGGAACTTTAGTTCAAATTTTGGAGCTCAAAATTTGTCAAAACTTGCTTAAAAATAATTATGAAAAATATTCAAAATTTTCCCCTATTTTAGCTTTTATTTTGTCATTAAAAATCTATCAAGAATTTTGAGATGGCCCCTTAATCAAAGTTGTAGAGAATTTAATTTTGAGCAACTTTTATTTTTGGGCCAAATCCATAAAATGCTTTCTTCTTGTTCAAAATTGGGTTTGAAGTTTGAAATGCATTTAAATTCGAAAATCAAAAATCAAAAATGGATTTTCTTCCTTCACGGGCCGCCGCCACCGGTTCGGCCCAGAGCCAGAGTCGGCCCGCCTCACCGCGCGCGCGCGCCCGCGCTGCCCCGCCTCGGCCCAGGCCCAGCCGGCCGTCTCCCTCCTCCGCCCGCGCCCTCGCCCGCGCGCGCTGGCGCTCCGGCAGAGCACGCACGCCGCGTGGCGGCCGCATGCCGGCCACAGCGGCCGGGTGGCGCTCGGTCGCCCCCACCAGCGCGAGCGCCCACGCCTTAACCCCCCCCCCCGCGCAGCGCCTCGCCATTCCTCCCTCCGCTCTGCCTCCTCGCTTGTTCACCGAGCGCAGCTGCCGTTTCCGCCTCCGCCACCGCACGCGCTCGCCGGACACGCGCGTTCCGACGAGCTCCGGCCACCGCAGACCTCTCCATCTCGCCACGAGCTTCCTCTCTCTCTGGCGCACCCCGTGCTCACCTCCATCTCCCGCGGTAAGCTCCACAGCCCCGCCAATCGCTCGCCGGAGTTCCGGCCGAGCTCACCGTGGTTCTCCGCTCCGTGGAAACCCCGCCTCCGCCTCTTCTTTTCCCTCACTCGCGCGAGCATCTTGTTCGCCTCCTCCTCCCGGTGCTCGGACACCATCTCCCGTGCCGCCCCGTGGCCGGAGAGGAGCTCCCGCCGGTGAGCAGCGCCGCCGAGCCGCCATGGCCGGTGGCAAGCTCGATTTCGAGCTCCTCCGGTCATGCCAATGATCTCAACGGGACCGCCTCGCCTTGAGGATCACGACGGTGGTGACCTCGTCGCCGGCGACCTCGCCGTCGTCGAGATCCGCGCGGTCAGCGCCCTCCTTGACTCGGAGCGGCTGACGCGTGGGACCCGGTTGACCCGCGGGCCCGCCTGTCTGTCTCTGTGTGCGCGCGCGTGTGTAGATCGCCGGGTGCGTCTAGCCGTTCAGCGGCTGGATTTAAAAAGGATTTTTGGAAATGATTTTTCAGAAAATGTATAAATGCTTTAAAAAAATTGTAACTTGCTCATTTTAGCTCCAAATTTGATGAAACAAATTTCTATGGACTCTTTGGGACCAGATCTATGGTATAAAATTGTTGCATGTCATATTTGATGTACTTTTCTGTAGAGTTTATAATTAAATAGTAAAATGGCTATTTTCTTGATAAATACTTAATAAATCCTAGAAAAGTCAGAAAAATATGATTCCAAATTTATTAATCTTTTTGTGTCATGTACTTTCTAGGGAAATTTTATAGCTTGGGTGTTCTGTATAAAAATTTGTAGTTGCAGTTCAAATGCTTTTTACTACCAATATTTGTTATTTTTGTTATTTAAATAAATTTGAATAAAACATGCAAGTGATAATTTTTCTATAGTGTGTGTTTAGGTAGTAGATAGTAGAAAAATTTCTAAATCTGTTGTTTGATACTTTTCATAATGTAAAGTATTTCAAATATCTATTTTAGGCCCTAGTTTGTTATTTTTGTGTAGGCAGTTCTAGTTACCCAAATGCAGTAAAAATTTTATGTCAAGCTATTCTTTATATTAGTAATCCACTGTAATTTTATAAGATTTTTCTGAGCTACTAAAATATGTGTTGCTGTTCAACCATAGGACTAATTAGGGTTTCTATTTATTCTTAATGCAAAGTTAGTTAGAGAAATATACTTTGGTGTATCTTTGAAGCATCTTGTTTGATTAGTACTCTCGCATGGTGGAAAATAGTGGTGGTAGTTTTCGAGTACATGTTCTTGGATGACGTAGACTACCTTGTAGAAGAGTCATAAGTTCCACGTAATCCGATAACGTAACATATCCGTTACATCGCATGCACTCCGCATCATCATCATCTCATGTCACCTCTGCAATGCACCTCTGCATGTTGCACTCATATTTCTGCATCATACAGGATCGCAGGAAGTGGTTCCGACAGTTGTTCCCGAGGACGTAGAGGAGCAGCCCGAGGAGCCGGAGTCAGCAGAAGTAGAAGAGGAGTCCGGTGAAGAGCTTCCGGAGTGCCCTGACCATCGTCCCAGTACCTTCGAGCGAGGCAAGCCCCGGAGCATTTCTCCCCCGGTTTGCAAATAATTATTTATTAATTTTACTTAATCTGATGCATTAAGTTTAGGAGTTGTTTGCAAACGTTGCTGCATTATACCTTGTTCCACCTTGTTTTACCGATCCTTGTCACCCTGGTGTCCACGGTCAATACTTGCTTAGCTTGCTTAGACCGGTAGAAGTCGGGTGATTACCTGTCATCCGCGAGCTATAGGGGATTACCTGGTTTTGTGAAAGAGATGTCATGTGAGAATAACTCAGTGTGGAAATGAATGTGAGACCGGGCGGAAGCTTGCAGGGTTCTGGACTGTAGTGTCTTCCGTTTGTGTCGATTAAGGACCGTCCGATGTCGGGCCTCGGGTCATGTTGAACGCATGCCTCACATTTAGCTGGCCGAATAAAGCACCTTTCGACCGCGAAGCCGGGAGATTATTCGGGCCGAGTAGATTGCCCGCAACGCACTGTACCGGAGCAGTAGTGGCAGGAAACGGGGGCGCGATGATAAGGCCAAAGAGCAGTCGGGCGGCCCCCGGGTACATGTGGTTCCTGGCAAGCTCGCGACTTTACCTGAATAGTTGACTCGATGACCAATACCTCACTTTAGCGGGTGAGTGAGGTTTGTGTGAGGAATAAATTACCAGCTGGTCAATAATCGATTCGAATCGCCATCGTTCACTGGATAGTGAGCACTTGACTTGAGTTACTTCATCGTAGTAATACTGATGAAACACTTGGATAGTTATGAGAAAATGACATGGTAATTATTGTCAAATATCAATGGTAATCCTTGCTTGCTTAATTCCATGATTACTTTAGCATAAGTGCAAACATAGTTGACAGGAGGATAAAGAATTAAAATATGACATGCTTTTGTAAATGATTTGCTAAGCTAAAAATGCTTTTCTTGCAAATGAGTCAGCTACCCCACCAAACAGCCTATCATGATCCTTGGAGTCTTTTGTTTTGGTTCTGTCGGGTAAGTCTAGCTGAGTACCTTCTCGTACTCAGGGCTTTGTTCCCACTTGTTGCAGATGGACAGATGTACTATGGGTATTGTATCAACTGTCTCTACCCTGCGATGGGCGAAGCCTAGGACCATGGGCAATGGTCACTCACTACTCCTCGCCTGATGCTTTTGTGGGAGATGATCGCGAGCTGGCACTGTATTTTGGAAAAGATGTGTGTGTGTGCGCTTTGAACTAATGCTTCCGCTACTTTATTTGAAACTGGTTTGTAATAACTATGTTTAAACTCCGATGTATTTTGTGCCGCAAACTGCTGTGTAACTTATGAAGGTAATCGCTGAACTTATTACGATCTTGGCTGTGATGTGAAATGGTTTGAAATCCGTCGAGATTTCACGGACTACCGGGTTATACGGGCTTAAGTTTGGTAAATTGTCCATCCGTTGGATGATTTTCTTACTTAATCTCGTATAATTGGGCGGTTCTGTTACAGCTGGCATCGGAGCAAGGTTTAGCGTAATTACTGTTCATAAGTGTATTTAAACCAAAACCCTGCTTAAAAAGTGTGATTTTGAAACTAAAAAAAAAAAAAAAAAAGTGTGCCAGTGGTCATATCCTGTATGCCCAGTTAAGGACTCTAGGTGGCTATTTAAGTACTAACTTGGGGTTCTGCACCATATTTCTTTTTCGTTGCTCATACGGCGTGCTATTGTATGAGTGCCACTTAATTGAGTGGTAATGTATGGATCAGTTACCTCTACGCTTCGGTAAGTGTGAGTTGTGAGAGCATGATCGGATACACCGCCGGTCTAGGGAAAGTGCTTATATGATACTTGGATAATTACATGTTTTACACATGTTTTTATAAAAGTGTCGCATGTGTGGGTGTTCCGTCCGTTGAGGCGATGCCGTCAATAGGACGATGTGTTTGGGTAGTCACTACCGTTGTACACGCATCTGGGGATTCGTGTAAAGCGTGTAGGTAGGTTTACTGCTTTCATGCATTCATGGGGAATGGGCTGAAATGAGTTTTCTGCAGGTACATAACAGCGTATCGTGTAGACCGAATTAGTTACGTATATGAGAGATCGTTGTATGCCACCAAATTCACCGTTAGATGCTTTTTTTTTCCTAAGTTTGTGAGAACGTAAGACTCGTGCATGCATCATATTGTTTGTGCATTCCATTCATGGCATGCATTCCTCCCCTTATAAAAGGATTATCCCATTTTGATAAAAGTGACCTCAACTAAATTATGTTCTCACCGGGTAATTAAAACTTGTGCTACAGATGGCCCGCACGAAGCAGACTGCCCGCAAGTCCACTGGAGGAAGAGCACCCCGTCGTCAGCTAGCCCCGCGGGAGCGCCGCAACACGGACACTTTTCTAAGCGAGTTTGGCATGCCCACCTTGCTTTGGAGAGTGCTCCATGATGTGGGGTACCCGGAGGGACAAGAGCCAGTTTACTCTTGGAGCGAGAGCCAGCTAGCTGAAGATGGACTTGCTGTGGTAGAGATCACCGTCCCTGCTCTTGGTGATGCGCCAGAATGGGATGGTTGGCATTTGGAGTTCGAAGGACGCACTCCAGTCGAGGGTGCAGAGGGCGCAGCTTTTCGCGTCATCCGAGACATCATGAGCAGATTTCCCAATGAGTTAGCAGCAGCTTTGGCCGGTACTTTCCCAAGAGATGATCCTCGCGACGCCATTTGGGTACAGCCGCAAGGAAGTGCCCTGGTTAGAGGCCCCAGTGAAGGACGGGCTAGCGACAATCACACCATGAGTGCCATGTATGCAGCCATCAGAGCATATCAAGGTCTGGAGAATACCTATTGGACCTTGACTGGCCTGCGTGGTGATGATCGGCTTGAAGCAAGGAAGCAGAAGAAAAAGCAAGCGCGTGCCATAGCTAGCTTGCAGGAGCAGTTGGCTGATATGAGCTTGCAGCGGGACCGAGCTCTCGAGAGAGGTGAGAGTTCCATGCAGCAAGTACAGAGGCTGACTCAGGCCAACAGGAATGCAGATCGCCTGTTGGAGCAGCTAGTACAAGAAAGGAATGAAGCCTGGAACGAGAGAGACCTTTTGAGGCAGAGGGTCGAGGAGCTAGAAGAGTACAATGCCAACTTGCATGAAGAGTTCCATGCCCTCTACAACGGGATGGGCCCGTATGCTCCTCCGAACGCCGCTCAGATGGACCTCGACGACGACGCCGCTGCTGAAGGTAGCGAGGGCGACGCCTCCGACATCGACGATGGCCCCGAGGAGTAGGATAGTGTCATGCGTTAGTAGCTAGACGTGACGCGATGGCCTTCTTTTGGGTTCCATGTATCATGATGTATCCTGTTCGACCTTGAGACTGATGATCTTTGGAGTTTGGTTGTGTATGCGATACCCGAACGCATAAAAGTCCAGTGTATGTATGCTGGCAACATGGTTGTATGGAACGCGATGTTGCTTTTGAAATAACTTAATTGGTGTTGTTGTTTAATTGGAATGAAATTATTGCGCCTCTGTTTTCTTGTATGACTTGTTCTCTCCAATGAATTCAGTATGGCATGATTGTTCCTTCGGACACAATTTTACAACTTCACTCAATGGTGCTTGTTGCTGAAATATGCAGATGGCCAACACTCGTCGTGCTACGTACGAAGCCGCTGAGACTGGTGGCAACGGTGCAGGAGCTGGTGGAAGTGGTGCCAACAATGTCAACCACCAGGAACCACGTCCAGAACCACATTTGCCCCCTCCTCCGCCGCTCACCGCAGAAATGTTCTTCACACAGTTTCTTGGAAGTCAACGCAGTACTGAACAATCACAGAGGAATATGGAAGACTTTCTGCGTACCATTGCGGAAAATGTTCAAAGGGGAAATAACCAAGGTGGTGGCCAGGGAGTGAACCAGTACAGCAGTTTCAAGGATTTCATGGATACGAGGCCACCTATTTTCAAGGAAGCAGCAGAGCCACTTGATGCCGAAGAATGGATTAACACTATGGAAGATAAGTTCCGTGTGTTAAGGATGACAGAAGTTCTGAAAGTAGAGTATGCTGCACATCAGTTACAAGGACCAGCAGGAATGTGGTGGAAGCATCACCGCAGTACTTTTCCTCCTAATGCCCAGATCTCTTGGAGGGATTTCACTGAAGCTTTTAAGGGAGTTTATATTCCCCCAGGGTTGGTTGAGATGAAGCTTGGAGAGTTCTTAGCCTTGAATCAGGGTACCAAGACGGTGACACAGTATCTGCATGCCTTTAATAATTTGTGCCGCTATGCTCCAGACATGGTTGACACAGATGCAAAGAAGATTGCTAGTTTCAAGAGAGGGTTGAGTCCGAAGATGATGAAGCATGTGGGTACCAATACCCGCAACAGATTCAACGACTTTATCAGTGACTGTTTGAAGCAAGAGAAGAACAATAATGCTTACACCGCATCCAAGAACCGCAAGAGAGTGTTCGAGTCAGGACCATCCCAGTCCAGAGTTGTCCCTGCCAACCGTTCATCTTATCGTCCGTCCGCACCTGGTGCGAGGTTCAGGCCGCCGCAGCATAAAACCCAGAACTACAAGGGGCCACAGAAACCGTACAAGATGGCAGTGCCGCCAACCAAGACCAACGCAGCTGCAGAACAGAGCAACTCCAAGGGAGCTATAGGGTCTGCTGGTACAGTGAAAGGGCCCTGCTACAACTGTGGTCAGCCAGGCCATTTTTCCAAGTTCTGCCCTTATCCGCCTAAAAAGAAGCAACAAACTTACAATGCTCGTGTACACCACACCGCTATTGATGAAGTTCCTGAGGGAGAGCCCGTAACTGCTGGTAAGTTTCTTGTGAACCATCACCCTGCAGTTGTTCTTTTTGATTCTGGATCTTCGCATTCTTTTATGAGTCAAGCATTTGCACGGAAGCATGAACAACTATGCACAGAATTGAGTTATGGTTATCGCATAAGTTCAGCAGGAGCTGATGTGTTAACCAATAAGATGGTTAGAGGGGCAACCCTTGAGTTAGGTAGTCGGAAGTTCCGAGTGAACCTGGTAGTTATGCCTGGACTAGTTTTGGATGTAATAATAGGAATGAACTGGATGAAAGACTGGGAAGCAGTCATAGATACAAGCAGTCGGATGCTTACCCTTAAAGATCCCCAGGCAGAGGGTACTTTTCAGGTACCATTGCCTAAAAGAACAGATCTTGTGAGTGTGACCTGTGCCATGGAAGTTACTCCTATCCATCAGATCCCAGTAGTATGTGAGTTCCCGGATGTGTTTCCAGATGAGTTGCCTGGCCTTCCTCCAGATAGAGATGTTGAGTTTGGAATCGAGTTGATCCCCGGGACAGCTCCAATTTCGAGGAGACCTTATCGGATGCCTCCGGATGAGTTAGCTGAGTTGAAGAAACAGTTGGAAGAGTTGTTAAAAAAGGGGTTTATTCGCCCAAGTAAGTCTGAATGGGGATGTCCTGCCTTGTTTGTAAAGAAAAAGAAAGAGGGTACTCTAAGGATGTGTGTAGATTATCGACCTCTTAATGCTGTAACTATCAAGAATAAATATCCCTTGCCTCATATTGATGTTCTGTTCGATCAGTTAGCTAAAGCCAGAGTGTTCTCCAAGATAGACTTAAGGTCTGGGTATCATCAGATAAAGATTAGACCTCAAGATGTTCCGAAAACCGCCTTTTCTACCAGATACGGGTTGTACGAGTATCTTGTTATGTCATTTGGACTGACAAATGCTCCTGCATATTTTATGTATCTGATGAATACGGTTTTCATGCCAGAGTTGGACAAGTTTGTAGTTGTCTTCATTGATGACATTCTAGTATACTCTGAAAACGAGAAAGAGCATGAAGAGCATCTGAGAATTGTCTTGACCAGGTTGAGGGATCATAAGTTATATGCTAAGTTCAGCAAATGTGAATTTTGGTTGAAGAAAGTTCCTTTCCTCGGTCATATCCTATCTGAGAATGGAGTTTCTGTAGATCCGAGTAAAGTGCAAGAGGTTATGGATTGGAAGACTCCAACCACAGTGTCAGAAGTCAGGAGTTTCCTAGGGTTAGCAGGTTACTATCGCCGTTTTATCCCAGACTTCTCGAAGATTGCCAAGCCTATGACAAGTCTGTTACAGAAAGATCACAAGTTTGCGTGGACAGAGGAGTGTGAGACAGCTTTCCATACCTTGCGGAAACTGTTGACCACTGCTCCAGTTCTTGCACAACCCGACATCGAGAAACCTTTTGATGTGTTCTGCGACGCATCAAAAACCGGATTAGGGTGTGTGCTAATGCAAGAAGGAAGAGTAATTGCTTATGCCTCCCGGCAGTTGAGAAAACATGAAATCAATTATCCGACACATGATCTTGAGCTTGCCGCTGTTGTGCATGCCTTAAAGATTTGGAGACACTATCTACTGGGTAACGTGTGCAACATTTTCACCGATCATAAGAGTCTCAAGTACATTTTCACCCAACCAGAATTGAACATGAGACAGCGAAGATGGTTAGAACTGATCAAAGACTACAACTTGAATGTACAGTATCACCCTGGGAAAGCCAATGTGGTAGCTGATGCTTTAAGCAGAAAGTCACATTGTCTGAACGTGCAACCCTTGCTGGAAGATGGTTTCGATCTAATGCACCCTGCCGTGCTACATAGTATTCAGGTCAGTTGTTCCTTGGAGAGTAAGATTATAGAAGGTCAGAAAGCAGACAAAGGGATATTCCACATCAAAAAGAAGATTCAAGAAGAACCCTCGAAACACTTCAGGGTGGATGAGCAGGATGTGTTGTGGTTCGACAACCGTCTTGTTGTTCCAAAGGATAGAGAGCTTAAGAATAAAATTTTGGATGAAGCTCATCTCTCCAAGTTGTCTATTCATCCTGGCAGCAGTAAAATATATCAAGAACTAAGACCTCGTTATTGGTGGACCAAGATGAAGAAGGAAATTGCAGCGTATGTAGCCAGATGTGACACATGTTGTAGAGTAAAAGCAATTCACATGAAGCCTGCCGGAATGCTACAACCTTTGTCAGTGCCGAGTTGGAAGTGGGATGACATAAGTATGGATTTTATCACGGGTCTACCCACTACTCAAAAAGGTCACGATTCCATTTGGGTAATTGTGGATCGTCTTACTAAGACAGCCCACTTTCTGCCTGTCAAAACGGAATATAGACCACCTCAATATGCTGAGAAGTATATTGCAGAGATTGTGAGATTGCATGGCATACCAAAGACTATAGTGTCTGACAGAGGGTCACAGTTCACTGCTCACTTTTGGGAGCATTTGCACAAAGGTTTGGGGACTAGTCTGATTCGTAGCACTGCCTATCATCCTCAAACAGATGGTCAAACTGAGAGAGTTAATGCTGTTCTAGAAGATATGTTAAGAGCTTGTGTGTTGTCTTCCAGAGGTTCATGGGAGTCATGGTTACCATTAGCAGAGTTCTCATACAATAACAGCTATCAAGAGAGTATCAAGATGGCACCTTTTGAGGCTCTGTATGGCCGAAAGTGTAGAACACCGTTAAACTGGATTGAGCCAGGAGAAAGAAGGTATTATGGTATTGACTTCGTAGAAGAAGCCGAAAGGAAAGTTCATATCATCCAGCAGAATATGAGAGCAGCTCAGTCACGTCAGAAAAGTTATGCAGATAAGAGAAGGAGACCGCTTGTGTTCGAAGTTGGTGACTATGTTTATCTAAAAGTTACGCCAATAAAAAAGAAAAGATTTGGTGTGCGCAGAAAGCTGGCCGCCAGATTTGTGGGACCTTATAAAATCCTGGAACGGAAGGGTCCTGTGGCTTACAAATTGGATTTACCAGAGTCAATGGGTGCTATATTCCCAGTTTTTCATGTATCACATCTCAAGAAGTGTTTGCGCGTTCCAGAGGAAAGGATTGAACCTCGAGGCATAAAACTGAAGTCAGATCTGGTGTATCGTGAGCAACCAGTTCGAGTATTGGATACCAAGGAAAGGGCTACTCGAAACAGTGTGGTGAAAACGTATAAGATACAATGGAGTCATCACGATGAAGGGGATGCATCTTGGGAAACGGGTGAATACTTAAAGAATGCCTACGAAGATTTTTATAATAAATGGTTCGTAACCCAAATCTCGGGACGAGATTTTTATAAGGAGGGAGGGCTGTAACACTCCGGTGTTAAGCAATACATTTTTGCATGGCAATCATATTGCATAGCATTCATATCATTATAATCATGTATGATAATGGTATAATTCGATTAAAATAAAAGCTTAAACATGCTATATTTAATGGACTATAATAATATGATAATCACATTATATCAAAAGCCTTGCAACCATAATTTTACATCACTTGGAACTTTAGTTCAAATTTTGGAGCTCAAAATTTGTCAAAACTTGCTTAAAAATAATTATGAAAAATATTCAAAATTTTCCCCTATTTTAGCTTTTATTTTGTCATTAAAAATCTATCAAGAATTTTGAGATGGCCCCTTAATCAAAGTTGTAGAGAATTTAATTTTGAGCAACTTTTATTTTTGGGCCAAATCCATAAAATGCTTTCTTCTTGTTCAAAATTGGGTTTGAAGTTTGAAATGCATTTAAATTCGAAAATCAAAAATCAAAAATGGATTTTCTTCCTTCACGGGCCGCCGCCACCGGTTCGGCCCAGAGCCAGAGTCGGCCCGCCTCACCGCGCGCGCGCGCCCGCGCTGCCCCGCCTCGGCCCAGGCCCAGCCGGCCGTCTCCCTCCTCCGCCCGCGCCCTCGCCCGCGCGCGCTGGCGCTCCGGCAGAGCACGCACGCCGCGTGGCGGCCGCATGCCGGCCACAGCGGCCGGGTGGCGCTCGGTCGCCCCCACCAGCGCGAGCGCCCACGCCTTAACCCCCCCCCGCGCAGCGCCTCGCCATTCCTCCCTCCGCTCTGCCTCCTCGCTTGTTCACCGAGCGCAGCTGCCGTTTCCGCCTCCGCCACCGCACGCGCTCGCCGGACACGCGCGTTCCGACGAGCTCCGGCCACCGCAGACCTCTCCATCTCGCCACGAGCTTCCTCTCTCTCTGGCGCACCCCGTGCTCACCTCCATCTCCCGCGGTAAGCTCCACAGCCCCGCCAATCGCTCGCCGGAGTTCCGGCCGAGCTCACCGTGGTTCTCCGCTCCGTGGAAACCCCGCCTCCGCCTCTTCTTTTCCCTCACTCGCGCGAGCATCTTGTTCGCCTCCTCCTCCCGGTGCTCGGACACCATCTCCCGTGCCGCCCCGTGGCCGGAGAGGAGCTCCCGCCGGTGAGCAGCGCCGCCGAGCCGCCATGGCCGGTGGCAAGCTCGATTTCGAGCTCCTCCGGTCATGCCAATGATCTCAACGGGACCGCCTCGCCTTGAGGATCACGACGGTGGTGACCTCGTCGCCGGCGACCTCGCCGTCGTCGAGATCCGCGCGGTCAGCGCCCTCCTTGACTCGGAGCGGCTGACGCGTGGGACCCGGTTGACCCGCGGGCCCGCCTGTCTGTCTCTGTGTGCGCGCGCGTGTGTAGATCGCCGGGTGCGTCTAGCCGTTCAGCGGCTGGATTTAAAAAGGATTTTTGGAAATGATTTTTCAGAAAATGTATAAATGCTTTAAAAAAATTGTAACTTGCTCATTTTAGCTCCAAATTTGATGAAACAAATTTCTATGGACTCTTTGGGACCAGATCTATGGTATAAAATTGTTGCATGTCATATTTGATGTACTTTTCTGTAGAGTTTATAATTAAATAGTAAAATGGCTATTTTCTTGATAAATACTTAATAAATCCTAGAAAAGTCAGAAAAATATGATTCCAAATTTATTAATCTTTTTGTGTCATGTACTTTCTAGGGAAATTTTATAGCTTGGGTGTTCTGTATAAAAATTTGTAGTTGCAGTTCAAATGCTTTTTACTACCAATATTTGTTATTTTTGTTATTTAAATAAATTTGAATAAAACATGCAAGTGATAATTTTTCTATAGTGTGTGTTTAGGTAGTAGATAGTAGAAAAATTTCTAAATCTGTTGTTTGATACTTTTCATAATGTAAAGTATTTCAAATATCTATTTTAGGCCCTAGTTTGTTATTTTTGTGTAGGCAGTTCTAGTTACCCAAATGCAGTAAAAATTTTATGTCAAGCTATTCTTTATATTAGTAATCCACTGTAATTTTATAAGATTTTTCTGAGCTACTAAAATATGTGTTGCTGTTCAACCATAGGACTAATTAGGGTTTCTATTTATTCTTAATGCAAAGTTAGTTAGAGAAATATACTTTGGTGTATCTTTGAAGCATCTTGTTTGATTAGTACTCTCGCATGGTGGAAAATAGTGGTGGTAGTTTTCGAGTACATGTTCTTGGATGACGTAGACTACCTTGTAGAAGAGTCATAAGTTCCACGTAATCCGATAACGTAACATATCCGTTACATCGCATGCACTCCGCATCATCATCATCTCATGTCACCTCTGCAATGCACCTCTGCATGTTGCACTCATATTTCTGCATCATACAGGATCGCAGGAAGTGGTTCCGACAGTTGTTCCCGAGGACGTAGAGGAGCAGCCCGAGGAGCCGGAGTCAGCAGAAGTAGAAGAGGAGTCCGGTGAAGAGCTTCCGGAGTGCCCTGACCATCGTCCCAGTACCTTCGAGCGAGGCAAGCCCCGGAGCATTTCTCCCCCGGTTTGCAAATAATTATTTATTAATTTTACTTAATCTGATGCATTAAGTTTAGGAGTTGTTTGCAAACGTTGCTGCATTATACCTTGTTCCACCTTGTTTTACCGATCCTTGTCACCCTGGTGTCCACGGTCAATACTTGCTTAGCTTGCTTAGACCGGTAGAAGTCGGGTGATTGCCTGTCATCCGCGAGCTATAGGGGATTACCTGGTTTTGTGAAAGAGATGTCATGTGAGAATAACTCAGTGTGGAAATGAATGTGAGACCGGGCGGAAGCTTGCAGGGTTCTGGACTGTAGTGTCTTCCGTTTGTGTCGATTAAGGACCGTCCGATGTCGGGCCTCGGGTCATGTTGAACGCATGCCTCACATTTAGCTGGCCGAATAAAGCACCTTTCGACCGCGAAGCCGGGAGATTATTCGGGCCGAGTAGATTGCCCGCAACGCACTGTACCGGAGCAGTAGTGGCAGGAAACGGGGGCGCGATGATAAGGCCAAAGAGCAGTCGGGCGGCCCCCGGGTACATGTGGTTCCTGGCAAGCTCGCGACTTTACCTGAATAGTTGACTCGATGACCAATACCTCACTTTAGCGGGTGAGTGAGGTTTGTGTGAGGAATAAATTACCAGCTGGTCAATAATCGATTCGAATCGCCATCGTTCACTGGATAGTGAGCACTTGACTTGAGTTACTTCATCGTAGTAATACTGATGAAACACTTGGATAGTTATGAGAAAATGACATGGTAATTATTGTCAAATATCAATGGTAATCCTTGCTTGCTTAATTCCATGATTACTTTAGCATAAGTGCAAACATAGTTGACAGGAGGATAAAGAATTAAAATATGACATGCTTTTGTAAATGATTTGCTAAGCTAAAAATGCTTTTCTTGCAAATGAGTCAGCTACCCCACCAAACAGCCTATCATGATCCTTGGAGTCTTTTGTTTTGGTTCTGTCGGGTAAGTCTAGCTGAGTACCTTCTCGTACTCAGGGCTTTGTTCCCACTTGTTGCAGATGGACAGATGTACTATGGGTATTGTATCAACTGTCTCTACCCTGCGATGGGCGAAGCCTAGGACCATGGGCAATGGTCACTCACTACTCCTCGCCTGATGCTTTTGTGGGAGATGATCGCGAGCTGGCACTGTATTTTGGAAAAGATGTGTGTGTGTGTGCTTTGAACTAATGCTTCCGCTACTTTATTTGAAACTGGTTTGTAATAACTATGTTTAAACTCCGATGTATTTTGTGCCGCAAACTGCTGTGTAACTTATGAAGGTAATCGCTGAACTTATTACGATCTTGGCTGTGATGTGAAATGGTTTGAAATCCGTCGAGATTTCACGGACTACCGGGTTATACGGGCTTAAGTTTGGTAAATTGTCCATCCGTTGGATGATTTTCTTACTTAATCTCGTATAATTGGGCGGTTCTGTTACATGCCTCTTGCTCCACCCCCACGGTGGCGTGGCCGCCCCCTGCTTGCTGGTGCCCGGCAGTCGCCGTCGCCCTCGCAAGCAGTGAAGCAGGCCTGCCCGACCAGCGATCGGTGACCCGCGACCGGTCGAGCCTCGCCCAGAGCCCGGAGCCCCTAACCCCTATCCGGCTGTCCCTGTGTGTGTGGAGGCACCACGAGCAGAGCTGTGAAGATTCCTTCAATTTTTCAGTAGTTCAGTACTTCAGTTCTTCTCCTATTCTCTTCTCTTGATTTTAACTGTTAATTTGAACTTTTAATTTCAATTAGATAAAGAGGACAAGGACTCTTGCATCATGTTTCTCTTCAGTTGTTGAACAAGGACAGCAAACCATCTAGGTGGAAGAGGCAAATGCAACAAATCATCACTAGACAATAGGTATTTATTTTTCCATGTTCATTGATATGTCATAGATATTGTATCGTACTATTAATTATATAGTTGAAGAATTTCTCTGGATTTACAAAATTTGCTCGAGAATATTTGTTTTCTGTAACATACGTGTATATATATATAGTCCTATTGACTTTACTGTAGACGGTAGCTTTTGGATTTTGACCGCTAGGATTTGGCCGCCAGGATTTTGGCCCTAGTCTTGGCCAATTCCTGGGTCCGCCACTGCCCGTCGAGTCTGCCTAACAGAGCCATACCAGTTCATCTGCGTATTGTCACTTGCCCGTTTTGTAGCTCGATTCAGCTGGCTGTCACAGCTGCTATGTTCAAGTGATGCAGTACTCTGCCCTCTTGGCGGGACTGATGTGGTTCAACTCCCATAGTCCCAATTAAATTCCCGATCGGTAATTTTTCTAGTACAATTTAGCATTCCCAATTCAATTTCCGATCAGGAAATTTTCTCGCGACAGGAAGTTCCATGGGAAGCAAGTGATGTAAAGCTGTACAAACAGGCCACATGATGCTGTTATCACAGCCTGTTTGCTTGGGCTGATCTGGCTGGCCGAAAGTACTGCTGACTGTTTTTTTTTGTAAGAGAAAAATACTGTTGGCTGGCTGGCGCAAGCAGCGCATTGGTGAAATCTGAACATATGCACTTGGGTGACGAAGTTCAGATGCTGCTTTTGATGACGCCTTTGATATCCTACACGGGAGTAGACATGCTCATACCAATTTACAGCCAATTACGGTGAAGATACGTTAGCACTACTCTATAGCAAGTACTTTATCCATCCTATAAATTATAGGTAACATATCTCTTCAGCAATAAATTATATTTAGAAAAATAACAGTACTTATCATTTGAAACGGACGGAGCTCTTATCACATAATCATCTTTGGCTGTGGAAATTCGGTTTATGTCATGAGTCATGACCGGTTCAGGCCGGCCCAGCAGGTTCACCTACCATGGACCGTCGCGGGCGCATGTTAGCACCGCTACTACTGCCGGCCCAACGGATGCTAAAGACAAAGGCCCAAGAAGGAGTGGCCGAAGCCGCAGGCCCAACACGATGGTGGTAGGCAAAGAGTGGGCGTGAGTGTGGGCGCTAGCGCCTGCGTGCGCGAGTCCGGGCGATTGCCTGTAAGCGAGATATATCAGGGAGACTTGGGAGAGAAGAGGGGTAGGGAAAAACTTGTATGAACCCAACTCTTCCTTGCTAAGCACTCATGGTCGATCCATCCTAATCCTACCGCGTGCTGTTCGTCCTTCCCCTTCCCAATTTCTCCATCCTCCTCCTCAATTTCTCCCTTCCCCAACTCCAATGCTGCTAACATTTGGTATCGGAGACACCGTTCCTCGGATTTCCACTCTTCCGCACTGATTCCATCGGTTGTTTGTTGCAACGGATCCGGTCGGTTTGATTTCGTTTCTAGCAGTGAGCTGCTGGTAGAAACTGAGATCGCTGTAATTCCAATCCACGCACGAACGATTTGTGGTGTGCCGGCAGTCTGGATTCCGACCAACCCCTTCGCCACGATCACTTTACCCGCCGCCAACACCGATTAGGCGTCATGAACCCAGAAACCAAAATCATCCTCGACGAGTTCAATCGGCGCTTCACCGAGAACGATCTCAAGTGGGATCTCCGCCTTTCGGAGCAGGAGAACCGCTTGGTTCGCCAGATCCAGGATCTAGAGCAGGCGCACGGCGACCGCGTCGTTGCTCTGGAGAGCGCCACCAAGGCGTTCGAGGAATGGAAGTCGTCCATTGAAGGGACCGTTGATGATACCCGCCTGGAGGTGAAGAAGTTGTCGCGCACCTGGGCACGCGAGGTCGTCGAGAACCCGGGCGATTCGCGCGGTGTCTTCGCGCCGTCTCCACCGGGGGTCGCTCAAACACCTCCGGCGATTCGCCTTCATACGCCCGTGATGGGGCCCCGCGTCGAACCACAGCACCGGGCGAGTGGATTTGGGATGGTTTCCACCCTGATCCATTCCCCGGTCAAGGGTGAGCATCACCTTCCCGCACCCCCTACGCCTAAATCAGTTCTTCAGTCTGCTGCATTTCATCCTGCTTATGATACTATGCTAGCAGTCGATAGTCACAAATCTCACCATGCTAAGTTGCCTAAGATCAATTTTCCTGTGTTCGATGGAGATCAGCCTAAGGTTTGGTTGCGGGATTGTCTGGATTACTTTGATTTATATGATGTAGATCCACAAACTTGGGTTCGGGTTGCTCGCATGCATTTAGTTGCTGCTGCTAAGCGCTGGTACAACTCCGTCGAATCCCAAATCCAGGATTGCTCCTGGCAAACCTTCACCAGCCTCGTGCTTAATCGTTTTGGCCAAGAGCATCATGAGCTGTTGCTGCGCCAATTGTTCCAACTCCGTCAAACCACCTCTGTGGCCGAGTATATCGACCAGTTTTCTGCCATTGTTGACCAGCTCGGGGCTTATAACCGCACTACTGATCCTATGTTCTATACTATGCGCTTTGTTGATGGCTTGAAAGATCATCTTCGAGCTGCAGTCGCTTTGCATCGTCCACCAAATTGGGATACTGCTTGTGTGCTTGCGCAATTGCAGGAGGATATGACGGCGCCCCGTAAGCCTGAAGTGCGGAAATGGGATGTTGCTGCTGGGGTCAAGCCGTTTGCCCGAACGGCGTTGCCCCTGCCCCCTCCGCCTCTTCGCATCGACAAGCCTCCTGCGCCGCCTGAACAACGACAAGCAGTCGATGCGGGCCGATCGGTCTCGGCGGATGAACGCTGGGCTGCCTTGCGTGCCCAGCGACGGGCCCAGGGCCTGTGCTTCCGGTGTGGCGCTAAATGGTCTCGCGATCATCGGTGTCCGCCCTCCGTTCAGCTCCATGTGTTGGAAGAAATGCTCAACCTCTTTTCGCTGGAAGAATCTGACCCAACTGCAACCGCCACGAGTGAACCAGAGCAAGGTGAGCTCACACTGATGCTTTCAGTTGCTGCTATGTCAGGTGTTTCCGCCCCACGCACCATGAGCTTTGAAGGGCTGCTAGGCGATACTGGTATTCGGATATTGCTTGATTCCGGTAGTTCGCACACCTTTGTCAGTGAAGCTGTGGCATCCCAATATGGCAGTCCATCTCCACTATCTGTTCCTGTTCAGGTACGAGTTGCAAATGGCCAAGTACTCAATTGCTCCCATTATCTACCAGCTGCAGTTTGGTCAGTTCACGGCCTGGAATTTCAGTCTGATTTGAAAATCCTGCCACTTACTTCTTATGATATGATCTTGGGGCTCGACTGGTTGGAATGTCACAGTCCGATGAATGTTCACTGGGCTCACAAGTGGATCCAGATTCCGTACAAGGGTCACCGCGTGCAGTTAACTGGCATTTTGCCCGAGATTCCTGTTGAGTCTATGTTGGAGCTCTGCTCAGTTACATCTTCTGATAACAGTGCTTCTTCTTCTGTGCCACCTGAAATTCGGCGGTTATTGGATGGTTACGCTGCTATCTTTGCCTCACCCACCCAGTTGCCTCCATCCAGGGCGTGTGATCACGCTATACCACTCATTCCTGGTGCTAGTCCAGTGTACTCCAGGCCTTATCGTTTCGCTCCCGCAGTCAAAGATGAGGTTGAAAAACAAGTGCAGGAAATGTTAACCTCGGGGTTGATTCAAAAAAGTTCGAGCCCGTTTTCTTCTCCGGTACTCTTGGTGAAGAAGAAAGACGGTACATGGCGCTTCTGCGTCGATTACAGGCAGCTCAACTCTATTACAGTGAAGAGCAAATATCCCGTTCCACTGATAGATGATTTGCTCGATGAGCTGGGGCAGGCTTCCTGGTTTTCTAAACTGGATTTGCGGTCGGGTTTTCACCAGATCCTTTTGCAGCCAGGTGAAGCATTCAAAACGGCCTTTCAAACACATTTTGGCCAATTTGAGTTTCGAGTTATGCCCTTTGGTCTGACTGGAGCACCCGGGACCTTCCAAGAAGCCATGAACTCTACCCTGGCACCCCTCTTACGAAAATTTGTTTTGGTGTTCTTTGATGACATTCTCATTTATAGCCGCACTTTTGAAGAGCATTTGGATCATCTCCAGCAAGTCTTTGAGCTCCTTCAACTTCATGAGTGGAAACTGAAGCTCTCTAAGTGTGCCTTCGCTCAACGTAGCATCAGTTACCTCGGGCATATTATCAGTGGTGCTGGTGTGGCTACTGACCCTGACAAGCTTGCTGCGGTCACTAATTGGCCTTCTCCTGTTTCGGTCCGTGAGCTTCGTGGGTTCCTGGGTTTGGCTGGCTACTACCGTAAATTCGTACGCCATTTTGGATTGATTGCCAAACCATTAACGGAACTGTTGCGCAAGAATACCGTTTTCCAGTGGACACCAGATCATGAGTCCTCTTTTCAAGCTCTCAAGCAATCCTTGGTGACAGCTCCTGTGCTCGCCTTGCCCGACTACTCTCGGCCATTCTGCATCGAAACTGATGCTAGCAGTATCGGTATTGGGGCAGTTCTTACCCAGGATGGTCATCCCCTCGCCTATATCAGTCGTGCGCTGGGACCCAAATCCAAGGGCTTAAGCACTTATGAGAAAGAGTACATGGCGGTCATTTTGGCTGTACAGCAGTGGCGCCAATATCTCCAGTTCGCTGAATTTACCATCTATACTGATCAACAGAGTTTGGTGCAATTGACCGACCAACGCCTCCATACTCCGTGGCAGCAGAAGCTATTCACCAAACTCTTGGGTTTACAATACCGCATTGTCTACAAGTCTGGCAGTTCAAATGGGGCAGCTGATGCCTTGTCTCGCCGCACGGACACGGTGGACTCGTGTGCTGCTATTTCGATGGTTACTCCTCAATGGATCCAGCAGGTTGTGGATGGTTATGCTCATGATGCTGATACCCAGTCTCTCATTGCTAAGTTGATGATTGATCCCCTGGCAGTCCATCACTTCTCCCTCCGTGCCGGGGTTCTGCGTTACCAGGACCGCATCTGGATTGGGTCCAACCCGGACCTTCAACGCAAGCTGCTGTCTGCTTGTCACTCAAGTGCCTTGGGTGGACATTCCGGCTTTCCAGCCACATATACCAAAATGAAGCAGCTGTTCGCCTGGAAGGGCATGAGGCAGGCCGTCCGAGACTATGTCGCTTCTTGTCTTACCTGCCAGCGCGCGAAGCCTGATCGCTCTCGCTTGCCCGGTTTGCTGCAGCCACTTCCGGTGCCATCTGGAGCTTGGCAGATACTGTCCATGGATTTTGTGGAGGGCTTACCTCGTTCCAAACATGTCAATTGTATACTGGTGATCATCGACTCTTTTACCAAGTATGCTCATTTTTTGGCCCTGTCTCACCCGTTTACTGCCGCCTCAGTGGCCAAGCTATTCTTGGATCACGTTTACAGACTCCATGGGATGCCAGTTGCCATAATTTCTGATCGCGACCGCATCTTTACAAGTCACTTTTGGCAGGAATTATTCAAATTGGCAGATGTCCAGTTGCAAATGAGCTCCAGCTACCACCCCCAGTCTGACGGTCAAACGGAACGGTTGAATCAGTCCATGGAAACTTTCTTGCGTTGCTTCGCCAATGCCTGTCCATCCAAATGGTCATCTTGGTTGCCGCTCGCGGAATTCTGGTATAACTCCTCACCTCACTCCGCTTTGGGTCGTTCCCCCTTTGAAGCACTTTATGGTTTTCCTCCACGCCACTTTGGCATATCTGCTCTGGATTCTGTATCAGTGCCAGAACTCTCCACTTGGTTGACTGATCGAGCCACCATCTCCGACCTCCTCCAGCAACATTTGGCACGGGCAAAGGAACGTATGAAAAGACAGGCTGACAAAAATCGGACTGAGCGCACATTTCAGGTGGGGGATTGGGTTCTGGTGAAACTCCAGCCATATGTGCAAACCACATTAGCTCCAAGATCCAACCAGAAGCTGGCTTTCAAATACTTCGGCCCTTTCCAGATTACAGCTCGCGTGGGCACGGTGGCCTATACTCTGGACCTGCCTTCCTCCTCGGCTGTCCACCCGACATTTCATGTGTCCCAGTTGAAGAAAGCCGTTCTGCCTGGCACTCTGGTATCTTCTTTATTTCCCACTGACATTGAATTACCTCGTGTTCCTATTGCCATTCTCCAGCGTCGTCAAGCTCCTACTACTGCTGGTATGGGTGAACAAGTTCTGGTGCAGTGGTCCGGTTGGCCTCCTGAACTCGCTACCTGGGAGTTCCTGGAGACCGTCCGGCAACAGTATCCACGCGCACCTGCTTGGGGTCAAGCAGGTTCTCAAGCGCCGGGGACTGTTAGCACCGCTACTACTGCCGGCCCAACGGATGCTAAAGACAAAGGCCCAAGAAGGAGTGGCCGAAGCCGCAGGCCCAACACGATGGTGGTAGGCAAAGAGTGGGCGTGAGTGTGGGCGCTAGCGCCTGCGTGCGCGAGTCCGGGCGATTGCCTGTAAGCGAGATATATCAGGGAGACTTGGGAGAGAAGAGGGGTAGGGAAAAACTTGTATGAACCCAACTCTTCCTTGCTAAGCACTCATGGTCGATCCATCCTAATCCTACCGCGTGCTGTTCGTCCTTCCCCTTCCCAATTTCTCCATCCTCCTCCTCAATTTCTCCCTTCCCCAACTCCAATGCTGCTAACAGCGCAACCGGAGAGCGGCGAAGCATTCCGTCCGGTCAGCTCGGTTGGTGGGAATTGGGAACCCGACTCGGGGTGACGCCAAGCTGACGCGAACGCGATGGCACCCCAGGCAGTCGGATCGCGGATCGCCCCGGCCAGCAGCCCCCGGCCGCGCCACCGGCAGCGCCGCACTGCGCGCATGGTGGGTCGGTACGTGAGTGGCTCTGTGTCCCCCTGCAGGTGGGGCCCTCACGCCTGAGTGGGGTAACCATATACGGCCACACGGGGAAAGGTCGCGGGGGGAAATGCTAGAGCGGGTGGGCAGCGGTTGGGGGAGCGGGTGTTGGTGGAAAGCTGGTCCAGGTCCAACGGGAACCGTCCAAGTCCAACAAAGCTGTGCGTGTGCGTACGACGTCGCTGCGCGTCCAAACTCCAGAGTCCAAACCCAGGCGACGCACGGCACGGTGGGTTGTTGGGTGGGCCCGCGGTCCCGGCTGCACCAGCCCCCTCAACTACTACTCCGTAGCGGACCGAGCCTAGCTCGAGTGGCGAGTGCCCAGGTGCTGGAACGACCGGAGTTCGAGCCCTCGGGGGGCCGAATTTCTGCTACAGCACCCACGCGAACAGTACTTCTCTAAATAATTTCAGTTGCCTCACACGTGGATGCACCACGATAATGGTCAGGATGATGTGTCCGTCATGTGCGAAGCCTCGAAGACTTCGGATACCTCTCAGTCTCTTTGTATAGGTGTAGATCTAACTTACGCACTAGTGTGTACGTGTGTGAGTTTATATGTGTGGTGGTGGTGTGCGAGTTAATGCATGAATTTAGATCCTACAGCTTGTACCTGAAGAGCTTAGGCTTAAAAAAAACTACTACTCCGTATATATCTTTGGTACATTTTCACGTATCGAGCGACGGCAACAGCGGCGCATGCAGCAGCTGTGCGGTCTCTTGGTGCGGCTAGCTGGTGGTGCGTGCAACACTCAGGCTATCCGCACTCATAGACCTCTATATTTATCCTCTATACGTCCTAATCAGCAAGATTCTCTCCTCTATACTTAATTCTCTCGCACCCATCCATCCTCTATATTATCCTCTATCCACTCTATTCACTGTAGGACCCACTTGTCATTTTATCTAAATATATCCATGTGTGATCTAGTTTTGAAGAATTTATTGAGACGAATTTAATGGTACAATCGAAATTTAATTTGAATTTTTGGTTTATGAGTTATAGCATTTTTTCCCTTTGTTTAGCTAGTGGGGTCCGCCACTACCCACTATAGAGTAAGCATTGTACTACTCTAAATATAGAGTAAGAGAAATGATAGAGTATTGTTTTAGAGTACCCAGTGCAATAAATTTTACTCTATATTCATACTCTAAAGCTTTAGAGTATCGTTTTAGAGTATCCACTGCGGGTAGTCTCGCTCCCCAGCCTGCCACCGTTGGTTCGTTCACATGGACCACGTAGGCGGAGGGACCGTGCGCTCTGCCTCTATCGGCACGTGTTGGTACTAATTACTGCTCTTAGTAGCTACACCTTTCGTCCAAAAAAATATCGTTTTAGCTATGATGAATCTGGACAATTCATAGCTAAAACAACATTTTTTTTAAGGATGGAGGGAGCAGTCTGGAGCACACGATGCCACGACGAATTTGAAGGAAGCACAGCAGGTGTCTATGATGACGATGATCGTTCGATGCTGCTACCTGCTAGTGTACTTGTAAACCATACTCTAATATAACCCTGTACTCCCTCCATCTCAAATTATGAGTCATTCCAAGTTAAGTTTGGCCAAATTTGAGCATCTCCAACAATTTTGCAAATAGCTTTGGTATCCTTGTTTTTTTTTTGAAAAAAACTCAAAAACTCCTCTCCAACAGTTTGACATATGAGTTTGGCATCTTTGGGGATTTTGCGAAAGAGCGAGCAATCGGCGCATATATGCGCGCGTCGGGGAGCTGAGCATCCACTTGGCATCGGTCTTTCTCGCGGGGCTCTTCGTTTGTTAGCGGGGGTTTTGAAACGAAATTTGCCAAACTGTTGGAGATGCGATCTTTTTTTCCTCCCCATATTATTTTGGGAGTTGACAAACAACGAGATTTGAGAAACCAAATTTGCCAAACTATTGGAGATGCTAATAACATTTATGATGCCAACTAAGTATTATTAGATTCTTCATCAATTATATTTTCATAGTATACATGTTTAATGTTAAAAATCTTTTTAATTCTCTCTATAATTTTTGTCAAATTTAAAATGCTTTGACTCTCCAAGATTCTTGGAATAACTTATAATTTGGAATAGAGAAAGTATATTGTAACGTAGTAGCTATCAGCCGCCTGAAAAGTGAAAACCTTACCGACTGACTACCGATGCAAGGGCAAGGCCAGGCCAGGCGAGCTAGCGTTTCCTGGCTGTCGACGCCACAGGAAATGGCGCAGCTGCTAGCCTGGAAGTGCAAGGGAACGATGCCTAATCCCTCTCATGCCTCACAACTCACAGTCGCATCACTTAACACGTTGGAGCAGCAGCGGATTAACTATGGGCTAAACACTTGACCATTTCAAACGGTTTTTTATAAGTTGAATCGGCTTGCTAAGTTGCTAGTGTGTATGTAGGCCCCTTTGGTACAGATTCACGGGCTCCGGCTCCTCTTGACAGCGACACTGTAGCAGCACTGTACAGGCACTATTTACGGAATCTATTTCTCTCTCCTCCCTCCCTCTCTCAGAGCCCAAGAAGCCAGTTTTTATGGCTCCAACAGCTTCGGCTACGGTGCAGATATAGTGAGGCCGTGTTTAGAATCCGGCACCTGAATCACTGTGCTGAATCTGTAGATTTTTATTTTTATTTGGTAATAATTGTCCAAACTTTGAGTAATTAGGCTTAAAATGTTCGTCTCTCAAAGTACAATAAAACTGTGCAATTAGTTTTTTAATTTCATCTACATTTAGTACTCCATGCATGTGCCGTTATTTTGATGTGATGAAGAATCTTCTTTTTTATAGTGAAATTTGAGAGTGAATTTGAGAATCTAAACAAGGCCTGATGGAGCTGGATCACCCGAATCCCTGCCAAGGAGCCATAGTATGTACGCACCCTGACCGGCCGTACGTACTCGTGCGCTTCCACCGACCGAGTTTTACAGCCTGTTCGTTTTACTGGTTTATTATGGCTGAAAGTACTGTTCACTGATTTATTATGAGAGAAAAGTATTGCTGGATGACTGCTGATTTGGCTAAATAGGGTGTTAAACTGACCGACCCGACAGACAAAAAGTCCGGACCTATGATCCGGCACGCCAATCATACATGCTCCTTTTTCTTTCCTCAAAAAAACATGCTCCTTTTAAAAAAAACATTAGTAACACCGTGAGTTTTGTACGAGCATGACTAACCGTGCGTGTTATTGATGCATCACATGCTTGATTCGTAAGCCGAGCCTTCCCTCATCCTCTTATTGTAATAAAAATAAAAATAATGCTCTGAACCTTGACCACGGCAGATACACAACTGAGGGCCTGTTTAGTTGGTCAAAGGGGCTAAAAAAAAAGTTGCACAGTACCTGTCACATCGAATCTTTAGACGCATGCATAGAACATTAAATGTAGGTAAAAAATAACTAATTGTACAGTTTGTCTGTAAATGTCGAAACGAATTTTTTGAGACTAGTTAGTCCATAATTAGATAAATTTTGCTAAATAACAATGAAAAGTGCTACAAGAATTTACCCAAAAATTTTCACCAACTAAACAGGCCCTGAGTTCAACGGCTGCATTTCTAGCGCTATATTTGTATGTCAGTATATCTCGTGCTGATGAGTGATGACAACGTTAGGAACAAGAAGACCGCAGTACTCCTCTATACTAAAATAATACTCCCTCCATTCCAAACAACAATCCCAATCCAAACCCTCAACAGCCATTTCGTTTGAGATTATCAGTCAAATCAGTCAGCCAGCCAGTAGTGTTTTTCTCTCATAAAAAACCAGCCAGCAGTACTTTCAGCCAACCAGATCAGCCCAAGCGAATTATGTATACAAGTCAGCAGAGGCGGAGCTTGGCTATGAATGGAGAGGGGGCTAATATGATGTAAAATGCAAGAAGAGGATAACATATTCGCCCTAGTCTGTAGCACTACTTCAGCAACATTTTTCAGCGAATGAACAATGTTTTTCTCTCACAACAAATCAGCATAAGCAACATAAAGCCAAATTTCAGTGAAACGAACAGGGAGCAATTAGCAATTAAAATATTAAAGCTAAGACATCCATTAAGAAATGATCTAGCTTAGGGGGCCATGGCCCACTATGGCTCTCACTAAGCTCCGCCAGTGAGTCAGGCCTTGTTTAGATTGAAGAGAGAGAGTGAAATTTGGCACTGTAGTACTTTTATTTGTATTTGACAATTATTGTCCAATTATGGACTAACTAGGCTCAAAAGATTCGTCTCGTAATTTTCCATCAAACTATGTAATTACTTATTTTTTATCTACATTTACTGTTCTATGCATGTGTACCTAGATTCAATGTGACGAAGAGAGAGTGAAAAAACTTGCAATCTAAACATGGCCTCAGACAGTTTTGTGTGGATTCAAACCAAAACAGGGCTTCTTGTCAAAAAAAAAAACCAAAACAGGGCCGTTCACAACCCTGCAACTCCATTGAAACCATCGCCACATGCGGACATGCCCACATCCATTCGTCCTCGGACCTCAGTAGTCAGTTGCCGTGTGCAAATTGTATTGTTGTTGTTGAAGATATCGCAAGGCGCTGCCGATAAACCTGTATGGCTGTATCGTCAAGGAGTACAGTAGTAAATACAGGGTGCTGATAGCTTCCAATTTAGCCAACAAAGACTAGCATATCCACCCGTCATTTCTTGAGCAAACTTCACGGCGGCCTGACAGCTACGGTTACCATAAATCAAGCGTGGTATGCTGCGGGCTGCGACAGTGTCGCGTTGTGTTTAGACAGCATAGGCCACTCTCCAGGCCAACCAACCTTGACACTAAGTAGGATCTCTCTCTTTTTGACGTGTGCAAAAGAACAACAGCTGAGCAACTTGTATGGAACAAAAGTGACTGTGAAATTGTGTCTGTGATAGTCGATTGATCGTGATTGCATTCATCCCTTACCAGCAACATTATTATTTGTGAAAATGAAACAAAATATGTAATTGTTGTAGGAACACAGCACTCCCAATCATCCCATAAGGAATACCAGAATATCTCAAAAAATCTTTCTTAAACTCTCTGTCTCTCAATTAAATCCTTATTCAGGGAGCTATTTGAATAAAAATCATTATTTATATTTTTTTCCTCATCTATAAGAACTTTTCTGTATCATGTGTGCCCTTTGAATAGCCAGTCCTACTCCCTATCTTTGACCAGCGAGAAACCAAAAATAGATGATGGCAACATTTGAAGACTTGTAATTAAAGAAGCTGTTAGAGAACTTTTTTTCACTACAATATCTATTCCTATCAAAGAATATAAAGTGATCCCTTGGAGTTGCTCTTGCTTCCATATTTATTTATTTTTTGTGACTTTTGCTTCCATATTTATTATGAGGCACCTAATTACATGTTTTCTTAGAGAAGCAAACAATAATAATGAAGTTTTTTAGGAAATAATAATGAAGTTTTTTAATAATTTATAAATGTCTTGTGCAAAAAAAAAGCCCAAATAAAATTTGAAGAAATATACTCCACTCGTCAATTGGGACAATGTTTCATTCATGAAGTTATTTTTGTAGAAAGCGTTTTAAAAAAAATAAAGAATAATACCAATAATAAGGCTCATCAAGTTGCTAAACGGGTGGAGGCCCAAAAGGCTCAGCCCAACCACTTTTCTGGTGGCGGTTCGTCCCTGATTTCTAGGAGGAAAAAGTCCACATCAGCTTCCTCAATTTTCGCGAAAGTATGTTTTTCCTACCCGAACTCCAAAACCAGGCAAAACACCTCCCTTAACTTTTTAAACCGTTCATCTTACCTCCCTGGTCCGGTTATAAGCGGTTTTAAAGACGGTTTTGTCTTTTTCTTTTTTATTTATTTCTGTTGAATCTTTGAAAAATCATAGTAAATCACAGAAAAATCATAAAATAGAAAATTCAATTTTGTTGGACTCCACATGAGTAGATCTACACAATGGACATATAATATGGTATGCTTTAGCACAAAGTTTTTGTTGTAGCTTTAGATCTATACTTTTCTGTAATTAAATGGAATAATTCATAGTTGAAGTTTCTATAGCACAATTGTGGTGAAATTTCTATGGTGAACTAATTATTGTATGCTTAAACTGTAGTAAAAATTTCATTCTCATTGGATCATGTATAATTTAGTTATAGATTTTATTTAGGTTTATGCTTGTCAAATATAAACAAATATATAACTGAGCTATACATGATCCAATGAGTATTAAATTTTTACTACAGTTCGATCATACAATAATTAGCCCACCATAAAAAAATTTCAGCACAATTGGACCATAGAAACTGCAGCTATGAATTATTCCAATTAATTACAGAAAAGTATAGATATAAAGCCACAACAAAAACTTTGTGCTAAAGCATACCATATTATATATTCACTGTGTAGATCTACTCATGTGGAGTCCAACAAAATTGAATTTTCTATTTTATGATTTTTATTGATTTACTATGATTTTTCAAAGATTCAGCTGAAATAAATTTATACCTATACCTAATAATAAATCATGGAAATTTCTTCACTCCAAAATTTCTGTCCGCCACCCTTTTATTCTAGCCCGTCACAGCGGCTTCGACGCGCTCACCACGTACCTGCCCTTCATCGACCGCACCGTGACGTCGTCGCTGCGCGCGTGGGCCGAGGAGTCCTCGTCGGCCGGGGGGAAGGGCGGGATCGTGTTCCTGACGGAGCTTCGGCGGATGACGTTCAAGATCATCGTGCAGATCTTCGTGGGCGGCGCAGACGAGCCCACGACGCTCATGCTAGAGCGGAGCTACACGGGCCTCAACTACGGGATGCGGGCCATGGCCATCAACCTGCCCGGGTTCGCGTACGGCAGGGCGCTCCGCGCACGCCGGCGGCTCGTGGCCGTGCTGCAGGGCGTGCTGGACGAGCGGCGCGCCGCCAGGGCCAGGGGGCTCTCATGTTGTTCCGGCTCCGGCAGAGGAGTGGACATGACAGACCGGCTGATCGAGGCGGCGAACGAGCGCGGGCGGCGGCTGGACGACGACGAGATCATCGACGTGCTCATCATGTACCTCAACGCCGGGCACGAGTCGTCCGGCCACATCACCATGTGGGCCACCGTGTTCCTGCAGGAGAACCTGGACATCTTCGCAAAGGCAAAGGTGCGCACGTAGGGTCTGAACCCTGAAAAAGGGCATCTTTTGCTCTCAGCTGAAAGCCTGAAACCCGCACATTTGCAGATGAGATGAGATTGCATTGGTTGATTGCATGTTCTTAACTTGTTCTTGCCATGCCAGGCGGAGCAGGAGACGATCATGAGGAGCATCCCAGCGTCACAGCAAGGGCTGACGCTCAGGTCTGGTCTGTTCCGATCCATTCAGTGACGATGCATGCAAATGCAAAGCAGGCAGCAAATTCATACATATGGACTGACTGATGAACTCTCTATGTATATCTATCTGATTCTGATCTGATGAAGGTGATCGACGAGATGCTGCGTCTCGTCAACATCTCCGTCGTGTCCTTCTGCCAGGCCACCAAAGTCGTCTTCGTGAACGGTAAGCTGCGTGCCCTTCATTCAGAAACCTCACATGTTCATTCAGAAACCTCACAACTCTGAACTCTGAATCGACGAACAAGATATATATCTCCAAGCTCCTAATCGGACTGATATATAGTAACGAAAAACCCAAACTAAAACTTGAATATTAAACAACTAAGTCTGACCTCCTGCACACATGTACATGTCTCCTCCCTACGCTCGACACATGCACATGTGTAACTATGGCACCAGTGCAGTTAAAGGAAAAAGGCCTCTGAACGATGCCAATTAGGTAGTCAGTAATTTATCTTTGAATTCCAATAGAGTAGAGCCAATATCAGTATAATTTCTCGGCTTCTTTCTCAGTTTTCATGAGAAAATCATCTCCTTCAAATATTAGCTTGACTAGCAAATGGGCAATGATTGATAGAGCTGCATCCTTCGTCTTGCTTTTCTTTGCATCAAATAAAAATGAACCAAATTGAATAATTTGATGAGCTTTGGGCTCATCATCCTCGGTCCCTTGAAACGAAGTTGTCATCGACTAATTTGAGCCAATATCAAACACTTCTAGGTTCTTCGACTCATAAGCCGTGCTCATGTGTTAGAATCTAGCGATGATATGGAGTCTGATTCTAATATATATGAGTCCCACTAGAACGTACGGGGCATCTTTTTTATAGATTTAACAGGACATTGTTATATTACTACCAATATTATAGGTTCAAATTTTAATAGAAAGAATAAAACACCGATGTCTTCATTTTCTGCTAACGTATTTTTTTTATCCCGTTGCAACGCACGAGCACTTTTGCTAGTAAAAAAGAAAAAGGCAAAACCGCCTTCAAAACTGCTTATAATAGGGCTAGCGAGATAAGATGAGTGATTTTAAAAGTTGAGGGAAGTATTTTATCCGATTTTAGAGTTTCGGAGAAAAAACTAATTTTCATAAAATTGAGGGAGTTAACGTGGACTTTTTCCTTTGCCGCCGGTCCTAAACCCTGCTTGGGCTTTCCCAAACGCTAATCTTGACCGCCGCGCCAACGCCAATGACTCTGCTCGAGCCGCGCCGACGAGCGACGACAAACGCATCTACTCATCCGCCGCCGCCGCCGCCGCCGCCTCTCCTGCCGTAGAGCGGTCGCCATGGCAGCGGCCCCTGCCGGTGCCCCTGCAATCACCACCTCCTCCTTTCTTTCTTCGCCGCCGTTCTGTCTCAAGTAGCTGACTCCTTCCTTGTACCCGTTAGAGCATGCGATTTTTTGTTTTTTCCGGTGGATACGTCTAACTGTGACTCGCTTCCAGGGCATCGATGACCAGCCACCGCCGACCCGCAGGGAGAGTCTCCGTCGACGTCCGCTGCGTCAGTAGCCCGCCGGCCGTCGACACATGTACTATTGGTTTCCATCCCGTCCGTAGGAATTCATGTTTAAGGTTTTTTTTTGGTCGATGTTGCTTTCGTTTAAGTAGTTGCTTGAAGATGTTGTAGGAACAGAAATATGGATGTTGTTTGCTAATATTTTCTTTTTACTGTCCTGAAGCTTACAAGACTAATGTCCCGCGCAATGCTAACATGGCCAAACTCCAAGCAGGATATTTGTTTCCTGAGGTTACGCATCATTCCCATCTTTTCCTTTTGTTACTGATGCTATTCTGTTGGAGATTTGGCTTCTGATAGTAGTATCAATTCTTGACTGTCGAGTAGATTGCCAGGAGAAGAGCAGCTCATTTGCTGAAGTATCCAGATGCCAAGATTATAAGCCTTGGGATAGGTGACACCACCGAGCCCATTCCAAATGTCATAACAAATGCCATGGCAGAGGTACCTTCATGTTAAACTAGTGTCCTATGAATCATATATATTTAGCCCACAAAAAAATCCCAGTGTTCCGGCACGTTCAGTTTTATAGTTGAGAAAACACTTATACATTTGTTGCTGCTGAATATCTCTTTTACAATTACATTATTTTTTTATCTGTCTATTTGTAAACACAGAGAGCACATGCCTTGTCAACAATTGATGGCTACAGCGGTTATGGAGCTGAGCAAGGTGAAGAGGTACCTTGTGGCGTTATCAGCAATTTTCATTGCGTTATCAGCAATATTTAACAGCTATACTACATGAAGCTTTACATAAATATTTCATGGAGAAATCTGGATACAAAGATTGGTCGCCTTTTACTTAAAAATTATTTGAGGCAGATTGACGATCTGTTGATAAAAGGATAACTGTTTTTAACTTCTTAGTGTTATGGTATCTGAAGATGTTAGGCATAGAATTTCAGCCGGCTGGTTGAAATGGCGTCAAGCTTCTGGCGTTCTCTGTGACAAAAGGGTGCCTCAGAAGCTGAAAGGTAAGTTCTATAGGACGGCGATTCGTCCGGCGATGTTATATGGTGCTGAGTGTTGGCCTACAAAAAGGCGACATGTCCAGCAATTGAGTGTAGCGGAGATGCGTATGTTGCGTTGGTGTTGTGGGCACACAAGGAGGGATAGAGTACGGAACGACGATATTCGGGATAGGGTTGGGGTGGCACCAATTGAGGAGAAATTGATTCAACATCGGTTGAGATGGTTTGGACATGTCCAACGGAGGCCTCCTGAGGCGTCGGTGCGTAGTGGAGTTCTAAAGCGGGCCGATAATGTAAAGAGCGGTAGAGGTCGACCTAAACTAACTTGGGACGAGTCCGTTAAGAGAGATCTTAAGGAGTGGAATATCCCCAAGGATTTAGCTATGGACAGGAGCGCTTGGAGATTAGCAATCAACGTGCCTGAACCGTGACATCTTTTGTCTTGTGCCCTTTATGTCCCTTTATGTGTCTCCCTGTTTCTCGTCTCTTTTGGGTTTCATCTCTAGCCTACCCCAACTTGCTTGGGACAAAAGGCTATGTTGTTGTTGTTGTTGTTGTAGTGTTATGGTATCTGATTCTCTAATTCTTAAGGTTTACTGTTTTGTAATGTATTGCTTCTTAGTTTAAAGACCGATCACATACGATCCCTCCAATTAATTGATATGTTTCCTGTCATTTATCCTTCCAAATGCTTGCATATTGCACATTTGAACTACTTTGCTTACATGAATTAATTTTTAAGTTTTCAAGCCTATTTGTAGTTTTATCTTTGCTTTGTTCTTGTATAAGCTCCTTCAGCGTCATAAAATGTCTTGCTGATTGCTAATGCAGAAAGTCAGAGCAGCAATTGCTGCAACCTACTATGCGGACCTTGGCATTGAAGATTCAGACATATTTGTCTCTGATGGTGCCAAATGTGACATATCTCGCTTGCAGGTACCAAAAATATTTGACTCTTCCCTTCTTAAGTTTGCAATTCATTTTAAATTGTTTGTTAATAATTCTCCTAATTCAATATTTCAGGTCCTTTTTGGATCTAATGTGACAATTGCGGTCCAAGATCCATCATACCCTGTAAGAGAACTCTTGCATTAATTGGATCTAATGTGACAATTGCGGTCCAAGATTCTAAACTTATGTGTGATGATAATCATGATATGATTTTTTTGTTATATTGTTACTTATCGATTAACTGTTACCATTTTACATATTGTCTATTGAAACTAAAGCAGGCCTTTCATTTTGACAGGCATATGTTGATTCAAGTGTTATCATGGGCCAAACTGATTTATATCAGCAAGATGTTCAGAAGTATGGAAACATTGAATACATGAGATGCCGTCCAGAAAATGGATTTTTTCCTGATCTGTCAACCGTCCCTCGGACAGATATTATTTTCTTTTGTTCACCGAACAATCCTACTGGTGCTGCTGCATCTCGGGACCAACTAAACAAATTAGTAAAATTTGCAAAGGACAATGGGTCCATCATAGTCTATGATTCTGCTTATGCAATGTACATATCAGATGACAGCCCAAAGTCTATCTTTGAAATTCCTGGAGCAAAGGAGGTAGGCAATATGTTCCAATATTTACTTGTTCATACTACATATGGGGTGTTTAAAATGTCTCAGTTGCATGGTTATCCTAAAAATTACAGTGCCAGTGCTATGAGCACCATATTCCCCTTTGTAAATAGACTGCACCTTTTTCATTGTGGTTTTGTTTATGTGCAGGTTGCTATTGAGACAGCGTCATTCTCGAAATATGCTGGGTTCACTGGTGTCCGTCTAGGTTGGACTGTTGTCCCCAAGGAGCTCCTTTTCTCTGATGGACATCCAGTTGCTAAAGATTTCAATCGCATAGTCTGCACTTGCTTCAATGGTGCATCAAACATTGCACAAGCTGGTGGTTTAGCTTGCCTCTCTCCAGAGGGTCTAAAGGTAGGATTCCTGGTTCTTGGAATTCTTATATTGCTCTTCTGCATTGTTTGTTTTATCCGATTGTTCCCGTGCAGGCTATGCATGATGTTGTTGGCTTCTACAAGGAGAACACTGAAATAATTGTTGACACATTTACATCACTTGGATTCAACGTGTATGGTGCCAAGAACGCTCCTTACGTATGGGTGCACTTCCCTGGCCGCAATTCTTGGGATGTGTTCGCCGAGATCCTGGAGAAGGCGAATGTGGTCACTACTCCTGGCAGTGGATTTGGACCGGGCGGTGAAGGCTTTGTGAGGGTCAGCGCATTCGGACACAGAGAGAACATCATTGAAGCCGCGAGGAGATTAAAGCAGCTGTACAAGTGAGCACCGATGCAGCTTCTGTGCCCTCCCGGGAAAATGATATCAATAAGAACACATCAGCATTTGGGACGACACCAAAATTCGCTTGGGCCACGTTTAGATTGTGAAAAAATTTCAACCTGATGAATAGTACCACTTTCGTCTTATTTGATAAATATTGTCTAATCATAGACCAACTAGGCTCAAAAGATTCATCTCGTGATTTTCAACTAAACTATATAATTAGTTATTTTTTTACCTATATTTACTACTTCATGCATGGGTCCAAAGATTGATGTGATGGAGAGAAAGTGAAAAAATTTCAACTTTTGGAGTGCATCTAAACAAGGCCTTGGTGAAGCTGCCAGAAGATGTTAGAAGTGGGACATGATTTTTTTAATAGGCTTTCATGTGGTGCTACTATGGGCCTGCTCGGTTGACTCCCAAAATTTGTCACGCTATAAACTAAAAGTTGGGCAAAAAAAATTGCCATAAATTTAGCAAGCCAAATGTGAGTGGTTGATAAGTTTTTGTAGCAAACCAAATCCTAAGACTTTAGCCATCTAGGGTGCGGCACTCAACCGCTTCGCCTAGCAGCACAACGCTTGTATTGCTCTCCCACAACCCCGTTTTCATGGTTTAGGCTGCTCCCATTTCGCTCGCCGCTACTACGGGAATCGTTTTTGCTTTCTTTTCCTCTGGCTACTAAGATGTTTCAGTTCGCCTCATGGATTCAGCAGACAGTTCAAAAGGTTGACCTATTTGGGAATCTCCGGATCTATGCTTATTTTCAACTCCCCGAAGCATTTCGTCGCTTGCTACGCCAATTATGGCTTGTCAAATTTTTGACATGACAAATTTTGGAAGTGAACTAAGTAGGCCCTATATTCAAACCATTTTGAACTCAAGACAATGCTTGCTGTAGTCCTGAGACTCTTCACCGGTGAAGTTGTTGTCTCGTCTGTGTTCGTTCTTGCGCAGGCTATAGTAAAGGGCACTGCTAGCGCCCGGACGTCCGGATCCGGGCGCTAGCATCCGGACGCGCCGCCGGAGAAGGATTCCGGCCCACTCCCGCTTCCACCCCCGAACCACGCTAACGAAAAACGCGGAACCCGCAACGTCCCCACACGCGCGGGGTACGGATCGAACGCAACCCGGCCGCGCGCGGGAATTCGCTCCCCCATCTCCAGACCTAACGCGGAACCCGCAACGTCCCCACGCGAGCGGGGGGACGGATCGAACGCAATCTGGCCGCGCGCGGAGATCCGCTCCCCCCATCTCCAGATCTTCGTCCTGCCCTCAAAGCAACAATCGCCCCCTCCCCACACTGCAACATCCCCACCCTATAAACTGCACCTTGCAGGAATCGAAGATGCAACAACGACGAAACACCATGAAAAAACACTTACTGCACCATACAGAAGCTGAAGATGCAACTGACAAAGGAACGCCTACTGCACCAAGGCATGATGCCTACTGCAACGACAACCAAACACTCACTAAACCAACTACCAAATACTTACTGAAATAATGCAGTAAAATAAAGCTTCAACATAGAACGACTACCTACTGCACCAAAGCAAGACAACTAATGCAACAACAACTAAACAACTACTGAAACAAAGGGCAAAACACCACGAACACCTACTGCACCAAAAAGAGCATGAAAAACTACTGAAACATTACCCAACCGCCTACTGCAACAGCAGACGACAACTACTTCACCATGCGGTTGAAACAAAAAATGAAACAAGATCTCAAACACACATCAACACCAACTGAAACACTAATGCAACAATGCAAAACAACCATTGCAACAAGGCGAAAGAGAAAAGGGGAGGAGGGAGGGAGGAAAGCTCATACAACATGCCCAGATCTGCTTCTCCAACATCCAAATAGTTCTACTGGAACATACCTTTCGAGCAAATGAAACAACAGAAAAAACACTACTGAAACAGGGGGAGAGGAGAGGGGAAACACCGCCAGCGCCGCCAGATCTGCATCGCCCCCATGGATCCACCACGGGGGGCCGCTGCTACATGCATCCCCCACCGGGGGAGGCCCCCCATGCCGCCGTCGAGGTGGAGGAGGCATGCCATGGTCGAGAAACACCACCGAGCAGCTGGATCTGCATCGCCTTCCCATGGATCCACCACGGGGGACCAAGTGCACCATGGATCCACCGCCGCCCCCGCCAGATGCGACGGATCCACGGCCGCCGTCACCAGATCCGGTGGTGATCCACGGCCGCCGCCGCATCCACCATGGCGGGGAGCCCGGTAAGCGCGGGTGTGGGAACGGGGAGCTCGCAGAAAAAGGAGGGGAGGGAGAGAGTGACGTCGGAAAACAACCGCCGTCGAGCTTTCTCTGGTGCTGGAGGTCGTCAGAGCGAGGGAGGGAGGCAGGGGAAGAGGGGAGCGCGCGGCTCACATCCTTCGCTGCCGCCCTCTCTCGGTCACATGGAGGACGCGGGAGCAAGGAGGAAGGAAGGGCAGGGGAGGGGAGGGAGGGACGAAGATGGAGGAGGCGCGGCTTGCTGGCGAGGTCTGGCGGAGCGGCGAAGAGAGCGAGGCGCGGTGCGGAGAGAGCGAGCGCGCTGCAGGCGGAGAGAGCGAGGCAGAGTGGGGGAAGAAGAAGAAAAGGCGAGCAGGAGTGAGCGGCGCGCGTGGGAGCGGGTGGACGGGGCGTCGCGAGGCGCGCTCGGTCGGGTTGGGTCCGTCCGACGCGTCCGGACGCCCTACATGTATCATTACCGTACAGTAAAGGAATACTAGAGCATCTCCAAAAGTCTTTCTTAAACTCTCTCTAAATTAAATCTTTATTTATGGAGCTATTTGAATAAAAATTGTTTTTTATATTTTGTTTGTCCTCTAATAACTTTTCTATATCTTCTGTGCGCTTTGAATAGCTAGTCATGCTCCCCGTCTTTGACTAGCAAGAAAACAAAAATGGGTTGTCGCAACATTTGAAGACCTAATTAAAGAAGCTGTTGGAGGATCTTTTTCCACTAAAATATCTATTTCTATCGATATGGAAAAATATAAAGAAATCTCTTAGAGTTGCTCTTGCTTCCATATTTATTATGAGACATCTAATTATATGTTTTCTCAGAGAAGGAAACAATAACAATGGAGTTTTTTTTAATAATTTTATAAATTTCTTGTGCAAAAAATGCCCAATTAAAAAATTGAAGAAATATACTCCAGTCGTCAATTGGGACAATGTTTCATTCATGAAAATAAGGGAGTGACTACACATCATTCGGTTGAACATAAATTTTGTTTTTAGAAAATGTTTTTTATAAAAATCAAGAATAATATCGACGAGTGGAAAAAAAAATATCGACGTTACGGCTCATGAAGTTGCTAAACGGGTCGAGGCCCAAAAGGCCCAGCCGAACCACTTTTCTGAGAGCTGTTCGTCCCTGATTTCCTGTCCCCTAAACGGTTTTTTTACAATTTGATAAATTATGAATCATGGTATTACACCTACAGGGTATGCCCGGTATGCCACGGCATACCCTGCAGTTCAGCCGCTACTACGTATATGTATACATATAAAAAAGGAACATACATGATACACGTTCAATCAATGCCTTACAGTTGCTACGTACATGCAGTGGCGGATGTGGGATGCGGGATAAGGGGGGCTAAAACAACAGAGATGTTGATTTGCACGAAGATTTAACGGTGAAATCAAGTTTTTGCTACAGTAATTAGCATTGAAATCAAGCAATTAGGGGGGGCTGGAGCCCCCCAGCCCCCCCTTTGGATCCGCCCCTGCGTACATGTATTCATCCCTGTTGGCTGTTGTGCGAGTTGAGTCACGGACTCAACGTCCACCCGTGCGGCGTCTGCAAAGGCTGAGCGCATGAACCACCGACAGGCAACTGACTGGATGGCAAGGCGGCGGCCTGACACACTGAGCGCCTGAGGCTGAAGCACGTAACGCGTGAGCGTGAAAATGGTGTGAGGGCCGGCCGGCCGAGGCGCCGCATGCGAAGCTGTCAGACAGGTTTGCTGCGGGGTTTAAGATTTAATCTTCTTTTGTTCTATACTCGCTCTGTTCTAAATTATCTGTCGCTTTTGGTTTGCGTGCCGCAGGTTTGACTTGATTTATAGAAATTGTGTGCAACATTTGTATCTCCAAATAAATTTATTAAAAAACTAGATTCAAATATCTTTCCAATGATACCAATTATGTACCATAAATATTAATACTTTTTAATATATATTTTGTCAAAGTTGTTTCTCGGGAAGCGAAACGACAAATATTTTGGGACGAGGAGTAAGTAACTTGTGCACTTAATTATTTATTAGTAATTTGTTTGTGTATCAGGGAGACTAGCGAGATCACTAGATTAGGGATCGGTTCGTCCAATATTAGAACAATAGTATTAGATATTTAGGATATTTTCTATAATAGTTTTAGTAAAAACAAAGTTAATGAATAAGATGAGCCAGTATTTTGAATGATTATAATGATTATCTAGTCTCATTATATTTGTTAAAAGTAGATGGAGATAATATAGTCGAGACATTCGGGCCTATAGAAAGCGGCTACTAAAAAACTTAGACATTCTAGCTTAATTATTGAATTAAAGACTTATTTTCACATTATTTAGTGCCTTTATACCGACTTCCGCTGTAAATTTCTATAATTGTTTATCAAATGGTTTTACCAGATTGTATAAGAAAAAATTTCTACGGCATACCTTGTGATAAAATGTTAGGTCCGCCACTGGTATTACAAAATGTTAGTCTCATAAATTAGTTTATTTGACAAGTGGACTCATCACGAAAGTCAGCCATAAGTACTACTGTTACAACTTGCATGCATTGAGAATAGGGATGAAAACGGTACGGATATTTTCCGACCGTATTCGAGACCGAATCCGTTTAGAGGGGTTTTAATCCGTCCGTATCCGAGTCCGGATATTTAACATCCGATACCGTATTCGTATCCGAATATTTAAATCACATATTTATGATGTCGATATCTAATCATATCCTATCCGGTATTTTTTTATACTATCCGTATTCGAATCTGAATCCGGACATAAATATGAAAACAAATACGATATCAGTGATATCCGTCCGTATCCGATCCATTTTCATCCCTAATTGAGAAGGTGTGAACTTACATGCGCATAAAAAAGATGCTAACTTGCATGTTTTTCTGATAACTCTTCAATGGTACAAAAAATATAAAAAAATCAATCACATATTCCTAACGATACATAGTATTTCGTGTAATTTACGTTTATTTTTTAGCTAACATATGGATCGGTAGAAAAATTTGTGAAGTAAATAAGAAAATGAACACACACGTACACAACCAGAGTCACTATTCTCGTTTCTAGGCAAGGCAGCAAACAACGCCGCGACCCGCGAGAACGCCGCATGCGTACGCGGCTGAAAACGGGCCGCCGTAGAAGCCCGCGAACGAGTACTCGGCCGCTTGGGCTTTCCCAAACCCTAATCCTGACCGCCGCGCCAGCGCCAGCGCCTCCCTCTGCTCGAACCGCGCCGACGAGCGACGACAACCACTGCTGTGTTCTCCAAATCTCCAATGGCGGTAAGCTCTTCTTACTTGCACCGGATCTCTCGATATCCCTTTCTAGGCGATTTAGGAACCGGATCTGTTCGCTGTTCTTGTTAGTCATCGTGTGATTTTGCGTCGTCAACTGTTCTTTGTCACGCTTCCTGTCAACCGCCTGAAATCGACTTCGGTTTCAAGCGACGGCAAGTCGATGGTGCACCCAAGCTCACCACTGCCGGTCCTAGAAGAATCGTTGGTTGGTAGGTAGGCCGGACCGGCGGAAGTGGCAGGTGGCGTGCGGCGGCGACGGCACCGGCGAAGCCGCGGGGACACGAGCAAGCGGCGGCAGGCATGGGAGCGCGGCAACTGCCCCGTCGAGAGGTCGTCTTCTGTAGTTGGGAGGGTGTTCACAGTTGAGACTGAATCCCAGCAGGATTTAGGTACTACGCTAGGTGAGGTGTATGATTTTGGGATATTTGAATCAGCTGTGCAATTGGGAAGAGGGAAAATTGTGGAAGAGTAATTTTGAAGGCGCATCAGTGTATAACTTTGGTACACGGGGACAACATCGGGTAGGAATGGTGTAGGCATCTTGATCGATAGGAGCCTTAAGGATGGAGTCGTTGATGTTAGGAGGCAAGGCGACCGGATTATCTTGGTCAAGCTGCTAGTTGGAGATTCGGCTCTGAATGTGATCAGTGCCTATGCCCCTCAGGTAGGTCTTAGCGAGGGCACCAAGAGGCAGTTTTGGGAAGATCTTGATAGCATGGTTAGTACCGTGCCTATCAACGAGAAACTCTTTATAGGAGGAGACCTCAACGGCCATGTTGGTGCGACTAATGTAGGTTTCGAGCGGGTGCACGGGGGGTTCGGGTATGGTAGTAGGAATCAAGAGGGGGAGGATGTTTTGAACTTCGCGCTGGCCTATGACTTGTTGATAGCGAACACCCTCTTTAGGAAGAGGGAATCTCATCTAGTAACCTTTCGTAGTGGACAACACTCGAGCCAGATCGACTTTATCCTTGCAAGGAGGGAGGATAGACGTGCTTGCTTTGATTGTAAGGTGTTACCTGGGGAGTGTGTTGTCCCTCAACATAAGCTTGTGGTGGCGGACTTTCGCTTTCGGGTACGTGTCCACCGGGACAAACGGGCCAAGATTGCGAGAACGAAGTGGTGGAAGCTTAGAGGGGAAGCAGCGCAGACGTTTAAGGAGAGGATGCTAGACGAGGGACCTTGGGAAGAAGGAGAAGATGCCGACGACATGTGGCTAAAGATGGCAACATGTGTCCGGAAGGTGGCTTCGGAAGTGTTTGGCGTGAGTAGGGGAGGCAAACGGGAAGCGAAAGACACATGGTGGTGGAATGACGAGGTGCAAAGGGCTATTAGGGAGAAGAAGGAGTGTTTCAAGCGTCTCCACCATGACAAGAGTGTAGCCAACATCGAGGGCTATAAAATAGCGAAGAGGGTTGCAAAGCGAGCTGTAAGTGTAGCAAAAGGTCAGGCGTATGATGGCCTTTATCAGCGGCTAGGCACGAAGGAAGGGGAGAAGGACATTTATAGGATGGCTAGAATCCGCGAGAGGAAGACAAGGGACATCAACCAAATAAAATGCATCAAGGATGGGACAGATCGACTTCTGGTGAAGGATGAGGAGATCAAGGACAGATGGAGAGAGTACTTCGACAAGCTGTTTAATGGGGAGAATGAGGGTCCTGCCCTTGAGTTGGACGACTCATTTGACGATACCAACAGACGCTTTGTGAGGAGAATTCAGGAGGCAGAGATCGGAGAGGCTTTGAAGAGGATGAAGGGAGGTAAAGCGATGGGCCCTGATGGTATCCCCATTGAGGTGTGGAGATACTTAGGCGCCAGAGCGATAGTATGGTTAACTAAGCTTTTTAACCTTATTTTTCAGTCAAACAAGATGCCTGAAGAATGGAGGAGAAGTATATTAGTACCTATCTTCAAGAACAAGGGAGATGTTCAAAGTTGTACTAACTACCGTGGGATTAAGTTGATGAGTCATACGATGAAGCTCTGGGAGAGGGTTATCGAGCATCGCCTAAGGAGAGTGACACATGTGACCCAAAATCAGTTTAGGTTCATGCCTGGTAGGTCGACCATGGAGGCGATTTTCTTATTACGACAATTGATGGAGAGATATAGGGAGCAGAAGAAGGACTTGCACATGGTCTTTATTGACCTCGAGAAGGCATATGACAAAGTACCGAGAAATGTCATGTGGTGGGCCTTGGAAAAGCACAAAGTCCCAACTAAGTACGTTACCCTCATCAAGGATATGTACAGGGATGTGGTGACGTTTGTCCGAACATGTGATGGCGACACCAGTGACTTTCCAATTAAAATAGGACTGCATCAGGGGTCAGCTTTGAGCCCTTATTTATTTGCTTTGGTGATGGATGAGGTCACAAGGGACATACAAGGTGATATCCCTTGGTGTATGCTCTTTGCTGATGATGTGGTGCTAGTTGACGACAGTAGGGCGGGGGTTAATAGGAAGTTAGAACTATGGAGGCACACGTTAGAGTCGAAAGGGTTCAGACTTAGTAGGACTAAGACCGAGTATATGAGGTGCGATTTCAGCGCGACTAGGCACGAGGAGGGAGACGTTAGCCTCGATGGGCAAGTGGTGGCCAAGAAGGATACTTTTCGGTATTTAGGGTCGATACTACAAAAGGACGGAGACATTGATGAAGATGTTAGGCATAGAATTTCAGCCGGCTGGTTGAAATGGCGTCAAGCTTCTGGCGTTCTCTGTGACCAATGTTTTAAAAAACGCTAGACGCTAGGCGTGCGCTAGCCTAAGGTTTAGAGTTTAGGAAGTTTAAACGTAGATTAAACCTGATTAAACGTTTTTGGTTTTTTTTATTTTTGTGATGCTGAGAGCAAAATCAGTACTAATAACATAACTAGAAGTAATAACAGTGATCATACCTCTTGCTGGGAGCAAGATTAGTAGTAAGTACTGAGTAATAACACCTGGATGTGCTGCCTCGATCCTCCTCCAGGTTGTGCGATTTCTCGAGCAGGGGCTCCGCTTGCTACCAACGGCAAGAGTGGCGGCAGGTCACGGCCTCGCGTGCGTGAGGAAAGGAAAGGAATAATTTCCATGCCTATCTGATCCCTCCCGCCCGCTCTGTTTCCGCGTGCAGCCCGCCCACAGCCTGCGCTTTTTTCCCGCGCGAGCGTGCCCTCTCCCGCTCGCGTTCTCCATGCGCGCGCGGCCGCCGCCCACCCGACCAGCGACGCCTAGCGCCGATTTTTCACGCGTCCGCGCCGCCTACACGCCGCCTAGCGTGGAGACGCAGCATCTTGGCACGCCCAAAGTTTAATTGGGTGCCTAGGCCCTAAACGAGACGTTGGGCCTCCGTTTAGCGTTTAATCGAGATTAAACGAAGTTTAATTGCGTTTTTTAAAACATTGTCTGTGACAAAAGGGTGCCTCAGAAGCTGAAAGGTAAGTTCTATAGGACGGCGATTCGTCCGGCGATGTTATATGGTGCTGAGTGTTGGCCTACAAAAAGGCGACATGTCCAGCAATTGAGTGTAGCGGAGATGCGTATGTTGCGTTGGTGTTGTGGGCACACAAGGAGGGATAGAGTACGGAACGACGATATTCGGGATAGGGTTGGGGTGGCACCAATTGAGGAGAAATTGATTCAACATCGGTTGAGATGGTTTGGACATGTCCAACGGAGGCCTCCTGAGGCGTCGGTGCGTAGTGGAGTTCTAAAGCGGGCCGATAATGTAAAGAGCGGTAGAGGTCGACCTAAACTAACTTGGGACGAGTCCGTTAAGAGAGATCTTAAGGAGTGGAATATCCCCAAGGATTTAGCTATGGACAGGAGCGCTTGGAGATTAGCAATCAACGTGCCTGAACCGTGACATCTTTTGTCTTGTGCCCTTTATGTCCCTTTATGTGTCTCCCTGTTTCTCGTCTCTTTTGGGTTTCATCTCTAGCCTACCCCAACTTGTTTGGGACAAAAGGCTATGTTGTTGTTGTTGTTGTTGATCTTGTAATGAATCCACGTCTGGAATTTATGGACAATAGAATGTTCCCTCTTTTAATATTAGGGCATGATTGAACTGAGTTTTTTGGGAGGAGTGACTACCAAATTTTATATTGGTGTAGCCAAAAACCGGATTTGGAAACATGACTGGCCTTTCTGTATCTTTTTATGGATGTCACCGCTTCTGATCTCAGTCACCATTACCTATCAGAAGTTCAGGCCAGTGGTTTCACCTTTACAGTACTGCTGAAGTATCATATAATAGCTGCAATTGTTTCTGCTAGCTTAATCCCAAGGTGCTTTAATATTTGCCTACATGCACAGCTGATTACTAATTTGCATTCTGGTTGCAAAATTGCTTGTGATCCCAACATCATGTGAAAAGCATCAGGTTGTAATGAGCTAAGCAGGGCGTAAGCTGTTAAGCTTGATTCCCAGTCTTGTTAATATGTTGAATTGCTAAAGTTGCAGGAGAAATTTAATTAACAGCAATATACTTGACTAGATAAATGGATGAAAATATGGCAGTGTCTCACTGTCTCCTTCCAAGGTGACTTAGATCATGAGATTTGAAACGTTGACCTGTTTATACATCTTTGCCATGATGCTTAATGTGTGCTGTATGATTGGTCTATTTTGAGTTAAATATTGAGCCACCGGGTGCATCATGTCATGTCATGCATGCCATATTTTTGTGATATTCTTTGCGCACTAGACTATTGTAAATGATTTCCTTTCCAATTGATGGCAGAAAGCTATCATGTAGTTGTAATAATGAACTACGGAAATCCAAAGAATAAAATGAGTCTTGTTATTTATGTTTGCTAGCTATAATAAAGGAAGACCTTATGGTACACGTACTCACTAATCAACTCTCGTTTTGTGCAGACTGTGCCAGTTAACCCAAAACCTTTCATGAACAACCTGACAGGGAAGCCTGTAATTGTCAAACTCAAGTGGGGTATGGAGTACAAAGGTAATTTATCTCCTTTTTGTATTCAGTTTGAATCGGAACAATTTATTTTCCAGATACTGCTCCTGCTCTTAACCAAACTGAAAAACTTTTATTATACATTCCCAGGCTATCTTGCTTCGGTGGACTCCTATATGAATCTCCAGGTACTAATTTGGCAGTTTGGCTGTCATACTGTTAGAGTGGTCGTCTATCGAATACTTTTTAGATGAACAGCTAATCATCAATTGGGTACTAAATGACATACAAAATTCATTGCTGCCTTTTTTTTCCTACTGTGTGCAGCTTGCCAACACTGAGGAGTACATTGATGGGCAATTCTCTGGAAACCTGGGAGAGATTCTAATCAGGTAATGTTTCTTGTTCCTTCTTTCTAGCTTATGTCAAGTAGTATAGTGTTTTGTAATAAATCTAGATATAAAACTGGGAAAAGCCTGCATACATCCTGTTATCCTGCTGCCCTACTCCAACTTCCGATACTTAGAAAGTACTATGGTAGTGTTGATCAAGTTACATCTGAAGGAAGGCTAGGGCTTCTTCAAAACTTAAATTGGTGTGAACTGTATCTTTGGTCAATAGTATTTGATCAAACTAATCCCTGTTGCATTGCATTATCATTTGGCCCTTGTATGATTCAATTTAATGTTTCTACATCTACATGCAGGTGCAACAACGTTCTGTATCTCCGAGGCGTTCCAGAGGATGCAGAGATAGAGGATGCAGAGTGAGAAGATGCGATCCATGTTAGATTGATAACTGTAATATGATTCTGACATGTATGTTTGAATATGCCGGTGACAACTAGACCTACCGGATCCTAGCTATGATCTTTTGAGTGATGAAACATGATGACAGTAGGTCTTGAGGTGCTGTTCAAACTGCTTCCAATTAGACTATGCCGTCATTCTGCTGAATATGAGGAGTATCAAATTTCTTGAACAACTCTTGCCTCATTGCCTACTACCACAGATTATCTGAATGTGAACTTACACGATATGTTAGACGTTATATCAGGGCAAAACAATCGGCGATTATCTGAATGTGAACTTGCACGATACGTTAAACGTTATATCAGGGCAAAAATCGGCTCTGTTGGATACTGAGATCATCGAAATGAAATTGCATTGTGCAGATTATAGCAAACTGACTGCATAGGCACGATAAAAAGATGAAATGGATCTAGCTAGTTGATCCAAGCATACTTGAACGCCTACCTATTGCAAGCTACAGTACCTACTTACAAATGCAAATTCAGGCATGTCATGATGCCGAGCGCCACAGCTACTCGAGTCCACCAGCTCGCCGCACTGCGTCCGGCTCCGGCGGCCGATGGAACCTTCGCTGCCATGCCGCCGTGCGATCTAGGAATCGGAATGACTCCTGTCTCACCTGGCGCCGCCGGTGGAGTATTTGTGAGATTTGGTGTAGGCATCGGCCTGATCGGGGACGGAACCAGCGGGCCGGAACCAACGAACGGTTCATGGTGGGGTCCATGCGCAGCCACCGGTGCCTGGCCCGGTGGCGCTGCCATGCGCCGGGGTCCAGGCGCAGCCGCCGGCGCCTGGCCCGGTGGCGCTGCCATGTGCCTCGCCCTTGGTGGTGGAAACGGCTTCGGGACTCTGACGCCCGGTGGGACGACGAAGCCGCTCACCTGCAGCACGGCCAGGCTGTACGGCTGCGCGGCGACCACCCTCTCGACGGTGGCGTTCCGGAGCCCCGCGGGCGCGGCGGAGGAGATCGTGGCGCGCCCGTCGCGCCCGGAGTAGACGCGGAGGAAGCCGGTGCCCCGCGGAACGGCGCGCATAGCTTGCAGCAGCGTGGTGACCACGGAGCCTTGGCCCACGCGCCCGCGCTTCAGCGCGCCCAGCCTGGCCTCGTCGATGTAGTCGAGCACGACGTGGAGCGCGAGTAGGTCCGCCAGGAACGAGCGCGGGATTTTGGGCACGCCGCCGAACGCCGCGGCGACGGCGGTGTTGTTGGGCGCGAGCACGGTGACCTTGTCGCGGCTATTGATGCCGAGCGCGACGTTGGTCTCGGTGAGCATGGCGCTGAAGTTGCTGAACTCCGGGAAGCCGGCGAGGATCTTGGTGATGTCGATGGTTCCCGCGCCCTCCCCGTAGCCTGCTCCGAGGCTGGGCGGCGCGGGTAGGAGGACGGCGAGCAGGACGAGGAGGAAAGGGGCCATGCGGCAGCGCTGGGTGTGGCAGAGCACGCGGATGCGAACGTGGTGAGGTGAGGGGGGCTAAGGCTGGTGACCGAGAGCTCGGCATATATAGCCGTGGATGGGAAGTGAAGCTTGTTGAGGTGGCGGGAAGGGAGTGACAAGAGGCGTTTGGACAGTTGGGTGTCTGACCAGTGACCAGTTCATGCGGCGGACACGGATCAGCTGAGGGCCTGGAGACCGTAATATGTGGCTGATGTCTTTGAGTGGTCGGGCTGTGGCATGAGTGCATGACCGGATTAGAATGCACTTCCATTTGCTCAATCTTGAGGCATGTTCGCGCATCCGGACGGTAACCTTTCTGCAGGCAATATCTTGTTTGATTACTCTTTATTTTTAGCTAGGCTAGTGTTTTTAGCTAGACTTTTTATTCTTTTGTGTGTCCTTACCCGTTCGTTAATCTGTTTCCACCTGGACTCTTGTCTCTTGGAGCAAAACAGAGTATACGTGTTCGCTCCTAGAAGGCGTAATGTAATGACCAATGACACGTGGGTCTCCATAGATATGGGGAGTACGCTTTCAGACTTAAAAGTAACCCACGTGCAACTGCCCCGGGGAATCCTCGCGGACTCGCGGTTGCTCGTCTGGAGAATTCAAATTTTTCCCCACTTCGGCACCGCAACCGCAACCCAGCACTCCCTCTCGTCTCCGCGCCCCACTCGCCAATGAAAGCCTCCACCACCGCGGGCGATCCCTCGCCGCGGCCGCCGCCTGGCGGGTGGCTCTCCGGCCTCGTCTCCGGCGCCGGCCGCCTCCTCGCCGCCGTCCTCGACCCGGAATCCTCCGCCTCCGACACCACGTCCTCCTCCCCGGAGTCGTCGCAATCGCCACCGCGCCGCGATCAGGCCACTGCCGGTACTCTCTCTCTCTCTCTCTCTCTCTCTCTCTCTCTCTCTCTCTCTCTCTCTCTCTCTCGGTCTCCCCGGTTCGAAAATCCAATTGCGATCGTATATTTCTCAATTTTTGTGTACGCGCGCATGCCATCAATCCATCATGGGTGGGTTGGCGGAGGGCCGGAGGTGATGGTGCGGCTGCTGTCATTATCTATTTAACTTACAAATAGAGAGGGTATCGGATGGCTCATGTGTCTGATGCTAATTCTCGAATGGAACCAGGGGGACTGCTAGGTTCTCTGTACGGAGCGTTTGCTAATGATCGAGGCCTCGAGGGCCTTTGCATGATGTTAACCATGTTTTAGGTGCTCGGGCGTCATTTCCACAAAAAAAAACTAACTCCAAGTGTGTTGCTGGATTATTTGTTTTCCATTATCTAAAAAAATGGTAAAAAAATGGGTATGATGGTAATCCTAAATCCATTTGATCACTCTATACAATAGGTGGCCATATAGATGCCCGCGTTGCTGGATCGTTTGTTTTCCATTATTGATGAGCTTTGCAAAAGTTGATTTCTCAGTGGCTTAATAAGTTTCCTGATTTATATTTTTGTTATCAAAACAGATCATGGTATCGGGAAGTGTTTTCCTTCTGAGAATCATCAGTTAAAATTGGTGCGCCCATTCTCTGCATCTGCAAACTTATTAAGAAATAAAATTTCTTACATTCTGTTAGTATTTAAATCAAGCACTTCTCTTTGAGCATTAGAAATTAATTTGGTTACTTTGAGATCTGTATCATCAAGCTACTGCTTTCCTGTGGTTCTAGAGCGGCAAGGAGATTGTTTTGAAAGATTCAGGTGAAGGGTCACTTGCAATTGTCTCAGAGATAGATCCAAAGGATGCTGTAAAGCAGTTGCTTATGCAGGAAACTTACTCACGGTATTATGCCTCGTACATCTCAATTCCTTGATTTATTAATCACTTAATCTTATGATGATACACAGCCTTTTCTTTTCATTTGAAGTACTCCTAGTCAGTTTCTATACAGTCTGTATTTCATAACTGTCATTAGTGAATAACTGACAAGTATGCGGCAGCAAAATTCAATACAGTCTTGCAGAAAGATAAGCATAAATCATTGACTCAAAGATCTGAAACTTGCCCTTGTACTAACCGAAAATGAGCCCTTGGTAGTGGTCATTTGAAGAAACATGTTGAACGTGACACCAAAATTTGATAATGTTCTCCCACTCTTATCACCTAGTATATCTCTTTCAGAAATAAAAGCACAAGTAATTGACACAAAGATTTGAAACTTATCCTACTATTTATTTATAGAGCCAGTTGCTATATAAACTGGACTAGAAAGTTTGACTTCTGCACTATATTTCTAATGCTAGGTCGGAGTGTGATGCATTAATAAAGATAATTCAAGAGCGAGTTGTGGACTCAGACGATGAAACTGCGGTTATTCTTCCAATTGCTTGGCAGGCTAACACACAGCAACATCCTGTTGCATACTCTTCAAGTCAGAACACCACTGTCCCTGCAGTTTCTAATCCTGCTTATTGTCCAGTGTTTGACAACATTGTTGAGAAGGAATGGCTGAAGAAAAGTTCAGCTGTTGCTGAAGGTCCCTGCACCAATAGTCATGACCGAATTCAGCGTGTGAGTCTTCTTATCTTGAGGAATAATTCATCCTGTGAGTATGTTGGATTTCATTAACTATGTGTTTCCATTATCAATACATAGAAGTACTGTACATTGTACTTCTCTAACACATTTTATGCTGCAAGTTGCAAAATATGATGTATTGTTTTTTTTTGGAGTATTACTAGCTTGTTGCTTTCTTAGTATAATCATGTTTGGTGTAATAAATAAATTTGACAATTGCTGTAGTTTTTGCATTTTTGAGAACCTTCTAGTCATCTATCTTTTTGAGAATGTGCAATGTGTATTTCACTAAACTATATAATTGTCAATTGGCTGTTGAAGTAAACATTTTATATTGAGACAATGACTAGACACTGGATTTTAGGATCTTGTTTGATTATTTTCTTCTGTGTGCTCCTGGAATTATGCAAACAGTTCCGTGCAGTTGAAGGACCTTCTAATGATCTATAATTGGCAGCTCAAGTAAATTGTTTACTTTTTTGTTGATGTCATGGCTTAAACATTCTAGGTAGATTAGACACTGCCGGATCTCATCTTCTTTTGATTTAATTCCTATTATTTCAACTCTAGAATTATGCAAACATGATGTCATAATCATTACTGCAGGCTGTGAAACGAAGTTATTATAACATAGGGGATACTTCTGAAGAGACTCGAAGAATCAGGCCAAAGCGAAACAGATCAAATTCTCTTAAGAGTCATGGAGGTATCAATGTTCAAGGAATTGCTAATTAAGTGACATTGGGGGATACTCTTCTTTGACAAGTTTCAAATTGACTATTCTGTTTCTTGTGACTACTGCAGTTTCATCCAAAGAGGCTACCACTAATGCTACTAATGCACCGAGGGGACTTCCAGAAGAGGTCAGGACGCTATTTAAAGATATCCCCCTTCTTGGGACTAATAACCTGACATTTTCTGACTTGGCTTCAAAGGGTGTCTTCGATGATGAACCCTCTGCAGTAGCTGCTGCTGCTCAACACTTCACTTCAGCCTCTTGTCAAGCTGACTGGGATAAATGTGGTTCTGGCATGTCATATCCGAATTCTAGTCAGGTACTGGAACTACACAACGCTACCACTTAGCTATGCATCTCTTTCTGAGATCAAATATGCTGAATGATGAATCTAATACCATCATTTGTTTCAGAATCAGCTGGAGATGTCTCATGTCAAGGCAGAACTTTTGGGTGAACCTGTCCATCTTGAGACTGATATGACGCATCTGGTGCAAAGGAATGACAGTATGTTGCCATACCGCAACCACAAAATTTTCTCTAGTTATTATGTGAGGATGAGCCTCGAGGTGCTGCTACCAATCTTTCTTTCATCTAATATTGTTCGTATCTGCAGCACTCACAGTGCGCAATGGCTCTTGTTCTGTCTCAAACAAAACTGTGTTTCAAGGTGACATTGAGGCTGCACCGAGGTATCTTCTATTACAGTTTTTGTACTTTCAAATGGCTAACCTTCTGTGGTCGTGGTCTCTTTTTGTGCTTTTGTCTTGTGTCCTTTTTACCCGATATTAAACTTACTTGACATAGATATAGTCGCTTTAACATTCTGTAAGTATCTGATAAATTCTGAAATGCATTATATTTTATCTGCTTTAATAGCCATGAGCCTACGAAGAATAATCCCATTCATGTTTTCCCCACAATGAAATGTTAACTGTAGTCAATAGCAAACGATCAATTACATTATGTTCTAAAAGGATTATGTTTCAGAGCAAAACACACCTTGTGCTAGTAATCTAATACCATCCGTTTCAGCTCATCAATGGGCTTGCAGACAGAAAAGAGCTCCAGAAACTGCAGCAGGGGATTCAACTTGCAGAACAGCATTCCGACGAAGACAAGGTCACCTGCCAGAAGAACTCGTCCCTCAAACAACGGGAAGACCGTGAGATCATGGAATGGGCCGCCACAGCAAAGGAACCCAGCGGCGGGACAGGAATCGGACACGGGCCGCGTTCAGGCGAAGAGGCCAGTTGGAAGGCCGAGGAAAGAGTGGAGGTGAGGTGATTCCAAAATCCCTATGCATTCTCTGTTTACTCTAGGTTTGATGTAAAAGAACAATAATAACCCGTGGTATGCATAACGCATTGCCCACTTGTGAAGGTCTCGAAAGGCGAACGATACACGTAGACTACAATTGTAAAGGGAACTCGAGATTACAGCTAACATCAGGTAATTGTTGATGTAGTATATATTTAGGTCCATAAAAGAAAACCGAAATGTTCCGTGTAGTAGGTAGCACGGTTGGATGTTGGAACTTGCAGTGAGTGTGCTGTGTTGGGTTTGCAAGGGTTGGTTACCCACCCATTGCCACTGGTGCAATGGTGGTTCATCCGGTTACTGTTTGCTCGTCAACTTCATATTCGATTCTCAGGCAGCATTGATACAAACCGTACCACTATACCAGTCTACTGTCTACCACCACCAGACTATTCAGATGCGATCGCGTCATCGCGAGGTGGCCGGCCCGCGGGCCGGAGGGCTCCCGCAAACCAGGCCTTTTGGATTTGATTTGACGGGAGAGCCTCTCGCATCGCATGGTCACAGCAAGGTGGCTAATCAGCCAGTTTAGAAAGAAAAAAAGGTGGCTAATCAGCCCAAGTCTTTCCGTCACTGGCTTCCTGCAGCCTACTCCTACGGGTTTATATAGCGCTAGACTAGATAACCAAGGCTGGCCATCCTGTTCTCTTGAACTTACATGGTACAGTGCACATGAGATTGGCCAAATGGTTTTCTAAAGGTAAATTTAGTTATTGTTAAAGGAAAAACGTCTCCAGCAGATTTTGTAAATGACTCTCTAAACTTACTAGCTCTCTATCTCACCTCATTCGCTCTCTACGTTTCGATAGCCTGCCTCATATGTCTCAATTTAGATAGTCTGTTGGAGTAGTCTATTTTTTTTAAGTGAGATTCATTTTAGAGAATACCTAAATCACTAAATTTGGATAATCATTTTGGCGTATCTCTTGGAGATGAGTTTGTGTATACCCCTTCGTGAAGCCAATTTTTTTTATCGTAAATCCAAAAATTTTGTCCAACAACTTATTTATCTGTTTTTTTTTCGAACCCATGCTATCCTGATCAATTTAGTGAACCCTACTCGCTCACCATCCGGGTCTCGCAGCGAGTCCGATGTGCCCCCACCCTCTCCCGTGCGCTGCTTTTCTTCCTTCCATGCGATTTTCCTTTTGCAAGCGCCTACCTTGTAACACCCTCGGTGTTACCGCGCGTAACAACACACCGAAGCATGTCATGAGCATCTGGTAGGCGTGTTAGCATGTGTCAAGTTCGTAAAACCATTCCAGTGTTTAAAATAGCCGATAAAAATGTTAAATGGAAGTTGCCGCGTTAACCGTGTTGTATCGCTTAAGGTTCAAAATGAATTTTTATTTAACAAAAATGCTATAAAACGTATAGGTGAACTGTAAGCGTAGTTGTAGTGCGAACTTCGTAGATGCTAGTGCGGTGTTTGTCTTGGCGAGGTGTTACTCGTAACTGGAGTTTCTAGTAGCTCAATAATCGAACTTGCTAAGAGGTTCTGTCAGGACTTAGAGAATTAACTCTAGTAGGAAAGCAGTTGGCGGCTTCAAGTTCGCGAGTTTGTTTCGGAAAATCTAGCTAGGCAGCGATGTCAGGTTTTGGCTCTAGTTGGTACTCGGATGTATCACGTTTCTCTAGGTGTCAAGGTTGGAGCTTAGTTTGCCCCGAGTTAGTTTTGGCAGGCACTTTATTTTTCGTGCACGCGTTCCGTCGGTGTCTGTCGTCCTCCCTGAGCGCGGTCACCGCACGGTCGCTGCGCGCCTTGCTGGATGAGCTGCGCGTCGTGCCTGTCTGGCCGAGCATGGGTTTTCGGCCGGATGAAAGGTCTTGATGGCTAGAGGGGGGGTGAATAGCCTTTTAAAATTTTCTACAAAGACAAGCTAAACAAGTTTATCAATATAACAAATAGCGAGATGCGAGTTTTGTTTAGCCTACGGGGTGTTTGCAAGCCACCTAATCAATTCACAATTCTAGTATAATTGCACTCAACCACACAAGTCAAACCGAGAAGGTAACTACAACTAGCAAGCTACACAAAGGAGCTACTCTAGCAAAGCTAACTAGCTAGCAAAGATAACTAAGAAAGTAATGCGGAGTTGAGTTGGGAGAGTTTCACCGAGGGGCGAAGTATTGAGCCAACCAATATGATCAACAATGAATACAAAGACAACCGAACACCAGGGTCAATCAATCACAATATGAAAGTGATGACACGAAGATTTATCCCGAGGTTCACGTGCTTGCCGGCACGCTAGTCCCCGTTGTGTCCCTCTTCACCACGTGGTTCGGTGGCTAATCGGTCTCACACCGAGCCTCTCAAAAGGCGCCACAAGAACCTACCAAATGACAAAAGGTTGTAGTGACACGAGCAATTTACTAATGTTGCCTTTGGCGCTTCGCCGAGGTAGGCACAAACCCCTCACAATCACCGGAGGTGGCCAAGAACAATCACCAACTCTTGCCAACGCCTCCAAGCTGCTCCAAGCCGTCTAGGTGGCGGCAACCACCAAGAGAAACAAGAATCCCACAGCAAATCAACCACCAAGTGCCAACTAGATGCAATCTTACAATGCAAATGCACTTGGATCACTCAATCTCACTTCGAATATGCAAAGAAGCAAGAGAGATGAGTGGGAGGGGAGTTGCTTAGCTCAAAGTGCTCACAAGTATGTCAAAAGTTCAAGAGAGAGAGCCTTGAGCCGACCAACGAGTATTTATAGACGTACCCCTTCGAATATAGCCGTTAGAAACTTGAAACAGCTAAAGTCGCGCTGACCGGACGCGCTGGTCACACTGACCGGACGCGCCGGTCGCACAACGGCTAAGCTGCGAAGCACCGACCGGACACGCTGGTTGCGTAGACCGGACGCGCTGGGGGCGACCGGACGCGCTGTTCCCATAACTGACCGGACGCGCTGGTCAAGCCTGAGCAGCGCTCAACGAAACAGTGACCGGACGCGCTGTAGAACTGACCGGACGCCACAGTGCCAGCGTCCGGTTGGAGTCCAGTAAGCTCCCTGAACGACCGGACGCGTCCGGTTGACAGTGACCGGACGCGCTGCGCGTCCGATCATCAAACTAAAACAAGCGCAGACGCTGAACGCTGACCGGACACGTCCGGTCAAACAGAGACCGCATCCGGTCACCTCTATGACCTACGTTCGCCTCCGTTTCTTTTCCGACTTCCGGCGTAGTGGAAAATAGTCGTTTCAACTCCTCGAAAACGCCTGAATCCCGCCGAGAGAGAGGACCCCAAACCCTCTCTACCGCTCAAACTCCACCGCCTTCGCAAACGTGCTAACACCACCAAGTGACCTCGTCATATGTGAGTGTGTTAGCATTTTCACAATCATTTTTCGAGGCGATATTAGTTCTATCCAAATGCATATGATCATGAAATGCACATCTAGAGGCACTTAGGAGTTCAATAGCCGCGTCATTCCCCTCTTTATAGTACGGCTATCTATCCTATAATGTAACCACACCCACTAGGTGTCTTGGTTACTAAAACACAACCCTTAAGCATATACCTTTGCCTTGATCACGTAGGGTTGCGTCCAAATCCAAGTGTGGCCATCATGATCACCATGTCCATCTTGCCACCAACCTTGGAATGTACTAATCCTCATATGCTACATACAACTTAGGCATAGGATTAGTACTTAGGCATTGTCACTAATTACCAACACCAAACATAGGACTTTCACCGGGTCCCGCGTTGCTTGGCCATAGTCAGCCGCGGCGTGCCGTTGACCTCGCTCGTTGGCCAGCTGCAGCCGCTGCCCCCCCTTGGCCGCTTGCTCCTCTGCATGCCACGGCTGCCTGTCGCGGCAGTCGCGTTGCCGCGCGGTCACGCAACCACATTGCGTTGCCGTCTCTGCGGCGCGCCTGCGCTACATCCCCTCGCACGTGGGCGCCTGCAGTTTGTCCACCCTGCACTGTGTCGTCGTCAGAGCCAGCGGGCCTTCCCTCTCCCCCGCGCGCTGTCGCCATGCCGTAGACCCGCTGTTCCTTTTCGTCCGCAAGCGGCCACCATTTTTCAATTCATCTCGAGCACGACTTCGTCTTCTAGCCTGCCAGCCGACCGACCTCGCTGCGCCTCGAGGTTGGCCCCACCGTGCTCCAATTGGAGTTTTCCCGCTCCGCCTGGCCTTAAGGCCGAGCTCGGCCATGCTTCATGGCAACCAATCCCTTCCGCCTCGAACTCCCGATTGATCGCACAGATAGCTTCGCCACCACCTCCGCCCCACCCTGCGCGCCATCGCAGGGTCCCCACCGCCCTCTCGTCGCTGCTGACGCGACCGCGCCACCGCGGAGCACCGCCGCTCTCTCGGGTCGCACGTGGGCGGCCTATCCTCGCTATCTCTCGGCTTCCACCTTCTCTACGACGTGATTGTCGGTATGCTACTGTTGCTCCCCAACCCTTCCGTTTTGTCCCACTGACCCTCGGCTCACCGGAACATCCTCGTCGACATTATAGCTCGGTGGCTGTCATGGGGAGGCTGCGCTGGTCCGCCCCCGGTCCTCTAATCACCACCCATCGTCTCAGGTTGCCTAACTGGTGGGTATCAGTCATTTTGATCGGAGTAGGTGGGTCTCTGGTGGCCGGCGTGGCGGCTCTGTGCCGGTGAGCGCCGCGCCGGAGCGCGGGGAGGAATCCAGGGACCTTCCCGTTGCGTTGAAGGTTGAACTGAGGGGTTTTCTTGAAAGATCACTGACTCAGGGAACAGTTCTTAGGAGCGCGGACGAGTTTAGCTAAAGCGCGTGGTCGTTTTCGCAAAGCAGCCAGAGCGCGCGTGCGGGCTGTCTACGTGGGCCGCCTTGCGCTCGCGCGGGCCGCGCGTTGCTGGGCTGTGGCGGTGAGTGCGCGCGCGCGTTGAGCTCGGGTTGGGCCGCGCGGTCAGTTTGGGGTTTTCCATTTTCTCTAGAGAAATCAATTAGTTAGAATTTCATGTAAGTGACCACTTTGGAAAATTGTGATAAATCATTTAAGCATCCAAAAATCGCGAGACCAGTTTTGTTAGATCGGTAAATTCATGTTCTAGCAGTTGATGTAATCACTTTCACGTATAACTGTAGTAAGGCTAAGCCTTTTAAATCAATGTAAAAATGATTGTTATTAAGGTACTAAATCGTGTAGGAATTGTTGGGGCGAAATAGTAAGAGCTTTAACCCTAAAATTTTTATAGTAGCGTTTTGACGGCGTAAATGGCTTACTATGGTTTTTGTAGCATTTTTATTAGCATGCTAGGTGGGGTAGCTAAGTTCTCCTAATCGAGTATACGTTGAATCGATAACAAAAGAAAGTGATGTAATCGAGTGGGTAGAAAATTTGTAGACCGCTTAGCTTTTGCTTAATAGGAGTAGTGGATGACTTGGTATGTTGGCCATTAGAGTTAGCTAAATAGTTAGTGGTTATAGTTGTTTTAAAAATGCTATTGTCATTTTATTAAACGTCGTGTTATCATTGCATGCATGTAGATCACGAGAAAGTCGAGTACGTGGCCGCGGAGGAGCAGGACTACGAGGAAGTCATCGAGGAGTACGAGGAGGAAATCTTCGTACCAGAGGAGTTCTAGGAGCCGCCCGTGACTGACACCTCTGACTTTGCACCTGCCCAAAGCAAGCCCCAGTGCATAACCCTTATTTTGCAAATCTTTATATATTAAAATGTTGTGCATTTAAGTTGCAGGAATTTTATGATACCCACATGCATATATATATCTACCCATGAGTATTACTAGTACAGGATCGCGTAGTTGCTTTGCTTAGGTTCATCGGTAGAGTGAGTAACCTGTCATTACTCACAATAGAGAGTTACTCATATTATTATTACATTTTGGATAAAATGATGGAAAGTAAATGGCGACCGGGCAGGGATGTGGTATGGGTATTGGTGGGTGTAGCAAGTTGTGTCCCGCGGCCACGGGGCATAACTGGGTTGCATAGTTTCCCTGTCCGTGTCAATTAAGGACCGTTCGTTGCATGGACCCTGGTCAAGTCACAGATCTATTATCCCGAGCACATACTTGCTTATGGGAGAGGGAAGACTTGTTACTCTCTTGTCATGGGCTCCGGCTCTTTCCGGACCGACTGATTGGAGGCGGGGATAGGTGGAGGTCTTAGCACCGCATTGAGGCCGGGCCTCAAGTGCGGGAGCTAGGAGTCCAAGTTTGGATGGGGACCTGGAAACCCGTGACAGGAGGGGAACGAGTTGGTCTTACTTGTGCCTGGGGTACAAGCGAGGCGTGTGTTTTCGGGGTACCCAGCTGGGCACATTGATTCACGAATCGCCGTTTCTACGTGACGGTATGGCTTGACTACGCTCTAGCATCGTAGTAAGAATTGGAAATTGAAAGATGGAGAAATGGTCTTGATTTGCTCAACCCTTGCTTGATTATAACATAGGTGCTTACATAGAGTATTGGTTAATGAATAAAATACAGCTTCTAAAAGTTACGGAATTAAGGACACACTCTTAGTGCTGCTTTTCGTAAATAAGAAACCCACAAGCTAAAAAACCTATCATAATCCTTGAGAGTCAGGAAGTTTATTTTCCCAGTCGGGTAAGTCTTGCGAGTACATTATGTACTCTGGGTTTATTTTACCCCTATTGCAGGTGCACCTTGAGCAGATAGGCCTTGTGTGGAGGATTCTTTTGGTGGGCACAGACGGATTCTCATTTCGTTCCGCTAGACGTTAGTTTATTTCCGCTGTTTATTTATCGCACTCTGAACCTCTGGTATTGTAATAACTATTTCTGAGACTCTGTGTTGTATGAAATGGACTAAGTATTGTAAGTTTGTACTCATTATTGGATCCCAGATGTAAAATGTGGATTGTTCGAGTTCTCCCGTCGGGTGTGCTCGACGGAATCATCTGGTTTAGCTCACTTTCAGGGCACTTAGTGTCTAGTGGAAGACAAGCGCCCCTGAAAGCGTGCTAAACCGGGCAATTCTGCCACATACCTCTTCTCGAGCATCCTGGTCGCCGCATGGCTACCCTTTTAAAAAAAATAGAGAGTATGTTTTTAGAGAATCTATTACAGTATGTTATATATTATTTTGAGAGGCTAATTTGATCGATTTGGACACTCATTTTTGGAGTTTTCTATAAATTTTACGACATCTTTTGGAGATGCTAAGGGAGTAGCTTAGATCAAATTTTGATGAAAAAGATTTTAAAACTACATGTGATTACATAAATTGAGGCATGTCAGTAGTAGATTGTGATAGAATGTCCTTTACTTAGGCCTGATACTGGCACACGTGTGGGGCTTAATCCATCGTATATGTATGGATATGAGTAAGGACGTAGTTGTTCTTAATTTGGATTTGAAGTTAGATACGAATAACATTAGATGTGTTGGATATTGATATCTATCCTATGCACATATTAGGTACTCCTATCTAACTTTGAGTATTCAAATACGGCTACAAATACGATACATAAATATGGTGTTTTGGTTCGAGGAATCACTCAATTGATGAGTTAGTGTACCGTAAGTATATTCCTTAAATTTGGTAAAATAACTTCATTTCTCTCATTCTAGCACTAGCAATAATTATTAGTTAGTTTATGAGAAATGAGGTGGCATTCATTCACAAACCAAAAAAAGTAAAGATGAGTAAAATGATGGACTAATTCTGTGATTCATCTCCGATGAATATTCAGATTCATATATACTCCTCCGTGCCCAAAAGAATGCAATTCCGGAGCAGTTTTATGTTTTAGTATACCAAGTTTGACCAATTATAGATAAAAGGTATAAATATTTATAATATCAAATAAATACCATTGGATTAATTACGAAATATATTTTCATAATAAATTGATTTGAGGCCATAAATGTGAATACCGTTTACTAAAAACTTGATCAAACGTGAAACACTTAAATTGACACGTATATCATAGTTGCATCCTTTTAAGGACAGAGTTAGTACAGTACTACTGTACAGATTATGCAGTGCCTTTGCAAGCAATGCAAGGAATCTCTCTCCGATCCGGGCCATGTTGTTGCACGTGGACTTGAAATCGCCTGCCCAATGCCCATGATCTGCTCAACTGTTTGTAGGCCTCCGATCGCGCGCGACATGTGGGCCATCGCTTAATAAATATGGGCAGCAATTACGTCCTTGCCCGGAGCAAAATGCATAGGATGAGAGTAGGGATGAAAACGGTACGGATATTTTCCGACCGTATTCGAGACCGAATCCGTTTAGAGGAGTTTTAATCCGTCCGTATCTGAGTTCGGATATTTAACATCCGATACCGTATTCGTATCCGAATATTTAAATCACATATTTATGATGTCGATATCCAATCGTATCCTATCCGGTATTTTTTATACTATCCGTATTCGAATCCGAATCCGGACATAAATATGAAAACAAATACGATATCAATCATATCCGTCCGTATCCGATCCGTTTTCATCCCTAGATGGGAGTATACAGTATAGCACGGCGCCATGGCCCATTGCTGGCTCGCGTCGCAATAGTTGGGTAGTACGGGCATCAAGTGACGTTCAAAAATTAAGCCCGTCTTCAAGAGTTCGAGTGATTAAAGTCATGTTCGGATCCATGGGCTAAACTTTAGCTCATGGCTAAAGATTAATTCTTAAAATAAAGGGGTAAAGTTTAGTCCATAGGGTAGTTTGGATCTATGGGCTAAAGTTTAGCCATATACCCTGCAATGATTAATTTGCCCCTAATTAATACTCATGAACATGACTAATAGGGGTGGGTGAGGGGTAATATGCGTCTTTTGCCAGGAAGGGACCACTTTTAGCCCTCTTTACCCTATCTTGGAGGGGCTAATGAAAAAAGGTAGACTAAAGTTTAGCCCCCACTTTTAGCCTTCCTGTTTGGATCTATGCATGAGAGCTAAAAGATGATTAAAAGAGGTGGGCTAAATTTTAGCCGCATAGATCCAAACAGGGCCTCATTAATGGTACACTGTAAACCGATAAAAAGTAAAAAAATCAACCCATCACTTGAATTAATTAACCTTTTTCCTTTTCTTTAGGATGAAATGGTACATGCTGTTCGCGTACACCAAGACATGCATCTCTATAATCAACCGTACCTGCATATTTATTGTCTTGATGAAATACGCGTTAGGCTAGTAGTTACGAGAGCATTAGTAGCACCTCGTGTCCTGAGTTGAGTTGGGGCTATAGAGCAGCGGCCATCTAATCCGATCTCCATGTTCCCCAAAAAAACAGTATTAGCTTAAATATTTGATTTAGCCATAAACAGCCAAATCAAATTTTGTCATGTGTTTACTAAGACACGCTTGTAACCACTAGGCTATAGAGTATTTCACAGCGGCCACTAGTATTTTACTCTAATGGGGAATCAAACCCAAAATCGGAGGTGCTACTAAGACTCTTGTAACTACCGGATGTTATAGAGTTTGTTGCATATGAACTTGTAACCATTCTAAATTATAAAATATTTTGACTTTTTTAAATACATTGCTTTTCTCATATATCTAGACATAATGTATCACTGCTGCACAACGGGGCTGTAGTCCCGGTCCAAAAGGACCTATAGTCCCGGGCTGCGAGCCGGAACTAAGGTTTTGGAACTAAATGTCCCACCTTTAGTACCGGTTCTCAGGCCCTTTAGTCCCGGTTGGTAATACCATCCGGGACTAAAGGTGCTGCCAGGCATCGACGTGGCGCATCACCTTTTAGTCCCGGTTGGTATTACCAACCGGGACTAAAGGTTCTTTTTTCTTTTTCCTTTTTCTTTCCAATTCATTATTGATTTTGGTTTTCAGTTATATTGTTTTACAATTTTTTCTTCGCTGCTACTATCCGTATACGTTGCACCTATACGAGAGCGTTATTATTGCACACAAATAAAGTATGAAACTATATATATATATATATATATATATATTTTATAGAGCTATACATATACGTACATACACATTACATTTACAATAATATACAAGTAATCAAGTGTTCGGCCGCCGGTTAATGAGTTACACAAATGTTTGTCCGCCACTCAAAGCTCATACAAGTGTTCGTTCTTGTTTGGACTCTTCAAATTCAACCTAGGGTTGTGGTGGAACTCGCCGTCTTCCGGAATGACATGATCGTTAATGAAACCTGCGATCGTCTCTTGGATTACGACGAGTATTGTGTGCTTGAACACTTGTTCTTTCAATTCCCACTCCTTCCATTTGCATTAATTAAAGGAAAAGATATTAATATACATAAGATTTATTTAGTTTCAACAAATAAATAAGATATGAATTTACTGTATACACATGTTACTTACTTTTAGCATCTCTTTAGCAGGTGTAAATTTGCTACACCGCATGTACTCGCAAACGTAGTATCCACATAAATTGGTTCCGTACGGTTGTCTGGACACCCACTTATGTAGAATAGGAGGGGGGGAGTGGCACTTTCAGATCCGTACGATATCTTTGTTGTAGCCAAGCCCAAGCCCTGCCCAATAAGTCGGTCGTTGATTAGGTATAGCATAGTAAATTAAAGGAGCAGGCAACGATAATTAACGAATGATAGAACTTACCTCTGGATCATGTCTTGGTACATTGCCAGATCTTTTCTCATTGAGTCCCACACATTTATAGTTTGTTCCTTGATCTCAATCTCAATGAGTATCCAGTGATCCCTGCATTTGTTTATAGAGTCAACTTTTATATATATATATATATATATATATATATATATATATATATATATATATATATATATATATATATATATATATATATATGATATAACACAACACTTTACCCCATATTGTAAGGGAAGAGTATCAACTCCTTATGCCTTTGGCTATAAAAGAACCTCCAGAGGTTTTTCTCCATTTCCTTGATCTTCAGATTGAATGGATCTTTAGTCTTTGTGTCCTTGTACACGACATATGGATCGATAAAACCAATTTGATCGTCTTGTTTCAATCTGAGTTCTCTCATCATGTGTCTGCACATCGTGAGCATAGTTATTATGAATACGTACATATGCTAGAGTGAGATTATTGATTAAAAGGAAGAATCACTTACATAAAGTAGCAGCTTATGAGAGATTTGTCAAGAGCATCCATATAGAGAAGCTGGTGTATTTCACTAAACTCTACCCAGATGACGTCATCTCCACGGAAGTAGTGACGGTCTCTGACTTGGACGTCCCAATATTGTTCACTTTGATGTTGTGCACAAAATCTCAAGTAGTACTTGTGCAGCTTGTACATTTGTGTACCAAGATTTTTTACCTTTACAGGGTCGCATAGACTCCTGCCATATACGTACTTCCTCCGCCATTCATCAACAACTTCGGCCTCTTTAACAGTTGTCAGTTCCTCCCGACCGAGAAGTTGTTCTAATGAAAGCCCAGTCACATTCATCCACTTGGCGAGTTCATCTAAGTCCACATCATCAGGTACCGACATTTGCATCAAGTTCATGTTGGAACCATATTGATTCTCAACCACTAGTGGCGGCACTGATTGCTGCGCTTGTTGGTCGAGCTGTGCAACATCTTTTCCGGCCGCCTTCTGTTTCCTTTTGTCCTCCTTGATTTTCTTTGTGATAGTACGCTCATAGTCTGATAGTGGCGGCGCTGGTTTTTTACTAGCGGCACGCTTCTCGTCTTACATAGTCTGCACCACTTGACGTAGCTTTACACGAGGATACATTAGGTATTGCGCCTCTTTCTTTGCTCGTGCGTCAGCTTTGGTCTTTTCGAAGAACACTTTCACTTCTGCCTTGACTGAAGCATTAAGTTCTTCATCAGTCTTCTCGTATGGAAGTTTGGTCATCTTTGGGATCTTCGTGACCACAACTTGTTTCTTCGGCGGAGGTGGTGGGACCGATCTCTGTGAGCCAGCGGGCCTCTTGTTCCTTGATGGACCACATCATTCTGTAGAGTAGCTAGATCAAAAGGATTGATTGCCTTATGAGAAATTGCATTGAGAAATGCACACAGCTTCACAGTGGCCAGACGTACATGTGGAGGTAGAATTCCTCTTAAGGCAACCGAAAGCAGTTGCATCATAATCACGTGGCAGTCGTGCGATTTTAAGTTGATAAATTTCTTCTCCGGCACATTTATTATACACTTTATATTGGAGGAGAACCCAGATGGGACTTTGATGCTGCTTAGGCACTCAAACATGCTTTCCTTCTCTTCATTGCTAAGAGTGTAGCTAGCAGGTCTTAAGTAATGACGTCCATCATTTGTCTTCTCTGGATGCAAGTTGTCTCGTTCTTTCATGCGCTTCAAGTCCTCTCGTGCCTCAAGGGTATCCTTAGGCTTTCTAAACACACCCATGAACCCTAGGAGATTGACACAAAGATTCTTTGTCAGGTGCATCACGTCGATCGAGTGACGGACCTCAAGGTCTTTCCAATATGGTAGGTCCCAAAATATTGACTTCTTTTTCCACATTAGGGCATGCCCCGAAGCGTCTTTTGGAACAAGTTCACTGCCTTGTCCCTTTCCAAACACTGCTTTCAAATCCTTGACCATCTTGAATACCTCTGCACCATCTCGGTTGCCTGGCTTGGACCGGTGTTCTGCCGTACCTTTAAAATGTTTGCCTTTCTTTTTCAACTGGTGGTTCTTAGCAAGAAATCGACGATAGCCAAGGTACATGACCTTTCGATATTTTTTAAATAGACAGCATCAAGGTCACCAAAACAATGGGTGCATGCATTATATCCCTTATTTGTCTGTCCTGAAAGATTACTTAGAGCTGGCCAATCATTGATTGTCACGAACAACAATGCTCGTAGGTCAAATTCTTCCTGTTTGTACTCATCCCACACACACACACCTGGTTTGCTCCATAGCAGCTGAAGTTCCTCAACTAATGGCCTCAGGTAGACATCGATGTCATTGCCAGGTTGCTTCGGGCCTTGGATGAGCACTGACATCATAATGAACTTCCGCTTCATGCATAACCATGGAGAAAGGTTGTAGATACATAGAGTAACGAGCCAAGTGCTATGACTAGAGCTCTGGTCCCCAAAAGGATTAAATCCATCCGTACTCAATGTGAACCTTAGGTTTCTTACGTCATCTGTAAAGTCTAGAAATTCTCTATCTATTTCTCTCCACTGGGACCCATCTGCAGGGTGTCTCAACATGTTGTCCACCTTACGGTCTTCTTTGTGCCATCGCAACAACTTTGCATGCTCCTTGTTTCTGAACAGTCATTTTAGGCGTGGAATTATTGGAGCATACCACATAACCTTGGCAGGGATTCTCTTCTTCGGACGTTCTTCATCCTCAACATCGCTAGGATCATCTCGCAAGATCTTGTACCGTGACGCATGGCAAATAGGGCATTCATCTAAATTCTCGTGAACGCCACGGTACATGATGCAGTCATTAGGACATGCATGTATCTTCTCGATTTGTAATCCTAAAGGGCAGACGATCTTTTTTGCTTCGTATGTAGTGGTGGGCAATTCATTAGGCTTCGAAAGCATCTTTTTTTGGATCTTCAGTAATTTCCCAAATGCCTTGTCAGATATACCATTCTCTGCCTTCCACTGTAACAACTCCAATGTCGTGCCTAGCTTTTTCTGCCCATCTTCGGCCGACGGGTAGAGTAACTTCTTGTGATCCTGTAGCATTTGGTCAAACTTAGCCTTCTCCTTTTCACTTTCACAATCTCTCTGTGCGTCACGAATGACATCACCAAGAGCATCGTCATCTTCAGCGATACTGTTTTCTGCATCCGCCTCTTCTTCAACTTCCTCCATCGTGAAGTCACAGTATTGAGCAAAAACATCGTCAGGGTCCGCTTGTTCTTCTTCACATTCTTCCATCATAACACCGGTCTCTCCATGCTTGGTCCAACAAATATAGTTTGGCATGAAACCCGACTTGAACAAGTGCAAGTGAATACTTCTTGAGCTACAAAATTCTTTCAAATTCATACACATGGCACATGGGTAGTACATAAAACCATCCCGCTTGTTTTCCTCTGCCACTCTGCAGAATTCTCGCACGCCCTCAATGAATTCGTTGGAGCGGCGATCGGCATTGTACATCCAATGGCGTGTCATTATCTGCATTATATGGCATCACATAATTAAAAGCCCAGCATGAGAAAAAAGTCTATAATAGAACTAAACATTATATGTGTATACTACTTTCTAGGTACTATAATTAGCATCGTTCATAAAAATTCAATCATGAAAAGTGATTGGAGCTAGCAATATGAAATAAAATAGCCATATATAACATGGATTTACATATGGTGCTGCTAAAACATAGGAGGATAAAGCTAGCAACCTTTCAAACAAATCGACGATGACGTAGAAGCGTTTGAAGTGGATTGATCGCCTGAGATGAGACAAGCAAGAACAATGGAAGAACAAGCAACAAGAATATGAACAAGGAAGGGCTCGGGCAGGGAGGAAGAAGACGGAGGTTCAATTTATAGGGGGAGGTTTTAATCCCGGTTGGTAATACCAACCGGGACTAAACCCAGTCCTATAGTCCCGGTCGGTGCCACGGACCGGGATAAAAGCTGTAGTCCCGGTCCGTGGAACCGACAGGGACTAAAGGCATGGCTTTAGTCCCGGTTGGTGTTACCAACCGGGACTAAAGGTCCCTCCCGACAGCGCCTGACAACAGAGCCGTTGGCGAGGGACCTTTAGTCCCGGTTGGTAACACCAACCAGAACTAAAAGTCTATTTAGTCCCGGTCGCCGAAATCGCCGAGACTAAAGACATTTTGGACGATCGACGAAAGGTCAGTTGTGTAGTAGTGTATATCAAAGTGCATAGCAAAAGCTATGTATATCTAGAAAAGCCAAAATATCTTTTAATTTAGGAAAATAGGGAGCATAGTTAGGAACTTAGAGTGATGCGATTTCAGTTCGTCGTCCTTCACTCAACTGGGATCTTAAGAGCATCCGCAGTGGCCTTTATTTTGGTGTGCGACTCGATCATGCCTTAATTCCACCTGCTAAGCAGTGATTTCTTCTCTCTCTCTGATCTAGTACGATCCTTCGTAAATAAACTCGCTGAAAATGAAAAAAAACATTTTTCCTTCGTGGTTTTTAGCGCACGTAGTACATTTCTCTACACTACCAGTGCAACACGGGGTCCTGTTTCTTTCTTTGAATGCGCATGAATAATGGACACTGTATTGGAAGTGTGAACGAATCGCCTTCTCTCGTTACTAAAAAAATCTAACTATCCACGCACTGCCAATGTGGACGCTCCAAGGACACTCACAATGCAGACTCTATCATAGAGTCTAAAACTATTTATTACCTCGAATATTATGGACTTAGAGTCTAAATAAGACTTGGAGTCTTATTTTTTCTCCCTCTTTCTTCAATAAATATGTTGCCACATCAGCAAAATACCATAAATAAGGTGTAATAAATAGTCTTGGACTCTATGATAGAGTCTTGTATTGTGAGTGCCCTAAGCGATACTCCTACGTTCCAAATTAAAAGGATGTGATTTAAAGCGTGCAGGTATGTTGTGGAGGCTCAACGTAAACCGACCCTACTTGACAGAAAATCAGGCGATCGATATATGCGACATGCAAGCTTCACACTGTAGACTTTGTATAGTAGGCCGTGCATGAGCTAGCAGAGCCAATCACATGCAGAAGCTATAGGTAATAAGCTAGAGGCGCAGCTGACAATGTCCTCAAATCATTTAATTAGGGGCGGGGGTATAAATATATCATCACAACTACACTTTTGATGTCTTTATTACCAAAAAAAAAACAACGTGTATTCTTCCTGAGACCATGGACAAACATATCAAAAAGGATCGGAGCTAGTACTATATATAGTTTCCTATTATCCTCCATTTTGCAATATATATCTTTAAATCCGAGACAAGAGATCCCGGCTCAGTCTTTTGGACGCACTCATATAAGTGTAGAGTGTCTGCGCATGTGTCTATAAAAGTAATCATGCGTCTATGATCATCATAAAAAAAATTCTACACGAGTGCCATAAAATTAAGCTGGAGTATTTGTGATTGAAGGGACTAAAAGTTTCCTCTCATATCGTTTTGTTCGGCTGTGCCCAAGGACCTGGACAAGCTTCAAGGAGAAGATTAAAACCCTCACGATCACGGGTATCAAGCTCCCCCGACTATGCCCAAGGACCCGGACAAGGGATGTTCCAGACAACTCCTACTACCCGGAGGAGGATAGGGGCATAATCATGTGTGGTATGTGGTCGTTGTGGAGCAGCAGGAGTGACCGTCGGCATGGAGAGTCACCCATCGACCCAGGTGTGGCGGTGGACTGGGCACTGGATCGGAGGCCGGCTTGCCTTCGCCTATCTACTGCTAACCGAGCAGAAGATATATAGTTGGAGCCGAAATATGCTCATGCAGTAACATGGCGGCCACCAGCTGATCACAGGACTGAAGATCAACACAGATGGAGCCTTTGTGCGAAACTTGCAGGGGAGCGGCCGGGGGCTGTGGTGCGTTGCAGTGATGGCAGTTTCCGTGAGGCATCTGCGTGATGGATTACCTTTGTGGGACCGGCATTGCTAGCGGAAGCAGACGCTACGTGATGGAATTCGTTTAATCCCAGAAGAAACTCGAGACCACATTATTGTGAGACAAATGCCCAAGAGCTGGTTTCGCTGAAGGAGTAGAGGGAAGCACCGCTCGGAAGTTCCTGCAATCTTGGAAGATGTTGGGGAGATGGCGTCTGCATTTACGTCCTTCAGAGTAACACATACGAGGAGATCGGCGAATTTGCAGCTCATCTTTGTGCTCAGATGCATCAGCTACTCTACGAAAGTTTGTAAAAATATGGTTTTCGTTCGGCACTTCAGCACATATAATTATCTCATGTCTCGGGGCTTATTACTCCATAGGAAAGCATATATGCTCGATGCTAGCTATTCCGGCCAGGGTTAAAAAAACCGCTCGGTAAACCGCGGTTTACCGCGGTTACCGGCCTAACCGGACTGGTTCCGGTCCGGTCCGGTTAGGTATTCCCCAAATTCAAATTTAAAATTTGAAAAAAATGCTGAAAAAATTCCTAAAAATAGTTCATGATTTATAGAAGCCAATGGTGTAAAATTTTTTCAAATTCGAGTTCGTTTAGTATTTATTTATACGTATAGAAGTTTGAAAAAAAAAGAAAAAATCCCGGTCCTGTCCCGTTAAGGCCCCCAAATTCAAATTTAAAATTTGAAAAAAACAAAAAATGCTGAAAAAATTCCTAAAAATAGTTCATGATTTATAGAAGCCAATGGTGTAAAATTTTTTCAAATTCGAGTTCGTTTAGTATTTATTTATACGTATAGAAGTTTGAAAAAAAAAGAAAAAAGAAAATTCCAAACTCAAACCGAGCGGTAAACCGCTCAAACCGAGCGGTTACCGCTCCAAACCGCCCGGTAAACCGGTGACAAACCGAACCGAAGGCGCGTTTGAATTCAAATTCAAATTCGACCGGTTACCGACCGGTTACCGGTAAACCGGACCGGTAAACCGGAACCGGAGGCCGGCGGTTTGGGTTGACCGGTCGGTAAAAAAAACCCTGATTCCGGCTACCTGGCCGATCCCTACCCATGATCGTACTTTCCCTTTTAATTTCTATTAATTGTAACCATAACGAGCTCTTATTGTAGTCTATTGCTACAGTGGAGTAGTAAATGTGCAGCGGTCCCAGCTTTTAATACGCAGATGCACCGTAATTGAGTACAGTGATTATTGCTGTGAAAAGATCGCTCGTGTTTCAATCCGATCCGGTGTTCAGAACAGTAAATGGAATGAGCGTTATTTCTTAACCATTTAGGATTGCTGTACCTGGACATAGGATTTACTCCACTTATGTGACTAATCATGCATTCAACAAATCATTGTGCTAGTACAATCCATTTTTAAAATATATAAGTAGTGTGTACTCATTCAAAAATTATGACGTGTTTTTTAACTCAAAATTGTGACGTGTTAAAAAGGTTGTAAGTGGCCTTTTTTTTCTAAGGTGGAGGAAAGAGAGGAAGAGTGGAGAGAAGTGAGTTGTTAGCTTACAACTAGTTAATGCACAAGAACAAGGAACGGAGAAAGTTAAATGTACCCTTAAGGGCGTGTGCTCCTAAGGGCATGTGCCCCTACACACTGCGCTGTTGGATTCACATTGGGATGTGTGCACACACATTCCTTAATGCGAATCCAATGGTGGGTGTGCTAGGAGCACATGTCCTTAAGGGAAAAAAAACATCTTCGAAAGGAACGTCATGATTTGTGAGACGAGAAAGTGAGTCATGGGTGAGCTAACCATTACACGAGTGGCTAACAGATGAGCTGCAAATATCCGTACAACTATCACTGAGTTATATTGTTAGCCTTGCTCTTATTAACTTTGATATTAAGATTTCATAGGCTTTCCTTGTATAGGTGTGCAACAAAGCAAGGCCCACATGTGTAGATGTGTTTCAAGCATGTCCAAGGTTTTGGGGGTGGTCGCGGATTCGGCACATGAGGACTGTACAGTGTCTTTGGTGTTAGATGAGGCTATGTTTATTTGGAGCATCAACCAAGGCCACTAGGGAAGGAGATGAAATGACTTGGATAGAACTTCTTATTTCAGGTCCTTCCCATTGTAATTTGGGGATGTATATCATGTTAAATTTTAATATAATCCTCCCTTCCCTTTGCAAAAAATGAAATGGAGGTCATTTCCAAGCACAATCTGTTAGCTGGGCCCCTGGAAGCATCTTTAGAAGAGATTTTGATCCAACCACCCTTGAAAAAACCTAGACACCTCTGAAAATCATTTATACTGTGGGATTCTCCAAGCATGAGCATTCAGCATTTAGCATGCGCATCTCCCGGAGTAAATATCCTCGACGGAGGATTTTCATGCGTTCACACTAGTGATAGTGTTTTTATTACTACTCTGCATGCACCAGGGAACTACACCAATCTGGTAGTGATTTTACTATTGATTATCTTCCCTTACCATAAAAAAGTGAAAATGTCACAAAATTCAGTGTCCAACTCCAACCAAATTTATGGACAAGCAGGTGGTGGCTTCCAATATCAAGACTCAGATGTGATAATTTAACGTACAAGTTATATTTGAATAAAGCTTCCTCCATCTCAAAAGCAAAGAAACATAGATACATGCACCATACCATACACCCTAGCTATATTAATTAACTATCAGTAGTAAACTCAGACACATACAAGTAATAATTAATGTACATTTTTAGCAATAGGAAAAAAGGAATGCACATACTACACCAGCATTTCCCTCTAGTAAACTAGCTAGCTAGCTAACTCAAGTACTAAACACAGTAAAAAGAAAAGGCTACTACCCACCCCTAGAGTGCAACCAACCTAGCCTTGTTGCTTTCCTCACGTCATGCATCTCATCTCAGAAATAATGCAGCGACGATATAGGCTTTCCCCCCTCCTTTTACGTGCATGCATGCATCGCACTAGATGAAGTCCACCTCAAAGAAACCGTTGCAGCCGCCGTTCTGCTGCTGATCTGACACCGACGAGCACGACAAGATGTTGCCGCCGCCGCCGCCGTGGGCGCTGCCGCTGTGCTGCTGGGTCTGCATCACAAGCGAGGTGATGAAGTGGCGATGCTCTTCATCGTCGTCGTCCCGCCGGCCTTGGACCCGCTGCATCAGCATGGAGTCCAGGCTGCCGTCCTTCTCGTGCAGCGGCGGCGCGGCCAGAGACAGGGCCGTCGGCGCCACCACTGCCGCCGCCGCGCTGCTCATCTGGCCGTTGTCCATGACGTCGAGGCAGCTGACGCCGCTGCCGTTGGCGAGATGGCCGTCGACTTGGCTGCTGCTGCCGTGTTGCTCGCACCTGCTGCTCGTCGTACATACAATGATGATAGCCACGTCAGGACGTAAGGCGGCATACAAAAAAAAAAGTTTGCGAAAGTATATCGTGATCGAAGCACATTGATGCAGCATATATTCTGATCATGTAGCAGGGGTTGCATCTATATATCTATTTATATATCTAGCTAGGGTAGGATCGGAGGCATGCAGTGTATTGATCCCACATACATCGAAAATTCGAAACTTTGGCGCCATGCATGCATGCATGAGTGCATGTGCATGTACGTCAGGTCATCAGATGTGATGAAGTAGCTAGCATCGAGGTGCATGGCACGGCATTTGGCACATATATACTACATACGTAGGCATATAGTAGCTACAGTATCTTTCTGTCGAATGGTTGTAACGTGCTTGCACATCGGCTGTGTACTGATGCTAAACAGTTGAGGGCTTGTTTAGTTCCCAACTTATTCCCCAAATTTCACTATACAAAAAGAAGATTCCCCGTCACATCAAAATGTCGGCACATGCATGGAGTACTAAATATAGATGAAATTAAAAACTAATTACACAGTTTTGTTGTACTTTGCGAGACGAACATTTTGAACCTAATTAGTCAAAGTTTGGACAATTTTTACCAAATACAAACGAAAATGCTACAATACGACGTGACACGTACTGTTCCAAGTTGGGTGTCCCAACTTTGGAACTAAACACGGCCTGAGTTGAGTCCGTTTCACAAAAAGAAACAGTTGAGTTGGATTATACACGGTGTGGTGTGCTAGTATATGCTATATACCGTAGCTTGATTGGAGAGAAAACTATTAACAGTGGAAAATAAAAGTGATGATTTCGCTTTAAATTCGAAACCTTGTGATAAATAAATTTGTTAACATATTCTTTTGGAGGAAACCGATGGACAGATCTACTTAGGGCAGTCCAATGGGCTATTAATGATAGTTTCTATCTCCATTAACTACGTTGCCAGCTAAGCAAAAATCTGACGTGGCAGCTTAATTAATGAAGAAAGAGAATAAAATTTGATGAAACCGTTTCTTCAGAGGGAAACGGCGTCGACGCTCGCAACGAGGTCCGAAGAAACGACGAAAACGCCGCTGTGAAGAAACCACCGGTTTCTATGGAGGGTGGACGGCCTGCGCTCGCCGGAACCCGGCCGCGCCGCTGCGCCCACGCCTGCTCCGTCGCGCCCGCCCGTGCTCGGCCGCGCTCGTCCGCGCCGCCGTGTCCGCGCTCTGCCGTGCTTGCTTGAGGCCGCTCCGCCGCACCCGCCCGTGCTCGTCCGCGCCGCCGTGTCCGCGCTCGTCCGCGCTCGTCCGCGCCGCTGTGTCCGCGCTCGGGCATGCGGCCTGCTCCACCGTGCCCGCCCGCGCTCGTCCGCGCCGCCATGCCTGCGCTCCACCGTGCGGCCTGCATGCTCCGCCGCGCTTGGCCGCGCTCGTCCACGGCACCGTGCCTGCGCGTGCGTGCTCGCTTTGCTGGCGCGTGCGTGCTCGATCTGCTCGCTCTGGTGGCTGCGCGTACGTGCGTTCGTGCTGGCTATGCGTTCTGCATCTGTGAGATTTTGAGAGAAGCAGACAACGGGATGAGAGAGGAAGGGAATAAGGCTCTACCACTGTGTGAGTTAGATTCTATAGATAGTTTTTGCTGACGTGATCTTCTTGGATATTGTGCATAGTTTCCACCGTGGGGACTGCCCTTAGTCTTAGCTTACTGTTTCATTTAGTCATCATCTATCTGTTTTTGTATCTGTGTGGTTAGTGTGTGAAAACGATGGCCTAATTATATATAGGACATGAGTTAGGTTATTGACTTGAAATTTAAAAATCAAGAGCTCAAATCTAAAACTCAAGGGTACATTTTTTAAATGATTCCAAATCCCTGCAAGCACCCTCATTATTTTTTCTTAGAAAGGACGGCAAAAGCAATTTCTATTAGACGAAAAAAGAAAAAAAAGGCAAGTGCCTTCATTATAACTAATCGCCTTAATTTCAATTCAAAGATTATACTTTTGCAATAAGACGCATGCTGATGACATCAGAGAACTAGCTATAGTTTAGATGATCTAGAGCTTCTTACTCTTGAGATCATTACTGTAGGAGGTAGTTATGCAAGTATCCGCTTTCTTTGGTGGCGGCGGCGGCGACAAGTCCTTGCCCTGTGCGCTGATGGGCTTCCGGCGGCGGCGGTTGTGCTCGGTGAGCCGCTTCCGGCAGCTCCTCTTGGCCTCATCAAACTCAGCAAGCACATGAAACCTATCCAAGAAATGAACCAAGATAAATACGATATCTGTATCCATATATGGCCTGTTCGGTATAGCTTCATCAGCTCTAAAAATATCTAGAGCTACATATAACTCCAAATTTTATTGGAACTGGAGCTGAGGCTACATCGGAACTCCTGTTTAGCGAATCCTTTTAATTCTAGACTAGAAGTAAACATAGATATTTAAACCACCTCGTTTCAGTTGTTATATGTAAACTAAGGCCCCGTTCACTTCCCAAAATATTTCCTCTGTCACCCGTCACATCGAATCTTTGGACGCATGCATGGAGCATTAAATGTAGGTAAAAAAAACTAATTGTACAGTTTGTCTGTAAAGGTCGAGATGAATCTTTTGAGCCTAATTAATTCATGGTTGGATAAATTTTGCCAAATAACAACGAAAGTGCTACAAGAATATTTCCCCCAAATATTTCGGATCTGAACACAGCCTAAATCTGACTTATATATATGCATAATAGGCCCACATACATACTCCATATGTTTGGTAATCAGGTACACGTACTCGTGTAGATGGCCTGTGATTGTGAAGACATACACATAAATACGACCGTTTGCAATAATGATGATTGATGAAAGTGTGGGTGCAGTGGTCAATGTTTGGTAGTACTCCAGTGGTGAAGTGAAGAATGTGCAGATGAGCAGTAGATGACCCCGGCCCCCCTGGTCTCTCATCTTAGGCCTCGTTTAGATCGTGAAAAGTTAGAATTTTTTTAACTGTAGCACTTTCGTTTGTGTTTGAAATTAGTGTCCAATCATGAACTAACTAGGCTCAAAAGATTCATCTTGTGATTTATAACTAAATTGTGCAATTAATTATTTTTTTTATCTATATTTAATGCTTCATGCATGCGTGTAAAGATTGATGTGATGGAGATAGTGAAAAAATTTAGAATTTGGAGTGTATCTCAACACTGTTTATGACGAGTTGTCTGATACTGTTCATAATGTGACATCGGCATTCACTGTTCACTTACGTTTTTTTTCTCTCAGACAAATTTAAAATAATTTCTTCACTGGTCATGACGGGCGCGGCGGCAGCGCGCCCACCGTGCTAGTGATATTGAACCAGACCAGAAGAGGAAGACCACTCTACAATCTATACATCTGCATGAGTGCATGTATGATGTGTATACGCTAGAGAGGAGAGATGATCGTCGTGCTGCGCCCATGCCATGCATGTGGCAGAGCGTAGCTGTGGATGCATGCAGTACTCCTAGCACCGTATTGGTGCCCATGCGTTACGTGACAAGGCAAAGCGACAGTGCAAGAGACAACAAGGAAAGGTGCCTCAACAGTGCCCGGCACAGCACACTCGTAGGGAACGGGCTGGCCGGCCAACGGGCCGGGCCGGGTGCGTACTTGTGGGCAGTGGGCACGTGTCCTGACAGAGCCACCTGACCCAGGCCGGGGGCATGCATGCATGCAGGGGAGGGACACATACACGTACGTACCTGCTGCATTGCTGGCAGAAGCGCTGCTGTTTGCCGGCGGCGGCGACGGCGCCGGCCTTGGCGTGGTACTCGCAGACCTTGTGGCGGCGGTGGTAGTGCTTGGCGGCGGACAGGTCGGCCTTGCAGCCCTCGGCCTGGCACCGCGGCGGCTGGTGGTGGTGGGCGGCGCCGAGCCCGAGACCCAGCACGCCCATGCCGAGGCCCATGCCCATGCCCACGCCCACGCCGCCGCCGAGCCGCGACCGCGTCAGCAGCCGGTCCACGGCGAGCACGTCCGCGGGGGAGAAGTAGGTGCGGCGTCCGAGGTTCAGGCCGATCCTCCCGCCGCCGCCGCCGCCAGCGTCCACGAGGGTAGGGAGGCCACCGCCGTCCTCCCGCTTCAGGAACCCTCCCGCGCCGGCGCCGAAGGGGTAGACGACATCCGCCGCCGTAGGCACGCCAGGGAGCGTCAGCAGCAGCGACGGCGGCATTGCCGCCATGGCGGCCATGCTTGGCGGCGGCGGTGCCAGCGGCAGGCTCGCGGCGGGGGGCAGGAGACCAGATTCTTGGAACGGTAACCCCGCGGCCGCGAAGTCGAAACTGTCATACACTCCTAGGTTGTTGTTGTTGTTGTGCTGGAGCAGCGGCCTCTCGACGACGCCTGGCATGGCCATGCCGGCGTCGAAGCCGACGTAGGGCTGCATGGGGCCGAAGGTGAAGTCGACGTCGGTACTTGTTGGCGACATCGCGCTGGTGTTCATCATCCTTCTACTACTATACTCTGGGTGTACGTGTGCAGGAGCCAGGAGGAGGGAGCACAGGGGAAGCCGAAGAGAGCGATCGAGCTCTGTGTGCGTGTGAAGTGTGTGAAGCAGTGGTGGCCTTGTGGGGTGGTTAAAAAGGCTTTACTCGAAGGCAGTGGAAAGAGAGAGAAAGAGACGACATTACTCTCTGCATTGAAGGGGCAGAGAGAGAGAGAGCTGCTAGATAGTAGCTCTAGGTGTTACTCACTTGTTGGTGCGCCGCATGTTTGTTTTTTTTTTCAAGCTACCGCGAGGAGATCTGCGGCCGGCACGGTAATAAACTCTCTAGCTACTTTCTCTCTCAGTCCCTTTTGGTGAAACGCACACGCTCTCTCTCGATCCCTTTTGGTGAAAACTCTGCAAATAAAGCGCACAGTGCGTGAGCTACGTACGTGTGGCCACCCACATGCATGGTAACATCTTGAAAACCACGTACGTTGGCGCGAGGTGCATGGGCGGGTATATTGGCTTTTGTCATGTTACAGCAGTGCATGCCCACCAGCTAGCCTGCTGATCAGATCAGAAAGGTGATGGCGACGGGCCGGCGGGCCGGCGTACGACGACGAGCCGGCCGGAGCCGGGGCAGGGTGGTGGCCGGGTGGGGTGCGGGGTGCCTAGGCTTTTTTTAAAAAAAAATTAGACAATTTCCAGATTAAAAACATGATTAAATCTAGAACATAAATCATGGCAAATATATGAACTAGATTAAACATGTATGACATACTAGTATAGCAGATCAGCATATTCCACAGCATCACATGACAAGCATCGATAGTCCAGCAGATAGATTAGATTGTACGAACGTCAAAATTAGATCAAGAGAATTATACCTTTCGGTTGTAGTAGTAGTAGATGGTGTTGAAGATGTAGCTGGCGGTGGTGATGGAGCGAGATCGCTGATGTCGATGTCGTCGATGTTGAAGTCGTCGTCAAAGTCGTCGATGAGAGGCGGAGGAGTATTATTGATGACGACCCCGCGAGCTCTAGCACGACGAAGCCGACACGCCGATGCACCCTTCGGAAGACGAGCCGTTGTGGAAGCTTTGGGAGCAGGGGCGGATCCACGCCCCGGGCTGCCCGGGCAGCAGCCCCCCCGGGAGCTGGATTTTACATGTAAAGCACTATAGCTTAGCCTCTAATCCACCATTAATCAACAGCTTAAAGTCTGATCCTTCATTATTTAGCCCCCCCCGGTTGCTTCATCCTGGATCCGCCCCTGTTTGGGAGCAGTTGCGCGAAGAACGCTTCTCAAAAACCTTATTCGTCTTCTCCCGGTGCAGGATCGCAAAGACGAGGGTTCCGGAGACCTGCTCACCCGGTCGCTGGTGCACGCAAGCGATCGGACTGGAGTAGGTACAGCGGCGGCGCAATAGCGAGTAGAGGCAAAAACCCTAGGATTAACTGGATACGTTTTGGCGTGGCCAGCAGGTTGCTTATATAGTCCTGTCCAACCAATCTCGTGTCGCGATCACGATCTAAATTGATTTAGGACTCTTAATTTGTAACCGATTAGGACTCATGCAACTTGAAGGCCATGAAACCAAAAAAACGAAAACAGCAAAAGGAGATCGCGCTCCCGCAAGGCAAGGAGCCGGATTTCGGCGGACCATTCACGCAGGTGCCGCGCACCCGCGTCCTTCGCCCCGACCCGTCCGGCCCGGCCCGGCCCGGCGAGCGAGCGAGCGCGCGCGTGTGGACTTCTCTTACTCCTCCTCACACTAGACTTGAGGAAGTGGGGAGTACTTCCATATTTAGGTATGACTACCTCCACTTCAACAAGCAAGGTGGTACTAAAGAATTCCCACATCCCCTCTTGCTCACATGAATGGGTCTTTGAAATTTATTAGGAATTTCACAATTGGTTATTGGGCCAAGCCCATATAAATTCCAACAATCCCCCACCAGATCTCAAATACCCATTTAGAGATTTGCCTGTTCTCACTACTGTTTGATATACCAGTATTTCGGCAGAGACTGTGAAGTTGAACTTCCGCCTAGAACCTCAAGCTACACTCATCCACAACTTGAACAATGGACTATGCCTTGAATTGCAAGTTTTGTGTGAATAAGCTTTGCTCAAAATCAAACTAGTACCTGGCTACCAATAGCCTTACTCCGTGGGTGGAGCATATACGTCGTACTCCCTGGTCTCTTCATGATCTTACTAGAGACCACCCAAGTCTCATAGACTGCGACGTTCTACAGTCGAACTCATATAGGCATGTTCTTTCAAGAATGCTCTGTAGGACAGCATCTTCGCTTGTTAAAGCCAATAAAACATGTTAAGGCATTAGCCAACCTACCATACAGTGTCTCAACGCTTTAAGAGTATTGCATCTTCACATAGAGAGGGTTATAATTATACTCTCCTCAGTTTACCAATAGTTTGTTCTTTCCAGATCCTAAGTCACGGGATCTCCGATCAAAAAGGTTGGGTTACTACTACTGTAAACTCATATAGGTCTCAAACCCATCTCCCTTGATGCTATTTCTATCACATTCCGTGATAGCCCTTTGGTAAAAGGATTTGCCAGGTTCTCGTCGGTTTGCACATAAGCCACAGAGATTACTCCGGAGTTTCTCAACTTCCTGACAGACTTCAAACGTCTTTTAACGTGTCTTGTTGACTTCGCATTATCCTTAGCACTATTTACTTTAGTGATCACTGTTCGGTTATCACAGTTCATAAGGATAGCCGGTATTGGTTTTTCAACCCCCGACAAGTCTGACAAGAGCTCACGCAGCCACTCTGCCTCTGCAGAAGCTGTATCCAAAGCAGTAAGTTCTGCTTCCATGGTAGATTTAGTCAAAATAGTCTGTTTACTAGACCTCCATGACACTACGCCACCTCCAAGAGTAAACACATACCCACTAGTGGCATAGATTTGATCAATATCAGAAATCCAGTTCGCATCACTATATCCCTCTAGCACAGCTGGGTGCCCAGAATAGTGAATCCCAAAACTCATTGTACCTTTGAGATAACACAAGACCCTCTCAAGTGCATGCCAATGATTATCACCCAGATTGGACATGTACCTACTCAACTTGCACACGGCAAAAGAGATATCTGGTTTGGTTGCACTAGCTAGATACATGAGTGAACCAATTATCTGAGAATATCTCAATTGATCTCTAGCAATCTTCTTATTCTTTCTCAATGTCACACTAGGATCATAAGGTGTTGGAGTAGGCTTGCTATCTATAAAGCCAAAACGGCTCAAGACCTTCTCAACATAGTGAGATTGTGACAAGGTAATCCCACTATCTTCCTTAATCAGCTTAATGTTTAGAATTACATCAGCTTCTCCTAGATCTTTCATGTCAAAACTCTTTGACAAAAAAGACTTGACCTCATTAATAATATCAATGTTTGTTCCAAAGATTAGAATATCATCAACATATAAACATAATATAACAGATTGGCCCCCACCATGTCGATAATACACACACCTATCAGCTTCATTAACAGCAAAGCCCGCACCAGTTAAAGTAGTGTCAAACTTCTCATGCCATTATTTATGTGCTTGTTTTAAGCCATACAAAGACTTCAGTAATTTACATACCTTCTGCTCTTCACCTTTTACTACAAATCCATCTGGCTGATCCATATAAATCTCCTCATCCAACTCTCCATTAAGGAAAGCTGTCTTCACGTCCATTTGATGAACGAGAAGACCATACGAGGCAGCCAGAGAAAGTAGCACTCGAATAGTGGTCATTCTAGCAACAGGTGAATAAGTATCAAAGAAATCCTCGCCTTCCTTCTGGGTATAACCCTTAGCCACAAGCCGAGCTTTGTACTTGTCAATAGTACCATCAGGCCTAAGCTTCTTCTTGAACACCCACTTACATCCAATTGGTTTACAACCAAAAGGTAGCTCAGATAACTCCCAAGTTCTATTAGAAAGAATTGAGTCCATCTCACTACGAACAGCTTCTTTCCAATCATCTGCATCTGGAGATGTGTATGCCTCTGTAATAGAAGTAGGAATATCGTCCACAAGATACACAATGAAATCATCACCAAAGGATTTTGCAATCCTTCGTCTCTTGTTCCTCGCAGGAACTTCATTGTCATTCTCCTCAAAGACTTCTTCAGGTGGTTGCTCAAATGATTCAATAGAAGACTCAAGTAGGATACCGTAAAATCAGGAGCTATCTCAGAGGAAAATCTAGCATTGCTACACATATCTTTCATAGGGAATATATTTTCAAAAAATGTAGCATCACGAGATTCAAATATTGTACCAACATGCATATCAGGAACTTCAGATTTTACTACTAAAAATCTATAGGCAATGCTATGGTGAGCATATCCTAGAAAGACACAATCCACAGTCTTCGGTCCAAGCTTACGCTTCTTAGAAATTGGAACGTTGACTTTCGCCAAACATCCCCACGTGCGCAAGTATGAAAGTGATGGTTTCCTTCCAATCCAATTCTCATATGGAGTTGTCTCTTTATTTCTGTTTGAAATTCTATTCAGCACATGACTCGCAGTCAATAGAGCTTCCCCCCACCATGCCTTAGATAGACCAGCAGTGTCTAACATGGCGTTCACCAAGTCAGTCAGCGTGCGGTTTTTCCTCTCGGCAATCCCGTTTGATTCGGGCGAATAGGGAGCTGTCCTCTCATGAATAATACCATGTTCCGCACAGAACTCATCAAATAATATAGGAAAATATTCACCACCACGATCTGACCTTAGATGTTTAATTTTTCTCTCTAGTTGATTTTCAACTTCAGCTTTATAGATTTTAAAGTAGTCTAGCGTTTCATCTTTAGTTTTAAGCAAGTAAACATAGCAAAATCTAGTTGCATCATCAATTAAAGTCATGAAATATTTCTTTCCACCTTTTGTCAACACACCATTCATCTCGCAAAGATCAGAATGTATGAGTTCTAGAGGTGCCAAGTTTCTCTCCTCTGCTGCCCTATGAGGCTTTCGAGGTTGCTTAGATTGCACACAGCTATGACACTTAGAACCTTTGGCAATAGTGAGATCTGGAATTAAATTCAGGCTAGACAAACGTGACATCAATCCAAAGTTAACATGACATAAGCGAGAATGCCAAACACTCGAATTATCATTAATCGTGCCACAAATATGATTCACTGACTTATTACAAAAATCTGCCAAAGATAGGTGGAACAAGCCTCCGCAATCATAGCCTTTACCAATAAATTGTCCATGCTTAGACATGACTACTTTATTAGACTCTAACACTACCTTAAACCTATCTCTCAATAGAAGGGAGACGCTAACAAGGTTCTTGCAAATAGTAGGAACATGCTGTACGTTCTTCAGCTGCACGATCTTTCCCGAAGTAAATTTCAGATCTACCGTGCCAACACCACGAACAGAAGCATGTGACCCATTCCCCATCAGGACGGAGGAACCTTGGAGCCCCTGGTAAGAAGAAAACAAAGAGATATCAGCACACACGTGAATATTAGCACCTGTATCAACCCACCAACTTGGAGATTGAAACACTGAAAGTACAGTAGGAAAATTACCATACCGTCATCAGCACTGCTAGCAGTCACGAGGTGAATTTTCTTTTTCTCTTTCTTGTCCGCTCGCTCCGGACAATCTTTAGCGAAATGACCAAGCTCTCCACACGCGAAGCAAGGTAGCTCTGCTTTATCTTTCTTCTTCTTCTTGAAGGCAGTATTTTGTTTGGCATTGAAAGCAGGTTGCTTAGGCTTTCCCTTATTCTTGCCATGGTTTCTCTGGACAAAGTGGGCGCTAGATTTTTCCTCGTTCCCCTTCTCAATGTTATCTTTAGCCTGAGCTTTTTCCTCGACATCAAGAGATGCTATCAGGTTTTCAACTGATATTTTCTGTCTCTTGTGTTTGAGACTTGTGGCGAAATTCCTCCATGAAGAAGGCAATTTAGCAATAATGCACCCAGCCACAAACTCATCAGGTAAGACACATTTAAGGAGTTCAAGTTCCTTAGCCAGGCGCTGAATCTCATGAGCTTGCTCGACTACTGATTTGTTAGCAACCATCTTGTAGTCATTAAAGCTCTCCATGGTATACATCTCTCTGCCTGCATCTGAAGCACCATAAGTAGCATTCAGATGATCCCATAAAGCCTTGGCGTCTCTTAAGTGCATCATAGTATCAAATAGATAATCTGAAAGCACATTACGCACAGCTCCCACAAAGATATCATTAGCTTCCTGGAATTTTCTCTGATCTTCATCAGAGATGTTTCCCTCAGGCATGCCATCTTTGACCTAGAAAACTTTCATGGCAGTAAGCCAATCAGTGACCTTGACAAACCACCTTTTAAAATGCGTACCAGAAAACTTTTCCGGCCTCAGCGCGTCAACAAAACTAGCCATAGATAATTCTGGAAACGGCCTATAATAAGGTTTTTGGATTGTTAAAGAATTAGACAATTTCCAGATTAAAAGCATGATTAAATCTAGAACATAAATCATGGCAAATATATGAACTAGATTAAACATGTATGGCATACTAGTATAGCAGATCAGCATATTCCACAGCATCAACATGACAAGCATTGATAGTCCAGCAGATAGATTAGATTGTACGAACGTCAAAATTAGATCAAGAGAATTATACCTTTCGGTTGTAGTAGTAGTAGATGGTGTTGAAGATGTAGCTGGCGGTGGTGATGGAGTGAGATCGCTGATGTCGATGTCGTCGATGTTGAAGTCATCGTCAAAGTCATCGATGAGAGGCGGAGGAGTATTCTTGATGACGACCCCGCGAGCTCTAGCACGACGAAGCCGATGGGCCGATGCACCCTTCGGAAGACGAGCCGTTGTGGAAGCTTTGGGAGCAGTCGCGCGAAGAACGCTTCCCAAAAACCTTATTCGTCTTCTCCCGGTGCAGGATCGCAAAGACGAGGGTTCCGGAGACCTGCTCACCCGGTCGCTGGTGCGCGCAAGCGATCAGACTGGAGTAGGTACAGCGGCGGCGCAATAGCGAGTAGAGGCAAAAACCCTAGGATTAACTGGATACATTTTGGCGCGGCCAGCAGGTTGCTTATATAGTCCTGTCCAACCAATCTCGTGTCACGATCACGATCTAAATTGATTTAGGACTCTTAATTTGTAACGGATTAGGACTCATGCAACTTGAAGGCCATGAAACCAAACAACAAAAACAGCAAAAGGAGATCGCGCTCCCGCAAGGCGAGGAGCCGGATTTCGGCGGACCATTCACGCAGGTGCCGCGCACCCGCGCCCTTCGCCCCGACCCGCCCGGTCCGGCCTGGCCCGGCGAGCGAGCGAGCGCGCGCGTGTGGACTTCTCTTACTCCTCCTCACACTAGACTTGAGGAAGTGGGGATGACTTTCATATTTAGGTATGACTACCTCCACTTCAACAAGCAAGGTGGTACTAAAGAATTCCCACATTCCCTCTTGCTCACATGAATGGGTCTTTGAGATTTATTAGGAATTTCACAATTGGTTATTGGAACAAGCCCATATAAATTCCAACAATCCCCCACCAGATCTCAAATACCCATTTAGAGATTTGCCTGTTCTCACTACTGTTTGATATACCAGTGTTTCAGCAGAGACTGTGAAGTTGAACTTCCGCCTAGAACCTCAAGCTACACTCATCCACAACTTGAACAATGGACTATGCCTTGAATTGCAAGTTTTGTGTGAATAAGCTTTGCTCAAAATCAAACTAGTACCTGGCTACCAATAGCCTTACTCCGTGGGTGGAGCATATACGTCGTACTCCCTGGTCTCTTCATGATCTTACTAGAGACCACCCAAGTCTCATAGACTGCGACGTTCTACAGTCAAACTCATATAGGCATGTTCTTTCAAGAATGCTCTGTAGGACAGCATCTTCGCTTGTTAAAGCCAATAAAACATGTTAAGGCATTAGCCAACCTACCATACAGTGCCTCAACGCTTTGAGAGTATTGCATCTTCACATAGAGAGGGTTATAATTATACTCTCCTCAGTTTACCAATAGTTTGTTCTTCCCAGATCCTAAGTCACGGGATCTCCGATCAAAAAGGTTAGGTTACTACTACTATAAACTCATATGGGTCTCAAACCCATCTCCCTTGATGCTATTTCTATCACATTCCATGATAGCCCTTTGGTAAAAGGATCTGCCAGGTTCTTGTCGGTTTGCACATAAGCCACAGAGATTACTCCGGAGTTTCTCAACTTCCTGACAGACTTCAAACGTCTTTTAACGTGTCTTGTTGACTTCGCATTATCCTTAGCACTATTTACTTTAGTGATCACTGTTTGGTTATCACAGTTCATAAGGATAGCCGGTATTGGTTTTTCAACCACCGGCAAGTCTGACAAGAGCTCACGCAGCCACTCTGCCTCTGCAGAAGCTGTATCCAAAGCAGTAAGTTCTGCTTCCATGGTAGATTTAGTCAAAATAGTCTGTTTACTAGACCTCTATGACACTACGTCACCTCCAAGAGTAAACACATACCCACTAGTGGCATAGATTTGATCAATATCAGAAATCCAGTTCGCATCACTATATCTCTCTAGCACAGCTGGGTGCCTAGAATAGTGAATCCCAAAACTCATTGTACCTTTGAGATAACGCAAGACCCTCTCAAGTGCATGCCAATGATTATCACCCGGATTGGACATGTACCTACTCAACTTGCACACGGCAAAAGAGATATCTGGTCTAGTTGCACTAGCTAGATACATGAGTGAACCAATTATCAGAGAATATCTCAATTGATCTCTAGCAATCTTCTTATTCTTTCTCAATGTCACACTAGGATCATAAGGTGTTGGAGTAGGCTTGCTATCCATAAAGCCAAAACGGCGTGGATGCACCTTTTACCCCGCGAGCTCTAGCACGACGAAGCCGACGCGCCGATGCACCCTTCGGAAGACGAGCCGTTGTGGAAGCTTTGGGAGCAGTCGCGCGAAGAACGCTTCCCAAAAACCTTATTCATCTTCTCCCGGTGCAGGATCGCAAAGACGAGAGTTCCGGAGACCTGCTCACCCGATCGCTGGTGCACGCAAGCGATCGGACTGGAGTAGCTACAGCGGCGGCGCAATAGCGAGTAGAGACAAAAACCCTAGGATTAACTGGATACGTTTTGGCGTGGCCAGCAGGTTGCTTATATAGTCGTGTCCAACCAATCTCGTGTCGCGATCACGATCTAAATTGATTTAGGACTCTTAATTTGTAACCGATTAGGACTCATGCAACTTGAAAGCTAAGAAACCAAAAACGAAAACAGCAAAAGGAGATCGCGCTCCCGCAAGGCGAGGAGCCGGATTTTGGCGGACCATTCACGCAGGTGCCGCGCACCCGCGCCCTTCGCCCCGCCTGGCCCGGCCCGGCGAGCGAGCGCGCACGTGTGGACTTCTCTTACTCCTCCTCACACTAGACTTGAGGAAGTGGGGAGGACTTCCATATTTAAGTATGACTACCTCCACTTTAACCAGCAAGGTGGTACTAAAGAATTCCCACATTCCCTCTTGCTCACATGAATGAGCCTTTGAGATTTATTAGGAATTTCACAATTGGTTATTGGGCCAAGCCCATATAAATTCCAACACTTTTTCTGCTTCGACCGACGCGCAACGAAAACACATGAAGCTAGGGCAGGCAAGCGGCTGTAGTCGAGCAGTCGTGCAGGCGATGCTGCATGCAGATGCAAGATCATATATATGCCACCGCTGCCGGGCCCTAGGATCGGAGTCAGAATTCACACAGCTAGCCGGACGGCCAACAACATGATTGGCCAGCAAAGTCCGTCGTGCAAAATTATTGCCCCCATGCATGCATATATTGCTGATATATACTAGCTAGCTATGATCACAAATAAAATGCATCATGAGTTTATCTCGGGTGTTTGTCTTAACAATAACAGATTACAACCGAAGGTAGTCTCAACCCACAGACTACTGAGATGCTTAGAAACCATGTTCTTAATACATAGTTTCTTTAAAATTAAATTTTATCTAATTAAATGTCTTTTCACTCTTAGCATTTATCAATCACATCTCTTCGTCCCTTAGTTCTTGTGTAGACATAGTTTTCTATATAAAAACCATTTCTCTCTCTCTCTGTATTAACTACAATGTCACATCAACGATGTACTTAGTTGAGACAATAATTAACGACAATTGTGATTGGATTTTTCACATTGGTCTTTCAAAGTATTCATAGAATTGCTCCTCTAATTTAGACCATAAATCAATAGTACATTCGGGCAAAAATGTAAACCATGAAAAGGCAGTACCAGGGAGAGATAAAGAAAAATTATGTACTCTCGTATAGTCTTCTGTACCGGCATCACCCAACTGTGAGAGATATAAACTAAAGTGTTCTACAGCGGTTTTACTATCTTCACCACTAAATTCATAAAAAATAGGTACCCACCAACCATCAGGAGCTTCCAAGTAATCAAAGTGTAATGGGTATGGCCTATGATAAGCAGGCTTCTTCCATATTTAGAGGAGCCATATGGGTTTGTAGCATGTGCTGAATCCTCATTAATTTGGCTAGAGCTAGAAGTAGCATATGAAGCCGAATCATGAGCAATAATAGCATTCTTGCACCTTGTTGAATTTTTATTGATTTGTCTATGGTTTAGGTTTTTGGAGACAAGGCTATGGATTGATGGAGGAGGGCACAAAATGTGCTTGTCTCCTAAAATGCACAGAGATTTTCAGTGGCAGTCGGCTCATTTACAGAGGCACACTGTCGCTCTGTTCGGCTGATGGTTTCTACGGCTGATAAGCCGGCTGATGTTGTTTTGTTGTGAGAGAAAAACACTATACCATGGCTAATAAGCAGTTCAAGCGAACAAGACCTAGAAATGTCCGCCTCTATAAATAAATTAACAGAGGCGGACCTCTCCTCCAAAAATGGAAGCCATTTTCGGAGGTGGACCTCTTAAAAGGTCTGCCTTTGTTAAATTGAGGCTAGCTCAGTAATAAGCTATTTATTTGGATTAACAGAGGTAGAAATATAAAACCATCTCCGTTAATTGTGATTAACAGTGATGATTGAGCGGAGGTGGGTGTGGTGATCGCGCCTGTTAAGCTATTTTGGCCGTACTCTCTCCGTCCCAAAATATTTATTGTTTTCTGTCGGTGTTCTAAACCACCGACTAGTAAATTTGTATCTGCGTGTCTAGTCCGGATGGTGAGCGTGGAGGACACAAGGAATTATACTGGTTCGTACGGAACGTCCCGCAATCCAGTGCGATGCTGCTCGTGTTATTGGCTCAAACGGGCGAGAGAGGGATGAGATCCCAAGTCTCTGGTGAGTATGTCGAATGGGGTTAGGTTGCTTTTCAGCGGCTCGAGAGCGTTAGAAAGGCTTCAAAGTCTTCTGCCCCTGATAGGGCGCCCGACCTTCCCTTTTATAGGTAAGGGAAAGGCCGGGGGTACACAAGAGAGAAGGAAGGAAACGAAGAAAGAGAAAAACCAGGGAAAAAGAAAGTCCTGGAGCTACGTCGCTACTCTTCCCCGATAGGCGGGTCCCACAGGTCCTGTAGATCATGGTGGAGGCGACTCCACGTCGCGGTCCTGTTCGTCGCTGGTGTTGCAGGCGGGTGTCGTTAGCTGGTCGTGGCGCTCTATGCACAGCATGGTCAACAAGTTCCCTTGACTGGGTTGTACAAGGATTTGGTGGCATAGTGTCGATCTGCCTGGCGCTGTAGGCAACATGGATACCCTGGTATGTCCCGTCGAGGCCACGGGTCACGTCTAGTCATGTCTGCTCCCCTCATGACGTTAGGAGCATGGCTGCGGGCCCGCGCCGTCACACCCGTAGTAGTTGGAGCCAGCGTGGGCCCCCCGCGGGGGCCTGCGCTCCTGCCCAAGGCCAGACACGCTTCCAAGGATCAGGCGAGGCGGGGTTCCCCATCGGGGGGGTCAGACGACCAGGGGTTGGATGAAGCCATGGTCACGCCTTTGATTGTTTGGGTGCGTTAGTGTTGATGACCATCAGTTCCCTTTCTTTGGGTACCGTACTACCAGTACCCGACATTTTCGCTTCCCGAGAAATAACTATAACAAAATATATATTAAAAATATTAATATTTATGGTACATAATTGGTATTATTGGAAAGATCTTTGAATCTAGTTTTTTTAATAAATTTATTTGGAGATACAAATGTTGCACGCATTTTCTATAAATCAAGTTAAATTTGCAGTATGGAAACTAAAAGCGACAGATAACTTGGGACAGAGGGAGTATCTGTGAAGCTTTTATTGTGCTAGTTATCCTGATAAATTCAAAACCTGAGTCCGCCACTCACCATCGACGCATAACTAGAGATGATAAAAATGACTAAGGGCACTCCCAATGCAGAAACTACTATAGTTTCTATGTACATTAATTAATTGTACTGCCACCTAAGTGTTTTGCTGATGTGGCAAGAGAGAATAAAAATCGTAGAAATCGGGTCTAAGTTAGAAACCATGTCTACACGAGAACCAAGACATGAAGGGATGTGATCGGTAGAGAATGAAAAGAGAAGGTATGTGATTGGATAAAAAACTGTTCTATAGAAACTATCTATTAGGACCATGATTTTTATATATTGTGTCTATAGAAATTAATAGGTATTCTATATTTGGGACTGCCCTAAGGCATATATCAATATAATTTAGTAAATTAATCTAGATAAAACTTGTCCCATCTTTCTTCATAAATTAATTTAGTAACAAGTCATCAAGCTTGTTTATTAATCACGTGGCACCTCATTTAATAATGAAAATAAACTCCAATAAGACTAGCATAGCAAAGCCTTTAGCTTATGGGTCCACACGTGATGATAGAGGTGTTAAATAATGCATATTACATTTACGTCTTTGAAGTCTACTAGTATATTGCCCGTGCTAACGCTACGATGCCATTTAGAAACACTAATTCTAAAACCTCCTTCCATCCCTAAATCTGGAGCAAATCAAAACCTTTATTCATATGCTTACAGATTAATTCACAGGATAGCATTGAGTATATAAAGCTACCATGTTTTCATATCCTCATTTCTTACTGAAGTGTAGCCTTCGTAGCGTTGCTGCTTGCTGCTCAGGCGCACCACAGGGAGAGCAAGCAGTAGCTGCCCGATGACCATCTGAGAAGTAACCTGCCTTGATAAGCTCATCTCTCCTCTTTGGATCAACAATAGCAACACCCAAAAATCAGTGAACTTGGGTTTATATGCTTCATGAAACTTAAATACATAGAAAAAAAGAAAAATGATGCCAACCCAAAAATCAGCGAACTTGGGTTTATATGCATATTACGTTTACATCTTTGAAGTCTATTCATAGATATAACTATAAAAACTACTAGTTGTAGCTTCTCTGCCTCTTACGTCTTAAAAGAAATCTGATGTGGAATTAAGGACCTATACTTCAATGTAAGAGCAAATTCAATATGAGTTCTCAAATCAGGAGCCATGCTTTTGATTTGAGGACTCTTCCTACTTTTGAGGGCCAATGTAGCCACTGGGACCTTGCCCTGGATTTTGCTGAGGTAGCGGCCCGCTTGTATTTGAGGACTCGTTGGAGAGAAGAGCTGATGTGTGTGTGTGTGTTGGGGGGGAGGGGGGTCTTGTCAGGAAGAGGAGGTAGCATGGCTACTAGGATTTGAGGACTTGTCGGGGAGAGGAGCCGAGACTGGGGGCTTGCTGGGAGGAGCCGGGGATAGTGTAGCAGAACCTCCTAAATTATATGGCCCACATGCACCTGTCATTGTCCCTAAGACCTCTGACGGCTATGCATGTACACCAAATAACCTAAGAAGATCTGTCGGATGCCCTCACAGGACCCCGATTCAACTACATTTGACAACTCATACCAGGATCAACAAAAGAGTAACTACAACATTACAACATTTATTACAAAATTTTACATCAGAGTGCGGAAGAATAACAACAATAATAAATTTATAAATCAGAGTTAAGTTAACTTTTTACAAACTTAACTTGTATTGCGGAAGTGGAGTAGAACTATAGAAAACAACTTAGGTAGAGCACCCAAGTTATGGGAAGACAACCAAATCATGTCAAGCCCACCGACATGACCTCGGTTAACAGTACCAGTCAGTACCTGCAACAGGGGTTAACAAACCCTGAGTACTCAATTGTACTCCGCAAGACTTACCCGACGAAATGAAAAGAAAAGACTCCAAGGATATGCTAGCTTAAGGGAAGTAGTGAAGCTAGAAAAGAGAAGTTTTGCAGAAAAGCTTACTACCAGTGCATACTTGCTTTCAAACTTTTAATTAAGTTTTGGCTCCAGTTTTAATATAGCCTAATTATAGCTAACTTTTGCACCTGTATCTATCTCAATCATAAATATAAGCATCACACTTGTTATTCACTTCTTTTCCATCTCAAGTCCAATAGTAATCATGTTCCAGTTGTTGCTACGATGTTGGTGAACAGTCAAGACTCCTTTCTCGTGGAGCAACGACGATTCGAACCGCTTGATCTACCCAGCTGGGGCTTCCTAATCACACGACATATGCAAGTCCTTGGCCTGCATATATCAATGCTTACTTGGGTCACCCAAAACCAGAACGTGTCCATCGCCACCCGAGAGCACAGTACTCCTCGAACCCGGCCCGATTCTAGCCCCGAGGGTACACGTTACTCTCGCCATCTCTCTACTCCCAGTGCGAGGTTAGACGTTCCCGTGATGGAATAGCCGAAGTAAGGCTTACCCGCCATTGGGTATGTGACTAGTACTATCCAAAACTCCTTGACTCGAGCGCCAACAACGAACGGTCCTTAATCGACACAGACAGGACCAACCACCAAAAACGATTCCCATGCCCCGTCCGGTCTCAAGTTCATTCTCATATTCATTTCACATGCTCTCATGACCTGTCATTAGGTCAGGAGAAGCAAGTAATAAACCTGTTCTGGTGATCAAAGAAATATTATTCGACTCCTACCGAAGTCTAAGCATTACTAAGCATAAGAGATCGACCTATATATACTTGTGGGATATCATCTGGATATAAATGTAGATCAAGGTAATCATGCAGCAACGGTTTCAACCAACTCCTACTAACATAATGCACATTACACTAGACTTAAGGTGTAATAAAGCATTTATAAAATAGAAGAATGGTTGTATGTCCGGGGCTTGCCTGCGTTGCAGCGGTGGTTAGTTCTCGTAGAAGTTAAGTTTGACACCAACACCACGGAGGGATCACCTTTTTCGAAGCTTGATCGACACCAATCTCGTCAACACTTGTTCAACACGAACCTTCTCACTCTCGTAAGCACTACACGTAGATAAATGATGCGATGCTTAACATGATGGAATGCATGCCATGATGCATGATAATGAACAAAGCATAGCATAAAAGAGACATTTAGAAAGGATAGACATTAGTTATCTACTTGAGTACAACTTTCCTTCGCGGTACAGTTGCAAGCTAGCAAGGTTAATTTAAAAGTTAACTAACCGTAACTTTGTTTTTACCCAAGAGGTTGCATCTAACAACAAGTAATCTTACCACAAGACCACTAAATAGTAACATAAGTAAGTTATTAACTACTAAAGACCTAAGTTAATGACACTAACTATCATTAACAAATCCTAGTTAACAAGTCAATCCTAACTTAAGCAATTAATTAAAGTGCCAAGGGTCATTACATGTTAATGACCCAAGGTCATCACTAAATCCCAAAAGAGCACACAACACTTAAAGTTATTGATTTAACATTTAATTACTATTTAATTAATTAGGGCATAATTAATAGTTGATCAAACTTTATCTAAACAAGCTCAAACTTTTTCTATAGATTAAGAATGACTTAAAACAGTGTCATAATAAATTTCATCATTTTTGGATTAATAAATTAATTATTAAAATTCATGGAAGTTGCATTTAATCTTTATTGGAACTAATTAAATCTACTGCACAAAGTAATCAAATTTAGGGTTTAACATTTTTTCTAGATAGTTTGCACACTGAGAAGCTTACCCAAAAATTTTCAGGAATTTTGGAACTCTACACAATTTTTAATGAAATAAACAAATAGTATCACTATTCAAAATTTTGAAAAAGAAAAAGAAAAACCGAACTCGGACCGATCCTTCTCTCCTTCCGGCTCGGCCCACTGAGCGGCCCGCTCGCGCGCGCCCGCACGCTCGCGCTCGCACTCGCCCGAGCGGCCCAGCACCGCGGCCCAGCCCGCGCGCGCTCACTCTCCCGTTCTCTCTCGCTGACAGGCCGACCCCGCCTGTCATCGCCTACCTCCCGTGTCTCGCTCACTCCCGCGTGCTCACTCACCTCCGCGCGGTGGCCGGCCGGTGACCGGGGCTTCGGTCGACCAACTGACCCGACCAACACCAACTACACCTTCCCACAACTCCGTTTTACTAATTTGCCCCACGGTTCGAGCTTCGGTGACACTTCACCGACGGCGGTGGCGGCTCGGCAACTACGGTGACCGACGACTCGATGACACAAAGGTGCAAAGCTTAAACTAACTAGCCAGGGAGCATCAGGGGCGTACCACGATCACAGAGGCATGATCGGTTGAAGCGGAGAGGCACTGGAGGCGGCTGGCCACGGTGGCGGGGCTCAACCGGGACGGCGGCGACCCGAGGTGGAAGACGACGGTTCCCCGGCGATCCTGAGCGGTAGCGTCTACACCGAGAGGCGCAACAGGTTTGCAAGGTGATGGCGGAGCGATTGGCGAGATGGAGATGGATGCGGTGGAGCAGGGAGGGCCAATTTGGCCGGAGAAATGAGGACGGTGGCGGCGGCGATGGTGAAACCGGACGGCGACAGTGGCGGTGTCGGTCCTTTTATAGCGCTGTGAAGCAAAGGAAGCAGCTGGAGAGCGCGAAGCGGTTCCTGTGGTCGCGGTGGCAGGATGGAAGGCCGTGGAAGCGGCCAGCGCGACGTCGGTGGCTCGCCGGCGCCCATGCCGCGCGCTGCCGGTGTGTGATTCGCCGGTGCACTGTAGCTGTCCCCCCCCCAAACTTGAATTTTTAAACTATTTTCTCAAATTACTCTCAACTTCATGTGGAAACTTGAAAAACTTCCAATATATGAAATCTTTAGAATTTCAAGATCTACAAGTTTTGTATTGAACACTTTTTCAAATTCTAACTGGATTTTGAAATTTGAGTTTAAATTCAAAAGAGGACACATTTTGAAGATTTGGTAATTTAGAAATTACTTTAGATTTCATATTGAAACTTCAAAATCTCCAAACACCAAAGTTGTACATCTAGACAATACCTACAACTTTTCTGTTCAAAACATTTTCAAATTCTGCCTCCATTTTGAAATCTTAGTTTGGGGACAAAAATGAGTTAAATCTGAAATTTGTTTATTTTCAAAATTACTCCACATTTTACACTAAAACTTTGAAAACTCAAAACACTAAAGTTGTAGCCCTTGAAAAGTTCTACAAACTTGGTTTTAAATTTTTTCCCAAATTTTGCTTAGATTTTGAATTATTTCAAAAGGGGTAAAACAAGGTTTTGAAATTTAGGGTTTTCGGAGGAATTTTCAATTGGAATTTGTTGCTACTTTGATTAGTGTTTACTTAGTGATCAAACCATCATCCAAGGGCATTATTTGGACCAACATGACATGGTTGACCAAATGCCACTCTTGGTTGACCAATTTAGCTTTTGAAATTCTTTTACATTTTCCCCGAATTTGAATTTAAAGTTGAATCAGAAAACTCGTGACAAGTTTTTGGACTCCAAATCAAACTCAAACTTGGAGCTTCATTTTAAACATGTTTGACTTGCAAAATTTTATCAAGCCTTGATCCCATATTATAAAGCACATTTAACCCTACAACTTTTATTTAAACAAAACTTAAATTGCTTAAGCCAATTCTCATATATAAATTCATAAAGAACCTAATGTATCAACATGCCATCATTTCATGGGATTAACTAAAATACCAGATTTGCAATATGTGAACCTGACAAAGAAACATATGAAACATGTCATATGGCAACATTACATATGCAACATATGATAACTATTATTGTAATATGAATGCATTTATGGCATAATACTTGATACTTATGCTTGATGATGCATCATTATCACATTTTAATTATTTCTTAACATCAGGGATGTTATAGATAGCGTCACTAGGGAACCACATAGAGAGAGAGGTCGGCATGGAGGGGCCGGCCAAGGTAGATCCGATGGGTGATCAAGGGTCCGTCGGGTGAAGGGAGGTGCGCTGTCGGGCAAGTCACGCGAGGGGGTACATGGGAGCTCACCGGGGACGACGGAGGAGGCAGCGGGCATCGAAGGTTGACAGCGAGCACATGGGAAGGCAATGACCCCAACCATCATTTCTAGAGCTAAAGTAGGGCCCCTAGGAATGAGTAGTTGTTGACACCGTTTTTTAGCACGTGTCAAGATGGTCAGAGTGGGCTAATCGGCAGGAGAAGAGTTACTGTATACACTGACAGCCGATGAAAATCAGCTTGTGAAGAAAGTTTCCGATGAATGGTGGTGACCGATGGAAAGGTTGATTTAGACTTAGGTGTTGCCAATAAGGTTGAAGATGTTATTGCCGATGCCGATGAAGGGAGGCTTGAAGGCTGCTGCCGATGAAACAGGAAGTATGCCGATGGAAAGGAGGTCAGAGAGAATTCCATCGTAATTAAAGCGGACAAGGAAATAGATAGGAGTTGATTTCCTTTTCTATGTTTGTTAGAGTCTGATTTGTATAAGAGTCATGTGTTTCCATAGATGTGGACTTGGTGTCCTAGTCGTATTTGGTTATGTTTCAGTAGATCAGGGTATAAATATAGATTGAAGGGCAATGTAATAAGATATATCAATCAATATCAAAAACTAATTTTTACTCCTGTTTGCATCTATTTACTTTTCGGCGACTTCGTCAATTTGCATATTTTTCCTTTTTTACGAGTTCTCATCGATTCGGCGAGCTGCATCGCTTCAGTGCGACCTTCGACGATCCTCGAGTTCCGCGTGAGTACCTCTTGACCGTGACTTCCGGGCGTATCGCTGTTGTCAGGACCAAAGTGCTCGTATCTTCATCCTTGTCGATTAACAGGTCAAATCGACTGGCACGCTTTGGATATCGATTTCGGGTATTAGCCCTTTGTGTTTGCAAATCCACTTTTGCATCAACACATCTTTTGGCACGCCTGGTGGGACCAATCTGATCAATATGTTCAATCCTGAGATCGATGCGGGGAACATCATCGTGGTATCAGAAGAAGATCTTAAGGAAGAGCAGAAGCAGGCTATGGAAAAGGCTATAGAAGAATACAGACAGCTTTGCCTGAAGTCATTCAGCTTGAACAAGAGCGGACAAGTCATCCAGAAGCAAGATTTGCCGTTGCCTCGGCAAGTTACCTTTGACTCCAATCCGGGTAAACTTCAAGAGATGGTTAATTCTGCAGTAAATCATGCTTTGATTAATCACTCCAATGTGCTGTCCAATACTGTTCATAATGCTGTGGTTCGAACTCTCAAAGAAGGGCAAGCGTCACCGTATTACGTTGGGCTTGCCTATCACCAACCAGAGCCAGCATCTGTCAATACTCCATCGGCTCCTTCGGCCGTTGTGGGTACAGAGGTTACTTCCCCTCCAGCATCAGCAGGCTTACCTAATATGCAATCTACACCGATATGATCAGACTCGGTACTATCAGGAGGACGAGTTCAACTTAATACAGATCTATCGGCATCAGCTTTGTCAGGCCCCGTGTCTCAGAATAGCCAGATTCCTGCTAATTGGCGGGGATATGGTATGCCTCTGGAGTCATCTGCTTTCAATCCTGGGTTACCTCAAGTGTTTGATACAGCAGGAAAAGCTCCTATACCATTGACTATTTTGCCGATGGCTCAAGTGCCTCAATATGCCACAGCAACTACTGTGCAACCAACTCCAGGAGGTTTCCAAATGCCTTTGGTTCAAACACCTAATTCAAGTCCATCGGCAAGCTTACTACTAATGCAGCAGAAGACTCCTGCTATGAATCAACCTGGAGTCCAGTTCATGCCTCAAGCTGGTTATAATTATCCAACAATATCGTTAAATTACCAGCCATCGGCAAGTTTTGTAACGATGAGTTCTAATAATGGTTGGTCAGGACAGTTGCCTGTTCAACATACAGTTCAGCAAAATCAGCAGGTTGCGGGGATTCATCAAGGTCATATGCAAGCTGGTTTTCAGAATCAAGCATCGGCAGCTCAGCCGATGAATCCTTTCTAGCAAGTTAATGGACCACAAGTAACGGCAAATATGCCGATTGCTGGAGATCGTAGGCTACAAAGATACGTGGAGGGATATCAGTAGGTACCTCCTGTAAAAATTCAGTCAGCTCGTCAACAGGAGGCTGATGCTTTTTAGGCCGATAAGATAGCAGAAATTATGAAGGATCAGTTTGGGATAAAGCCTAAGGTCAATACTTATTCTTATCGGACTCCATACCCTCCGGCATATGATTTAATTCCTCTCCCAAATCGGTACAAGGTACTAGATTTCACTAAGTTCTTTGGGCAAGACGATACATCAACCATGGAACATGTTAATCGCTTCATTATTCAATGTGGAGAGGCAGCTAGCAGAGATGAATTAAGAGTTCGATTATTTTCATCATCTTTGTCTGGATCGGCATTCACATGGTTTATTTCATTACCGCCAAATTCTATTATTACTTGGGCTGATCTAGAAAAGCAATTTCATAAATATTTCTTTGCTGGAATCTATGAAAAAAAGCTTACCGATTTGGTAAAATTGAGACAGCGTAATGATGAATCGGTAGAAAGCTTTGTGCAAAGGCTACGAGATGTAAAAAATAAGTGCTACAGCCTGGTGCTGGATGATCGGCAGCTTGCCGATCTGGCTTTCCAAGGATTATTGCCACACCTTAAGGACAGATATGCTTCTCAGGAGTTTGAAAGCCTGAGTCATCTCGTGCAAAGAATCTCTGATCAAGATACTAGGGTTTTTTAACCTAAAAAGAATTGGAGCAAGAAGGTATCATTTGTCGGAGAGGTAGAAGATTCTGATTTAGATGAAGAACCAGTTATCGGCTTAGCTGAGTGGGTTAAGAATAAAAAGCCGATATCTTGTCCCTTTGGTCAGAAAGAGCCAGAAAAGTTTACTTTTGATATCACCAAGGCTGACAAGATATTTGATCTTCTGCTTCAAGAGGGCCAGATTAAGCTGTCACCTAATCATGTGATCCCATCGGCAGAAGAGTTGAAGAAAATTCTGTACTGCAAATGGCACAATGCAACTTCACATAGTACAAATGAGTGCAAAGTGTTTAGGCAACAGTTACAATTAGCTATTGAATCTTGGAGAATTAAGTTTGGTAATTCCAAGATCCAGAAGCCGATGAAAATTGATCAACACCCTTTTCCAGCGAATATGTTGGATGCCAAAGGTAAGACCAAGGTATTGACATCAGAAGCTGCTGAGAAAAACGCATCAATGGATCCTCAACATCGGATAACTACCGATGATGCAAAAAGTAAGGGACTGTTGGGAGAAAGTAGTAGTTCCGGAAAACCCCCTCGACCTGGCATTGTGATTACCCATCGAAGGCAGCAGGAGGGTTGGCGTCAGCAAAGGGACCGATATCGACAGCAGCAAGAAGAGAGATGCCGAGAAGAGTGGTATCGGCATAAGGATCATTGGAGGTGTCCGTTTTTCATCCATTGTTGGGAAGAAGGTATTAAATTACCTACTGTTAAAAATTGCTCGGAGTGCAATGGTTATTATAGAGTTAATCGGTCAGAAAGGAGGTTTCAACCTGGCAATCAAAGCTTATCTATCAATGAGCCGATCAGAGGTAGAGCATCAGTGCATGATCGGCTGGGGGCAGACTTAGTGTACATGAGAGGCTTGGTAAATGCGCTGGATACTTTCCAAGGAATCAAGAGGAGCTTGAAGAGATGACAAATGCAAGAGTTCCCGATGAAGAAATATTTTACAGGGATCCTAATATACGTCGTGTAGAATCAACTGGGACCTGTTATCAGCCGGTTTGGAAAACTAAGCTCCCTCAATGGTGCCTAGAGGGTTTGACAAGGACACAGAAAAGGAGGATGCAGCGTGAACGTCAGGAGGACCTATACCGAGAGGAAAATTCCTCCAATGAGAGACTGGCAATCAGCAGTGGCAGGTGAAACACAAAAATAAGGGCCCATCGGCAGATGTTAATATGGTATTTATGTTGCCAATGGAGTTTTTGGCACTATCTGATAATGAGGAAGAAGTTGTTCTCTCTGATCAAGTAGCTCAGTTGACGCTAGATCCAATGATGGCTGTTTTTGAGAAACCTACCGATGACGAAAGACAACATCTTAAGGCTTTGTTTGTGAAAGCAGAGTTGATGGGCAGCCTGTATCCAAGATACTTATCGATGGAGGGGCCGCAATTAATATTATGCCTTATGTGATGTATCGGAAACTTGGTAAGGAAGATCAAGACTTAACCAAAACCGATATGATGCTGAAGGATTTTGAAGGCAATGTGTCACCGGCTAAAGGGGCAGTATGCGTTGAGTTGACTATCGGCAGCAAAACCTTGCCGACAACGTTCTTTGTTATTAATGGCAGGGGTGCATATAATCAGGGGTGCATATAATCTGCTTCTAGGTAGGGATTGGATTCATGCTAATTGTTGTGTTCCTTCTATAATGCATCAATGCCTCGTACAGTGGATTGGAGATAAGATTGAGGTTGTTCCTGGTGATTCTTCTTATATCTTCGCATCGGCAGAATCAGATACTTATGAACGAACCAAATGCATATCAGGAGAAGTTTAGGAAAAAGAGTTCCTCAAAGTTGCTGATTATGAAATTCCACCGATCCAAGCAGTCGATTCTGAAGAAGAGTTTTAATGGATAGGTTTGCCGATGATGGAAAATTAGGTCAAGGGTTCACATCAGCTGATGATTTAGTAGAAGTGTGCTAAGTTAGATTTCAAGTGTAAATAACAAATAATCAATTTATTAAAAGAATATAAAGATTGTTTTGCTTGGGATTATACTGAAATGCCTAGATTAGACCGATCAATAGTTGAACATCGGTTACCTATTAAGTCTGGATTTCGGCCACATCAGCAGCCAGCGCGCCGTTGCAATCCTAGTATACTTCCTGACATTAAGGCCGAAATAACTAAATTAATTGAGGCAAAATTTATTCGGCAGTGTCGATATGCGGAGTGGATTTCTAATGTGGTTCCTGTTTATAAGAAAAATGGGAAACTTCGTGTTTGTATTGATTTCAGGAATCTCAACAAAGTCACACCGATGGATGGTTATCCAATACTGATTGCTGATTTGTTAATTGATGCTACAGCTGGACATCAAATTATCAGCTTCATGGATGGTAATGCAGGTTACAATCAAATATTTATGGCTGAAGAAGATATTTCCAAGACTGCTTTCAGATGTCCAGGTCATGTGGGATTGTTTGAGTGGATAGTCATGACGTTTGGTTTGAAAAATGCCGGTGCTACTTATCAAAGAGCTATGAACTTTCTTTTTCATGAATACATCGGCACATTAGTAGAGATCTACATCGATGACATAGTGATTAAGTCTGGAGATATCACGAAACATCTAGCCGATCTACAAAAGATACTGGAGTGCACAAGGAAGCATGGATTGAAGATGAATCCTAATAAATGTGCATTTGGTGTATCGGCAGGTCAATTCTTGAGTTTTATGGTGCATCAGTGGGGCATTGAAATCAGTAGGAAGTTTATTGATGCAATCAACAAGGTGGTTGCTCCTACCAATAAAACTGAATTGCAATCTTTGATCGGTAAGATTAATTTCATTAGAAGATTCATATCTAACCTGTCGGGTAAGATCAAGGCTTTCAGTCCATTGCTTAAATTAAAAGCCGATCAGGAATTTGGATGAGGAGCTGAGCAGCAGTTTGCCCTAGATGAAATTAAGAAATATTTAACAAATCCTCCAGTCCTAGTTCCACCCCAACACGGGAAACCTTTCAGGTTGTATTTGTCAACTGATGATACCGTTATCGGTTAAGCTCTTATTCAAGAATTTGAAGGGAAAGAACGTGTTATTTATTATTTGAGCAGAAGATTAGTGGATGCTGAGACAAGGTATTCGGCCATTGAAAAATTATGTCTGTGTTTATACTTTTCTTGTGTCAAATTGAGACATTATTTGTTATCTGCCGAGTGTACGGTCATATGCAAAGACGACGTGGTCAAGTATATGCTGTCAATGCCGATATTAAGTGGTAGAATCAGCAAGTGGATGTTAGCATTATCAGAATTTGACCTACATTACGAATCGACTAAAGCAGTTAAGGGGCAGGTTATGGCTGATTTTGTCACTCAGCATTGTGATTCAATGGACTCTTTGGAGGTTGCTTCTTGGATACTTTTCTTCGATGGGTCCACATGTGGTGAAGGAGCAGGTATCGGCATTGTGTTGATTTCCCTTCAAGGAAGGAAGTATGAGTTTTCATTGCCGATTGTTGCTACATCGACAAACAATCAGGCTGAATACCAAGCTTTGATAAAAGGGTTAGAATTGCTTAAGGAGATACGTGCCGATGCTGTTGAAATCTTTGGTAATTCTATGCTAGTTATAAATCAATTGGCTAGGATTTATGAATGTCGAAGTGAAGTTTTAATTTTATATTATGAGAGATGTTTGCAATTGTTGAAAGGGTTTAGAGATTTTCGTCTTGAACATGTTTCTCGATTGCACAATGAAGAAGCTAATCGACTAGCTCAGCATGCTTCAGGGTATCAGCCTATTCAAGAAGTGCTAACATCAACAGTCGATACCGATGACTAGAGAAGAGAGATTGTCGATTATTTAAAGGATCCATCTAAAAAGGTTGAAAGACGTATAAGATTCCAAGCTACCAAGTATGTGCTCCTTGATGATGAATTATATTATCGAACCATAGATGGAGTTTTACTCAGGTGTGTTAGCAGTGATGAATCAAAAAGCTTGATGGGTGAAATTCATGAAGGAGTGTGTGGAGCACATCAATCGGCTTTCAAGATGAAGTGGATGATCAGAAGGAATGGATACTATTGGTCGACTATTCTTGAAGATTGTTTTAAATATTTTAAAGGATGTCAGGGGTGTCAGAAGTTTGGTAATATTCAAAGGACGCCTGCATCGGCTCTGAACCCTATAATTAAACCTTGGCCGTTTCGGGGAAGGGCTATCGATCTCATCGGTAAGATTTATCCGCCATCGAGTAAAGGACATAAATTTATTCTGGTTGCTACCAATTATTTCACAAAATGGGTTGAGACAATTCCTTTGAAAAAGGTGACATCGGCTAATATGATCGATTTTCTGCAAGAGCATATTGTTTACCGATTTGGTATTCCTCAAACTATCACTATCGATCAGGGTACTATGTTTACATCGGGAGAATTTGATGAGTTTGCTGTAGGTATGAGAATTAAAGTTTTAAATTCTTCTCCATATTATGCTCAAGCTAATGGTCAGGCTGAGGCTTCTAACAAAGGGATTATCAAGCTCATTAAGCGTAAAATTAAAGAAAATCCTAAGAGGTGGCATACAATATTAAATGAAGCCTTGTGGTCATATCGGATGTCATGTCATGGTGCAACCAAGGTAACGCCTTATCAGTTAGTATATGGACACGACATAGTGTTGCCGTGGGAGATTAAAATTGGCTCTAGGCGAATACGTTCTCAAGATCAACTGATAGTCGATGACTATGATACTCTTATGAAGGATGAGTTGGAAGATGTGGCAGGTCATCAGTTAAGGGCTTTAGTTAGCATCGAAGAGAATAAGAAAAGAGTAGCTAGATGGTATGACAAGAAGGTGAAGATAAAGGAGTTTGCTGATGGAGATCTGGTCTGGAAGTTGATTTTACCGATTGGGACTAAAAGTTTAAAGTTTGGAAAGTGGTCTCCTAATTGGGAGGGTCCATATCGGATAAATCAATCTGTTCCTAGTAACGCATATATTCTCGAAACCCTCGAAGGGGTTGTGTTTCCCAGAGCATTAAATGGAAAATATTTAAAGAAATATTACCCTAGTATCTGGATGGATGCATAAAAGTATAAGTGCCGATAACAGTCCTATCGCCTAGAATTATACAGGGATGTCGATGTCTCATAAATTGCCAATGCAGTAAACAAAATTTACAAGTTTAACAAGGATTGGATAGCCGATATCGCGTGCAGGCGAATCTGGTCGGCTTCCTTCATTTCTTTGATGTCTTCATCGGTAACACCCTCCACAGGCTTAAGTTTCTTCTTCATGGCCAAGGCTTTACGAGCTTGGACATCTCTTTCTTGCTGAAGGGCCTTGATGGCATCGGGAAGCTGGCTCTCTTCTTGTCTGGCATGAGTTAGGGCTGTTTCAACTTCCTCCAATTCAGCTAGTAGAGCTGTCCTCTTTGCCGATAGATCCAAAATTTTCTGCTTAAGATCGGCACCTGAGGTCTGCAAGTGGCTGATACTCTTGTGCTTCTCATCGGCAATCTGTTTTAGCTGCAGCATCTCTTCCTTGAGCTGGGCTTGAGCTGCTCTATCGGCAATACGGTGAGCAGCCCGTTGATATTGCAATTGTCAGCTCTCTAGATGGACTGCTGGGAAGAGGGTTTCTTCAATATCGGTAGGAACTTGGCCACGGATTGTTTTGAAAATGGCCTTTGTAGGATCTGAATCATTCATCAATTGAGCAGTATTCTGTTGTAACAAATCCAGAAGAGCTTCTAACTTGGCGTAGATTTCTACCGATATTGTTCCTAGTGCCAGGGAAGAGCTTGCTTCTTCTCCATCATCATCGGAAACATCGATAGCGAAGGAAAATAAGCTGTTGGGGGAGTCTTGTTCCTGGGAATAAGAAAGGAAGTCAGTTAAGGATAGATATGAATATTATAAATCGACTAGGTCAATCGGCTTACCTGCTTCAAGGTGATTTCCTATGCTTGGCTGGAAGGAGCGGCTTGGAGGGTGCCGTGTGGAGGATCGGCAGAGCTTGCCGATGGGATATCTTCTGTGACTTCATCAGTGGTTGGCCCTTGGGGTATGATGGCCGATGGTATATTCTGTACAGGAGGGTTAACTTGCTCAGCTACGTCGACTGACTGGCTTGCAAATGTTGGGTCAGATGTGGGGACCAGCATGGACTTCTGTCGTTTTTGCTGAGCCTCGGCATCTGTTAAAGCTTTGCGCTTTGCTTGGGTCTCAGCAACGGTTGGCTGGGGGGCATCGACACTTGTTGATTGTGGAACTTGAGCGCCTGGTATGCTTGCCGATGTACCCATTTGTTGCTGCAAAACAAGTGTAATATATGATATTTAACAAATAAAATGTAAAGTTAAAGGAATACCTCTGAAGGTTGGCTGGAGGTAGTGGTGCTTGATGTTGGAGGAATTGCCAATGACGATCCAGCAGCGGCTCTTACACCCTGATGGTTAATGTTAATATAGTTTGTGATCGGCATGAGTAGAAATAAACAGGGTTATTACCTTAAATGCCTTAATCAGGGTTGAAGCAGTAGCCAATGGAGTGGCCCTAGCTGTAGCCAGTTTTGATTTGGAGGTGATAGTCTTGGCACGGGTCCTCTGGTGAGTTAAAACATCTAGGGTGGGGGCGTTGTAGCCGATCGGTGATATTGGGGAAACAGGTCGAAGGTTGAAGGGTTTCCCACTCTTGCTCATGGATGGTACTGGGTCGTCGACCTGACACGAGAAAGTTAGCTGCTGATATATGAAAGAAAAAAACAGAAGGGAGTTAAAAGAAACTTACTACGTCATCGGGAATGGCGTATTCAGGGTCGATCATGTGCCGATATGCGTGGGCAGATGTTGCAAATAGATGTTCCCTCCATTCTCGCCACCATTGCTTATATGATTCAGTGATGAAAGATGCTGGCGACCAGATGGAAAGATCGACGTCTGTAATATCAGCATCAGGGGAAAGTCTCACTACCCTGCTCCATTCTGTTTCACTGGTGATTGTTTCTCTGGGTTTGATCACATCGGCAAAGCAGAGTTTGATTGGCAGTTGCCCAAAAGCCAATTGACGGGATACTACCGATGGATTGTAAAACTCATAAGTGGTATTGATATTTTTCCCGCTACCAAATGTGTTCACTGGGATTGCCCTGGGAGTAATGATGGCCATCATGAGCTCATTATCCTGGTTCAGGTCGTCATCGGCAAAGTTGAAGAGAAGGGAGAACTTGTTTTCTTCATCAATATAGGGTACCCAAGCCCTATGATCATGAGAAAGACCATTGTAGAAGCTTTGGAAGAATTTGCCGATCTGATCTTCATTGGCCTCTGTTCCAGGGAGGACAATTATGGCTTCACCAAAATTGAGAGGTGGACGTGTTGCCGATTCCTCATCTCCAAGGACGTAGTCTTCGGCAATTTCTCATGGGAACTCTTGGGCGAAGAAGTCCCATTGCAGGCGTTTGTGCATATGGGCATTTAGCCACATGTTGATAAACCACCATGGGCCTCCTAAATTGCCGATGGGTTCGCCAAGTAAAAGTTTCTGAGACACTTGATGAAGAAGATGATAGGTGGAGCTCAGAAGTTATCGGCCAAGAGGGAACCTTACACCATTGGCCAAGAGTTTAGCCACGGGAAGGAAGGCATTGGTTGGTCCTACTGATTGACCATAGAAGATAAATTTTTCTAACCACATGTTCAAGAATGTGGCATGTTCCCTCTGGTTAACTGTCCCGGTCCTTCGGTATTCTTGAATGTATCATGTCCAGCCGCTGATGTTACGGGTATTCACTCTATGTTCAGCTTTCCTGCCATAGATGGAGCCCTTGTCGACAGTTAAAATATCTAAGCCAGTGAGCATGTATACATCGGCAAGAGTGGGAGTGGCTGGGCCATGTCCAAACATGAAGGTGTTCGTTGTGTCTGACCAGAAATAAGCAGCAGCAATCATCATTGACTCATTTTTCTGCATATCGGCAATAGATAGCCTGATGCATTGATCTATCTTCCGTTCTGCCCAGTACACCTGTATCGATCCATTTACCCTCAAATACCAATCTTTCCACCCTTTGGTGGTTTTGGGCTAGGATCGGAATGTGTCTTTCCATAGATTCAGAGAAAAGTTCTGGGCTCTAAAGGGGATTCTGTTAACTTCTGCGTTGATTAAGTCAGTTGGATCTGGATTGCCCATTGGACCTAGGCATTGAAAGTGCGGTTGATCGGTTGGAATAACTAGTTTGTTGCGTAGTTCCTAAGTTTGGAGGATCAAAAGAATAGAAAAAAAGAGAAAAAATTACCAACTGTATGAACTCGCAAAGACCAAAAGAATCAAGGTAAAAGTAACAGAAGTAGAACGAACCGCAGGGACGTCGAAGTTGATCGCCATTGCTCTGAGGAGGATGAGGGCACAGGCTGGGGACTTGAGGTTGACGTTGGAAGGAGTTCTTGTTGGATTGAGGTCGCGCGTTTGTTCGTCGGAGTCACCGCCGGAAAGAGAGAATGCCAAAGGTTGGAGTCTGAGGGTAGAAGACGAGCGTTCCGGAGAAATCTATTTATAGGCCACTTGGAGTAGGGGTATTCTGGACTTATTTCTATGCCGCGCGCGTGTGGGTCGAGGTGGTTCAGATGGATATGGTAACTGTTCGGACGATAATCAAGGGATTGTACAGAAGATTTGATGGCAAGTAATCATGACTTGGAAGAGATCTCGGTACAGGATCTTTTAATTCTAAAAATGGCGGCGTTATTATGTTAGGATCTTGCCGATGGGTTATTGTTTCGGTATCTTAACTGTAATCGGGGCAAGAATGGTTGGAGATTGTACGATATTTACTGAGGTGCGTGAATCAGAACTAGATTAGATTAGATTCAGTAACAAATTATGTTATACTTGGAAAATGGGTTAAGATAAATGGGCGAAGGCAAGCATTATCTGGAGTAAATTTCGGAGCATCAATGTTTTATACTCCGAAATTGGGGGCATGTGTTGACACCGTTTTTTGGCACGTGTCAAGATGGTCAGAGTGGGCTAATCGGCAGGAGAAGAGTTACTGTATACACTGATAGCCGATGAAAATCAGCTTGTGAAGAAAGATGCCGATGAATGGTGGTGACCGATGGAAAGGTTGATTTAGACTCAGGTGTTGCCAATAAGGTTGAAGATGTTATTACCGATGCCGATGAAGGGAGGCTTGAAGGCTGCTGCCGATGAAACAGGAAGTATGCCGATGGAAAGAAGGTCAGAGAGAATTCCATCGTAATTAAAGCGGACAAGGAAATAGATATGAGTTGATTTCCTTTTCTATGTTTGTTAAAGTCTGATTTGTATAAGAGTCATGTGTTTCCTTAGATGTGGACTTGGTGTCCTAGTCGTATTTGGTTATGTTTCAGTAGATCAGGGTATAAATATAGATTGAAGGGCAATGTAATAAGATATATCAATCAATATCAAAAACCAATTTTTACTCCTATTTGCATCTATTTACTTTTCGGCGACTTCGTCAATTTGCATATTTTTCCTTTTTTACGAGTTCTCATCGATTCGGCGAGCTGCATCGCTTCAGTGCGACCTTTGACGATCCTCGAGTTCCGCGTGAGTACCTCTTGGCCGTGACTTCCGGGCGTATCGCTGTTGTCAGGACCAAAGTGCTCGTATCTTCATCCTTGTCGATTAACAGGTCAAATCGACTGTCACGCTTTAGATATCGATTTCGGGTATTAGTCCTTTGTGTTTGCAGATCCACTTTTGCATCAACAGTAGTGAAAGGGTGATTTGAGGGGCCTCTCAAATTCGAGGGCCTTAGTAGGGACTATGTTGGAGTTCTTTTTTTTTTACTTCTGGCTCTCAAATTTGTTTCTAGGCCCAATACAAATAAAAGGCTCTACTGGACAAATTTGTTTTTAGGTCCAATACAAATAGAGGTTCTACTGGAGTTGTTCTTATAGGTCTAAAAGAGTGGCCTACTTAGACCCTGTTCGCTTGTCTTATAATCCGTACTTTTCAGCTTGTTTTTTCAGCTGGAACAGTGTTTTTCTCTCACAACAAATCAGCGAACAGTACTTTCAGTCATGGCTTTTCAACGAAGCGAACGGCCTCTTATATTTGAGATGAGTCACAAAAAAAATTATATTTGAGATGCCCTTATAGCTATATAGCTGATGATAAAGCGTTGCAGACGCCCTTAGCTTGAGTACTCTGTACAGAGTGCATATGAGATATCCGATCTTAATATAAAATCCATAGCGAAAATAAGAGCAAGAACAAAAAGTTTCATAAAAAAACAACAAGAACAAAGCTATAATGCTGGATTCAAGTGGTGATCATGCAGGTACGTACATGGTGTATAAAAAGAGTAGGAGTACTGTCTAACCAATTTACTGTTACTGTTACTGTTATTGTTACATCATGCGATGCAATGGGTGGTAGCTAGTTTGATGATCGCAAGATTCTAGCTAGCTCTATAGCTAGACTGCTAGAGGTATAGGGGTAATTAATATGAAGATCCTGCATTATTTCGTGCTTAGGGCAGTTCTAATGGTGTATTAATGGTGGTTTCTATGTCTCTTAATTGTCTTGCCAACTAAGCAATCTGCTGATGTGGCAGTAGATTTATTAAGAAGAGAGAAGGGAAATTGAAGAAACCGTTTCCTAGACAGGAAACGAAGTCGCCACGCCTACCGATGCACGAGGAAACAACCGTATCTGCGTTGGGGAGAAGCGACTCGTTTCCTTCCATCTCCGCTCGGATCTCCTGCTCCCAGCTGTGCATGGACATCATCGTCTCCGGCAATTAACGTACGCCCTGAGCCCCTGATGGTCGTTCAATTGCCCTCCCTCATGCAAGCCGTGTGCGTGTGTGTCAGCACCCGCAGAGCTCAAACGCATCCGCCCGGGATGGGGATGGCGTACTCTGTCGCCGGAGATGAGCTCGATGACTTGCTCGAGAGCTCCATGGAGAAGGGGCAAGCAGCGCTCGAGTCCTACAGGAAGGACCTGGGCTTGAGAACCCTGCATGCACGGCCGCTCAGCAACGCCTCCCACGGAGCTTCGCCAAGCGATGGTGTACACAAACAGGGAAGAAGTTAGTTGAGTCAGGATTCAGGAAGAAGCGACAGCCACGTATGTATGTACGACGTGCTCCCCAGGCTAGCAGAAGCAGGGGCACGTGTCACCAACTCGCCATGCCAAGCATGCTCGACGCTCCCAGCCGTCCGAGGCTCGGAGTCGCGGGCCTCGCCTCTGTGTTGCGTCTTGGTGATAGGCAACATCGTGCCCACAGAAGATCCGGTGAAGCACCCACGGGTTAGTGGTCAGATTTTTTTTAACCGCAAAGGTGCAGTTATTATGGAAGTAATATTTATTACGCAAAGACTCTTACATTGTGTGAGGTAGTTTCTATAGATGATTATTTGCTAATGTGGTTGTCTTGGACATCGCACGTAGTTTCAACCATAGGGACTGCCCTTATGCATCAAGGCTCGTTTGGATAACGAATGAATTAATGCGATGTCTCCGGCCTCCGTCCTCATCAAGCGGTGCAAGCAATATTTTTTAACGAACCTTGATGCATGCATCTTCTATTTTACTATCAGGGTTAGAAGGACCAGAGATCAGATATTATGATGTGTAGTCCTCAAACTTTTCTAGATAAAACTATAAAACAATGAAACCACACATTTTCAATAAGCGAAAAGCTGAGTCTCACATGATCGAGTGTTTAGAGCGGTACTCCAACATATATTGATTTATTAAACACGTTATATACATTTGTATAATAAAAACACTTAGGCCTTGTCTATAGACACTTATTTTCTGACGCTCTCTTTGTTACCTTTTCTGGTGCTCTCTACTATATATACGCTACTACCTTCTCATCCATCCCGAGTAATTAAGTTACATCTGACGACGACAAGACAAGAAATATATATAACATGTGGATTATTGTAAGTATAACTTTGACCCAAAATATTCTAGATATTATCAGTTGGATGTAAAGAATATAACTTTATGTGCATATGGGGTATATATTGAGTGTACTAATAACTTTGTAGAGAGACAAACAGGGTGTAATATCCATCCTGAAAACAATGCAATTCTTACGTATCGAGAAGAACCACAACAACAAAAAGTCGCATGTACCTCTTCTTTTTATTCCCACATATATTGATTTCATAAAAACAAATAATTACACCTATAAATTATACATTTTATTGTATTGTACACCCATATATCACACCACACACCTACTCATAAGCTAGAGTTGCATTTTTTTAACACATTTAAGTATGTAACTCTCCGTTGTGATGGTGCAACATAAGCATATAGTAATTTAGAACGGAATGAGTTACAAAATCATGTGGCCGCCTCATGACAAAAGTAGCTTGGTGAAAACTCATGATAAGCCTAGGTGAACTTACGTATATACTATTTATGATTGGAGAGAGCGAGTACGAAGCAAGCAACTTCACATGAAACAAATTAAACACCACCATATGCATATCGAGAGCATCCCTTTAATGCATGTTCTTGATTTCAAAACGAGAGAGAGAGACAGGGTAAGTTAATGAGAGATGCACTCATTAACTCGGGATCTTGCTTTATCTAGAGGCCACATCGTTGGCGCCGCGCCATAGTATACTAGTAGTAGTATTAACGTGCCATAGATCACGTAAGGATATGCAAATTAATTCCGGTGCCGACGTTAGGCTATCTGCACCGCAGACCTGGAAACAGGCCTGTAAGCGCAGGTAGCGCACCGCGCGCCTGCAAAGGATACGGAAGCGTACCGCGCGCACAGGACACCGCCAGAGATAGCGCACGCGAGGGGGCAACGCTAAACACTGTAGCGCGCGAGAGAGAGTGTGTTGCTGAGAGAGAGGAAGGGGGAGGAAGGGGAATAAAATATAGAATAGTGGGTATAGAGTATGGGATAGAGGTAATATGGGTGCGGAAGAAATTGGTATAGAGTAGAGAATCTTGATGACTAGGATAGAATATTCCTTTTTAGAGATGAAAATAGAGGTGGACGAGTGCGGATAGCCTTATGCCGCTCTCATGCAAGGGAATTAATGGCGCGCGCTGTACATTTCGGCCGCTCGTACCGGCAGCGTTAACCCAGGGTTTCAATATATATAATGTCCCGCGACGAGCATGCACTGTAGCACAAGTACACGCCATTTACTTACGTGCTCGATCAGCTCGGTTATTATGAAATTATAAAATTGGACACGCGCGGGAAATAAATTAAGACACAGCACGTCGTACCGCGCATTTGTGACACCTACACCGTTCAATAGATACCCTCTTCGGCATGGCTTCTCTCGAGGGGTTTTAGCTCTAGCGCTAATTACCTAGGTAAAACTCTACCAAACCTTAGCTCATGAAACGGCTCTATGCATGTGAAAAAAATACAGAGAGAAGAAAGAAGAGTGAAGCCACCTAAATATGGATTCTTCATCTAATCTATCTTAGATGAAACCATGTGCAAAGAATTATACTATACCAAAGAGAGCCTTAAAGGCTGCTAGGACGAACTCATCATGATGGGCCCTCATCGTGATACTTTCAATAACATATTCTTAATTTAACATCTTAAGTAATGATTCATGAACAGCTAGAACTAATAGAACAAAATAAACTAAACATAATATCACTACCTTGAATAAGAATCAACACCATCAACATCCATTTCTTCTCATGATAAGATACTTCTTCAGGGATTTCTTAATACAGAGTCATTAAGGACGGTATTATTGAGATCAGTGATGGGGCGTTGCATATGTGGGTCTGCCCCCCCTCTCCCCCTGCATTGGGATGGGACCTAAAGCAGGTTGCACCCAATGCACCCCCTAGGGCCAGCCTAGCACGGACAACTCAAACATTGCACGGTGAAGGCCTTGTTCATATATATAGAAAATGCAAAAACTATTACTATTGATTCTCTTACATCAGCACGAGAACTATAGTATGTTTGTGACAGACCCTAGCAAGCATTAGATCTTTTTACATATATAGTATAATATAATAAATAATACAGTGATGGTCCCTAAACTTGGGAGGTGGTTCCACGGACGGAGCGTCATGGAGGCAATACTGGGCTCTGGCCCCCCTTCCTCCGAAAGATCTCTGAAGTCCTACTTCGTATAATTTGCTACGCTTGCCTCAACCTGATCGTCCATCATGCGTTAACCTTCTGCCGAGAAGCAAAGAGGAGGACGCATCGTCGGATCGTCCCATTGCAGGATTCCTTTTCTTGCTCGCAGCTTGCATCGCACAATTACTTTGCTGGCTAGGTGCATCGTGATGTTTTCTTCTCTCTTTGTTCGGCTGTTCGAACTGCTGGCCCGCTGCTCTCCCGCCGTCAGCGGCACTTGCTGGAGGGCACCGTCACCCGGAGCCCAGGAAGAACAGCATGCACGTACAGGCTTGCTACGGGGCTGCAGCTTGAGCCTAGTAATCTTTTTTGTTGTTGTTGATTCTTCATTTTTTTCTTCTGATTTGACCCAGATGCATGTAGATCGAGATGCCTCACGCCATCATACTTTCTTGGGAACTTTCTGCTAACCGAGATGTGTATGCAGCTAATTAATTTTGTTGATGCCTCAAGCATGCATGACGACGTCTAGTTAGTTTCTGCGCTTACAGTGCAGTAGTGAGGCATTGTAGGACCTCGCTCGGCATGTCCTCGCAAGTTAGCTTCATGAGCTCGAGCAATTGGGATTTGCCCCCCCCCCTGACTTTGCATCACGCTCCGTCACTGGGTGGTTCCATCCAGGTCCCAGACTTCCCCTTTTTATTTCTAGGGTCCCTAAACTTGTCCTAGGCTGCAGCACTAGTTCCAACAGATTTTGATCCACTCCATACGCCGATGTAGAATGCTGACTCAGCACTGACGTGGATTTGACTGTTAGAGCTAGTACCTGCAGTACCGCCATCTAGGTCCCAAAAATTTTCATATCTAGGTCCACAAACTTGCTCAATGGGCCATACGAGCTACCTAAACTTGTACAATAGTGCCATCTAGGTCTTTCCCTTCCAAAATTGCAGACCTAGACTCCCAAACTTGCTTATTAGGTAACAAGCTAGGGTTCCAAATTAATGTTGTTTGCGATAAACCACCTGTGTGGCTACTGATTATTGGCATGTGGGCCCACCTACCATCCCTCTCTCACCCCCTTCCCTACTTTCTCCTATGACCTTTCGAACAGTTCTCCCTACCCTTGGTTTGGTGGCATCCAAATAGCACTGTACAACAAGGCCCTACATACCGGAGCGTGGATCTAGCCGCCGCCACCAGAGCCAAGGGTGAGGAGGCCAGCTCGCTCATGGCCAGCCACCATTAGACCATGCCTGTGGCCAAGCTTGGCTGGCAGGTGGAGGATAGGAGGGAGAGCTTGCAGAGGTTGGCCGCCACCATTTGGTCATGGCAGCGATGTTGCTTTGATCACAACTTAGAGGCGCTACGGTTGTTGTTGATGGGCTACTGTTGGTACTAGTGCTTGAGCTACGGCAATGCAAGAGAGAGTGGTGGCGGCGGCATGGGATAGAGGGAGTTGGGAAGGAGATGAGAGAGGAACGACATGTGAGCCCTACGTACATGCCAGCATGGGAAAAGGTATAGTCTACTTAGGAGTGCAAATGCAACCCCCCCCCCCCCCCCTAAAATGAAAAAAACCAATGAATTTAACTAATTTTTCACCTTATATGCACCCGTAACCATAAGGCAAGTCAACCCTCTCTAATTTTCTCTAACTTCACCATTGCATGCCAGGTGCACACTCAGTAGCCACGCAGGCGGTTTATCACAAACAATGGTAGTTTGAACCTAATGTAGCATGATTAACAAGTTGAGGACCTAAATCTGCAATTTTTGAAGTTAGCAACCTAGATATGGCACTATGATACAAGTTCAGTTACCTTGTGTGGCCCGTTTAGCAAGTTTAGGTACTTGAACTAAAATGTCATATCTAGGTTAGCACTGAGTCAGCATATCATGTTGATGTATAGAGCGGATCAAAACCCATGCCGATTAGTACCCAAGACAAGGACAAGCTTAGGACCTAAAATAAAAAAAAATAGAAATCTACGATGTGGATGACACCACCTGAAACGGCAAGTATATTTTACTCCTATATACAACAAATAGCATACTTTTTATGCATTGAGCATTGTTGGCTCCTCAACATATCAGATCGATGGTTCTCGACCGGACAGAAGCAAAGGCCCGCCGTTCGTACGCGCTGTTTGTAATCAGGCGGAACGAGCGAGCATTGATGCGCTGAGCAGCAGCGGATTTCGCCAGCCTGCAGATCGTGTCGATCAGCACTCTCTTCGATCGTGTCGCATGCATCTTGACTAGTAGCAGCTTGTTTGAAGCTGCAGCTTTATTCATCGTCGACCGACATCCACTGATCTGCGTGATGACTGCATCCATCTCTAATCTCTGGGCGCATTATATGTCTGCAAGTGCATGCCACGCGAGCACTTCACATTCGGTCATTGCAGGCTGCGTGCGCTGTATCGATCGATCCATCCATCGATTAATTACTCTGGGCAAAATAAGGCTGATGCTTCTGATGAATTTATGCATGTGTCCATATGGATCGATCTCGTCGGACGACGTGCGTCGTCAGAAGTTAAAGAGATAAAGAAGCATGCAGCCAATCAAGTGATCAACGCATGAATGCATGCATGATGTATCTATTTGTCCCATTATTGTAGAAAAATGACATGCCAAAGCACTGCCACTACCACAAAATGGAATACCCTTGAGGGTCACCAATTTCCTTGAGGGGCGGGATTAAGCACTCAAGAAATATATATTACCTTGGCCAGGGGCGGATCTAGCACCGGGCGCGGGGTGGGCTCGAGCCCCCCCCCCCCCCCCCCCCCCCCGCTACCGCTGCTCGGACCATGAAGCCCCTCCTAAGCCCCCGCTACAAATTTGCACATATTCAAGCTTAGAAGGAGAGGCTAGGAATGAAAGATTATGAGATAAGCCCCTCCTAACTTATTTTCTAGATCCGCCACTGACCTTGGCGGTTGCTAAACGGTTGCTAAAAACACCCAAAGAAATGTATATTTCTTGAGTGTTATTTCACACACTCAAGGAAAATATGTATTTTCTTGAGTGTATTTGGAAACACTCAAGGAAACGCTGGTTTCCTTGAGTGCCAACCGTCAAATAATTTCTTTTCGCTTTGCCGCGCTTGGAAACGAAGGCGCCAGACTTCCCGCGCTGGATTTTGGCCTACCTAAACAAAAGCCCAACACTGGCCTGTTTAACCATCCACCACACACACGACCAACCCTATCTATCCACTCGCCTCCTCCCCATCTCGTCCCGAATCGTGCCCCCTCCCTGTCTCCCTCCCAAATCTCGGCTCCTGCACGGTCGGCGGGCGGGCGGGCGGTGTCTCTTGCGCTGGCGGGCAGCGGCGGCTCCTGCACGGTCGGCGGGCGGGCGGGCGGTGTCTCCTGCGCTGGCGGGCAGCGGCGGCTCCTGCGCGGTCGGCAGCAGCTCCTGCGGCGGGTGGGAGGCGGGCAGCGGTTCCTGCTCAGCTGCGCAAGTCATGGAGCGCTCGGTGCTGACCTGGACCACGCCGCCACTGTCCACGAGGTGAGCCCCAGCGCCGACCTACCCTGCATACGGCCATCCCCGTCCTCCTGCGAGGGCTGCCGGTCTGCGCAGCGCAGACTACCCTCTGGCTTGACGGTGCCCTCAAGTTCGATCTTTTAGTTGCTATAGGTTCCTTCTTTTTTTATCAGATTTTATAGTAGGACTTGAAACCTACAGATTCCAAGTTCAGTCCTGGCAATGGGGACATGGTATTGTTTTGATTTCAGTTTTGGTTCAAAAGTAGTTGCATTGCTGGATTCGTCTATAAATCTCTAGGTTCCATGAAGCTAATAAGAATGATATGCAAGTGATGTATTGATATGTAAGACCATCTCCTCAGATCCATTGCATATGTTTTGTAGTTCTTTGTATCAAACCTTGGACAATCTGTAATGAAAATGAAGCTAATAAAAATGATTCACAAGTGATCTGTTGGTATGTAGGATGATGTTTTTAGATGCGATGCATATGTTTGGTAGTTCTGGATCTCAGACCTTACACTGTATTGACCCTTTTTTCCCCTCCTGATGTGATTTTTTGGAAGACACTCTTCTAACATTTGGCCCAATTTTGGATAAGTCTCTAGGATCAAAGGAAGTTGCTAAAGGGAATTTGACACCTGAGACCAAGAAGCCTGTATCTGCAGATAGCATCAAGGTTGAAATTAGTGCCAGCAAGCTTAAGATGGAAGCTAGCCTGTGGCTGTAGGAGTTAGAGCACCACTGCTGCCAACTGAGAACATCACGAGTACGTGTAATATAAGAAATGAATTACTACATTTGCAATTAAGTAGGTAGCTGAAGCATCTTATATTGTTATCGCAAGTATTGCATCTTACTTCTATAGGTGATCTTTAAAGAAACCCAGCCTGCCTATATTCTCCTTCTGATCTAACTGGGCTGGCTTTGAAAATAAGCAAACAATCACTACCAGATTAGTGGAGTTCCCCTAGTGCCAATAACACTCGGGAAAAGGCTCAAAACACACGGTAAATCTATCTACGAGCGCTGGCTCTCGGAACTCCTCCGTCGGAGGCATTTATTCGGGAAAATACGGGCTTCACCGAGTGTTTACTCCTACACACTAGGGAAAGTTGAGAGTTCCATGTGCCCAGCCCATCCACTTGGGAGAGCGTGTTGCACTAGGGAAGTTAGACTGTAACGGCAGCTTGATTACACTAACGGGTGCTTATTCCGTGTGCTTTGGGCACAATAGCACTCGGGAAAGCACGTGCAAATGTTATATAACAATTACACTCTGAAAATCATGGATCATATCATTCTATTATGCCCTGTTCTTTTGCAGGCATTCTAGGAGATTTTTTAGGCACCATACAACCATAGAACACATCCAACCGTGCACTGAACATGACATATATGATAAGAACATTAATTAACTGATAAAAACCAATCCATTTTAGGGGAAAACAAATTGTTATAACATGCACTTTAACATGATGGTCATCCATTAACTGATGTAGAAGTTGGAAGTGATGAGAGTTTCGAAGAATATGATCACATGCATGATATGTTAGCTGACCTAGCTGATGGTCATCCATTGACCAATGATGAGGTGCCTACAGCCTCAGCTCGGGTTTTTTATAAGATGGTTGATAGTGCCAATGAACCAGCCTTTGAGAATTCAACACACTCCGCTCTGTCTGCTACAGCATGTTTGTTAGCTTTGAAATCACAGTACAATATGTCAATTTTGAAGCCAATTTAGAGTTAATCCATGAATTTTTGCCCTCAGACAGTAAGATTCCCAAAGACTTCTACCAATCAAAGAAATTATTGGAGGGCCTAGGCATGCTATATCAGAAAATTGATGTGTGTTATAATAACGGCATGCTTTACTATAAGGGCAATATAAGTAAAGAGAAGTGTGATGTTTGCGGTACCTCACGCTATGAGGAAGGACATGATAGAGTCCCACGTAAAGTATTGCGGTACCTTCCCATCAAAGATAGGCTACAAAGATTATATGCACATGAAACAACTGCAAAGTTGATGCAGTCTCATAAGCGGTCCACATCAAATAAGATGGTGCACCCATGTGATGGGGAAGCATGGCAACAGTTTGATGAAGACTTTCCTGATTTTGCTTCTGATCCTAGAAATGTCCGCCTTGCTGTGGCTACAGATGGCTTTACACCCTTCAGTATAAATGCAACTCCTTATTCTTGCTGGCCAGTTTTGTGACTCCATTGAACCTTCCTCCCGGCATTATCATGAAGTCAGAGTACATATTCCTTGCCCTTGTAGTCCCAGGCCCTGAACATCCTGGAAAGAAACTTAACATACTTATGCAACCTTTAGTTGATGAACTACTGAACTTATGGGAAGGGGTTGAAACTTGGGATGCCTCACTCAAGCAAAACTTTAAAATGTGGGCCTCTTATTTGTGGTCAATCCATGATTTTTCTGCTTATGGTAACTTTTCTGGATGGAGCACCCATGGTAGGCTTGCATGCCCAATATGCTTGTGTGACACTAAAGCATTCCGACTCCGTAATGGTCGTAAGGCATGCTGGTTTGATTGCCATAGGCGCTTCTTACCTATGGACCACGTATTCAGATTTGATGGTAATGGATTTACAAAGGGCACAGTCGTGCATGATGAGCCTCCAAGGCACTTAACGGGGGAGGAAATCTTAGCCCAAATGAATACATTGGTGGATGACACACAAAACTATGGCAAATTGCACAATTGGACCCATATTATTTTAGTTAGGAACCGTTGAAATCTGCAGCTTATAATTCTGCAGCTAACTTATTTTAGTTGTGACAAATGCTTGTGTTTTGATTATTTTAGTTAGGAACCATTGAAATCTGTAGCTTATAATTCTTGTGCAGCTTAGAATCTGCAGCTTACAATGTCTGCTTGCTGCTTATAACTAACGCATGCATAATTTGTGGTTTTAATCTTATAGGAATATAAATCTGGCCGTCCGCAGAGTGGGATAAACACATTTGCTGCAATGAAATCTGGAGTTAAAAAAGTGGATAGCACTGGAAGGAGTGCTCCAATCCCTAGCCAGAAAGCACAAAAAAGATTGGTATGCTCTGCACAACATGCTTTTATTTATTCTGTAAACTGAATTGAGACATCCTTCGATATATTTTCCTGTTTCTATGTTAGGATGAGTACATGGCATTAGCTCCAGATGCAAATTCACAAGAACTGGACGGAAGAGCATTGTACACTATAGGACATGGCATGAAGCATGGCCACGTTCCAATAGGTGATGGTGCTGTGGATAAGGCAATTGTTTTAGCACATTCCAAATCTGTATCTGTTAGGCCACCTGATCCTGATCATTATGAAAGTATGCTACAAGAAAATGCACAATTGAAAACGAATAATGACATACTCGCTGAGGAAAATAGAATCCATCGCGAGCCATTCAAGGTAATAATTTTTCCATTCTATCTGCAATTACTTTGTCCTAAGCATACAATTTCATTTGGATACTTTCAATTGCAGAGTGTGTTTGATCGGATAGGAGTAGAACCACCTGCTGAACTGGTTCAACTTCTACATGACCTTGATGCCCGTCGTCACCAGGTTACATTATTTATTGAATTTGTTTGTGCAATTCATATTCTTTATTTCGATCACAATTCATCTAGAGAATTAATTTGTTTCGTGGCAGAATGCTAATACGAGTTGCAGCAGTGAACAAGTCGATTCTTGTTGATTAAAAATGCTATTTTTAGGTTTTATGTTCATGGTAAGGTAGTGAAGAAAAGCTTTGATTGGCAGATGTCTATTTTTAGGGTTCTCATCTACTAGGTTGTTTTAATAATACAACAAAACAACCCTCAGTTATTTGATAGTTTATAGTAGGCTCTTAGAGATTGAAGACCAAACTTTTATATTCTAGAATTGTACAAAAATATTTCAATATTGCCTTTTGCAGGCTACTGGGTCACATGGAAGCTCTCATTCTATTGATGAAAGGCGCAGCAACGACAACGCTGATGACGAAGACGACGACGATGACTACAGCTACCATGAAAGTGATGATGATGACTGCAGCTACCATCAAGCCAACGATCATGTCCAGTACTCCAATGAAGACGATGATGATGACCACATTGAGGATGATGATGACGATGGCTGTCTTGAAGATGGTGATGATAGCAGCTCCTCCCAAAGCGATGATGATCACCGCTCTACTGAGCAGTGACTATGCATGCAGACAAACTAATTCCAACAACTCCAAGTGACTGCACAATGGGATATGGACTTTCTTTTGAGTTTATTGATTGGTAGGAACTAAGATGATATTAGGCTGATCTTTTGCTAAGTGCAACATTGCCTTATGAACTGTGTGCAGTATTTGCCTTGTGTATGTGCTGCTATCCTGCTGACATGTAGGATGATACACTGTTGCTAGCTACCTAAGTCTTATAATTGCAAAATGGACATGTAATGAACCAATGGATATTGGATGTTATCTAATCTAGCACTGGTTTAGTTTAATTGTGGCCTCTATCCTGATATTTGTTTTGGTCTACATTTATATAAATCATCAATATTTTTTTGGCCAATTAAGCCCCTGTGTCATGCATTACCTTGAGGGTTTGCTGCCAAGAAAACACAATATTCCTTGGGGGTTGAAACCCTCAAGGAAATTGCTAAGGGTGCGAGCCCTCAGAAAAAACTATTGTTTTGGCGGTTCATTTGTTTTACCTTGACGGTGCTAACTCTCATGAAAATATATATATCCTTGGGGGGCCAACAAATAACTTGGCGGTAACAAACCCTCAAGAAAATATATATCCTTGGGGGCCAGCTATATTCCTTGGGGGTCATCAACCCTCAAGAAAATACATATCCTTGAGTGTTGTTACTTTTCCTTAGTGGTGTTAAAAATCTGACCGCTTATGTGTTTCCTTGGTGGTTGAACTCTCAAGGAAATAATTTGTGGCGGCCGGCAAGGAAATAGCTATTCCTTTGCTAGCCGCCAGTATTTATTTTCTTGGCGGTTTCGGGACTTTCTTGAGGGTTTTCGACCCTAAGGATATTCAGGTCTGCGGTAGTGTGCTCCAATGGCCACCGAACACAGTTACCTCAGCGGTCAACTTTTGGCATATACGACTAGGGATGAAAACGGAACAGAAATATTCCGAATTGACCGTTTTCGTTTTTTATATTATGAACCGTTTTTTAACATGAAAAATTGTCAGTTTCAATTGGTTTCACAACCATTTTCAACCATTTTTTGTACTTTTTAATTGCTAAATGTAGAAATATCCCGAACCGACCGTTTTCGATTTTCTATATCGTAAGTCCGTTTTCGACCGTTTCCGACCATTTTCATCCTTATATACGACTAGCTTGGCTGTTTGCGATCAATATGCAGCAGGGTAGATAGATAGATTGACAGGTATAGATGTACTACCTTCCAGTGCCTTATTGCAGAGAAGATACATTCCCAAGTATGCTGGTATATGCATGCACTGCAATGCACCTGTCAGAGTAGTAGCAGATGCACTACTGTACCAGGTTTTTTTGGATCATGTATATATATGCATGTACCGATGTACGTATAGTAAAACACTGGTTCGGATCGAGGACCATCACCTGATGTACATACAGGATTAATTACCCCCCATGCATATGACTCGGAGACATGCATGCATGAATGAACGTACGTACATCCATGCGGACGTACGTGTGTGTACTCTCTCATGTGACTACATGTACAATTTACTATCATCTGTGTACTGGATTTATGTACGTGAAAACTAGTCGGTTAATTAACCGGTTGTACTTGTACCAGACGATTTACTTTGATCATCTTACAAAACCTAGAGAGATTAGCTAGGTTTAGAACAACGGATCAGGGGAGGGGTGAGAGCGCACGTACACATCGTCATGCGCTATATAGCTAGAGCGACGTGACATTCACTCAGTTGTAGCCTGCAGGCCTGCTGTGGGGGTGTTTAGTTTCCAATTTTTTTTAAGATTCTCCATCACATCGAATGTTTGACACATGCATGAAGTATTAAATGTAGACGAAAATAAAAACTAATTACACAGTTTGGTAGAAAACCACGAGACGAATCTTTTAAGCCTAATTAGTTTATAATTGGACACTAATTGATAAATATAAACGAAAGTGCTACAGTAGCCAAAGCCAAAAATTTTTACGAAGTAAACACGCCCTATATTAGTACATGAACCGTACTGTAATTGCGTGCAGCACTGCCACTAGTTGTTAACCGGTGCAGGCGGCCATGCTAGCGATGCTCACATGCAAGGCATAGCTATCTTGTAGTCATGAGCTTTTGGAGATTAGCTATCTGCCGGCCGGTACACCACAAACGACGACACTGGCAGCGGTCAGGACTTCAGAGCCGGCCCAGGGCAATTGCAAGCTGATCATCGACTGGCCGGCCTCGTGCGCGGGCTCAGGGGCTTCTGCGATTCCGGTCGTGGCGCGCACGGGTTTGTCACGACGACGGCGATGATTGGGGGCCGGCCTTATTACGATCAACATTATTGACTTAATTGGTACACAAGTTAAAATTCCACCAAAACTGTGCCTAATTTATTTGTTATTATAAATTCTGATCCTGCCATCCATGAATATCATTGTTGGGTCTAATCCGGCATAACTGCTATAATCGGATCTGATAGAGAGTAATCGACAATGCCGAGGCCTATCATTGCTGGTTCCGGACCTGATAGTGACAACGAGATATCACTACCAAGTCTAAGCCCCTTATTAGTAACCAGTACGGTAGTCATAGAGAGTAATGGACTCATAATGTATACTACTATATTACAATCAAATCACTTCGAATTAGAACACTAGTGTTTGTATAATTATGGGTCAGCATATAAATGTTGAACTTTCCATTCTCTCACCACCTTGTCCATGATGAACCCGGCTAGTTGCTCCTGCATTCCTATAATCGACCGTAACTCTAAATCTAACAGAGACGGGTCTCTTAAGAGGTTCGTCTTTGGAAATGGCCCTTATTTTTAGAGGCGAACCTCTTAAGAGGCCCGTCTCTGTTAATTGATTTTAGAGGTAGAAGTGTCTCTATAAATAGTATGACCGCCTCTAAAAGTGATTAGGTATTTTAGGAGAGTAAGGCGTTTTTTTGTCCGCCTCTAGAAATAAAATGCGTTGTCTCCTGAAAATCATTTTCTATAGTAGTGCATGGTCACCGGGCGTGCGGTCCTCTCAGATGGCCAGAACCCAGAGGGGACGAAGGAGAGGAAAGAGAGAAGAGAGGAGACTTTCTAGACTTCTAGTATTGATACGTGGATGCCATCAAAGTAAAGGGGATATGTTTTCATATTCTGCTCCAGTAGTTCTCTCCTATAGTGTGAAACTATGTTTTCTCAATCTCCTCTGAATAGATACAGGAGATTGAATTTTCTCAATCTGATGGAGTTGCTGTAAGCTCCATCTCATTAATTTTCTCAATTTGATGGAGTTGCTCTAAGTTCCTTCTTGTTTCCCAGGAGGCAGGCCACAAGGGCCATTTTGTACCTGTCGAAACAAGCCCACACTGACATCTATGGACCAAAAACACCTCAAAACTGCGTGAGACGAGCAGGTCATGCCATATCCAAGGTACCAATTAATCACACCCTAATCCCCGGCCAGATAGACACCACCATTAGCTAGGCAGCTCCATCATTTCAGGCGTGCGATCGCAGCAAATTGAAGTGTCATTTACGTTGCTCATTAATACGCAGCACACTGGAGCTAACCTGCCATAGAGATGGAGAGAGAGCGCGGTTTATCTCGAAAGGTTGGAGATGATCGAACTCGGGTAGAGCCAGGCCTTTTTTTTGTGACTTGGGTAGAGCCAGGCCTTTCGACGAATAAAAAGACATACGACAATGGCAAATGACTCTCTGTCCCCCTCATGCATCCCAGCGCGCGGGAACCAAATTACTGGCATCGAGTAGGAGATTAGTGTAAAACTATCGTTGGCAAGGTTCCTGTATGCATATGCATGCCGAAGCAGAGTCGATCGGTACGTGGGTGCGTCGTTGCCAGCTGAGACAGAGACTGAGAGCTCCAGACCGAAAATGCGTCGTCCCAGCGCGGCGAACTGATCGAGCTGATCAGCTTCTACCTCGATCTCTCTCTCTCTCAAAAAAAAAAAGGAGCTGATCAGCTTCTAGCGTGGTCTCCTGGTCGTGGCCTAGCCAGCCAGCGAGTGGTCACTGGTCAGATACCCAGATTGGAGATAGGCTAGTTTCTCCGTCAGGTTGGCGCTCAGCTTTTCATAGGATGGATATATGCAGTGGAACGGCAAGGAATTCAGTGCAAGAGTGACCGCAAACTTTCTACCAGGGATTTCGGCATTGGTTGTCTCGCCTCTCCTTGCTTCGTTGAGCAAAGCTAACCTTGCCAAGACGGAGAGTGATGCTGAGTGACCAGAACCGATCGAGATGGATGGGTTCGAGTTCGACGGGTTCGACCAAAAACCTCAGGAAATGAGATCCGTCTAGTTTGCTTCAATGAAAAAGAGGAAATGAGATCCGTCTAGTTTGCTTCAATGAAAAAGGTACCGAGCAGGTACAAGCAAATCACCGTGCTACATAACTCACATAGTTCGTTCACCCGGCCACACTATAGACTGAAAAAATCGATGGCCATTGGTTCATGCTTCTACTAGCTTGTGCTGCAACCCTGCTCGTGCAGCGGTTGGAACATTCACTGCTTGGCACTGTACCACCGGTGGATGGGGATCGGCTCGGGCGGCTCGAAACGTTGTTGGGCCAAGGGTGTATCAGTGGCGGGCTAGATGCTCAGAAATAGACAAATCAGAGGCAGGCCAGCCATTCAGAAAACAGGAGGGAGTTTCGGCCTCCAAGAAACTGCAAAACAAATTGTACTTCTTATTATGGCCCATATCTGTTTCAGCTAGGCCCACCATCTGTAACACATACTAGCAATCAGATCTCGGACGTGACGCCTCTGCTGGTGGACCCGACGTCCAGGAGCCTATCCATTCCTATCCGCTCCCTCCGCTCCCCTCCGGTCACCGTAGATTGTGAAAAAAAACTCACACAACCATGACTGCGCTCTACCGTGCCTCCCGCACACCTTCCTCTCCACCGCGCCTTTCGTCTTTCTTCCTCTCCACCGCTTCCGTGCCTGCACCGCCACGGCATGCTCCCCCATGACCGCACAACCGCTGCCGCCTCACCGCGCGAGGCCGCACCCACCCGACTGTTGTTGTCGCCTCCACCGTGGGCACCGCTCGCCGAGGGCACCGCGTGCGCCCTATCGCCGGGGGGCAGCGCAGCAGCTTATCGGGGTCGCATAGCCGCTCGCCCGCTGCCATCTTCCTTCTCCACCGCGACCGATGTGCAGTGCTCCGCCCACCTGGCTGCCAAGTTTGCTGAAAGTGCATGTTGTAAGCATATGTTCCAAGTGTTTTAGATGTTTCAGAAGTATGTTGCTAAGTGTTTCAGATGGATGTTGCAAAAATAGATCGGGATATTGCATATGTTGCAATGGTTGTACACATATGTTGCAAAGGTCAGTTACAAATGTTTCATCTGTGTTTTCTGGACATATGTTGCAAGCGTGTTTATCTAGATGTTGCATATGTTTTACACATATGTTGCATGTGTTTTATTTAGATGTTGCGTATATTTGTAATCTTTTTCAAGTGTTTCAGGCCTTCAGACGTATATTGCAAGTGTTGCATTTGGATTTTTAAAAGTAGATCGGGTATTGCATCTCTCCTCCTTGCCTTCTACTGTATAGCCTCGATGTCTCCTTCTCCTCCTGGCACCTGTTGAGCATCTGTCGCCCCCTCCTCCTCTTCTCGATGCTGGTGATGTTCGGGGCAATGCGCCCTCTCCCCCCCCCCCCGCCCCGCTGAGCAAAACGGCGCGAGAAACAAATTGCTAGGCACGGGCGTCCGGACGCCTCGTTCGTCCTGACGTCCCGACACTAGCAAGCCCGTTTATTAATTGCCTTTTTCTGCTCATCACAAAACCATCTGCGACCTAGAACTGGTCACTGACTCATTGGTCAGACACCTGCTTCCTCTTAAGGCTGGAGTTGGTTCAAGTTTTTTTGACAACAAACAACTTTATAATTAGCAGCAACGTGCTGCAAGGATTGTTACATCATTTAAGCCTATAGACTGTAGGGCTTGTAGTACATTGCACTATGGCACATGATGCTCAAAGGAGTAGGAGAACTCCATATCGGGGTTCTGAGAAGGGGAGTCCTGTGTAGCTTGGCGCACCAGAGCATCGGCCGTGGTGTTGAGGCGCCTATTGACTTTGAAGATGGTGGATGACCTGCTTCTTGTATAATTGGAGAAGGTTTGGGTGTAATACTTGATTCTTCAGTCAGGGGGGTTGGAGATGTCATCCTTGCTAAGGAAGTGAACTAGTTGTTCGCAATCTGACAAGAAGTTGACACCTGAAAGGTTGAGGCTGTGGCTGATTGCCAACGCAAGGGCAAGGCTAGCAGCCTCCGCCATGATCACCGAGGAGCATGCATGAAGCCTAGCCTTGATGTAGATCGCATGGGCCGGTTGTTCCTGAAAATTTAAGATGAATACACCCAGTCCAGCCGATCTATGCTGGGAGTTTGGTTGATCAGGCTCTGTGGATGCATCAACGTAGCATCTTGTACCATGTAGCAGAGCCGATGTAGTAATCTCGTGGTTGTTCGTCATTTGTGTCTGTTGCATTGAAAAAGTCATACCTGGGAGAGTTGGCGTTGGCTGTGTTGGTAGATGCTCTGATGTTGTGAGTGTCTGTTGTTTGAGATGACGGTTCAGCAATAGCAGCCGGTCCTGCAGTGGAAATAAGCGTACCTTGCAGAGTCTGAGGAGGTTGTTATAGTGATTGAGTTGCACCTGTGGTTGTACTAGCTGTAGTAATGGTCGGCAGGAGCCTTGCTTGGCTGCGAGTGTTAATGTGGGCAGTAACCGCATTGTGTACCTGCATGGATGTCCATGTATGCCTTTGGAAATGATTATCATTCTGAGCTTTCCAAATATACCACAAGGTGAAAAGTATTTTATGGAAAAGAGACTCAGAGGTGGAATTGGAAATGAAGCTCTGAAGAATTAGTTGGATGCCATCATTCTCATGAGGAAGATTGTCAGTTCTCATTGAAGGAGTGAAGGAGAACCATACTGCCTGAGGAAGGTCACAGTGAAAGAACAGGTGTGCATCATCTTCCACAGCCCCGCAGGTGGAGCAGTGTTTGTCTATGTGAGTTGAATACCTAGAGGCTCTCTCTGTAGTGGCAAGAGCTCGACGGATAAGCCTCCATGTGAATGATTTGATGATGGGTGGAAGATCCCTGCTTTTCCACGCTCATCTAAGGATGTGGTTAGCTTGGGGAAGAATGCTCCTAGAGCCCTGTTGCGGGAGTTGAATGGAGTTTTGGGCAGAGAGGTGCTTGTAGATCTCCTTGGTGGTGCAGATGCCATTCCTGGAGGGCTTCCAACGGAGAATATCCTGCTGATCATTAGGAACTGGCCGAACAGAGGTGATGGCTTGCACGGCCTGGCTGTCAAAAGTGTTAGTCAGAAGTTGCATATTCCAAGAACGGGTGTGTAGTGTCCACAGGTCGGAGACCGTGGAAGGAAGCGGTGAAGTGGTGACCGGCAGCAGCAAATGGTCGTGGATGGAGTTCCAGACTGGGCACCAAGGAGCCGACCTGACAGAAGTGTTACCTGCATGGATCTGGTAGATAGCATTGGTGCACAAATCCTTTTTAACCTGCATGATGGAAGACCAAAAAATAGACCTAGGTCCAGCATTATTAGCCGTCCAGAAAGAGATGTTAGGAAAGTATTTGGCTTTAAGAACAACAGAAAGTAAAATGTTTTTATTGTTAACAATATCATTAGCATAATGATATTGTTAACAATATCATAAGCAGCGTGGGTAATGAGGCTCCTGTTGACAGTATGGAGGTCTCTGATGCCAAGCCCACCGTTGTCCTTACTTTGGCAAATATCGTCCCAAGACCTGAAGGGTACAGGCGAGGTGGGGTTATCCTCCTGAACACGGCCCACCAGAATCTTTTAATGATGGCATTGATTCTTTCCACAAAAGTCTTGGAGAAAAGAACAGTAGACAGGAATGGAAGAAAGAACATATTGGATGCAAGTAAGTCTCCCAGCGTGGTTGAGCTTGTTCGCTTTCACCGTAGTTAACTTGACTCTGAACTTGTTGATGATAAATTCATAAGCCCTGTTCCTGTGATTGTGGTTGAAAATGATGGGGTGACCTAGATGCAAGGTGTTAAGAAGAAGGTCAGGAACAGGGAAAATTTTCTTGATCTGAGCTTTGGTGTGGCTATCAATATTTTTACTAAAGAGGATAGAAGATTTGTAGAGGTTAGCTTCATGCAAAGTAGCAAGAATCATATCGTCAGCAAAAAGCAGAGAGTGGATGGGTTCGATGGACTGCAAACATACCATGACATGACTTTTCTCAAGCAACCCTGCAACAGTACGATCTTCGTTTCGCCACGACGGAGCATTGCTCCACAAATACGACTTTTCTATTTTTTTTAATTCTCATCACTTCTGTACCAAAATAACTTCAAAACAATCCTAGAGTATTTATATGTACATACATACATGCAATCACTTAAAATTCCAAGGCCCTCTCATCTTTTATTTATTTATTTTTTGGAAAGATTTTACGTTAACTCTAGGTCAATGAAATACATTCATTTTTTAAATCTTAAAGGAATTAGCCCATGGAGTGTTCGTTTATCTGTCTGGCTGTACCTGAAACCTCACAGCTGGCGTCCCCAGATAAAAGCTTCTCAAAATTAGTACTCTGGATCTCTGAAGTCAGAATGCACATCTAGCCACTTTCCCCGTGATGTTCAGGCTGCCTGGTGGCCGCTCTGCCGCCGCCGCCTATAAATGAGCTCTCCCACGAACGGAAACAAATTCCCCAGTTCCCTCCCTCAACCCACCCTTCCCGTCTAACGGACGCGCGATCCGGCGCTTCAATTCCTGCCGTCGGCGACTGAGGAATGTCAGGGGTGGCATCCGTGGAGCGCGTGAAGGACCGCGCCACCGGACTCGACAAGTTCGTGCTCCGCGAGGCCCGGGGCAGCTCCGTCGAGGTCAGGCAAATTCTCTGTCGCTACTCGATTGTTCTTCAGAAAAAAAAAAAAGATCATCTGCTCTTTGCCCTCGATCGTTTCGGCCCCCCGCAAATTGATTTCGTTTCGTTGTATTCGAGAGCAGTGCTAGCTAGGCTCTCGATCGCGGTAGGTTGTAATTAACTTGTGGTTTAACAGAGATTTATTACATATTACTGGGGTTGGTAATGTCTGGTTTGGTCAAGGAACAGAGTTGTGAGTTGTGACCATGTAGTGGAAGGTATAGGTTTGGTCATCAGATGCCAACCTAGCGTTTGACCCTTCGTTTATCGATGGATCATTTCACGCTTCATAAAGTATTATCCGTTGATTTGATCGTTCAGCAATGTGGTTGGCCTTGCGCGGGCTTCCGTGTTGCTTTTGCTCAGCTGCGGTTTTGCCTGGAATTGCGTTAATGTATGTCTGTATTTTTTTTTTGCTGGCATTTTTTATTTGTTTATTTAGTCATCTTTTGTTTGTAGTCGTAGATACTTGGTCATGGTTGGACATTGTCCAAACAGTACTGAATGTTTTTAATTAAATAAGCAGAATTCTAGTTTCTGAAGAATACGCACAAGGCCAGGCCTGGTATATTCTGGAGAAAAGAATGGGCCTGTGATCTCTTGTTTTTATTTGCCTCTGTTTTTTTTTGTTAATCTTCTAGAGACAGGCAGACAGCTAGATAAATTAATGAGGTGCATATCATATATATTGGACATGGACGTGCCATTCGTGGCATGTCACATTGTTGTCGATATCTCCTCCTATCCAAATCATCGCTGTGCAGGCCATATAAATCGCGCTAACGCGGCATCGATGGTGTAGAGTTATCGTAAACTATACTGCCCCTGAATAGTCAGTATTTTTCCATACATAGACCTGGTGACACACACTCTGCTAACCTGGAAGGTTGCTCTATGAATGCAATCTACAAGGAAACATTCAACGGCTAGTAATGATTATAAGTCCCATTTTGTTGAACTTATTTCCACACCTTAATTTGCTTTTTTGGCGCTACATTATTTTTCTCTGTTGAATTATACCGCGATCTACTAGCGTGCAAGCTGTCCAACTCCAACAGCTGGTTGTAAGAACTAGAAGTCCAAATGTCAGCTTATTCCTCATCTTTCCAACAATTATAATTCACTTGGGACTGGGGCCTGAGATATACATGTCTATATTTTGATTATGATCAGCTTCTGAAAAAAAAATCAATTTGAGACTGAAATAACAATAGAGATGCTACCAGTGGTCATTGCTTGCTTATTCTTTGGCCATCTGCACAAGAATTGGTGTAGAATAATATTCTACACCTAGGGTGTAGAATAGCGCTGCCGTGTGTGTATATATATATATATATATATATATATATATATATATATATATATATATATATATATATATATATATATATATATATATACATATACATACATACATATATATATATATATATATATATATATACACGGCAGCGCTATTCTATATATATATATATATATATATATATATATATATACACATATATATATATATATATATATATATACACATATATATATATATACACACGGCAGCGCTATTCTACACCCTAGGTGTAGAATATTATTCTACACCACAAGTCAAAATTGAACTGAAAAAATACTGAGTACTATTGAACCACGTTCAGTATCAGTCAGTACTATATCCAACACCTCAAAAATACTGAACAATACTGAAACACGAGTACTGAACAGTACTGAATTTTGTTCAGTATAACAGCTTGGTGTAGAATACTATTCTACACCTAGGGTGTAGAATAGCGCGTATATATATATATATATATATATATATATATATATATATATATATATATATATATATATATATATATATATATATATATATATATATATATATATATATATATATATACCATTTTGGTCATAGAAATAAGTTGCCCCTTTTTTTTACTTTCGAAGTTCCTGCTAGTGATATTATCCCACACAACAAGCAATGGTGTCCTCAGTTTCTATGTTCAACTGTTAACAGGTATATTTATATGGAGGCCAAGTGACATTTTGGAAAAATAACTTTGGTCAGCAACTGCTTTTTGTCAGTAACAAGGTAATCTGATTTTTTTAGTTTCAGTAAAAAAGTGCATCGTGTTTATTCTTATTTTATTACATCAGGTGCTATTCTTCGTTTTCCTATCATGTTGGCATTGGACAATGTTAGGATTAGACTAGCATTTAAAACTCGTTAGCCTTCACCATTATGTTACAGTAATACTAATGTCGGATGATCCACTGGTAGCAGGGAGTTATATGCTAAGTCTTCTTTCCTATTCAAGGTGTTGCAAGTTTTCACAAGTTTGAGTATGGTTCCATCTGTCCTAGTAATTATACGTTTCTGTATTTCTTGTCAGGCGACTTTTAAACCGCCAAAAGCAATTCGTGGTGGCATCCAAATTTGCTTCCCTCAAGTATGGTCATTAAGCTATTATAACCAAGTTCTGTTTCCCATGGAAGCAATTTGTCTTGTAACACCCAGATTAACAATGCCATCTTGCAGCTAGGTAACCATGGAGTTCTTGAACAGCATGGATTTGCAAGGAACCAATTTTGGAGTGTCGATGAAAGTCCACCTCCTTTTCCAGTTGCTACTTCCAATTGTCATGTTGACTTGATACTCAAGTCATCTCAAGAGGATTTGAAGATCTGGCCACATAGGTCACCATCTAGTCAATCAATGAATCATCTATATCTGATAAAAATTGTCACTATATTCATCAGGCCTCGCCCCTGATCCAATCATGTTCACTGCCCATGCCTTGCAGTTATGAATTTCGTCTGAGAGTTGCTCTTAGTCCAAGGGGAGATCTCATTCTTACATCTCGAATAAAAAATATCAGCTCAGATAGCAAGCCATTCCAATTTACATTTGCATACCACACCTACTTTTCAGTGTCGGACATAAGGTACCTTGTAAAATGCCATTTGTTTGCTTTATGTTTGCACCAAATTATTTTTGGTGTTTCTTACACTCTTTGAGTGCAAATTAAAGGTGCATAGCCAATATAAAAACTTGCTTCAATACTCGGTGATGTTGAATTTATCACCTTCAGACTCAATACGCCTTCAAATCTTCAAGAAAAAGGGACTGTGTACAAGGAACTGCTTATCTTTGAATAAGAACCTCACCATCACAACCTTACCATGTGCTTTATCAATAGGCCATATCAATACTGCAAATAGAATGTGCGGATCATCAGATAGATTTACATGGACCATTGACTACTTTCAGTTCTCATTCCCTGAAACATGTTTTTGCATTCAGTGAAGTGAGGGTTGAAGGTTTGGAGACCTTGGACTATCTTGACAACTTGCAATCCAAGAATCGTTGTACTGAACAAGGAGATGCAGTTGTATTTGAGTCTGAAGTAAGCTTGTGTTCTGCTAAATTTCATGGTTTGACGCCATTTCTGCACCAATGAAACTCTAATTACATTTATATGTTGTTTTTGAGTAAGGTGGACAAGGTATATTTGAGTGCTCCGCCAAAGATTGTGATCATTGACCACGAGAAGAAAAAAACATTTGTTTTGAGGAAAGAGGGACTTCCTGATGTTGGTGAGTTAGGAGTTATTAGGACCTTTTTTTTATTCTTCAATTATAATGTTGATTTGTGAAATTCTGGTTTTAAACTTTTATGGATGTTGGCCTTTTCGTTTTGCAGTTGTTTGGAACCCTTGGGACAAGAAGGCCAAAGCAATGCCAGATTTCGGGGATGAGGAGTACAAGAGCATGCTATGCGTGGGAGCTGCAGCTATTGAGAAGCCAATTACTTTAAAGCCAGGTGAAGAGTGGATAGGAAAGCAGGAAATTTCTGCTGTACCATCCAGTTACAGCAGCGGACAATTGGATCCTGAACTGATTCGTCGAATGCACACAATATAAAGTTTACCAACGATTGCCTCGTATGTGAGTATTCTGCACGTACTTTGAGTGTTAGCAAATAAATCGTGACTCCTTTCTTACAGTATTCTGTTAGCCACCTGTTTACTTGTAAAACCATCTCTAGCATAGCTGGTAAAAAAACAATCAATGAGTAGGCACTAGTTAATAAAACCAATATTTAACCTCAAATAGGTTATCGCTGTCACTGTTAAATGGTCCGACAGTTGGATTTACATGTAAAAGATGGCCAAGGTGTGAGGAACACAGGATTGACATAAGATCTCCGTACGTGTGGTTATAGACAAGAGAGATTTGTCTTGAGAGGACACAGAATGGAGAGCTATGTTTCGAGGACAGCAAATACGAAAAAGTAATTGCTATGGGGTGTCCTGCTGCACTTGACCTCGCCGATGTCACTACTAGCGGATGCTTTGCCGAACTCGGCCCCCTCTCTTGTAGATGCTTTGCTACCGAGTGTGTGCGGGCTAGCTTCTTGGCGGATGCTTTGCCACCGTGGTCGCTCGGTTTCGTTGGCGGATGCCTTGCCGCCGTATCGCTAGGTTTGCTGTGGCTGATTTGCTGTGAGAGAAAAATAATGTTCCACGGCTGATAAGCCGTGCTGATAAACTCAGCCGAACAGGGGGAATATTGTTTTTTCTTCCTGTTTTTGTATTGTATGTACTAATACAAAAGGAGCCCCAAGTTTGCCCTGCATGTGGCAAACAAAACTATCAAGATATTAATTTTGAGTTGTATAAAGCGTCACGCGTTTCTTTGTGTTGTCTGGAGAGAATCGGGATTATCACGTTACTGTTGGAGCGGCTGAGGAATTCCATTTGGCACAGAACTCGCCCCGCTCGCTTTGCTAAAAAGACAAGCTGAAAAATATTATTAGCTGAAAAATATTGTTCCTTCGCTGAAAAGGTACACAAGCGAATAGGGATTGCTTGTATGCAATTGCCGTGAATTCGGCTCGCTACTGCAGAATTGGTCTGTCTCTAGTTTTCCTTCTTAACAAAAAAAAATAGCGGCGGTTATCTAGTCGTATTTAAAAAACTTATTTTTAGAGATGACTGGGAACTAGAGTGGCCTCTAAAAATTGATTTTTAGATGTGACTCAGAATACAGCCGTCTCTATAAATTATTGTTCAAAAATCATAAATCTAAGACAAAAAAATAACAAAATAATAATAATAATCCGGGCACACCCATCGGGCAGCCATAAGTTACAAGTCACACAATTTTTGTGCAAAAAAAACGAATCTAACCTAACCACTCCACCCATAAGTCACTTATGTCCATATGAGACATTTGTCCTCCTCGTTTTATCTTTATCCGATTTCGAAATGAGTATTTAGGATCCTAAATAACTTTAAATAAAAAAGTTATCAACTATAAAGTTGTTTAACTTTTCGAGACTTAAGTTGTTTAACTTTTTGAGATTTACAACTTTGGTTTTGGTTGTTTCTCCATCCGAGGTCGTTTAAAAAAATTGGAATTTCAAATTTGAGAAATTCAAACGTAATTTTTCTTAGATAGATGATTTCAAATGAGTTATCAACTATAAAGTTGTATAACTTTGGTTTTGATCGTTTCTCTATTAAGGTCGTTTGAAAAATTCAAATTTTATTGTGCAGTTTCTATTTTCAGAAGCGAGTCTATTTCCAACCGCCTCTCTACCAAATAATCTTTTTGGAAGAAATCTAAATCTGATGACACTTCATATACTTACAATGTTAATTAGTTTCATGTTGATTGTGGTAGTCGTAGTCCTCTAATTGACTAAATTATGGATTAAATGGTTATTTAGCTCATTTAATCATGTATAGCCCGATCATGTTTAGACCGTTTATACGGGTTTTAACGGTTTATACGTGTCAGTGTTTGAGATCAACACCAACGAGTAAACTTGTATGCGCGTCTCGGCTCGGGTGGTATGCAAGGTGGACACAAGAATTTATACTGGTTTGAGCGGAACGTCTCTACGTCCAGTTGCGAGCCGCTGCTCGTGTTACTTGCACTGAGTTTGTAGTAGGGGTGTACAAACTGGTGAGAGAAGGAAGAGCTCTCAAGTCTCTGTGAGTTGCGTGTGTGTAGGCTTCAGCTGCCTTTTTTGCGATGCCTCATGTAGGACGTCCTGCCCTCCCTTTTATAGTTGAAAGGGATGGCAAGTTCCAGCGAAGGGAGAGAAGAGAAAAAAAGAGGCCCGGAAGAAAGAAAAATAAAAAGATGGGAAGGTCTACGGCATTGTTCCTCTTCTTCTCCCTGCGGGCCCCATCGGTCGTGCGGAGGATAGAGATGTGCGTCATCCCTGGGTCTGTTTGTCACTGGAGCAACGTGCGTCCATGGTCAATCCAGACGAGACACCCCATCCCGTGACAGGAGTTGGAGGAGTCCAGCAGCTGATGGTGACGCGAGCCGTATAGGGATAGGTAGCATAGCGCCTTCCTATTCCTCGTTATGGGCCGCAGTGGGTACCTCGGCATGGCCCGTCACTATTTTGGGTCATACCGAGGCGTGCAGGTCATGTCTGGAGTGGTTAGGAGTGGTATGGCCTCCTTGACACAGGCGCGTCTCTCGCCCGAGGGCTTGGGGTCGGGCAAGGCGGAGAGTGCGCCCCTAGGATCGAGCGAGGCAGAGAGAGTGGTCCTAGGGGTCAGTTGTGCCAGGACCCACTCCCTTGGGGTCGGGCGAGGCGGAAGTGCGCCCCTGGGGTCGGGTGAGGCGAATTTCCCCTCGAGGGGTCAGTTAAGGTTGTTTCGTGATCCTTAACCGTCGGCTAGGTTAATATTGATGCTTATTAACCCTTTGTCCTTAGGGGCCATGATATTTCCCCCGTCAATATGGTCCAACCGTTTGATTCACCGTCTATGGCCTAAACGACACGGATGGCTTCCGTTTACCGTTTAAACGGTGTTTGATAGTCTCATCTCATCTTCAACTCTTCACTAGTTGAGCATTTGCACCACATGCAAATATGCCAATTTCCTCCGTGGCCTCAAGTAGCTCAACTTTTCATTATGGACAATGCATTACCTATTCATCTCACATGAAAACATTAGTCCACTTAAGATTGTCACTCAATTACCAAAACCAAATCGAGACTTAGGCTGCTAGCTAACAATGGGCAGAACTAGAAGATGCCAACTTACTTTCCAGTGGTGCACCGAAGATGGTCACCAGATCTTCATTCTAGAGAAGTACTCCCTCCATGTCATTTTTAGCCGTATGGGTACCAAGAGATTTTGGATATCGAGGTGGAGCATTAACGAAGCGTTAAGGGTTGTGCTTTATACATGCATGCATGCAGGTGACTTTTGGTACCCCGGTTAAACCAACCAAGAAAGTGTCTCATCCGCTCCTAGCCCAAAAACTCTTCGTATTTGTTGTGAACAAGTAACTGTCGCACCTACGTTTGGACTACTCGTTACGTGCTCCCACGCCTAGTAAAACCATCAAAACTGAGAAATCAACCTATGCCTAAGAAAAGAGAATGGAGGGAGTATGTTGTGTAACACCCCGGTGTTACGAAAGCATTTAGGCACTGCAAATCATGCATATTATGCATCATCAAGCATCATAATCATACATGCCTAATCATGTTAAATAATAACTGAAACGATGCTTTGAAACATATGAAACATGCTCGTGAAACATGAATGTTGCATACACTTGTTTAGAATTGTTTTGCCTTAATTATGCTTGTTAGGCTAATACAACATGTGTGGCTATAAGTGTAAATCACCTAGGATGATTTAGCACAATTTTTGGAGCAAAGTTTGTATTCAAACTTTTGACAAAATTTGCTTTTGAAAATATTATTGAAATTAGTCAAAAATCCTACCTATTTAGCTTTTACTTTCCAATTCAAAATCTGTTAGGAATTTTGAGTTAGTCCCTTAATAAAAGTTGTAGAGAATTAAATTCTAAGCAACTTTCATTTTTGGGTCATTTTCAGAAAAGGTCAATTTCTTGCTCAAAATAGAATTTGAAAACTGTTATTTGAAATTTATTTGAAAATGGAATTAGAAAAATCAGTTTCTCGTTTTAACGGGTCGTCGCCTCGTTTTCGGCCCGCGGCCCCAAGCCGGCCCGGCCCAGCTCGCACACGCACACGCGCGCACCCGCAGTCTAGTGGACCAGGTCCACGCCGCGCCTCGCTCCCCCTCCATGCGTGTCGCCCAACCGGGGTGCACCGTCGCCTGCCCGCCTCGCCGCGTGGCGCCCGCGCACCGACGGCCGTGGGCGGTGGCCGCGCTCCGACCAGCCACGCCTTCAAAGCACTGTCCGAGCACCCATCCGCTCCATCCCTATCCCATTCATTCCCCTGCCTCCTCTTCTCCACTTCGAAGCAACCGAGCGCGAGCTCGCTGCACACCGTGCGTTGCCCGCCGGCGTCGTGCCCCGCCAACGAGCCCCCATTCCCCGATTCCTTCCGCATCCGACTCCACGTCGCTCTCCACCTTCCCGCATGCACGCACTCATCATCTTTCACGCAAGGGTATGGCTCCTTTGGGCGAATCCTCCGTCGCCGTGTGCCATGGTCGGCCATGCGCGCCGTCGCGGTCGGAGCCGCTCCACCTCACCTCACTCTCCTTCTTCACCATTTCGCACTCACCTAGAGCTTGCGCTGCTACTGCTCGCCTTTCCCAGCCCCGTCGTGGCCAGGAACGACGGCGGCTTCGCCTAGCCGTGCCGCCTTGCCGGCTAGCGTCGCTCGCCCTGCTCTGTCCTCTGTTGGGCCGAGTTCGGTGTTGGGCCGAATAACCGAACCGGGCCGCCTCGCCTTCGCTGTTCCTTTTGGCTAAGGCCGAAAGCGACCTTGGGCCGGTTGGCTTCCTTGGGCCGGCTCAGTTAGAAGATAGGGTTTCTTTTCTGATTTTGTTTTATGATTTAAACAGAAAAATATTTGGAAAATGGTTTTGTGCTCATTATTGCTCCAAATCAAGTGAACTAAATTTTGTAATATTTGTTGTCATTAGCTCTACAACAGAAAAAAAATTATGAAATGACAGGTTTGAGATGTTTTTATATAGAGCTTTATTTATTGGTTGAATATTGCTGATAACTAAGAAAATAAATAGTAAATTCATTATTGCTCAGAAAAATATGGTTCCACTTGCATTAGTTTTCTTTTGTGATGTGGTTTCTGGAAAAAAAATATATGCTATGCATGTTCTATGTGAAATTATTGATATCTAGTTCAAGTGCTATTTATTACCTAGATTTGTTATTTTTTATAGAGGAAAAAATATGAATAAAACATGGGTACGATAATTTTTGTACAGTGATTATTTACTGTATAGATTGTTGAAAAGTGCTTAAATCTGTTGTTTGACACTTTTCATAGTACAAACTATTTTTCGGGGCATTTCTGTCATGCACTTTGTCTATTTTGTATAGGCAGTTCTAGTAGTCCAAATGCAATGAAATTTTTGTGTCATGCTAGGTTAGATGATAGTAAGCCACTGTAATTTTCTAAGATTTTTCTTTGCTGTAAAACTAGATGTTGCTATTCAAACCTATTCTTAATTAGGGTTTAATCAAATAATGCTTTATGCATGATTAAGACCTTAGTAAAGCTTTGGTGTATCTTTGAAGCATCCATGAGATGGGTGAACTAAGCATGTTAGTAGTCTAAGAGAATACCGTAGATGACATGCACTAGTAGTACATGTTCTTGGATGATGTAGACTACATTGTATGAGATTTGTATGATACTCCACTCATTAAAGCAAATCATGCTCATCTACCTCACATGCAAGCATATTCATTGTGCTCATTTCATCCGATACACCATTTGCATAAGCACTTACGCATCTGCATCATACAGGATCGCAAATTGAGAGCCCAGTCGTCGTACCCGAGGAGCCCGAGGAGCAGCTCGAGGTGCAGCCTCAAGAGGTGACCGAAGAAGATGAAGAGGATGTTAAAGAGCTTCCGGAGTGCCCCGATCACCATCCAAGCTCCTTTGAGAGAGGCAAGCCCCGGAGCATTTCTCTCCCGGTTTGCAATATTTTATTAATGCTTTACTATAATTGATGCATTATGTTCAGGAGTTGTTTGCAACCGTTGCTGCATTATTTCTTGTTTACCCTTGTTATACTATATCCTTGTTACCCTGGTATCTGTCGTTGAGTCAATGCTTAGCTGGCTTAGACCGATAGAAGTCGGGTGATTTCCTGTCACCTACGAGCTATAGGTGGTTACCTGGATCTGCTCGTATTAATATATCGTCATGGTATAACTAAGTGTTAAAGGGAAGTTGAGACCGGACGGAGACTTACAGGGTTTCGAAATGTAGTGTTTTCCGTCTGTGTCGATTAAGGACCGATCGTTGTTGGGCCTCGAGTCATGTTGAACGTATGCCTTACATTTAGCTGGCCGAATAACGTACCTTTCGACCGCGAAACTGGGAGATTATTCGGGCCGAGTGAATTGCCCGCAGCGCACTGTACTGGGGAAGGTGTGGTAGTACACGGGGGGCGCGATGATAAGACCTAAAGGCAGTCGGTCGACCCCCGAGTACATGTGGTTCCTGGCGAACTTGAGATTTTACCTAAATAGTTGACTCGGTGACCAATATCTCACTTTAGCGAGTGAGTGAGGTTTGTGTGAGGAATAACTTACCAGCTGGTTAATAATCGATTCGAATCACCATCGTTCACTGGATAGTGAACACTTGACTTGAGTTACTTCATCGTAGTAATGTTGATGGAACACTTGACAGTTATAATGGATATGATATTATGGAAGTGTTAATGATCATTGGTTATCATTATTTGCTTAATCACATGCTTGCTCTAGTATAGGTGCAAATGTAGTCGACATGTTAATAACAATTAACTTGACATTAATGTTTTTAAAAAGGTTCTACAATTGTTAAAAATGCCTTTTTTGCAAATGAGTCAACTACCCCACTATAAAGTCTTTCATAATCCTTGGTGTCACTTTATTTTAGGTTATATCGAGTAAGTCTAGCTGAGTACCTTCTCGTACTCAGGGTTTGTTCCCACTTGTTGCAGATGGGCAGATGTATTACGGCTACTATATCAGCTGCCTCTATCTTGCGATGGGTGATGCTTAGGACCATGGGTATGGTCATTCCTTATGTCTCGTCTTATGCTTTTGTTGGAGATGATCATTCGCTGACACTATAATCGAACTTTGTGTGAGTGTGCGTGTGAATTTGATCAAATTGCTTTCGCTACTTTTTATTCGAACTCAGTTTGTAATAACTATGTTTAAACTCCGATGTATCTGTGATGCGAACTTTTATGTAATATGTGATGGTGACCGCTAAACTTATTACGATCTTGGCTGGTATGTGCGTTGGTTTGAAATCCTTCATGATTTCACGAACTACCGGGTTATACGGGCTTAAGTTTGCTAAATTGTCTGCATTGGCGGGTGATTTTCTTACTTTATTTCGTATAATTGGTCGGTTCTGTTACATGTTGGATGTGCGGTGGAGCTGCAGAAGGCACTAGAAAGCTCTGTGATAGGGCACTGAAACAAAGGGAGCTCAACAAAAGCTATATAGAAGGTTTTCAAGGCCACTGGAAAACTCTAGTGAACAATCGAAGGAAAAACACCAGAGAAAAGGCTCTCCAATAGTTGGCAACAGCTAGTCCTAATGGATATTCTTCTGGTGCTCATTGCAGAACAATAATAGTTCATGCACAATGGCTAGTTTTGGTTACTAGGGCTATTCCAAGTCTTTCGATGTTAGGGTGTGTTGAAGTTCTAGAGAGTTGAGGCTCCATTCCAAGTGCTCTAGTTACCAAACGTGCTTAAGGAAATATTAGGTGATTAGTGTAGTGCTTAGGATAGTTAGACCACCAAATTGGTGCTTTGCTCTATGCTTAAGCTTAATGTTTAGTGAGGTTTGCATACCACTTGCCACCCAGTGCTTGTTCACACCATTGTTGTATCCAGAGGGGTTTTTAATCGTGCAAGATCACATCAATCGTGTTTGTGATGTGGCCACTAATAGTCTACTCGAGGCAGTGACGGAGCGTGCATGCATCTGTAGGGGGGCCAGTTCAAAACTACAATGCTACAGTAATGATTAATGACCAACAATAGTATAGAAGAAATTCTATAGAAACAACTTTATTTTTTCAAGTTCTATGTGAAACTAAACTAATTACTGCAATGAACAACCTAATTAACTAGCAGAAGGAAAAAAAATATGTCAAACAAGAATGAACAAATCAATAGCCTATGCATAGGTTTGCATACCTACAAGCTATGATCCACTCATCAGCAAGTGCAGCAGCTAGCAAAGCACATGACAATGAGAGAGATTGCAATTATAGCATGCAGCCATGCAAACTTCTAGTAGTAGCAGATGTGTATTCAGCAGAGCAAGAGGGCCAGGGCCTAGGATTGACATAATGTAGCTCCACTAGTGATTGGAGGGAATGAGGCCCATGATGATTCAACCAAAAGCTTGATAGTGGAGATGGCAAGGAGTGGTCCGGGAAAGGCCATCTCAAAGACCCACTTGCATGTGGGGAAGGCTCGGGGCTATCCACGGAGCTATCCAATCGGGAGCTTGGCCCTTACGAGGGCATCCTTGTGAGGGGGTTCCAATGAGGAATAGGGGAAGGATGAGGTCATCATAGGTTTACATTCTCTATCTCATTTAAGCTTCCACATTTACTTGCATTCCTTTGGTTGTGTGCTTTACCTTCCTAGTATAGCTTGCTAGGTTATTTGATAGGATTGGAACCTAGGGTGCAAAACTCATAGTAGAAATAGAAAATACTTAGCAAAACCTTAGTTTCAAATATAGATAGATATCTTGCATAGGTTTTGATAAGTAGGTTTTAGAGTCCACTAGTTTTAAAGCTGCCTAATTCGAATCCCCATCCCTCTTAGGCATCTCGGTTCTTCAAGCTAAAACAATCAACTCCTAACCTGTGCAGCCAATGAGAAAGTCGTCACATTCTTGACTTCTACTAGGCTAAGCAAGATAAGTAGGTATTATGGTCTCAGAATTAAATGAACAACACTTCAAGTCATGGGTACGAATGTAAAGGAATAAAGGCTAGTTGAACATAAGTAAACATACATATCATACAACAAAGTCAAGTTATTCAATTGTAAAAAAAGTCAATATGCTTAGGGCCTTCCTGGTGAATAAGCAATGCTCCAATGTCCTTGGGACATTACTTTATGTCTCTCCAATTTTGCGGTACCTAAATGCATGCATATGATGTAAGAGATGTTACATAAGAGATTATGCAAAAGATTGTAGGTGAAATATAGAACATGGAAGGAGATAGGCTTGATTTGTTGTGCTTTATCATAGGAAGGGTCTATAACTAAGTCGATACTACATGATTAAGTGAGGTCTAGAAGGTTTGCTTAAGCCCTAGGACATAGGTGCTATGTGACAGACTGACAGACCATCTAGAAAGGACTTTATCGCTTGGGACTTAGTCAAATATAAGTTGTGTGCTCACGGACTGTCCGACAACACAAGGGTCGAACCATCCACTGGCTCAGGTTAGGACTTGATGTAGAAAGAATGTAGTTATATATGTTTGGTTCGCTTAGACTGTCTGTACATGCAATTGGACATCTATGTGAACATGTCATGGGTGTCTGTACATGCATGGGGATGTTGGCACTACTTTTATATGCATTTTACCCTCATTTCTTCTTATAATTGCATGAAACATATGGCTTTAACACTAGTTAAGCTTGGTAACGTCTGAATTTTCCACTTTGCTTTGCTTTTTTATCTATATTTATGGCATGTTTGGGACTGCTCCACAAACTCCACCATGGAGAGCTCCACAAAACTTTGCATTTTTGGAGCACCCTTTTAGATGCTCTCTCAACTCCATCTTTTCTGGAGTAGAGTTTGTGGAGCTGCATCTGTTTGGTTGAAAACATAGAGTGAAGGAGTCCTAAACATACCTTTAATATTCATAGGATTGTAGCCAAAAGTGTATGATTTTGGTTCAAGCCTCCAAACAAAAGACCCACACGTGAAAGATTAAGATCAACACATACTAGATGGGCTTAGGCCAATCAGTCTAGCCCAAATATTAGCCCCCGAGGTCCATCTTTGGTGAGGAATTGATTCTAGATGGCTTGGATGCAAAGCACTATAGAACTAAAAAGATTTCCCCCTAACTTAAGCAAGACATCGACAGGATAACAAGGGATATGATCTTAGCCATTGTTGGGGATTTCTGGCACACAAGACTCATGTGTCAAGCTCTGGGAAGACTCCATATGGTGGCATAAAGATATGTAAAGAAGTTTGGCATGAAAGGATGTAGAATGAGCATAGAGATTGGCCTACATCAGATTTTCATGATCTCAAATTGTTACCACGGGTTCCTTGTGTATAAATAACCCCCTTATCCTCCATTATTTTGAACCATTTATTCTCCATAAGTCAATTGGTTAAGAGATAGCCATCTCATAGAGAGCTAAGGATCGAGCAAGTTGCGAGGAGGTAGCCTAGGCTAGCCTCTAGCTAGCAGGAGCACCATGCATGGCAATCTCATGCTGGAATTTTGGCGCCAAGAGTTGCACTGTCCAAGGTATGGGCTTGGCGGTGACATTGTAACTCACATTTTGTATTAGAGTAAAGTGGCATGGTTGTGCTATTAATCTTGTGACCCATATGCCTCCTTTTATGCTTTTCAGATATCATGATCTAATATCAAGTTAGATCTCACAACATGTTCTTGCAATCATGGTGGTTAGTGTAACACAATGGACTTATCATGACTCTTGACATGTGCAGACATGTCCCCCTAGCTTTATTGATTGAGCCTATGTGGTTGTGCCCTTGGAAAACTTGCGTAGAACAATATGGTATTCGTAGGATCTAGGCCTAGTAGGGGGTGCTACCCTAGGTAGACCAAAGACTAGAGATTTAAAGAAGTGTTGAATAGATGTATAGATTTATCTAACTTAATATTTATAGAACTGCAATACATTCTTGGCCTTGTTATCTCGATTTGTTTTTTTACCTTGTTTATTTATTTTAAAGTGATAACATGTTATTACTCATATTGTTTGCCTTATTAGATATACATGTTATTTCATGTTCATATGCTCCATTCAGCAGATGCACTAATTAATTTAGATATGAATTGCCTTGGGAAAATGCTATAATGTCATCATGTTTGCCGGCTCGACTTCTCTAGCAACTACTACTCTTGTTTCATCCTCATTATGGAAACTGAGCAGGCAGTCATCCTGGTTATTCACCGAATCACCGTCCTCGACAATATGTTCTCCCTCAAGGCGGGGTAAGGTGCTACAACACGGATTCGTTGGCAAGCAAGGCAAGATTGTCGCCTCGCATTGCTAGGTTAAATCCTTGCCCTTACATTTAAAGACAAGAGAACGTTTGGAGACAACGCGCGCAGGGGGTGGCCACGGTAGTAAAATTATTTTCGGTCGTTGGATTGCTGATGAACGGTGCTGTTGTCTCCTTCGGAGCCACTCCCGAGCCCAATATATACCGGCTTCAAACCCTAGCTCTCCCTTGTGTCCGCATCCGCGCCTCCTCCCTCTCCCTCCTTTCTCGCGGCGGCGGCACGGCCCCCAGGTGCAGCCGCAACCCGGCGCGGCGGCGCCCCGTGTGGCGGCAGCCACAGCCGCAGGCACGCCCCGGCGGTGGACGCAGGCGCGGGCGAGCGCGCCCGGCTCTCCAGCTCTCTCCTCTCTCGGAGGTCCTAGCGCGGGTGCGAGGTGATGACGCTCCCCGGCGTGGTGTGGTGGCGCAGCAACACCCCAGCGTGGTTTCTTCTTCCTCTGGTGATTTTGGGTCGGATATTCATGGATCTGTTGCTTTTGCTTTTGCTTTGTGATTTCTTGATTTCTTATCTGGTTGTGTACAGCACAGCAGCCCCGGCGAGGGAGACCCTTGGCGCGGCGGCCCCGGTGAGGGTGGCCCCCGGTGTGCCGACGGCACCGACCCAGCGGCCATCCCTCACGGTCCGGCGGTCCGCTGGCGATACTGTCCTCGCATCTGCGGCACATAGCAAGGACCGAAGCTTTACAAGCTTACCACTGCTGCCAACAGGTATATTTCCCCTCTCTGCTCTGGTTTCCATCCCTGTTGTTTCTGTAACATGTATACTCACGCAACCTATTTGATTAAAGGTCTTAGTGCTTTGCCAGAGGTTGATGCCCTGCCGATGAGCTGCTTCGTACCATTTGATTAAATGGTAGATGTGTGAGTCTATATGTGTTATGCTTTTCTTCCTAAATTGATTGTCTGCATCTTTTTGCTTGTACCATTTGCTTCATAGCATAAGTATCTTGGCAAGTTCCATTCCTCACTTCCTGTTAATTTTTTTTTTGTGAATCGCAGAGTCAGGTCGAATTATTGCTTGTGTTCTGTCCTAGGCCTGCAGTGTGACGGTTTCCTATTACAGTCAAGTTTGTGTGATTGGATATTTTAGGCATCTTATTAAATGTGTCCACCCTATTTTGGTAAATTGCATGAGAACCGGAATAAATAGTGGAACTAGCAGAAATATTGGCATTTCTAGCCTGACAAATTTCTTCTCCTACTCTCTTAGGTTGAGTAATTTCTTTTATTCTCCATCATCATATCTATATTATTTCTTCTTCATGATGTCTACAGAGTAGAGATAACCTTGTGTAATGTTTTTTACCTTTTTTTACCAGTGAACTACTTATCGGAAAACTCAAATTGATTGAGGCTGCCAATACATGGGTGTTGCAAGCTGAGGCACAGAGAACCCTGACTTGAAGCTTCCTCAATTCCAGACACAAGCAATCAAGGTTGGTTCTCTACCTCTATTTATCTCTATCTAACCAAACAGAATAAAATCAGATTCATGGCAGCTATATCAGACTTTAAATATCACTCTTTACTCTTCACCTATATATGGTGAACCTCATTGCTCATTCTGGTTTAGGAATTACAACCTCATTGCTTTGGAGAATTGCTCTGCTAATCGAAGGACGTCCACTATGTGATAAAAAAAATCTATAATTGCTAGGATATGGACTTGCCAAACAATCGTTGTATTGAAGCACTTACCATTTATTACTCCCTAAAACAAATCTCAAATGTGCTTGGATATCACATAGTTGACCTCAACTACCCAGTCTTGTCACAGGTGCTAACTTCGCTGAACAATCTCAGTGTGCACATCGGTCTGTTACAGAGCTGTGCATCGTATGTCACAGCAGACATAGGTCAAGTCTATGAAGGTTTCAACCGATTATCTTGGCATCTGACACCATTGAGAGTATCAGCTACTTAGATAATGCGGTAGCTGAGCTTGATAATACCATGAAGAGCTACTATAACAATATTAGTAATTCAGCAGATGAGTTCACAAGCTCAAAGGTAACAAAAAGTAACCTCTCTTTTATAACAGTGATAAGGTCATAGGTACAACGTCCCAACCTCTATACATGTGCAGATCCAGTTTCTTTTCACGTATTTGGACACTGAATCGCTGACTGCTGTATTGAATCGGTGGCTTCAAGCCGAGAAACCAGGTAACTCTAGAGATTTGTGAACTGTATTGGTGAACTCCTGTAGGAAATATGATGTGACTGTATACTGTCCTGTCCGGGTTTGCAATTACCTTCACAAAATTTACACTGTCGGCTCTGACCACTAAGTCTGCCCTGTTCGATCATCCATTTATCACTCTATGATGTTTCTGGGTATGATTACTATGAAATTTCAATGAATCGAGCTTGCTTTCTATTTCGGAATGGAGCTGGCTATGCTGTTGCTTCTATTTCCACCTGATCAGATTTGGTCTTAGCAGTAGTTTCGAATAATTATGTCGCTATACCTATTTGCAGATAAGATTGACATTGTTAGTTATTGGCTTCCTGATTAGTGCATATTCTGAGATGATTCTAACCAGCATAGACCTGGAGACATGGGTTTTGATTATTTTGATAAGTTCTCTTTTTTTCTGCAAGATTTGTTGTTTCATAGTTTTCTCATATAATTTGTTTGACAGTCCTCATCATTTACTAATAATATGCTGCTCTTTGATATAAGTAGTGAGACATAATGGTGAAAAAGATCTGAAATGTACATATGATGTAATCCTTTGTTTCTTGACCTATGAGATTGATTCCCCAGCCATGTTGCTTTAGCAAAGTTGTTGCATAGTAGAATGCTTCGGATCTATGGCTACTTCCTACTGAAAGCCCAATGATGACAGCTTTGATGTTTCAGTTCCCCAAGGGCGTCTAGGCTTGGTATGTGACTTGATGCCTTCTATAATATTTATTTTATACTATTGTTTGTGCCATTGTTAGCTTACTCCTAGATTAGCTGCATCTTCTGGTTTATTGTGTATAGAGGACCTGCATTCCATATGAAGGTTTATCAGTTGTTTTATTTTCTTTATGTAGCCTGACATGTTTGGTATCTTCTCTGAGCTTCAAGAGTAATTATCAGTATGTAGTGTAGCTAGCTTTTTCTGCCACTGCTGCTTGTTTGATAATAAGTCTCCATTTGCAGTTACCTGTATTTGAGCAGATTAGTGAAAATCAGCGGGGCATTAGGTGCCATTGCTCGCCTTATACTTGATCAGATCTGCATTCTTCCTCCCCTACCCCTCCCCCCCCACCCCCACCCCCACCCACACCCCTTGGGCAACACCAATGACAGATTTATAATCATGAACTTTGCTTCCATGTCCTGCAATTTATTTGTGTCTATAACTGTTGCCTCAGTGGGACATCAACTGTTGTATTTTTATGGCAACTTCTTGGTATTAAATTTGAGTGCCCCCTTCCATGGTAGCATTGCATCACAATGGAGTTCAAACATTGGCTTCTTGTAGCAAATTCCCTTGACCAAGCCATTGTTGCAGCGCTTTCCTCGGTTGTTGACCAAATTGTGTATTGCAGGTGTGAACTTCTTTGGACGAGGTGCATACCATGTCTCAAGATTGTCAATATACTGAAGAACAGCATCAAGGCAAAAGATGCAACACCCTGTGGCTTCCTGACCTTCTTTGATTCGGTCTGTCAGAAAAGTTCAACCACCCTTCCACTGCTTACTGTCGCTGAAAAGCATGTCAGAAAATCACTTCTGTTGCCAGCAAGCCAGATGCTGCATCGATTCTGCTATCGCAATCCTTGGTAAACCTCCATGGTGAGTTGTTGTCTCTTCTTGAACATCCAGTCTTGGACAGCACCATGCTTCTCAGACAAAAGCAGACTTCGGCCCAGAGAACAGATGCCCCAACGACTGTTCAATAGTGTTGCTCATCTACCGTTGCCATTCTGTAGCCAGCTATGTATTTTTCTTCTCATTTGTTACTATTCCCTTAGAGATATGGCTGCAGGCCTAGCAACTATGTACGTGTGTCCGCAACTGCTATCTTTCTGTGTTCTGAACTATGCAAGTCTGTTCTTCAGACTACAGCTACGAGTATTTTATTTCCCATGAAAGATGCCTTATCTCTGTGTTTGTGAAAAAGAAAAAAATCCACTGTTTTTTGCATGCTTTCTATAACATGCGATATTCCATTTGCCAGATAGACTACGGCGATTACTCGCGCGCATGGGCGCGCGCAAATCACTAGTGGATTTATAGATTCCACCATGAAGCACTGACTTCGTGACGTTTCTATTAACGACTTAGTGTGGATCGTGTCTGCACTTGCACTGCGCCATGAGGCCAGTGATGAGAACACAGAGTCCCTCCCTCTCACCCAGTCCCTCTCACATGGTTCTCCTGTTCGGCTGTCCCCTTCACTTGATGCTCTCTCTCTCCCTCTCTCTCTTGTGGCGATGGCTGGGTGACCGCCAACACCACCCTACACTAGGTCTTTCTCGGGCCTTTCGTCGGTGACGAGTCATCCACGACTATCTTGCTCATATACATTTTTCAAAGTGAGAATCAAACAAATTCTAAGATGTATTGTTTAAATATAATACTACTAAAGTAATTAATTATTATTATTATTATACTCTTGGCTCTAAAAATACTGTCAACATGATGTGTTTGGTATGGGATACAGCAGGAGATGATCTAACCCATTTTCTTTTGGGCCTTGTTTAGATACCAAATTTCAACCACAAATTCTACTAAAAAAGAAGATTTCCATCACATCAAAAAGCCGACACATGCATAGAGTACTAAATGTAGATAAAATTAAAAATTAATTGCACAGTTTTGTTGTACTTTGTGAGACGAACATTTTGAGTCTAATTAGTCAAAGTTTGAACAATTTTTACCAAATACAAACGAATTGGTACAGTGCGCATTTAATGTGCACTGTACCAATTTAGGCTCCCGAATTTGGGATCTGAACACGGCCTTGGATGAAATGGAACGGTCCTAATATGATTTGTGGACAAAAACATGCCATGGCACACCCTGTGGATCCATCTGTCAGTAGTCTTTTTGGCCCTGTTCATTCGGCTTATAATTCGTCTTTTTCAGCTTCAGTCAGAACAGTATTTTTCTCTCACACCAAATCAGCCACCAGTGTTTTTCAGCGAGCTTATCAGCACAGCCGAACAGGGCTTTATTTTATTTTCTCTCTCCCCTTAGAGCCTGTTTAGTTCCCAAAAAGGAACCCAAAAAGTGCTACAGTACCTGTCACATCAAATCTTGCGGCACATGCATGAAGTACTAAATGTAGACAAAAGAAAAAACTAATTACACAGTTTAGTTGTAAATCACGAGACAAATCTTCTGAGCCTAATTAGTCTATGATTGGACACAAATTGCCAAATAAAACGAAAAGTGCTACAGTAGCCGAACCCAAACTTTTTCACCAACTAAACAAGCCCTTAGAGCATCTCCAACAAATCTCCAATACAACCCCTCATCCCATAAAACAGAACTATTGGGGGAGATAGATCAATTTTCATGCTCCAACAGTGCCCCAATACCTCCCCTAATTTTTGGTGGCCACCAAAAAAACACCCATCTCCTCTCAAATAAAGGGGCACTTGCAACCTCCCCCAATCCTCTGTTCTTTTGGCGCAAACACATCCATTGGTGATTCTGCACTTGAAAACAATGCCATGTCATCTCTCTTTATATCTTGTTTATAATATATCCTTGTGTGAGTATGTTTAATTTCATTTTCTTATTGTTGAACAAACTGTTATTGCATTTTTGATCTTTGGTCTTAAGTATGCGTAGGGCTGGACAAAAAGCTCATTAAGCTGGCTCGGTGGCTCGATACAAAAGTACTCCGATTAGACTCATTTTTCTTTTAAAATAAAAATGACTTGATTTGGAACGACTTTCAACTTCGGTTCGGCTCGTTAGGCTCGGCTCGTTAGGCTCGTCGTGAAGTTGGGTCTTAAACAATGCAGGAAATAATGATGAATAAGATTATACCAATTTCTAAAAAAGCTCGAAAAAACTACGGTTGGCTCGATATCCAGCCTTAAGTATGCGACAAACAAGACATCAACAACTTATTTTGACGTGAAAAATATCCATGGGTCAATTTGCTCTAACATGGTCCAGAATTTGCAATATGGGCCAAAATCACATATTGGGGATGAGATATTGGGGAACTGCAAAAGTATCTCCCCTAATAACATAAAAAGTAAATATTAGACTACCCCAATACTAAGTTATTGGAGGAGTTTTACTGGGGACTGGTGGAGATGCTCTTAGTCGGTTCTTCTTCTTCCTCCTCCCGATCCATCCGCAGAGGGCGGCGGCCGCCCTCCTCACCCCCCGCGGCCGAGCTCGCCCCTCCGCCCGCCGCCTGAACTCGTCTCGCCCGCGGCCGATCTCCTCCCTCCGCTCGCCGCTCCGCAACCCGGAGAGGAGACCGCGCTCGGCCGAGCACCACCTGGGGCCCAGCGTCCTCGCCACCAGCTCCGGTGCGGTGTCCGCCCTCTGCAGCCCCGGTGTCCCCGCGACCGGCTCCGGCGCGGCCGGCACACAGCTCCACAGGTTGGTCTCCGTCCGCACAGCGCCACGATCTTCTCTCCTTCCCACGCCAACAGCTCGTCCCTCTCGGTCCCTCTCCGTCTGCTTGATTCTGCTCCAGCCGCAGACCGACCTTTGCTCTAAAAATGTCATTACGCACCCAATCCGCTTGTAGCTGTATGCTGCAACCCTACTCTGCCTTGTCTTCTCCCATCACCCTAAGCATGCGCGCAACCCCCACTCACCAACGACTGGGCCGGCCGTCGCTGCTGTCCTACTTCGCCACCCGCCACCTTCGCCGGGGATGAGCACCATTCCCTCCCCTTGGTCTTCCCTTCCTGCTGTGCGAAGCCGTGCGCCCAAACCTTAACGTAATTCGTAGGTAAAACCGTGCGCCCAAACCCTAACATACTATTCATAATCGGATCTGAATCTAATTACAAGTGTGTATGCATGTATTATGCCTACTAACTTCGATTGCTTTGCAAAAATTATTGGTGTACATGTGTACACCCATGTCCTTTACTGGGTCTGCCCTGAGATGGATTATCAATTATCCATAAATTAGTGTGGTTCTTAAACAAAATGTAGAAACATTTACTTGCCATGTATGATACTAATACCAAACTGCTCTTCATATATTTCATGTTTAGCTGCAGAGGTTATCCACATATTTTCTCTGTTGAACTTTACTAAATTCCTGCTACCTTAAATTACAGGAGCATCATTATTTCTAGAATACGATCTACTTTATAGCTGACGACAATGTCAGCTTCTACTGCTGCAATTCCTACTGCGAATACAAATGGAAACCATGCATTAAGTTCGGACTCGCATTCTAGCCAAGATGCTAGGCGGCGAACAGCTGGTATTACAAGAAGAAAAGCCTTGCCTCCGATTCTTCTTGCAAAAATTCCTAACAATGATCTGAGTCATACTATCCGTGGAGAATCAGTTCTTGACAAGTCAAAATATTCTTCCGAAGCAAGAAAAGATGTGGTTGCTTCAGCAGCTGCTGAGCGTCAAAACAAAAGCACTACAGATGCGGTTGCTTCAGCAGTTGCTGTACGCCAAAAGAAAAGCCCTACTAAACAAGAAAAAGCCAAGTGGGTAACTGCCTTAAGTGTGCTTGTGAAGCTGTGTCTTCTTATTTCAGCTACTGCTTGGATGGGGCAGGTGTTCTGGAGATGGCAAAGTGGTGAATTATCATTTACAACACTGGATATGGAGAACAGGCTATCCAAGGTGGAAGGATTCAAGAAAACGGCCAAGATGCTTCAGCTACAGTTGGATGTTTTGGATAAGAAGCTAGGAAATGATATTGACAAAGCAAAAAGGGATATCGCTAAGCAATTTGAGGATAAGGGTAATAAGATAGAGAAAAAGATGAGGACTTTGGAAGACAAAACTGACAAGTTGGATAAGTCACTAGCTGAGCTTAGTGACATGGGATTCCTTTCTAAAAATGAGTTTGAGGAGATTTTGAGCCAGTTGAAGAAAAAGAAGGGATTCGGTGGTACAGACGATGAAATAAGCTTGGATGATATAAGGCTATATGCCAAAGAAGTAGTTGAGATGGAGATAGCAAGGCATTCCGCAGATGGTCTTGGTATGGTGGATTATGCATTGGGATCTGGTGGTGCTAAAGTGGTAAGTCACTCAGAGCCTTTCATGAATGGAAAGAACTATTTACCTGGTCGAAGCATTGTGCACACAACAGCCCAAAAGATGCTGGAGCCAAGTTTTGGGCAGCCAGGAGAGTGTTTTGCACTGAAAGGAAGTAGTGGGTTTGTGAAGGTGAAGCTAAGAACAGGAATAATTCCTGAGGCGGTCACTCTAGAACATGTTGACAAGGTAAGGTTGTTGTGCTCTGCATTCATATGTAAACGACTAAACAAGTATCTATTGTTATTCATTTTAAACTTTCGTAGCTAACTAATTTATATAATTGAATGCTTAGGTATTTCCATCTCAAAATGTTCTTGTAGCAAACATATATCCCACCGAAGTTGGTGTGTAGGAATTAGGAAACATATATCCCGCAATAGCGTTACCTGGACACGGGTGCGGGTGTCGGATTCTGACTCAGGTGCAGGTGTCGGATTTGGTGATTGTTTAATGTATTATTTTAAAATTATATAAAAATAAAAATTAGAACATAATATAGTTTATCAACAATTTTATTATTGTACAGCTATGTCATAGTACATAATTATCCATTTGTGACCGTTCCAGAAGCACATGCATCACAGTTTAAGAAGGGAGAAAAGAATGGGAAAATTTTAAAAGGAAAGTGAACAAAGGAACTAAGGAAACCATTTACTGGCCAATTCCGACGACCTAAATGACTTGCCCTAACCCATTCAACTCCCGAGTCCTGACTTCACTACTCATGAACAAAGCTGCTGCTGCATGCCCTTCCTCAATTCCTCCTCACTGCTTCTCACTCCCTAAAGAAGACGTGTTGCTGCAGCCAGAGAACCCACCACACAGCCACCATATCCCGTCATGGATTGGCAAACTCAGCCGCCACCCCCCCCCCCCCCCACCCCACCCCCCACCTCTCCAGTAGCATCAATTTTGCCATGGCCTGTGTCTGCAGGTGTGGCTGATGCATCATCATCTGGTCCGTTGAATCACTGATCAAAGAGCGAGCAGCCGCCAGGTTTAATGATTTTGTGGGATTCCTGGATGTAGCGGCTGGCCAGGGGCACCGAATTATTTCTCCGTTGGCAAAAACGCTAGTTTTGAACCAAAAGAACCGAAAGGCACTGAAAGTTGTTTCGTCAGATTCACCTTCCCCCCAAAAAAATCAGATACCCGGGTCTCTAATACTGGCCGTAAGGCAACTGCCCTTTGTTATCAGCTGAGCTAATTTAATTCCCTCTGTCAGTAAGTTTAGCAAGCAGGTAGTCAATCTGTTCTCACTCCTGATATAATCCACAAGGCTAGAACTTAGAAGCATAGATGTGGTTTCCAGCACAAATATATCTATTTCAGATTTGATGTTCTACGCTTTGTTTTCTTTGGTGCGGGTTAATCTGAATAGTTTGAGAGGTCGAACTGACAATCTGACATATCACTTGGATTGTTTTGTCAGGCACTTATCGATTGGAAAGGAACTCATGTGAAATCCTGAATTTGTTATTAGTTGTTATTAGGTTAGGTCTGACTTATGAATCTGATCTGATCATTAGGAGCATACTGATTGTCGACATCAAGTATGCTGCTTATACTATCTCACATGCTTAGATTTGGGAAACTTCAATAACTCTTTGTTCCTCTAATTGTCTACTCAATTATGCTAGTATTATCACGGGACATGTCACATAAAGTGATGAATGGTAACTTGATTACTGATGCGTGAAAAAATCTGCAGAACACAGTTTATGATATCTGATTACAATATCATCAATTGTTCATGGTTTAAATTGTTTAGGGAATTTTATTTATTACTGAACCTGAATTTGGTAATTCGAGCTGCCACTATCCTGATGTACCGTCACAAACCTATCCTTACTATCACATGATCAATTTTAAGCGGAATTTGGTAATTCAAGTTGCCACTATCCTGTTGATCAATTTGGTAATTGTGTTTCTTTGGTTGAGTGAAATATCATAAAATAAATTATTGATATTATATATGATATATCTTTCCTTGGGCCAGAGCTAGGTGGATGTTATTTTCTTGATTCAGCTACTCTCTCCAATTTATTCCTACTAACTCACGAATATCACCTATGCAGAGTGTGGCCTATGATAGATCAAGTGCTCCAAAGGATTTCCGGGTCCGTGGATGGTACCAAGGATCACATGATGATTCAGAAAAGGATTCAAATGTGATGGCTGCTTTAGGAGAGTTCTCTTATGACCTTGACAAAAGCAATGCTCAGACCTTCCAACTAGAGAGAACCGCTGATTCACGTGTTGTCAACATGGTTCAGCTTGACTTCTCCTCAAACCATGGGAACTTGGAACTTACATGCATCTATCGCTTCAGGGTGCATGGCTCCCTCAACACTGGAGGATGAAGCCCTGATCTGAGACATGTATGCCAAAGCGTGATAAGATTCTTGCAGCATTTCTGCCGATATGAGCTTTGGTTCAGTGTTTAGTGGTAGTTGGAGCACGTCAAGCCCCCTACCAGAGACAGTTCTTGGACAGGAGGATGAATGAATGGAATAAGATGGGCAAACGAATGTTCAGGTCACAACAAGGGACCAGCGCCAGTGCACCAGTATTGACAATGTTCATTTCAAAAAAAAAAAAAGAAGTATTGATAATGTTGATTTTATTCTGTTGCACATTGTTTGGAAGCTCCGACATGTGTACCTTGTGAGATTTCTTTTGTTCGGCAGTTCATAGTTTGGCTCCAAATTTGTCTGTGTTTGCATCTCAGGACTCACTCCGTTTGAAGTTGCTCGTCTCGTTTCATTAGGACTCACTCTTTTCTTAAAAAAAATAATCTTATTCGGCATTAGATGTCGTACTCAGTTTTTTGTAAGGAAAAGAATGGGGGGCAATTCAACCCATCGTCCGTTGCTTCGAAGAAATATCTTTTTGGCGGGCGTGAGTGCACTAGCTAGACACGTTTGCATTCATCCGTATTGGCTAGGGCGCTAGTGGGCCAGAGTGGTGCGATTGTGTCGAGCGTAAGGCTATCCGCACTCGTGATGCTGTATATCCGTCCTCTAAAAGGAATATTCTATTCTGGTCATCGAAATTCTCTCCTCTATACCACTTTCTTCCGTACTCATCCATCCTTTATATCTCTACTCTATATCGAGTGAGGCTCACATATTCGTAAATAAATTTTATCTAAATATATCCATGTGACATCTTGTTTTCAATGATTTATTGAAACGAATTTAATGATGTAATCGGAATTTAATTTGGTTTTTTGGTTTGTGAGTTATAATATTTTTTAGGAGTTGAAAACATAGGGCCCGCCACTGCACACTCTCTCTGTCCGCGCGCAGACGGCGCGCGGATAGCGTTCATCCAGTATCACGCTAGATTTAACATTGAGCGGGCGCGTCGCGTAGTGTTCCTTTTACCGTACCCGGTGCAAGCCCTTCGTACTCTATATCTTCCTCCGGTAAATATTTGTGCGGTTCGCATAAGTGTCGCCTTGGCCACCTTTGCATTCATCCGTGTTGACTAGGGGCTAGGGCGCTAGTCGGCAAGAGTGGTACGATCGTGTTGAGCCGTGAGCCTAAATGTCGCCTTGGCCGAGAGTATGATTGTGTAGAACAACAGAGTTAACGCCTTCCTCCGTTCCTCGTAAGAAATCAGAGGCAGTAAGGCAAATGCATATTGTATCTGCATTGTCGTAAGAAAATAGAAGTGTCTACATCTGTGCCAAATCAGGTACTAGCTAGTAAAGTCACCATGCAGCACAGGCAATAGCAAGTAGAATTTCTTTCCTTACGGCTCAACCAACTAGGACGAGCCTATCAAAATTTCTATGACCACAAGCTTAGAGGTCTTCATTCAGTAACTTAATACAATTCTAATAACACACAACAACAACAACAACAACAACATAGCCTTTTGTCCCAAGCAAGTTGGGGTAGGCTAGAGATGAAACCCAAAAGAGACGAGAAACAGGGAGACACATAAAGGGACATAAAGGGCACAAGACAAAAGATGTCACGGTTCAGGCACGTTGATTGCTAATCTCCAAGCGCTCCTGTCCATAGCTAAATCCTTAGGGATATTCCACTCCTTAAGATCTCTCTTAACGGACTCGTCCCAAGTTAATTTAGGTCGACCTCTACCGCTCTTTACATTATCGGCCCGCTTTAGAACTCCACTACGCACCGGCGCCTCAGGAGGCCTCCGTTGGACATGTCCAAACCATCTCAACCGATGTTGAATCAATTTCTCCTCAATTGGTGCCACCCCAACCCTATCCCGAATATCGTCGTTCCGTACTCTATCCCTCCTTGTGTGCCCACAACACCAACGCAACATACGCATCTCCGCTACACTCAATTGCTGGACATGTCGCCTTTTTGTAGGCCAACACTCAGCACCATATAACATCGCCGGACGAATCGCCGTCCTATAGAACTTACCTTTCAGCTTCTGAGGCACCCTTTTGTCACAGAGAATGCCAGAAGCTTGACGCCATTTCAACCAGCCGGCTGAAATTCTATGCCTAACATCTTCATCAATGTCTCCATCCTTTTGTAGCATCGACCCTAAATACCGAAAAGTATCCTTCTTGGCCACCACTTGCCCATCGAGGCTAACGTCTCCCTCCTCGTGCCTAGTCGCGCTGAAATCGCACCTCATATACTCGGTCTTAGTCCTACTAAGTCTGAACCCTTTCGACTCTAACGTGTGCCTCCATAGTTCTAACTTCCTATTAACTCCCGCCCTACTGTCGTCAACTAGCACCACATCATCAGCAAAGAGCATACACCAAGGGATATCACCTTGTATGTCCCTTGTGACCTCATCCATCACCAAAGCAAATAAATAAGGGCTCAAAGCTGACCCCTGATGCAGTCCTATTTTAATTGGAAAGTCACTGGTGTCGCCATCACATGTTCGGACAAACGTCACCACATCCCTGTACATATCCTTGATGAGGGTAACGTACTTAGTTGGGACTTTGTGCTTTTCCAAGGCCCACCACATGACATTTCTCGGTACTTTGTCATATGCCTTCTCGAGGTCAATAAAGACCATGTGCAAGTCCTTCTTCTGCTCCCTATATCTCTCCATCAATTGTCGTAATAAGAAAAACGCCTCCATGGTCGACCTACCAGGCATGAACCCAAACTGATTTTGGGTCACATGTGTCACTCTCCTTAGGCGATGCTCGATAACCCTCTCCCAGAGCTTCATCGTATGACTCATCAACTTAATCCCACGGTAGTTAGTACAACTTTGAACATCTCCCTTGTTCTTGAAGATAGGTACTAATATACTTCTCCTCCATTCTTCAGGCATCTTGTTTGACCGAAAAATAAGGTTAAAAAGCTTAGTTAACCATACTATCGCTCTGGCGCCTAGGTATCTCCACACCTCAATGGGGATACCATCAGGGCCCATCGCTTTACCTCCCTTCATCCTCTTCAAAGCCTCTCCGATCTCTGCCTCCTGAATTCTCCTCACAAAGCGTCTGTTGGTATCGTCAAATGAGTCGTCCAACTCAAGGGCAGGACCCTCATTCTCCCCATTAAACAGCTTGTCGAAGTACTCTCTCCATCTGTCCTTGATCTCCTCATCCTTCACCAGAAGTCGATCTGTCCCATCCTTGATGCATTTTATTTGGTTGATGTCCCTTGTCTTCCTCTCGCGGATTCTAGCCATCCTATAACAATTCTAATAACACAAAAGAAAGAAAACAGAAAGAAAGAGACTACTTCTCAAGGGTAGCTGGCCCATTAGAGAACCAATCACGAGAAATGTATGCCAGCTTTGTTGAAGAGGGACAGCAGGTATAAGAAATCAACTTGGCTCAGCTTGGAACCTCTCTTTTCTGCAAAATCGCCCTGCTGCAATATACCCATAATCTTTTCTTTAAAGCTTGCACCATCTCCAGCCATGTCTCCATCATCCATTTCCATTTCATCATCGTCCTTCTCGTCGCCAGTCTCCACGCTCAGATCTTCAACCATATTAGCCAGCAACGCGACGTCGTCCGCAGACATCTTCTCCTCGCCCATATCTGCATCTTGCGTAAGTTGGAGAGACTGCATAGTCTTGTAGTTCTTCTCTAGCAATTCAAGAACACGCTTCTGTTTAAAGAGGGAGCCCAGGGTCTTGTTCTTCCGGTTGAAACAAATCCTCACAAGCCCATCCCACTCCTTGAAGCTGACAGGAGGGAGCGGTTTCCTGGGCTCGATCCGCACAACCGATGAATCAACTTTGGGTGGAGGCCTAAAGTTGTTCCTCCCAACCTTTAGGAGATGCGACACTCGTGACAGGAGCTGCACATTCACGGAGAGACGACAGTAGAGGGTATCTCCTGGTTGTGCCACAAGTCTCATGGCAAATTCACGTTGAAACATAATCACAGCACACCTAAAGATTGGACGGTGTGACAGAAGCTTGAAAGTAAGGGGAGATGAGATCTGGTACGGGATGTTCGCCACACAAATATCAAAGTATGGGAGATGACATTTGAGGACATCTCCTTGGATAACCTGCATCATGAGACAGCTTATTGTATTACAATTCTGTGTTCATATTACTATGGAAGGGAAAGCAAAACAAGACGAAGAAATGAATATAATGACTTGATGTTGTTCAATCTGCACTCACAATCCAGTTGGCCCTAACAGAGGATTCACACTACTGCCATCTACTTTGACCATCTTAAACTTCGCCGTATCAGGCTAGTTTTCGTTTTCATAGCACTTAAAATTAATTTCCTTATCCCCGATGAATGATTCATAAAATTAACTGTCTGCAAACCATTCATTATCACGTAAACATGCCTAACCAAAAGCTGACAAGATACATCATAGATAGTTCATTGCAGCCTTGCAGGATTTGATTTACATTTACCCCAATTCAATTTGCTTTCTCGTGCATGAAGATATGAATAGCACCAATTGAAAAAAGTCACCTACAATAACCACATCACGGCATCTTCATGAAAAAGTAAACTCATTTCAGACAAACCTAACTCCCTGACTCTTCATGTACATGTACCACAAACACCAATGGTACACTGGAAAGAACATCCTGATGCAATTACTTATTCATCAGCTCCTAAAAGCTCTAGCATGAGGCAGTGAAGCCAAGATCCTCAGCGTTTTACTAGCTCAGCACTTTAGCTCATGAAGGCTATCTATGATGCATCTTGTCAGCTACATGTACTACACTTTAGCGGTAGTTAACACTGAACCAAATGTCTTCACGTAGTTTACCGCAAATTAAGCTCCTAAAATTATAACATGCTCACCAACAGTACTACCAAGAACAGGAATCACAATGGGAGAGAGAAAACTCTCCTTAAGCAACTTCTTCGTTTGAAGATGTAAACCTGGGTTTTCCGACTCCACCACACCATTCAGGTCATTACAAATCTCAAGTTGACCAAAATCGGAAAAAAAAAAAGAACTTGCAAGCAAGAATCGGAGAGCGAACTTCAGGGAAACAATTAATTTATTCAACAGCCAGGGAACTAGGAGCTGGGAGAGAATGGTACCTTGAGGCGTGAGGAGAGCGGGTGCCCCTGGAACCGCCGGTTGAGCTCGAGCACCATACGCGGGTCGAGCTCGACGGCGACGACGGCCTTGACCCCGGCCTCGAGGAGGCGCTTGGTGAGGTTTCCTGTGCCGGGCCCGATCTCGAGGACGGTGTCGGTGGGCTTGAGCCCGGCCTTAGCGACGATGGAGTCCACCAGCGCCGGGTTCTTCAGGATGTGCTGGCCCTTGGACTTCTCGAACGGGATACCGCCCTGCAGCCGGGCGCCCCCTCCGCCGGCGCCTCCCGCCGCGCCGTGGCGCTTCTTCTGGATCTTGCCCCCCGCCATGGTGTTGGGGATTCGGGTTCGCCCGGGGCGCCGCCGCTGGAGGAGCAGATGGTGGTGACTGGTGAGCGATGGGTTTGTAGCTCGCACTGCGGCACTGCGGCGATGGACAAGAGAGGAGAGGAGATGGCGGCTAGGGCAGTAGGGCTTCGGGGATATTCAGCGTTCAGGTGTTGGTTGTTCGGCTCGGGCCTCCACTGGGCCAGCCCAAATACATGTGCTCACACGGCCCAGTTTTGTCGAATGATTTCATTTTCCTCGATCTCGCACGAATTTGAGCGGATTCCATAGTCCATACTCTTGTAGACAGTAGACCTCTGTAAAATCTGTAGATAAATCAAGCGTGGAAGCGACCTCTTTGTTAGAATGGATCTTTTGTGCTTAATATGCGCAAATTCCAAGGATCTGAGGAACAACTCCCAAGCTTTCAAAGATTCGTGTGGAATTACCAAAGCTTCGTTTTTTCCTGTGATTATTGCTTTTAGGATTTCAGACTTATAATAGAATGTTTTGAAAAAATTGTGCAGCATAAATTATTCAATACTGTATTTAGTTTTTAGCGGATCGGTTTTGGGTCAGATACCCGCGGGTTTCGGGTCATGCGGGTTCGGGTTTGGGATGGTTTCTCACCCACGGTTTTCGGGTTCAGTTTCGGATTTGGTATCGGGTTCGGTTTCGGGTTTGGTTTTTCACCCGTGGATATCCAATGGATATCCGAAATAAATCATTTGGAATTAAAACTCATATTTTATAATAGGCTAATAATAATTTGTTTACTTAGATTATTAAATCTATTCAAAATTGACTCATGAAAATATTTATTATTTGTTGTCTCTTATTTATACAAGTGAATATGTGTATATTTATCCATGGGTTTCGGGTATCCGTTCGGGTTTCGGGTATCCTCGGGTTTGGGTTTGGTGATGGATTTCCACCCGAATCGGTTTTCGGTTCGGGTTCGGGTTTTGATTTCGGGTTTCGGTTTTGGGTGCACGGAGACTCCACCCGATCCAAACCCGACCCGTTGCCATCCTTAGGTCAATATTTATTTTCTTCATAGCTTCAGATTCAGCGCCATTTTTTGTAAGCTTTTGAATGATTTTTTTTTTCTCGAACACGCAGGAGATCTACGTATCATTGCATTAAGAAGAAGAAAGAGTTTTCAGTACAACCAACGCGCATCCGGCGCGCTAGGTGGTCAACAGCTGGACCAATCTAGCAAAATGTTCTCTGGGTCGATATTACATAAATGGATCAACCAAAATGCGCTCACCGCTGCGCCCTACGGGTCCTCCCGGAAGAGGTCGCACGCGCGCCCGTTGTACGCTAGGAACAGTGCGTCCAAGGCCTCCACCTGGCTCGACGACAAGGTCCCAGAACGCAGGGAGTCGAGTATCCCCTTGGGCGCGGGTGAAACCGGTGCAGTCAGCGGCGCGATCCCCAGTCGCTGGTTGAGGAGAACCTCACCCCACCGGGAGGCTGGAATGTGCGCCAACGGTTGGGCAGCAATTCGTCTGCTCCTGGGCCGGATAGGCGGGGGCCTCCTGACTGGCGTCCTCTGCCGTGGTGGAGAGGTGATCAGGGGCGGCTCCCGCACGACTCGCACCTTGTCAAGAAACTGTGTGAGGCGCCGAGCGGCCTCGCACGGCGACAGCGTTTCGTCCCCACTTGCGATGCCGGGTTGACCCTCCCGAGGAGGCGTCAGCATCGCCGACTCATGCTCCGGTGGTTGAGGCGAACCGTCCCGCGTGGCTGTCTCCGTCTCAGAAGGTTGACTCGCGACCTCCACAGGCACCACCTCACTCGCAGGGGGCGTGAGCTGCGGCGGCTCCTGCACCATCGCCATAGCCGGCTCTACAAACCCCGTGGTGGCGTCATTCCCCACCGTAGACAGCTTCGCTGTCCTTAGGGAGGTGGCCTCTAGATCGACGTTCACGGCGAGCATAGCGGCGAGCTCCTCCAGTATCGGATCAAAGGATACGATCAGAGCGGGAGGCCCAACGGCCATGCACATCGCCAAAGCAAGTGGATCTGGCTCTGAGACATAGGGTGCGGCAGAAGGAGGGGGAGGCTCACAGATGTGATCGGTAGGTGCACTCATTGCCACCGCGATGCCGTCTCTCTTCCGTCGGTGTCGACGTCTCCGTTGCCTGCGCCCCCCACCAACGGTCACAACCGCGCCAGGCACAATTGCGGACGCGCCAGGCACAGCAGTAGCCGCGCCCGATGCAGCACCGTCCGCGCCCGATGTGCCGCCGTGGGCATGAAGCCGGTTGCTCGAGGTAGGCTCCCGGACGTGCCGTCGTGGCCGTCCATCAGGGGCACTGATTGTGCCGGAGCTAGAAGGAGGCACCTTCTGCCGCTGCTTACAGTCTCGTGCGATTGTGTTAGAACCCCTTGCAGCGGAGGCAGCGTGGAGGCAGCTTGCAGGTTGCCACCCTGTGCGCTGTGGAGAGACAGTTTAAGCACTTCCCGAGTAGGTCTAGAGGGTAGCAAGGAGGGGGCCGCCGGTTAGCCAAAGCAGGGCGGGCAGGCCGTACCCCATCGGCACCACCAACCGGCCCATGCAGCAGGACCTGACGCCAGCCGTGAGCATCCGGAGCGGAGAAACACTGGCGGGCGGAGCCCCATCCAGAACGACCAAGGCGCTGCCGGGCGGGGACTCGGCCTTCCACAGGCCGAGCAGGCAGGCCGTGCACGAGCTGGGGGCGCGGCCGCGACCGGCGAGCCCTGCGGATGCGCCGCTCGCGCACCGCGGCGGCACCCGAGACATCGGAGCGCGCACCACAGGCAACGGTGGCCGGCCGAGCTCCTGCGGTGGGCCGCTTCCCCCGCTCCGCCGTAGCACTGCCGCGAGAGGCACTGACGATCGGAGGCGACATCCGGGCCTGTGACCCCAGGCGAACCGCGTCGAGGTAGGAGGTTGGAGAAGCCGTCGACAACCTCTCCACGTCGGAGTCGTCGTCCGCCCAACGACGCGCCTTGGAGCGCCCCTTCGAGCCGTCCCTTGGGTGGAAGGGGGCGGCGAGGGGGGACAGAGATGACGACGGACTAGGCGCGGAAGGACGGACGAGGGAGATGTCGAGCCCTGATGATGGCGCAGGCCGCAACAGCGGGCTGGGCGCCAGGGCGTCGTCGTTGTCATCCAAGACGTCCTCGATGAGGACCACCGACCCGTCCGACATCAGCCGCGACTCAGGCTGCGCAACGGGTGCGCCTGGCGACGGCGGCCGCAGAAGGTGGGCCGCGGAAGAAGAGGGCCCCACACAGTCCGTGGGGTCGTCGTCCCCGGAGGCGCTCGGCGCTGGAGAGGCCGGAGGCGACGTAGTCGCCGGCGGAGACGCGGGGCCCACAAGCGGCGCCGGTGGCCGCACGTCAGCTGCGAGTGCGCTGCGTGGGTCGACAGACCGCACACCGGCGGGCAGCGGGGGGCTGGGGCCGCGCGGGACGGTCGTCTGCTCCCGGGCCGAACGTTGCGTGGAGGTGCGGCCGCAGGCAACCATGGTGGCGGCCCTCGGCGTGACCTGGTGGCGCGGCACCAGGGAAGGCCGCGGAGGGCTCCCCTACGCTGGATCCCACGGCGGCGTTGCTGCTGGCACCGGTGGCCGCGGCGGCGGAGGCCAACGCCGACGGCGGCATGAGCATGGCTCGCGCAGGCCCACCGTCGCCAGATCTCGCGGACGGGGAAGCCAGCTTCATGGGCAAGGAGGGCGGCGGTCGTGCCCCAGCACCGGAGCACTCAAGTTGAGGCAGCGGGGAGGTCGGCGCCAGCGGCGCCGGGGCGGCCATCATGGCCGGTGCTTGCACGGCAAGCCTGCCATGGCCAGCTGCGGCGCCCAGATGGCGAGGCACGGGGGTGGAACGAGGAAGGGGGCCAGAAGGGGAGGGGGAGAGGGAGGGGGAGGTGCCCGCCGGCGCCGGAGAGGCGGCGTCTCAGAGGGCACCAGGTCGGAGCGTCACAGATACTCCTTCAATATAATGGAAGTTTTTAGATTTTTGCGTCAACTTTTTTTTCGACACTCTGATTCTAACGTGGGTGCTTTGTTCTCTCTCTCGCAGCATTAATTAGGTTGCAAAGACAGGTATATTTGTGGTATTATCATAAGGTGCCCAAATTCGTAGTCTACGTGCCAAACCAAAATCATAAAACGAAACGATACATTTATTTTGAATTGCCATGCATGACACTTCCCAATCATGTTTGTTGCAGTTACTCACGCATCACGTTACTGTGTTGCCGAAAGGCTAGATCACTACGGAGTACAGCTGGGGATCGTGTTGGCACAAAGTTCTGCCTCACATCAAACTTTTTTTGCAGTCAGGTCAGGTCGAGTTCTGAAAAGAATGCTTGGCATTCTGCTGACACGTCGCCATGTCTGCCTATGCCTTGACCAGTCATCATGCCACACAAGGACAGAACACAAAGCAAAATAAACATGGGAAATTAGAGCTGATTTTTTATGTACGTTTTTCTTTTCTCTCTACAATGCGCAGTGAAGGCGCACCGTGCACATATGCACAGCACAGAGCACACACTGTCACACCAGCACCATTTCCTAGTCAACGTAAACTGATAGTAATAGTATGCCCCCAGAGGCCCCCACAGGTAGCGATGAAAACGGACGGAAACGGACGGAAAAACCCTATTTCTATTTTCGTTTCTATATTTTTTTGGCGGAAACGGAATCAGGTTCGGAAAATACGGGTTCGGAAACGGAATCGGAATATGCGGACATACGGAAACGAACAAATACGGACGGAGAGCCGGAAAATTAAATTAAGATCACATAATATAATATTCTCAAAGTATACATATATAAAGTAATGTAATAATATATACAAAGTTTAATATTCATTTACATGCTATGTACATGAACATAACATGCATATTTGGTGATTCGTAGTTATATTAACATAACATAAGGACATGTAATTGTTGAACATGTTGAGCATAGATTGAAAACGGGATAAAAACGGAATAAATACGGGTCTATTCCCTATTAAAACGGGATTACTCGGAAACGGACGGAAAACACCATTTTCTACTTCCGCAAATACGAAAACGGGATCTCGCAAATACGGAAACGGACGGAAAAATATAGAAAACGGAACGGGACGGTACAGAAAAAATTCCGTCCGTTTTCATCCCTACCCACAGGTCGCAGCAGTGGAGCTTTTCACCGACACACACAGAGACACAGACATTGCCTAGTCATCATCTATCGCGCACGGTGGTGCGTCGGTGCCGCGCCGGCGAGCGCGCGCGCGCCTCACCGCGCGGCGGCCGTGCCCGTGCCGGTGCGGCGCGACGATCCGAAGTGCAAGAACGACGGCGTCCAGGTCCAGAACGGCGACCGCTTCCGGCGCTCCGGCGCGCTGCTGGGCGGCCCGGTGTCCAGGCCCAGCATGTCCCACATCACCTGGACGTCGTGGTACCCGCAGGTCTCCACGTCCTTGTGGAGGTCCACGATTCCTGCGCGCTCTGCATTTGCAGCCAACGTGTGCCAAGAGGAGGAATTGTTAGTGATACAATCTGTCTGCAATTAAACCACATGATGGTGTCACTGTTCACGGGATCAGAGATTTGGAGTGAATTAACCGTGTCAAGCCGCATCAACGGTGACAAGTATTCGTGAATGTAGACATTAGTGGAGGAAGACAGTTCTTTTTTTAAAAAAAATGATCCTATGGGCGGCAGTACAGGAGAATGCCATATGCCTCTTTTATGCCATGCAGTATATGCCAGGATGTTTGGACACATGATTAAAAAAAGCAGAATGCCATATGGCAGTAAAAACCAATTGGCTAAGGCCCTGTTTAGTTGCCAGAAATTTTGCAAAAAAATTTAACATTCTCCGTCACATCGAATCTTTAGACGCATGCATGAAACATTAAATATAGATAAAAAATAAAAACTAATTACACAGTTTAGACGAAATGGACGAGACGACTCTTTTAAGCCAAGTTAGATTATGATTGGACACTAATTACCAAATAACAACGAAATTTACTACAACACCATTTTGCAAAATATTTTACATCTAAACCGGGCCTAAGCCAGGTCCCCAAGGCAAAAGTTGCCCGTGTGTATCCAAACAAACCGTTGAAAGCAAAGGGGCTAGGAGCACAAGACTACAAGGTCGGCGTAGTAGTGTCCGCCCCTGTTTCCTCTACTGTGAATGTATGTATGGCCACTTTCTGTTGACACTGTTTGGTGTTCATCAAATTCTTGTGAGAATCAAAATGCTGAGACACTAGCTAGCTAGATCATAGCACGCACATACTAGGAGTCTATGCAACATTGCAAAATTCCTGTGCTTCAAGACACTCATATTTCGAACTGATTTCAGCGAACTAATCACTAATCAGAACGGCAAAATATATGTAGAAACTAAAAACTACACAAGGCGAACCAACTGAAATCAGGAACTGCTCCTGCTCCTTTGCTCGTTCAATCGCTTCAGATCGGCCGAGGAATGCAGGTCCAAGAAGCGATGCGATGCTATGCTCTACTAGCTGCCGTCCGGCGAGCCAACTGAATCAGCCGAGAATAAGAGGAGGAGGAGATGGTGGTTGCCGAGCGCGAGTGGAAAAGAGCTGCTTACCAGTGCGGCCCTTGCAGCGGCGCACGCGCGCGGCGACGACGGCGAGCCAGGCGCGCCGCGCCGGCGCGACGACCCGTGCGCGCCACCACGCCATGACGCGCGTCCCCGCGGCGGCCCTGGGCGCCCCGCCGCCGCCTGGTCCGCGCGGCGGCTCCGCTGGCCGCCGCGCACGATCTCCCAGCCTCGCCGTGGCTCCGGACAACGGCTGTGCGTGCTCCTCGAGCTAGCTAGGATGTCGTCTCGCGCTGCTTGCCTGTTTCTCACCGACTGCTAATGCCAATGTAATGGACCATCGGATTATGTTGTGTGTATATATATTATATTTATATATAGATAGATAATTAGATAGATCCAGGATCACACACAGGGCGGGCGTTCTCGCACAGTCGCACGGGCTCCCTAATCAATGCCGCTGTCGCCTTTTCGTTTCGCGCAAAATACGCACGCACGCCCGGCACGAACGCGCTTCTCTGTAATTGTACCATCCAAGATTTTCATTATCGGAAATTAAAATTCATGGAACATCATAGATAAAGAGGATAAGCAAGATATATCGGAAATATCGGACCAAATTTAAAAAATTTAATTTTTTTAAAAAATTGTAGAATTTAACTTAAAACTATTCCTAAGATATTAAATATCACATGTTCACAAATCAAAACAAGAATAAATCATTATAAGTGTCGGACCGTCGCGTGACTGATTTTGGATTGTCTATGTAGAAACAGGAAAGAAGAAAAAAAATTAGCTGATATTAAATTTTATCGGACTATGGGGATTGAAAGAAAATTTCGAAAATATAAAAAACTTTGGCACCATCAGCCGGGGCCCGGAATAAATCATTATAAGTGTCGGACCACTGTCTGTGTAGAAACAGGAAAGAAGAGAAAAATTTAGCTGATATTAAATTTTATCGGACTATGGGGATTGAAAGAAAATTTCGAAAATATAAAAAACTTTGGCACCATCAGCCGGGGCCCGGGGGTGCGGTTCGCTGGCGATTTGATGCGATCCCGGCCAGGTCGGCGGGCACACGGGGCCGGGCCTTGATTGGCCGTGCCGCGCGTACGATCGGCCGCGCATGTGCCCGCGGATCGCGAGCCCAGGCATGCGTTGCACACTTGCACTGAGGTCGCGCTGCTGCTGGCCTGCTGCTGCTGCTGGTGGTAGGATATGGGAGTACATACATGAGAATATGATGAATCCATGGGTTTGGCTCCGGGTGTCCGTTGGGACCGGCCGGCCGGTTGGCAATTGGCAATCAAGGCACCGGGGTTTTAATTCCAGGGGCGCGTACGTTATAGCGCGGGGCTTTGGGCCTCTGGTACGGCGATCTCGCCGCGATCGTCTCGTTGAGTCGTTGTCGTTGTCGTCGGTGGCTGCACGGGCGCGTCGGCACGGCGGCCTCGGCTGCGCGCACGGGCTCGGGGATCACCGGATCAGCCGCCCGGACGCGCACGGGCTTCGAACCTGGACGACTACTGCTGCCGCCGCCGCCCGCACGCGACGGCCACCTCGGCCCATCTGACTGAGAAGCTCGCTCGCGGCTTCAACGACGTCGGCCCAATTCCAACCAAGGTTCCTAATGCAAGCAGGCAGTCCCGCTTCGATCGCAACCGGCCCGCTGGCCCGGAAGGCGCGGCAATCCTGCGATCTGCTACAATGCGGATTTAAATGGGCTAGCCCGCAGACATCTACATAGGCTTTGTCTTATGGACTGGTGTATATGCAGGTTAATACCGAGATTAACCCTACGGTACAGTTATACACTTCCACTTGATGTATTTCTCAAAAAAAAAAACTTCCACTTGACGTCGTTTAACGCGCGGAGTGGGGCTAAAATTTCGGTGAGAATGGTTTCTATGTGTTCTATAAAAAACTATTGTATATATTTAGAAGAATTATAACTCTCTCAGATATTATATGCACACGCATAGATAAATATATTGAACGTGATTTTTTTTTATACTATATTGAACGTGATTTGATGCCCACTCACTGGAGGATCAGGCTGGACGGATATGACCTTCGAGCGATAAGTTGTCTAGACTAGCGTTTGGACCTACTAGTCGACGGGATGCCAAAACGGCGTCCGAGCTTGGTTCTCTAGATACAGGGACTTCCTCCGTTTCTCCAATCTAGCCAGATACAAAAGGCTATTGAGCGCGTATACACATCCTATACATCCAGGGAATAAAAATTGGCTCATTGTAGCCAGGAAATGCAGATGCTATGCTATCATCCAAAATTCCAAACAAAACTTCCTCGCATAGATTAGGCCATGCCTGCGATATACTAGCAGGTCAGGCTTAACATGGAAGACAACTGATCACGTCCAAAGAGTGTGTTTCATGTGTTTGAATGCAGAATGCTACCGGCTAGGGCCTTGTTTAGATCCCAAATTTGGGAAGCAAACTTTGCATAGTAAATGTCCCGTCACACTGTAGCAATTTTATTTTTATTTGGTAATAATTGTCCAAATATTGATTAATTAGGCTTAAAATATTCGTCTCGCAAAGTACAACAAAACTGTGCAATTAGTTTTTGATTTCATCTATATTTAGTACTCCATATATGTGCCGACATTTTGATGTGATGGGGAATCTTCTTTTTGCATAGTGGAATTTAGGGGTGAATTTGGGTATCTAAACCAGGCCTAGGCAGTAATCCTGATCTCGGGCAGAGGAAAACGTGCGCCTAGGAGCACTTGCTTGGAACGTTTCGAGGGTCTCAAGCAAACATTTTGTTCCAAGAAAACCTTTACTAACCCCCTCTCCCCCCCCCCAAAAAAATCAGTCGAAGCGTCCCGTGCTCAGCGGCAGTGGCGGACCCAGAATCATTTCTTTGGGTAGGCACACAGTATAGGAACAATGCTCCATAATACGCTACATTTCTCGCTACAGTGTTCCGTTACCTTAGTCACCAGGAATCTGGGGTAGTCCTAGGACTACCCAAAACCCTGCTGGGTCCGCCACTGCTCAGCGGGTGCTAGTGCGAGGTGCAGTAGATCCAGTGCCAGCGGTCACGGTCAGGCGATCGATCGGCCACGCTTTCGGACCGGCCGTAGCCGGTAGCCCGTAGGTCCGTTACGTACAACATACTCCAGGTAGGGCTGGGCCGGTGGGCGCCACTAGGCCGGCTTTTTATTTCGGACCACAGCCCCAACGCGACTATTGCGAGTGGGAAAATGAAAGTGAGAGCTACCAATGAAAATAACCGATAGATCTTGTAGATCTTGTGTTGTACAATGTTTATATACTCCCTCCGTATCGGATTTAGAAGTCGTTTAGGACAGCGACACGATCTCCAAAACACAACTTTGACCTCTTGTTTTTATAAAAAAATATTTATGGAAAAATGATATATGTATACTTTTATGAAAGTATTTTTCTAGACAAATCTATTCATATAATTTTTACATTTGCAAACTCAACAACTTAAAAGTTATTGATGATTTATATTCCCAATGTTTGACCCAAACCTTGTCCAAAACAACTTCTAAATCCGATACGAAGGGAGTATATATATTATTATTTTTTCCTTACTATAAAAGAGCGAGTTTTTTTAGGGGATCTCTCTGTGTAATAACCGTTCCATTTAGACTTCGTGCTATATGAGCCGTCCGTCATACGTGATCTTACATCTTACATGTAAGATGTAAACGTGTGTAACTCAATCTCACTCACGTACAATCCTAAACAGACTCCAAGACCTCTCTATCCCCGCGTCAGGACTCCACGACCTCTCTCTAATCTCTATATATGGATGGATGTATATCATAGATGATTGATCAAATTAACAACACGGCCGGCTAGCCCCCCTAACCGTGTCCAACATGGACACGCTACCCAGCATGGTACATGTCGTAACGTGCGCTGCCCGGTGGTACAAACGGATTGTATATAGGCCATATACACCATCAATGTTCCAATTCCTATCTAAGCCTAATATTGACGCAGCCAATGTCCTGAAATCAGCACTCATATGGAGTCCTCCCTCCGATCCGATCCACCGCAACGGTGCCTGCCATGACATGCTCCGGCGACGCTGAAGATCTTGCAAAACCCAGTTTTCATCAACAAGGCGGAGCGGGAGCGCCTCCACCACTTAGTACAACCGTCGTCTGAGATCTTACATGTGTAAGATGTAAGACTCCTCCTCAATTAAGATTCTTCCTAGACCTCGAAAAAGGAAACCATACCAGCTAAATTATTATGTTTGAGGACTCCGACACCAATACAAGCCAAAAAGAAAAGACTATTTTTTCTCTCTTATATATGGCCGCACTTTCCCTCGCGTTCTTTTTCACCGTGGAATTTCCTACACCAGCCTAGAACCACCGCTCCCATCTCTTTCACCCTAATCCCTGACCCTGTTCCTGTTTGCGTCCTACGGCGGCAGCGAGGCCCGTCCTGCACGTGGCGGCCATGTGCGGCTCCCTCCGCAAGGCATCCTTCAACCGCGGCCACAACGCAGCAGCCGTTGTACGTGTACCGCGATGCTACATGGCAAAGTACATCGTCATGAACGACCTCACCATGACGCCCAGTCTCCAGTGTCGCGCCGCTAAGGCCACTCCCAACGCGCCAAGCTGGCTTGTAGCCCCGTCTTCCACGTCTGCGCGTGAGCTCCAAATCATACCTGGTAGTGGCTCCGCAGCAGCTTATAGCTGCCTGCAGAGGCTGCGACAGCCTCAGCTGACAAAAGTTCAAGGCGCCCAAGCAAGCATGCGTTGTGGGCGGCGAGCAGCAGAACTGGTCTATGCTTTTTCAGAGGTTGTGAGGAGAACAGGAAAAGAAGGCAGTGACAAAAAGCTAAATGATGAAATGACGTTTTTACTGTAGTTGTTAGCTTGCGTTGTAAAATCAGTAGTCCTGTGCACACACTGTCTACGTGTCCTGTACTTTTTGGCTCAAGCATATGCTACTGACCGACGTGCTCGAGGAGAGGACCGTCAATACGCAAGGCATCCTTCAACCGCGGCCACAACGCAGCAACCGTTGTACGTGTACCGCGATGCTGCATGGCAAAGTACATCGTCATGAACGACCTCACCGTGACGCCCGGTTTCCAGTGTCGCGCCGCTAAAGAGCCTCGGCGTCCAGGACCTCGACGCGCTCAAGGAGAGGACCGTCAATATGGGCCACGAAGAGGTAAAGATTGATCGACTTTAATTTTGTGCGTAGATGCATGGCCGCGCGGCCTCCTTGCTTGCTTGTATGTAGATGCATGGCATGTACGAGGTGCATGTGCATATAGGCCAGCAAAGAATGGGTGTAGGCGCCATGCATGCATGGCGGCGTCAAATCTTCGCGCCTGCGTCCAGCACCCATCCTCCTGGTCCAAGCTTCGCGCACATACAGCACTATGTCCTAGCATCTGGTCTTCATGTGTACATGCAGCAGATCGATTTGGCTTGCGACGTCGCTCCGTCTTGAACATGGCCCTGCCGGACCTCGGCTCCATGAAAGACCCACCGGCGCCAGATTGTGTGTGCAAGACGAACAAGATTAAACTCATCTCAGTACCCCCATGTAGGACGTGAACGTTATCTCTCCTTGCTTCTCGCCTCCTTCGACTCCTCGGACTCAGACAATCCACTTATATCAACAATCCATGCATGCGATCGAGCACTGACTTTCGATTTGACATATTTCTTTCTACATTTTTTTTGTACTTTTGTCGTCTGCTAATGCTATATTTGCACGGACGCTTGTAGGCAATGGACATTCTTAAAGTAATGTTGCACTGTGCTGACAGATGCGTTCCTGAAGAGCACACATTGGTAAACACGGAGAGCAACTACACAAATGTTCATGAGATAACCAAACATGGAATTTATCCTTTAGCTTATTTCAACGCCCTTATTTAGAGTTTTAAAGCTGGCCGGCCCAATGAGCATCAAAGATGACCTGAATCGCCATAGAAGGAGAGTGCAGTAGAAGCAATGGAACATTGTACCGAGTTTTTGGGTATCTCGTCTCCTGCTACAGGAACGGCACTGGAACAAAGCATGAGAGTTGGTTGGGCCCTTATCTTCTTATGAGATGATTATGTTAGTTCTAGGGTATTATACAGAGCTTGGACGAGGTGCACGTGCACAGCAGCCCTGGGGTGCATGCTGCTGCTGCATTAAGGCACACAGAGGAGTGCACCACCTCACGTAAAAGGTATTGGAGAAATTAGTTTAGTTTAAACCAATTTAGATGAGCATCATCTCGTAATTCAGATCAACTTAATATTCTTAATTGGCACCTCGTAGTACTTTTAATTAATGCAGTTGCATGCGGGAGACATAACATAAAGGAAAAAATAATTATTCATTGATTTGGTTTTAGCATTCTATAGTCTCTATGATTGAGTTATTGACTAACTACTACATTTTGTCTCATAACTGAAGAATTGTATATTGAAGTAATGAACAATTCTGAATTGTGATATGGATTGAATTATGGCTTTATATATTGTTGATCGGAAAAAGTCTTCTATATGATATAGAAACTGTCTTTTGAAAATTTTTGTTAGAAAAATATGTTTATCAAACATGTGCGTGTATAGTTTCAAAAGCAAGAGATAATTGCTTCATAATTTCATATTCATATATAATTTAGAAAAATATATTATTAATCAAAATAATAAACACGTGCGTGTCGCACGTGCATATTTGCTATCCCCTACTATAAAAGAGCGAGTTTTTTTAGAGGATCTCCCTGCGTAATAACCGTTGGATCTGGACTTCGTGTTATATGAGCCCTCCGTCATACGTGATCTTACATCTTATAAGATGTAACCGTCCGGAACTCAATCTCATGTAGACTCAAACTCACATAGTCTCGCGTAATAATCGGCCGCTGCGCGTGCGCCTACTCAGCCCACACTGCGTGTGTAAAGCGGCAACTCCTCGAAGGGTCTGCGGTTCTATATGGCATAGAGTAGATGTTGATCGCAGCCTTGCAGGCCAGGCCTGCACCAGCACGGCTCCACCTGCACGGCCGAACCGGCCAGCCATAGATTTTTTATCGTGCGTGAACCACATCCGTCGTTCGTAACCAGCACATCATTAGATTCAGCGAGTCAGATGAGCCGTGACTCACCTTGCCGTCCGTCTTCCACGGTCCGCCCGTCCGACGAGCAATGCCAGCGAGAGTCTTCGTTCTCTTCTTGAAACATAAGTATTCAACTATTCTCTCTCATTAGGTATTAATACTAATGATGTCTGTTTAGTCCATAAGAGGGCTATTCCGCAGTCTTATACTATGGATAAGGCCATCATCGTCCTTATCAGTGATCGTTCAGACTTTAAAGGCAGCTTGCACTCACCACCGATCAAAGGCAATCACCGCGGTGCCCACAAGGTATAGTATGTAACCCTCCAGTGTAGGTGCCGTGTGATCCAAATAGTCATTGGTAATAAGTAACATCATATCATGCGCTCTAATTTAATCGTATAATTTAATATTTATCATGTTATTTAGTTCCCATATGCAGCGAATTGCAGTAAACATTTTATAGTTGATTGTTAAATTAGTAAATGTTTTACTCAAATTGCATATCAAAAGGCATACCGCCACTGTCCATAAGTCATGTTTATTTTAGAAACATGAGTCAAATGCATGTGCCAAAAAAAAGCACAAAGCAGTGTATGCACCGGTTACAGTTCCAAGCCGTATGCATCGAATTGCAGTAAACATTTTATAATTGATTGTTAAATTAGTAAATGGTTTTACCGAAATTGCATACCAAAGGCATACCCTTGGATAAAATTATAGATCCGCCACTGTCCATAAGTCATGTTTATTTTAGAAACATGACTCAAATGCACATGCAAAAAGAAAACATTAAGCAGTGTATGCACCGGTTACGGTTCCAAGCCCAATAATTATCTTGGACCATGCACATATATGAGTTAATATATTGATATTGTATTAGTATGGTGGACTAATCATCGTCCTATTGTGGCCAAGTTTGGGACTGTAATCCAACATTTTATGAATCAAATAAGTAATCTATTACACTATTTTTATGTTTAATGAAACCGTTGATGATATATGAATTGACAATATCGATAATTCAATTAATATTTTCATTGCCTTTGAAATAGTTTTTATACACACGTGCGTGTCGCACGTGCATATTTGCTAGTATATATATAAGGGACGGTTGTCTATATGAAAACTATGGTATTCCTACAGGAACCGTCATTTGCATGGGTACACAAGAAAGTGGGGATCAATATGAGATTTCAATCTCCGTCGATTGTTAAAGTATCTAGAACCACTTATGGAGGATCTATTTACAACCCAGTTCACTGGTTTTATTTTGACAATGAGCATTTCTAGGCATTAGGGGGGATTTGATGTACCATACATATATAATGCCAGTAAATTATTTGAAATGCATAAGGCATTTCAAGCTCAGGATCACGTACTAAATGTTGAGTTCAAAGAATTATTGATTTAACGTATTATGAGTGAAAAAGTGAAAGTGAGAGCGATCAATGAAAATGACCGATAGATCTCGTGTTGAACAATATCTGTACATATATATACAAGCCCAAGGGGCGGTTGTCTGTTGGTGAAAGGGTGTCTATACGGAAACTACGGTGTTCCTACGGGGAATCGTCATTTGCAGTTGCTAATGATGGGATTAACTAATTGATCACAAATGATCTAATCTTAACAGTGACCACAGCACGTCAGCAGCTCTGCCAGTTCGGTCGGCTTACCCAAAGAAGAATAGAGCTTTATTCTTCCCCTATTTTTTTCTTTATTAAATTAATCCATGAAGATCAATCCATCCGAGATTACAACCGGCAGATTTTGAGATCAGGGATGCTAGCGACCAGACGCCTACACCCTATGTTGCGTACCTTTTTTTCACACGCCTCCTCCGTTTCTCATGCTTGTGTCGCCCAGACGGCTCGCCCTGCCTACGCCGCCCGCTCGCACACAGGGGCCGCACGCTTACCGCGCACAGCAGGAACCGCCTGTGCCCCGCTCCATATCGCGCACACAGGGATTGCCTGTGTCTACCTCTACTTCCCGCACCTACTCTGTATTGCGCATTTGCGCTTGCAACCCCGCCTGCGGATGTGCACCGCGTGAGTCTGGCCGTCCCATTCAACGTTTGAAACATGAAAACACTTGCTACAACATACATCTGAAATAGATGAAACATTTGGAACATACGCTTGCAACATATGTGTAGAACATATGCAACATACAGATAAAACACTTACAACATATGTTTGAAATAGATGAAACATTTCGAATAAACGCTTGCAACATACGTGTATAGCCATTACAACATGTGCAACATCCCGATCTACTTTTACAACATCCATATGAAACACTTGCAACGTACCTCTGAAACATCTAAAACACTTAAAACATACGCTTGCAACATGTGCCTCTTCCTATTGTGGTGTCTTTGGCCAATCGTGGGAGACGATATTCCAGTTGATGACGACCTTCTCCTGGTGGTGCTGGGGTAATGGTAAAGCGGTGCACGCCGTGGCCGCGACAGGCGAGCGCGGAGTGGGGCGCGTGGGGGATGGCCGCAGCGGTGAGCCGGAGTGGGGCGGCTCGGCGAGGGCCCGGATGGCCGCAACAGCAAGGCAGAGTAGGGCAGCGCGGCGCAAGATGGGGGCGTGCGCTGGGAGATGGCCGCGGCGGCGATGCAGAGTAGGCCGGGCAGACGGCCGCACGACGCACAATAAAGCACGCGACGGGCGAGCGAGTCGGGAGATATTTTTCGGAGAGAGATGGGGGAGACGTATAGATGGAGGCTTGTTGGGCTGGTACAGACGTACGGTAGTGCGTAGGCCCAGGAAAGCGGCTTCCGGTCGGATGGACGCCCGCCCCTGAGCATTAACGTTTTGAGATTGATGCATTTTCTAAATGCATGTCTTATTTAACACACACTTAGCCCTATAAATTCTTTAGGGTTTAGGCTTTATTTGTTTGGACTTTTTTCCCTAAAAAAACTATATATCTTTTAAAGCTAAACATCTTATAATCTAGAATGTAGGGGGTACTAATTAGCTTTTGTATCAAACCGGCCCTAAGAAAGAGTAGATTGTAATAAATCTATACTATCATTCATTCATGATGATCAGATACGGGATACATGACAATGCTAATTAAAGGTCATATGTGTTTGGTAGATATATGGATTCCTAGAGGTAGATGTTTGTTGCTAAAAAATATTTGAATCTGAAACTCGTGGTGCGTTGAGAGTATCTAGATAAATCATTTTATTTATAGTTTGAACCAAATACAAATATTCAAATCGCTTAATTTAATTTACAAACTATAGATCCAGGATCTCAAAGCTACAGCTAGATGGCACTAGCTTCCATTATCCTTAAACTGAACTGAGCATTGCAGTTGTAGATACATTTGATTTTGAGTTAAAAGCAAGAGCTGAGACCCAACTTTTGATGAGGTGTCATTTAGGTCCATTATAACCTTCACAATGTCTTTTTTGGGTCCTTATAAACTTTTTAAGTAGTTAATGGAAGGTCTATGTACTTATTTGACCCTTAAATTTGACATGACATGTCTAAGTGTGTATTCAGCGATAACATGGCATGTTGGTTAGCAACTTCCGGCTTAGGCATTTCTTAGAGCAAGTCATGGACGTGGGAGCCGGGAGGAGATGGTCATACCGGCCGCCGGTCGCTACCCGTGCCCCTGCTCGTCGTCTTCACACCCTGCATCTCGGCGTTATCGTCACCATGCAAGACAGCCAGTGGCGGTGGCAAGCTCATGCCCACAACGCGTCCACCTCTGTCTACGCTGTGCCGCTCAAAGTATATACATATGTGTGTATAAAAGGCGCCATATACATAGAATTGTTTTATATACCTTTATGAATTGTTACTAATGTAATCCGTGGTAACATGTCTTATCTGTAGTGGGGCTCGCCCGTGAGGATCAAGTAATACACTATCATATTGAGACATGTAACATGTTGGTTATCTTGCTAGCCTAGCTTTAATTTGCGTCATCTCACTAGAGATGTTAACCCTTGGATGGACGGAGTCAGTTTGGCTCGCTCAAGCTTGAGAACAAAATGCTAGAAAATACATGCCGCCCCGATAAGGCAAGCTAGCTTGCTATAGATCCAAAACACCTTTCCCAATACCAACTTATTTCTAGCCTAGGTAAGTAACATGGTAACCAACAAAAGATCCAAGCAGATCCTAAACCAATTCTAATCTTCCAAATAGTATCTCGAGTTTAAGTTCTAATAATTTTAGACCAGAAACCCTGGCCGTTGGCCCGTTGTTGCCACCACTACTGCTTCCGCTTCATGAGGACTAAGGATGCAAGTGAGCTTGTGTTTGTCCTGCAAATAGACTTATTAATTTTTACGATGCTTATAGCAATAAAATCAGCTTATGTACTACCACTTGCGAACTGATCGATACATATCCATTCTTCATCAATTTTTACAGATTAAACCTCTACATTTTGAACTGGCACTACAGGTAATAAATCTTGGTGCTACATTTTAAACTGGCACTTGGTGGTCTGATGTAGACGCTCGTGAAGTCGTGAGCTTATCTGATCTTTCATGGAAACTGCTTGGAAGTTGCCTTTGAGGCTGATGTGAGATGCACCGCTGCTAAAGAGAGTTACAACGCCTCAATGGCTCGGAGGACCTCATTTACTATGGATTTGCAATAAGGTTTCAAATCGCAAGCTATGACATTTAGTGGTATTGCCCTCTAGAAGTTATAGCATTGTTTATAGCGGAAGCTATTTTTATTTAACAGTTTTGTTGAAAGCATGAAATTTCTTAATTAATTAATTATTATGAGGAAAACATGTCATTAAAGAAATTTTATGAACATAAATATTTAAATACATGTACAAAGCTCCACGAGCATGTTTCTAGGTCCATTACTTGACATTTATAAAGCACCTGTTTGTTTCGGTGAAAAACCAGACTGAAAAGTGTTGTTCGCTGATTTGTTGTGAGATAAAATCACTGTACCATAGCTGATAAGTTCAAGCGAACAGAGACTCACGGCTATAGGTAACTTCCATATTCATTCAATATTCAAAAATCAAACGGTTCAAAATTTGTTTAATAATTCATTACACCATTTATTAATTAAAGAACACAAGAAAGAGGCATAGATTACAACCATTTAGAGTAAGGAATAAATATATGTCTTTGGTCAATATTAGCGGTGCTAAATATATTTTGAGGCTCAGCCAAATAGCGGCTTTTAGCAGGAGCTACAACGTCATTAGCAGCAATAGCGGAACAATCGGCAATATCGTAGCGATAGATCTTACGGAAAGCTATTGTAGCCTATTTAGAACACTGATTTTCAATTATGAGAAGTATGTATTCTCCATTAGAGAGAAACCTGATTCTTTTTTTTGGAAGAGATAAATATTATGACACTTAACCTTAATTTTTCACGGTTTTATAGGAAACCATGGGGGCGTTTAATTTTCCAGAACCACGTGATAGATAGTTCATTGCCAATTCCTGAAAAAGGTTTGAAAGTGGTAAAAGTTGGTAAGATAAATCTTTAAAATTTTGACCATAAGCCTATTCTATATACTAAGGGAAATGTTAGATGGGGATGGATTCCATTTGATGCCCGTCTGCACGCCTGACAAGCCCCCCCGGATGTCTGACCCGTCCCATCCATGCACCCCGTCCCCGTCCCCATCCATTCGCCTCGCCCTCACAGACGCACCCCGCCCCCATCCCCATCTGTTCGCTCGCCCCAGCAGGCGCACCCTCACCCCGTCGTGCCCCCGACCGCCGGCCCCCAGCACGCCGCACGCCACATCCACGGGCCACCGGCTTGCCATGTCCTATTCCCCAGTGCCCCTGACTTTCTGAATAGCAGGAAACACGTGCAACATGAAACACTTAAATACAACATATGTCTGAAACAGATGAAACATCTAGAATAATATACACTTGCAACATATGTGTGAAAACATATGCAACATCCAGATAAAACACATGCAACTTGCAACATGAAGAACACTTGTTGTAACAGAAGACTGAAATAGATGAAACATTTTGGAACATACTGTTACAACATATGTGTAAAAACATATGCAACATCCAGATCAAAATGCTTGCAACATACGTCTGGAAATAAATGAAACAGTTTGAAATAAACGTTTGCAACTTGTCTCTAAAACACTTGCAACATATGCAACGTCCCCTGATCTACTTTTGCAATATCCATATGAAATAATTGCAACATACCTCTGAAACGTCTGAAACAATTGAAACATACATTTGCAACATAGGGGAGAGGCCTGAGTCAGTGGATTTCGGCCAACGGGTTGGGAGCCGGCGGCGAGCAGCTGCACGCGAGCACCACCCAGCACTAGCACAAGCGGCGCGCAAGCACCACCACCACCAGCGCCACGGACGCATGCCACGTAGCATTTTCGATATATTAATTAGATAATAGCCAACTACCACAAAATCTCAGCACTTGTAGGTAATGTGGTGGCATTAATCAAACTCGGTATCTCTAAGTCAAGAGGAAAGGGGGGCTTGCACGTCGTCGCTTGCATTGCATGTGCCGGGCCGGGCAGTGATAAGAGAGATGGGATGAACACCACGCGTCCTTCACCATTGAATAACCCGTGGTGTTTTGAACATCGTCACCTCAAATCCACGGCTAACCAAGCCTCTGCCTACCTGGACGAGCATGCGTTCCCCGCAACCGCATGGGCTAATGCTGCTCAAATAATAATGGTGCCGAAATGACTGGCGCGACGCTGGGACAATTGACACAGCGCCACCGTACCAAATGTGGAGACGCCAAGCCACATCAAATTTATGAGCAAACGGGCAAACGGCACAACATGGCCAGCGTCCGTCGTCTGTGGCACAGATTGGTAGCAAGCTAGCCTCACCCTCCGCTCGGGTCCTGTACAGCAGCAAGCCGGCGGATCTGTCTAACGATGTGGCGGCGGCTTCTCGTCGTCGAGCATCTGAATGATACCACTTCAGGCACAGGCCCTTATAAGGGGGTGTTTAGTTCGCACCTAAAAATTTTTCACCCCATCCAATCGAATGTTTGGACACATGCATAGAATACTAAATATAGATAAAAAAAAATTAATTGCACAGTTTGGTTGAAAATCACGAGACGATTTTTTAAGCCTAATTAATCCATGATTAGCCTTAAGTGCTACAGTACACACATGTGCTAATGACGGTTTAATAAATTCGTCTCGCGGTTTCAAGGCGAGTTATATAATTAATTTTTTTAATTAGTATCCAAAAACCCCTTCTGACATCTCATAAAACATCCTATGTGACACTTAAAAACTTTTCACCACTCAACTAGACACCTCCTAAGTCAATTTGTTTAAAGAGGCTGCATGTTTTGTCTTCAGATAAATTCTGTCTATTTATATTGCCAGGCGCATCCTTTTAAGTTTAAATTAAATTCAGTCTTGTGAAATCATTGGCCCTTCGCTGAAATTTGGCGACTTTATTGTAGCGCGATTCAGGATAGAGTTTATTCGAAACGTACGGTTTGGAGAGAAGTAGTTCACACTTGCCTAGGATAAGCTTAAAAGTCCGACAGGTTTGCAGTTTGCACCGGCCACAAAAAAGACAACACTACTCCGTAGCTTGAAGCACGACTGCACGAGATCCTTTTCATGTCGACTGCACGAGAATAGGGCTGGACAAAAAGCTCGTTAAGCTGGTTCGGTGGCTCGGTACAAAAGTGCTCCACTCATTTTTCTTTTAAAATAAAAATGACTTGATTTGGAACGACTTTCAACTTCGGCTCGGCTCGTTAGGCTTGGCTCGTTAGGCTCGTCATGAAGTTGGGTTTTAAACAATGCAGGAAATAATTATAAATAAGATTATACCAATTTCTAAAAAAGCTTAAAAAAAACTACGGTTGGCTCGATATCTAGCCTTTGACGAGATCCTTTTCATGTCAAGGCCTTGTTTAGTTCCTCTCAAAATTCCAAGTTTTTTCACTCTCTTTTCATCACATCAATTTTTAGCCGCTTGCATGGAGTATTAAATGTAGGTAAAAAAATAACTAATTACATAATTTAGTTGGAAATCACGAGATGAATCTTTTGAGCCTAGTTGGTCCATGATTGGACAATATTTGTCAAATAAGACGAAAGTGGTACTATTCATCATGTTAAAATTTTTTTCAATCTAAACATGGCCCAAGCAGGGGATGCGCTCGTCAAGTCAAGCAGAACTGCAGAAGCAGCTTTTGTTCTGTCGTCGTCCTGATCTGATGCAGAGGCGAAGCTTCCGCGAAATTTCAGTTGAATATATATGCAAGTTAGGCCCTGTTTAGTTCCTAAAAATTTTGCAAAATTTTTCAGATTCCCCGTCACATCGAATCTTTGGACACATGCATGAAACATTAAATATAGATAAAAAATAAAACTAATTACACAGTTTAGACAAAATGGACGAGACAAATCTTTTAAGCCTAATTAGATCATGATTGGACACTAATTGCCAAATAACAACGAAACTTGCTACAGTGCCATTTTGCAAAAAAAAAATTGGATCTGAACCGGCCCTTACTAAATGCCTGACGTAACAAGTGGTGCTCTTGCGTGTGTATCGGTTCATTTGTAACCTTCACGTATAAAGACGCTGGACGTTAGCAACTAGCTAGGGGCGATGCAAATAGCATGTACGTATAATTCTGTTTGAAAAAGATAATACGTACTTGCTTCCGTCCCGACATATATACTACTGCAGAAGGCCATGCATCACTGATGCACGTCAATGATGCTAACGAGGCGGTGAAGGCGGAGAGGCAGACCGGAAGAGAGTAGAGCTAGGACTTGTAATTTGAGGGCATATATAGCACAGCACGGACACGAGAGTCATGTCTAGGATCGTGGCATAACGGGCTGCATGGCTCAGTCCGTACTTTTGATTGTGTATATGAACTGAACTGACACAGTTCGAAAATAGTATGTAAGCACAACAATAATACTATTTCTAGTATTTATCATACTATTTCTCATCTAATTTTTAGTAGACCATGAAAATCATCAAAACTTTCATGACAATGTTACGTACAAAAATTTATTTTTACATCACGAGCAGACAAAGAAACCTAGTAAATATAATTTGAGAGTCATGCTTGGACGCACATGATACGAAGGCATTATGGCGTGCTATGGACAGTGCTTGGACTGAAACACAGACTTGCCGTGCCACACCAGTACCGCATGGCCTGACGTGCCTCGCGTACATAAAGATCCTGATCGAGAGTGGGCTAAAGCACATGAGTTGTGTTGTGTCGGCACAGCCCTGCATCTAACCTATCCAAAGTCTACGCAGTCCTGTCCATGTCGACTGTTGCCGTAGCTCCTATGCCCCTACCGCTGAGCGGCCGACAACGATTGAGGCGTCAAGGCGAGATGCTATAATATGCGACCACATTGTCGGCTCTCATTCAATCGACGGCTAAAAGGTTTAGAAAAATAGTATTGAAGTCTCTTTTGTGTCTATATTTCAAACTATTAAGTATGACATTTGAACTATTTAACAGTTTATATAGTAATTTATACAATTTTTAACTTACTCTTCGAATTTAAGACTTATCATGTTAATTACTATACCTATATATTGAATGACATATAAAATATATAATTGTTTATAGAATTAGCAAATAGTTTTACCAAATTTATATAATTTCTTCTGTACAACAGACCCTAGAAATCCTAGATCCACCAATGGTTTTCCTAAAATAAAGACAACGAGGGACAAGTAAATTTAATCGGAACTTTCTCTAAGGTCTTCGCAGACGACTTGACCAACTCAATAATCTGTGCTCTTTTTCGATGACTAAGGGGCCCTTTGGTACCACTATTGGGGCCGCTCCCGGAGCAACTTCACAAGGATGCCAGCCAAACGCTTTGGGAGGTGGCTGTTCCACGCGTGAAGTCCCAGTTTTCCCACTCTCACAGGCCAAAGTTGTCAGGTAGAGCGGGAAAAGGGCAGCTTCGTCCCGCTCTCACTCGTCTTTGTGGGGCCTCACGTGGGTATGATCGGATTTGCATAGGGGGCACGCAGGGAGGCGCGCGTGGTGAGAGAAGGCGTGCTGGCATAGGGAATGAAGCTGCTCCGGTGTGGCCGTGTGGGGACGTCGGGTGCACGCGTCTGGTCATTGAGGACGGCCGGGCGTGAGGACGGAGCTCCTCGGAATCAAGAGCGGCTAGGGAGAAGATGAGGAGAGAAAAAAGAACAAAGGAGAGGGGGGAGAAAAAATAAATAGAGCATAGAGGGGCAGTATGGCCATTTCATCTTATTTATCTACCATGAGAAATTGTTTTATCAAACATTTCAACAAATTAAAACAGCTACAACTCTATAAGTGGAGCTGGTACGCCATGAGCCAAAGCCAGAAAAATTACTCCACAAGTGAAACAAACCTGTACCAAACTTGCCATGAGATGCAGTATGACGGGTCAGTGTTGAGTGCCGCTGTTCATCACAGTGTCCCAGAGACCAACATCGCTAGATCAGTCACAAGGATGGGTCGGGTAAGGTTATTAGCCGCTGCTGTTATGTTCAGTGAACCATCGTATGGATGACAACTCGGCATTCATTCATGCATGTGACGAACAGGCACCAATGCAAGCTTCAGTACAATGGGAAACTCAGCTGAAACTTCCATCATGTTGGAATCCAAGGGCTGCACAAGTGCAACTGCAAAGAAATGCATGCCATTGCATCCGCCGGTGCTGCAGCGCAGCATCGCACGCACAGTAGTTACCATCCAAAAATCCAAATCCACACATTCAGTTGATTTGATACTAGTATATGTATGTGGTAGACTAGCTAGATCCAAACAAACATCCTGGCCGATACCATACAAATTTAGAAGATTCCTACTTGGATCCTTGATTCCATCTCTTGAGCGCCTTACAGATTCCCCTTTCGGCCACATTGAACGACGCAAGGCATCATCGTACACGAAGTGGAAACACCAATTAGCGCCAAGTGAATCGATACAAGTACACAGTATTATACAACAAGATACATACGTACATATACTGCGCACAACACCATGCCACACGCTGATGTAGACTGAAGACTACCCTAGCACCAGCAACCAACACACTATGCCAGTACCCAGCCGGTAACAACATGCCATACCCATACATCTTGCCATGTTCTCTATAAAAAGAGGCCACAGCGAGCTTCCAGGGTGGATCACGAATGTCTAAAAGCCACTGCACCTACTAGAGACTTAAAGGCGGCAACAGCGCCAGCAGAGAGCGGCCGCCATGGCGCTTCTTTGCTCACCTCGTCAAGCAAGCTCCTGTTCCACCCTTATAACTCTAGCAGCAAGAGCGCAAGACCAGTCGTAGCACTCACACACTAACCAAAATCCACACGAGAGGGCCGGCTTCCGGCAAAACAAGCTAAGCCGCCTTGACACAAGTACAACACAAACCATATAAAAACGCTAGCTTTGTCCGGCGGCCGTCGTCGTCCCCGTGCAAACGTGTGCTACTCCGACGAGAAGAGCAACTAGCAGCAGGCGGTTTCTTCTCCATCCGCCGGCGCCGCCGCGACGCCAGCAGCTAGCTAGCCGAGGTATGTAATAACTGTTCCATTCCCGGCCGACCGCCGACGGCACCGTGCTGCACGGCATGCGCTCGCGCGTGCTGCGTGCAGGCCCAGTAGCAGCCGGCGGCGCCGGTAGCGACGGTGACGATCCGACGGCTTTGATCCGTTTCTTCGCTTTTCTCTTTTCAGGCCGTGTTTAGATGGGTGAAAAGGGGTGAAAAATGCACTGTAGCACATTTTGGTTTTATTTGACAAAAAGTGTTCAATCATGGACTACTTTGGTTCGAAAGATTTGTCTCGTGATTTTACCCCCTAGTTGTACAATTAGTTTTTCTTTTTATCTATATTTAATGTTTTATGCATATGTCTAAATATTTGATGTGATGGGTGAAAATTTTTTGGGTGGGGAACTAAACCAGGCCTCAGTTCTGCTTTCGCTTTGTAGTTCGCTTTTATAGGCCTCAGTTCTGCTTTCGCTTTGTAGTTCGCTTTTATGCATCAGGACGGGATTCTTGCTTGACCCAGAGGATTAGCCATCCATTGCTGATGCCTGATAGGTTCGTTCTTTAGACGCCGCAGATCCAATCGCGAAGCGACACGTACTGGGGTCAGCTTGGCATTTCAGACTATTTTTTGCACAGTAAAAGTACACAGACTTGTGTTTTCGTAATACTCATTGACTGACTGGGCGTTGTTCGTATTTGAAAATAGCAGACCGTGTTCATATATTACAGTATAGGAGTATGATTTTGACGGGTTTTGTTTTAGGATCATTTTGGGGGTGTGTTGGGTAGGGTGGGACTGACTTTTTTTCAGACCTGTTGGCCAGATTTGGTCCAAAACTGTAGCCGGGCCAACAGTCGGGCTAAGCTCTGTGGGCTAGAGTTGGGCCGAGTTTGTTTTGATTAGCCTACTGCTTCAACAGTGTCCAACAGAAACTCCACGAATTCTTTAGATAAGTGAAAGTTACTCAAAATGTTCTGATTAGTCGAAGATTATTCCTACTCACTCGTCCCAAAATAGATGACACTTTTAACTTTTAGATATCATGTTTGACCATTTATCTTATTAAGTTTTTTTTTTGCCAATAACAAAATAAATAAGTCATTATTAAAGTATCTCTAATAATAAAATAAGTCATAACAAAATAAATCAAATTTATACAAAAATTTTGAATAAGGCGAACAATCAAACAAGATGTCTAAAAAGTAAAAAAACGTCATGTATTTTGAGATGAAAGGAGTATGTTCAATAATAAAAATAGTAATAGTACTAAATAAATATCCTAGTATATTAAAACACGTTTGAGTAACCTTCAACGACAAAAAGAAAAAAGATAAAAACAAAGCCGACAAATTTGTTTAGATTAAGAGAAAGTCCACAGATTAGTGAAAGATTAAGTATTTTCCTATGTTCGGTAAAAATGGTAAATAAATATCCTACTACGTATTCATTAATCAACGTTTTAGTAACTTTCAATGAGCAAAAAATTGCAGCTACGCTGGTTTGTAACACAAATAATCAGACTATTTTGAAAACAACTCGAGCCATCCTCCAGATTTTTCTTTGGGAAAAAATATTTTTAGTAAATTACTCCGCTCTCTGATAGTATTTTATAAGCTTAAAATTTCGCGCTTCCTTCCAAAAAAAAAAGTCCATCACGCGCTATCTTTGAGCCTAGTATGACAGTAAGGTTAGGCCATGTTTGTTCCCAGAAAATTTTGCAAAATTTTTCAGATTCCCCGTCACATCGAATCTTTGGACACATGCATGAAGCATTAAATATAGATAAAAAATAAAACTAATTACACAGTTTAGACGAAATGGACGAGATGAATCTTTTAAGCCTAATTAGACCATGATTAGACAATATTTGCCAAATAACAACGAAAAGAGCTACAGTGCCATTTTACAAAAAATTTTGCATCTAAACGCAGCCTTAATATATCATCACTTGACTCTTGACGGTCTCTTCCCGGCTTGTGCTGTTTAGTCTTTCTATGCACTCTTCGAATAAAGTATTCACTTGGGTCAGTTTTCTCGCTGGCCGCCGGTTCGCTGCGTCTCGTCGTCGTCGAAGCGGGGATGGGATGGTTGATTGCCCAGGTAGTTTGCAGGGCAAGTACATGTTTTGCTGGTCAGATTGGACTGTGGTATTCAGTCTGTACATCTGAAACCCAGTATTTTATTTGCAAATATACCAATATTATTACGTCTACTTGATTTTTTTTTCTTGTGGGAGGAACCAGGGGGCACGTGCAGCCTGCACTGTTTAGGCTTAGTTTTGCTTTTTTTATAGAATCAAGGCTCTCCCAACACCTGATTTTTCTCTCCCTATCTTCTTCCTCGCGACGCCCTGCCACCGCCCACCACCCTCGTCGCAGCGCAGTAGGGTTTTGCCAGAGCTCCAGCGAGACCCATATCGCACCCACGGTGGCCTCCTTCTCCCCCTGACCTGGTCCGGCCGCCTCCGCCGCTGCCAGAACCCTAACACCACCCTCCCGTCCGTCCCCACTGCATGGCCTGCCTCTCCCGAGCCATCTTTTTTTTTTTACAAGGGGCATAAATTAGATTTAGACCAAAACTATTACAAAGTTTTAGTAAAAATGTCACAAACAAATGGGCAAAGCATGTAAAGTGAAATACGATAAGTTTTAAATTATAGCCCAATCCTAAACATAAATTTATCTATAGGAAGATAAAATATGCGTAGCCGTCGACTCCATAGTGGCCTTCATGGAGTTGATGTTTTTTAAATAAATAAATAAATGAAATAAAATAAAAATCCAAGGCTGTTTCTTTAGTTGAAACTTAAAAGGAAGCAATGTCATCACTTACACGACAAAAAAATAGACAATTGAATTTATAAATGGATATTTTGTTTACTCCATTGGCCAGTCAACTTAAAAGGAAGCATCCTCACTTGCACGATTACTCAGACCCGTTAGAGGTCATCGTCGTCCAATCTATTTTCTTAATCCAATCAGTAGCTCCCTTATCAATATCCAATGCACAAAATACTTAAAACAGCATAACAACAGCCGAAAAAGCACGGTTTGCATTGGTTCCACATGATGTAATCAGATGAAAAGAAAAAGGGCAACTGTTTCTTTTCTTTTTTTTAAAAAAGGGACTATCAGCCTGGCAAAAGACAAATACATGCATGGCCTTTATATCACCATCAAGCCAAGCCATGCAAGAGGCGTGACATGCAGCCTCCACTGTCCGTCCAAACCGCCCAATTCCCTCCGCCCACACGCCACGCACGACAGCAACGTCCGCTCCACGCCGCACCATGCGCGAGCGCGTGCCAGTCAACACGTACTCCACGCTAGTGGTTCGGTTGCCACTGGCGCCCGCGGGTCGGGGCTCTCGTGCAGCGAGGTCACCCGCGAGAGCGCGACTGGACTCAACTCGAGCGTCTCCCACCAAAAGTCAGTCGCCACCCTTCCCTCCCAAGCCCCAGCGCCAGCGGCGTGGGCGGGCCCCGTCTCCCTCGCCGGCTTCCTTTCTCGTCTCGTCTTCTCTCTCCCGGCGCCCGCGCCCGCCGAAACACTCTCGAAAGCAAACCGATCCATCACCCAAACCTCGCCCCGCCGCGACCTCGAGCGCGTTTAAAGCGCAGCAGCAGCAAAAGGAAAAGAGAAGCGAGCAGCGAGCGAGGATCCGGGAGCGTGAAGCGCGAAAAAAGCAGGGGAACGAGCGAGGAAGCAACGCGGAAACGGGAAAGCGAGCGAGACAAGCGCCCGATTTGGTCCCCCGCCCGCTTCGTTTCCTCCGCCGCACGCCTGCTCCGGTTCTCCCCCACTACACCACCTCCCCTCCCGCCCCCTCGCCTTCCCGCCACTGCGACCCGCTGCGTCGCCGGAGCGCTGTAGCTGTCACCGCGCGCGCGCCCGCCCCGAGGTGGCTACCGTACTGCCCGCTCGCCGCGCGCGGGCGCTCCCGCTCGTCGTTGGTGGGGTTCTCAGAATTCGTGGTTTGCTGACTGATGTGCTTGTGCGGAATGTGGCTGCAGATCGGGGAGGGGTGCGGTGTCATCTCTCCTGAGCAAGCGGCGCGGCGATGGCCGGGGGGCAGGCGCCCGAGGCGTCGCCCGGGCGGTACCAGCGCCGCCGCGACGAGATCGACGACGACGACTGCGCCGACGTTCTCGGAATCGACGTGCGTGGTCCCGACGCCGACCCGTTCGACATCCCCGCCAAGCGCGCCCCCGTCGAGCGGCTGCGGCGCTGGAGGGTGAGTACCTGACCCCCATTCCCGGCCACAATTCGAATTCGCTGTGCTGTGCCTTCTGCCTTCTGCTACGCTGACTTGAGTGCCTGGTTTGTTGTAGCCGCTTTCTGTAATTCTGGGTAATGTGGTTTAGTTTTGTCTGCATTTACTAAATATAAGTGTTGGTGTGATGCGGAATTTTGGCTATTATTAGAATTAGATTAGAATTATTAATGTATGTGTTGATGTCTGATTTAGCGGGTATTTAGTTTAGGACATTATTGTTAGTACCACTGAATGTTGTAATTAGAATTATTAATGTATATGTGTTCATGTCTGATTTAGCGAAGCATATGTTGAGGTATTTAGTTTAGGACATTATTGTTAGCACCACTGAATGTTGTAGACCTTAACTGCTCATTCCAATTCACTTCATCTGTTCATCACACAACCCAAATCTTATTCTGTGATTACCCAAAAGAAAAATAAGTGAGATGAACTAGCACTGGTAAGTCTAATATTTGACTTTCTTTGGGTATTGCTGGATGCTGCACTGTTGCTTTTGTTTCCTGATGAGATGCTTCAAATTCACATCCCTCATAGCATCCCAACGCCTCCTTAGCCCTTTGGTCCAAGAGCATGTGTTGTGAACTAGTAGCAGGGACTATTGAGTCAGAATTTGGTGACACCATTTTTGTTTGTATATTGGAGTAGTTTATTGGGTGGACTTGATACCTGAAGTAAATACAGCATTGTTTCTTGTTAATATTAAGATATAATAAAGAGTAAAATGCACCGGGTCCTTAACTTTCCCCAAATTCTCAACTAGGTCCATAGACTATCAGGCTTTGGGTCCTTGAATTTTTTTTGATACGTAAAGAGTTTATGGACCTAAGTGGGAATCTAGAAAAAGTTAAGGACTCCAGTGCATTTCACTCAAAGGTAAAAATCAAAGGTTTTACAATGGATACAATCTGGGGTAGAGGAACCGTAGGAGACGACACAACTGCTAGAGAGTGAGATTCTATTGATTTGGGCTAACCCTAGAAGGGTAGCTATATAGTAACCATACATGGGCCACATGGGCCTTAGCCTCATGGGCTTAATACATACTCCAACACCCCCCCGCAGTCTGAACTACCGGCGCAGCGGAGTTCCAGGCTGAACAAGAAAGAACACACGCGACCCCCCCACAGACGCAACTAGCCACCGGTGATGTTGAGGCTGGAGCGAAACTCGGCGAAGGTCGAGGACGGGAGGCCTTTGGTGAAGATGTCCGCGAACTGGGAGGTCGTCGGAACATGAAGGACCCGCACCTCACCCATGGCCACTCGATCACGGACAAAGTGGAGGTCGATCTCCACATGCTTCGTCCGCTGGTGCTGGATGGGGTTGGTGGAGAGGTAGACCGCACTGACATTGTCGCAGTAGACCAGTGTGCTCCGGGAGGGCGAAGTGTGCAGCTCTGCAAGAAGCTGCCGGAGCCAGGAGGCCTCCGCCACGCCGTTGGCGACAGCGCGGTACTCCGCCTCAGCACTGGACCTGGAGACCACCGGCTGGCGCTTGGACGACCAGGACACCAGGTTGCCGCCCAGGAAGACGGCGTAGCCGGAGGTGGAGCGGCGAGTGTCCGGGCACCCCGCCCAGTCAGCGTCGGTGTAGACGACGAGGTCGGTGGAGGAGGCACGGTGGAGGAGAAGTCCGTAGTCGAGCGTGCCCCGGAGGTAGCGGAGGAGGCGCTTGAGAGCCGTGAGGTGAGGCTCCCGGGGATCATGCATATGAAGACAGACCTGCTGAACTGCATAGGTGATGTCCGGCCGGGTGAAGGTGAGGTACTGAAGGGCCCCGGCGAGACTCCTGTACGCAGTGGGGTCAGCCACCGGGGGTCCCTCAACCTCGGACAGCTTGCCCTGAGTATCGACCGGAGTGGAGCAAGGGTTGCAGTCAGTCATCCCAGCCCGCTCCAGGATATCCCGAGTATACTGCCGCTGGTGAAGAAGTAACCCAGCAGGACGGTGCTCAACAGTGACCCCGAGGAAATGGTGGAGCTCACCCAGATCCTTCATAGCAAACTCCTGCTGGAGAGCGGCAATGATTCGGCGGAGAAGTGGCTCGCTGGAGGCTGTGAGGACAATGTCATCAACATAGAGCAGCAAGTACGCAGTGTCAGCCCCATGGTGGTAGACGAACAGTGATGTATCGGACTTGGCCTCCACGAACCCCAGTGTCAGCAAGAAAGTAGCAAACCGGTGGTTCCACGCCCGAGGTGCCTGCTTGAGGCCGTAGAGGGACCTGTTGAGCCGGCAGACCATGTCAGGACGGGTGGAATCAACGAACCCTGCCGGCTGACTGCAGTAAACTGTCTCGGTGAGAAGGCCATGCAGGAAGGCATTCTTGACGTCCAGCTGATGGACTGGCCATGACCGAGCGAGCGCCAGCGAGAGCACGGTACGGACGGTGGCCGGCTTGACCACCGGGCTGAAAGTCTCATCATAGTCGACTCCAGGGCGCTGAGTGAAACCCCGGAGGACCCATCGAGCCTTGTAGCGCTCGAGAGTGCCATCCGCCCGACGCTTGTGGGTCCAGATCCACTTGCCGGTGACGACGTTGGAGCCTGGCGGCCGGGGCACCAACTCCCACGTCTGGTTGGCGAGTAGTGCGGCGTACTCCTCTTCCATCGCGTGGCGCCAGTGAGGATCCAACAGGGCGTCGCGGACGGAAGAAGGTACCGGAGAGACCACCGCGTCGCCTGTCGAAGCCGCAAGGGCACGAGGCGGCAGTGTGCCAGCCGCGTGCCGTGTCACCATCGGGTGAACATGCCGCGGGTGCCGGTGAAGAAGCGGCGGGTGGTAGACCGGCGGTGCACCACGAGTCGGCGGGGACTGTGGTGGTGGTGTCGGTGTCCCCGGCGGAGAAGGGACCACGAGCGGTGGCGGCCGCGGCCTGCGCTGGTACACCCGTACCGGCGCGGCGAACCTCGACGGAGGTGCCGGGGCAGAATCCGGCAACGGCGACCGGCACGGTCCCCCCGGGGCAGAAGCGGGGGACGAAGGCCCCGGGTCTGCGCCAACCGGAGAGGGCAGGGCCGCACCAGAGGACGACGGGTCCGGACCCACCGGGGAGCCGGGACAGGAGGCCGGCAAGGAGCTCGGCGAAGCGGTACCTGCAGGAGACCACGGAAGAGGTGGCTGGACCACCATGTCAGCGGGAAAAAGGGAGGAATGGTCAGGAACCGGAGGAGTGGTGGTGCTGGAGAAGGGAAAGACGGACTCATCGAACACCACATGGCGAGAGATGAGGACCCGTCGGGAGGTAAGGTCAAAGCACCGGTATCCCTTGTGATCCGGGGAGTACCCAAGGAAGACACACCGAGTGGAGCGTGGGTCCAGCTTATGGGAGGAAGTGGCAGCGGTGTTGGGGTAACACGCACACCCAAACACGCGGAGGTGATCGTACCGAGGAGGGGTACCGAAGAGGGCGTGGTGTGGCGTGGGAGCGGGACAGGCAGCAGAAGGAAGACGGTTGAGGAGGTAGGTGGAGGTGTGCAGGCCCTCAGCCCAGAAGCGAGCAGGAAGGGAGGCCTGAAACAGAAGGGTGCGCACGGTGTCGTTGGTGGTGCGAATCATCCGCTCAGCCTTGCCATTCTGCGAGGAGGTGTATGGACAAGACATGCGCAACTGAACACCGTGAGAGAGAAAGAAGGCTCGGGAGGTGGAGTTATCAAACTCGCGACCATTGTCACACTGGACGGCCTTGATGGTGAGGCCGAACTGTGTGGACACCCAAATGAAGAAGTGAAGGAGCGTGGTAAACGTATCAGACTTCGCACGAAGGGGAAAAGTCCACGAATAATGCGAAAAATCATCAACCACCACAAGGTAGTACTTATAACCGGAAATACTTAGAACAGGAGATGTCCATAGGTCGCAATGTACAAGATCAAAAATGCGGGCCGCATGAGAAGTAGAACTACGAAAAGGAAGACGAACATGTCGGCCCAATTGGCACGCATGACACAGTTGCTCATCATGAGCCCGAGTACATGGAAGACCAGAGCTACGACTGAGCTGTATCAGGGCATCACGACCAGGATGGCCGAGGCGCCGGTGCCAAGTAGTAGAGGAAGTAGAAGCGGCGAAGGCAGCTGACAAAACGGACGGCGAAGAAGACGAAGGAGCCGCCGGGAAGCGAAGGGTGTAAAGGGGCCCGGTGCTGTCACATCGGAGCAGAGGACGCCGGGAAGCCAAATCCTTTACAGTAAGACCAGAAGAGTCAAATTCCACAGAACAAGAATTGTCAGCTGTAAACCGACGAATAGAAAGAAGGTTGTGAACCATAGAAGGAGCAACAAGAACATCAGGAAGACGGAAGGAGCCATGAGCACCGGCAGTACCCACAGACGTGACTGGAAGGCACGAACCATTTGCGACCATAATGGACGAAGGAAGAGAGGAAGAGGGAGAGTGGAGCGACGAAAGTATACCGGGGTCAGGAGTGGTGTGGTAGGTGGCTCCTGAATCAGCGATCCACTCGGGTCCGACCGGAGGTGTCAGGCCCATGGTGCTGAACGAGCGAGCCAGAGCCGTCTGGTCCCAGCCGGCGACCCCTGGTAGAGTCCCGGAGGGTGGAGCCCACGGCGTAGCAGGGAAGGCACCAGGAGGAGGACCAGCAGGAGGAGCTCCGGTGAGCATGGCCACCGGTGGACGAGAGTCGGCCCCGGGGGCGTGGTAGGGCCACATGGAGATGCGCCCGGACCACGGGTTCTGGAAGGAAGGCCATGGTGCCCCCCCGGCGGCCCACCCGGTGCCGGAGCCTGGGTGAGGCCACCCCGGCTGCCCCCGCGACCCCCTCCGCGGCGACGACGACCGCCACGACCCCCCCACCTCCGCTCGGCCCGGAGGGAGGGGGACCCAGGAGAGACTGTGGCGGTGGAGCGGACGACCGTGGTGGAGCAGACGGACGCGGCGGAGTAGCAGCCAGAGCCGTCGAGGAAGACGAGGACCCCGGAGAAGCGGTGGATCCCGGCTGGAGCCCCTGCGTGAGCTCCTCCATGACGAGATCGTCACGGACCTCGAGGAAGGTAGGGAAGGGCCTCTGACGGGTGATCCATGTCCTGAGGTGGGCGTAGCGGTCGCTGAGCCCGCGGAGGACGTTGAGAACCAAGATGCGATCCTCCACGGGCCAGCCGAGATCGCCCAGGGAGTCAGCCATGCCCTTCATCCGACGGCAGAACTCGCCAACGGAGAGGTCTCCCTGGACGAAAGTGCGGAAACTCGCGTCGAGGCGCAGAGCCCGGGCCTCGGCGTTGCCCAGGAACTGTCCCTCAAGGGCAAGCCACGCCCGGCGCGCGTCAGGGGAGGTGCGGACGAGGTCGTGGAGGTCCAGAGAGATCGTCCCCAGGATCCAGGAGAGGACGATGCTGTCGAGACGAAACCACGACGGCGTCTGGACGGCGACCGAGGCGTCAACAAGGACGTGGTCGTCAAGGGCGTAGCGGCGAAGAGTGAGAAGCACCAGATCCCGCCAGCGGGCGTAGGAGGGCGACTCCGGCTCGAGGACGACCGGGACGAGGAGGCGAATATTCTGGACCCCCCCGGCCTGATAGTGGAGCTGAGTCACGAGCGGGTCAGCCGGATCGTGCCAGAGGACGGCGGTGTGGGACACACGGCGTCCCGCCGAGACGGAGGAGGCGGCTCCAGCGCCCGGGGAGGCGGGAGAGGCGAGAAGCTGCTCCGCCTCGGCGATCTGGCGAGCCAGGGCGTCAGCCGCACGCACCCGAGCCTGCCCCTCCGCGGCGGCAGCCCGTGCGGCGACGAGGGCGGCGGCGAGGACGGAGTCCGGACGAGAACCAGCGGCTGGGGGCGCCAGGGGAAGATGGCCGGGCCAGCCACCGGCAGCAGCGGAGTCCAGGGGATGGAGCTGCGCCAGGGGAGCCGGCTGGAGCGGCTGCTGCTGGACGGGATGGAGCAGAGGAGCCTCCAGGCGGGCGAGCAGCTGGGCTGGCCGGCCACCGGCAGCAGCAGGAGCGGAGTCCAGGGGCTCCAGGTGAGCCGGCTGCAGCGGCTGGAGCGGCTGCCCCTCCGGGCGGTGCAGCGACTCCAGGTGAGCCGGCTGCAGCGGCTGCCCCTCCGGGCGGTGCAGCGGCTGGGGCGGGTGGTGGCGGGGCCGCTGCTCCACGGCTGCAGGCTGGGAGGCGCCGGGGTCAGCCACAGCCGGGTGGAGGGGAGCAGTGGCCGCCGGTGGAGGGTGGGAAGCAGAGGTGGCGGCGGCTGGGCAGCCGCCGGCGGCAAGGGCCTGGGCAGCCGCCGGGCCTGGTGAGGCAGTAGGGGCGGCAGCTAGGATCTGGGCCCATGTGGAAGAAGAGGAGAGGGGAGGGAAATGGCTGTAGAGTGAAAGGTGGGGAGGAGGGGCGCCGGCCATGGCCCTGCTGGCCGGCGGCGGCAGCCACCAGCAGGGGGCGGCGGCTGGGCAGAGGTGGGAGAGAAAAAAAAAACCTAACCCTAGGCTCTTGATACCATGCTAGAGAGTGAGATTCTATTGATTTGGGCTAACCCTAGAAGGGTAGCTATATAGTAACCATACATGGGCCACATGGGCCTTAGCCTCATGGGCTTAATACATACTCCAACAACAACAAAACCATCTCACATATGTTTAGATTGATTGAATACAATAAGAAACTGTAGGAGTTGACAGTTTACACAACAAAATCCACCTATGACCATTCACCATCTCTAATGCGTCCTCCTTTGAAAGAAAAATGCAATTTACCGTACTAGTTTCTAAAACAAATGATTGAATTGCCTTGGAGGAGCTGAAATAACTCCAGGGTTAGCTAGTTGATTTCATTTGTTAACGTCTTTCATGCTTTGTGAGCTAGATAGAAGTCCGTCTGTACAACAGGGCTTGCCAAATTGACATTAGCATTCTTTCTGAAGAAATGGAGCTTTCTCTGCGGATGAAGCACATGATATTCATGGTGTTCATCCATGAAGAAATATGTTATAATGTCCTTGGCCTGAATTCTAGTGCTTCAAATCTGCCATGCTGTCGCATAATTCAACCAATGTGAATGTGGTACTGTGGTGGACTAACAGTAAATCACTCTCCATTCCTTTTGTTTGATGTTAATGACTTTCATGCTCTCCAAGATATGACATTAACAGCTACTGTAATGACTATATGTTAGTGACAGTTGGTAAAATTATAACATTTTTTGTTTGTGGGCATATGGCCAATGTAGATTGTTTGTGAAATAGCTGGACTGCCCAGATTCTAATAACAAAGAACACATTGAAACACCCTTGTTTTTAAGAGAAGAGGATGAACCTTCTTATTTTTAACAAACAACAATTGAGGGGAATAAAATTCTTAACTAGTTCATGCATGGTTTCCTGTGCTTCAGACATTCTTGTTCTGAAATTTCCAATAATTACTTCAACTAGTGCTGCTGCACATGCAGCCATAACTGTTTTTATCTGTTCACTAATTTTTACACGTTCTTATTGTGTTTTTTGCCCCTTTGGCAGCAAGCTGCACTTGTCCTCAATGCTTCTCGACGATTCAGATACACGCTTGACCTAAAAAAGGAGGAGGAGAAGGAACAAATAAGGAGGAAGATAAGGGCCCATGCCCAAGTCATACGGGTATTCATTCTATCTTATGTTCCTGGAATGCATTTTTATGCAATGCTGCACCTTTTTCGTTTGATGGATCTGAGTTTGAATGTAATCAGGCTGCTTTACTTTTCAAAGAAGCTGGGGAAAAGCAGAATCCTGAAACAGAATTGCCAGGTAACTGTTTTTGATAATGGTTGTCTTTTAGTTTTAGGCTTCACGGAGTGTACAAGTGTCAATATTTTAGTTGTAATTATCAGTGACATTTGTCCACATGATCAACATCTTTGTCAAGGATTGGTTGCTACTAAGTTGAGGACCTAACAGCATATTTATCTATAGTTGTGCAAAAATGGCAATGCTGCTTTTGTAATACTTCATTATTGTTCATTTTATGCAGAAATTCTCCCACGTGGGTTTGGAATTGGAGAGGAGCAGCTGACAGTGATGACTAGGGATCATAATTATTCTGCTCTGCAAGAATATGGAGGGGCATGTATCATTATCTTTGAAAATAAATTTGACTCTCCAATTTATGACCAGCCAATTAAGGCATGCCTGTCTTCTTTGAAAATTAGGTCAAAGGGCTCGCAAATTTACTGAAAACCAACCTAGAGAAGGGAATTCATGGCGATGAGGCAGATTTGTCATGCAGGGCAAATGCTTTTGGGCCTAACAGATATCCTCGCAAGAAAGGAAGGAGCTTTTGGGCAAGCTTCCTTACCCAATTTAACCGCGATTACTCTATTAAAGCTATTGCTTTAACAGTTAACATTTTTTTTTCTTTTGGTGGGGGTGGTTCTGTTTCTACAGGTTTTTCTTTGGGAGGCCTGCCAAGATATGACACTAGTTATCCTTATCATAGCTGCAGTAATTTCTCTAGTACTGGGCATTGCAACCGAGGTCAACTCCTTTAGTCTATCCTATGTTTTTTTCCTGTTCTTTTATGCTATCATTTGTCGACCATTTGCTATTTATGCTCATCTGCTTATGAATTTGAAGTCTGTTATATAAGCTTTCAGAAACAATGTTTTAGTTGAGCACTTTACCTATACAGTTATGCTTTTAAACATATGTTTTGTTTATTAGTTCTAACTCCAAGGGTTTCACCAGGGTATCAAAGAAGGCTGGTATGATGGCACTAGTATTGCATTTGCGGTCTTTCTTGTGATAGTCGTTACTGGTATGATGCTTGTTTTTTGACCCTCTAATCTATGTATTCATTAATGCTCTAAGCAACAGAATATAATAGGATGGTGCAAATCATGGGTTCACTTATTCTTGAACTTTCTGAGTAAATGCTGTAATTTTGGGAGGCAGAATCCAGATTTGTTTTATCCTTACTCTCAGTAATATGTATGTAGTGTGCAGGATTGAATCCTTACCAATATGCTTCCAGGTTGCTGTATAGTTTTTTTTAGTGCCTGTCTTTCGCCTTTGCTAAACGATTTCCCATTGAGATTAAAAGTTCCACCCCTAACTATTTTCTTCTCTTATTGTGGTAGCTGTTAGTGACTACAAGCAGTCGCTGCAGTTCCAACACCTCAATGAGGAGAAACAAAACATACAAGTGGAGGTTTGTGAAATTTAACTACCATACAAGTTTGGGTCAATAGATTGTAGCACTCTAATTTAGTTTCATCATGCTGTGTTCAGGTTATTAGGGGTGGTAGAAGGATTCAAGTATCAATATTTGATATTGTAGTCGGTGATATTGTGGCTTTAAAAATCGGTGATCAGGTAAGGAAGCAAATATATTTTGCTTTGATTTATAGGTTATGGCTAATGTTTGTGTTCCTGACATTATAATCGTATCGAAATGACATTTTTAGGTCCCAACTGATGGTGTTGTAATCAGCGGTCATTCTCTTGCCATTGATGAGTCCAGTATGACTGGGGAAAGCAAGATTGTAAGCCACATTTTACAGTTTACACTCTACCCAGAATCAAGTTTCCCCATGGTTAGCAAACACACTAAACAATGCTTCTTCTGTTAGGTTATGAAGGATCAGAAGTCACCCTTTTTAATGGCTGGATGCAAAGTTGCTGATGGTTATGGTACCATGTTGGTGAGTGATTGTATTTTGCCCTCCATACTCCTTACTTATTTTTCTGTTTTGTTCTGAAAACTACATGTTCTTGAAGAAAAAGAGGCTAGGCTCAATTTGATTGATTAAGTGTATGTTTACCCACTCCTGAGAATATTTCCAGTGGTTCACTTGTGTTAAGCCCTCCATACTCCTTACTTATTTTTCTGTTTTGTTCTGAAAACTACATGTTCTTGAAGAAAAAGAGGCTAGGCTCAATTTGATTGATTAAGTGTATGTTTACCCACTCCTGAGAATATTTCCAGTGGTTCACTTGTGTTAAGGACTAACACCCTTGACTATTACTATACCTTAACAACTTGCAATTACAAAGGGGTATCCTATATCTGTAGTCACCAAGTTCCTAGGTCGATTGGGTCGAGGAACATTTTTTTTCTTGAACAACGTAGGAGAGCTGCGTGTCATTTCATTAAGAAAGGAAATCTTACAAATGTGAGGGCTAGAACAAACCTTGCCAACACACCCTACTTACACTAATCCATAGCTAAAAAGAAATTTGCGCCACTGCAAAAATAAAAGCCCGATCATGTCCAGCTTTCCATACTAGGTCACTAAGGGCTTGGAGCAAGCGACCTCAGGATAAGCACCTGAAGAGCAGAAGCACCAGCCGAACACCACAAATGGCATTCCTCTACCATTTGAAGAACCTGGACATTCAGACGAGTTCCTTCAAAAACAGCAGCTGTTGAGGAACATGGAACACTATTTAAGAAAGGTTTTGCCAAGGCTGAGATGAAATTGTTCCCCTGTTCCCCGGATGATGAATGTGGCATCGTACCTGTACCATATTCTTGGTGACACTGGTATCCCATTTATTTATTTTCTCCCCCTCCCCCCTCCTCCCTTGACAGGCCTCCCACATTACTAGGTCACTACTGGTGCCATACATTTCCCTTCCTCTAGCATTCCAATTCCTACCTGAACTTGAGCCACCACTGTATGTCTCAGCAGCTCCCTTGCTGATTCATCACTTTAGCTCTGCTTCCCCTGCTTGGCCATGTGCATTTAGTCCTCCTTCAGTATTTCTCCTAGTGCCTTTCTTGGCAATCATGGTTGCCAAATTGCCGATGATTTAATGACCTACTTTTTGCTTACTCATGCAGTCCAATTCTAAATGATTATGGCCTAATAGATCGCTAGACCTCATCGCTGATGTGGACAAAATAGCCTTCCATTGGATCCATGGTGCATAATTGCCAATGAAATCCATAGTAGGGTACTCATGCTTAAAGGTTCAAACACTGGTTTCATTGTTTTAGGGGTTTAAAACTGTTGGACAGTGGATTTGGCCCAACTCAGTGTCTCAGTATAACCACGCGCCGCCGCGCCTACAGTCCAAGGCCCATTGGAGTCCCCAACCAAACAAAACCTTAGGCTTAACTCTGCCCAAAACACTAGTCTTGATAGGTGAAGTTTGCCCCCCTGAAAGTGTTGTAGATTGGGTATTATGCGTGGGATATATCGTATTGAGCCTCTCAGGCAGTATATGTAAAGTACATAGACTTTTGACTTGAGGAGCAAGTTGCCTCGCCTGTATACATACGACAGTATCGAATTACAATCCTAACTATCAAATATACTCTCAACACCCCTGCCTTATATTATATGTTGTGATCCCCCACCATCAACTTCCGTTGTGAAACTAAACCTAGCAAAATACACCCATTCCATATCTGTTGTTCATTTGTGTGTATATGGATTTTTAATTATTGCTGTAGATTGTACAAATGATTACACTTTCAGCTAGAGTAATTAATAGTGCAAGTTAGTTTGTGACACCCCTAAGAAAAGTCCTTATTAACAGGCTTTTCAATGAGGCATGGATGTTTTGTGTATATGAACGTTTCCAGTTCTTTGCAGGTAACGGCAGTTGGCCTTAACACCGAATGGGGTTTATTAATGGCCAGCATATCAGAAGACAGCAATGAAGAAACTCCTCTGCAGGTTTCACCCTTTTATCTTTCACTGAAGATTTGACCAGTAATTGTGGCCTTGCTTACATTTTATGGTGTACTTCATGGGTTTATCTTTTCTCTTTAAGGTGCGGTTGAATGGAGTAGCAACATTCATAGGTATCGTAGGGCTTTCTGTTGCTGCTATGGTCCTCGTAGCCCTCTTTGCAAGGTAATAACAATATCTGTAAGTCTTGACGATTAAAATTTGAATAGCTCAAGTAATAACCCTACAGTTGAAGGGCAGACTGTCACGCTGATTCACAACCCTATTTTTTTTGTCCTTTTAGTATTCTGGAACTGCTAAAGCACTACAAAGAATATTGCAGACACAACTGACAATATGATGATCTCTGTCTATTAGAAATGACCTATGACTCAATATGAACTGATCTATATGTGAGAGCGAGACAAACAGCATCAGACTTATTATTTCCCTTTTCGTGTCACCCCCTCCCCCCCCCCAAGTGTTATACTGCAGATCTTTTTTTTCTGCTGTAAATCCGCTGTATATATGTCAAATTAGATTTTTTTCCCCTTTGCTTCCAGATATTTTACAGGACATACTACAAATTCAGATGGCTCTGTTCAGTTTGTTAGGAGGCACACGAGTGTGAAAGCTGCAATATTTGGTTCAACAAAGATACTAACTGTTGCGGTACGTAGTGGCTGTTTTTACTTTTTAGTACATTGTAGACATATTTTTTTAATTAAATCTTATACTGCTGAATCATCTAGGTAACTATTGTTGTTGTCGCTGTACCTGAGGGCTTGCCGCTGGCTGTCACACTAACGTGAGCTGATATATTCTGGCGTTTTCTTTAATATTCCATTTTATTTTAATTTCTCAATGTTCTTTTCCCCTTTCATCAGCCTGGCTTATTCCATGCGAAAAATGATGGCCGACAAAGCACTGGTACATATTTCTCCAGATTAGTTTATGATGTATTCTTCCAGTTATCACATGTTGCTAAGCATGGCAATTTTCAGGTGCGGAGGCTTTCTGCTTGTGAAACAATGGGTTCAGCTACAACTATTTGTAGTGATAAGACTGGTACATTAACATTGAACCAGGTTAGTTGTTTTTGTTTTGAAATGGGCCTTGTACTTATTCTTTATTTATTAGTTGGTACTATGTAGTAAATTGCCTCTGGTTTTGTGATTATTTGACCCCGGAGCTTTTTGTTGTTCAAGATGACTGTTGTGCAATCGATTGTCGGTGAAGTAAAGCTGCAATTTCCTGCTAATGTTGATAAACTGTCACCTACTGTAGTCTCACTTGTACTTGAAGGAATTGCACAGAATACCTCAGGCAGTGTGTTTGAGGCACAGGTAATGTTGTCTTCTCATCACACAACTACGTTTACTGCATTAGACTACAAAGGTGAACTTAGATAGTTCTTTATGAAATAATTTTGTAAGACAGTTGCAGCTACTTTGCATTCAGCTTTTAACTTGGGCTGCTGATTTTGTGGCGCTGTTGCAGAACACTGCACACAAACTTTTTTTTTCAATGGGTGTGTCTGGGTGTGTGGGGGGAGGGATTTCTTTGTCCTCATTTAGTTTTTCTCCTGTGTGTTTGAGAAAAAAAATTTAAATGAATAGTTCCTAGATCAATGGCCAGTTAATTGGGTTTCTATGTATTTATTTGGGAAAGTTTTAATTTTACAGGCGAGCATGTGGCTTTTTCGTTAGTGTGTGTCTGGTTGTTTGGTGTATGGGTTACAAACCCTTTTCTTCTTAATATAATGATATACAGCCCTCCTGCGTGTTCATGAAAAAAATATTTATTTGGGAAGTAAGAGATATGTGGCTTAGTAAAGTGGAGATAGGCTAGATAGGACTTAGGAGTCTGTTCATGTCTGTATTCCGTAAAAGAGAGATCCTTGTATCCATTTTAAGGAAATGACTGGTGATGCAGCAAAAGGCTTTGCCCACCAAGTTGGTTTAATCAAAATCTCTAATCAACAAGATGCCTGGCGACTAGAGGGGACCATCCTTGGTGGGTGGCTGAGCTTAAGTTTTTTATTTTTTCAGTTTGATTACTGTTGAAACTGTTGAAATGGTTATTCTGGGATGTATTTTGTGATTTTGTCTTCTACATTTGGCATATCTAAATTCTTAGCGAGTTGTCTCTGTGTATGTCAATTTCTTTACTGCTTCTGTTATCATTGATGCTACTTAGAGTGGTCTATATCTTCTGATACAAAATATCATATTTGCATATTTGTATCCCTTCTATAACATCCTAAATTGTGGCTTATCAGGATGGTAGCGTCGAGGTAACTGGTTCACCAACAGAAAAGGCTATCCTATCTTGGGGTCTTGATGTAAGTTTATTAGCAATTAAAAATGACTTCTATTTCTGGTGACATTGTTAAAACTTAATTTCATTTCTAATAACTACATTTTTTCCTTACCCTGCTGATACCTCATAGCTTCGTATGAAATTTGCGGAGGAGAGATCAAGATCTTCTATAATTCATGTCTCTCCCTTCAACTCTGAAAAAAAACGCGCTGGGGTTGCAGTGGTTGCGGTAATTCCATCTGCATTTTCTTTTTCACTTTGTCTTTATTGTTTGTTTGAGCTCTGGCTTACTATTAGATTATTCCTGCTTTCTGGTATCCTTTTTGTTGAAATGATTGATGCCAGCTTTCTGTGTGGATGAAGTATTTTGAGAGACTTTGCTAAATACAAGGCTACATAATACATATAACTTAAAATGATGACATATTCTGAAATTTACTCTTTTTTGTAGCTCTGTTTCTGTATGTTGATTGAGTTCCAAATTTTACTTTAGGATAAATTGTTGCATCTTATATATTGAGATTGCTTATGTCTTCTCAACCATCCTTTGTCATTTGCCTGTGCTTAATAATATGACACTGTTGAAGTACTGATGTTTTCATATTGAAGATCTTGTACCCAAATGTACTGTTGTTCAAATTTGAAATCAGTTGACCCAAAGCATTCCGCAGGCACTTAATTCCAGTGAAGGGAGCAGTAATCTTGTTCATGTGCCATTTTCAGGGAGATTCGGATGTTCATGTACACTGGAAAGGAGCTGCTGAAATTGTTCTTGCCTTATGCACAAGTTGGCTCGATGTGGATGGCTCAACACATGTAATGACACCTGATAAGGTAGAAACACTGGCCCCCTCCATTCCTAAATAGATTTCATTTTAGGATCCTGTACAAGAACAACAACCAAGGAACACATATAGAAGACTAGCTTCACGCAGAGCCTTCGTCAGGTTAATTATTGTTCTTGGGATGGTCTTTAAGCTATTCCATAGTGTTCCATCCAGTCATAAAAACATGTTGTTTGGGACAAGATTTTAGTCGAACCTTAAAAAACTAAATCTCCTGTCATAAAAACATGTCGTTTAAGACAATATTTAGTTAAACCTTAAACTACAAGCACCAATAACTTAAAAATTGTTTAGTTTGAAAACATGCAAGATGCAAATTATATTATATGTGTGGAATTTTATTGAAAAATATTTGCAACTCTTATAAATTTGAAGGATTTTAAGAACATATTCTAGTAGAATGCCTCGAAGGCTGCAAACTCAAATGTGACAAGTATTTTTGAGGGACGTGTAAGGAAAACATGGTAAAAAATCATCTTGGAAAGCTATAATTGCAGATTTGAGAATAGATGTATTTTGACACTTCTCATTTCCACATCGATCTTTCAGGCTAATCAACTCAAGAAACTTATAGAAGATATGGCTGAGCAAAGTCTTCGATGTATTGCTTTTGCTTATCGAAATCTTGATCTGAAGGATGTTCCAAGTGAGGAGCAAAGAATCAACTGGCAATTGCCAGATAATGAATTGACTCTTATTGGAATTATAGGGATGAAGGTATATGCTCATGAACTTACAAGTGTTGAATTATGTTGCTTGTTCTAGCTCTTGTAGCTGCTTGTTTGTTGCTGAGTTTCCCTGTTTATTTGCAGGATCCTTGTCGCCCTGAAGTAAGAGACGCTGTCGAACTGTGCAAAAAGGCTGGTGTTAAGGTATGCATTTGTGTTGTGTTCATGCCTAAGCAAACATTTGAGGGTTGTTTGAAATAATACAAGCCTATATCTGTCTCAGAAATATGTGTGCTGAGGTTTCTTGCATAATATTTCATTATTAAATATTATTCTTCATATAATACCCATGTTAGAAAACCAGCTTTCGTGAAATTTTCATGAATTTGTATTCCTTTACTGGTTAGCTCAGTATAATGTTTGATAATTTTATTTTTCTGTTTTGAGATGCAACTCAATATGGTAAAGTAAGTGAATCTTCTAACATGGGTACTTGGTAAAGTGGATCTCCTACCATGGGTATTTATCTATTATCTCTAGATACAAAAGCTCTTCATTTGTATTTAGTGGCTGTGAAAGCGCATGAATGTTGGCCATGTTAACTTTTCCTAAAATTTTGTCTGCATTACTGAAGTAATCACAAATCTAGCCTGGCTTCTATGGTTTCTGAATTCCTTCTAAATAAATAGGTACGAATGGTAACTGGAGATAATCTGAAGACAGCTAAAGCAATAGCACTTGAGTGTGGAATACTCGATGACTCAGAGGCATCTGCACAAGCTATAATAGAGGGAAGAGTTTTCCGAGCTTACGATGATACTGAAAGGGAGAATGTTGCCGACAAGATTTCTGTAAGTCTAACTCATTTGTGCTTGAAAAATATATTTATGAACTAGGGCTGCATCCCTAGTTTATTAATGTAATGATTAATATGTGTTTTAGGGTATTTGGTTAATTAATCATCCTGAAAAATTGTGTGCATGTTGTCTTACCTTACCTTTGCCTGTTTTGACGAACAAAAAGGACTATGGGCCTATTGTTTATATATTTGATATCATGTTGCATAGTTTAATGGGGATCAGTTATTGCCGTTCACACACACACACACACACACACACACACACACACACACACACACACACACACATATATATATACACACACACACACACACATATACTATTATGTATCTATACTCCATTACAAATTATAGGCCGTTTTGGCTTTTCTGTATACATAGTGTATATCTAGGTGCATAACAAAAGCTATGTACCTAGAAAAGTTTAAACGACCTATAATTTGGGATGGAGCCACGGAGGTAGTACTATGCAACATAATTTAGTTTGGGTTGATTGAGTCAAGGATAATTTAGTTCTTGTGACTGCTAATGTCCCTATTCTTAACTTCTGATATCCTATGTTCTGTCATTCTGTTAATATTCATGCACTACTGTTAATGCTAGATAAACAATTGAATCTGTGTTCCACAAACCAGTAAGACAAAATGTTCACCTTTTTCGGTTTCCTCTAGCTTGCTAGCTGGTTTTGTCGAGGCAGTTTTTGACTCTTTATTTCATCATGTATAAATGGACAGGTGTTCCGTGTTTGGTCCTTGGATTACACTTTATATTAATCATTATGTACTGTTGCTGTTGACTGTTCTACTGGGATTAACGATCTATCAACAATACATTGCAGGTGATGGCACGATCTTCTCCTAATGACAAACTTCTCCTCGTAAAAGCTCTTAAGAAAAGAGGCCATGTTGTAGCCGTTACTGGTGATGGGACAAATGATGCTCCTGCATTGCATGAGGTACATTCAATTTGGGAGTTCGTATTTTGAATGAATACAAGAATTCGCCATGCTTGTGGTTATATGATGCACTATTTGGTAATACGGTACTAATAACATGTTGAGGTTTCTTTCTTCTCCTTCTCAATCTTATCATTACTATTTATCAGGCAGATATTGGTCTTTCTATGGGCATCCAAGGAACAGAAGTAGCTAAAGAGAGCTCAGACATAATTATTCTGGATGACAATTTTTCTTCTGTTGTGAAGGTTTGGCATATTTTTTAGAATCTAACGATCTTGATAATACAGCCTTGTCTTATATGTTGTTCATTTTTTTATATTCTAGGTGGTTCGCTGGGGTCGCTCTGTTTATGCGAATATCCAAAAGTTTATTCAGTTCCAGCTTACTGTAAATGTTGCAGCTCTTGTCATCAACGTTGTTGCTGCTGTTTCCTCAGGAAATGTTCCTCTAAATGCTGTTCAGGTTTGTATAAACATCTGTAGTATGTTCTTGTAAATAAGTACTGCTATGCTAAATAAGATAGTTAGTGTGGTTATGTTGATATTTTAAGTTTTTAACTGCTACCGATGTCTGAATACCAAGAGATAACTTACTCTTGCCGCACCCCGTTTCCCAACTTGCAGTTTCCTGAATTATTATAAATGGTTGCAATGTTGCATGCTGCAATTTGTGGTTGTTAGCATTATACACTTGGTCTTGTCTTGTTGCTCTCCATTTTGTGCTACTAACCTGAACCAAATCCTGCTAATTAATTTTATTATTCTTTTACTAGGTGAATCAAGTGCTTTATGTGTAAACATGAATTAGTTACAGACAAATGTAATCCAAAGCTAAGCTATTAAAGATATATGCACAAATGTGATGTAATAATTATTAGGAATAACATCTTTTCTTTTGAGTAATACGTTTTTTTTTCTTGAACACAATATAGTTGTGTATATTTATATTATAGAGCGAGAGAAAGGGGATGAAATCCCATACAAGGCAACCTCTATGCCTCACCTACGAGACAAGAAGGTTGCAAGGAAAGAACACACACACAACACTCAAACCCTTTTTACAAGGAACTGGCCTTTCTAGACACCTACACTAGCATCTCTCCACGACCAAAAAATAGATCCTGAAGTTTTCGAGCACCAGCAAAGCACCATGGACTCACTTCCTCTTTGAAGGAATGCTGTACCCTTGCTAGGGAAGGAATCACAACGGCAAAACCTCTATTCCTGTGAAGCCACAAGGTCCATGCTCCTTGGATCACCATACTGTTAAAACCTTGGGTATTCACAACTTTTTCGTTTGCTTGTCTCCACCAATCAGTGAGCTCTTCTCGTTCCTTCTAGATACAGTGCGCTCAAGCCTAAGAGGTGCTAGCAAATTATACCGAAATTGCCTAGCGAAAACACAATTAGTGAGGATATGCTGCACTGTCTCTTGGTCACAAATAATACAGGGAGTCGTCTTTGGGATAACCAGTCTGCAGTCCAGCACTTATCTCTAATCGCCATCCATAAAAACATCTTGCATTTGGGAGGTCCAAAACCGCTGCCAAGGCTCAAAGGTTATTGAACCAAAACATAGGCTCTGTAAATGGATTTAGAAGTAAAGACTCCACTCCCCTCATGTCTCCAAAAAATGTAGGTCATCTTCCTGTGTTAGAGTGAACTCCTCAGTAATGCATTATAAAGGCCATGGCTTACAAATAAATGTCAATGATGAGTACTGTGAAAATAATATTGCCAACTTGACATGAACCAAACCAACTTGTTAATGAACAAAGTGTAGTTAAAGTATTAAGTTTTTATTTGAAAGTTGGACACCAACAAGTATTAGCTTCCTTTTGTTTCTTATACAGCTTCTCTGGGTTAATCTCATTATGGACACACTTGGTGCTCTTGCTTTGGCTACTGAACCACCAACGGATCAACTTATGAGGCAGCTACCTGTTGGAAGGAGGTTAGAAGTCTTTTCCTTTTGAATCATTATGGGTGTGATTGGTTGCTTCCACTAGGCTTAGCCTGCATTAGGCCTTATGCAGCATAACCCAATCCACCATAAATATATGCAATATGTTGGTGTTTGGTTGTCCTCCGCACTTGCAAACAAAAAGTAAGATTGCTTTTGGTTGGTTACATGATGTTGCATTGAGTGTGGTCACCTCCATGTTCTAGTATAGGTGGGGGAGGTGAGAAAATTCTGTTGTGTGGACCTCATCAGCTTGTGCAACCTGCATGATTTGCCTAATATGACCAATTCTGGCATACTAGCTAATCCAGCATTGGGCCTGTTATGAATACTATGCAAGCCTGCATAAGGGCCTCTGCAGTCAACCAAACATGGATAAGCTGCACTGTACAATCCTGGATGTAAACTAATGCAGGCAACCAAACAAACAGATCTAACACAAAATCTGCATCTGCACTTTATTTTTCTGCAAATATCATCTTTTATTCAGTTAGCAGTTAGTCGTTTATGTTTCAAAATTTTCAGTAATCAACCTACAATAACATGGTGACAATATTGCTGCAAAAGCACTCCACAATCTGGTTTTCTAGCATACCACCCTTCAAACCCAGTTTGCTATTTTAGCACTCCTTGTTAATTACTTCCTTATTTTTCCCCCATCATAGAATCGTGCACACAATTGAATACCAATGGCTCAGTTATTTCCACCATCTCCACAGTTATTCCCAGTTCCTTATCACCTCTCTCTGCCTTCAACCTTCCATCTACCTCCCCTCTGGTCACCAGTTCACCACACATATCGTAGGCTCCTCCAAACTCATTGCCTCATCCTTCCAGATTTGCCAGCAAAGAGGCAGTGTGCTTTATGCTGGCTTCATGTGCTGAAAGACACTGAGGTGCATCTTCACTCTTGGGGTTCCCTAGCGGTGAGCTCAATAGCTTATGCAAAGTGGTGTTGCTCTACCTGTCTACCGCTTGTTGCCATGGGCAGCAATGCATCCTGTGGCTCCATGGTTTGTGTTACTCATGTGCTGCGTTCATGGACACGTTGCACCATGATCACATCCACCGGAGTGTCCCACGTCGAGGCCCAACACCATGTACACATCCACAAGAGAGGGCGAGGGAGGGCTCCGCCATGGCAAATGAGGAGGGGAGGAAGACGACCGGCTTCATGGAGTGCTAGCAAAGATAAAAACTTGAAAGTATGGAGTGCTAGAATAGCAACCTGGGTTTGTAGAGGTAGTATGCTAGCAAACATGTTCATGGATAGTGCATAGTGTTATTGAGGCAATTTTGCCTAATATAATGGTTAGTTGCAAAGCTCTCTTCTCCGAATAAAGGTTGTTAAATACTCCTACTTCAATCAGTTTGTAAGGCATCTGCACATGTCAAGATTAGTACTTTATTTGGTCCTACATTAGGTGAAGTTACACAGAATGGTGCTGATTGATTCATAAGACAGAAAATCATTGATCTATGAAAGTTTGTACCAAGCTGTAAAAATGATTAATACTCCATATTATTACACATAAGTATTCCCTCTGGTCACAAACATTGACGTCTTGGATAATATTCAGTCAATTTTGTGAAACTTCCATAACCTCATAAAACCATTAAAGTTTACACATATATTTCAGTAGAAAATAGTGTTCAAAGATACTAAAGGTTGTGCTCTGTCCAAAATGCCAAGTATTTTAAAGTTTTAACTGGAGGGAGTATCATATGTCGAAGAAGCTAGTTGCCGAAGTTCAGTTTTGAAGGTCCTGCCAGCTGCCTTACAAAATGCCTCTTTTTTTCATGAAAAGTAGAGAGTAGAATCTAGTGTCTATTTTATGTTTATTTATGTTAGTTGTGGATGTACACCCTTGCTACCTAGGTTCTGTTACGAATAAAGAGAGACTCAACTAGATGATAATATTTAGGCCCAATAGGGACCATATATAGAGTACATGGGAGACACAAGAGGGAAACCCTAGGCTAGAAGATTACACTAATACCCTTGACTATTATACCTTAACACAAGTCATCATTGGCTCAAATTTTGTTGATTATTTCTTCTTATTTACAATGCCACCTAGTTACACCTAGGTTGGTTGAGTTTTTTTAATGATGTGTTTATTGTTAGTACTTATTTGTCATTTTTCTTTTTTATTACTTGTTACTGGTTCATCAGGGTCTGTGTAACCTTTTACTGGGCATCACCATTTAGCTTGACACATATCTTTCTTAAGGCTATATTGTTCCTGCATTGAAAATGTAATTTCCTGGTGAAGGAAGCACCCAAGAAATAGCATATTCTTTGCATTTCAGAATAATTTAAAATTAAAGGATTCATTGCATTTTTTTTCATAATTGTTTGTTTTATATGCTTAAATGGCTAACATTCTTGTGCATTTGATGCAGAGAACCTCTTGTGACTAATATCATGTGGAGAAACTTGTTTATTCAGGTATTGAGGTCCTGCCAGATGTTGTCAACTTTAAACTGACTGAACTACTTTTTGTTAAATATTGACGTTTATGTAACCACAGGCTGTCTTTCAAGTTGCTGTCCTTCTGACTCTCAACTTTAGGGGTCGGGATCTTTTGCATTTGACTCATGACACACTAGATCACTCCAGTAAAGTGAAAAATACACTTATATTCAACACATTTGTCTTGTGTCAGGTAACAATTTTTTGGACAACTGATTTCGCTTTTATTCTTAGATTTTCTTCATTTGAAGCAAGGGATATAATATGTTAGTAACCGCTAGCATATGTGTAAACCATTCTTGGAATTGACAAACCTTGAATCCTTAACTTCACATTTCCCAATAGGTGTTTAATGAGGTCAATTCTCGTAAACCAGAAGAACTGAACATCTTTGCTGGAGTTTCGAGAAATCATCTTTTCTTGGCAGTAGTGAGCATAACTGTTGTGATGCAGGTATGAAGGGGTTTTAGATAGTTTTAGCAATAAATTCATGATTTTAAGGATATAACACTTGCTGACATGCCTTTTTGTATGTCAGGTGATAATTATTGAGTTCCTCGGGAAATTTACGTCGACAGTGAGACTCAACTGGAAGCTTTGGCTTGTTTCTGTAGTTATTGCTTTTATAAGGTAAGATACTTTTTTCCACTTTAAGAACCTTAATTGTTTTGTAGGGATAAGCTATGCTTTCTTAAATAATTTGATGGAGAGATCTAATAGCCTCCTGAACTTTTGGGCAACATCCATCTGACCAGGCGACCACCAGATATAAAAGATCAGACATCCTATTCCTGAACTTGTACCACCAGTTACATGTTTTTTTAACCCATTGTTGCTGGTGGTTTTTGCTTATGTTGGTGGGTGATGTCCCTATTGTGTATTATCATGATGGGGACAATTTGTAGCTATAACTTTGTGTCAGAATCGTTTAAAAAATAGTTTGTGTCAGGGAGGAGGATTAGGGCAAACCTCAGCACCCCGGTCGACCCTTCCTCTCAAGTCCACTACATTCTTGTCTTTCCTCTTTTCACGCAACAGCATTGCAGTCCTGATCCACAGCCGCAGCCTCTGGTCATCTAACTCGGCAGTGGCGTTCTGGCATTTTAGTTTCATATAATATAACTTTCTATGATTATTCGATTGTCTAATTATTTGTCTGCTAGCATTTTGAATTTAAAACAGATGAGATTTAATTTCTGATAGGTGTCCTAGAGGATTGACAGCTTGCTTGTAATTAACTATTGCCTGGTCATGCAGTTGGCCCTTAGCTTTTGTTGGAAAGTTCATTCCAGTTCCGAGGACTCAATTGAAGGATATCATCGTAAGGTGTTGGCCTAAAAGTAAGGATTTACCTATTCTTTTTTTTTTGTGTGTTAGATATTGGTACTGTAGTGCATCTGCATCAGCTGCAGTTTGCTTCTTATGTTGCTTATTTATTGGAACGACCGTTATTTTGTACTTGAATACGTATGTAACCTTCTTCGGGCCTCTTAATGTGCAGGGAGCGAGGGTGCAGCACAAGACAGAACAGCACATCCGCCGGTGTGAAGCTGTGCTCTTGGGCAACTTTTCAAAATTATCAGATGCTGAAATACTGTAGAGAGCTGGTGCACATAGACGGTATTGGCTAATTTTGGGTGCTGATTTCTTCTAACCATGCTACCTTGTTCCCTGGCTATGAATTCTATATGGCTGTAGTCAGCAAAAGGGGAGGTACATCCTCGCTGACTCGTGATCTAGAATTTGAAGTCACTGTAAGCAAAATATGCTTATTATAGCCTAACGAAGTTCAGGGACCTCCAGTGGTTCACTGCACAAGTTGTGCAGCCGGTCTCAGAATCCTTTGGGGTAGTCGATATAAACAGTTTTTCTTGTCGGCAGGAGTGGAGTGTAGCACCCCCCCCCCCCCCCCCCCCCCCCCAAATATCGTTTTCCTTTTAGATGCATTAGATGCAATCTAGAACATTTTGTCAAACACTCTAACTGGTTACTGTTGGGTGTAAAGTCTCATATCTGATTGCTACTGGGATGCGGTCGAAGGATTTGAATTTCGTAATATTAATTGGCTTTCTGTCAGAGTTGCCTTTGGTATTCCATAGTTGTGTTTGAGAAAATGGACTGGCTTGCGATTGTTAAGCCATTATTATTGGCGGTTTTTTTTTAAAAAAAAAAGTGCTTATGGTGCCCTGAGATCAACAAATTCTAATCGTGGCCATCATTTATGTTACACATAGGTGTCACAACTTTTTGCATGATACTATGATCAGCAGTAAGCACAAGGTATGGCGATCCATATTACCAAGAGGCTATGTGTATGCAAAATTTAATTTCTATTTCTAAAGGCTATCACTTAAAGGTTATGCGACCTTTTGCAAAAGTGACAAGGCGAGGCATGCATTACGTGCAAATTGCCTCTCGATTTGCTTAGGGGGGGCGTGCCTAAGCATGTCGCGAAGCCAATAAGTAGGGCACATGGTGGCCATCTATGCTTCCCCCGAGGAAATCATGATGCTTGCTTTCCCTGGACGAGATGCACGGCGGCCTTTCATTAGTGGAACAGTGGACGGAGCTAATGGGAACAGCGGCGAGGGACATTAGTACCAACTTAACAGAGGATCCTATTGCGTCTAACCTTGGTGAACTCACTGAAATGGAGTACAGGTAGTGTAGTAATTAACGAGATCAATGGGGGCCTTGTTGGATCCCGCAACACACCGGATGCTGTTGTGTCGTGTGTGCCCACCTCTGTACGGACATCCTCGCACCTGGCGAAAGAGCTCTCAACTATACATGCTGCCACCATCATCATGATTCATGGAGAGCTTAGTTGCCGCCTGCAGGTGCTAGCTGGAAGAAGAGAACGAACCATGCAGGTATGCACGCATCAGGCTGCTGTTGGAGCAACTGACAGAGCCACAAAGGAATGGAGGCAGATCGTGTACAACGGCTGCTCTGCAAAAATATCACATTTCTTAGTTTTGATGAACATGAATGAAAAGGTTTGTTTTCCGGATGAACGACAGAAAAATAGACATTATTGGTGCTCATATACACACGCGTGTTCACCCTTGTGCACGCAAATCTTAACCCCATGAACGCTCACAACAGGAAAAATATTCTGTTAAATTCTAATATTGACAAAATCATCATAAACATCTTGTATTCTTGTGCGTATACCATTAAATTAAAGGCCCCTTTGAAACGTAGAAACAAGAAAAACATAGAAATAAGATAGGGATGCAGGTAGAAAACAAAGGATAAAAAAAGGAATTTCATAGGGACGACTTTTTGGATGATGGTCATAGGAAAAATATGGGAGATGACAGTAGTGGTAAATATGATTAGAGAAATAAATTATGATCTTATCCCTAGAGAAGGAACACAGGTACTAGAAAAGGAATGGATAAGCTCATGGTTGCCTCGATCGATCCTATGAAAAATAAAGAGGTCGGACTATATGTTTTCTCCCTACAGTTTTCTTTTGAAATCACTAGCGCGGGAAAGTATATTTACAGTCTTCCTTAGATTTCTTTTCCGCAAGAGCATATTGCTCGGAGCGGTCGTGTTTAATTTGCCGCCACTGGCGCGCTACGAATGGTTAACGACGCAGAAGGAACATTGCTTGGTGTTTGTTGCTCAGATCGGTTCAGTGGATATTCATCTGGTCCGTCTTTTTTGTTTTTTAACCCTTTTTTTAAGATTCTCTCAAATACCCTTCTGGTAGGAAGACTTCAGAATCTGGACCCAGAGCTGACGCCGTCGCTACTGGCGTCAAGGTTACACATCTTGATGCCAACAAGGATGGCGTCAAGCTCCCAAAGCGACGACGCCGAGTTGGCGGTGATGTGGCAAGGGGCTTGACGCCGTTACCATTGGCGTCAAGCTTGGCGCCATGCATCTTGGCGTCAAGACCCTGTTTAAGTGAAAGGCCAAGCCCCATCTTCCTCCCCGAGGCTTATTTCTTTTGTTTCTCCTCCCTCTTGGGTTTTTTGTCTCACCACTTCGCCCTACCTCACAAATCGGCATTTTCGACCGTGAAAACTTAGAATTGATCCATAGATCTTCGCAAGCAAGGTATCCTCTCTCCCTTGGTAGTTTTTTTCACATCGATTCGTTTTATATTAGTCGTATTTCCGAACCTAAGAATCGTCACTACTTAAGGTTTCATTTTGGTTTTAAAATTTGTATGTAATATGCACCCGTAGGATGCCAAGGCGTGGGAAGAATAGCAAACCAAGGTATGCGTTCATTGTTGTGCATTATCTGGTAAACACTTCGTTTAGGGTTTATTATTTTTTGGTTCGGCTATAAGAAGGGAATTGTTTCAATTGTAGCTATGGCCGGTCGCTCGGAAGTAAGGCTGGATATCAAGCCAACTATAGTTTTTTGAGCTTTTTTAGAAATTAGCATAATCTTATTTATCATTATCTCCTGTATTGTTTAAGACCCAACTTCATGATGAGCCTAACAAGCCGAGCCTAACGAGCAGAGCCGAAGTCGAAAGTCGTTCTAAATCAAGTCATTTTCATTTTAAAAGAAAAACGAGTCCAATCGGTGCACTTTTGTACCGAGCCACCGAGCCAGCTCAACGAGTTTTTTGTCCAGCCTTACTCGGAAGTCCTTACGACCTGAAGCCTCTCCCTAGCGGTGTTCAAGACCCATGTGCTTTTGTGGTGATCCTTGCAAGGTAGAAATTTCTGAAGATGAGGAAACCTATAGGTAGAGGTATTGGATGTGTCCCAATTTTGCATGGGAGCCTACGCTGAAACAGCGCCACAGTACTTTTATTGTGAGTATTATTTATTGTACATTAAGTATTTTGTGTCATATGAAGTCTTGCATGATTTATTTGTTTTATAACAATTGTTTTCGTTGCAGACCCCTCCACCGTTCCGTGATTTTGAGCAGTGGATCGACACTGAGATCAAGGAGGATGACAAGCGGCTTCTACAAGGCCTGAAGGAGTGGGATGGAGAGCGTGCGGGATATTGGAGAAGAGACGCAGAGAGGAGGCTCTACAAAAGGAGCACAAGGAAGAGGAGGAAAGGAGGCGTGTTGCTGCGTACAGGGAGGAGAGGGAGAAGAGGCTTGAGCGTGTTCGTCACGCGCAAGGCAGCGATGGAGGAGAATCCCGATGCCCTGAGGAAGGGAAAGTGGTCTCGTTGCACTCAGTAGTTAGCATTAGTTGCTAGCTCTGTGGTTTATTCATGAACAATGCTGTCTAGTGTCGGACTTTGCAATGTGTTGTCATGTAATGCGCTTTTAGTATGGACGTACTAGGTCATGTTCTGTGTTATTTAGTTTGTTATCATGTACTTGAAATGTTCTTAGACCTATCGTATATGTTCATGGTTTCATTATTTGTAGTCCTCATATTTAGTTAAATACTGCAGAGGCATTAAAACGAGTTGAAGTAGTGCAAATTAAACTAATGAGGTACATGATAACATAATGCACACCACACAACACATGAAATGGCATGTGAGAACATGTACCAAACTGGGGTATATAGTTCTTTGGACTAACCCTAACATGCCTTAGGTAATTTAACCAAACAACGAACATATGAGATTGGTTTGATCTAGTAGTGTGGCCACATAGCAAATTGTGTTGCACCTTCTCCGCAGTATCCTCCCATTGTTGGTGGTGGGGGTGGTGGAGGAGGGCCTTTGTTTTTGTGATTTGGGTAGGTGCAATATGGATCATTGAAAAGTGCGTCCTGTGAACCGACACCATTGTTGTCGTCGTCCTTGTAACCGCTGCTAATTTCTGTTTCTAGCTCGAAGATACGGTCCTGCAGGTAGTAGATATAATCCGCATGCGGATGAATAGGTCTAGGGTCGACCCACCTAGTGAACCCACAGTTATCTTCAGACTAGGAAGCCTGGAACAAGTATGTCGTATAAGTTGCAGTATAAAAGAGTAACATATTGAAGCAACAAATAGATATTTTAATTACCCATGCTCACAGGCATTTGAAGAAACGACGACCTCCATCTATTCCCTCGAGAACGGCTGCGTTGGCCAAAGCTGCCTTAATCCAAATTGGCGCGCAACTCTAGCCGGCAGGTGCCACTCCACAGCGTAGAAGTAGATGAGAGGGCACTTCATCCTGTAGATCTCGCTGTCGAGCCCACAAATGGTGCTCAACCTAAAAGTAAGTGGTACCTCCCTCTCACCAGCATAGGGCTCCCACGTCACCTACAACATGTGGAGAAAAGATGTTAGATGCCATTATGAACCTCTTGAAATAACAATGGAAAAACAATGGGTACTTACACTAGAGGCCGTGAGCCTGTCTAGCTCATTCGTGAACTCTTTGTACGCCCGGTCAGGCCTCCCGTGTGGAACTCTAACTTGGTCGCAAAGGTACGCCCACGTTGGCTTTCGACGTGCAGGCGTACCTGGGAACCACTCACGGAGAGCCATCACCTCGGGACGGCCAACTGGAAGATGAGACCACATCCACAACTGGAGTAGGTACATGCATCCACCAACTGAGGCTGAGGACGAAGACCGGCGACATGTCTCGCAAAGCTAGCGGTAAAGGAAAGCCAACACTGCAGAGCCCCAGCTGTACTGACCTGCCTGGTCCCAGTCAATGAGGCAATGGATCCACATCCACGACGTAGTGTTCCCCGTTGCGTCTGGGAAGAGAACACAGGCAAACAAGTGCAGGATCCATGCCCTGCAGTAGTACTGAACTGTCTGCTGGTCTGCAAGCTGAGGGCAGTGTCCAAACTGTGCCCGGAGCCAGGAGATGTGAACTCCAGTAGTGCAAGGCCCAGTGTCACCAACCTCTCACCTAAGGAAGGCCTCTACTTGCTCTTTCTAACCTTCTGATCTGCATGGCCCTATCATTGCCCTCTCGTGAATCATCAGACCTAACAAAGTTCTGACTGTCCTCAAGCGTGACTGTCATCTCCCCAAAAGGCAAGTGAAAACTGTGAGTCTTAGGTCGCCACCTACAGCATAGGTAAAGCAATTTTGCATGTCAAAGTAGAGCGCATGGAAAAAAAATTGTACATGGAGCTATCAATTGAAGATAATACCTGCCAATCAGCGCCGTCAACGCCGCTGCATTGAACGTGGGCAACCCACGACGAACCTAAAAAGAGATGACATCTAGGCCAGCTCTTTGTAGGTAAGGAGTGTACTTGTCGTCATACTGTATTTGCTCGAACCCATCGTGGGTTCTAGGACAAAGGAGCTGAAGGTCCTGCATGCAAAATATATAGTGTCATGTTAATTTACATACACATATATGGTTATAATTGCAAGAATATGAACAAGACATAGATTAGTACCTGCCCCTCCTCTATGAGATGCCCTCTGTGGGTCTCCTCGTACACCTGCTCCAGAAGGTGGAACTGCGCCATCCAACAAAATGAAGAAAGTCAGTAAGTTAGAAATAAAATATACAATGCAAATTAAAGTAAGTAATGCACAAGTACTCAACAATTATTGGTATGAATATTTACTTTAAGCAAAACGATAGGTATAAAATAATGGAATCAACCACAAGTCGCACCTCACTAATCTGCCAACGGCAAGTGCGTGAATTGTGGCCAAGTCTACCGCACTTGCCACACTCGTACTGCTCGGGGTCAGTAAGAAATGGGGTGGCCCTCCCACGTCTCGTTCTTCCTGATATATGATCCATAACCATCTTGTGCCTCGATCTCTTCCTAGATCCATGCTTGTTCCATTTGTAAGCTGGATCCGCAACGTACTTTGGACCATCATATGGAGGCCACTCTCTAGGGTCCCAGAAAGACACGAACTAGGGGCTCCATGTTTGCACAAGCGTGTCTACACTAAACGCATGAGGTATCCGGGCCTCGATGTCATAGTTGCGATGCCTAGCTGCTGCCACCAGATGGGAACATACAAAGCGGTACTGCCTTGGTACACTACAAATGCACGAGAAATCTTAGAGGACTACCACATGAATCCTCGACTCTCGTACCTCACCGTTAGATGTTGTGCCGCCGGCATGCTTGACCTCATATCTCCCTGTGGGGTGGTGAATACATGTAACATCATGTGTGGCAGCCCTTTTCTTGGCTTTTTCTAGGTGTGCCTCTTGTTTTGGAGGCCATCTCTTTCCTTCCCTCTGTAGATACAATGCATGGTCGTATCTATCGTTGAACCAGGCAATTAGCTTGTAGAAGGTGACTTGCACGATAGCATTTAGGGGCATACCACGTATCCCCAACAATAACTTATTGAATGATTCAGCCATGTTGCTGCATTGGAACTCATACCTCCATCCACCGAGATCGTGAGTTATTGTCTATTTGTCCAAATCACCCATCAGCCCAGTGAGCCACTATCTACCATCTGCATTTGATGCGGTTCTGACCTTCTCTAAAACTCTCCAGAAATACCTGTCCTCAAGCTGTCGAGCTGCCTCCTGGAAAAGATTAAAGTTATCCTTCACATGATCCTTCCGGAGTAGATTCTCAGCAAGGTGCCGAGTACACCAACGATGGTGAAAAGGTGCATACCCCGATATCTCCTCTCTCACGGCTTTAAGTATGCCCTGGTGCCTGTCAGATATGACGCCAACCTCCCTGCCAGGGCCAACCACATGTATCTAGACTAGCCTTAAGAACCATCCCCAGCTGTCATTGTTCTCCTACTCAACCAATGCAAATGCCAAAGGAACCAGCTTGTTGCTTGCATCAACGGATATGGCTATCAGAAGTGTTCCCTGATACTTGCCAATCAAGAACGTACCATCACGGATGACAGTGCCTAAAGGCCTCGACACGCTGAGGGAAACACCAGAAAGCACGGAAGAATATATGTCTCCCATTGCACCATACGTCCGGTCGAGGGATGTACTCATAATGCATGCCTGGATTCACCGCCTTGATTGCATTGAGAAGTACTAGAAGCTACTCATACCCATCCTCCCAATCCCCATATATCATCTTCCATGCCCGCTGCTTAGCCCTCTAGGCTTTACCATAAGTTATCTTGTAACCTTGATATACCTCCTCAACTGTCCTTATAATTATTGCAACCTTCATGTTGGGCTCTCCCTGCAATATCCCCATCAACCGCTTGGCGATGAGGGTAGATGTCAACTGCCGATGCTTTGTGTTGAGGTCATGTGAAGCATAATTATGTGGCCTGGTAACTTTTGTGATCTTCCACTTTCCGTCGATCTTTTGCTTCCTTGCACAAACCCTCCATGGGCAGCGTTGTTTGTCACACACAACCATGTAACGCCGCTCCACATAGGAATGCAAGACCTTGTAAGGTCTCTTGCGTATCACTACAAACGCCTGCAACCACCTCTTCAATGCATGTAGGTCCTTGAAAACCCTCCCCTTCTCAATTGTCATTTTCGGACCAGCCTCTGGAGCTTCCAACAACTCATCATCATGTCCTTCTGCACACGCCTGATCAGAATGAGTAAGATCACTGAACTCATGAACTCTAGGATCACAGCGTCCGGGGAAGATACGCCTCAACATCTCAACGTCACTCTCCGTCAGCTCTCCAACAGGACGATCATCATCAGAATCAGCTGCCCTTGCAATCTCATATGACTCTAAATCAACACTATTAGAGGCACGGCATCATTCTTTAGAGGGCACTAGAGCATCAATAGGAGGAGCATCCACATTGTCGGGAATGTCTCCTGCAGCATAAGCTGAAATAAAAAGGAAAGAATGAGATCAATGGATGAAACAAAAGAGGGGGTAAGCTCCAAATAATGATACGGAAAAGACACTTACTCGGATTATTCTGTGTCAAAGGGATCTCCTAAGGAGGTTTTGCCACAACATCATGAGACTGACTAGCATCTCCAACTGCCTCAGCAATACGGACCTCATTTGGGGTAGTTTGGGCATTAGGAACCGTAGGCGCAACCTCCGCATCCATAGCAAAGGCTGAAGGGTCAAAGTAAGCCTGTTGTGCCATTGGCGGTGGGGAAAACCCATGGGGGATCGGATCAACTACCACCCGCCGCACAACCACGTCCAAACTTTGGAATTGGCTCTTCATAGCCGATCTCACATACTTCTCCCACTGATCGGCACACCCAATTGGGATCATCTTCCTTAGGAGGTTAGGAGGGGAACCTAGGTGAAGCACACCCTCAACTACGATGCCATCATCTCCATGGCAATGTACCTCCTCCCGAGCCCCTGCAACCAACTCACTAAAAGATGGCTTCTCATCGAATAACACAGACACGCTTTACATGTCAACAAACTCAACATATCCATATCGATCTCTTTCTAAGGTGCCTCCATGATATATGCTCACTAGGTTGTCCATCTAGTTCAGACATACAACGAAAAACATTCCATTTAGTCCAAAATATACGCTAACGACTAGGTTGAAGGTCTCAAGTATTAAAATAAAAAAATATATCATATTGACTAACTACTACATATGTATACTAGGTACTAGATATATACCTATGTATCTATCTAATTATGTAATAACTATATACATAATCTAATAATAAATATATATATATAACTATCTACCTATCTAACTATATATGTATCTAACTATTATCTAACTATATATACCTATATATCTATCTATCTAACTATTATCTAACTATCTAACTATATATACCTATATATGTATCTAACTTTTATCTAATTATCTATGTAACTATTACAAACTAAATATTATTAACTAACAATTAAATTACCAATTAAAACGAAAAAAATTACCTTACTGCGTACTGGATCGAGAGTCGGTGGAGGAGCAGCAGGTGGGCACTTTCCGGCGCGGGGACGAGGGGCGTCGAGGGAGGGGGGGGAAGGGCAGCCGGGCCAGTGCCTCGGCGCGCCGGGGCGTGTCCGGCCGCCGGGGAGGCACGGCATGGCGGGCGTGCGACCCGCCGGGGCGGCGACACCGGGCAGCCCCAAGGTAGGGCGGGCGGGGAAGGCCGGCAGGGGAGTGGAGGGGCAGGCAGCCGGCGGACGGCGCAGACGGGCGAAGACGGCGGTGCTCGGTCATGTAGAGGCGAGGAAGAAGAACGGATAAGAGAGAAGGATGACGAACGAAAGAAGATGGGCTCATGTAGGTCAACGGGCTTGACGCCAACACCACTGGCGTCAAGCTTAGTGCCCAGATCTATGGCGTCAAGCTTGACGCCATTCTCATTGGCGTCAAGACTGCTGCCACATCAGCACCTCGACCACGCCACGTCGCCGAGCTTGACGCCATCCTTGTTGGCGTCAAGATGTGTAACATTGACGCCAGTAGCGACGGCGTCAAGACCTAGGTCCAGATTCTAAAATCTTCCTACCAGGAGCGTATTTGAGAGAATCTTTCGAAAAAAGAGCAAAAAAACAAAACAAAAAAAGACGACCAAAAAATGATAAACGCTAGTGTCTGTACTCCACCATACAGACAGTCGAACAATGATAGAATTGATGAAGGGCATCAGACGACGCATGTATGCATGTACTCCCTCCGTCCTGCTTTATGTGTCGCTCGGGAAGCGTAAAGCGGGACAGAGGGAGTAGCTTATTAGCCATGCATGGACCAAGACAATATAGTGCCGTTCATGGCACTGTGGCAGCTCTACTATTTTGTTCTCCGCATCAAGTGTGCGCGCGACAGCCAAAATTTGGAAGAATCAAACGTGGAAAATATAACCAGAGCTACGTAGTGGCGCATGCACAAGTGCAATATTTACACATGCAGGACAGCAGAAGTTAACACTATACCACAACCAATCTATACCGATTTGGAGTCCCTATATATTGGCTGTGGTATAGTATAATGATGGTGCAGTGACTTGACATAGTAAAGGAAGAGGAAGCTAGCAAAGAGGGATGGGAAATTCAGTTCGCAAAAAAGAAGAGAGTTTCAGATAAGCACGCACGCGTCGCCCATTATTCATCCCTATTCATCGGATTCTGCATGCATGCAGATGCCGACGACGAACGCACGGAGCTGGTGGTTTGCAGCGAGAGTATATAGCGACGTCGACGCCTGCCGGCAGGAATTCAGGATCGGCCCCGTACGGCCCGATGCTGCGTCTGCGCGCTTTCACTCGCCTCGTCGCTTCTGTCAGGAACAGTGTGTCGTCGGCGCGTGCTGACCGTTTTTTTATATATATAACGCCCCGGTTGAATTGAATTTGAATACACAAGCACGTTGGCCAGGGTCCGGGCGGCGAGTACGTAGTTGCCGTTGCCCAGTGATAGATCGCGGAGGCGGTTCTATAGTACGCACGCACACTATAGAGACACGTGTTCGCCTGTACATACGTACAACGCGAATGAGTCGTCAACATAGCCGGATATGCATCGCATGGGTCACCGCCGAAAATATGGCAGCTTGCACTGCAGCCAGATGCCATTCAATGTGTCGGCCGGCGCTGGTCCATGATGAGGGCAGGCGCAGAGGTGTGGAGGGGTTACAATAATAAAGAGGTGTTCGGATAAGACACGGGTTGAATTGCTCTAGCTTTTTTAGAAATATATAAAATTCGTTAAAAAAATTTAACCATCGAATCGAATCCAATGTTTTGAATAACTAGCCTGACCTACTCAAGCGTTTTAGAACCCCAATCACTGCATGAGACAACGATTCATCATATAATATATATATACACACACACAAATCTATAACTGCAGGAGGATTGGCGTCTCCCCGGCCCTCTACCGGTAATACTGAATGGGAGAGATGGTGTTACGTCCATTTCACGCGAGGACGAGACGGCCGACATTACCCGTTGCTGAAATCGTCAGCTGCCCGTGCTACAGGGGCGGAGCCAAGAAGTTATTTTCTTTTGAATGTTAAGGGGGCCAACAATGTAAATTTTCAAAATTTTCACAGGGGTCCTGGCCCCCTGCTCGCCCCCTTGTCTCCGCCCCTGACAACACTCACTCCACACTACCGGCCAGCGTGTGCAACAACAATAGCACGACAATGTGCACATGTCCATCTAGTTATTTAGCTACGCCGGTCGCCCTCGTCTCAGCAGTTCCTGGTGCGGCGGTGCTCCGGCGCCGCCGGCTCGCGTGATAGAGGCTCCAGCGAGCTGAGTGTGGTGCTTGTGCTTGAGCTCCGCTGTTCACCGGAGGCACGGCTACCATGACGACCGCTTCCTGCCCTTCGTGAGTTTTCGCAGCCAATATCCTATGATGAAAAGGAGGGCCGTGCCTCCTGCCCTGGCTCCACCTCCGACCCTGCTTGCTCTGGCAGCCCTGTGCGGCATTGAGACTGTGAAAGTCCGCTCGAGTGATCAGCTAGCGATGGAGAATGTAGTGTGTGTGATGCTAGTCTTTGATGAGTTCATTAGAGGGCTATATGCCTATGGTTTATATAGGCAGGGTGTAGGTAAATTGTACAAATTCTCATGCACGGCGCCACTGAGCAGTAATCTCTCTAAGCTAATAGAACCAGTGTTTCAGTGTTCCATGATGTGACGTTACGTCATATTTTCTTCTGAAGACGGTCACGCATTCGTCTTCAATCTTCAGATCCGAGCCACACAACACGAGTTATTCGCGGTGCAGACGCCAGCTTTGCAATGGTGCACAAGAACTGAAATTATAGTGACCAGTGGCGGAGGCTCATGGAGGTCAAGTTGGGCTCTGGAACCCCCCCCCCCCCCCCCCCCCCCCCCCCGCTCGACGATGTTCCACTACTACTCTAGTCAATCGTTCATTGTTTCATGCGTAAGAGTAAGAAAAAATAATATTTAACTATGTAAACCAGCAGTGTGTTACATGAATTAGCCCCTCCTTTGTTGGATGCTACGCTCCGGACACCAGATAGTGACACTGTTGCATGGCTATTGTAGCTGCTATAAACAGTTTTGTCATATCTACGTGACTATTATAGCTACTATGACTATTATAGCACGCGTCATGACTATTATCAGGGTGAAGCTACACTGTTGGTAGGGGTGCAAATGCCCCCCCCCCCCAAGTAAAAACAGTTGGTTTGGTAAAATTTTCACCATATATGCACCCCTAGGAGGCTTGTTATTTGCTACATACAAACACGCAGGCCGTAGCACGCTTTGCACCGACCGCGGTACGGTTGCTCCCCTATTTGCTTAGGCGCTCTTTGGCTAGCAAAAGCTCTGATCCGCTATGCTATTATAAAATAAAAATGCTACTTTGAATTCTAAATTTGTTATAACTCCTTGTTGCATCTATTGTAGTAAGATTGAACTTTGTATGAGAGATAAACTACATCAGAAGATGCCCGATTGCAATATGAATACAATTTTAGATGCAATCTTCATAAGCAAATATCTCTTTAAATACATTTTAGAGGCTCGTTTTTATCCAAATGTCAAAAACAACCATTTCCATATGCCCTAGGCCTTGTTTGCTGCACTCCACCACAAGGGAATTGGAGGGGATGAAGGAAGATTTTTGACTTATTGGGGGTTTGATCTCATTCAACCCCTTCAATCACCTCCCACACAGTCCAAACCAAACAAAATCATAATGAGGTGGATTGAGGTGGAAAACTAGTTAATTTTTCGATCCACCACAATACAAGTGAATCTTTGCATTTGGCTGCGCTTATAAAAATTAGTGACTCTCGGGTTCATATTATATTTTGGATTTCAAGACTATATATACATGATCAGTTTAAGGTACAAGCTTAAGTTGGTGATCCTAAATTAATTTATTTTTTATGTTTGTTGGTTATGATTTTACACATATTTGTTGGTATCTATTCATTCATCTCACAATAATAGTACCGTTATTTCTTTGCTCCATTCTGCTATAAGAGCTATTTAAAACTTTGATTAATTAAATCAGAACCTAAATAAATCCTACATGCTATCTAGATAGTAAGGTTTATATAGTATAGTACTACTGCAAAATCCTAGCATGAGGAATGTTTGCTTAAGCACGAGTGATTAAAGAATGTTGTAAGTATCAGTGGACAGTAATAAAGCTTGTATTTTTTATGCAAGACAAGTGGTTAGATTAGTTCGGCTGCCTCACTAACACACCCCTTAGCATCTCTTTTTTTTCCATAAACACGCCCCTCCCCCACGAGGCTTTATTCAGTTGATCCCCTACCCAAGAGAATTGGAGAGGACTAAAAGAGATTCATGGAGATTTTGACTTATAGATAATTTAATCCCATTCAACCCTCTTCAATCCACTCTCATAGCCACCAAACCAAACAAAACTTGACATGGAAAAAATCAGTATCTAAGGCTTGATTGCGATTTGTTCATGTTTGGTAGTTTTCAGAGGCTCTTATATAAGATTACACAATGCTCAAAATAGATCCAATGCAACATTAACTAGCGCTAGATTTAGAATTAGACGACATAGATTTGTCAAAGCCAATGGGTGTACAAAAATAAAATATTCACACCCCACCCACCTCTAATCAAAAACATGAGAGCTCTAATAAAACATGGAGGTGACTACATGTAATATAGTATAAGCAACCAAACATAATTTTACCAAACATAGTTTATCTATACAAAGACAAACAAACATGAGAGCTCTAATAAAATATGAAGGTGACTAAATGCAATACAAAGCAACCAAATATAATTTTACCAAGTATAGTTTTATCTATACAAAGACAACCAAACACCGAGACATTGTAATAAAAAGAAAACACCAATGGTACAGCATGAATGATTTGGCCTGGCGATTTCATTTTCAGATTTTTTTTTATAGATAATAGGAAGAACATCTGACTTTATCCTGAAAAAAGGAACCAAACCACATTATTACAATAATCACTCCATGATGACAGGAACGAGCTTACAAAATAAAACCAGCTCAAAACTCAATTCTGAAAATAAAAGTACGTACATATTATATAGGACGCAAAAAAACATATTGCCGCATTTTCGGCTTGCGGCGAGCCTCTAATAACACATATGCCTTACACCGTTGCAACTGGGCCTAGGAATAAAACCAATGTGTTCCCTTGAATAGAACCTGTAAAAGAGTTTTATATCAATATTTGTCAAATACAACTTCATTCCTTGTTAATTAGCCAATTGGGCCATTCTCGAGCTTGCAGAAAGCCTCTAACACCAACTCCTTCTCTGCCTCGTGCCGCTATAACTGGACCTAGAAACAAAGACAATATGTTAGACCCAAAAACAAAGCCAATAATATGTTCTCGTGAATAGAACCTGCACAACAGTTTCAATTTCAGATAGGCGCGAGATAGAACGGGCCACCGTGTGTACAACTGCTGTAGTGCAGGGCGGATGTATGTTCATGGTAAGGAGTGCAGCCGCGCCCACGAAATATCAGAAAAACATCCACTGTATATACACTCATACCATAAAAATCTATGCACCCATCAGGCTAGCACACCCCCTTAAATTTTCTCTACAGTGATCATGCGGCGAACTGGTGACTGGTAACTACTGACTGACCTAGCTCCCTAGGTGACGTAGTACATGTCAGCCCTTGCCATGCTCGGCAATCTGGTCAATTAAGTGCTCAGTCTGACCAGCTGTGTGGAAGATACTCGATCTAGGGGCAGTAGTTATTTTCTACTTCTACCACGAGGCATATAGCAGATATTCTGAATCCGATCGCCCGCCTCGAAACGCTCAGATTTGAGCTTCTCCTTGAGCTGAGTTCGTTCATTATTCACCCCCGCCAGCCCGTGCTTTCCTGCACTCTATTCCTCTCACAATCATTCATTCGCATCGACCACAGATTCTCTCTCTCTCTCCGCCTTTGGCATCACAGGCCGCAGGCTGCCTCCTCCCATATAATTCTGCTCCCTTTTCTCCTTTACTGCCTGCCGCTTCCTTGTCACTAGTCACTCCTCGACCGCCGCCATAATCACTGCCATCCCATCCCTCCTACCCTCCACGCCTGCTCCCCCGCCCTTCTCCATCGTCTACTTAAGCGCCACTCGCGCAACCCTACCGTGCTTCTTGCTTGTCTCGGCCTCTTCCACGCACCGCCACCGCCATTGCCATCACTCGATCGATCACTGTTCCAGCTCCAGCTCCGATCATTTCCTCTCGGTTCATTGATTTATATATGGGGCTTGAGCTCGAGCTGCTGCCCAGCCACCACCAGCTACCACCGATCCGGACGGCGGCAGCGCCATCAACGCCGAGGCCAGGCGGCGGCGACGACGATAATGCTGCCGACGTCGATGGAGGCTGCGCGACGCCCAAGTCCGCGGCCAGCGTGCTGCAGGCGCCGTCGACCTGCCCGCCGGCCCCGAGGAAGCCGAGGCCTGCCAAGAGGAAGCTGGCGCCGACGCTTCACCGACGAGGGTGCAGCTGTACTACTGGGCCAGCGGCAGTGCCGCGCCCCGCGGCCATGCGGTGGCTCATCGCCGTCCCGCACGACGTCCTTGCCGCGGTGTTCGTCGCCCGGCCCGCCTCTGCACCGTGCCCGATGTCGCCGGCAAGCAAGAAGATGCGCGTGCACGTCGTGGGCTCATGAGTCATGAGACGGTGCACGCGTACGTACGCTGCTTCCTTGGTCACGTCGTAGTTGATGGTTGACTAGCTAATTAGTATATGTGATGCATGCAGATCGATGGATGCATTGAGGGAGGTCGTCCATGGCGCCCTGGCTAGCTGGCGGGCATGCAGCTCTTGGCTCGCCAAGAGAGCTGAAGCGACGACCACAGCATGTCTAGGTTAGGTTTGTTTATCATGCATGCAGTTAAACTCCAGCTTATTAATAATTAGTTTAGTTTAAGTTGGGGTTTCAATGACCAAAATTGTATATATATATATATATATATATATATATATATATATATATATATATATATATATATATATATATATATATATATATATATATATATATATCTTTTTGTGTTTTAGCTCTCCTAGTCACCGTTGCGTGATTAGGTGAATTCATGTTGTGCTGTTAGGAGATGATCTTTATATGGCTTATGCATGCGACATGGTTCTTGAGCCTTGAGTTAGCTTTGCAAAGCTAGGTAATTTCGATCATTTTCTTGATCAAAGGCAAGGGCATTTTGAGATCAACCGACTGAATTCTTTTATATATGTATTGTGTGTCAGATTAATTGACTCTTGTTTTTCTTTTTAATAAGTTCGAAGTCTGATTAATTAGTCCATGTAAATAAAGCATATGAGTAGTAACAGTTTAGTCTCTAGGTGTGTGTGAGAGAGAGTAGGGAGCAAAGCAAGGAACGACTGGAGCCTGGAGAGGAAAGAAGCCTGACAGAGCTTCCAAAGGGTGTCCCCTTGCCTTGGTCCTTTGATACCCAAAAAGGGATGGGGCAGCCGGGCAGGGCAATTCTCACAGAGGGTGCGCCAGGAGAATAGATCTGGAGAGAAAAGGTGGTTAATGCCACTCGCCCAGATCTGAATACCGTAGGCCCACTGCTGCAGGGGATTCAATGATTCTGTCTCTACCCAACTGCTAGTGCTACTGCTGCCGGCTTGTTTGTTTGACTGAAATCGGGCTAATCTGGCTGTTTTTTTTTTAGAGAAAAACACTGTTGAATGGCTGACTGATTTGACTGATAATCTCAAGCGAGCAGGCTAGCTGTATTTTTCCGGAAAAGCATCTGGCAGAAAGTTGAGCATTGGTTGCTTGTGAAAGTCCACCATATATGTATGTGGTCATTTTGTAAAACCTAGAAAAGATTGTGGTAAATAAAAAACACAGATGGAGCAATTCAACTCAAGTAGAGTACAGGCCATACAAAATTCCACCTATGTATGATTGTTATCATGAGCATTGTTTCTAGTAGATAATTTTAACAATAATAACAACTCAGAAGATTGTGGCATTGAGGTCCTAATTTTTTTTCTATTTATGGGTCCCAAAACTTATTTTGGATCTTAGCACCTGATCCAAACGGTTTTGGAAGGTAGGGACATATATGGCACGGACATGCAAGTTTAGGTACCTTGTTGGCCCCATTAGCAAGTTTGGAAACCTCAATGTGCAATTTTAGAATTTAGAAACGTAGATGGCACTGTCGTATAAGTTTAGTTTACTAGGACAAATATGTTAGATCCACGTCAACGTTGAATCAATATGTCATATCGTCTTATGGAGCGGGTCAAAGCCTATTTGGGCATGTGCTTAGACCCGGAACAAGTTTGAAGACCCATAGATCAAAAATAGAAAGCTTGAGACCTAGATGTTGCCGTCTCTTAAATTTAATTAGAGACCGTCAGCGTATTTTACTTTCTTTTAGTGTAAAGTTTGAACTTAGAATCCTAGACATAATGCTGTTTTCACAGCTCCACTGTTTGGACATTGGAGGCGACACGGTAGGATTCTTTCTTTCCTTTTTATTTTTATAAAGGTAATATGGTTATTTAGTATATCTTATCTACATAAACAACGGATCATAGTGAAAAAGTAAGATAGTTTGTCTTCTAAGAACAGCCCATTTTACAGAAAAATCGATGTAATACTGACAAAAATAGAAATTTGGGATGCATATGGCTCCCCTGCAGGTGAAAGTGACTGTCCATGGGCCATGGCCATGAATGGGAGTGACATCCATGGATCATAATGGCCAGTGCAGCAACGTGATAAAGGATGTTCCTTCTTCCTTCACTTCGCCTCGAGGTTCATCTCGAGGTTTTGCACCGTACCCCGCGTGCAAATTGACGAGTGGGGCCGGGCACACAAATATGTGGAGACACACACATGTAGATATACACTTATACGGAGTATTTATTTATTTCTAGGACCAACATCAAGGACATATATATTGATACTGGACAGAAACTTGTGTATGCATGCACGTATGTCCCCCACCATTGCATGCGAATATACTATTGCGAAACATTTACGCCTTGGGTAATAAGTAAAAGGCATTTCCCTTTTGGGGCCGGGGGGGCCGTGCCCTTTTTCTACCGGCTCTTTTCTTTACCTCTTTTACTTCTTGCCCACAAAATTAATTGCCCACTTTTAATTATGCTCTTCCCCACTTCATAGCACCAATAATGATATGATGCTGCCTTTTAACTCTTTACCGAAAAAGAGGTGTCAGTTACACTACTGTGCAGCTGAATTTTCCCTCAAAGCTAATGGCGCATGAGGCATGGAAGATGCAAAGTGTGTGTTCTTTAGAAGTTCCTATAGCTTTGTTTGGCAATGTTAGGAGATGTAGGATGCACTTGAGCAGTTGAGCTGATCAGTGTGCAGTGAGAGTCAACAATGGCTGCCCATCATGGCGCAAGCAAAGGGCCTAACCGCCTAACTGAAGGTGCTTTCCTTGCATGCAGCATGCCCGTCTTTTTTCTTCTTCCTTTGAACCAACATTGCGTGCACACCTTTGTGATTTCAGTGGGTTCACAAGATGTGTTTTTTTAGATAATTCTGGCTTCATACCTCACCTTATCATCAAAGAAGAGGCATTAGTCTAAAATTATTATAAAGTCTAACTAAGAGCAACTCTAATAGTAGCCCCTAAATCAGGGCCCCTGCTTTAGATTTGGGTGCTCTTTCCTACTTTTTTTGGCCCAACAAATTTCATTTACTCCAGCAACAGCACCTAAACAAGGCCCCCAAATCTATATTAGTAGACAATGACAGGGGGACCCAGGCGTCAGAGGGCCAGTTGGCGCGGCTAAGACGGACCGACAGGACTCCCACGTGGCGGGGCGAGTTGAAGCTCGCACGGCCTCGCGGCGGGGTGGAGCTTGTGCGACTGGAGCAGAGTGGGGCGGAGCTCGTGCGGCGGGCGGGACGGAGCTCGTACGATGGCGAGGCAGGGCAGAGCTCACGCAGCCTCACGGTGGGGTGGACCTCAACCTCCTCCTTTGCGCCTTCTGCCGCTTTGTCCTCGTCGAACGCGAAATCCAGTGTGGAGATGTTGTTTCCTGTCTCGTCGAGGTGGTGGTGGGGCATAGCGGCATCCAGGTCGGAGGGGAGGGACGGAACACGTAGGTGAAGCCGGAGGAGAGGGAGGGAGCCGCGTGGATGAAGCCACCGTCCGGACCTCCTGCTTCGTGCCTGCGCGTAGGGAGGCGCCACCGTGTCTGTGTGGTTCGGGATGAGCTTGGGGAGGAAACAAGAATGGGGGCTGGGGTGTTGGGCCAACAAGCATGGGGTCTGAGGGGAGGATTTGGGTGCTCACACAAATTTCGGGGCCCTAGTAGGGGCCCTGTTGGACCTCGTTTTTGGCCTAAGCCCCCATATTTAGCTATGGGGGCTGAAGTAGGGGGTCCTACTTGAGTTGCTCTAACTCAACATACTGAGTGTAATACTAATAACCAATGTGAATTTCTCAAAAAAAAAACAATGTGAAAAATAAAAAGGTCATTCATGGAAGGCAAAAAAACTCTGACGACGACCTTGATTGTGTTTTGGTTGGTACGAAGACCCTAATATAGGATGGGGGCACTTGGGATGCGAACGTCCCTAAGGGGAATATTTCCCTCAGATACAGAACGCCCTTGTCCCTATAAATCGAGTGGACGGGCGCATCCTCTTTGGACGGTATCCTCGTTTGTCTCTTGGCTATTGTCGAGCGAGCCGAAAGCGAACAAGGTGTGATATTCAGTGGCATGGTTCTAGCAGGCCCCTATATGCAGACTATGTTGCTTGGGAGGTGAGGTCTCTGGCGACCACACTCCTCCCCGTGCTAGGTGGCACAAGATAGAGGCTCCTCGTGGCACAAGCTCTCTGGTGAGCGGCATGGCAACTGGTGTAGGGGACCCATGGCGCTTGGGGGAGGGGTGAGGGCAATGTGAGATGGGGGACAAAGGGGCAACACTGGCTCTATGAGGAAGAAAGTGCATTTTTATATGTATATAAAGAATAGAGAATGTTATGTTCACATGTGGGTTCCATGGATGACAGGTGGATCCACATTTGTGCATGTAATGGTGTCAAAACACTATCCATCCCTCTCAACCAAACTTGAGACAAGACCATCCCATTGTAAGAAAATTAGGGAGGAAATCATCCCATCCTATATTGTCCCCAAACCAAACTCACGGTGATAGTTGGGTAATAGTTTACTGAATGATCCCTCACCAGTTCCTCAGTGCATTGTAATAGAACAATGTTCATCTAAACGGTCAGCCCGTTTATACATCATTTAAACGCTACATAGTGGTACACCTTTTTCTTTTAATCGGTTGTTTTGCCTGTTTAAACGTTTGCTCAAATAATTTCTACATCAAGTGATTGACTATTTATTGTTTAACATTTTTTAGGATAACATTGCCTCTGAAACCTGCAAAAATACATTTGATTGGCAATTGTTAAATACAAAGTCGTTTCTTGTGATCCAAATAGCTCACCGAGCAGCCACAACCCCTGTTAAGAATATAATATTTTGTTTTATCTTCCTGACCTTAATCGAGTATCAAATAAGTGTTCAATATTGGTAGGTAGGGAATCCCATAACTATATGGATTGCATGCTATAAAATTTTCGCATAATGACAATATAACAATAAAAAAATGTTTAATGGTTACATGTTTGCTACAGAAGCAACAAAATTTATTACCTTTCTACGTCCTCTTTACTAAGTTATTAGTTAGGACAACACTCTTTTTTAAATACCAAAATAAAATCTTAATTGACACCATACCACAACAAATGTGTGTCGGTAACTCTGAAACCTTCTGAGAACTCAGAGTGTGCTGTGTCTTTGAAAAACCACACGTTAGATTAGATTGTCATAGGAGTAGCTTTTTGTATAACAAAAACCTTAAAAATGTGAGGACCTGATTTCTTGTGGGCGGAGCCACGCAGTCACGCACACGCAAAGAAAATGTGAACTTTAGAACATCCTGATGATGGGCTAATTTGGGCCCAGGAACAAATGGACCAAATGGTCGCCCGACCCAACAAGCCTTCTACTTCTGGGCCCAACAAGTCCATCACCAGTCGTACAAGCCTCAAGCCTGCCTAGCACAGATCAACCAGCCCACGATGACTCGCCCGTCGATGCGATTCAGCCGAGGTTGACCGAGGGAAGGCGCGGTGCGCGTCCACCAAACCCGACGAACCCGCGAGCCGCAGCAGCGGAATTGCGTAGCTAAAAGCGACCCACTCGAGCCTCGAGAATACACGCAGGCCTTCCTTCCTTCCCCCGTGCCCGCGTCCTCCTCTTCCCGACTTCCCCGCATCCATTTCTCACCCCTCCCCACCCGCCCCCAACCTCCCCAATCTAGCAGCAAAGGTCCGGAACCTTCTCACCCGTCACCCCGCCTAGGGTTTGGGTTCCGGTCATGGCGTACGTGGACCACTCCTTCTCCATCTCCGACGAGGACGACCTCGTCGGCGGCGCCATCGGGGGCCCGCGCGGGGCGCCCGTCAAGGAGATCGCCTTCGCCGCAGCGCTGCTCGCCTTCGGGGCGCTCGGCGCCATCGGTGGCCTGCTAATGGCCGTCAACCGCGTCGGAGGGGACCGCGCGCACGGTGAGTCCGAGTCTGCCGCTCCGCGCCGCTTGCTCTGCCTCTGCCTGTGCTCTCTTTCGTCTCGATGCGAGCAGCTCGAGTCCGCTTCCAGCGTGCGCCTCTTGGAATTCGCACGTTTTTTTTTACCAGATCTCTGGGGGATTTTAGTGTAAAGTTTGATTTAAACGCCTAGGGTTTCAGGAATTCACTGCCTGTTAGTGGTGTTCCAGGGTGCGGATCCAACTTAGTATTTTGACTATTTGTTACGCGATTACCTTACGTAATGTAGCTGTGCACAACAAAGAGATAATGACTCAGTTAGGATGACATTGAACTTCGGTTTGCGTGGGGGATGCTTAGGCTTGGGGCTAATGATGCGTCGCTTTAGTTGACCAGGTGCCAATTGGGCGAACTATCCTGTGTGCGCAGTAGGAAATGCAGGTTGTTGTCTACCTATATGGGGTTGTAAAATTCATTTTATCAGACGAGTCTACCTAAAATTTAGAGTATCAACAAACCATCAGTGCAGTTGATTGCCTCGAAACTGCAGGCGCAACAGGGATTTAGGTGTAGTTTCATATGAATTCATGAGTGGGAAATTTAATAATTTGGAGGCAATGGATATCACTTTTTTTTTCTTCCTAAGTATATACTCTGATACGTAGAAGCCTGTGATAGGTTGATAACAAGAACATGTTGTGATTTGCACTCAACTGCTTGTTGGTTAGAACAAGTTTGTGATTTGCACACACAGTCTATGTTGATTCACCTTTCAATTACTGATGCAATGTGGGCCCCTTCATATAGCAGTTTTAATTAAGTACTGATTCATATGAAATGTTGTGCTTATGCATGAACTTGTTAGTCCCTGTGCTTATACTGTTAGTCCCTGCGCTTATACTGTTATGCATAATCTTGTAACTCCCCTTACTGAACTTGTGCCCTTTTTATGTTGTATATCAGGAATTTTCTTCATGATGTTGGGCATTGTAATGTTCATCCCTGGGTTCTACTACACAAGAATCGCGTACTATGCTTACAAAGGTTACAAGGGCTTCTCGTTTTCGAACATCCCACCGATCTGAAGGAGTGTGTTGCCTGCGGGTTATGAAGTGGTGTCGCTGGTTTAAGAGTTCATCGACTCTGTCAAATGGCTCTGTAGACACCCTTGTTTTACCTCTTTCTGTGTCCATTCTCTTTGAACACTGTAGAATGATCTGGTGGATTTGTACAGATAAATGCAGCCATAGTTGCTCCATTGCAGTTTGGCCGACTAGGTTGTTTGTTGTGTTAGTGTGACCACGTTGAACTGATATACATTGCTACTTGTGCTTTACTGTCATTTTGTGAGGGGCCTTAAGTCATTCTGTACCAGTAAGATCTCGTCATTTGAACTGTGAAGACATAATGGTTCATCTTAACCTCAGGAAACAATATTACCACGGTATAAGAAGCGCTGTATTGTGTTACGTTACGTCGTACAGTCGTTGCCCTTATTAAGGGCTTGAAACGATCTCATATGGCTCAACGAGACATTTGTTAAGGGAGAACTTTGTTAACTGCTGAAATGCAGCCTTTCTGTCGTATTACCAGGTCGTCGTCTGGTAAGAGAGTTATCTCCCTCCCCGTTAACAGAGTTTACATCCAAAATATAAGCTGTCATTAAGTAGTTTTCACTGTTTTAGTTGAAAAAACGCACAATGGGTACTCCCTCGGTCAACGGTAAAGCTTTATCCGGGTAAGCTGTTATCTGTGGTTTTCACTGTTTTAGTTGAAAAACGCATTATGGATGACATACTACCTCGTCCACGGTAAGCTGTTATGTTATCATTTCCAACAATACGCTGATATCATTTCGTAGTTTTACACGGCAATTTTGTTTTGCGGTAAAACGCATAGGTAGTTAAGAACAGTGCAAATTCTTTTTTTCAGTATGGTTTAACTTAACCAATCTATGACGCAGTATTCCAGTCCAGTTTAACATATATGATTATATGAATTACGTTTCGCCGTTTTAGTTGCCAAAGAAACAGATGCGGGCAACAAGGAACAATGGAACCAAACATATGCGTGCAACAATAATGGAACCAACGCGAAATAGATGCGAGCAAACGAAGGAAGAATGGAACCAAGGGGGAAAAATAGAAATGAAACCGGAATAACAAACAATGTGGCCGCATGAAATTTGGACAAGGGCGTGACGCCCAAATCCAATCGTGTATAGGCGTCTCTCTGGGCACCTTGCAAAGGGCAACCCTCCATGGAGAACCGGAGGGCACCCGTTCGTCGAATTATGCCGTCCCAGCACAAAATCCATCAGAACAAAATGAAATAAAAATAGGCAAAGCTTCAGCATTTGGGTGATTTTTGCATCGAGATGTGGCCAGGTATTGTGGCTTGGAACTAACAGAAGATGGATCTCCAAACAATCTTCTCCTGGCCAGTGCGTCACTCTGGGCTCCATGCGGCAGTCAGGACGCCATTGAACGGCGCCTGCTGTTGACTCATAATATAGAGCCGGATCTCTCTGATTTGATTCAGAGCGTGCGTGGGGAGGGGGGGGGGGGGGGAGTTCATAAGACAAAAAAAAAACACAAGACTTAAATATAAATATTTGCATATAATCCATAACGAAAAACATAAGCAAATTTAAAATAAACAAATCCAACAAATTTTCTCCCGGACCGGGTACTGGATCCGAAAGAGAGAGCAACAAATACCCTCCCAGACAAAAAATCGAAAAGACAGGGCAGCAAAAGGGAAAAAAAAAGATATGGGAGAAGGAATTCTGCGACGACGAAGCCTAGTGGAGGCGGCGGCCTGTGGCTAGAGTTAACGAGCACGGTGGCTTTTGGTTAGGGTTTGTCGATCCCCGTTCTTATAGCCGGTGCCCGCGACCTGCCGGTAGGTGCCTGCTGGGCTGCCTCTACACGGGCCTCGCGTCACGACTCACGAGTCGTTGGGCTTCAAGGCCTACAGCGTAGCGGACAACCGGGAAACTCACTGAAGCCTCGTCATGTAGTCACGTGGCGTGCAGCAAGCCAGCAATCCTTTGGGCTTCCAAAAAAACAGGGGGAGGGGGGGATCCTCTTTTTTTTGTGTGTGTGACTGGGTGGGGTATCCTCCTGGCGCTGTTTGCGGGGGCGTCTATGGTCCGGGTCGGCAACAAGCAGCGCGCCGACTCTCCGCTGCTGAAAAGAGCGCACTGCTGCCGCCCGCATGGGCCGCCTAGCTGTCCGCTTAGCTACGCTACCCGCCTCTTGCGATCCGCGCTCCGCTGTCCCAAGTCGGAGTAAAATGCACCACCGCCACTAAACTTGGCAGCGTCATCCAGGTCCTCAAATTCTTAAAATACATATCTAGATCTTTAAACTTGGTAGAATATGTCATCTGGGTCTCCAAAGTCTCGTAATGCACATCTAGGTCATTTAACTTGGCAGAATGTGTCATCTAGTTCCATAAACTTGACAAAGTATGTCATCTAGTCCCTAAACATAAAAATAAATAAATTATTTAGGTTTTGGGTCTATATTTGTATAAAAACTAGCCACTAAAACTAACTCTAAAGTATATATATTTATATAAAAACTAACTTTAATTATTTTAAAGTATATATTTATATTTATATAAAAACTAACCTTTGAAGTATAAAAAATAAATAAAAATTTTGCCCAAGGCTCGGGGTCCAAAGTCTTATGCTTTAACCGTTGTGCTACGATAGGGAATTTGTTAAAGATCATTTTATTTATTCTTTTAACCTTTCAGGGCAATATATACTTTAAAATATTTAGTCATATAAAATGAATATATTTTAAAACTTAAGATATTTGGACTCTCCAAGAAAATTGGAATTATAATTTAGAACAAATGGAGTATATTTTAAAGGGTTCGAACCTTAGGCGGGGCAAAAATTTTATTTATTTTTATACTTCAAATGTTAGTTTTTATATAAATATAGACCCAAAACCCTAAATAATTAAAGTTAGTTTGTATATAGATATATAAACACATATATACTTTAATGTTAGTTTTAATGGTTAGTTTTTATACAAATATAGACCCAAAACCCTAAATAATTTATTTATTTTTATGTTTAGGGACTAGATGACATACTCTGCGAAGTTTATGGACCTAGATGACATACTCTGCCAAGTTCAACGACCTAGATGTGCATTACGAGAGTTTTGGAACCTAGATGACATATTCTGCCAAGTTCAATGATCTAGATGTGCATTTTGAGAGTTTGGAGACCTATGTTACACCTCCTGCTAAGTTTAGGAACCGCTGATGTATTTTACTCCCCAAGTCGTATTGGCTTCTTCATATGGTTTCATGCACGTGGTGGCATGTACCGGTGCTGACATGAGCTACTACTAGCTAGCAGCTTTGCATGTTCCTACGTGCTTATGACAAGATAACACAAATAAATAAATAAATAAATAAAATAGAAAATAGGTTGATAAAATCTAAGGGGAAACAAAAGTTAAAAATAAAAATTCACTAAATAAATTAAAATTAATGACAACATGGTATAGATACTACTAATCGTGGAACATCTGGCATCTCGCTTATCTATATCTCCTAAAATGCTAAAGCCCATTATCTATTTATCTATAAACACATCGCGTCACGTCATCACCCACTATCTCGCCATGCAACATCCACTAACACATCCAGCCACCACGTCATCACCCACTATCTTGCCATGCAACATTCACTCACACATCCAACTAACACATGACATTATGTCTTTATTCAATCTATTCACATTAGCAAACCACATCGTTAAGCTTGCCTCCATCTGTATTTCCTCTTGACTACCCGCAGCAACGCGTGGGGAATTCATCTAGTACTATTAATGTAATAAAAGCACTAATCGTGGAACATCTCGCTTATACTATTAATGTAATGAAAGCAAAAAAGGCTGATGGCAGCATTCGAACATAGGACCACTTAATTCATATGTGTTACTCTCAACCAGTGCACCATGTAGGTGTTTGTACTAAGTGTGAAATAATATTGTTATTGAATAATAAATAAAACCATTTTAAAGACTAAATAAAAAAAGTGAAACCTTCACAGGAATAATATTCTATATCTATACTAAAATATACCACAGAAAACTTCGTGAAACATAAAAAAAACTAAGTAACAAGAAAAACAACCAAAAAGAAAAATACTACTACAACAACATAAAATATATCCAAAGAACATCACATAGATCCTATTAGAACAACCGAAAATAAACCATAGAACATCACATATATACTATTAGAACAAACCTAAAATATACCACAGAAACATCACATAGTTACTACTAGAATAACCTAAAATATACCACAAAACATCACATATATATTATTAGAGCAACATAAAAATATACCACAGAACATCACATAGTTACTACTATAACAACTTAAAATATACCACAGAACATCACATAGATATTATTAGAACAACAAAAAAATGTACCACAAAACATCACATAGATACTACTAGAACAATCGAAAAATAGACCACATAACATCACATAGATACTTTTAGAACAAAACTAAATATACGACAAAACATCGCGTAGTTACTACTAGAACAATAAAAAAAATACCACAAAACGTCACATAGATACTACTAGAACAACCGAAAATAAACCACAGAACATCACATAGATACTATTAGATCAAACCTAAAATAGAAAGGAACGGATGGAAATAAAAACGCACAACAAAGAAGAAATAAAAAAAGTAAAAAAATAAGAATAACAATAAAACATCAAAAGAAAAGAAAAATAAAAAAAGGAATAAAAGATGAAAAGAAAGAAAAATAAAAAAAGAATAAAAGAGGATAAGAATAATAGAACATAAAAATAGAAATAAAAAGGGAAAAGAAATATAGTAGAAATAAAAAAGGAAAGAAAAAGAAAGAGAAAAAAGAAATTTAAAAAGAAAACTCACCGACGGGACAACAACGGAATGAAACAGACAAACCACGATGGAAATAAAAATGAAAACAGCGACGTTGGGGTGAATCGCCTGCTGCTGGGCCATTACTTGCCACGTGCTGCCTTTGCATCAGAGGAGGGGGTCGACAGCCGGCTTGTGTCCAACTGGTCAGCACATAGCTTTTCTGGCTGTTTGTTGTGCTGTCCAGGAGAACAAGCTCTTCAAGGGCCTGATTGGTTGGGTACCAAATTTTGCCCAACCAAAATCATGGCATGCCAAAATTTTTGGTCATCAATTGGTTCATTGTCAAAAAATTGGCACACCAATATTTTATGGCCAATGTTTAGTCCAAAAATTTTTGATGTCCCAACTTGGCACCCAACCAAGTGCTATACCAAAATTTATACTATAAGTGCAATTAAGCCCTATGTGGGTTTTGGTGTTGATGATCACCGAATTAGAGGACTAATAAGATTTGGTGAGTCGATAAGCAGGAAATGAATAAACAAGGATGGTATAGGTGACGGGGGAGACCCCTTTCGCTTTCGGTGACGGTTCCCGGCTCAAAGGAGGTTTAAATTCTTTTATGTTTTGAATTTGAGTTTAGAAAAGCCGTACTATCAAGGGGGACTCAATGACTTCTGTCAAAGCTGTGAACTAAGTGCTCATATCCTCAGCAAACCATCCTCACCACCCAGCCAAAACAGCCCAACTTTTCACTCCTTGACCTCGCTGTTTTGGTGAGGGCGGCAGTGCCGCCCATAACAAACTGTTGGGCCCCAAGGGGTATAAATACCACTTGGCCCAGCCCACAACGGTCACCTATTCTTTTTCAACGGCTCATTTCGACAGAACAGACCTCAGTGCTCATATCTTTCTCCCTCCATTGTTGCTCCTCAAGCTCTCATCCATCCCTTTGATTTCCACCATCAAAACTTGAGAGAAAGGGCAGCAAACTTCGATTGGAGGCGAGATCCGCTGATTCCTAAAGTTTGAGAGCACTTAGTTCACGTTTGGCTGGTGTCCTTGAGTTTGTTACTCTTAGAGCTTTGCTCCTAGCCGGCTAGGCGTCGCCCTTGAGCTTGCCAACTCGTGTGGCAGTCTAGGGAGGTTTGTAAACCACTCTTGCAGCTAAGAAATTACTCCTCACTTCAAGAGTTAAGTCTCTTGATTTGAGAACAAGTGAAAGGCAAGCCTTGGTGGCAAGCTCTAGCCTTTTGTGGCATACCTCAACAACGTTGAGTAGACAAGCCTTGGTGGCGAGCTGAACCATGGGATAAATACTTTTGTGTTGTCCTCTCTATTGCATATTTGTGTTGAGGTTGTGTTTCTAGGGTTTGTGGTCAATCTACTCGGTGGACAGGTTTCTGCAGGTTCTGGAGCTCTTTCTATGACTAACTTGTGTGTAGGAACCTAGGAAAATTAGTTGATCTAAGTTTCTTTCACTGCTTTTCAAATTCAGTTTGAACTTTACCTGCGTAGGCCGGTAGTGCCACCCTGTGAGGCCGGCAGTGCCGCCCTCTGGTCTGACCGAGTTTGAAGCTGAATTTTTACAGACCTATTCACCCCCCTAGGCACTTTTAGGCTTCCTAAGATCCTACATATACCAAGGTTTTGGCAACCAAAATTTGACACGCCCTAGTTTTGGCAAGTCAAATTTTGGACATGAACCAATCAGGCCCCAAATCTTGTATGACTTTACCAAAGTACTCCATTTCCGTGTAGAAAAAAACAATTATCGTACTTGTATACCAAACTAAAATGTCTTAGGCTTAATTATCTAGAATATAGTGTTTATGAAAAATAATTCTATGTGATAAAAATATTAATTGAATTCTAGATATGTCAATTCATATATATCATAGATAATTTCTTTAAATATAGAAATAGAATATCTTTATAGATGGATTCAAACATATATGATGGGGCCACGTATATACTTTGATAGGTATTTATACATTTTCATGTTAAATTTAATTCAAAAAAGTAGTAAATTCGTGACAATAAATATGTGCACGTGTGAACTAACTACGATGAACATACACATAAACAATATTGAATTTCAGAATTTTATAGAGGGAATTGTGCACTGTGGAGGGTCCCTTGCTCAAGGCACTGGTGGCTCCATTCATGAGTCATCGCGTATTGCTCGAAGTCTTGGATCTCAGTCGATACACGTAGGTGTTCATAGTGCAATCCGTCGAATCTGGTGGCATGGCGCATTAGCTGCTTCTTCACCGCGCCAGCGCCGGCGTGCCCCTCTGCGCACTGTGCATGGGCGTCATCGCCACGCAACCTTCCGTGCCGTTGCCGGTCGCGTCGAAGGCGCTTTTGACCACGCCGGCGATTCCTCTCCACCACCGTGACAATCTACTTCGTGGTGTAGGCAGTGGTCATGGTCCTTCATGGCTAGGCTGGCTGGCTCTGGCGAATCTAGGATTTTACCGAAGGGTATGCTGGCCAAAAAATTTTATATACAATTCGGTAAATCAATTTTAGCAATTCAATAATAATTGTAGAATTTGCAACATATGATTGGCCGATTGGGTATACATGCACTAAGTATCACGATAAACCTTAAATTTAAGGATTAACTTGAAACCTTCACCCACTAAATACAATATATAATATACTAGATGAAAAGCTATACCTATAGTTCAAATATAGCATAAAAGAGTACTAGAGACTTTACAATGTTATTTTTATTACTGTTTTATTCGACATTTTCGAAGAGACATGAATATCTTGATTATATCATCTTTATCAACTTCAGAAAAAATATTCCGCTCAACGAAAATGGCTAGACATTCATCCAAAAGACTATATCTTCCATCCAAAAGACTAGACAATTAAAGGAAGAGACCGAGCAAAGGTTAAATTTTATCTATCTATACTATAAAAGAGCGAAGGAATTAAAAAATACATGTTACCTGAAAATTCCTACCCACCCTATGTTTTTAACCTTAGATTAAAGATCCAACGCATCTAATCCCCTATCCTAATCTGACAAATGGACCCGGCCGAAAAACTTTTAGTTATTTACACGTGTTTATACGTGTGGTTCCTCGCATCGCTATTCTTTTCGCACAAAAAAAAATTACCCACATAACGCCGCTGCAAGGACTCGCGCACGAACCGATCCACGGAGGAAGCCACTACGCGCCAGCCATGGTCAGCAACCCCCACCTCTCCTCCTCCCCTTGTGCTTAGGATCTTACTAGGTTCGTACCCGTGCGTTGCTACGGGACAGCTAAACGTTTGTAAAAAAAAACATACGGATCACACGATAAGATAATAATACTGTAAAATTAAATACTGATGTTAAAGTGACATTTAATCCAAAAGACAAAGTTTGTGAAATTAACACAGTCACGGAGAGCGTGGCATCGTAGGCTTACAAACTCTCCTGTATAGACTTTTCCGTGATGCCGTGTTTTATATTGGCAGGAAGAAATCTCTGATATCCATTTCTTTCGTACGCCAATAAATCCATGATAAAGTTCCGCCGCATCTCTGTACCATCTTCTCCAATGCACGTACAATGTTCTAGTTTCGCGCCAATCATCTAGCAGCTGCATGATATTGGGTTTCGCATACTTGCCATTGTAATAGTTACTTTTCCATCAAGTTGTAGCGAAACTCCTCTCAGGCTTCTTTGCACCATTTGTGCTGAAAATCTTAAATGGACTTGAGTGCCGTGAAGTACCAAATGTTTGTGCAATGATCTCTCAGGACAAGTGTGTTTTCGATAGCCAAAATGTCAGCCTACATCAAAATTAGGTTCTTACTTCTTAAATTTTGATCTGAAAGATTTGATGCTAACAACAATAAGGGGAAACAAGCGGTAGAGCATAGTTATAATTTACCTTGAAACATCATTGCCACACGATTTTGAAAAAAGCAGAAGCCCAGAAACTGAATTTTTTGCAACTCTGAAGCTTTCCTATCTGAGGATCAGAACTTTGATGCATGAATGTAAATCCTAGATAAATGGGGAGCTAGCGTATGAAACTTATGTGATGAACAACCATGCTCTCGACCACAGAGTAGAGAGAAACCTCAAGAGCAGCCACTTCACTTAGCTCCTGCTATAGCTTCTCAATTTTGAATATAATTCCTCATTACTTTCATACGAAACTTAGTTGCCATTATCAGCTAGGTTTTCTTCAATATCAGCAATTTCATCGTCAGTGCCACAACTCTGATCACATTTCGGAGTTTCAATGGCTTTACCTTCAATCTCTCTTCCCTCAAAGCATTACCATTAGTTACTTTGCTCTGAATAGGTTTATCATCAGTGGCTTCACATTCAATGGCCTTATCATCCTTTAGTCCGTCCTCAATGTCCTTATCATTCTTTGCTCTGTCTCAACAGCTTTGTCATCGGTGGCTCTACCTTCAACAGTGCTATCATATTCTGCCCTCAACTGCTTTATCATCTGCGGGCTATTAGTAAAAAAAAAATCCATCTCAAAGAAAAAAAGGAACAAAAATTAAACCATTTAAACACAGACAAATATTAAAGCAATGGCTATTAGTATGATTTTTATTTTACCTCTGCAGGCAACAAATCACGAATGAATCATTGATGTCTAATGGAATAAATAAATAACCAGCACCATAGTCATAAATTAAGTCTGTTGAGCTAAAGAAAACAGGGAGACAAACCCAACCATTTCCCTTGCTTATCTGAACAATCCAACAGTTGGCGCTGCTTTCACTTAACCAACAGAAGATAAATATCAAGCTACTGCTAGTTTCTTCCAAACTGCCATGCCTGCTTGTTCACAGAGGTGGGAACATCATCACAAGATTATGTAAATTGAATTAACATTCTATCTCTTTCTAGCAAGAAGCCAATTATAACTACCAGCTCAAGATTATGATTTAGTAGTACATACTACCACCTTATTAATTCTAGAGGTTAGAGAAATGACGTGGTAAGATATTTCACTACCTTAAACAGTTCCTGTGTTTGTATTATTACCAGCAATCATCTTAGTATTTGTTTATGAAACTATCCGAAGGTACAAAATTACCTGTGACAATCGACACATGCAAAGATTGGATAAAAAATATCAACAGTGCATGAACCCCATCATCTTCTTCCTCATCGTCCCCAGCATCATCCTGCTCAATGGCTCGCCCTGGTACAGCGGCAGATTAAGCACCATATAAAAAGGAAAAAAAAGATGATCAAAGATGACTGATTTTTTACACTGGTCTGTACACTCACAATCACCGATCCCAACGAGCGCCATCAGCGTGTCGGCAACGTCGAGCTCCTCGGCGTCCTACAGGGGGCACGCGAAGGCCTCGAGATCACGTACTCACCACCGGCAGCATCATGTGTGCCCGTTCCTGCAAAAAGCAGCCGTTCCTGCAAAAAGCAGGCGGAGTCAGCAGTGATTATCGAAGTGCTCGACCTGGGTGCAATCGACCCCGCGAAATCTCCAGCACTTAACTGCTCCTGGAGGATGCGGGCGAAGGCGAGGTTGGCCTCTTGCTAGCTGAGGCCAGTGAACGACCGCCTCCCATCAACCGGCGGAGCGACCGCCACCGCAACGTGGTAGATAATCATGTTCGGTTATTTTGCATGAAAGGAAAATCATAACCTCTTGATGAAAATAATTTCTTTTTCTATTTAATTTGATTGATTGATAGTAGTTTCCTTTTGCATGCAAGAAAATTAAATCACAACTGACGTGATGGATGGTCGCGCGAGGGAGCGCTTCCTTTTGCATGCAAGGAAAATCTACAACTACCATGATTGTCGCGCGGGGAAGCCACCGCACGTTGGTCTGCATGGAAGGAAAATCAACAACTTCGGTTGTTTTGCATGCAAGGAAAATCATAACTTTTTGATGAAAATAATTTCTTTTTATTTTTATTTTGATTGATTGATAGTAGTTTCCTTTTGCATGCAAGGAAAATCTACAACTACCATGATTGTCGCGCGGGGAAGCCACCGCACGCGGGTTAGCATGCAAGGAAAATCAACACCTGCCGTGATGTCGCACGGGGTGAAGCGAAGGTGAGGCGAAGGTGAATGTCGCACCAAGCGGTGATCTTAGTTTTGTTCTTTTTAGTTGTAGCAGATGACGCAGTAGTTCCGTCCTGTTCTGTCTGCGCTTGTGGATACTACTTGTCGCGATCCCTTCCTTTTTGGTCTGATTCTGGTGCCAGCTCGAGATGGAGAGCAATTTTGTAATCGAGGCCTTCGGTGCGGCTCCGTTGATGTAACTAGGGTTTGGTTTGATCGGTGTTCTCCGCTCAGTGCTATTTTAGTTTAGCAGGTTTGTCGCGCTGTCGTATATTGTGAATTTTGTGTCGTTTGGGCTATAAACGTGTACATATTTCCATCTGTTTTAGTGTGCACTGGTAGTTAAAAAACGTTTAGGATTAACCAGACTGCAAGCTGTTATTCTATCCAGTTCGTGTCTTACAATAGATAATTATATTTGCAGATCTGCTGATCGTATGCATGCATGGGTATAAATAGGGGTTTCTCTATATAAGGGAAATGGTTATAGACTTATACAGGGTTCACGACCTGCAATTGGTTGTAGTTTCTTGATGAATGACCACGGATAATGATACCGACGAGTAACCTGGTAACTGTTTTGCAAGTTAGCAACAGGTGCTTGTCAACCTTTGTACCTCAATTTCGTAATGGAAACAAAACCTGTGTTGTTTGACTGATTCACAGTTTGTATTAAATTAATTGAGTATAAAGAGACAAAGGAAAAAAAAACTGTACCCGCCCACGACGTCGTTATTAATTGGGAAAAGGAAAATATGGATGCACCGCAGCTTGCCGCAGATAGTTGGGAAAATGAAAAAAATAATACACGTCAATATGCATGCATGCAACTAATTAATAGATTAATTGGAAAAAGGAAAATATGGATGCATGCATGCAGCTATAATAAATAAACTATTTGAGAAAAAAAAACCATACCCACCCACGACGCCGTTATTAATTGGGAAAAGGAAAATATGGATGCACCGCCGCCTGCCGCAGATAGTTTGGAAAAAGGAAAAAATAATACACATCAAGATGCATACATGCAACTAAAAAATAGATTAATTGGAAAAAGGAAAATATGGATGCATGCATGCAACTATAATAAATAAACTAATTGAGAAAAGTAGAATATTACGAAGGCACATCAATACGAATCCATGCATGCGTATGTATTGAGAACTAAATAGAAAATAATAAAATTCTGAACACAAATGATTTTGTTTGTTATGACAAATAAGGAAGAAAAAACTAGCAAACGTCTTGCATTACTTATAGTACAAACATTATGATGAACAACAACTATAACGTAAAGGTGAAAATAAAATCAAGAAACGTTCAACAATATAAACACGTGCGTGTCGCAACTACATATTTGCTGCCTAATCAAAAGAGCGACTCAAGACGACGAAGCCTCCGTGACTGCCTGTGTTACGGCCGTGAAAACTGCAGGCGTATAAAATAGCGAATCAAGGCGAGCACACGGCTAGCCTCCTATCCAGCGTCCAGGCCGGAGAGCGGCAAGGCACAATCACCGCATCACTGCGTCAGGCGCGGCGTGTTCTCTCCCTCCGACTCCGTCTCCGATCGCGTTGATTGCCTTGCCTCGCCCCGTACTGCCTCAGTCGCAACTCGCGAGCGTCCGCGCGCGGAACCGCCGCCCCGCGCTCCCTCGGTCACGAGCGTACGCGAACCACTGCCCGCGCACGACGCCCAACACACCCTGCGGCCTTCTATTGCCCTCCTTCACTCACGCCTGCACAACCGCAGCTCTCGGTGGAAGACGTCCTTCCCGGCATCCGGAGAAGGCAGGCTCCGCTGCCCGCGAGGCCACCTTCCCGGCGGAGGAGATGGCGCGGCGTCCCAGCGGCAAAGGCGGAGCGGCTTCCTGGTGGAGCGCGGAGGCGGGCGGCGTCCCGGCCCATGCTCCGATGTGGAGAAGACGACCTGAGCAGCGTTGTATGACGCCGCCTCCCCGTCTTGACTGTTCGTAGATCAGGGGCAGGCGCGCGGTTGAGGTTTGGGCGCGCGCGGAAGGGAGCTTTCGCGCCAAAATCGCCTTCAGCAGTTCAGCGACGGCGGCAGCCCACACCATCGGTCGCAAAGCAAATCGGCAGTGGCGGCGACCCACACCATCAGTCGCAGAAGCAGATCGGCGGCGGTCCGCTCGGCCGCTTTCTCGATCACGGTAGTGGCTTGGCGTTGGGGGTGGATTCAGATGAACTCCAGCTGATGCTGCCGCACAGAGGACGATCCCTGCACTGGGCCGTTGGCGGCGTCACGTTCCCTGCTCCGGCATGCTCTCTGACCTCGCGGCCTCGGCCGCGGTGGGTAGCCAAGCTAACATGTGCCAACTGCGTCTCTGTCTTCTGATTCAGGCACGGGCAGTTTTCTTCTTAGTGGTCATTTTTTCTGTGATGGACTGCTGGTAGTGTGTTTCTTTGCAGAGAAAGAAGCAGCAGTGAAGAAGCTTCATGGAGACCTCCGGTATCTCCAGCTCCAGATCTCTGAATATCTTCCCTATGTTACAATGTGTGGTCATGGTTCTGAGGATCAAGTTGAGGATCAAGTTTGATGATCGATAGTTGCTTGTGACGGCCTTGTATCCGGTTTAATCAAAACTAGCAAGGTTGCCCGTGCAGTGATAAAGGTTCGACCTCCCTCTGCGCCCGCCTCATCTGGGTACTTGCCCTTCTGATTTGGGTTCCTCTGGTTTGCCTGCATGCATGCCTGTGATGTTGAAAATTTATGCCTCGTTTAATAGCTGCTATTTGAGGTGATTTTGGATACGATGGCTACAATATGTTCTTGGGGCACACATGGTCCGATGTTGCAGAAGTGGGCGGTGTTGGCGCTGGGTGGCTCCGGATCCTTCTGCACTGCGACATGGCATGCTCAGGAGCATGTGCTCCGAGCCTCCGATGACGTTTGTTGCTGCATTTTGTGAATGGAGTTCTTGATGTGCTCATGGGGTGAACCTAAAGAAATCCCCTGTACTGTAGTTGTGTTATCTTGCTCAGGTTATTTTGTGATAGTACTTCTGCGTTGTTTGAACATCATGGGGTTTTCATATGGTTGCTTCAAGGGAACTAACTTCTGTTTGGTTGAATTTGGACACAATGCATGTGCCTTGATACATTCTTGAAATTTTAAACTACCGGAAGGAATTGACAGGTGAAGACTGGCAATTGTGATGCCAAGGCGTAAAGCGTATGGAGTCTGCCGGTGGCTGTAAAGGAGCAGAAAAGGTGTTGACGTGAATCTCTTAGATGTATATAGAAGTGAAAAATGTTATTTTGCATGTATAAAACCTATGGATATTGGGCTTTGCTACGGTGCATCTATTGCCTTCTATTACCTTGCAAGAGGTAAGTTCAAAAGGATCATAGCCCTTGATTTTTGAAAAAAAATAATTTAATAAATTATATAGTCATATAATAGAAAAGGAATCCCCAAAAGTCTCAAGCATATCCCCACGCAGACCATCTTCCTTGTTTGGTGCCGCATGCAAACAGACAGCATGCTGGAAAAATGAAATGTGCTGGCGTGGATCTTCGTCCATGTACACACTATGCAATTAACACACACTTCTCTAAGAAAAACTGTAGATAAGTCATCTTCGTCAAAATATGTTATATGTCGCTTAAATTAAATTGGATCTAGCACCTGTAATTAAAAAGTGCTGCATATGTGTAATCAGTGCAACTATCACGTTCATCTCATTATGTCATGATGCATATCGGTTTGTTATACGTTATAAAAGATGTAAATTTGAACGTCTATCATGAAATAGCTCTATAACATTTCAAAATAAAACTAAAATAGATAATAAATACAAATAACTATGTATTAGTTCTAACTACAAACCATCATTTATATAAAATAAAATAATGTACAGCTGCACATGTATGAAGTTGGTGTCGCACTGGCCCACCACTATGCATGTGTCCATGTCTACGTCATAGAACACTTTAGATCAAGTTAGGAAAATTAGATCATGCATGCATATTAGATCTAATAGAAAGATATTTTTTTCTTATATATTTATTGTCTCTTAGGAGTTAATATTTGATAATTGCTATTCAGATCGACGATCCATAATTATTTGGATGTACCATAGCAAAGCCCATGGATATTAGCATAATTTGAATTGGGACAAGCCTGTCACACTTGTCACTCATGGATTGGGACAAGCTTCACCCTAGTCCCGCATGGGGCTTGGACTGTGTGGATCATCACTACTGTTCTATATAGAAAAAAAATCTATCCATTGCACTTAAGCTTCATCATATTTACAAACTACCGTTGCAACGCACGGGCACTCAACTAGTAGATTAGAAAAATCTGGAAATGAAGCGTCGTGGTGTACCTATTGCCGTATTGGACATTTGGACTCGCCGTGTGGGCGGTGGGCCACGTCAAATGGGCCTCCCGTGTGGCCCTTTCCCATGATAGCCTGAGCGTGATCCACTGATCGAGGTACAGTCAGTTTTTTCTTTTTCTTTTTACAAATACATATGTATATATTACGTATAAGTATTATGCTTGCCGATCTCGCAGGGTATGCCGGTGCATACCCGGCATACCCTGTGGCTCCGCCACTGTACTTTGTAGAACATAAAAGACTGTATATTATGTTTTGAGTCCTGTAAATTATGCAGGTGCTATGCAAATTGTGACTGTATAGGAATTGTAAATACTGACATTGTGACAGTGTGGCCAAGATTGCCATTGTATTATAAATTGGTTCTGTGATACTATTATCAATAGAATCCACAAAAGTTGTTGCTAATAATTGCAGATTCATAGGCTGCATCAACTTCAGAAGTTGCATACTATTGAATATTACACTTGAACTAACCCAAAACTATGTGAACATGATTCAAAGGAGGCTGATGAGTTGTACTACTAGAAGTAAGCAATAACACTAAGGGCTCCTTTGGTTGCTAGGTAGCGAAATGCACGTGGTTTTGAATTCTAAAGGGACTTTCTCCCCTGCACATAACAACCCCTCCCCGGCCGTGAGAAAATTCCCCACACCCATTTGGGAGTGTAGAAGAACACACCATTGCCGACAACATCAACTCGCCGGAATTAATTGCAAGGACAAGGCCACACAGATCTCGGTTGGCTTCGAGAAGGCAAAGGGAAGGTGGAGCTCTCCATGGCGACCTCGGCTTTGGGGTCCTCGTCGTTCTCCGGAGACTTGAGACAGAAGCCCTCGCGTTTTGGCGGCTCGGTCGCAGTGGAGGTACTTCGGCGGCGGCGCACGTGTTGTAGACGACGAGGGAGAGGGCGAGAGGGCTAGGACAGATCGAACTAACTGCTTCCTTACCTCAAGCCGAAGAGCGGCAACAAGTTCTCGATGATGGCTGAGCGACGGACGGCCGGCGGGCGGCTCGCGAACGGTGGAGACGGCAAGCATGCGAGAGACCGCGACGGCCGGGGGAATAGAATCACGAGTCCAAAGACGTTTTTTATGCGCCCCGGGTAATGGCGAGGATGGGGCTCCAAAAGCACGTGCTTTCTTCGTCCTGATAGGTATCCAAACGGACTCGTGGATCACGAATGGGAGCAGAGCCACGGGCCTCTCTCCACGCGGGAATCACGCCGGTAGGGGATGCCCCTGTCCAAACGAGCCCTAAAGGGGTGTTTGGTTCACCACACTAAAATTTAACAGGTACATGAAGTTGATCATATAATGTTCGGATACTAATAAGAAAACAAATCACTCGCATCATCGTGTCGTCCATCATCACACGGCTCTGGAGCTGTCTAATCCAATCAAGCGCTTCCCCAGCTTCATCTATGCACTGCACCTCGTGGAGCTCACAGGCCGCGCATCCAACATGCACGAGCAGAGGCGAGAGTCATGGTGACGAAGACGAGCCCTGCCGCGGTGCATCCTTAGGAGGACACACGGTCGCCGCCCACGGCACGCGCGCTCAGTCAGGTCCACGCTCGCGCCCGCCATGCCATTCTGCTTTGGCCTGTCTCATGCAGGCCGTGCACCTGCACTTGCTGATGGTATGTTGCCTCTGCCCACGTCAGTCGCGTACTCACCCGGGCGGTCGGCGGCACCGGCACCAGCGTGCCTGCCTGGTGCCATAGTTCGCGCTGATGGGCGTGGGCGTGCCGCAGTTCGTGGCAGTTCGCTCGCCAGCGTGGGCATGGGCGTGCCTGCTTGGCGCTGGCCTACCAGACGTGCGCACGAGCACGTGGTCGATCGCCGCCCCCCCCCCCCCCCCCCCCCCCCCCCCCCCCCCCCCCCCCCGCCGTGGCTGCTCGCGTGCTCCGTCCCCCTACCGCACCATTGACGAGGAGGCTCCCGTGAGTTGGTACCAAAGTTTTAAATAGCGGGCTATGAAAAATAGCGGCAATATTTTTTCAGAAGCTATTCAGCTATAGCGGCACTATGACAGATAGCGTTTTTATAAAAAATACATAAAAATACCAATAATTGATGAAAAAATAGCAAACATCAATTTTGATGAGCACAAATATGTTTCCATAGGTCTGGATAACATTACTAAATACTAATATGACATTACAACGAACATGCTTCATGAAAGTTTAATTGTCCAAAATATCAAATTAGTAGCAAACTAGCAAATGATAACTGATAATCTAGTATGAGATGGAGTTCTCAGACTTAAACTGAGAAGATTTGTCACTCATATTGCCCAGTTAGAATAGCGCTGCTATTGAAAACGCTAAGCTATGCAGAATAGTGGCGCTATAGCGGCCAATAACGGCTAAAGTTGACATAACGGAAAAATGATAAATAGCGTAGCGTTTTGCCCGCCAAAAAGCTATAGCGGCGCTATAGCAGAGCTATAGCCCGCTATTTAAAAGCTATAGCCCGCTATTTAAAACTCTGGTTCGTACATCTACCAGGGGCTAGAGCACCATGCACGCGACGCGTTTTGGCACAACGGCAATGAGGCGGCGATCACCCGTGAAGAGATCCCCGTGCGTTTGCCTTGAAACTAGAAGCCAACAAGGGTAAGCTTGTGAAAGAAAAAGAAATATAGGGTGGATTTTACAAATATAAATATAAAATGAAGGGGAATGGACTCTTTATCTACGACCGATGATGGTTTTGTATCTGCAGATGCACTCTTAAACCTGATGGACCAAATTGACACGGCCTCACAAGATAATGGACTATACATGCATTTTACTCTTTGAAATATTACGTCAATAGTTCAGAGAAGCTACTGATGACCATGTATGGTTCACACATTCCTTCCTTGGGCGAAGAAGTACCAGGGGACGTGCCTCATCTATAGTACCAAACTCCATGCCAACTTGAGGTACTAATATAGGAATCAAACCCTCCCTACAATATTTGATTTGGAGATTTTTGGAACCTATAGATCCATGGAGACCGAACTGCACTAGGAGATGTCGATCACCGTCGCACGAGCAGCGTCTGGATACGTCCGTGCGATTGCACTCGCGCCAAAAACGAGAGGAACGGCGCCAAAAACAACAAGTACTCGTGCCAAAGATGGAACGCCCTGGCTGTTTTCTACTAAAACGGGCTGTGGTCTGTTGGGCCAAAGCCCAACGTGTAGAGGAGGGCAGCGCTTATAATCTGCTCACCGTCCGATACAACCGAGTGGTTAGATTTCAAGCAACTGTAGACAAAAGTTCAGGAGGCAAAGTTAGAGGATCGGATTCTCTTAAAAGATCTGTTTCGCAAATTACACGTAGTTTATATATTTAGTTATTTTTTACTCTATATTTTAAACTCATACATGTGTCAAACATCCGAGGTGAATATGTGTCGCATCGCTGTGCGCGGTTGAAAATCCCGACCCTCTTGGTATGTACCGAGACCAAGGCATACCCAGGCATCAGACATAATTGCTCTATCCTTAAATATTAGTCGTCATGATTTACGTGCCAATAATTTTAACTTAATTCATAAAAAATACATGCAACATTTCTATCTCCAAGTAAATTTATTAAAAAAGCTAGATTCAAATATCTATTTGATGATACTAATTATGTATCATAAATATTAATATTTTTTAATATATATTTAGTTAAAGTTGTTTATCGAAAAAAAAAACGCCAGACATTTAGGAAAAAGGAGGAGCGGGATGATGAATCGACCCGACAGCAGGCCTCCTGCAGATCGCCCTCCCGTCAACTCGCACGGCCCCGATCGTTCCTTTCCAAAGCAGCACGCGCTGCAGCGGCAGCGGCAGCCGCAGCACGCGAGGGGGGGCGGGTCGCTACAGCAACGGCATGCGGTCGTCGCCTTTCTTCTGCCGCGCCACGGCATACCGTGCCTGCGCGCGCGGTGTGCAGGCGTGCAGGTGCAGCGCAGGAGGGAAGAAGAGTGCAGCTGGCCCGCTCCTCGGCATGGCGCGCGGGGCCCGGTTCCCGGTCACTGCTGTGGTGCACCAGGACCAGGACCAGGACCACCAAACACACAAACCGTCCTCCACTCCTAGCTGTATATGATCCGATACGCCGTACTTGGGAATTCTGGAGGGGTCGGATCTTGAGCTGAGCAAGCAAAGCAAAGCGTGCACCTGCCCTGTCCCTCGCTGGCTCCCTGTGCACAGTATGCACAGCGCAAGACTGGTGTTCCAGTTCGCTAGGTGTCGTAGTAGGTAGTACTAGTACCCGAGCATGCCATGCAACAGGAACCAGAGAAAGTACCTGCCGGGCGATCCAAACTACTGTAGGTTGCGCATCCACGCGTCTGTGCCAGACCTCTTCGGGCGCGTTTGCGAGGGTGTACCTCGCCGGCCTGGCCGGCTGGCCATGGCCTGGCCACTTTTAGTCCGGTCTAAATGGTGCAAGTGCTCGTGTTTGTGAACATGACCTAATAAAACCGAGCTCAATTGAGATTGTGTTTGTTGTGTCTATACAGTTGAATACGGTGACCTTGAACTCAGGATGTGGCAATGTTACCCCCAAACAATTGTTATTGTCATTTCATCGAACACGTGCAGGGCGAGCGGCATGGGGAACGCGGACTCACCCACCTCGGCCTAGAAGCCGCCGCCGCCGGCCATCTCCGGCACCATTGCAAGCCAGGATTTAGAATATGGGGGAGGGAGAGGGCGGTGTGCCGGCGAGTGCCTCGCGCGCCGCCGTCATGGCCGTGGCAGGGGCCGTGTGCCGCCATCAAGGCCGTGGCCATATCGTGCTGACCTCGACGAGCCCTTCCCCTGCTCTCGGCCCGTCCTGACCACGACGGTGTCCCCGGCACGCGCGGCTCCTGTGGCTAGGACATCACGTGGTGGTGGTTCCGGCCATCATGACGGACATGTCGTGGAGCACGAACACCGGGGACGCGCGCAAGCTCAAGGATGGAGGAGGCCTGGGGCATCGAGAGGAGGCCACGAGCACCAGCGAAGGAGAGGAGGAAGACCGCGCCCGCATTGAGTCGTTGGTGGCCACCGGCAACACCACCTGCCCCGTCACCCGCGTGCCGCTCGCCGACTTCACGCTCATCCCCAACCACACCCTCCGCCGACTCATCCAGGAGTGGTGCGTGGCACACCGGTCCATGGGCGTGGAGCGCATCCCGACGCCGAAGCAGCCGGCCGACCCGGACCTGGTGTGCTCCCTCGTCGCGTAAGGCCCGGGCCTGCCCGCGCTGTGGAGGGGTCGAGCTCGGCCTCGCGGTTATGGCGCTCGACCTCACGCTCCATGGAGGAGAGTACCTCCTCGGCGCCACCGCACCGGTTTGGCTGCAGCGTCGGCGGCGAGCACGAACGGCATGGCGGAGGTGTGCACAGCTGCGGGAGGTGACCGGAGGTGACATGAGCGCGCCTCCAACGCTCCAGCGAGCCGCTCCTGCGCTCGAGGGAGCCGTGCTCCCAGGAAACGGACATCCAACTCGTTTTTCAGGGGCATGAGAGAGAAGGCAAATTGCACGGCGACAGCCCGGCTCGCTGGTGGGTCCTAGCTAGAAGTTGCACGCGGAGGGCGCAGCCGGGCCATCGGGCCAGGGTCGCAAACGCGCCCTAGATAATTAATTCGGGGTTGTTTGAGTTAGTTGATGTAGGGTTGTTTGAGTTAGGCCTTTAGTTCCCGAAATTTTTTGAAAAAGCTACCGTAGCATTTTCGTTGTTATTTGGTAATTAGTGTCCAATCATGTTGATATAATATACAAGAAAAAATAAAAGGATGAACGTGCAGTACTCCTACAAGGGAGCTAGGAATTTGCAGCTGGGTATACCAATTTCGAAGCAAATATGCAATATGATGGGCGATAAGTTATAATGGGCATAACATTTAACAAATCCATAGTAATAAGCAAAGTACAAGTTCGAAACATAAATAATTAAGGGTGGAGGCTTTTTTTTTTTTTGCCTTTGTAGCTTTCTCCCACAATGCAAATATGCTAACACCCTTCTTCTTCATCTACATTACAAGAATGAAGAATACAATCAAAACAATTAGAAAAACAACTTCATTTACATTACAAGAATGAAGAATACAATCAAAAGAATTAGAAAAACAAATTTTCAAAAGTTCACCGAGACACTGACGAGTGAATCTAGGGTGCTCTGCAATCCGCATCTGCTTGTTAACCTTGCTTGAAGCTGCCGAGCCGAGGGGGAGGGCTAGTCGGAGGGTGCTCGCTGTTCAGTGCTCCAGATGGGGCGGCGCCGCCGCTGCCGCCAGTGGCCGGCTCCTCACAACAAGAAAAAGAGGCAGGAGCCAGGGCCCTGGGGAGGAGAAGGGGATTAGGGGAAAGGGCAAGTCAGCCGGAGTGGGGGAGGTGGCGAGGTGCGGCCCGCCGGCGCCCGGTCGCCGGAGCAATGAGCCGGAATCAGAGTGGGGCCGCGGGGGAGTTGGCGCGGTGGGCGGCAGCGTCGTGCCTTCAGCGCGGTCGCGTGGAGCAGAGCGCGAGAGGGAAAGCGGCGTCAGGCAGGGAGCGACGCGAGCGACGGATTGTATTCACTATTCAATGGGCTTCGTTGCTATCTGGGCTGCCAAAACAGACTTGTATTGGGCCTATGAGCCAGAGACGGACGTGAATACATCAAGATCGTATAAACATATGTATACCTATTAATTTTTCCTCTCAAATCTTAGGTATGCCTTGACATACAGGGCATACCCCTGGCGCCGCCGATGCCTACAAGTCATGCAGAGAAACGGATCGCTTGGACCAAGTGTCGATCCATGAGTACTCCAGCTGGCGAGAGGGAGGCCGGGGAGGAGCCGGCGCAAGAGACAGACAGACCTGACGGTCCAAGGTACTGTACATGCCGACAAACATGCCCTTGCAGACTTGCGGTGAGGCCCGCGAGACGCGAGAAGCGAGAAGCCACGAGAAGCGAGTCGTTGGCTCGTTGCCACAGGCGCAGCAGAAAGGATCGGCTCGGCAGCCGAGGCGAGATGCGAGAGCCCGGACACAGCTTTCACCGGAGTGGCAACTAGTATTTTGATCACGAACCGTCGCCTCCATTATCGCACCACGGATTCGGGCGGCTTCTTTTTCCTCTGAGATTCTCTCTTGCTTCGGGGAACACGAAGGCCTTGTTTAGATTGAAAGTTTTTTCAACCCGATGAATAGTACCACTTTCGTCTTATTTGACAAATATTGTCCAATCATGGACCAACTAGGCTCAAAAGATTCATCTCGTGATTTCCAACTAAACTGTGTAATTGGTTATTTTTTTTACCTACATTTAATACTCCATGCAAGCGGCTAAAAATTGATGTGATGGAGAGAGTGAAAAAACTTGGAATTTTGAGGGTAACTAAACATGGCGGAACACGGCAACACCACAGGTGATGGCCATGCTGACCATGCATCAGCAAACTACTAGTACTCCTACTCTCCTGGACTAGCAGCTAGTAGACAGCTGCAGCTGCTGATACCCTACTAGTAGCTGTTAGGCATGCTGCACAAGCACAACCACTACTCCGTAGTCCGTACACACCCACACAGACACTGCACAACCACTAGTACACACCCCGATACACAGACACAGACTACGAGAACTCTCAACAGTACATAGTACTACGCTAGTGGGTCCAAGTCCCCCAGCCGGCTCCTCCTCGTCGGCCGGTGCACCAGCCAGCAGGAGCGTTGCACGGGAAGAGGAAGAAGGGGAAGCTAGCCTGCCCATGGCGCTAGCTAGCTAGCCTTGGCCTTGGATGAATGCGCGCCTAGGCGCCGCGGGACGTTCACCGGCACTCCACCGGCACTCCGGCAGGAAGTCGTCCTTGGCGCACTCCAGCCTCATCCGGCGTCGTCTGCGCACAAATCCACGCAATGGCAGCAAAACAATCCGTCAAATCAGTCACACAAACACGGCATCGCATGCAGGCAGGCATCAAATCACCCACATGATTGCGTTTTTTGCCTGTGGTCGATCTTGATCACCTTCTTCGAGCCGTGCACTTTCCACACACAGTTTTTCAGGAGCAGTAGAGCGAGCTCCTTGGCTGCCGCCGAGGTCGTGAAGTTGATGAACGCATAGCCGAAGTTGGCCCTGCACATCAACGCACGTCATCATCATTCATCAATTCCATCACGATAGTAGTAATCGGCTGTGTTTTTTACCCACGACAATTAAATCAGCATCAGCCAAAATTAAGAGAGCCGAAGCACGTACACACATCAGATGGAGGAGCAAACAACGAAAAAGGATACTATCACCACATCATCAGGTTATCACAAGTGATCACCGACAGGACATTAGTTTAACACAACGAAACAATATAGAAGTACTCATTCTGTTGCTCCAAAAAGATCACTGACATCAATTTTCATTTTGTGTTGTGTTTGTCTCTTTGCTCTTTAGCTTTCCCCAGGACGAGGACAGATTTGAGGCCAGCGTGTCTGTTCTGTGTACAAAAGAAGAAAAAGAACTTGGAATAGTGAATGTCCCGTCACACTGTAGCAACTTTTGTTTTTATTTGGTAAAAATTGTCCAAACTTTGACTAATTAGGCTCAAAATGTTCGTCTCGCAAAGTACAACAAAACTGTGTAATTAGTTTTTAATTTCATCTACATTTAGTACTTCATACATGTGCCGACATTTCGATGTGACGGGGAATCTTCTTTTTGCATAGTGAAATTTGGGGGAGAAGTTGGGAACTAAACAAGGGCTGTGAAAGTGAACTTTCCTTAACCTTGCTTTTACAGCTTTCATTCATGTGGCTTTGAACAATGCTGGAAAAGTAAAATTTGCCCCTAAAGTATACTATCTATAGTCTAGCACAACAAAGGAAAGCTCATATATTTCGTCTAAAAAAGAATACAGATACAGGTAACAAACTCACAGCCTTGTGGCTGTTGGCCAAGAAAATCCAGGAAACATAATCGATCAAGTTATATGTTATATTCTATCTGTGCACAACAAAGTGAGAAATAAATTACAACAATAGCATATCGATCCTTGTTTAGTTCCCAAAATTTTTCAAGATTCCCCTTCACATCGAATCTTTAGACGCATGCATGGAGTATTAAATGTAGACGAAAAAAACTAATTACACAGTTTGATAGAAAACCGCGAGACGAATCTTTTGAGCCTAATTAGTCCATGATTTGACACTAATTGACAAATACAAACGAAAGTACTACAGTAGCCAAAGCCAAAAATTTCGCGGACTAAACACAGCTAGGTCACATCAGATATTGAAATGTCAATTAGGCGGGCTAAACTTGACCTAATTAAAACTAACGGCATAAGTCGTGACTAATTCTTGAGACAAATTTATTAAGCTTAATTTATCCATTATTAGCATATGTTTACTGTAGCATCACATTCACGCATCACATTCACCAATTATAGGCTAATTAGGATTAATAGATTTGTCTTGCGAATTAGCCTCATTTATATAATTAGTTTAGTAATTAGTCTAATTTAATATTACTAATTAGTATCAAACGTACAGGGTCCATACATGCTATCATTGGCTAGAAAGGAATGCACACCGCTAGCGTCAAATTTCACTTGTGCTGTTTTGCCTTTGTCCTTTACCTTTCTCCAGAACAATAGAGACAACATTTTACATATATGTACAAAACAAGTAAAAGGAACGAAAAGGCACTCCAAAAGTTCAGTTAATTAAGTGGTTATTGCAAACTGATCATAAATCAGTTAGTTGGGTTCCTTGTGGTGGAACATATGCCCACTCGGGTTCAAGTCCTCGACTTGGCATGGGTACTCACATTTTCCTAGATTTAACGGCGCTATGCTTTCAGTGGTAGGCGACGTCCCCATCGACAGCGAGGCGCCTGTGGTGACTTCGTGAATCTCATGATCTGCCGGCTCAGTCCTTCAGTAGTGCTAAGGGTTTGTGTAGGTGCATGCATTGTGAGTGTCGGTTCTCATAGGTAGGGTTTGTATACGTGTGTTCATAGGGGTGAGTGTGCGTGCGTTATGAGTGTGCGTGCGTTGTGAGTGTCTGTGTTGTACCGTGTAATTCTAAAAAAATTAAGTGGATACTACTACCTCCGTCCATGAAAGAAGGCAATTCTCGCTTTTCAAGAAGTCAAATAATTTGATTTTGACCAAAAGTATATAAAAAGTAATAACATTTGTGGCACAAAATTAGTATCGTTAGATTGATTATAGAATAGGACAATGACAAGGTACAACCTTTACCTCTAAAGAGGTAATATCTCAAATCAGTTTGAGCCATTGATTTTTTATATTTTACTAGCAAACATGCCGGTGGTTGCAACGGGATAAAAAACTACGTTAATCAAAGACATAGACGCGTATGTTATTACATATCTATCTATGGTTTACCCTTTTTCATAAAACTGTAAAGCTATTCTTTGTTAACATCCATAATATAAGTTAATATTGATAATATGGAAATATCCTATTAAGTTTGCATTCAATTAAAACATAACCTTTATAGTTTTTTATTCTAATGTAAGGCATAGAAATCTAAGCTTGTAAATATATCATAACTTTAATTCTCCTATGATCTATGTGTTGATGCATGAGTTAAATATCGAGTTCCGTGACTTCCTTTGAGGACTCATATTATAATCTCTATTAAAGTTGGGCAAGACGACAAGTAGTTGTGGTCGTCTCCAAGATTGATTTGTCCGTTGACGATTATAACATAGACCTCTCTCAATTTTCACATGGCAACTTCGAGGACTAAACTAATGTATGCGTACAACTTAGAGATACATGTATTTAGATTAGACTAGATAACAAACTTGATAAGATTTTACATCAAGATTTGGACCATCTGCGGATTTAAATTCAAATTAAAATAAATTTAATCCTAATCAAAACTATATTAATAATTTAGTGGTGGAGGTATTGTTTATTAAAGATTGAGAAAGGTTTAAAATCCACAAGATTGTATTTATTTTTATCTTTATCTTATTTATATATAAGAAGAAATAGGAGACACTTCTAAAAAGAAAAACAAAAAAAGGTCAATGCAGATGCAACACACGTGAAAAAACAGAAAACAAAAATAGAACAGAAAAAAGGTAAGAAGAAATAGGAGATACTTTGAAAATGAAAAAAAATCCTATGCGGATGCAACCGCACGTCAAAAACACCAAAAAAACAGAAAGAAAAAGGACTCTATGAGCCCATAAAAAAACTGAATAGAAACAAATACGGGAAACAGTACAATACGAGCATAACATGTAATTAGGTTGGATGAAAAACAAAACATGGCAGAAAAGGATGCAAGCACTTCTATTTTTTTTCTTTTGTTCACTCTTTTTTTTGGTGCAGCTTTTTTTTTGCACCACGTTGCCTTTTGTTTTTTCTATTTCTTTTGTTTAGTCTTTTTAGTGCAGCTTTTATTTCTCTCTTTTTTTTGCACCTCTCTCCCTTTTTCTGCCTTTGATTTTTCTTATCAGATAAGTGCCGCACGAAATTTACATGGATGGAAACACATGCAGGTGTTATGGCAAGGTAGCAATCGTGTAGGAAACGTATGGATCACAACGGCTAAGATCAAGGAAATTTTGACGACCCAAGGAAAATAAAAAAGGCACTCAGGCAACTATGTGATGGTAGGCAAAATCCTTTTGGCTTGTTGCATTTAGAAGGCAAGCAAGCAACGGATCTACAAACAATCCAAGGAATATGTATGATCAATCAGGCAAAATAAATAGGATATGTGATTCCAATTCCAAAAAGAGTCTTATCGCTAATTGTAAACCAATAAATTGTTTTTTCCAACCGACCAAAAGAAAACAAGATTGGCTGATTCAAATAGGGCAGACTAGGGCAGACCGGTGGACAACCCGTATTAGAATAAAACCCAGACTAGAGTGGAAAAAATCTTGGTGGAAAAATCTTAACGGAAATTTTATCTCTTTATTATTATATATATACTAGCAAATATGCCTATGCGTTGCAACGAGAGAAAAAAATTAATAGAAAAATAAGTATAGGAATGTTTCATATCTATTTGTGTTTTACCCTTTTGTTAAATTTGAAAGCTATAGTTTATTTTATAATGATAATGAAAATGACATCCATATAAGTTAATATGGATAATATACTAGCAAATATGCCCGTGCGTTGCAACGGGAGAAAAAAATTAATAGAAAAATAAGTATAGGAATGTTTCATATCTATTTGTGTTTTACCCTTTTGTTAAATTTGAAAGCTATAGTTTATTTTATAATGATAATGAAAATGACATCCATATAAGTTAATATGGACAATAGTATCACGATATCCTATTAAGTCTATATCGAATTAAAATACAACTTTAATAGATCTTTTCCACTATAAGGAACAAAAATATTTACACATGATTATACCATAACTTTATTAAGTATTCTAATTTGTTATTGCAATTAGCAATGAGTTGCATCGTGTCAAAGATTGATATGTCTATTCTATTATTTATTTTTTATGTTTATATGTATACATAAGAAAAAAAAAGAGATACTCTGGAGAAGAAAGAAGAGAGAGAGATCTAGAATAGGTACATAAAAAACGGACAACTGAAAGAAACACGGGCACCTAGCACGGACCAAGGAGTCATACTTTTTACATTGACCCCACAGCTTGGCATGCCCCATGCGATCCTGCATCCGCTACCTCATCGAACAGCACGTCGACGTTAAAAACGTACCTGCATGACGTGGCCCAACCATGCCCCAACGGACACAATGTAGTCTCCCATGTTAAACTCGTCGCCGACGTGTTGCACCTCCATCAGTGACACGCCCTTAGCTAGGACCCAACACCATCGTCCATCGGCCACCGTGTTCTTGACATCGTCGCCGTCTGGTAAGCGAACCAGGTCGAACTCCGAGGCTGTGCTCATGACGACGATTGTCCTGATCTGGTCTATCGATGACACGACCATGCTGGGGTAGAACAAGCTCCGGTCGGCGTCAAGAACATCACGAGCATTCACGATCGCCTTGGCACTGTTGAGGCAGACAAAGTTTCCCAATTTGCGTCGGCAAGAGTCTTTTCATATTTGTTCGATCAACCAATCTAATTGCATGTGTTTATATATAGGTATAATATGTACGGTTGCATAGTTGATGATGATCGCACATTGTTTCCGATCCAGAGATGATTTGAGAGAGTTAGTCCCGGTATATTATATAGAAAGTAAAATAAGATTTTGCCTAATTTATTTTCTATTTGAATTAGGATTTCTATTCCTATTTAGAGGACAACCCGCACTGGAATAAAACCTGGACTAGAATATATACAAGCAAACCGTAGTGGACGTGGACTGGAATAGAACCCATATACAAGCATACCTGAGTGGAAAAATCTTGATTGAAAAGAAATATTGGTGGAAATTTTGTCTTTTTATTATTAAGGTATAGCTTAGTTATAGATATAGATGAATTACTTAATAAATTAAAAAATCTAGGAAAACAAAAAAAACTCGGCATCCACTAATGATGTGAAATCTATATCTTCTTAAAAGGAAAAGTCCACTATCTATTTATCTAGAAGCACAGCGCGCCACGTCATCACCCACTATCTCGCCATGCAACATCCACTAACACATGCATCCAACATCCACTAACACATGCATCCAACTAACACATGTCATTATGTCTTCATTCAATCTATTCATATTAGCAAACCACAACGTTAAGCTTTGCCTCCATTTGTATTTCCTCTTGATTACCCGCAGCAACGCGCGAGGAATTCATCTAGTTCCTTTAAAGATATGCATGCACATTCCACACATGCATGCGGATTCCCTCCCCTAATCATAAGATAATCACGGAGTTTGGATCGGGACTCAGGAGCTACAGAGAGGAGGCCGAACGGACAATATTCGTATAAAAATTAATATTCCTTTGAATTTTTATTGAAATTGAATAAATGCTTCTATCCGAATTGTTTGTATGAATTTTTCTGGTCTTTTCCATGTCTATGAGCACTGTAGAGATATTAAATGTGGTTACTCCCTTGGTCAAGAAAAAATATTGTCACTTCTTGGGAGTCAAATAAATTTAAACTTGATCAACGAATTATTTGTATGAATTTTTTTGTTCCATTTTTTTGGTTCTTTTTCCATGTCTATATGCACGGACACGCTAAGCGCACACACACGCTAACCATCGTATATATACACCGCCGCACACACGCACACGCTATACAGGCTAACCACGTACACGCTAAGCACGTATACAAGCAAATCCTACCGCATGCAAATCAAATGTATAAAGTTGCATATAAAATTATATAGTGATCAAAATATATCAAAGTACAAAGTTATAAAATAAAAAAGATTTTACCATATCAGTCAGAGATCACACATGCATCAATCAAATTTAGAAAAAAGATTTTTATATCTAAAAATTTCCTTATTTATCCTATTTTTATAAAATAAAAATCAAACAAATATACATTTCATCTATTATCTCCTAGGAGGTAATAAGTGATCGTTACCGTCAACATAAATGGACGGCACAGACAATTTGGGTATCACAGCAAAGCCCTTCAGTTAATTAAGTGGTTACTACTCTCTCAATCCATAAAAGAATGCAAAATAAGTGTTCTTATTTCTTGAGGAGTCAATCATTTTTAACTCTGATAAAATATATACAAAAAATATTATTATTACTTATCATACATAATTAGTATCATTAATTAGATCGTTGAATTTGTTTTCATAATAAACTTATATTAAAATATAAATGTTGCTAATATTTATTATAAATATTTTTAAATTTATGCAAGTTTAACCAACACCAATACGATGGGGATAATTTTAGGACAGGGAGTATACAATTAGAAGTAATATGAAACCATCCATTTTGGCGTACCTACTAGTACTAGTACACGGCACACAGTAGGGCATGAGATGCATACTACTATACGTCTACACCGATCACAGTACACATACTACTATACTACGCTCACGGCTGACCCTCTGCTGTGCTTGCAGGTGCAACAGCCAATACCGCGAGGATAGGGCATGCGATATTGCGATTGATACCGGTCGGCCGAGGCCTTGCAATCTCTAATGTGGTACCGAATGCTGTGTGGTCCTTGTGGCCTGGATATGGGACCGCTGCCGCTGGGCAAACCATGTCCAGTGCAACCTGCCGGCGCCGGAGAAGAACGAAGCTCCCATATCCAGTCACACGTACGGTAGAGCGGTAGAAAATACTGTACTACGTACCTGCAGTACTCAACGGTGCACGGGCATGCATGCAAGAAGCACCAATGGACCCAGCGCGAAGATCGATCGCCCGGCATGCTATCCTCCATGACCCGGCCAGCAGGGGAGGAGGGCGTAAGCACGAGTCACATCCTATTCCTATCCTCCATGACCCGGCTCAGTCGATGGGATGGGCTGGTATGGTGGACGCGTGAAATTGAAGAGGGATCAGACAGACAGACCCAGTCGATGCCTGGTGCCTGGTGGATTTGCTTTTTGTTCGCATCGATCCGGGGGAAGGCAGACTCGTCAGTTTGCGCTGTGAGGCAGGCAGCCGCCGGGGCTTGCATATCTCATGTCTCCTCGTCTCAATATACGCCCTTGTTTAGTTCCCAAATCCAACACCCAAATTTCACTATGTAAAAAGAAGATTCCCCGTCACATCAAAATGTCGGCACATGCATGGAGTACTAAATGTAGATGAAATTAAAAACTAATTGCACAGTTTTGTTGTACTTTGCGAGACGAACATTTTGAGCCTAATTAGTCAAAGTTTGGACAATTTTTACCAAATAAAAACAAAAGTTGCTACAGTACGACGTGACCTACACTATTCCAACTTCTCCTCCCAATTCCAACATCTAAACAAGGCCTACGATGTGGTTATATATGGCACAAGCAGTAGCCGCTGGTTCTTGCATTGGCCTGAATGGGACCGGTGGCGGTGGGTACGAAGTCCATTCCGCTAAAATTCGGCTTATGCTGATACTTTTGTTAATTTATTATAAGCTGAAAAATATTATTGGAATAGTGTTACATAGACAGAAGATTGGACAAAGAAGGCCCTGGCCAGGCACCCCCGGCTAGTGCGTCGGTAACGCTATCCCGCGGCGTGCAGAGTGGGTAGGAAAATCTTGAGCGAGATAACAGGGGGAGTTGTCAACTCACGGACTGGCTAGCGCTAGCATGGGATATTTGGATCCTAACATAAGTGCAAATTCGGTGTTGTGTGGTGGTGGCACGGTGGTAAGCGGCCCTCGATCACTCTCGTGCGCGTAGCATCTCCCTCGTCCGTCTCACCGGCGGGGCCCAGGTCCGGAGCTTCTTCTTCGTGGAGGCATTTGCTGCTCCCGTGAGGACTGCTGCTTTGGGGGCCCATGTTTGTTTTCCTAGACATTCCTAGAGGCTATGGTGGATGATCATTCACCTTCATGTGCTCGACATCACCTTTTCTGCTTCCGCTTTCTCGCCTTCGAACTTGTTCTTCAATTGCCCTTCTCAACACTCAAAGCAAGGTGAAATCTAGGCATTTCTCCTTGTGATGTGGTCTATGCTTGTTGGAGTACTCCTTTTGTTCTTGTTTCGCTTGGATTTGTGGCAGCCTCGAGGCTAATCATTGGGGAAAATGTTGGATAGGGTCAGATTTGTTGTTCATTGTACTCAATCCATGATATGTGGTTCTAGATCTATGATAATGTGTGGCCTATTCATGAGCTAGGGTTTCCTATAACACCTATGATGAGATTGTTTATTGTTTGTTCACTGCTCTTACATGTTGTAGCACGATTTTGATCTATGCCGTTGATTCTGCTGCTTCATTTTGTCTGCATCTATAAGCTTGGATTAATTACAATAGCTTAGATGATGTTGGTGTGCTACCTTTCTGTCCTATCTGTTATGTTGTTCCTACTTATTTCTACGTCTCTACTATCTTCTTATTTTGCTATTTGTCGATGATGTAGGGTCTTATCCTTTGGGTGGCTTCTATCCATATAGGCATCTAAGGATAAGGCCTATGTGTCCACATTTTATCTAATCTTGAGCATGCAAGACTTTTTGAAGCGAACATTGCAAGCCCAACAACCTAAACAACTAAGTAACATGTCCCATGTGGCTTCTCAGGCTACTACCCTGGTGTTGTCATGGTAGCTTTCGTTTCCTCTAGGCTAAAGAGGAAAAGGCTAGGGTGAAGAGGAACCTATTGTGTATGGTCCTAAGCTAGAGGGAGATGAACACATGCAACTAATTTGCTACTTATCTATAATTCATCTAATGTTGAATGCGTAGCAATGCTTAGGATGACTAGAGCTGCCCTTGTCTCACTACAAACTACTTAAGTAGAGGGGTCTTCTACAAGGCAACTCTGACTCATCTATGGAGGAACATGTGCCCATGCTCCTCCATGTAGTTGGGCATAATCAAAGGTTTAGAGTGGTATAAGCTTTAGGAGGTCCATAGCACGGGAACCCACCTGTTAATTTACCTAAATCGATTGTCATCCACTTGACCAGCTATCACGGGTTCACGACGTGGCAAGCATCATGGTCGTTCATGAAAAGTTGGTGTGTGGGTCTCCAGTGGCTCGGGCACTCAAAAACACAAGAGAAACACGACAATGTATCCTGGTTTGGGCTTCTTCTAAGCCCTACGTCTAGCAGTGCACTATTCTTCATGTTAAGGAGCACCAAAATTGGTGATTACAACAATGGAGATCGAGGGTTTGGCAAGGGATCGCTTAGTGCTAACCTACGGCTTGTCGAAGATGTTCTTCTATAGCGAGTAAGGAATCAGTTTTCTCTAACTAGGGTCCTGTCTCTGGTTCACTTGATTGGGAGTTTGTTTCTCCCTCTCAATCCCATTTTTTCTTCAAGAGCTGACCCCCTTATATTCCAAGTGGTCAGGTACAAGTCGGTTTGGATAGCCCTTGGTCCATGTGCACCGGGCTGCGTGAGTACCTTCTTGCGGTGTGGATGGACCTTGCCTTATCGCGTAGGGAGGAGTCGATGCAGCTACAGCCGCAGCCTATCTCCGCTATCACCGCTTGGCTCTTGGCTTTCAAGGGTTGTTTACTGCGGTGTGGCCTCCCTAGGTTGAACCTTCTCGAGGCTTCCTTGGCTGTGAAGGAGCCCCGGTCTAGTGAGGCTAATGAGTGGGCCCTAGAGCCTCCTGCCCCTTGAGTTGGTGAAGTCATTTGTCCTATTGTGTCACGTCAGTTGTGTGACCCTATCGATGGAGTGGCCAACAGAGGCTCGCTCCCATTATATGGCCAAACATCATAGAATCTCTGTACCTACTAGGCCACTGATGCCTAGAAAGATGCCCATGGCTCGAGATGCCATTCTTCGTCTGAGAGCTAGCTTGGGTCTACACACTGGGTTGAAGCTAGGCTCAGGATACCGTCGCTCGGCAATCCAGGGCTTCGGTGAGCCCCTGAGCCTTGAGAAATGTCTAGAGGCATGGTCGGGCTCCCCGTAACTTCTTCTAGAGGGTGCGCATGAGCGTAACCGATGGGTATAGCCCCAAGCCCCTTTCCCGAAGACTTTAGCATACCCATATGTTGGAATCTCATTAGGAGCGACTATGCCCTTCATGGCCTTCTAGGTCCAGTCCATGATGGTGATGAAGGGCTAAGCACGACCTCTGATGACTAGGTCGATTGGGTTGCATGGAGTCATGGTGGTCTTGGAACGGAAGCCCCCTTTGGGAGGGCCCGAGCTTGTTGGTGTGCATTCAACTTCTAAGCTGAGCGATGCTGGAATCAAGCATATGTGTGAGGAAAGCCCGAGCGAGGGCATGGCTCTCTCATCGGCGAGCCGCCAACTCTGAGCCTACATGGGGCACCATGCTTACATAGAGACTAGGAGGCATTTTCATCAAGTGTTGTATGCTGTGGGTGAACTTAGGGGGTGACATGATCAAGCCTGCAAGCACTGATAATCATCCCAAAATACTAGGCAGCCAAAGGTGAAGCCTTGTTTACATAAATCCTGTCATGTTCCAATGTTAGATTAATTAACTTATGTAAGGTAATTTTTTTATTACTTGCCATGTTAGCAAGGGTGGCTAGACACATGTATGGGCCCTTCAGGGGTAGGAAACACAATAACACCTAGAATGTGATGGCTATTGTGGACTTTGACCTCTAGTTCACACATATGTTGGCTGGGTGGGAGGGTTCTGCCCATGATGCCTTGGTCCTAGCTGATGCCATTGAAAGGGATGATGGGTTAAGGGTGCCTGAAGGTAACTGAACTATGCCCAACTAAGTCAATGAAACTACCTATTCCCACTAATTGACTTAAGTGCATTGAAATTGAACTTGTAGGTAAATTTTACCTAGTGGATGTTTGTTTGTTTGTCGTACTCACTTTATGCCACCATAAAAGCTAGGGGGTTAGGTACGTACCACCTCACTAGGTATGGTGGTGGGCAATACCCTACCAATGCAAGGGAATTGTACAACCTCGTACATAACTCTCTAAGGGTCACAATTGAGAGGCCTTTTGGTCCACTAAAGAATTATTTTCGTATCTTAGATAACAAACCTTTCCACCCCTGCAAGAGCCAAAAGTCAAGTTAGTCCGAGTTTGTTGCATATTGCATAACTCGATCCTATCATTTAGGACCGATCCAGTTATTCCAAATGAAACTGAGTGGCAGACCAACCCTAACCGTGAAAATCCTTCCTAACTATGCATTTTGAGGAGTTGAGATGGATTTATGAAAAAATGGAGATAGATGGAGTTGTCAATTCACTAGCTACTAGTACTTGGTAGTAGCTACTTTGGCACAACGATGCATATTCCCTCCATCCAAATTATAAGTCATTTTGACTTTCTTAGAGAGTCAAAGCATCTCAAGTTTGGCCAACTTTATATAATAAAATAATATCATTAATGATACCAAATAAGAATGATTAGATTCTTCATTAATTATGTTTTTCATAGTATACATATTTGATGTCATGAATCTTTAATCCTCTATATAATTTTGATCTGCTTTGACTCTCAAAGAGAGTTGGAATGACTTAAAATTAGAGTGAAGGGAGTATATAATATAACACAAAATGTTCGTTTTAGCTTACCGTGAGAGCCCACTCAATCGGAAAATGGTGACCTAGTCGGAAGCATGGAGTATCATATCCAATCCAAAAAAGGAAGGAAGGAGAGAACAACCGAAGGAAGTATGGAGTATCCGAAAATGGGCTCGCGTTCAAAGCTGAAAGAAAGAGACTTGCTGGTCCAGCGACACGTACATACGCGCCTGGAAATTCAAATTCCGGCCAAGAGAATGAACGAACAAAGGGTGGACGGTTATTATGTTAATTTCTATATAGAACGATCCACATGAAATAATGGTAGTCATTAATCAAACTGGAAAGACCTACAGGCATTCTGAAATACTCCTGGCTATGTCCGCCCGAACCAAATTCACATCCCTTGTTGATACTATCCTTTACTATACGTATCCTTTCGGTATTTATTTGAAAATTAAAAGAAAACAAAAACAAAATGGTAACCCGTGCTACCGTACCTGCGCTGCGCCTGGTTGTTGATTCCTTACTTTATTTCACCAGGAGGTCGTCGGACCACAGACAGAGAAAGCACTGGGGCCATCAGAACGATGGCCGGGCTTTGGGGGAAGGAGGGAAGGACAGGACTTGGGTTGCTCTGGCTCAGCTTCTTTTTCGTGCTGGTCGTGTCGTTGTGCTACGGTTCCCAACTCGATCAACAGACACGTTGGCGAGTTGTCAAAAAAAAAAAAACCAGACACGTTGGCGTTGGGTGCTAGCAGTACGTATGCATGTTTTAGCTTGTTATTTATTAATTAACTTAGCTTGCATCCATCTCTCACCTTGCATTGGTTGGGTTAATTATGCCTCATTCTTGGCTTCTGATTGAAATTAAACTTTTAGTCGACCAAACTCACAACTCAAAACATCGCACTCCTTCCTGACAAGTGCAGGACCCAATGCCTACCATTTAAACTTGCATACAATTGAAGTTTTTCTTCTTTAATATTGTTTCCAATAACCCAAGCATATATCTAGTTCTTAGCTCTCCTTTTCTTGGTTGCATACATCTCATAATATATAAAAGTTCTAGCATGAATTTCACTAACTTTTCAATCTCTCTCTCTCTCTCTCTCTCTCTCTCTCTCTCTCTCTCTCTCTATATATATATATATATATATATATATATATATATATATATATATATATATATATATATATATATATATATATATATATATATATATATATATATATAATAGAGACACGTGGATTCTAAAAAAAAGGTCTATACTAAGCCCTGTAACACATAACTATGTTTTACATGAGCTTTATTACACTATCTATAAATGAATAATAATAAACAACTACTCCAGGAAAAAGAAATAGTTTAGTGGCCAAGCTAAGCAAAAATTTTGAAACCTGCTATGTCATGCGTGTGCTCGCTTGGTGTGTGTAGCTGTAGCGTTTTTTGCGCTTCTTCCTTTGTCCCTGCAAACCCTACTCGTGCCACTTCCCCCTCACCGCGTCCCTTGTCCCCGCTCCCCGCGTCCCTTCTCCAAACCCCGATCGAGTCCCACGGATGCCCCAATGATTGGAGGAGCACTAGGCCGGAAGATGGCTGCCGGCCACCTCTCGCGGCGGTCGTCTCCTCTCCTCCGGCGGACAGGGTGGAGAGCAGCTCTTGTCGACAGAGTGGTGCCCGGGGCCGGCTCCTCCACTTGGCGGTCGCCTCCTCTCCTCCGGCGGTCGCCGTGGACAGCAGCTCTCGTCGACAAAGTGGTGCCCGGGGCCGGCTCCTCCACTCCTTCGCCGACGGCCGAGTACGGATCTCAGGCAGTGGCCAGGCCGCCGCCACCGGCGGCTGCGGGCGTCGGCCTGCACCCCGCTGGCCACCTCTCGTCCATAGAGGTGCAAGTGCCACCGCCACCACCTGATGTGGCTACGCGCGTCGGATTTCGCTGCATCGGCCCCGACGTCGACTCTTCCAAGGCGGTGCCGCTGTGCCCGCCTGCGACTACTGGCGTCGGCTTTCAACGCACCGACCCAACCTCCTCCATGGCGGTGCCGCCGGCGCCGCGTGCGGTTGTGGGCGTGGGCCTGCACCCGGTCGGCCACCTCTCGTCCATGGATGCGCAGGTGCCCCCGCCACCACCTGATGTGGCTACGGGCGTCGGATTTCACGGCATCGACCTCGACGCCGAGCCCGACTCTTCCAAGGCGGTGCCGCTGCCCCCGCCTGCGACTACTGGTGTCGGCCTTCAAGGCACGGACCCAGCCTCCTCCATGGCGGTGCCGCTGCCCCTGCCCGCGACTACTGGTGTCGGCCTTCAAGGCACGGACCCAACCTCCTCCATGGCGGTGCCGCCAGCGCCGGCACCGGCGCCACCTGCGGCTGTGGGTGTCGGCCTGCTCGCCGTCGGCCATCACTCGCGGCGGCCACTTGTCCCCCTCACGCTGCTCCGCTCTCCGCGAACACCCCTCTTGGAGATGGTGGTGCCAAGGCCAGGGTCGCCACCCAAGTATGGATCTTCCGCTGTCAGCGAGTTCAACTCGTCTATGCAGTTTCCACTGCCCGTGTCACATCCTCACCCCCTCTTCAGCCAAGAAAATGGACTACGAGCGTTTAGGAGATCTGCTCCCCACCTCTACAAGGTATTTACAGATAGTTTCATAGTCCTCTAGTCCATGGCATTCGCTGGACTCTTGCAAAATGAAATACTACTTATTGATCTAAAAAGTTGTATCTTTGATTGATCTTAGCTTACACATTCAGTCAAATATGCATTTCGGTTGTTCATGAACACATATTTCTTTGTCCAGGTCTCAAGCTCTATGACTGCTGCCGGTTGTGGTGATCTGCACAATGACAAAATAGCATATCAACCAAGATTGACAAAGAACAACTTATCGCCTACAAGGTAGGATCACAATCCGCTCTTCCTCAGATCTCCCTAATAACAAATGGCTTGTGGCTCACTGAAAAATCTTTCGGGAAAGGATTCTTATGAAATGCTTGCTTTTAGAACATGTTCTCGCTCTTGCATTTATGATTTAAGACTGCAAATCATTCAATTTGTCAAGCAGTTGTTTGAAGTGCCTTGTTCAGCTTCCTAAAAATGTCACTACTTGAATGACGACGCAATGACATTATGTATTGTTTTTTATAGGACTCAATCCAGTTTCTGTATATGTCCTTTCTTGTCAGTACGCAAGGACTTGCCTAGTGCTTCAGTTTTGATATTGTTCTGTCGGAAGTTTATTTTGTCCTACATGACATGGCCTTGTTTAGATGCAAAATTTGGAGAACTTTTGTTACTGTAGCACTTTCGTTTGTATTTGGTAATTAGTATCTAATTATGAACTAATTAGGTTCGAAAGATTCGTCTCGTGATTTACAACCAAACTGTATAATTAGTTATTTTTTTATCTATATTTACTACACTATACATGTGTCCAAAGATTCGATGTGATGAAGAGAGTGTAAAAATTTAGAATTTGGAAGGAAACTAAACAACAATGAAGTTTTTGTATATGTCCTTTCTTGTCAGTACGCAAGGACTTGCCTAGGTGCTCAGTTTTGATACTGTTCTGTCGGCAATTTATTTTGTCCTACAAGGTGAAAGAGGATTTTTATTTTCATTTGGCAAATGAAGAGAATCATTTTTAGTGCCTGACAACTAACCAGTAACATAGCAACATAATTAAAGCCGAAGTATAGCAAGACCACAGAATTGTTGAGTTCTTAGCTTAAAATCAGAGTGCTACTTCTGTATTTAATTTTTTGTTGACCTGACAGTGCTTGAATAAAATTTTCTGACCCATTAATCAATGTTTCTTTCCAGGGCCACAATAAACAGATTACAATCAAGATCCTACTCTAAAGCAAGAATCCCACTTATCCCCTTTGATCATCCTTTACCACCACCACCACCACCAGTATGTGACCTATGCTCTGCTCCAAAATTTGACTCAGCTTCTGAAAAATTGATAGATCAAGAAATTAGGGCGGTCTCGTATACTTCAAAAGTGGTATTTGAGGTAATGGAAAGAGATAAAGAACTTGTTGGGAAGACATTCTTGGATGTCAATGCACTGAAGACCATGTATGAAGAATATAGAGTAGAAGAAGCTTTAGATATTAGAGGCTTACTTTGGCATCAACCTCTTGAAGACAACCCAGCCACAAGATTATTACATCAAGAGCATGAGCTGATCCTTGGAGGTCCTCAGAAAGTGGTTTATCTTAGTACATGGAGATTGATGGAGATCTTGATAGGTATGCCAAGAGAATTCTGGATTCCCCTCTTCGACTTTCTCAACTCAGAGAGGGTAATTATCTATCTGGATTGGAGTGTTGAGTTAACCACTTGGATTTCGTTTGCTATTTATGATTTTGGTGTGGAGTGTCCTCCGAATAATATTTGTTGGTACAAGTCTGAGAGCGATGCTTCATTCAAGAAGGACATCGAGAACAAAGAGAAATTAGAAGGAGAGGAGGAAGGACTCAAATGTTCAGACATCGGTGTTTTGATTTGGAAGGCAAGCAAGGTTGTCTGGTGTGAAATATACAGAGACTTCCCAAGTAGGAATTCAGTGGCAGCTGAAGCCACCGGTATGTATCTCCAGCTTAGACGAAGCATTGGTCTCAACTACCTCAAAGCACACACCGATAGCAACACCATCAGGAAGGTGGTAGTGGGCAAACTGATAGCTGGTAACAGTGAGGAGGAAACAAAGCTGTTTAAGCTACTGCAGGTGTTGACTGGGTACTTCCGCCGAGTAGTCCCGAGGTGGGTACCTCGTGAGGAGGTCAAATTTGTTGATGGTTTGCTTAGAAATCCCAAAGTCATGAACCGGATTGGGGACTTTGAAAACGGGATGCTTCTTACTCGTAATGTAGTGAACGACTGGAAGCCACATCTTAGAGGGGACCCAATTTTTACAATCATACCTGGCAAAGGAATATCTTTAGGTACTGCTAACTCTATCTTACCTCATTCAATTCCTGTTTGGTACTGTTACATATCCACATCCAATTTTATGCTGATGTAGAATAGGATATGGGTTGCTAGGTGTTAGCTTAAAAAAAGTAGTGTGCTCTATGAATTACTGACTAGCTCATGCTGTTTTTCATTTTACCAAATGATTTTTTTTATCAATATATAGGCAGCTACCCCTAGCTAGTGTCAAATTATGTGTGCAATATTATAGGACTGTTAAAATGTATTTTTGATTTGACAAGTTCTTTTGCTTAGTACTAAGTATAATTAACTCATAACACAGGTAAATTTAAAGGCAACTATAAGTTTGAGTACCAAGAAAGCTGTTTTGTGGCTGTTGAAGAGAAGGGCAAAGTTGATGGTCTGTATCATGTAATCCTCGGTCTTTGCCCAGCCAATATTCATATCATCACAAACTTAGCACAAGGTGATAATCTCTTCGGTGAAATTAAAAAGCTAAGTGATATGTTCGAAATCCTACTTACAAGAGAAGAGAATACATTCTTCACCATCTTCAAGATGCGAGGGATCCCTCGTTACCGAGACAGGGAGAATACAAGAGATTTGGTCATCGTTCTGGACTCTTCAGTGCCAAAGGAGTCATATATCAAAAATGAGGCATTTACTGTCTTCCTCGTATCAGAAAGTGAGAAGGAGAATATTGGATGTGAAATTCCAAAGTTTTCACCTTTAAGCTTTGTATCGTTTCAGCAGTTCATCTCTAAGTTATCAACCGAGTCGAGTTAGTTTGCTAACTCAGTTGCATGATTTTTAGTCAGTCACAATGGTTGTTACTAGCCTATTTACCAAATTAGAATTATGTTTTGTGAGACTGTAATGGTGGAAATACTACTAAATTAGAATGATGTTTTGTGAGACTGTAATGGTGGAAATACTCAGCTTGGAGGGTTGTTCGTATGCCATTTACCAAATTAGAATCATGTTTTCTGAGACTGTAAGTGATGAAATTGCTAAAAATCTGGATGACACTTTGATATGTTTTTTTTTTTGGTTACATTTGTTCCCATCTCGAAACCTTCAGCAACAATGATATCAAACTTTGGGCCAATCTGGAGTAAGGTAAAGATGTAGCAAACTCTTCTGGACTAGTGTCCGATGCTGAATAGGCCACGATTTTTTTTAATGTTTGGTAGGTTTATGCCGGCTCAAGACAGATAAATTTATTGTTGTTATTTTTCGACAACAAACAAAATTGTTAAATATGAATGTGCCTATTGGAGGGGCCTCGGTCCCATAATATTTGCACATCTACAATTTGAATTTTGTCCCAAATTAACATGTACTTAGTTTTTTGGCTGCTACTTTACCATGGGATGGATATATTTAAACTGGCATGGACAGTGAGATTATGGCTTGTCCCAAATTTTACCGTGACATGGATTTTCACTATGCTTTACGGCCAAAATTTATGGAAATGCTATACATAGGGCGTTTGACGCGTCAGACGGCCCACCCACCTGCTCACAGCGCACCACTCGCTCCGCACCGCTTCCTCTCGTATCCCCTCGGTCTTTCTTCTTTCTTCTCCGCTCACATCCCCTCGGTCTCTCTACCGCTCCCCCGGCTCTCTGTGCGTGCTCCCCGTCGCTTGCCGCTCCCTCTCGCTTGCCGCACGCCTCTCTTCTACGCGCCGGCACCGGGATGGAGAGTCAACGCGCCCGCGCGACCGTGAGCTCGAAGCGCACCTGCGCTGCCCGTGCTGCCTCCCCCTTTCTTCCCTCACGCCACCATGCCCTTCGCGCACCCCACTGAAGCCAAGGACGACGGCGCGGCGCCAACGAGGTAGGTGAGGAGGGACCTGGATCTGAGGCCTCCCTCCCCTCCCCCTCCTCTGGATCTGTGGATCTGAGCCCTCCTCTCCTCCTCCTCCTCCTCCTGCTCCTCCTTCTCCCTGATCTGGATATATCGGATGTGGTGGTGGCTAGGGTTCCGGCGAGCTCTTGGGGTTCAGCTCTTACCATGTTGCAATGGTTTTCTCCGAATGTTGCGGTAGTGTTCAGTTGATGTTATAGTTTTCTAGGGTTCTGACGAGCTCTCAGGGTTCAGCTCTCACTGTATTGTAGTGGTTTTCTCCGGATGTTGCGGTAGGGTTCAGTTAATGCTGCAGTAGGCTAGGGTTCCGCAAGCTCTCGGGGTTCAGCTACCGTCGTTGTTGGAATGGTTCTTTTTCAATGTTGCAACAGATGATTTTGGAATGTTGCAATGGTATTTTTTTGTTGTTGCAACATGTGTTTTTCTAGTGTTGTACTAGTAGTGCTTGTGATGTTGCAATATTATTTTGTTGTTGTAACAGATTTTCCCGATGCTGCAGTAGTAGTGTTTGAGATGTTGCATTAGCTTTTTTTTGTTGTTGCAGCAGATCTCTCCCGATGTTGCAGTGGATATTTCTAAATGTTGCAGTATACATTTTTTTTTGATGTTGCAGTTCATATCTGTGTTTGTTGCACTAGGTGTTCTTTCGGTGTTGCAATAGGTTTTTTGCGTTGTTGCAGCTGGTGGGCGGGCTATGAGGGGCGAGCTAGTGGCTAGCGGAGGTGCCAGGGCCAGCGAGGTTGGGGCAGGGCGGATCTACGCGGGGAGCGGAGGAAGGGCAGGCGGCGGGGTTCGTTTTCTCTTTTATGTGGAGGAGGAAGGGAGGGCGGCGGGCCCTTTCTTCTCTGTTTTTACATGTAAGAGGGTGGCGGGGTTCCTTTCTTCTCTGTTTCTACATGCAGGAGGCACCAGACATCTGGACGTGGGCACTTCCGTAAAATTTACTATGGGTTAGACCTCTCAAATTTTACTGTGTTTATGGCCAAATTTTACCTAGTCGGGTAAACTGAAACTGCAGTTTCAGTTTGTAGTGCCCCTCTTTGGAGCTCTCTATCTCTCAAACCATTTCGTTCTAGGTCATGATCCTTTAAGCAAAGTTGGAGATCTCATGTAACTCTACAACTTTTGGTAACAGACTTTGAGCTAAGGATGTTTGGATCGAGAGATAGATATCAAGGAAGGGGAGGGTTTTAGTCGGTCCTGTTGGAACTGGTGGTGAACTGCAGTTTTCAGTTTGCATTTTCAGTTTGCAGTGTCCCTCTTTGGAGATCTCTATCTCTCAAACCATTTCGTTCCAGGTCATGATCCTTTAAGCAAAGTTGGAGATCTCATGTAAGTCTACAACTTTTAGTAATGGACTTTGAGCTAAGGATGTTTGGATCGAGGGATATAGATCAAGGAAGGCGAGGGTTTCACTCTGTCCTGTTGGAACTGGTGGTGACAACTGAGTTCTCGATCTTGCAGTTGGCTTGTAGCCGGCAGGCTCGTTACCACGAGCCGCTCTCCCATAGGTCCAGGCCCACATCACCGCATGGTTTGGAGGGTGGAGAAGCCAAGCAGGTGTTGGCGGTCCTTAACTCACATTTCTTACCACCAATCTAGATATAAAATTAGGAGAAATTAACAAACCTAAGCATATATACCTTTACTGTTGGCCTAGTTCTACATGTATTTGGAAATTATCATTTTGCAGGACATAAACACGAATACATGGGAAAATACACCAAAAGGTGCATTTGAAAGCCCAAGTTTGGTTTTGGTAATTAATGACACCAAGTTGCTAATGCCATTGTGTTAAGTGATTTGAGTTAGGCATGGCAACACATGTGATGAAGGAGCATGGTGGCATGGAGTGATGGCCACGAGATCACAAAGAAGAAGTGCATGAACTTGGAGATGATGATCATGGAGGACAAGCACTTGGAGATGTACATGGAATGAGATGATCAAAGCAATGGTATATTCATAGGGTTTTTCTTTTGCCGGTCTAAGAAGAGTAGAGAAGTGATTAACCGGGTTTAGGATTGATAGCCGACTATCAAGAGGGGAAATCACGGTCATCTCATGAATCAAGTGCTACAAGGTTAAAATCTTTGAGTATATGCATTTAGATCTAGTAAGTGCTAACATAACTCCTTTGAGAAATTGTTTGTGAAAATGCTAACACACTCACAAGCTTGGCGGGATTCGGCGCTTTCGTGGAAATGAAATGCTTATTTTCCATTGCGCCGGAGGTGTGAAAAGGAGGCGTAGTCACGAAAGGGTTTCTCGCAGAGAAACGAGCGTCAGACACTGGATCAGCATCCGGTGCTTAACCCTAGGCGACGAGTTGCTGTTGAGTGTGCACCAGTGTGTCTGATGGCCTGGCATCGGATGCGGAATGTCAGCGTCTATTAGCGTTGATGTCAGCAGGGCATGGAGGCAGCGAAGGCTTTGGCAGCATCGGACGCTGGAGAGCATCAATTGCCACACCGTCGGACGCATCCGGTGCATGGTTGAACATTTTTGGACCTCTCTGTATAGCGTCCGGTGAAAGGGCGGCGCGTCCCGTGTGGTGCACCTGACGTGTCCGACGTGTTCTTTTGAAGTGCTTTAAGTTTTTAGTGACCGTTGGAGATCAACGGATCACATTAGAAGAAGGACACATGGCACAGGTCTTTCATGGTTGGCAGGCGAGCGTCGGACGATGGTGTTGGCGGTCCTTATTGCATAGTTTATGCCGCCAACTATCATATAAAAACCACACCAAACTTAGTAAATAGGGCTTATGACTAACATATTCCACAAGTTTTGGTGCTTCACTTGTTTTGCAGGGACATACATGGAAACATACCTAAAGTGGGTCCAAAATGGAGAAAAGAGTAAAAGAAACACAAACTCTATTTTGGCCCATGGCAAAGCAAGGAAGAAAGAAGGGAAAGGCCCACTCACATATCCAAACTTGGGCTAACACACCATGGGACATGGCCTAGGCCCAATAAGAGGCCCATGCCCAAAGCAAAGGCCCAACACAAGCCCAAGAGGAGAAGCCTATTTATCACCAACGCAGAACCCAGCTGAATTCCTGCAGGAGCAATCCCGGGTAAAATAGGCGCCCATGATGCATCCGAACTCAGAATCAGGTGTACGAGTAGGCGTTGGAAAGCTAACTAAGAGACCTACGTACTCACCAAAATTCAGCTCATTTGGCCCAACTATGGGCATGGGCGCGCCAGCGCGGGCACATCTCGGGCCCAATCTTCTCTGGCGGTTCGCTATTCATTGCCTGAAGACGGGGCGGGGCTGCGTCGATGCAATTAATGCACAGGAGGGCGGCTTGGAGGAGTAAGTGAGGAAATATTCCATGGCACATCTCCCTCCTCCTCTCCTATAAATAGAGGGCCTCCCCCCTCTCATTCTACACACCAGCCAAGGCAGCAAAAGCACCTCTAGAAAGAGCTAGAGCTCCACCTCCAAGGGCTATGCCCTTCTAGCTAGTAGAGAAAGAAAGTGAGATGTGAGGGAGAGAGCGGAGAAGAGCTGGATTTGTCGGCGTCTCCCCGAGCTTGTACCCAAGAGCCGGCTTGTCGGTGTCCCCGAGCTTGTACCTCTACGAGTACTTGCTTGGCTCCTTCACGGGATCTTGGCTAAGTAAGTATTCATATTTCTTATAGTCTTTTATATCTTTTGTTTAGTTGAGCTTTACCTATACTTGTTTGCGGGTTTGTCGTTCGTCCTTGGATGGGTGCTCTGGTAGAAAGACCTCGGGAATGGGTAAGCCTTGTTAACACAATGGAATAGTAGTCACTAGCATAGACGTGGTGTCTAGGCTAGAGGCTGCCTTCGTTTGCCCCGTGTTCGACGGTAGTGGGGTAGGCGGTAGGTGGTGACAGCCCTGTTCATCCCTTGTACTCCCCCACGTCAGGCCATGACGGTAGAGCTGTTTGCCGGAGGTACCTGGCAGACCAGGTATAAGCCGGTGCCCGAAGTAAGCAAGTAGAAGTAGAGTATCACTATCCTGAAGACCTAGAAGCTATAGGAATCCATCTCTACCCCGCTTTCTATCTCTACCCATGGGTTGTCCTTGGACGAACTAGTTAGAAGAAAGTACCTCCGTTCCCTGTGGAAAATACGATACCCTGAATACTTCCGGGTGAAAGCTACAACGGTAATTCCGTACACTTGCAGATTCTTCCATATTCATTAAGAAATACCAACAAGCTTTCTGGCGCCGTTGCCAGGGAACAGTTGCTATTTTCTTCGAACCTAGTTCGTTCTCGTATCTGTATCCTTTTTTAAAAAAAGAAGAAAAACATTTTCTTTTTATCTTTTTCTATCATGAAGCATAAAGAAAATCCAAACCTTTCTGCTTCAAAAGGAGGAGTTCTTGGAGCTACCATCTTTTTCGAAATCAAAACTTTTATCTGGCTATGAACTCAACCCTAGTCTAAAAAAACATGGTTCGGGCACAACCCTTCTCTGGTTTTGATAATGAAGATCCTTTTAACCACATGCAAGAGTTCGAGGAAATGTGTTCGTGTCTGAGCATCTCAGGCATGACACAAGAAACCTTAAGGTGGCATTGTTTCTCTTTTCTCTCATGGGGGAGGTGAAGCAATGGTACACATTTGCCATAGAAAGTATGAATGGGGACTAGGAAGAACTTAAAGGCAAGTTTTGTCTGGCATTCTTCCCTATGTCTCGTATCAACTCTCTACCAAGGGCAATCCTCAATTTCGAGCAATGAGAGGAGTCTATAGGTACAGCCTGGGCTACGCTTTCAATGATATTACATGTCGGCCTAGACTTGTCATTACCTGATGGCGTGATTTTGCGTCTTTTTTATTCGGGTCTTGACATAGATGCTGACCTATGCCTAGATGTGACTACTGGAGGTCGTTTTACATATAAAACCATGATAGAACAAGTAGAATTCCTTGAGAACTTCATAGCCAAACACACTTCTTCCGTCATAAACCCTAGAACCCTCTAGGCAATAGTCATGTCGAGTGTGGGGGAGTCCTCATTGGTCGAATCCAAACCACATGCCATCCATAGGTTCGACTCATGAGCCCCCACCCAAACCACAAACATAGAAGGAACAAGTAATTCATCCTTCGGAGTTCCCGATCAAATTCGAGGATGATGGCAGAACCTCGAACCTTAGACATCACTACCTTGCCATCCTCGATTTTGATCTTCTGATAGCACTACTAGAAAACCCCCCATGTAGCTACATTGTATTTGTAACGCCATCAAAAGCGTCTCTACGTTGGCACATAAAGACATTATTTAACACAATTTCAAGAACGTATCTAAGTGTCACGATATTTAACACGCTTTCAACGTCAAGAGATATCTACACACATTTTTTAACACGCTTTTGAAATCGTATTAAAATGACACGAAATTAGCCACGTTTTCAACCGTTAATGACCTCTACACACGTTGTAAAGCGCATCTCAAAATAGTCAATAGGCACCTAAAAATGCCTTTTGACATGCAACTAAAAATGTATAAAGTTGACATCTAATTAGACATGCTTTCAACCGTGAGTAGCATGAAGACACATTGTAAAGCGTCTCAAATAATTGTCCTTATGCACATAGAGATATTTTTATATGCGAAACCGGAATATCTCTAGTTGACATGAAATTAGATATGCTTTTAACGTTACTAACTAGTGAAGACGTTTTAATGTGTATTAGAAATTTGTCCTTAACCATGTAGGGACAAAATTGAAAACGTGTAACCTACCGAGGATAAGCTGACGTGGTATATTATTCATCAGACTTGATTTCGTGTTGACGTGGCATATATTCTTTTAATTAAAAATTTAAAAATAAAAAAATAAAAAAAACAAATAGTTGGAAAAAATAACAATAACAAGTACGAAAAAATGCCAAAGTCTGGGCTCGAACCTAGCACATATGTGCTAAGACCAACATGCATTACCATTGTGCCAAATGTTTAGTTCTATAGGATGGGGATAATTTTTTATTTGTTTATTATACATGTATCTTTTCCACAATAGCACCATCAGATTAGAGCACATGAATAGCAATGGGGATTCGCAGTTGGAGGCTCCACGCCCCCAGGCGCATGGACCCTAGGCGCGACGGCGTTGCATGGTTTGAGAGCAGCGGCGGTCGCGTGCGTGGTGGCGGGCGTGCCTGACTGCCTGTGCGTTGCGGGAGGCCGGAGTCGGGTGTGGGAGCTGGGAGGCAAGTTGGGAAGTATCCAAATTTACGAGTTTGGTGTCTCTGAGTATTTTGTATTTTGCAGGACATGTCTAAATTATGTAGGAAATGACCCTACATGGACATACGCAAATTGGCACAGACAGATGTGAGAAATAATTTAAATATATCATCATCACAATTATTCTCAGGAAGAGCGTGCCAAAATGGTTAAAACGGATATATTATTTAGATGTTTATATAGAGCTCGAACGTGAAAGAAAATAAAATAAAAAAATATGTATACACACAGAGCACACACACGGACACAGTGTCAACGACCTGAGAGCCGTACGCCGGCCTCCACCTGCTGGCCAGATTCTTTTTTTTTTTAGATGAGCAGCAGAGCTGCACAGCCTGCACATCTCGCAGGTCAACGCCGGAGGGCACTCCGTGATATAGGCCCATGCCATATGCAGCAGCACAACACCGGCAGGGGTCGCGCTCAGTCACGGCCCGATACAATCCCCCGCACTGGAGTCTGGAGATCCCGCAATGCCCAAGTTCAGCCCCAGCCCAAGCACGGAAGTGCACGCACACTTGCGGAAGTCTGACGAAGACGAGCACGCCAGCAGGCCGAGCACACCACAGCCGGCCCCAACAGCAGGCCGACATCAGCACAGGCAGCAGCGCGATACACTTTGCTCAAAAAAAAAAACAGCGCAATACACAACACATCAGTAGTACCAAATGGATTAGCCATGATTTTGAGACCGGAAGCAAAACATTGGCTGAAAATAACGAGAGGGAAATGAAGAAATTCAGTAAACAAAATTTGTGGAACATCAGTTTTGTTTTTGCATTATAAGAAAGAATGCAGCAAAAATCCGAAGTGTTATATTGAATCATCTGCATTAAAATTATTTAATTGGGCAGTTGGCGTTTCTGCCCGTGTTTTGGACTGTAATGACGATTTTACCCTGTTTTTATATTTTTGTGATTTTGCCCCAGAAATTTTGAAGCAAAGCGCTCGTTTACCCATATCCAAAGTTGTTATTAGAACCGGACCGGAGATCGAACCAGCGAGGCCGTCGGTTCACTGGTCCAACTGTTTAGAACCGGTTGAACCGCCGGTTCAATTGTTTTGGACCGAACGAATCGAACCGGTCACAAATACTTTGAACCGGTGTATATATATATATATATATATATATATATATATATATATATATATATATATATATATATATATATATATATATATATATATATATATATATATATATATATATATATATATATATATACTGCCCTGTAGCTGGCTATAAAATAACTTATTATATAGCCACTTTGAGTTACCATAATTACTATGCTAATTTACGAGATTACATTGAGTTACGATAATTACTATATTAATTTACGAGATTATAGTATCTCCTTACTAAGTGGTTAACTACAACATTACAGTAAATATTCCCATGTGTTATAATAACCCAACTATCGTAAATATGTATTGATATTATCGTAAATTAGTATATAAAATTATCGTAAATGGAGGTGGCTACAGAATAACTTATTCTATAGCTGGCTACTGAATATACTCTATAATTAATAACTGAAAGATGACAAACAACACAATTTTAATTGCACAACTAATGACACCAAGGGCTCTTTTGTGAGACGACAGTGGCAGCGAGGAGTCCAGGCGACAGTGGCCCGGCGATATTGCCGTTAATGATTTGCACCAGTCTGCAGTAAAGTAGCTCGCTGCCATATTGAGTTAACTAAAAGAATCAATCAATTTTGCTTCAATTTTTTAGTGTAAATGCATTTTTAATTTTAGAATCCCGCTTTTTACGTGGATCTTTTTTTTTAACACTTTTTAAAACTATTTTCAAATTTGATATCGAAACTTTTTTTAAATCTAACACTTTTTGGCCGCGTCTAATCCACGTAGCGGCAAGACAACACTGCCGCTACATGCATGGCATAGTGGCAAGCGAGTGACGTGTCCCGGCTGCGCCACGTGGTCCGGGCTTGCCACTACGCATCAGGGAGCGGCACGTGGCCCAATTTCCCTTGTCTGTCCACTGCGTCCGTATCCAGTGCGGGGGTGATTGGTTGGCTGGACGCGCGTCATCCTGCCTCGCCGGATGCAACTTGTCCTTGATTGGTTGCTTGTAGCCGGGGTTGGGGCAGGCCCGGCGATGCAAACACCCTCCCTCAGCCTGCTTGTCACAGTACGTAAATTTTGCTCGTTTCTCTGGAGGCTATCCCGTGCGGTGCAGAAAGGAGCACTTGAGCGACCAGTGCAGGCATAAAAAGGAGTGGGCTGTTGAATGAACAGGCAAAAACACGATCCCCTGCTGGCCTGTCCGTGTGCATACGCGAACCCATCAACAAGCTGCTGCATCCGATCCGATGAGGCTGGCCAGCGGAAGCCTGCATCTACCGTGCGAGCCAGGCTCCGCTCGTCCGACAACCAATCTAGTCGCGCCCCGAGCAGCAAAGCAGACCGACGCCATGCCCCGTCCTTCCGCCGCCGCGCCAGCCACCGCCCGTGCCTGCCACCGCCCGCGCAGAAAAGGAGACCGACGCCCCGTCCTGCCTGCCGCCGCGCCCACGCCATCCAGCGCCCGCGCAAGCCGCCGCGCCTGCCTGCAACCGCCGGCGCCAACCGCCCCTGTCCCGCGCCCGACTCTCGCTGCTGCTGTCGCGGCGGCTGGGCTACTGGGTTCATCCTCCCGGGTCACGGCGGCTGTTCAGGTGAGCCTGACTGATTCAAGGCCGGATTTTTGTTCCTGACTGATTCTCCCTTTCCTGGTTCCCCTGTTCACCGAGTAATGATTTAGCCGATTAGTTTCCATGCCTGTAGTCAGATGCACTGAAATTATTGGTTACAACTTATTACGGGATAGCTCAGGTCTAATTATGGTCTAAATTTAGTGGTATGTATAGCAGGGTTGGTTGGACGATATACATCAGCTTGCAATGACAGGCATACATCTGAGCTTGACTGGGATAAATTAGTTGGATGTATGCGATGACAGGCATAAATTAGTTGGATGTACACTGCACTTTTGCCAGCAGATTGTGCATTCATCTACTGCAACTTATATACTGAGGCCAATGCACACTTTTCTGGTTTCAAGCATTTTAGATATATCCATAATCCATATATTAGGTTGCAACATTCACTGGATAATCTTGGCCTGAATTTTAACCATAGGTTGACTTAAATTCGAAATGATTATGTCCAATATAACTCTTTCTACAGTACCTATAACAGAAATTCACTCTTTTCAGAACATGTTCTAAGCTGGCGGTCCCTCTTTCTCCTCGGGGCTGACCCCCTGGTGGTTCTCCAGTGCTGCACAAGGTAGTCCCCCATTGCTCTTTTTCAGTACCCATTGCTCTTTTTTTATAAATAAATGTGGAGGAAAATGCAGTGTTGCCAAATCGCATGAGCAGTCACAGAATGGTTAAAAGTTTGACTATTTTCTACCACGTCTGTATAGAATTAAAGTGACTATATGGGGTCATCGCACCAGTTTATATAAGACAACAGTATTCATGAACTCGTGTTTTTTGAAGACCGAAGCTATATAATACCACAAACTTTATGAACTAGTATATTTTGGTTTATGTTAGTTATCATATTGTTACGTAGTATAGTAATACTCCACTATGGCTAGTAAGTATATTAGCAAATAACTAAATCCTAATTAGGTGAAGTTACTAACTAAATCATAACATTATTATACTCTGGTATGGCTATTAAGTTTAGTTTTTTACATTAGTTAGTAAATGTATTAATATTAGAGTAGTTATATAGGTCAAGTTAGTATAGACACCACAATTTCGATGACTTGATGGAGTTTGCTCGACTGGTTTTGTAGATGGATTGTTGTGTTTGAGTTTTCTACGGAGGAATTGTTAGGAAAGAAGATGGTATGTTTGAGGATATGGAAGAGGAATTGGAATGGTTTGATGAACCACCGAGCTTCAATGACCTTTGTGTCTATTTGAGTGCAAAGTTTGGCGGTGATTTCACATTGAAGGGGAGGTTTGACAGTGGCAAGACTAGGGCACATTATGTCATGATGCCTTTGCGTGACCCTGCTCACTGGTCCCGCTATACTAGGGTCCTCCAAGGTTCGAATGTACTCATGCCTGAGGTGGTTATGGAGAATGGGTACAGGTTGGAGGATGTTTATGACGGTGTTGGAGGTGACGAAGAAGAATTTGAGTTGGAAGGGGATGAAACTCAGGATAACATGGATCTGGATGGTCAGTTGACGCAGGAGCAGTTTTATTCACATCCAGTCGGTTGTATAAGCAACGACTTTGATGTGAGGGAGTTGGAACGTGAAGAGGAGGAGCAGGCGGAAGAGGACAGGATCGGTGATGTTGTTAGCAGTGATTCTGAGCCTGAGGATGAAGATGATGATGACCAAGGTGATAGAGTTGTCCTAGGGACATCGGTTGTTCCTAGTCTAGTTCCGGTTCATGCTACGCCGTCATATGTTCTAGCTTTGGTACTTCATGCCATGCTGACTCAGGGTAGGCTAGTCCATGATTTGCCAGAGGGTGGTGCGTCCTATTTTGATTCGTGGGGTAGGATTAGCGAAGCACAACAGTATGTTCCACCGTCCCCTTACACAGAGGCAAAACTCATGCAACTGAGCTAGGGTGGTGTACCTTTCAGTGGCGTTCCGAACTACAGGGATGTCAGCATGATAGATATGGCAGTTTGTGACACAGGTCTGCTGATGTGTAGGCAATCACTGTATAACCACGAAGATGAAATCCTTTGGAAGGGCATGATATTCAATACAATGTCGGAGATGAAGCTCTTTCTTCAGGACTATGCTGTGTATCACCATAGGCCATTCTTCATCACTCATTCCGACAAGGAGTTGAGGTACCACATTACCTGCAAAGCAGGTGCACCATGTCAGTGGAGGCTTACTGCAAGTGGAGGATAAGTGGTCCAACCCCACACATGCTTGGATAATAAGGGGAAGGAATATCATCTGCAGCTCACTGCACGTTACCTTGACCGTCGTATAATGGGGCTCGTTGACAAGAACAATGATGTCTCGGTGTCTTTTTTACAACAGTCCATATATGAGCTTGTTAAGTATCATGTGAAGTATGGAAAGGCTTGGCGTGCTAAGCAAATTGCACTGGCGATCCGATGGGGTAGTTGGGAGGAGGCATACAACCGGGTTCCCCGAATATTGTCTGCAATGCATTACTACAACCCTGACATGAAATGGTTTGTGGACACCGGTGGGATATGTTTGTAGAAACCGGAGAGGCATGTCCTACACCGTGTTTTTTGGTCGTTCGCTCAGACGGAGCATGCTTTCCAGTTCTGTAGGCCAGTGGTATTTGTTGATGGCACTTTCTTGACCGGAAAGTACAGGAGCACTTTGATGATGGCTGCTGCTGTTGATTCGGAGAACCAGATAGTACCCATGGCTTTTGCTTTGGCAGAGGGAGAGAACAATTCGTCGTGGTCATGGTTCATGCGGCTTCTACGTACCCAAGTGCTTGGGGCATCACGCACTATATGTTTGATCTCGGACCGGCACGCAGGGATTCTCAATGCCACTGGTGAAGATATTGAAGGGTTCCCGCCTCTAGTGCATAGATGGTGCATGCGTCATTTTGCCGTAAATTTCTGGCGGCATCAAAGGAAGAAGGAGATTTGTGACATAGTTAAGGTTCTATGTTGTGTGCGTACAGAGTACCAGTTCAAGGAGACAATGAGAGAACTAGACAAAGTGATGAACCAAGCCGTCAAGGCATGGTTACAGGACCATATGGAACAAAAGGAAAAGTGGGCATTAGCATACAACGAGGGTGGATTCAGGTACAACATCATGACCACCAACTCGTCCGAGTCTTTCAACTGTGTGTTCACCGGAGTTCGCTTGTTGCCAGTGTCTGGAATTGTTGAGTTCTCTTTTATGAAGTGCAATGAATATTTTGTGAAGAGGTGGGAGCTTGCGCAAAGAAATACAAGGGAGGCTGGGGTGTGGGGAAAGACAGCCACTGATTTTACTAAGGAGGGAGAAGAATTGGCCAAGCAGCAGATCGGCGAGCCGTATGGACCTCACAGGCATATCTATAGTGTACGGGGGTTGGGTGGCACAAGCATGGGTGGGGAACGTTACGGTGGGAGGAACTACCGGGTCGATTTAGACAAAGTTGAGTGCAGTTGCAACGTCCCTCAGATTATGCATGCCCCTTGCTCTCACATGGTCACGACCTGCAGGATGCGCGGATATGACTACTTGGCTTTGCCATATACGACTCCCTTTTAGTGCAATTAGCCTCTTATCCAAACAAGCCCTTAGAAATGTATTTTTGCATGTTGAGTTTATTATAGTTTTAGTTAAAACACATCAAATTTAAGAAAATTGTTGCAAGGAATAAAGTCTCGTCCAAACTACGTATCATATAAACTTAGTACAAGTAGCTAGTTAAGCTTCACTACTTTAGCTAGACTAGAGTAATGCCTCTTTGTTTGATTGAGTTCTCTAGTAGTTGTTCTAGGCTTGTGTAGAAGGCTTGCATTGGGTGAATTAGGTTTGGCAAAGTAGTGGCTATGAGGTTCTCATTTTGTACAAACTAATTTACCATCTAACACTCGAATTTTTATGCCAAATCCAAGGATGCCACGAGAGCCTTCTTCCCCGATGCCTTACGAGTCGATTAGGCTTAGAGGGATCACGGAGAGGTTGCTGGCCCAACGGCGATGGTAGGTGTGAGATTAGGATTTGGGCGCTTACTTGATCAAGTAACGAACAAGACGTTTGTTGTTCAGCCAAAAGCCGATCAAAATTTTGGATAAAAACCAAAAATACATCACTAAACAAGTTTGGATAAAAAATGAAATTGAGATAACATGTTGCTTTATTTCAAAAGTCCATGATTATAGTCAACTCTCATTGTTTTTCTAAGATTAAAGTTGATTAGTAGTCAACTTCATGTTTTTGTATGACAATTTGATGAAACCTTAATTAGGTATGTTTGATTAAAAATAATTTAAATTTAATTATTTGGCACTAAAATACTTTTTTTTTAAAATTAAATATATCTCTGCAAATTTATTTAAACTAATTTGTATTTTGAAGCAAAAGCGCCAAAATGAATGTCAAAACCCAGCCGCCCGCACATTTTCAAAAATCCCGCTGTCGGCTAATTTCGAAAAGAAAAAACCACCCACTACGGTCCTGTCCTGCGCCCACCCCCGCAGCGCCGCCAAAAGCCCCTCCACACGCCCGACGTTTTTCCCCTCCCTCTCGTCCTCCACCTCCTCCGTCCCCCACCGCACCTCCCTTCCCCTCCCTAGATCCCCCAATCCCCAATCCACTGCACCTCCCCTCCCCTCCCCAGATTGCCAATCCCTAATCCTAGCGCCCACGGCCTCCTCCGCCTCGCCCTCCTCTGTGTGGAGGACGACTCCGACTCACCGACGTCGGAGGATGACTCCGACCTCGCTGCTACCCGTTCCGCCGCCGGGCAAGGCTGTGAGATGACGAGGTGCGCTTGTGGTCCAAGGGCATGTCGCTGCGCTCGACGCACGTCATACTGGGCGGCTTCGCGAGTCGACGGCGCCTCAGATCCATTTGTGCGCAAGGAAGTATCTAGATCCACAGTGCTTGGACTGATCTCTTTGTTCCTTGATGAGACTGAAATCTCTTCCTGTCCGCATCAATCCAGTTAGGTGATCTACGGTGGTCGTGCTGTTTTGCAGGGTACAACGATGGACTGCAGTGACATGGGAAGCTGTGGCACTTGGATGGTTTAGGTACTTGCTCTCATTGATCGATGGCATGTGTTGGTAGTGAGAATGTCTTGGTATTATCTTAACTTCTCCCTTATATTGCCTCCAGCTTGCACTTGTGAATTTTCTAATGTGACTAGCTTGTGTGGTAATTAGAGCTTGTTTAAATATTTTCACTTTTCAGATGCGCTGAGTTGATGGCCCGGACGTCGGAGCTGAACGAGGAGGAGGCTGACAAGGTCGTCAGATGCGTTGGCGGCGGCCCGGATGCAGGAGGTGCGGTTACATTCTGAATATTGTGATACAATGCATTAAAGAATTGTAGTTTATTTGCTTACACTTCAAAAAAGTCATATTTCATAATTTAGCTAAGTCAAGTAGGAGTTACGCCTAGTGGATTGCTGAAATAAACATTGCCATGACTAGAAATGTTGTAGTTCACATTGTGTAGTTCCTTAAAATGTGTTTTTGGCCTTATATAAAGCTATAGGAAAATAGATACAAAATTCACAAAGAGTGCTCCTGCTAATTTATATAGGCCAGGCCGCCAGGGGGCTCTTTTGGGATAGCAATGCTTGCAACGCTAGGAACATGTTATGTTTTATTCTTATTTGGTAATTTGGTTTTACATGTTGTTACTGTTTTTGGATCAGGCAGTAGTGGGGCATCTATCCCAAATTTCCCCTTTCACCTAGGGTTCTTTGATTCTCAGTAATGAGTTAAAGTCTTGATCTTTTCTGTGTTTTTTGATTGGAATAGTATTTGCATGATGCAGCGAACCTGTGGTTTAAATCCTAGCTCTAGTGATCTTGATTTGATATGGCTTTAAGAAATTTTAGGTGAGCTTGCGGGCAATTTTCGGTGTCTGCAGTCCTTCTGTTCATTTCAACCTTCATCAGCTTTGTTCCATATTGACACTTCTTCATTGTGTGCTTCCTCCTGCTGCTGCACCTTGTGTTACTCTATTCATCTGTACAGCTGACAAGCAGCAGCAGTTGGACTGTATCAACTTTCAGAGATTCAGTTCGGCTTCAGCAGCTTCCAAATAAAACTTGGACAGCATGCCATTTTTTAATGAATCAAATTTTGATTTGCTGTTGTAACTTTCACTTTCGTGTCTTCTGCTTGCTTCACTGAACCAAACAGGTCATCTCGGCAGCAGCAGAAAATCAACTACTTTATTTCTTTAGAGTTTCAGTTCTGTAAGAGCAGCTTAGCTATTTTTGTTCTGTAGTTCACTTCTTCAGCAGCAGTTCTGTAGTCGGTTTATTTCTGCAGCTTGGTGCAGGCTGTCCAGCTCGATTGTTTTTCTTTGTTTGGTATGTCATGTGGTGGGCCTTGAAAAAGCACAAGGTCCCAACTAAGTATATTACCCTCATCAAGGATATGTACAGGGATGCGGTGACGTTTGTCCGAATATGTGATAGCGACACCAGTGACTTTCCAATTAAAATAGGACTACATCAGGGGTCAGCATTGAGCCCTTACTTATTTGCTTTGGTGATGGATGAGGTCATAAGGGACATACAAGATGATATCCCTTGGTGTATGCTCTTTGCTGATGATGTGATGCTAGTTGACGACAGTAGGACAGGGGTTAATAGGAAGTTAGAACTATAGAGGCACACGTTAGAGTCGAAAGGGTTCAGACTTAGTAGGACCAAGACCGAGTACATGAGGTGTGATTTCAGCGTGACTAGGCATGAGGAGGGAGACGTTAGCCTCGATGGGCAAATGGTGGCCAAGAAGGATACTTTCCGGTATTTAGGATCGATCCTACAAAAGGATGGCGACATTGATGAAGATGTTAGGTATAGATTTTTAGCCGGTTGGTTGAAATGGCGTCAAGCTTCTGGCGTCCTCTGTGACAAAAGGGTGCCTCAGAAGCTGAAAGGTAAGTTTTAAAGGACGGCGATTCGCCCGGTGATGTTATATGGTGCTGAGTGTTGGTCTATAAAAAGGCAACATGTCCAGCAATTGAGTGTAGCAGAGATGCGTATGTTGCGTTGGTTTTGTGGACACACAAGGAGGGATAGAGTCCGGAACGATGATATTCGGGATAGGGTTGGGGTGGCATTAATTGAGGAGAAATTGATTCAACATCGGTTGAGATGGTTTGGATATGTCCAACGGAGGCCTCCTGAGGCACCGGTGCGTAGTGGGGTTCTAAAGCGGGCCGATAATGTAAAGAACGGTAGAGGTCGACCTAAACTGACTTGGGACGAGTCCGTTAAGAGAGATCTTAAGAAGTGAAATATCTCCAATGATTTAGCTATTGATAGGGGAGCTTGGAGACTGGCAATCAACGTGCCTGAACCGTGATCTCTATCTGTCTTGTGCCCGTTACGTGTTTCCCTGTTTCTCGTCTCTTTTGGGTTTTATCTCAAGCCTACCCCAACTTGCTTGGGACAAAAGACTATATTGTTATTGTTGTTGTTGGTAAGAAGTTTTCTTTTGTTTTCAGATTTTCAACAGTGAATTTTTTCAGCAAGAACAACATCAAGTGTCTATTCTCTTCCCTGGTTGTTTGGTCATTGACAGCAGCTGCTGCAATTCAGAGTGTTTGCTTTCTCATCTATCACAACAGCAGTAATTGATCAATGGAGAATCTCAGGGAGTGCATAGGTATTAGTTCCTCAAGCCCGTACATCATCTCACCAATAATTCCTGTGAAATGTCTTTTTGAGCTATAGTGTTGCAATAGTCTGAACTTTTCATGCAATCATTAGCTTTAGTCTAGTGAGCTTGATAATGATTTTTCACATGTTTAACATGATCTCTTATTAGCGGGCTTATTTGTGAATTATTAGAGGGTGAGTGGATGTCTTCCAGAGACCAGAGTGCATATTGGATCGGCACGCTTTGCTGCAGGGCAATAAGTCAACAAAACCAGAGTGTCTAGATTACCAGGTGATGTGTGATACTTGTAACAATTTAATATTTAGTGTAACCTGGATCAGCTTCCGTGTTAAAGTCTGAGCATCTCTTTGCTTTTTTAATGTTTTTGTTTTAAATGAGACAAACTGGTGCTTGTAGTTATACATGTAATCACATGGCTGAATTTATGAACCATGCATTTATCTTGACAACTCAAAGGCATGCTATAAAATGTGTTGCACTTAGCGGTTTGCATTTAGAATCAGCCCTTGTATGTAGAGAGTTCAGAGCAATCTGTAGTAAGACTTGATAGGTTCTATGTTCTTTTCATTTGCATAAGCTATCCCTTCAGCCATTAATTTTTTAATTACTAACGCATATACCATTTGGACTGTTTCCATTGAGCAGGAAGAGGCACCTAGAGCGCTCGGACTTGCAGGATCAAATGAATCAATAATTCTGCAATAACAAAAAACCTATGGTGAGATGTGCTACGACTCATGAGTATAATTGTTTAGTTTTAGTTTTATAATTATTAATTACTGTAACACCCGGTTTATAAATAAAACCACGGAGTGAGTATATGTGGGCCCAGAAAGTCCCAAACCACATATACGTACAAATTGAGAGATATCATAGCACGAACCACGATTAAACTTTATTACAACCCATAAGAAGTCTTGCACAACATTGCCAACGGCTTTATTACAGCGGATACGTCGAAAACTAAAAAAAAGACTCCAGCCCACGGGGACACCGACTGGTGGCACGCTCTCCTCAGAAGTCCTAAACATCCTCGGGAAACTCCACAAATCCTTCACCATCTGGTACCCATCCGGGATTTTTGATTGTTGACAACAAGTGTCAGCTCATCCAGCTCAGCAAGTATAACTATGGGGATGCAATGCTCAAAGGATTGACACAGGTTATGCGGTCAGCATTTTAGTTGGTCATATTTTATTAACACCTGAGTTGCTAACTTAGTGAGAAAACCCATTCCCAAGTGAGAAGTTATTATAATCATCAATATTAAAGATATCTCCCATCCATCCACATATCTGGCTATACATAAAAGGGTCCAGGCCGCTCGTGTCCGAGAGCACGGCTGATATATCAGATCGATAAAACTCTGCAGAGTGTGTACACATTCACCCCGAGTCGTGATTCCCGCTCGCCCGGGGCCCGTCGACCCCCTAACACTTCCAAGGTGAGTGGGTGGGGTTTCACTACGAAGCCTTTCACTAGCTACCCTAACCCGTTAGTAGCCGCGAGGTTTCAGCGTCTAGGCGAATGGAGCCCCTCTTCAAGAGTGGCACACCTTGACCGCAACCCATTCCTCAACTTGTCAAGCAAGGAGCCATTCTGCAACCTAGTCCCCCCTCTTGCGCCGAAAAGTTTTGGTAACCACTAACAAGCTAGAGAGAACTAGTTATACGACTAAGATCAGAGCCATGTGATCCCTAGGGTTGTACGGTCTTCCTGGGTGGTCGCTTATGTATAAGTCCTTACGGAGAGCAACTGAAGTAACAAAAGACCCATACTCTAGCCCTCTTTATGTTACTAAAAAGCATACTTTATCCATTTGTTACACATATCCATTAGTCGAGATTGCATTTAAGCATTTGTTGTGCGTAGCAAAACTTAACCTTCTATTATGCAAAACCTCCCATAGGTAACAAGGAATGTAGATCAAGTGTATCTAGGCATATCCTTAGGGTATATCAGGTTAGACACATGCATATGTATAAAAGTGATTAAAGTTGCTGGGTAACAAGAAAACCATAGGCTATACTTGCCTTCCTCAAAAGCTTGGTCCTGAAACTGCTCCTCGAAAACCTCGCCCTCTATACGCATAACCATCACCAAGCAAGTCCAGACAATCATCACATGCAAGTAAAATATATAATTCTATTAGAACATCACATCATACAGTGGAAACATAAAGAGAAATAATTATAAAACTATTCTACTCGTTGCTATGAATACCATGAGCGCGAAAATCACTTTAATCGGACCTAAAACGAGAAAGTTATGAACAAAAACCATTTTAGGGACATTTCCGCAATTAAAAACATTTTTCTAAGGGCCTAGACACTAAAACCGAGGCCTACAACGAAATTGAACCTAAAATAGAGGGGCTAACACATAAAAACTCAAGCTATGGACTGTGGGTACAAAAACCAGGGACTGCAGGGGCTAAAACGTTAGAAATCAGGACCTAAAACTAATTATTCAAAACTGCACTGGACCACGGGTTGTTTTCCTAAAACTACAGGGTCTCTTTAGCAAAAACGGCGGCTCATGGCGGCGGCCGCTGCGCTGGCGCTGACGTGGCGCCACGCGGTTGGGCGTGCTCGCGGACGTGGCCGTGGACCGCGCGCCCGCCACGGTTCACCGGTCCGCCGTGGACCCGCCGTACCCCGAAGCGGTATGGCCTAATCTTGGCCGTCCACGGGAAAATCAATGGCGCAGGGGGGTTCAGGGGGTGGCCGGTCGCCGGGCGGCGCTTCCCGCGGTGGCGCACCATGGGTGCGACTCCGAGCTCGCCGGTGGGCAGCCGGTACGGCGCTTCCGGGCTCGATTCGTGACGCGGATGTTACCGGGGGCATGTGGGGACGACGGCAAACCCATTCAGGGGCTTGGTAGCGACGGAGGGGCTCACCATGGTGAGGGCGTTGACAACGGACCTGCGGAGAGAGAGAGCTCCGGTGAGCTAAAACGCGCACAAATGATACAGATATGGCACGGGGTAGTCACGGGCGGTCGCGGCTTTACCTGGCGGTGCTCTCCGACGCAGCAACGGCGGCGGGAAGCCGCCGGGTCGGGATCTGTGGGGTGGGGAGGGAACGGTGGCGCGGTGAGGTGGGAAAGGGGGAGAAAGGGTGGCTGGGGTTTGGCTTTATAGCCGGGGAGAGGCGGTGGGTGGCGTGTGGGTGCGCCACTAGGGCCAGGAGGCGGCTGGGTGTCCATTATGGCCATCAGCGCGGCGGCGGTTATCGGTGGGGAGAGGAGCGGTGACAGCAATTCGGCTCGGGGGAGAAGAAAGGACGCAGGAAGCTGGCAGATGGGACCGAGGCGGCAGCGGCAGCGGACACACGCACGCGGGGTGAAGCGGCCGAGCGGGTGAGGGGCGCCGTTGAGCGGCCAGTTGGGCTGCGGCCCAAGCAGGTGCGAGCATGCGGGGAGGGAAGGGAAAGAAGGTCGACAGGCCTGGGCGGGCCGCTCGGTGGGCTACTGCGCGCGCGGGTGGGAAGGGAGTTGGGGTGGGCCGCTTCTGTTGCTGGGCTGAAAGCGAGGGAAGGGAGAAAAATAATAAAGAAAAGGCTTTTCCAATTCTGTTTTTGCAAATCGATTTCAAATTCAAACAAAGTTTGAATTCAAGCCACTCAACTCTAGCCCTACAGTCAAACAAAGAATTGTGCTCCAGCATGTATGCAACATAAATGTTTCCTAAACCTTATATTTCATTTTAATTATCATGAAAATTATTATTTGACCTAGATAAATCATGGGAAATTAAATAAAACAAATCAATTCATCACTAATTCCTGAAAATGATTTTTATTGTGTTACAAACCTACCCCTTAAGATGAATCTCGTCCTCGAGATTCAGAAGATTCAAAGAGATGGGGATATTCCAATTTCAAATCCTCTTTCCTTTCCCAAGTTGCCTCATCCTCGGAATGCCTGTTCCACTGAACTTTACACATTCGGATAATCTTACTCCTGGTGATTCTCTCTGCTACTCCCAAGATTTTGATAGGGTATTCGGTATACGTGAGATCTCCATTAAGATCAAGTTCTTCCAAGGGTAGCTGTTCTTCAGGTACACGTAAACACTTTTTGAGTTGTGACACATGAAACACATTGTGCACTCCTGATAGATTCTCTGGCAGTTCAAGTTGGTAAGCTACCTCTCCTCTTCTATCCATGATTTTAAAAGGTCCGACATACCTGGGTGATAGTTTACCTTTCACACTAAACCTCTTAACTCCCCTCATGGGAGACACCTTAAGATACACGTAGTCACCTATCTTAAACTCCAAATCCCTCCTCCTAGTATCTGCATAGCTTTTCTGTCTTGATTGTGCTGCTTTCAAATTTTGTCGGATTGTTTGAACCTGTTCCTCAGCATCCCTCAAAATCTCTGGACCAAACACTTGGCTTTCCCCCGTTTGGTTCCAAAACAATGGAGTCCTGCATTTCCTGCCGTACAATGCTTCAAATGGTGCCATTCTCAAACTTTTTTGATGGCTATTATTGTAAGAAAACTCTGCATATGGTAAACTCTTATCCCAGCTAGTTCCATACTGCAACGCACATGCTCTCAACATATGCTCAAGTATTTGGTTTGTCCTCTCAGTTTGCCCATCTGTCTACGAATGATATGCGGAGCTAAAATTTAATTTCATTCCTAACAACTCATGAACCTTCTGCCAAAACTGGGATGTAAATTGTGTTCCTCTGTCTGACACTATCTTCTTCGGAACTCCATGCAAGCATACAATCCTTTCCATATATAGTTCTGCTAGCTTTGCTCCAGTGTATTTGGTCTTAACAGGTAGAAAATGAGCTACCTTAGTTAATCGATCAACTATTACCCATATCGAGTCATTCCCTTTCTGAGTGCGAGGTAAACCTACTATAAAATCTATACCCACTTCTTCCCATTTCCACTCTGCTATCTTCATAGGCTGCAGTAGTCCTGCGGGTCTTTGATGTTCTGCCTTAACTCGTTGGCACGTATCACAGACAGCCACATACTCTGCCACATCTCTCTTCAACCCATACCACCAGTACTTCTCTTTGAGGTCAAGGTACATCTTTGTACTTCCCGGATGAATAGAATACGCTGAGTTATGTGCCTCGCTAAGGATCTTATCTTTGATAGGCTTCGAATTAGGTACACAGATCCTCTTTTCATACCACATTGTTCCCTGATCATCCATCCTGAAACCAGGTGCCTTGCCAATTACGATACGCTCAGCAATATCTATGATATCCTCATCTTCCAACTGTCCCTTGCGGATTTCACGCTCTAAAGTGGGCTCCACTTCTAACTCCACGGTATTTGCCACTATTGACAGGTTCAACCATGCTAAATCTTCACGTAACCCCTTTGGTAGTCGTGACATACATGCCGTGTTAACATAACTCCTGCGACTGAGAGCATCTGCCACCACATTTGCTTTCCCCGGGTGATAATGTACCTCAAGATCATAATCTTTGATTAGTTCTAACCATCTGCGCTGTCTCAAATTCAAATCTGACTGTGTGAAAATATACTTTAAACTTTTGTGGTCAGTGTAAATCTCACTTTTATGTCCTATCAGGTAATGCCTCCAAATCTTTAAAGCGTGTACCACAGTTGCCAATTCTAGGTCATGTGTTGGATAGTTCAACTCGTGCTTCCTTAACTGCCTTGATGCATAAGCAACCACTCTACCTTCCTGTATAAGTACACAGCCCAAACCTTGTCTAGATGCATCACAGTATATTGAAAAACTTTTCGAGGTGTCTGGTAGAACTAGCACTGGGGCTGTGGTCAACCTCTTTTTCAACTCCACAAAACTGGCTTGACATTTTTCGGACCACACAAATTTGGCATTCTTTTCAAGCAAAGCTGTCATTGGTTTCGCAAGCTTAGAGAACCCTTCAATAAATCTGCGGTAATAACCAGCCATACCAAGGAAACTTCGTATCTCTCACATCTTTAGGTGGGTTCCAACTCAACACATCTTTGACTTTCTTTGGATCAACTGCCACTCCTCCATTTGAAATAATATGCCAAAGGAAAGACACTTCTTTCAGCCAAAACTCGCATTTGCTCAACTTAGCATAAAGCTGATGTTCTCTGAGTTTCTGTAATACTAGCCTCAGGTGTTCCTCATGTTCCTCCTCATTCTTTGAATACGCTAGAATATCATCTATAAATACCACCACGAACTTGTCAAGGTATTCCATAACACATGGTTCATCAAATACATGAAGTATGTTGGTGCATTTGTCAGCCCAAAAGACATCACTGTGAATTCATAAAGCCCGTATCGAGTTGTGAAAGCAGTCTTTGGAATATCAGATGAGCGAATTCTGAGTTGATGATACCCCGATCGGAGATCAATTTTGGAGAACACACAAGAACCCCTTAGCTGATCAAACAGATCATCAATTCTAGGCAACGGGTATTTATTCTTTATGGTCACTTCATTAAGCGATCGGTAGTCTATGCACATTCTCTGCGATCCATCCTTCTTCTCAACAAATAGAACAGGTGCACCCTAAGGTGAGGAACTAGGGCGTATATAACCCTTGTCCTGTAACTCCCATATCTGTTTCTTAAGTTCTTCTAACTCATTCACCCCCATTCTATAAGGCCTTTTTGCTATTGGTGCTGTGCCAGGCAAAAGTTCTATTATAAATTCAACTTCTCGTTCAGGTGGCATACCTGGCAAATCGTCGGGAAATACGTCTGGAAATTCATTCACTATTGGAATATTAGTAACGGCTGCACCCTTCATCTGATTAACGTGACCAACCCCTAAAACAGGTGCCTTTGCCTTAAACTCGATTCTTTCCCCCGTCTTAGTTTTCAGAAGTATGGTTCTAGTTGCACACTGAATCACAGCCTCATGTAGTATCAACCAATTCATCCCCAATATGACATCGATTCCAGATGAGTTTAAGACTATAAGATCGGTTATAAACTCTACCCCCCTTATATTAAGCTTGACTCTAGGACATAGTAAGGTTGCTCTCATTTCCCCTCCAGGTGAGCTAACTAGCATTGTTTTCTTCAGAGTTTGCATGAGCATAGTATTTTTCTTCACAAAATGTGCAGATATAAAGGAATGTGATGCGCCTGAATCGAACAAGACTGAAGCGGAATGAGAGTTGACTGGGAACGTACCGATCACTACATCAGGTGCCTCCTGAGCTGACTCCGAAGTCACATGGTTCACCTTACCCTGGACATAGTTCTGTTGTCCTTGCTTGCTTGGAGTGTGAGCACCCATCTTCTGGTTGCTGTTCTGCCCCTGAGCCACCTTCTTGGGACAGTTGTAGGAGAGGTGTCCTGGCTCAACACAGACAAAGCACTTATTGTTGTTTGCTGCATTGGGGGTATTGGGGTTGTTGTTCTTCACTGGGGTATGTCCCATCTGATTCTGGCGTGGAGTTTGGGCACGATACTGTCCCTGCTGCTGCTGTGGTGTCCTCTGCTGGAACTGAGTGCGGTTGGCCACATTGGACTGCCCCTGGTACCTCTGCTGGTTGTTCAAACCCTGAGAAAAGCGAGGTCGACTATTGCTGCCAAGCTGTTGGTTCTGGAATTTCCTCTTCTTGGCTTCCATATCACGCCTCTTGCTCTCAATTACAAGAGCTTTGTCAACAAGCTGTTGGTAGTTAGCGAAGCTGTGGGAAAGCAACTGATACTGCAACCCATCATTCAAGCCCTCCATAAAAAGCTCCTGCTTGTCTTGATCTTCTTCTACATCATGTGGTGCATAGCGAGAGAGTTGTGTGAATTTGTCCCTGTATTCACTCACTGACATACCTCCTTGCTTCAGTGCAAGGAATTCCTTCCTCTTGAGCCTCATGAGCCCTGCTGGCACATGGTGTGAGCGGAAATTTTCTCTAAACGCTTGCCAAGTAATTTGATGGGCATTTGGATAGCCATTCCGAAACGTTTCCCACCAATCAAGAGCTGCTCCTTGGAGCTGTCCCGAGGCATATAACACCTTCTCACGATCATCACACTGTGCTATCTCAAGCTGTCGCTCCACGGCGGGTCAGGAGCGCTATTGAAGGTAGGTGGGCGACCCTTCAAGAACTCGCCCCGCTTGTCCCGGACTTGATGAAGCTGTTGTGGAGGATTGTTCTGATTATTTTGCATGGTTTGCGCCATCTGCTGCATCAGTTGTGTCTGCATCATAAGGAGTTGCCCCATCGATACAGGCGGTGGTGGAGGTGGTGGGTTCGCTCCACCCGAGGCAGTCCTCCTGGTGTCAACCATCTGTAACATATATACTCCGTGAGCCTTACATATCTATGATCCATGTGATGCTTGAGAATGATCAGCAAATGAACAAATAGACGATACATGACAAGGTCAAAAGTAATATAGATAATCTGAAAATTTCTGGCGAAGTGCACAAACAGCAGTGCAGTAAATCTGTCATAGCTCCCTGTCTGATTATCATCTGACTGCATACCATACCTTTCTGAAAAGCTAGCGAAATTCTCTACAACTTTTATATGGAATACTTTCCCAGATTCAGCCGTTCAAATGGACAAAAACTAAGTACTAACAGAACTGTTCCAGGATTCTGACAGCACAGTTACATCAAATTGAAACAGCTATATCTCCCAAACTGCTATAGATAATGACGTGATTCCAGTTGCAAATGACAGGTACAGAAGTCTAGTTTTATCCATGTAAACTTCACGGCATTTGGATAACCAGATTTGGAGATATAACGAAAGTAAGACAGATTGCTCCGATAAGAACTGATTTTGAGAAACAAGATATGAGAACCCAACTATTTATTCATTGACCTTATGCCTTATATTAAGAGTACTAGTTGGATGTGGACAAGCCCCACAACTCAACTCAAATCATGCAAAGATCCAAAATCAAACATTAAGCATAATGACAAGCACACAGGCACATTATTATAACTCAAGTTTTCACAGACTTGATGGACTCGACCGACTGACAGACTCGATAGACTCAAACGACTCACGACTCGCATTATTACTCGATCATGCCATAGGAGGGGAACCTCCTAAGGGTCAACGGTGGTGCGGGTGCAGGTGCAGCCTGGGTGGTGCCTCTTGCGCGAAGAGATGATGGCGTTGTCCCAAGCGTAGACAGGTGGAGGTGGGTCACGGAGCTGTCCACCCTCCTGGCGCTGACGCTCAAACTCCTCCACCTTGGCACGAAGCCTCTCAACCTCACACAACTCCCTCTGGTCTATCATAGAACGGTCTAGGGCGCTATTGAGAGAGACCTTCAGTGCCACGGTCTCAGCAAGTCGGCCACCCTCTCCATCCTGAAGCTTGGCCATCTTGCAACCGGGGCCCTCACCACGGCGGCGTGGGAAGTAGCGGTTGTCCTCCTCAATAGCTGGAAACACCAAGTCACGGTAGTAGTAGCAGGCCTGCCTCGCAGCATCCTCAACACCGAACTGCAGGGTGAAGGTAGGGCTCAAGGCGTCGTGGATGGTGCGAACCTTCCAAGCACCATCGTCCTCGTCCCACACCTTGACGAACACCTTCGTCATGAAGTACGGGACGTGATCCGGGTGGGAGTACATCTCACCGACGTACTCCACCTTGGTCGAAAAAGGGTCATACTGCCTCTGGGCAAGTGAGCAGAGCCTGGGGCGGTAGAGGTCGTCGAAATGGTCGGGGTTGAGTGTCTCCCGCGTCCACTTGGGGCGCGGCTCTCCACCACCCTTGGCACCTCTAGCTGGTGGGTCGCCACCACACCCGTCCTCGTCCGGGTGCCCGTCCTGACCCTTGTTGGCGTGAGAGCTCCTGGTGCGGCTGCCGGAGGGGCTGTCAGAGCGGCTGCTGGAGCTGTCGGAGCTGGAGCTGTTAGAAGAGTCGCTAGGGTCTCCAGCGGCGGCCTGCAGTTGTACAGGCTCGGGCTCCTCCTCGTGCACGACCCTACGTGGTGCACGTCCACTGGTGCTCTTGCAGGCAGTCTTCTTAGCGTGAGCCATCTACAAAATTTTTAAATATGAATTAGATCCGAGGAATTTTCATAAAGAACAAAAGTAGAGTACTAGAAAAAAATTTATAAAGTACCAAAAGCAGTAAAATTTTTGGAATTAATCCTTAGAGGGGCGTCCAGTCTATCTAGGGTGAGCGTTCGACAGTCAGTTCAGCTTTGATACCAATTTGTAACACCCGGTTTATAAATAAAACCACGGAGTGAGTATATGTGGGCCCAGAAAGTCCCAAACCACATATACGTACAAATTGAGAGATATCATAGCACGAACCACGATTAAACTTTATTACAACCCATAAGAAGTCTTACACAACATTGCCAACGGCTTTATTACAGCGGATACGTAGAAAACTAAAAAGAAGACTCCAGCCCACGGGGACACCGACTGGTGGCACGCTCTCCTCAGAAGTCCTGAACATCCTCGGGAAAATCCACAAATCCTTCACCATCTGGTACCCATCCGGGATTTTTGATGACAACAACAAGTGTTAGCTCATCCAGCTCAACAAGTATAACTATGGGGATGCAATGCTCAAAGGCTTGACACAGGTTATGCGGTCAGCATTTTAGTTGGTCATATTTTATTAACACCTGAGTTGCTAACTTAGTGAGAAAACCCATTCCCAAGTGAGAAGTTATTATAATCATCAATATTAAAGATATCTCCCATCCATCCACATATCTGGCTATACATAAAAGGGTCCAGGCCGCTCGTGTCCGAGAGCACGGCTGATATATCATATCGATAAAACTCTGCAGAGTGTGTACACATTCACCCCGAGTCGTGATTCCCGCTCGCCCGGGGCCCGTCGACCCCCTAACACTTCCAAGGTGAGTGGGTGGGGTTTCACTACGAAGCCTTTCACTAGCTACCCTAACCCGTTAGTAGCCGCGAGGTTTCAGCGTCTAGGCGAATGGAGCCCCCCTTCAAGAGTGGCACACCTTGACCGCAACCCATTCCTTAACTTGTCAGGCAAGGAGCCATTCTGCAACCTAGTCCCCCCTCTTGCGCCGAAAAGTTTTGGTAACCACTAACAAGCTAGAGAGAACTAGTTATACGACTAAGATCAGAGCCATGTGATCCCTAGGGTTGTACGGTCTTCCTGGGTGGTCGCTTATGTATAAGTCCTTACGGAGAGCAACTGAAGTAACAAAAGACCCATACTCCAACCCTCTTTATGTTACTAAAAAGCATACTTTATCCATTTGTTACACATATCCATTAGTCGAGATTGCATTTAAGCATTTGTTGTGCGTAGCAAAACTTAACCTTCTATTATGCAAAACCTCCCATAGGTAACAAGGAATGTAGATCAAGTGTATCTAGGCATATCCTTAGGGTATATCAGGTTAGACACATGCATATGTATAAAAGTGATTAAAGTTGCTGGGTAACAAGAAAACCATAGGCTATACTTGCCTTCCTCAAAAGCTTGGTCCTAAAACTGCTCCTCGAAAACCTCGCCCTCTATACGCATAACCATCACCAAGCAAGTCCAGACAATCATCACATGCAAGTAAAATATATAATTCTATTAGAACATCACATCATACAGTGGAAACATAAAGAGAAATAATTATAAAACTATTCTACTCGTTGCTATGAATACCATGAGCGCGAAAATCACTTTAATCGGACCTAAAACGAGAAAGTTATGAACAAAAACCATTTTTAGGGACATTTCTGCAATTAAAAACATTTTTCTAAGGGCCTAGACACTAAAACTGAGGCCTACAGCGAAATTGAACCTAAAATAGAGGGGCTAACACATAAAAACTCAAGCTATGGACTGTGGGTACAAAAACCAGGGACTGCAGGGGCTAAAACGTTAGAAATCAGGACCTAAAACTAATTATTCAAAACTGCACTGGACCGCGGGTTGTTTTCCTAAAACTACAGGGTCTCTTTAGCAAAAACGGCGGCTCATGGCGGCGGCCGCTGTGCTGGCGCTGACGTGGCGCCACACGGTTGGGCGTGCTCGCGGATGTCGCCGTGGACCACGCGCCCGCCATGGTTCACCGGTCCGCCGTGGACCTGCCGTACCCCGAAGCGGTATGACCTAATCTTGGCCGTCCACGGGAAAATCAATGGCGCAGGGGGGTTCAGGGGGTGGCCGGCCGTCGGGCGGCGTTTCCCGCGGTGGCGCACCATGGGTGCGACTCCGAGCTCGCCGGTGGGCAGCCGGTACGGCGCTTTCGGGCTCGGTTCGTGACGCGGATGTCACTGGGGGCATGCGGGGACGACGGCGAACCCATTCAGGGGCTTGGTAGCGACGGAGGGGCTCACCATGGTGAGGGCGTTGACAACGGACCTGCGGAGAGAGAGAGCTCCGGTGAGCTAAAACGCGCACAAATGATACAGATATGGCACGGGGTAGTCACGGGCGGTCGCGGCTTTACCTGGCGGTGCTCTCCGACGCAGCAACGGCGGCGGGAAGCCGCCGGGTCGGGATCTGTGGGGTGGGGAGGGAACGGTGGCGCGGTGAGGTGGGAAAGGGGGAGAAAGGGTGGCTGGGGTTTGGCTTTATAGCCGGGGAGAGGCGGTGGGTGGCGTGTGGGTGCGCCACTAGGGCCAGGAGGCGGCTGGGTGGCCATTATGGCCACCAGCGCGGCAGCGGTTACCAGTGGGGAGAGGAGCGGCGACAGCGATTCGGCTCGGGGGAGAAGAAAGGACGCAGGACGCTGGCAGATGGGACCGAGGCTGCAGCGGCAGCGGACGCACGCACGCGGGGCGAAGCGGCCGAGCGGGTGAGGGGCGCCGCTGAGCGGCCAGTTGGGCTGCGTCCCAAGCAGGTGCGAGCATGCGGGGAGGGAAGGGAAAGAAGGCCGGGCAGGCCTTGGCGGGCCGCTCGGTGGGCTACTGCACGTGCGGGTGGGAAGGGAGTTGGGGTGGGCCGCTTCTGTTGCTGGGCTAAAAGCGAGGGAAGGGAGAAAAAGAAAAAGAAAAGGCTTTTCCAATTCTGTTTTTGCAAATCAATTTCGAATTCAAACAAAGTTTGAATTCAAGCCACTCAACTCTAGCTCTACAGTCAAACAAAGAATTGTGCTCCAGCATGTATGCAACATAAATGTTCCTAAACCTTATATTTCATTTTAATTATCATGAAAATTATTATTTGACCTAGATAGATCATGGGAAATTAAATAAAACAAATCAATTCATCACTAATTCCTGAAAATGATTTTTAGGGTGTTACAATTACTTAGTTCTGACCATTTGATCAGATTCGTACAATAATCGATGCTATTGGCTATGTTATTCCTTGGCTAACTACGCATGTAAGTTTGATTTTTTCATTTGAAATAGTACATGTGTCCGTAGCATCTTCAAATTGAGTTATTCATCTAACACATGTATCATTGTAGGTGAAGAAAGCTAAAAGTTCATCTCGAACCCGCAACAAGTTGGTACCCGCAGCACGTGGACAAAGCTAGATGGGAAGCAAATTACAAATTTCAAAGTGAACAAGATAGATTTTAGTTGTTACAAAAAAAAATTTAAGTAATATTTGTATGATATCGTCAGTTTGTTTATGCTTCTTACTGAACACAATTGTTTGAGTAATGGACATGTTGGCTATCGAGTTACAGATTCTTGATGTTTTGTCACGGCTGTAGGGAATATAATTGATGGTTACTTCCCACTACTAATTATTAATCATAGAAAATAGAAAAAAAATAGTTTGATTTCAATTTCTACATTCATCTCGATGATATATATAATGAGAACGCCTATTTTTTGTTGGGACAGATTAAAGTGTTACAATATAACATGACTATACTATACACAAAATATAAATGTATGTATAAAATCGTTTCTACAGGTCTTAATACACACTGACGTTACTATACAACGTATCGATATATGTAGACACGCAATAAAAATGTGGCTACAGTATTGTTTCTACTTTTGTTAACATGTGTTTAGGCGTTACTACAAAACGTGTCATCTGCCACGTCACTTGCCATGTCAGCTGCCATGTCATCTTTCCACATCACCTGCCACGTCACATGCCACATCACCATTCCACGTCACCTACTACATCGTCTCTACACTCCTTAATACGCGATAATGCGTCACTACAAAACGTGACTATAGTAGTAGACACGAATTATGAATGTATCTACAATATTGTCTCTAAATTTTTTCACACGTAGTGAAACGTTACTATACAGCATAACTACACTAATAGACACATGTTATATATGCATCTATAAAAGCGTATCAATGTGTTTAGACATGCATCTAACGTGTCTATGAAACGTCCATTCATCTAATATATACGTTTATGAAAATTGTCTCTACAAAGCCTGACATGGTCCATACGAATACGCTTCTAACATGTTTTCGTAAAGCATGCCTACATCCCTATAGAGATGAAATAAAGCGTGTCTACTGTCTAAAAAAGCATAGCTACAGGGGGGTTTTCCAGTAGTGTAGGCTACCCGCTTGAAAAACTTTTCAAAGAAAATCCGTCCCATGGGAGCCTTGATGAGAAGTTGGGGACAACTATTTTCGCCACTCCTATCCCTTGTCTCGAAAATCCAATGGTGAAGCATGTTCCCAACCGTAACCTATTTGAGGAGGCAAAATTCATATCTGCATTCGTTTCACCTAGGCTTCCTAGTGAAACTGAACATCCGTTGCCATTCAAATGTTGTTCTCAATAGTCATCGAGATTCAGCATTGATCTTACATGAAAGATTTTGTGCCATGGACATGCTTAAAGCACCAACCCTGGAGACTAAGAATTTTACTTTTTATGCTCACTTTTGAAGTCTCCAGAGTTGGTTGTGCTTAGTACCATCTGCTTCCATGAGGATCACAACCACCTATTGATTCTTTTACAAACTCTTTAAGAGGATGGTTGTCGATGCCTATGTTTGTCACAAGCATTACAAATATCAAAGAAGCATTGTGGTACTAACCTTGCAGCTTGAACATTATTGCCAAATGTTTGGTGGTAAAATGGGAAACTATACCACCATTGATAGCTGCAAGCGGAGTTCCCAAGGTCAAGCTTAAGACCATAAAGCAAGCACTGCCGGGAGATACCCCGGATTATCATAAAAAAATCGTTTTCAATAAAAGCAAGGTCATGTTGTCAAGTCCATAGGCACCTTCAGGTATTCTTGTCACTAACCTTTCCAGGTCAAGAACAAGAAGAACAAAGGGTGTACTATACTCGATAACATGGAGCTACATCAACTATACAACTTGATGATCTTTGGTGATGGAACACACTCAAAGGGAGACCCCCGACATTGCACACTTGACTTTTACACAAAAGCCAAGTGTGGGGGAAGGGTGGTGAAGAACCTCATGACAAGTTCCATTTATGGCAAAGGTCATTCAAAAAAGATGATGTTAGCTCTGCCTTGCTCACAAAAAAAAGAGAGAAAAAAAGAAAAAGAAAGCTAAAAACAGAAAAATGTAAAAAAAAGAGAAGAGAGAGGAGTTTCTCCTCTTTATGACCTTTGCTACCACTAAGGCCCATGGTCTACACGCACTTCTTGTGTGTATGGCCCAGCCTTGTGGTTTTGCCTGAGTTGGACCATGTACGATCAAGCCAACGTTGCAACAACATCAAGCATTCATCCACTCATGCTGCCGGTAAGAACAATCAGGTATGCAAAGGTAAGTTCACCAACACCATTACTCATGTTTGTCTCCATGAATCTGATAAAAAAATGCATCCCATGTTTATGTTATAAGTTCTAAGTTTAAGTGTATTCACATGAGCGCTCATGCAGTACATTCATAGGCTTTTTCAAATTAAGCATGGTGCTTAGGTCGAAATAGCCTCCTTTAATCAAACTGACATGGTGTTAAAATTTTGGTTAATGAACTTAGAGTATTATCCTTCATAAACAATGTGAGTAATCTAAAATGGAGATAATTCAAGGCTAGATTTTCATTGCAACCTTACACTAGCCTTGCTTGAGCATACAAAGTCTGGTGAACTAATAAATAATAATAAAAAACTAATAAATAAATAAAAATAATAAATTTGGGTTCCCTGGTATTCAAGCCGGTAGAGCCATTCTTTGTTTTTGTTCCCTTTTTTTGTTAATAATAAAGCAGGTACAAGAATAAGTGTGGGGGAGATCTCTCAGGCAGAACAACCACACACTAGAGATCTCCCCAACACGTTGCACAACACGAGGCCATCATGCAAGAAGGACAAGACAAATGACTTTCATCAAGCTCCTTCATCTTCAACGGTGGTTTGTGCAACTCTACCCTCACATCTCCTAAAAGTTTTTGAAGTTTAAAATTGAACAAATTAAAAAGACAAAACTTTTGATGCTCCAACTCCGTTCTACCAATTGATTAAAATAACATGCATACTTTTTATTCCTTGCAAACATCCTAAAATTTGTGAGCAAATATCTAAAGGAACCCCATTTATTCTAAGTAATTGGAATATGTGGTAGTAGGGTCAAAAGAACTTGCTCTCCTTTGCAATAGACTTGGGCTTTACATTTTCAAAAAGATGAAAATTCAATTAGCATGCTCCTCAAATGATAAAACAAACTCCCACCGAAGCCATATAAATTGCTTCTTGAAAATTCATTAATATAGCCATTTGCCTTGTGGTGAGTTTTGTCAAAATCTAGAGTCTATGTAGAGAGAAGTTTCATGCTCCAAAGATCGAAATTCACGTACACTTACAAAATAAAAGACTCCATGTCACAAATCTCTCTCCAATGTTTTTCAAAAAGAGAGTATGGGCTATGCAAAAATATGAAATGAAAGATGCCATGCCAAAGAAGCATGAGCCAAAATAAAAGATGCCATGCCAAAGAAGCATGAGCCTTGAGTGAAAAAATGGGCACAAAGAGGCCCACAAAAAGAGAGAAAAAATGGGTACACATGTACCCACCGGAGAGGATAGATAGCCCATGCTTTCGAAATGAAATTCAAAAAGAGAGATGAAAGACATTGGAGTTTACAAAAATATACACATGCACTATTTCAATCTAGGAGTATGACTCTTCCCTCCTAATATCTGGAGCTTGATTGGACATCATACACAAGGTAAATGCGCCTCATTCATCATCCAAACCTGTAAAATAAAAAAATAAACATACAAAGTTAGGATGATCAAGTAAGCAAAGGATGATCAATGATCTACCTTGGTGAGGAATAATAAAAAAATTATGAGTGATTCAAGAGTGTCACTTGAGGAGCAATGATAAACATTCTTTTACAAAAAGAGCAAAACCCCAAGTTCTTGAGCAATAGTAGAGTAAGATGATTTGAATCCAACTATTCCATTATCCAATCACTCAAGATAAATTGGGAGAAACTTTTTAAATGCTCACAAGTGCAGGTGATGCTCAGAATAATCTGTATGCAGGTTAAATATCTTGGAGGAACAACCACCTTAGTCTTTCATACCTTTACTCGAGGACAAGCAAACGGCTAAGTGTGGGGGAGCTTGTTGGCGGTCCTTATTGCATAGTTTATGCCACCAACTATCATATAAAAACCACACCAAACTTAGTAAATAGGGCTTATCACTAACATATTCCACAAGTTTTGGTGTTTCACTTGTTTTGCAGGGACATACATGGAAACATACCTAAAATGGGTCCAAAATGGAGAAAAGAGTAAAAGAAACACAAACTCTATTTTGGCCCATGGCAAAGCAAGGAAGAAAGAAGGGAAAGGCCCACTCACATATCTAAACTTGGGCCAACACACCATGGGACATGGCCTAGGCCCAATAAGAGGCCCATGCCCAAAGCAAAGGCCCAACACAAGCCCAAGAGGAGAAGCAAATTTATCACCAACGCAGAACCCAGCCGAATTCCTGCAGGAGCAGTCCTGGGTAAAATGGGCGCCATGATGCATTCGGACTCAGAATCAGGCGTACGAGCAGGCGTTGGAAAGCTAATTGAGAGACCTACGCACTCACCAAAATTCAGCCCATTTGTTGTGCATCCTAGTGAGATTGAGTGAGATTCAAGTGCATTGCTTTGAGAGTTGCATCTAGTGGCACTTGATCCTTGAGTTGGCTGCGGATTTCTTGTTACTCTTAGGTGTTTCCCGACACTCTAGATGGCTTGGAGCAGCGGTGGTGTTGAGCTCATGATTGGAGATTGTTTTGAGCCTCACTAAGTGATTTGTGAGGGGTTCTTGAGCCTTCCCCGCAGGAGATTGCAATTAGCTACTCTAGTGGATTGCTCGTGGCTTGGAGGATCTCCATCTTGTGAGTGGATGTGCGGCACCCGCTGAGGGTTTGGCTTTGGATTACCAATTAGCTCATGATCCATCAAGTTGGTGTATCGCCACAACGAGGACTAGCTTGCCAGGAAGCAAGTGAACCTCGGTAAAAAATCTTATGTCATCCTTGCCGAAGATTCTCTTATTGTGATATTGTGATTGATCTATTGCTTCTCATCTACTCTTCAATGTTGGTATAAAGCTCAATCACTTCCTCCTTTACTTACTTGTTCTTTGCCTTGTGTAGCTAGTGTAGTGTAGCTTTATCACATAGGAGTAAGTAGCTTAGTGACTTAGCTTTGTTGGTGTGAACTAGAGATCTGAAAGGATCAAGATGCCCAAGAGGGGGGTGAATTGGGCTTTTCTAAAAATTATTGCAAGAATTAAATCCTACTAAGCCATAATTCACCCCTAGTGCTTACAAGTGTTCCTAATGATTCTACCGGTAAAAGTTTTGCACCATAGGTTCCAATTCCTAGTCTAGCATGGCAATTCTAGGAATGTAAACAAGCCAGACAAGCAATGAAAGTAATGCAAGAAAGTAATTGCTTGAAAGTAAAGGGGCAAGGAACACGACGATGTTTTCCCGAGGTATCGGAGAGTCGCCACTCCCTACTAGTCCTCGTTGGAGCACCCACGCAAGGGTGTAGCTCCCCCTTGATCCATGCAAGGATCAAGTGCTCTCTATGGGCTGATTCTTTGACACTCTGTCACGGTGAATCGCCCACAACCGCTCACAAGATGAGTTGGGTCATCCACAAGCTCCACCGGATGATCACAAAGCTCCCAATCACCACCAAGCCGTCTAGGTGATGGCGATCACCAAGAGTAACAAGCAAGAACTCTCACTTGACCACAACAAGCCTAATGAGAAGGTGGATGCACACTTGCTACTCCCTAGTCACTAGTGAGGTTTCTCAAACTTGGATTCTCAAATCTCAATCCTCACTAGGGCTCTTGCACTTCCTTGCACTTGAAAGGAGTTTCTTATCTGAACAAATGAGCAAGAGTATCTCAAATGGAGGGGTAGAGGTAGTATTTATACTCCCCCTCAACTCCTCCAACCGTTATCTTCGAAATCAGCAACTTTCGAGACCGACAGACGCGATGACACCCACCGACAGACGCGTCTGTCGCCACGGAAGGGCGCGTCTGTCACCACGGAAGGGCGCATCTATCACGTGTAATGGAGCGAAGCAACTCAACTAGCCATTAGGGCTCGACAAACGCTGGGCCGCGTCTATCACCCTAGCACCAGATGCGTCTGTCGCGTGACGAGCTCCTCAGAGCATTCTGGACCGCGTCTGATGCACACCAGACATGTCAGACACTAAGCCCTCACAGTGTCTGTCACGGGCACCAACGAGGGACGCGTCTGATGCCCTTCACCCCTGCGTCTGTCGCTTCATTTCAAACCAGGCAGCGCAATTTTCATGCGACAGACGCTGACGTCAGCGTCTGTTGCTCTCGCCTTCAGCGTCTGTCGCCTGTTTGAAGGCCGAAACGACTTTCAATTCAAACGCTTCTTGAACGGCTTTTGTTCCAAATAATCTTAGGGCCATCTTGGAGCTACCTAGTGCTAAGTTTGACAAGTGTGTACCACACCTAACCATTAGACTCACCTAGGTCAAGCTACCCATCCATGCCCCCCTTAATAGTACGGTCAAAGGAGAAAAACAAAAGTCCTAACGACTAATCCGAACGTCACTCAACTCCTCGACGTCCGAAACTAACCGTCCTTAACCTTGTCGTCCATCCTTTGAAAACCGAAAACGATTTCCATCGATAAGAGGCATGATCACCATATCGCCCACAATTGTCATTACCATGACCTAACATTCTATTGTTTCTGCAAAACACATGTTAGTCATGATAATTAACCGTTGTCATCAATCATCGAAACCCACTCTAGGGGCCTAGATGCTTTCAATCTCTCCCTTTTTGGTGATTGATGATAACCCCTGAGTATGAAGATAGAAATTTGAGGTTTTAAACATGCTTGGTTCACATAAGCAATTGCAATAGGAACAAAAAGGTTAGGATTGCTTATGTGCTCCAAGCCAACATGGTGTACTCATAAGATAAGACATGAATTGTTAGTACACAATAATATAGCTCATAAGAGATTGGAGTAAAATGCGGAAGCAAGACATTATGAGCTAGAACCAATCAAGTGACATGATATAAGATATAAACGAGAGAACCAATATGTCACATAGGTATCTCACAAGCACACATATCACACAATGCAAGTGCGAGAATTAAACATGATGATGCATGAGAGTATCACACAGAAGAACCAAATCCCTCTCACAAGCTCCCCCTGAATCTACATACTCTCTCTCCCCCTTTGGCATCAAGGACCAAAAACCTAAGAGTTAGAGGGAGGAGGAGGGACAGACGAGCCGGTCCCTGGAGAACGATGAGCAATAATAAACTGATCTAGGACATCATCTGGACTGCTCTTAGGAGATGGCTGTGGCTGAGCTGTGGAGCCTGTCGGACCCTCAGAAGATGGAAGTGTAGGTAAAGTGGTCCGAGTCTGCTCAGCGGTCTCGGTGTCTGGCTGTGAAGGGGGTAGAGGACCGATAGGCTGTCCCTGTGACTCTAAAGCTGTAGTGATCTGAGTAGTGGTCACCAGGGGCTCGGTCTGTGTGGCAGGGACCAAAAGTGGATCCGTCGAAGCAACGGACGATGGGATCAACTCAGTAATGCCTGTCCCTGTCACTCCCTCAGGGGCTGGAGCTAGAACTGGAGCTGGAGGTGCTGCTGACACGTCTGAAACTGAGGTATCTGTTGTAGAGTAAGTCAGTGTCGGCTGCCCGGTGATCTGACTATAGGTGGCGTGGAACTGACTCGAACCGGACAGGAGCAGCTGTGACTGTGTCAAAGGTGTGAACCCCGTCTGAATAGGAGTGAATCCTGGGGACACAAATGACTGAGGCACTTGGTGAACAAGAGAAGTGAAAACCTGTGCCTGACTACCGAGCTAAGACTGACTCTAAAGCCCACTGGGTTGTGACGCTGGAGTCGTCTGAAGAAGGCTCTGTGGTAGCTGAATGCCTGCAGCCTGAACCAACTGGGTGATCAGGCCTAAGTACTGCTGCTGACTCTGCTGCAACTGTCGCTGTAGCTCAAGGACCTACCTCTGGAACTCATCCTAGTGGGCCTGCACCTATGCAAAAGGCAGCGACGGTCTCCTGTCAGTCCTGCTGGCGGTGTCACTCAGCTCGCTCCTAGTTCTCTATAAGCTTAGAGAGAATGGATACCAGAGCGGGGTCGGTGGCTGACCCTGAGCCGCTAGCCTCTCTGTCATGCGGGCGAGGTGAACGGTAGGTAGGCACCAGCTGGTAGTCATTGTCCGAGCTGTCTGTGGGGTCTGAGTCTAGCTCAACCTATGCTGCCCCTGCTCCCTGGGTCTCTAGCTGCTCTAACTCGGCCTCTGCTAGGTCCTGTACTGTAGCATCCTACTGTGCAGCAATCTCTGTGACCACTGGCCTACGACTCACTCTCACTGGTGTAGCTGTAACTGAGCGGACGAGCTGTGAGAAGTCGTAGATAGGGTACTCAAAAGTAGTGGTGCTCCACTCCTGAACACTAGCTGTCGGCATCGGCTGAACTCTCATGTAGATAAGGAAAGAGATCCAATGGGCATAGTTCATGTGCCTCTTCGCACTGAAGCTCTCATAGATAGTATCTTCCAGCTCACATAGCATCAAGTCCCATATGTCAAATGCGATCCCCCTCACAAGGTGTGACAAGAGCCACTGCTGCAGGCGAGTGGTCCCATCTCTGAAGTTTGGACATGGGAGGATCGTCTGTCTGATGATAGCATCGAGCATGCGGACAGGTAGTAGCATATCAATAGGTCTCCTGCTCGAACCCTCCCCAAAGCCGCTGCCAAACAAGCACCTGACAGAGTCGACAGGCGACACAATTCCGCCGTGAGCGCGCCTTGGGGGGTCAACTCCTGGATAGCATAGCTAATGGAGATGTACTATCTAGAGTGGAATCCTCAGCAGCTCTCTAGCTCTGGCACTAGAAATCTCTTGCTGCTCACCCAAGAAGCTGAAGAGATCCCAGTGTGATCTGGGTGGATCCAAAGTGTGGCAAAGAACTCTCACACCCAAAACAACACATACGAGCCACTCCTCTGAACTAGGTCAGTCAAACCAGGCACTGTCTGCAGATATGTGCGAACCTCCTCTCCAACTAAGTCAACTATATTCTGAAGTGGAACGACTCTGTGAGCTGTGACTGATACGTTGGCGTTTACATACGCCATGTGAAAGTCCTCTTGGAGAGCTGTGTAGAAGTGGTCAACTCCTGGCTACCTCTGAAGTGGGAACCACTCGTGAAGCTAAACTCTGCGGAAACTCTGAATCTGACGAGCTGAAGCCTTCCGCAGGTCGTAGTGAATGACCTGAGGTCTAGGAGCAGGACGACCTCTGCGTCTGGGTCTCTCTGGAGGAGCTGCTGGTGTCGTCTGAGAACGCGTGGTGCGTCCAGAGCGACGTCTGGGTGGTGTCTGCTGCACCTGCTCAGCTGGCTCCTCAGGCTGGTCCTCTGTCGCCTCTGTGGCCTCTGTGCCAAGTACACGTCCTGAAAGAGGGACACATGTACGAGACTCACCAATCAGTATACCACTGCCCCTGCCACCACTCTCTGCTCTGTCTGCTGCTCGAGCAACTGCTAAGGCCTCCTCTGCCTCTCGCTCTTCTCTGGTGCGCTTCTTCCTACTAATGAGCTTACGCTTTCCTCGAGCCACCTCTGTGACACGGGGAGGACTGTCACCCCCGTCACTTCCATCACCTCTAGGAGGAGAGCCTCCGACGTTCTTGCACCTAGCCATGGTGCCAAGAACAGAGACACACTGCCACTGAAAGGTCAAACTGACAAATAAAGCTTCCTATGTCTCACTGGCACTGTCAGAACCAACTGTCAACCTCTGGAGAACAACTGACACTTTGAGAGATGATGTACTGTCGTCTTATGAGACTTCGCCTCAATCCGTACCCGCAGGCTTGGCCCCGGGTTTTCAACTGCCACTGACAACAGTTCCAATCCAAGGCACACAGGGAACCGACTCGCTGCACAAGATAGAATAGAAGGTTTTACAATAAGCAACATAATTTCTAGGGTTATGAAATCCTATCGGAAGCAAGCAAGCAAGGTAAGGTTTGAGTGAAGCAAAGCATTGCTACCTTAGACTCGAGGAAAACCTGTGAAAAGGTGAGATTGTCAATGATTGTAGGGGCACCCTCGAAGATCAAAGAGTCACTGAAACGAAATCGCCGAAGAATTAGGGCAACAAAGTGGCTCGAAAATTGATTCAGGCAAAAGATCAAGCAAGTGGTGAGCTAGGGCAAAAGCAAGGAGAGGAGCTCACCACCAACTGAGCAGGCAGCTGGCCGAGGTTGACGATGATGACTCCGACGAGGAAAAGGCATCCCCGGTGGCGGTCCACACCGATGAGGGGTGGCGCGGTGAGATGCGGCGATGGAGGACAAGCAGCGCCGTAGGCAAATCCTCAGGCACTGGAGCGCGCGTGGGAAGGCAGCAAGGCGCGGGCGCAGGCGCGAAGGCGACTGGAAAGGCGCTGGAGCTGAGAAGCACGAGCAGAGAGGAGTGGCGCGGACGCGTTGGGCACGACGGCGAGGTGCGGCGGCGGCGTATGGAGACTGGAGAAGAAAACTGCCACGCACAAATGGATATGAAGGAGAAATGAGTGGCCCCACATGTCAAACAAGATTTTAGATGGAAACCGCTTCGGATCCAAAGCGACAGACGCGATGACGCCCACCGATAGACGCTCAATAGTGCCAACAGACGCACCACAGAGAGCCTGTATGCTCCTTGTCACGACAGACGCGTCGGTCGGTTGGCCGTCAGACGCTGGCTGGCGTCTGTCGCCTCCAGGCGATTTCTTCTTTGGTTAGACAGACGCGATGACGTTTTCACGTCAAACGTGGCTCCAGGAACTGTTGCAGCGTTCATGGCTGACTCCTCCATTTGCACGCGATAGACGCGTCCTACGCCAAAACCTAGCGTCTGTCGCGGCATCTGACGCCCTGAAAACAACATTTTCTTCACCTTCTTTCGCGACGCTTTCTCCCAACCAAGTTCCAAGCCAAATAAGACCCAAATATACACCAATTGGAACTTGATATGAGTGACCTCTCTCAAACCCTCAATTTGTTCAAAATATTTTGCCTTAGGCTAGTATTATTTTTTAAAAAAATAAGCGATAAAAACTGAGGAGCAGCATATGGCCATGCAATGGAGTTTCTAAACCTTTGGGAGCGTCAAATGCTCTCTCCATTCATGGACGAACATAAAGGTTGCTCAAAGCATAATCGAAAAGAAATGACAAAGCAACAACCATGCATATGCAATGCAATACAAGAAAGTAAAACTAGTTGCTTGTCAAGTTTGATCCACGGTTAGGCTTCTTCACTCCTCCAAATGAGGGTTATCGTAACCGTGTTAGACAAGTCCTAGGTGCAATACGAAATTTAAACATGACATATATTACAATGCAATGCAAGGGACAACACAAGCTCATTTCTTAAAGTTACTTGAGTCAAACACATTTAGCTCACTCCTCAACCTACAAAAGGTAGTCTCATCCAAAGGTTTTGTGAAGATATCCGCCAATTGATCCTCACTTCTTACACCTTCTAGTGATATATCATTTTTAGCAACATGATCTCTTAGAAAGTGATGACAGATATCAATGTGCTTGGTGCGTGAGTGTTGTACCGGATTATTAGCAATTTTAACGGCACTTTCATTATCACATAAAAGAGGCATCTTATCAAGAACAACACCATAGTTAAGAAGGGTTTGTTTCATATATAAGATTTGTGCACAACAAGCCCCCGCGGCAATGTATTCCGCCTCGGCGGTGGACAAAGCCACACTATTTTGCTTTTTAGAAGACCAAGATACAAGTGACCTCCCAAGCAAATGGCACCCTCCGGATGTGCTTTTTCTATCAATTTTGCAACCGGTATAATCCGAGTTGGAATAGCCAACTAGTTGGAATCTAGCTTCTTTGGGATACCATAGACCTATGCTTGGGGTGTACTTAAGATATCTTAGAATTCTTTTTATGGCACTCAGGTGAGGTTCTTTAGGACAAGCTTGAAAGCGAGCACACATGCACACACTAAACATGATATCGGGCCTAGATGCGGTAAGGTATAACAAGCTACCAATCATAGAACGATAGAGAGTTTGATCAACCGGTTTACCTCCCTCATCTAGGTCGAGATATCCATTTGATGGCATTGGAGTCTTGATTGGCTTACAATCATCCATCTTGAACCTCTTGAGAAGGTCCTTGGTGTACTTTTATTGAGAGATGAAAATTCCTTCTCTCATTTGCTTGACTTGAAAATCAAGGAAGAATGTAAGTTCACCAATCAAAGACATCTCGAACTCTTTCGACATCAATTCACCAAATTCTTTGCAATAATCTTCATTTGTTAAGCCGGAGATAATATCATCAACATAAACTTGACAAATGAAGATCTTCTCATTAAGCTTCTTGGTGAATAGTGTGGTGTCGATCTTTCCAATGGTGAAGCCCTTTTCAATAAGAAAATCCCGAAGACGTTCATACCACGCTCTAGCGGCTTGCTTGAGCCCATATAGCGCCTTGGACAACCTATAGACATGATTAGGATATCTAGGGTCTTCAAACCCGGGAGGTTGATCAACATAGACTAGTTCATTTATGAAGCCATTTAAAAATGCACTTTTAACATCCATTTGATATAATTTTATTTCATGATGCGATGCATATGCAAGGAGGATACGGATGGCTTCAAGTCTTGCAACGGGTGCAAAGGTCTCTCCAAAATCAAGACCTTCAACTTGGGAGAACCCCTTTGCAACTAGTCTTGCTTTGTTCCTCACCACTATGCCTTGGTCATCTTGCTTGTTGCGGAACACCCACTTGGTTCCAATGACTCTTGCACCTTTTGGACGCTCTTCAAGTGTCCAAACTTGATTGCGGGTGAAGTTGTTCAATTCTTCGTGCATGGCATTCACCCAATCTGGATCTTGAAGAGCTTCATCTACTTCCTTAGGCTCAAGGCAAGAGACAAAAGAGTGATGTTCAACAAAAGAAGCAAGCTTTTGAGATCGAGTCATTACACCCTTTGTTGGACTCTCTATGATGAGATCTTGTGGATGAGCTTGAAGTAGAGGTGAATGTCTTCTATCACCCACTTGAGCAGTAGGTTGGGGAGCATCAACATCTTGTGCTTGTGCCACGGCTTGTTCATGAGAGACATAAGTATCTTCATTTTCAACTCTCTCATCTTTGTCATCACCATGCGGCACATTTGATGAAGAAGGAGTATTGATCACTTGAACATCATCTTCATCATCTTTAGGCTTGATGTCTCCCACTGGCATATTCTTCATGGCCTCCCTCAATGGTTCATTACCTACATCATCACAATTCTCAATTGCTCCTTGGGAGCCGTTAGATTCATCAAACTCCACATCATATGTTTCTTCAACCAAACCGGTGGCATGGTTAAATACTCTATATGCTTTGGACTTAGATGAGTAGCCAACAAGAAAACTAATATCACAACGTCTTTGGAACTTCCCTAGGTGTTGCCGCTTCTTATAGATGTAGCATTTGCAACCAAACACCCAAAAGAATGAGACGCCCGGCTTCTTTCCATTAAGCAACTCATAGGGGGTCTTGCCAAGAAACTTTTGTAGGAAGAGGCGATTTGATGCATAGCATGCGGTGTTGATTGCCTCAGCCCACAACTTCTCTGGTGTGTTGTACTCATCTAGCATTGTTCTTGCAAGAGTAATCAAAGTCCGGTTCTTTCTCTCAACTACACCATTTTGTTGAGGAGTGTGGGTTGATGAAACTTCATGCTTGATCCCAATCTCATCACAATAAGCTTCAATATTTGTGTTGTCAAATTCTTTTCCATTGTCACTCCTTATCTTCTTGATCTTTACTTCAAATTCATTTTGAGCCCTCTTGGCAAACTTCTTGAAACAATCGGCCACTTCGGATTTGTCATGAAGAAAGAATGTTCAAGTGAATCTTGAGTAGTCATCAACAATTATGAGACAATAAAGATTGCCACCCAAGCTCTTGTATGTTGTTGGGCCAAACAAATCCATATGTAGAAGCTCAAGCACTCTAAATGTTGACATGTATGCTTTTGTTGGATGAGTGTTTGCAACTTATTTGCCGGCTTGACATGAACTACACGGTTTGTCCTTCTCAAACTTGACATCCTTCAAAACTCTAACCAACTCTTTCTTCAATAGCTTGTTGAGAGTGTTCATTCCAACATGTGCAAGCCTTCTATGCCAAAGCCACCCAAGTGAGGTCTTGGTGAACAAGCAAGTCATCAAATTAGCTTCTTCAGAGGTAAAGTCAACAAGATAGAGATTGTTGTATCTAAAGCCCTTGAATATCTCTTGCTTGTCATCCATCTTTGATACAACAACTTCATTTGGAGTGAACAAACATTGATAGCCAAGATCACACAATTGCCCAACGGATAGTAAGTTAAAACTCAATGAGGCAACATAGAGCATATTTAAAAGAGAGTGATCATTGGATATTGCAATTTTGCCTAGACCCTTGAATTTGCTCCTTGAATTGTCCCCAAAAGTGATCTTCTCTTGACATTCTCCATTTTCTTCTAGTGAGGTATATTGTGAGCAACCAGTTCGAGTGTTGGATACGAAGGAACGTGTCACTCGGAATCGCATGGTAAAAACCTACAAGATACAGTGGAGTCATCATGATGAGGACGATGCAACTTGGGAAACAGGAGAATACCTACAAAAAGCCTATAAGGATTTTTATGATAAATGGTGCGTAACCCAAATCTTGGGAAGAGATTTTTATAAGGGGGGAGGGCTGTAACACCCCGGTGTTACGGAAGCATTTAGGCACTGCAAAGCATGACCATAATGCATCATCAAGCATCATAATCATTTCCGCATCATCTTGTTGAATAATAGTTGAAAGCAATGCTTCAAAACATTCGAAACATTGCGGTGAAACATGCATGTTGCATATGTTTGTTAGTTTTACTTTTGCCTTAAATATGTTTGATAGATTAGCAAAACATGTTTGGCTATAGTTTTAGAGCATCTAGAATTAATTAACATGATTTTTGGAGCAAGTTTTATATTCAAAATTTCCTCAAAAATTGCTTTTAAAAATAAATTAGAAAAAGGCAATTTTGATTTTAAAAAAATGGACTTTGAATCTTTATTTCAAAATCTGTGGAGATTTTCAAAATGTGCCTTTAATCAAAGTTGTAGAGAATTTTATTCTAAACAACTTTTGTTTTAGGGTCGAGTTTTAAAAATGCCTTTTTAAACTTCAAAATTTGAATTTGAACTGTTTTGGAATTTGGAAAATGGAAAAAATAGTAAAAAGAAAAATGTTTTTCTTACCTGAGTGGGCCGCCGCCCCACTTCTGGCCCAGCAGCCGAAGCGGCCCGGCTTCTCCCCGCGCGCGCGCCCGCAGCCGCTTCGCGGCCCGGCCCAGCCGCGCTCGCTCTCCGCGCGCAGCGCGCTCGCCAGCGCGACGACGCGCTCAGGCCGCGGCGGCCCCGTGGCGACCGTACGCCGGCGTCGACCGCCGCGTGGACGCCGGTGACCCCCGCGCGCTCGACCTCAAGACGCCGCGCCCGCGCCCATGCCCCCATTCCCTCGCCCTTCTCGCTCTCTTCTTTTTCCAGTCGGAGAACCCGAGCGGGAGCGCCGCTCTCCACCCGCTCGCCACCGCTGCCGTCGTGTCCGCCGCCGCGTTCCGATGCAGGCACGACGGGCCTCCGTGCTCCATTTCCTCCGCTCGATTGCCCGTGCATCACGCTCCGCCACCTCCCCCTCTCCTCCGGACGGGCCTCCGTGCTCCTTCCCCGCCTTTGGTAAGGCTCAATCGAGAGCTCCTCGCCGCGCCACCATTTCCGGGCCGCCGAGCTCGCGCTCTGCCACTCCGGCGCCCTCGCTCTCTCTCTATCCCCGCGCGCTGCCCTCCGGTGTTCGCTATCTTCTCGCGAACCTTGTGTGCCCGCTCGTTGGTCTCCGCTTGGCCGGAGTTGGCCGTTGGCCGCCGGCGGGCACCGCACCGCCGCGACGTCGGGGGCACCGGCGTCGTGGCCACGCCCCGCTCCTCCCCCTCTCTTGCTCGTGGGCCACGCACGTGGGCCGAAGCCGAGCCGAGCCGGCTCTCCCTCCCGTGCTGGCTGCGAAGGCCGAAAACGGCAGTGGGCCGGCGGTTGCTGTTGGGCTGGCCCGTTAGTTAAAGGAAAAAAAATGATTTCAGTTTTTCCATTATTATCTAAAAAGAAAAATGCTTGGGAAAAATGTTGTGTACCCATTTTGGCTCCAAAAATTGTGAAACAAGTTTTGTATTGTTTCTAAGGAATAGATCTACACTGGAAAAATATTGCATGTCAAGTTTGAAATACTTTTCTGTAGAGTTTTTATTTAATCTTTGAAATTGCTGTTTTCTTGTTAAATGCATAATAAATCATATAAAGCTCTGAAAAATATGGTTCCTCTTGCATTAGCTTTCTTTTGTGATGTAGTTTCTGGGAAAAATACATGCCATGCAAGTTCTGTGGAAAAATTTTGATGTCTAGTTCAAGTACTAATTATTGCTTAGATTTGTTATTTTTGATTAAGAGAAAAATATGAATAAAACATGCATGTGATAATTTTTTTAGAGTGGTTATTTACTGTGTCTAACCCTTAAAAAATGATAAACCTGTTGTTTTATGCTTTTCATAGTACAAAGTATTTTTCATGCTCATATTTAGGCCATCTCTTGTCATTTTGTGTAGGAAGTTTGGCATATTCAATTCACATAAAAATTTTACAATAGACTACTCTTAGTGTAAGGGTGCTACTGTAATTTTCTTAGATTTTTAGGAGCACCAGATTTGTAGATTGCTGTTGTAGCCCTAGTTTAAAATAAATGAAAAGCAATACTTTCTTAATGCATGATTAGTTGATGATAGTTGTGTTGGTGTATCTTTGAAGCACTCTAAGTTATTTGGGAGATTTGACATGTTAGTGCAGTAGTTGTAGTAGTGGGATAGTAGTACTGGTTTTTGGATGATGTTGACTACCTTGTAGAAGATCCTTCCTTCTACTTTGTGCAATAAAAGTTGAGCATGCTCATCTACATTTCACGCATCATGATCATGACATGTCATTCATCCGGTGCACCTATGCATGAGTACTCACACATACGCATCATACAGGATCGCAAACCGAGATCCCGTTCGTCGTGCTCGAGGAGCCCGAGGAACAACTAGAGGTGCAGCCGCAAGAAGCAACCGAGGTGGACGAGGAGGACGCTGAAGAACTTTCGGAGTGCCCCGATCACCGCCCAAGCTCTTTCGAAAGAGGCAAGCCCCGGAGCATTTCTCCCTAAACTTTGCTAATTATTTACAAATACTTTACTTAAATTGATGCATTAAGTTTAGGAGTTGTCTGAAACCGTTGCTGCATTACACCTTGTATGCCCTTGTTATACCCTATCTTTGTTACCCTGGTGTTCGCAGTCAAGTCAATGCTTAGATGGCTTAGACCGGTAGAAGTCGGGTGATTTTCTATCACCTGCGAGCTATAGGTGGTTACCTGGATCTGTTTGGATAATGCGTCATCGTGGGATATAACTAAGTGTTGAGGTGAAAATGGAGACCGGGCGGGATGACGATAGTGAAGCAACAAGGCATGGAGGCCTTGGGTGTGGACCTATCCCCGTCCATGTCGATTAAGGACCGACCGTTGTTGGGCCTCGAGTCATGTTGAACGCATGCCTCACATTTAGCTGGCCGGATAAAGTACCTTCCGACCACGAAGCTGGAAGATTATTCGGGCCGAGTAGATTGCCCGCAACACACTGTACCGGGGAAGGTGTGGTAGGACACGGGGGCGCGATGATAAGACCAAAGGGCACTCAGACGGCCCCCGGGTACATGTGGTTCCTGGCAAACTCGAGACTTTACCTGGATAGTTGACTCGGTGGCTAATATCTCACGTGGCTTGTGAGTGAGGCTTGTGTGAGGAATAACCTACCAGCTGGTATAGAATCGATTCGAATCGCCATCGTTCACTGGATAGTGAACACTTGACTTGAGTTACTTCATCGTAGTAATATTGATGAAACACTTGGACAGTTATAATGGTTATGACACTATGGAATTTGATAATGATCTTTGGTTATCAAGAATTGCTTAATCATATGCTTGCTATAGTATAGGTGCAATGTAGTCGACAGGTTAATAATTATTAACTTGACATAATGCTCTCCACAAGAGTTCTTGAAATGCTAAAAATGCCTTTTGCAAATGAGTCAGCCACCCCACTATAAAGCCCTTCATGATTCCTTGGTGTCGCTTTATTTCTAGTTTCTGACGGGTAAGTCTAGCTGAGTACCTTCTCGTACTCAGGGTTTTATTCCCACTTGTTGCAGATGGATAGATGTACTATGGCTATTGTATCAACTGTCTTTATCCTGCGATGGGTGATGCTTAGGACCATGGGCATGGTCAATCCTTACGTCTCATCTAAGGCTTTTGTGGGAGATGATCATCAGCTGGCACTGTATCTGAACTTTGTGTGAGTGTGTGTGGATTTGAACTAAATGCTTCCGCTACTTTCTATTCAAACTTGGTTTGTAATAACTATGTTTAAACTCCGATGTATTTGTGACGTGAACTTTTATGTAATTTGTGATGGTGACCGCTAAACTTATTACGATCTTGGCTGGTATGTAAGTTGGTTTGAAATCCGTCATGATTTCACGGACGAACGGGTTATACGGGCTTAAGTTTGCTAAATCGTCTGCTTGATGGATGATTTTATTACTTAATTTCATATAATCGCGTCGATCCGTTACAGCTGGCATCGGAGCATGGTTTAGCGTGTTTACTGTTCACAACTGTATTTAAAACAAAATTATGTTTGAAAAACGTGATTTCCAAACTAAAAGTGTGCCAGTGGTCATATCCTTTATGCCCAGTTAAGGACTCTAGGTGGCTTAATTAAGTACTAACTTGGGGTCTTGCATCATATTTTTATTTCGTTGCTCATACGGCGTGCTATTGTATGAGTGCCATTCACTTGAGTGGTAATGTATGGATCAATCGCCTCTACGCCTCGGTAAGTGTGAGATGTGAGAGCATGATCAGATGCACTGCCGATCTAGGGAGAGTGATTGTTGATGCTGAAGTATCTACATGTCATACGCATGTCTATACAAAAGTGTCTCCTGTGTGGGTTGTTCCGTCCTGTGATGACGATGCCGTCATTAGGACGATGGTTCAGGTAGTTACTACCGTTATACGCGTATCTGGGATGCGTGTAGAGCGTGTAGATTAATTTACTGCTTTCATGCATTCATGGGAACTCGAGCTGAAATGATTCTTCTGCAGGTACATAACAGTGCTATCGTGTAGAACGTATTAGCTACGTATATGAGAGATCGTGGTATGCCACCGTCTATATCGCTAGAAGTCATTTATTTTCTAAGCTTGTGAGAACGTATGGAACGTGCATACATCATGTTGTTTGTGCACTTCACTCATGTCATTCATTCCTCCCCTTATAAGTTGATTATCCCCTTTCGATTAAAATTGTATCACATAAAAACATGTTCTCACGGGATAATAAAAACTTTTGCTACAGATGGCCTGCACGAAGCAGACTGCCCGTAAGTCCACCGGAGGACGTGCGCCTCGACGTCAGTTGGCCCCGAGGGAGCACCGCACCACGGACACCTTTCTGAGCGAGTTTGGCATGCCGACCTTGCTTTGGAGAGTGCTCCATGATGTGGGGTACCCAGAGGGTCAAGAGCCGGTGTACTCTTGGTATGAGAGCCAGTTGGCAGAGGACGGGATTGCTATAGTGGAGATCACGGTTCCACCCCTCGGCGACGCCCCAGACTGGGATGGTTGGCACTTGGAGTTTGATGGTCGCACTCCTGCTGAGGGTGCAGAGGGCGCAGCCTTCCGTGTGATCAGGGATATCATGAGCAGGTTTCCCAATGAGCTCGCAGCAGCTTTGGCTGGCACCTTTCCCAGGGATGACCCTCGAGATGCTATCTGGGTTCAGCCTCAGGGAAGTGCGTTGGTCAGAGGCTCAGCTGAGGGATAGGCCAGCGACAATCATACTATGAGTGCTATGTTTGCTGCTATCCGAGCATATCAGGGTCTCGAGAGTACCTACTGGACTTTGACTGGTTTGCGTGGGGATGACAAGCTCAAGGCAAAGAAACAAAAGAAGAAGTAGGCACGTGCTATAGCTAGTTTGCAGGAGCAGCTGGCTGACATGACCTTACAGCGGGATCAGGCTATCGAGAGGAGTGATGGTGCGATGCAGCGGGTGCATACGTTGACGCAAGCCAACAACAACGCAGACCGCATGATTGAGCGGCTGGCTCAAGAAAGGAATGAATCATGGAACGAGAGGAACCTCCTGAGGCAGAGGGTCGATGAACTAGAAGAGTACAACGTCAACTTGCACGAGGAGTTTCACGCGCTCTACCATGGGGTCGGCCCATATGCTCCTCCAGGCGCCGCCGGCATGGACATCGACGACGACGACGAGGACGAGCCTGCAGCTGCACCTAGTGGCGATGGTGACGTCTCTGACCCCGACGATGGCCCCGAGGAGTAGGCTAGTCGCCTTGAGTTAGTGTTAGGTCCTGTCGCGTTGACCTTTTCTTTTGTTGGCATGTAACTTGATGTATCCCGTTTCGAGCTTCTGAGACTTGGCATGATGAGGAACTTGGTTCTTGATGCGATATCCGAACGCATAAAAGTCTAGTGTATGTATGCTGGCGATTTCGATGGAATGGTTGCGACGTTTGCATTTGAAGTAATTTATTCAGCAATGTTGTTTTAATTGGGATGCGATTATTGTGCCTCTATTTTATTGTATGAATTTATTCTCTCCAGTAAATTCAGTACGGCATAATTCTTCATTCATTCACAATTATTGCTGCTTCGCTCAATGATTGCTTGTGCTGAAATATGCAGATGGCGAATACTCGTCGCAACACTTATGAGGCCGCTGAAACATGGGGTAACGGTGCTGGGGCAGGTGGTGGTGGTAGTGGACACAACATCAACAATAATGAGCCCCATCCTAAGCCGCATCTGCCACCTCCTCCCCCACTCACGCCAGAGATGTTTTTCGCACAGTTGTTAGGGAGCCAACGTAATGCAGAACAATCTCAGAAAAACATGGAAGATTTTCTGCGTACCATTGCCAATAATGTGCAGCGCGGTAACCACCAAGGTGGTGGAAATGGAGCGAATCAGTACAGTAACTTCAAGGACTTTATGGATACCAAGCCGCCAATATTCAAGGAAGCAGCCGAACCACTTGATGCTGAAGAGTGGATCAACACCATGGAAGATAAGTTCTGTCTGTTGAGGCTGACTGAAGTACTGAAAACAGAATACGCGGCACATCAGTTGCAGGGACCAGCGGGAATGTGGTGGAAGCATCATCGCACCACGTTTCCTCCCAATGCTCAAATCTCGTGGAGAGAGTTTACTGAGGCCTTCCGTGGAGTTTATATACCACAAGGGCTAACCGAGATGAAGCTGGGAGAGTTCTTAGCATTGAATCAAGGCACCAAAATAGTGACGCAATATTTGCATGCTTTCAACAACTTGTGTTGTTATGCTCCTGATATGGTGGATACCGATGCTAAGAGAATTGCCAGTTTCAAAAGAGGTCTGAGCCCCAAGATGCTGAAGCACGTAGGTACCAACAACCGCACCAGATTCACTGACTTTATCAGTGATTGCCTGAAGCAAGAGAAGAATAACAACGCCTATGCTGCATCCAAGACTCGCAAGAGAGCCCTTGAGACAGGTGCATCACAGTTGAGGGCCCCCATGGCAAATCGTCCGACTTATCGTCCGTCCGCACCTGGTGCTAGGTTCCAGCCACCACAGCAGAGAGGTCAGAATTTCAGAGGACCACAAAAGCCCTATAAGATGGCAATACAGCCGGCCAAGACAACTGCGAGTGCAGGACAGGGCAGCTCTAAGGGAGTCGTGGGATCCGCTGGTACAGTGAGGGGACCCTGCTACAATTATGATCAACCGGGCCACTTCTCAAGGTTCTGTCCTTATCCGTCTAAGAAGAAGCAGCAGACTTATCCGGCTCGTGTGCACCACACCACTGTGGATGAGATACCTGAAGGAGAGCCCGTGACTGCTGGTAAGTTTTCTATCAACCAACACCCAGCAGTTGTTCTATTTGATTCTGGATCATCGCATTCTTTTATGAGTCAAGCATTTGCACAGAAGTATGAACAACAGTGCACAGAATTGGGTTATGGTTACCGTATAAGTTCAGCAGGGGCTGATGTTTTAACAAATAAGATGGTTCGAGGGGTAACCCTTGATCTAGGAGGCAGAATTTTTAGAGTAAACTTGTTAATTATGCCCGGACTAGTTTTGGATGTCATTATAGGAATGAATTGGATGCAGGATTGGGGAGCAGTCATAGATACGGGAAGTCGAGTACTTACCCTTAAGGATCCCCAGGGTGAGGGTACTTTTCAAGTGCCGTTGCCTTGAAGGACAGATCTCGTTAGTGTGACATGTGCTACAGAGGTTATTCCTATCCATCAGATTCCGGTAGTGTGTGAGTTTCCAGATGTGTTCTCAGATGAGCTACCTGGCCTTCCGCCAGATAGGGATATTGAGTTTGGAATTGAGTTAGTCCCAGGGATAGGTCTGATTTCAAGGAGACCCTATCGGATGCCTCCCGATGAATTAGTCGAGCTGAAGAAGCAACTAGAGGACTTGTTGAAAAAGGGGTTTATCCGACCAAGCAAGTCTGAATGGAGATGTCCCGCCTTGTTTGTGAAGAAGAAGAAATAGGGTACCTTGAGAATGTGTGTCGATTATAGGCCACTTAATGCTGTAACCGTCAAGAATAAGTATCCCTTGCCTCATATTGATGTTTTGTTTGACCAGTTAGCAAAGGCCAAAGTGTTTTCCAAGATAGATTTGAGGTCCGGCTACCATCAGATCAAGATTAGGCCACAAGATATACCAAAAACCGCTTTTTCCACCAGATACGGGTTGTACGAGTATCTAGTCATGTCTTTTGGCTTGACAAATGCTCCTGCATACTTTATGTTTCTGATGAATACGGTTTTTATGCCAGAGTTGGATAAGTTTGTGGTTGTATTCATTGATGATATTCTGGTGTACTCTGAGAATGAACAAGATCATGACGAGCATCTGCGGATCGTCTTGACCAGACTCCGAGAGCATAAGTTGTATGCTAAATTTAGCAAGTGCGAATTCTGGTTGAAGAAAGTCCCTTTCCTTGGTCACATTCTGTCAGAAGATGGTGTGTCAGTAGATCCGAGTAAGGTGCAAGAGGTTATGGATTGGAAGACACCAACCACAGTTTCTGAGGTTAGGAGTTTCTTGGGATTAGCTGGTTATTATCGTCGTTTCATACCAGATTTCTCCAAGATTGCCAAGCCAATGACAAGTCTACTACAGAAAGATCATCGGTTCGTTTGGACAAAGGAGTGTGAAGCAGCTTTCCACACCTTGCGGAAACTGTTAACTACCGCTCCTGTTCTAGCACAACCGGACATAGAGAAACCTTTTGATGTGTTTTGTGACGCATCAAAAACTAGATTAGGATGTGTTCTTATGCAAGAAGGAAGAGTCATTGCTTATGCCTCCCATCAGTTAAGAAAGCACGAGGTCAACTATCCGACACATGATCTCGAGCTTGCCGCAGTTGTGCATGCATTGAAAATTTGGAGACACTATCTGTTAGGTAATATATGCAACATTTTCACTGATCACAAAAGTCTCAAGTATATCTTCACCCAACCAGAGCTGAATATGAGACAGAGAAGATGGTTAGAATTAATCAAAGATTACAACTTGAATGTGCAGTACCACCCCGGAAAAGCCAACGTAGTAGCCGATGCTTTAAGTCAAAAGTCACATTGTTTGGATGTGCAACCAGTGATCGAAAAGGGGTTCAATCTGATGCATCCTGCGGTGTTACACAGCATTCAGATCAGTTGCTCGTTGGAGAGTAAAATAATAGAAGGTCAAAAAATAGATAAAGGAATATATCACATCAAAGAGAAAATCAAAGAAAAGCCATCTAAGCATTTTAGAGTTGATGAACAAGGTGTGTTGTGGTTCGATGACCGTTTTGTCGTACCCAAGGACCGAGAACTTAAGAATAAACTTATGGATGAAGCTCACCTTTCCAAGCTATCCATCCATCCAGGAAGTAGTAAGATGTACCAAGAACTAAAACCTCGTTATTGGTGGACAAAGATGAAGAAAGAAATTGCAGCCTATGTTGCCAGATGTGACACATGTTGTAGGGTGAAAGCTATTCATATGAAACCTGCCGGTTTGTTGCAGCCCTTGTCCGTACCTAGTTGGAAGTGGGATGACATAAGTATGGATTTTATCGCGGGTCTGCCCACTACTCGGAAGGGACATGATTCAATTTGGGTAATCGTGGATCGTCTTACCAAGTCAGCTCATTTCCTGCCTGTCAAGACAGATTTTTGACCCCCTCAATATGCTGAAAAATACATTACGGAGATTGTGAGATTGCATGGTATACCAAAGACTATAGTGTCTGATAGAGGGTCACAGTTCACCGCTCACTTTTAGGAACATTTGAACAAAGACCTAGGTACCAGTTTGATCCGTGGCACTGCGTATCACCCCCAGACAGATGGTCAGACTGAACGAGTTAATGCTGTTCTAGAAGATATGTTAAGAGCCTGTGTTTTGTCGTCCAAGGGTTCATGGGAATCATGGCTACCCTTAGCAGAGTTTGCTTACAATAATAGTTATCAGGAGAGTATCCAGATGGCACCGTTTGAAGCATTGTATGGAAGAAGATGCCGGACACCACTCAATTGGATTGAGCCGGGAGAAAGGAGATACTATGGTATCGATTTTGTGGATGAAGCCGAGAAGAAGGTTCATATTATTCAGCAAAATATGAAGGCAGCCCAATCACGTCAGAAAAGTTATGCAGATAGGAGAAGAAGACCGCTTGTGTTTGAAATTGGAGACTATGTGTATCTGAAGGTCACACCAATGAAGAAGAAAAGATTTGGAGTCCGAAGAAAGCTTGCCGCCAGATTTGTCGGACCATACAAGATTCTCGAAAGAAGAGGTCCAGTAGCTTATAAGTTGGAATTGCCTGAAGCAATGAGTGCTGTTTTCCCTGTTTTCCATGTATCACAGTTAAAGAAGTGCTTACGTGTTCCAGAAGAAAGAATAGAACCTCAAGGTATTAAATTCAAGTCAGACTTGGTATATCGTGAGCAACCAGTTCGAGTGTTGGATACGAAGGAACGTGTCACTCGGAATCGCATGGTAAAAACCTACAAGATACAGTGGAGTCATCATGATGAGGACGATGCAACTTGGGAAACAGGAGAATACCTACAAAAAGCCTATAAGGATTTTTATGATAAATGGTGCGTAACCCAAATCTCGGGAAGAGATTTTTATAAGGGGGGAGGGCTGTAACACCCCGGTGTTACGGAAGCATTTAGGCACTGCAAAGCATGACCATAATGCATCATCAAGCATCATAATCATTTCCGCATCATCTTGTTGAATAATAGTTGAAAGCAATGCTTCGAAACATTCGAAACATTGCGGTGAAACATGCATGTTGCATATGTTTGTTAGTTTTACTTTTGCCTTAAATATGCTTGATAGATTAGCAAAACATGTTTGGCTATAGTTTTAGAGCATCTAGAATTAATTAACATGATTTTTGGAGCAAGTTTTATATTCAAAATTTCCTCAAAAATTGCTTTTAAAAATAAATTAGAAAAAGGCAATTTTGATTTTAAAAAAATGGACTTTGAATCTTTATTTCAAAATCTGTGGAGATTTTCAAAATGTGCCTTTAATCAAAGTTGTAGAGAATTTTATTCTAAACAACTTTTGTTTTAGGGTCGAGTTTTAAAAATGCCTTTTTAAACTTCAAAATTTGAATTTGAACTGTTTTGGAATTTGGAAAATGGAAAAAAATAGTAAAAAGAAAAACGTTTTTCTTACCTGAGCGGGCCGCCGCCCCACTTCTGGCCCAGCAGCCGAAGCGGCCCGGCTTCTCCCCGCGCGCGCGCCCGCAGCCGCTTCGCGGCCCGGCCCAGCCGCGCTCGCTCTCCGCGCGCAGCGCGCTCGCCAGCGCGACGACGCGCTCAGGCCGCGGCGGCCCCGTGGCGACCGTACGCCGGCGTCGACCGCCGCGTGGACGCCGGTGACCCCCGCGCGCTCGACCTCAAGACGCCGCGCCCGCGCCCATGCCCCCATTCCCTCGCCCTTCTCGCTCTCTTCTTTTTCCAGTCGGAGAACCCGAGCGGGAGCGCCGCTCTCCACCCGCTCGCCACCGCTGCCGTCGTGTCCGCCGCCGCGTTCCGACGCAGGCGAGCTGCCTCCGCTCGATTGCCCGTGCGTCACGCTCCGCCACCTCCCCCTCTCCTCCGGACGGGCCTCCGTGCTCCTTCCCCGCCTTTGGTAAGGCTCAATCGAGAGCTCCTCGCCGCGCCACCATTTCCGGGCCGCCGAGCTCGCGCTCTGCCACTCCGGCGCCCTCGCTCTCTCTCTATCCCCGCGCGCTGCCCTCCGGTGTTCGCCATCTTCTCGCGAACCTTGTGCGCCCGCTCGTTGGTCTCCGCTTGGCCGGAGTTGGCCGTTGGCCGCCGGCGGGCACCGCACCGCCGCGACGTCGCGGGCACCGGCGTCGTGGCCACGCCCCGCTCCTCCCCCTCTCTTGCTCGTGGGCCACGCACGTGGGCCGAAGCCGAGCCGAGCCGGCTCTCCCTCCCGCGCTGGCTGCGAACGCCGAAAACGGCAGTGGGCCGGCGGTTGCTGTTGGGCTGGCCCGTTAGTTAAAGGAAAAAAAATGATTTCGGTTTTTCCATTATTATCTAAAAAGAAAAATGCTTGGGAAAAATGTTGTGTACCCATTTTGGCTCCAAAAATTATGAAACAAGTTTTGTATTGTTTCTAAGGAATAGATCTACACTGGAAAAATATTGCATGTCAAGTTTGAAATACTTTTCTGTAGAGTTTTTATTTAATCTTTGAAATTGCTGTTTTCTTGTTAAATGCATAATAAATCATATAAAGCTCTGAAAAATATGGTTCCTCTTGCATTAGCTTTCTTTTGTGATGTAGTTTCTGGGAAAAATACATGCCATGCAAGTTCTGTGGAAAAATTTTGATGTCTAGTTCAAGTACTAATTATTGCTTAGATTTGTTATTTTTGATTAAGAGAAAAATATGAATAAAACATGCATGTGATAATTTTTGTAGAGTGGTTATTTACTGTGTCTAACCCTAAAAAAATGATAAACCTGTTGTTTTATGCTTTTCATAGTACAAAGTATTTTTCATGCTCATATTTAGGCCATCTCTTGTCATTTTGTGTAGGAAGTTTGGCATATTCAATTCACATAAAAATTTTACAGTAGACTACTCTTAGTGTAAGGGTGCTACTGTAATTTTCTTATATTTTTAGGAGCACCAGATTTGTAGATTGCTGTTGTAGCCCTAGTTTAAAATAAATGAAAAGCAATACTTTCTTAATGCATGATTAGTTGATGATAGTTGTGTTGGTGTATCTTTGAAGCACTCTAAGTTATTTGGGAGATTTGGCATGTTAGTGCAGTAGTTGTAGTAGTGGGATAGTAGTACTGGTTTTTGGATGATGTTGACTACCTTGTAGAAGATCCTTCCTTCTACTTTGTGCAATAAAAGTTGAGCATGCTCATCTACATTTCACGCATCATGATCATGACATGTCATTCATCCGGTGCACCTATGCATGAGTACTCACACATACGCATCATACAGGATCGCAAACCGAGATCCCGTTCGTCGTGCCCGAGGAGCCCGAGGAACAACTAGAGGTGCAGCCGCAAGAAGCAACCGAGGTGGACGAGGAGGACGCTGAAGAACTTCCGGAGTGCCCTGATCACCGCCCAAGCTCTTTCGAAAGAGGCAAGCCCCGGAGCATTTCTCCCTAAACTTTGCCAATTATTTACAAATACTTTACTTAAATTGATGCATTAAGTTTAGGAGTTGTCTGAAACCGTTGCTGCATTACACCTTGTATGCCCTTGTTATACCCTATCTTTGTTACCCTGGTGTTCGCAGTCAAGTCAATGCTTAGATGGCTTAGACTGGTAGAAGTCGGGTGATTTCCTATCACCTGCGAGCTATAGGTGGTTACCTGGATCTGTTTGGATAATGCGTCATCGTGGGATATAACTAAGTGTTGAGGTGAAAATGGAGACCGGGCGGGATGACGATAGTGAAGCAACAAGGCATGGAGGCCTTGGGTGTGGACCTATCCCCGTCCGTGTCGATTAAGGACCGACCGTTGTTGGGCCTCGAGTCATGTTGAACGCATGCCTCACATTTAGCTGGCCGGATAAAGTACCTTCCGACCACGAAGCTGGGAGATTATTCGGGCCGAGTAGATTGCCCGCAACGCACTGTACCGGGGAAGGTGTGGTAGGACACGGGGGCGCGATGATAAGACCAAAGGGCACTCAGACGGCCCCTGGGTACATGTGGTTCCTGGCAAACTCGAGACTTTACCTGGATAGTTGACTCGGTGGCTAATATCTCACGTGGCTTGTGAGTGAGGCTTGTGTGAGGAATAACCTACCAGCTGGTATAGAATCGATTCGAATCGTCATCGTTCACTGGATAGTGAACACTTGACTTGAGTTACTTCATCGTAGTAATATTGATGAAACACTTGGACAGTTATAATGGTTATGACACTATGGAATTTGATAATGATCTTTGGTTATCAAGAATTGCTTAATCATATGCTTGCTATAGTATAGGTGCAATGTAGTCGACAGGTTAATAATTATTAACTTGACATAATGCTCTCCGCAAGAGTTCTTGAAATGCTAAAAATGCCTTTTGCAAATGAGTCAGCCACCCCACTATAAAGCCCTTCATGATTCCTTGGTGTCGCTTTATTTCTGGTTTCTGACGGGTAAGTCTAGCTGAGTACCTTCTCGTACTCAGGGTTTTATTCCCACTTGTTGCAGATGGATAGATGTATTATGGCTATTGTATCAACTGTCTTTATCCTGCGATGGGTGATGCTTAGGACCATGGGCATGGTCAATCCTTACGTCTCATCTAAGGCTTTTGTGGGAGATGATCATCAGCTGGCACTGTATCTGAACTTTGTGTGAGTGTGTGTGGATTTGAACTAAATGCTTCCGCTACTTTCTATTCAAACTTGGTTTGTAATAACTATGTTTAAACTCCGATGTATTTGTGATGCGAACTTTTATGTAATTTGTGATGGTGACCGCTAAACTTATTACGATCTTGGCTGGTATATAAGTTGGTTTGAAATCCGTCGTGATTTCACGGACGAACGGGTTATACGGGCTTAAGTTTGCTAAATCGTCTGCTTGATGGATGATTTTCTTACTTAATTTCGTATAATCGCGTCGATCCGTTACACCATCCTTCTTCTTGTATGGCTTCTTCTTCTTGTCATCTTTCTCATCACTAGAGTCATCCTTCTTGCCCTTGTTCTTGTTCTTGTATTTATCTTTTGGAGGCTTAGGGCATTGATGAGCTAGATGACCAAGTTCACCATAGTTGTAGCAATCCATTTCAGATATAGGCTTTCTTTGCTACTTGTGAAGAACTTTTTCTTCTTGCCATGAAACTTGATGCCACTCTTGTTAAGCTTCTTTAGCATCTTGGTGGTCTTCTTCACCATAAGAGCAAGTGATGCATCATCAATGTCACTATCACTTGAACTTTCTTGAACAATCATGGCTTGGCTCTTCTTCTTTTTCTTCTCATGGCTAGCTTTGAAGGCCAAGTCCTTCTTCTTGGAAGATGATGAGCCCTCTTCCGGAGTGATGTGCATGTACATCTCATGAGCATTGATCTTTCCCAATACTTGTGTCGGTGTTGCGGTGGAGAGATCACTTTGGTGAAGCACGGTGACAATATGTCCATACTTCTCAACGGGAAGCACGCTCAAGATCTTTCTTGCAACATCCGATGGACTCATTTGAGTAAGTCCAAGAGCATTGAGGTCCTCTACAAGAACATTCAAGCGAGTGTATATGTCATTAGCACTTTCTTTAGGAAGCATCTCAAAAGCATTAATCTTTTTCATAACAAGATGATAGCGTTCCTCATGCTCACTCTTGGTTCCCTCATGGAGAGCACAAAGGTTAGTCCACAATTCATGAGCGTCTTTGGCATTACGCACATGATTGAAGATATCTTTCCTAAGCCCCTGGTAGAGCGCATTTTTTGCTCTTGCGTTCCACCGGTCGTACTTCTCCTCGTCACCAACGGGGTTTGAGGGATCCTTGATTTTAGGAAGTCCCTCAGTGGCGGCTCTAAGACACCTGATATCTAAGGCTTTGAGATGCCCCTCCATGCAAATTTTCCAATATGGAAAATCATCTCCCTCAAAGATGGGAGGTGGTCCTTCCCCATTAGACATCTTGCTCTAGGCGGTTAAGCTTAATTAAGGAGCAACTCGGCTTTGATACCAATTGAAAGGATCAAGATGCCCAAGAGGGGGGGTGAATTAGGCTTTTCTAAAAATTATTGCAAGAATTAAATCCTACTAAACCATAATTCACCCCTAGTGCTTACAAGTGTTTCTAATGATTCTACCGGTAAAAGTTTTGCACGCTAGGTTTCAATTCCTAGTCTAGCATGGCAATTCTAGGAATGTAAACAAGCAAGACAAGCAATGAAAGTAATGCAAGAAAGTAATTGCTTGAAAGTAAAGGGGCAAGGAACACGGCGATGTTTTTCTGAGGTATCAGAGAGTTGCCACTCCCCACTAGTCCTCGTTGGAGCACCCGCGCAAGGGTGTAGCTCCTCCTTGATCCGCGCAAGGATCAAGTGCTCTCTACGGGCTGATTTTTTGACACTCCGTCGCGGTGAATCGCCCACAACCACTCACAAGATGAGTTCGGTCATCCACAAGCTCCGCCGGATGATCACAAAGCTCCCAATCACCACCAAGCCGTCTAGGTGATGGCGATCACCAAGAATAACAAGCAAGAACTCTCACTTGACCACAACAAGCCTAATGAGAAGGTGGATTCACACTTGCTACTCCCTAGTCACTAGTGAGGTTTCTCAAACTTGGATTCTCAAATCTCAATCCTCACTAGGGCTCTTGCACTTCCTTGCACTTGAAAGGAGTTTCTCATCTGAACAAATGAGCAAGAGTATCTCAAATGGAGGGGTAGAGGTAGTATTTATACTCCCCCTCAACTCCTCCAACCGTTATCTTCAAAATCAGCAACTTTCGGGACCGACAGATGCGATGACGCCCACCGACAAACGCGTCTGTCGCCACGGAAGAGCGCGTCTGTCACCACGAAAGGGCGCGTCTATCGCGTGTAACGGAGCGAAGCAACTCAACTAGCCGTTAGGGCTCGATAGACGCTGGGCCACGTCTGTCACCCTAGCACCAGACGCGTTTATCGCGTGACGAGCTCCTCAGAGCATTCTGGACCGCGTCTGATGCACACTAGACGCGTCAGACGCTAAGCCCTCACAGCGTCTGTCATGGGCACCAGCGAGGGATGCATCTGACACCCTTCACCCCCGCATCTGTCACTTTATTTCAAACCAGGCAGCGCAATTTCCATGCGACAAACGTTGACGTTAGCGTCTGTCGCTCTTGCCTTCAACGTCTGTCGCCTGTTTGAAGGCCGAAACGACTTCCGATTCAAACGCTTCTTGAACGGCTTTTGTTCCAAATAATCTTAGGGCCATCTTGGAGCTACCTAGTGCTAAGTTTGACAAGTGTGCACCACACCTAACCATTAGACTCACCTAGGTCAAGCTACCCATCCATGTCCCCCTTAATAGTACGGCCAAAGGAGAAAAAACAAAAGTCCTAATGACTAATCCGAACGTCACTTAGCTCCTCGACATCCAGAACTAACCGTCCTTAACCTTGTCGTCCATCCTTTGAAAACCAAAAACGATTTCCATTAATAAGAGGCATGATCACCATATCACCCATGATTGCCATTACCATGACCTAACATTCTATTGTTTCTGCAAAACACACGTTAGTCATGATAATTAACCGTTGTCATCAATCATCGAAACCCACTCTAGGGGCCTAGATGCTTTTAAGATCATAGCCTTGTTGTCAACTAGAATTGTGTAGGTGGCTTGCATAGCTAGGTTGTGCTAGTGCTAGAAGAGCTTTGCTATTTGTTTTACTAACACCTTGTCTAGTGAAGATTGTAGAATTTTCAAAAGGCTATTCACCCCCCTCTAGCCATTTAGGACCTTATAGCATTCTAACAAGGCGTAAAGCTGATTTGCGCAAGGGAATAAAGAAGAAGGCTCACCTACTCAAAGAATTTGAGCAAAGCACCTACATGGGCTTGATCTAGGACATCCAAAGACCCACCAGACAAAGGCGGTGCGTAGGCGGCCTAGCCAGGGTGCGGCCACACCCTCGTGGCCCTGTTTGGCCCAAGGTTTGGTCGGTTGGTTCTTACCACTTGGCCAAAGTCGGTATGGTGGTGTCGCCCAGGTTCAGTGAATGTGGAGGTCAGTTTGGTACCTTCCATGTGGGGAGAAGCACTTTTACAAATGACCCCCTCCTCTCTAGCTATAAAAGGAGGCCCTCTCCCCTTCAATTCATTCATCACTTGGAAGAGAAAAGCACAAGGAGACACTATGTAGATAGAAGGAGAGTAGAGCTCCATTTCATATCTTAGCTCTCTAGATAGATGTAGTAGGGAGTGAGTGAGTAAGAGTGGAGAAATGCTAGAGTTGTCGGCTACCTCCTCTTGTGTACTCGGGGCCCCGTGTACACTTAGCGGAAGGAATGACAGGAATGTCGAATCGCTCTTCACTTGTACCTCGACGAATCTAGTACTATTTGGAGTGCAAAGGTTCATGTTCTTCTACCGTGGTGAATTCTTACTTTAAGTTAGTCTTGTTTACTATTTACTTGTGGGTTCATCATCCGTCCTCGTGATGGATACTCTAGTATAGGGTTGTATTTACGACGGATTACCCTACCAGAACACTAGAGTAGTAGTCGATAACGTAGACTCGTGTGGCAAAACCACCTGAATTATATGGCCCATATGTGCTTACCATTACCCCATAGGCTTCTGATATAGCACACGTGACCCAAGTAATCCGGTAGACTGTCGGGTCACCCCGGGGGAAAACCCAAATCATCCACATTTTTCCTTTGAGCAGGATCCCATTACAAAAACATTGCAGTAATTACAACAGTTGTACAAATATACGAATATATTACATCAGAGTTTAAAATGCAGAAGTATTACAATACCATAAGTTTTACAAACCAGTATTAAGTTATTACAAACCTGTTTATATTACAAATCATAGTTCTGCCTTCACGGTAGTGGGTAGCAAAAGACGGTACCACTTATACTACAACCAAAAGATCATCACCCTGCCCATGGGTGCACTCCACTAGTCACTCTACTTCTGGGAATCCTCATCTAGCACAACCATACAGCAGGTACAGAAGCCAACCTGCTCATGGGACTCTCCTGCAACAGGGGTTTAACAAACCCTGAATACAAAGGTACTCAACAAGACTTATCCATCTAAATAAAAGACTTGGAAGGATATGCAGGTTCTACTAGAATTAGGATAAGACTGAAGTAATAGAAAGAAGACTTTTTGCAGCAAAGGCTTACTAACATTGAGTCCATACATTCAGGATTATAACTTACTTTTATAAAGGTAAGAAAAAGATTAACACCTGATCTAAACCAAACACTTCTTAAACCATCTCATCAAATGATCATGTACCTGCCAAAGGGTCTCTAGCCTAGTGGTTAGAGCACCTGGGTGGCATCCAGCAGACCTAGGTTCGACTCCCCGTGGGAGCGAATTTAAACAAGTCTGTAATAAAGGAAAATATAAAAATAGGCTGGGGTTTCCCCTACTGACATCTGTAAAAAATGATCATGTACCACAGTGTTGAAGTTATTAACTACGATGTAGAGCAGAGAATCGAGTCTTCTTCTCCGAGAAGCAACGGCGATTCAAATCGATTAGGCCAAGCTAGGGTTTCCTTACCACATGACAAATATGAGTAGCTAACTCACATTTATCAACCCTCACTCAGATCCTCCAAAACCTGAACAGGTCTGCACTACTTGAGAGCATAGTACTCCACTGCTCCATGCCACAATAGGTGGACAACACCATATGGGTACATATTACTCTCACCATCTCCACACACCCACTGCGCAGTTATCGTTCACGTTAAGGAATAGCCAAGATATATTGGGCTTACCGGAGTATGTGGCCAGTACTAGCAAAGTCTCGACTCACACAGGTCTAACAACGGTACGGTCCTCAATCGACATAGGCGGGGTCACTACCTCAGGCCTCAAACCATAATGCAAGCCAAGATTCCACCCGGTCTCATATTAAAAAGTATAACATGATCATCTTCATACTTCAGGTTCATCAAAGTTTTAGTATATTTATCTTTACCAACTTTTATCATCTAAGCAGGGCTAAGCTTATAACTAACATTTAATTAACATGTTAACTCTTACGATAAACATTAGTATTCAAGGAGGATATGCAACAGCGATATCAAAAAAAAACTCCTATAAACTTAATGCACCAACCAGATTAAGTGACAAACATTTTATAAAATACAAAGAATAGAAATATGCTCCAGGGCTTGCATGTCGGTGTCGGGGTGGTCAACCAACTTAGCGACAACACTCCCTAAAGAACCAACCTCCACAGAGTGAACACCCGACTCTGTGGCTTGCTCAATAGCGGGCTCCTCAACTTCACTCTCTAAATGTATTTAAAATGCATGCTTGAGATTATGGTCATGGTAAAACAAACAAAGCATGATTAAGCAAGTGGATCAACATGTTCATTAATTTGAGTACAACTTTCCTTCATACTAAACAAGTTAAACCCTTTATTAACTAACCAGTTTTTATCTTTACTTAACCAATTAAAGAACTAGTTAAAAACATTATTTTTATTTAACATTTAATCCATTTTGAACTACTTAAGCAAGATAACCAAACAAGTAAGTAATTGCCATCGAAAAACAAAGGGTGAAGTGCTCCAAGGTCCACATTCAATTTAAAATCCATTCAGCTCATTTTAAAGTTTATTCTAATTATTTTTTATTAACTAATCAATTTAAAGCATACTATTTAAACATATAACCAAAAGTTATCAAAACAGAACCAAACTTTTTGTGAAGGTAGATCTAAGTATAAAAATTGTTCTCACCAAGTTTCATAATTTTTAGGCAAGTATTTTAACCTATATAAATTCTAGAAGTTACATTTATTAATTAATTGGGGGCAATTTTAAGATCTACATAAACTAAGCATTTTTACCATTTCATACTTTTCTTAAGTAAAGAACAGCATGAAAAGCTTATACAAAATTTTTATGATGTTATCACACTTTTACATTTTTGTGTGAATTATCAAAGTTCAGCATTTTTAATTAGAATTAGAAAAAAAAACATTTTCACTCTTCTGCTTTGGCCCAAGGCCTGCTCTCTCCAGCCCAACACTGGCCCAAGCCTTAGGGCAAACTGGCCCGAGGCCCAGCCGGCCACGGCCGCGCTGACCACGACGGCGGCGAGGTTGACCGATGGCGAACTCCGCCGGCGGCGACCTCTCTAGTGAAACCAAAGGCACTAGCGTGATCCCCACACATAGGTGCACCTACCCAGGGCACTAACCCAAACCCAAACTAACTCTGGTGAGCCCAACATCGATGACGGCGGTGCTGCACAACTCCGGCGAGGTAGTTAAGGTCGTTGGTGACATCTCTAGTGATAAGGTCAAGCTCTCGACGTCCCTTTATCTCTTTTGAACACACCCGAGCCGTTAGATCACTTGTCAGCACCTAGCATCACTCCTGTCGGTGACCAAGGCAGCACGGTGAACCTCTGGGCTCGCAGCTACACCCCCTGGCTAGCTCATCGGCAGCTCGAAGGCCTCTGGTACACTCAACTCACTCCCACGACTATGCTCGAGGGGTTGAATCGAGCGCAGGCGGAAACTACACACCTAAACCGTGGCGGCGGCGACTCTAGCAGAGCAGAGCATGCCGACACGGCGGTGCACCGGCCATAAGGCCATGGTAGAGGTCACACAAGCGATAGGGTTAGCATCAGCAGCTCACTGTGACTTCAATGCTCCAGCTGGAAGGACTAGGGAAGCAATGGAGCAAAGGAATCGACGATGATGGCGATGGCGGCGGCGTGAACTGGCAGACACGACGTCGTTCCGGCGCGTCTGGATGTCAGCTGTGAAAACAAACGAGCCAATGAGCAACAGCGACTCAAGGTGAGATGAAAATGATAGTTGGTAGGCGACGAGGTGTGCTGTGGAGAGCTGTACACGGCGGCAGGGCTCACGGCGGCGCTCTAGACGCCTACGAGGAAGAAGACAGATTTTGGTCAACTCCGTCGAGGATAGGAGTCTTAAGCGGTTGGAATCGATGCGCGAGGAGAAGGCGGGGCTGTAGGCGAGAAGAATTGGAGAGAGCGAAGCAGTGGTGGCGAATTGCTCATCGAGCTATGGTGGTGCTCCGACGAGCCGAGGAAGAAGAAGAAAGACGAGGCAACCGGCTCAGCTTAAAACGGCGACGTGACCATGGGCGAAACGTCTAGGCGAGGCCAGCAGCTGCTGGCGATGCGAGCAGGAAGGCGGGTGGCCGTGCGGTGGCGAACGGCGGCGAGCAGGCAAGGAAGGAGGTGGTGATGCTGCACTGTTCATGACCGAACCCAAGCACTTCTCCCTCTCTTTTCTCTTGATTTTCCATTGCAGCTCGATGATCTCCATTAATAAAAGTTGTTCACCTTCATCTCTTCTCCAACTTTGCTTATTGGATCCATATCAAAAACTCAATAGATTGAGAGATCAAGAAGGGAAAAGAAGAGAAGAATGAAACTGAAATAGAGTTTTAGTTAGAACTGCAGTTGTTCCATGTTTCAACATGTTTCATTGTTTTAGCACCTTGTCTCACCCTTTTCTCCAAATCTTTCTCAAGAACTTGAAAATCTCCAAAAATAAAAGTTGTTATATTTCTCAATATCTTCATCTTTGCTTTATGCATGAACCCCAAAATCTTTGTAGATCAAGAATTTGAAATAGGGGAGAAAAGGAATTGAAATTGAAACATAATTTTTCAAGGTTGAAACATCATGAGATGAGCTAGGGTTTTGAAATTTATTACTTTAACACTTTGGTGATTTAATTAGTGACTAATTAGTGATTCACAGACTCAACTAAGATCATCATTGTTGGGTACCTAAATTCGGGGTACCCAAACTATGCGAATAAGAGGCCTGAGGGGCCAACCGAACCAATAAAACGAGACCCGACAAGTCTAGAACAACACCACGGGCCACAAAGGCAAAGGACTAAGCCGATAGGGGAAATGGCCCAGCCCACTACACAGGACAGCCCAGAAGCCAAAGGAGGCACCAGCCCCGCCGATGAGACGAAGACAGCTGAGGTAACTCCGCCTCGCCCGACGTAGGAGGGACGCCTGAGGTGTTTTCAATTCGCCCGAAAGGGCTCCGACTCGTTCGAGGTAACTCCGCTTCGTCCGAGGTGCCACCGCCTCGTCCGACGTGGTGAGAATAGCTAGCGTGGCCCCGCTTCACCCGAGGTGAAAGGGGGGACCGCACCATGACTTCCAAGTGACGGTCCCCAGCGTCGTACGATTCATTAAATGCGAGCGCACGCCACTGTACTTGCCAAGGTATGTACCCCATCAGGATGAAGAGCGTGGGCGCTAACAGGAGCACACCGTTGTACTCCCTGCAGCACGTGTCCCGTCGAGATGGAGACAGGACCATTTGCAAGGCACGCCTAAACGTATGAGTGCCAGGCCATAGGAGTGGCTCTGGTAAACGTGATGGTGGGTCTCTGCTATCCACAGTGGAAATCACCATAGCGACCAGACACAACGTGACACCCTGGCATGGGAAATCATGACGAATGCCCCTAAGACAACGCAGGGGCTGGCCTCGGCTAAAGAAGGGGAGCGTTGTACTCAAACGAGACTAGACCCCTAGCAGAGAACAGTTGGGATAACCAGAGCTCAGCGTGCGTGGTCAGAAGCAACGCCGGATGTCAACACCTACCGCGCCATGATGATAGGGCGTAACAAGGCAGGCGTGCGCGGCCATACCAATCACAACAACTACGAATACGGAGAAGTCCAGACTTCATCCCTGGTGTGTACGAAATACGTAAACCAGGGGACAAACGAGGTACGACATGGGACAGGGTCTCTAACAAATCCGTTACGGGTCAAATATGAGCAAGGAAAGGATAGATGGCATGGGTGAATCCTTATCACCTCCGAGAGGCTATGAACGACGTCTTCTCCAAGCATTCTACACTCTACTTCTTGTGTTACACTCCTCGCCATGTAAACGGACCTCCTCTTGGGCTATAAAAGGGGAGGCTCGGTTCCTTCACAAGAGAACAACAAAACATTCGAGCACACACACTCACTCACAGAGACTTGGAAGCTCGTTTACCTCTCTCGCCCAAGCTTGTAGACCCCCTGGTAAGCAAGAGATAAGAAACACGAGTACCACCTCACATTGGACGTAGGGATTGTTTGGCCCGAACCAGTATAAAATCCTTGTGTCTTTTGTCTCACCATCCGATCTCGATGCGCATAATTATAAATTTACTTGTTGGTGATTTCATAACATCGACAATCGTTATGTAGTACAAAGTTTGTACTAAACAATAGTGTCCAAGTTGGAACATGTTTATTTTGGAAATTCATTTTAATCAATTTCCCAAAATTGAATATTCTATTGATTTCCAAGGCTTAGGCAAGAATTTGACCAATTGTTGGATTTCAACATCATTTTCATTTTTGGAGCATCTTTTATGGTTTATACACTTGGATTACAACATAACCACAAATACTAGTGTAAAGTACCCACTTTACACTACAATGTCTATTAAGACTTATTTCCAAGTGTTTAGTTAGTATTAGTCTATTAGCAACCTCATGTCATAATTTATGCACTCCTACACCATGGCCGAATGTGGGGGATTATGAAGGACGGACAGGGCTATCACCATGTAAGTGCAATCAAGCCCTAATGTGGGTTTTGGTGTTGATGACTACCGAATTAGAGAAATAATGAGCTCTATCAAGTTGTTAAGCAAGAAATACATGAATAAGGATGTAACTTAGAAAGGAGGAGTCCCCAATTATCTTGTGGACAGGCTTGACACTCAAAGGAAGTTTAAATTCTTTTATACTTTGAATTTAAGTAATAGGAAAAGCCGTACTATCAAGGGGGATACACCTCCTGGTTCAAAATGGTGAATCAAATGCTCATATCAGGTCTTTACCACCACCATCTTTCCACCAAATAGCTTGCAAAACAGTTTTCCATTCTGGGCTGTTTGGTGAGTGCGGCAGTGCCGCACTTGGAGTGCGGTAGTTGTTGGTGTTTCTTAGCGAAACCAGTGTTATCCGCAAGCGCATGGAAATACTGTTGTAGCACTTCACCCAGAAGTATTCAGGGTATCGTATATTTTACAAGTACGGTCTATATAGGTAGTCTTTGATTCTAGTCAACCCTATGAACAAGAGAAGGATAGCTCGGGTAGTGAGGATATCTTTTGGTATCTTTTTTAAGTTTAGGTACCGCTATCATTATGCTTCACTTTGGGTACCGGATATTACTTGGTCTGCCAAGCAATGTCGGCCATTAGCTCTACGCTAAACCCGAACGTGGGGGAATACAAAGGACGGACTGGGCTGTCACCACCTACCGCCTACCCCTTGTTGGTATTAGTTAGCGTCACTAAACGGGGTTGTCAATCCCAACACTAAGAAATACGTGATGACGGTTCTGTAGGATAAGAAAGGATTCTGCAAGCGCACAGAACTATCATGTAGCACTTCGCCTGGGAGTACCAGGTGTCAAATTTATATTTATCCCAAAGGAAGGCGGGGTTTGTGATTCCTTGGGTTAAGCAGTCGAGTGATGGATAGGGTAAAAACCTTAGTAAAGATAACCAATTAAAGTATAACTAAGGTGAACGAACTAAAGATTGCTCAAGCTCTACGGGGATAACTAAGCACCTATTCAAGTAGTGTGTTGTGTGTTCTAACTAGCAAAGAGGCGTACGCATTCCCAATTTAATGGGCTACGACACACCATGAGCCTTACTATTTAATAACTAGACCGAATGTGGTGGAATACAGAGGATCCTAGGGCTATCACCACCTAGCACCTACCACTATTATCCATGGGTCTAGTAGTATCTGAAGATAAGCTATAGCCTAAGCACCTCGCTTAATCTATGAACTTATTACTCTAGTCAGACGTCACTAACTAGAGCACCTTAACCAGACGACAGAGCAATTACTAATCTTCGCACACAAACACTAAGAGAATAACTATTACTACCTATAATCAATACTCAATCTTACTACTACTAAGTAGATGTAAGAACAAGACTTAACTAAAGGTAATAAAGGTAAAGTATTACTCAAATAGTAAGTACTGAAAGTAAAGTACTCAAAGTAAATACTATATTGAATAAGAACAACTGTAATGCTTACAAAGGAGCTCCAGCAAACCCCGAAGACCCCGGAAGACTCTTCCGGACGCCTTAGGCCGAGACTCCTCCCCGACTCTGCTATTCACTAGCTAGCTTCTACCGCTAAGCAGGCAAGCAGAGCTTTGCTAGGACTAGAGCTAGAGCTCGCGCTACGCGCTAAGAGCTTCTACTTGGAATGAGCTAATTCTTCTAGTTGTTGATGGAGAAGTGAGTCGGAGGCACCCTTTTATAGCCTTGGGAGGCAGAGGGGTACTTGTAGGCAGCCAAGAGGTCGGTGGGCGCCGAGGGTAGGGCGGCTGCCCCCCTACAGGGCGCCTGCCCTCTCAGATCCACCACCACAGCATCCAATGGTCCAGGATCAATCCCATGGCAGTTGGTAAGTCGGTTCAGCAGGTATGGTGGTTGTAGAGTCGGTTTGGCCTCCTTGGGTGGATGACGGTGGGCCCGTCAATCCCTGGCACCTCAAACGTGCACCCTTGGATCCAACCGACCTTGATCAATGGTGGAGAGGTGTTGTGGAGCCTTCCCGCGGATCAGTGACATGGCCTGGCCACATGGGCAGGGCGGGCGCCCCCCCTCATAGGGCGGCCTCCCTGAAAGGTCCTAATATGGCTAGAGGGGGTGAATAGCCTAATTTTAAATTTACAAATTCACTTAGGCAAACTTGTTAGACAAATATGAGGCGATAAAGCTTTTTGCACTAGCTTCTAACAAGTGATGCAAGCCACCTATCCCAACAATTATAGTTGCTATAATCTCTAGTTCACACAATGGCTAAGTCACTACTTTACACTAGTGAGCAAGAAATTAGCTAAGCAACTACACAAGCTACTAGAACAACTACACAAGATAAAACAACAAATACAAGGTAGAGAGGTGATTTTTATACCGTCGTGTAGAGGATATGAACCAATCAATCAACGGACAATGATGAAGTACCAATCACCAGGAGAATATCAACAGGCAAGAGACAATCAATTTTTCTCCCGAAGTTCACGTGCTTGCCGGCACGCTAGTCCCCGTTGTGTCGACCAACACCTCGTGGTTCGGCGGTTAATCGGTAATCCAAAACCGAGCTCTCCCAAGGAGCACCGCAAGAACCTACCGCAAGTGTGGTAGCTCAATGACACGAGTAATTTACTAGAGTGACTTTTGGTGCTCCGCCGGGGAATAAGCCCAAGAACCCTTCACAAATATCAGATTGGGAGCGGACACAATCACCAAATCCCCTCACCAATCAACAATCCACCAACCGTCTAGGTGACAGCAATCACCAAGAGTAATAAGAAATCAACAATTACAGCAATCACCTAGTGCCACAGAGAATGCAATCACAAATGCACAACACTAGAGTTTCCCCCAAATCCTCTCTCAAATGAGCAACAAGCTATGGAGGAGGAGAGGAGAGGGAGATGTTCTTCACACTCTCAAGATCAACACTTTGAGCTCTCAAGATCTCTCTTAGGATGAGCACCCAGATTGGAGAGAAAAGAGAGGAGAGGGAAGAACTTGCTCTTCACTTGTTCTTGAGTTGGGAGAACGGGAAGAGGTGAGTCTCTGTTCTCGTACTGGGCAAGAGAAGAGGGATAGGGCACGGCCTTTTTCTTTTTCCCAGACCCCAGACCAGCTCGCCCGAACGGGCACCCAGGTGCACGCCCAGGCCCGCAACGGCTACAGTACGGCGCTCCCAACGGATAAACGTCGAGCGGCAACGGTAGGGAAACAGCCGTGCTCGCGCAGCTTCCTGCTACTTGTGCGGTCGAGCATAGACGGAAAAGAAACGGCGTGGCCTCTCTGCCTACGCGCGGACCCTCTCGTACCAACCCGCAGACGACAGCCCACAAGAGGCAGGCGTCGGTCCTCCCAGCATTCGACAACGCATGTACGGTGGCAGGCTCTGGTCCTCCACAGCGGTCTCACATGCAAGCAGCTTGAAATAGCAGGAAGTATCCACGAAACTGCCTGGTCTCCCACCGCTCAAACATGCAAGTGTGGCACCACGGAAATGGACAGCAAATACCAGAAGCATGCGCTCCTCCTTGATTAAATTAGCCATGGGCCCCACGAGCACTCTTATCTTGTGCACCTAAAAATAGAGCAACGACATACATGCAGCGGCTGAAATTTTCTCTTTCTGAGTCAAATGCCGAAGCACTTTTCTTTCTCACAGTTAATCGCTGCATAATGACATGCATTAACCTAAATTAGCAACAGCAGCTGACGAAGCTTCCATGAAGTTTTCTTTTCACAGGCAACCAGCTGTGCTGGCTCCCATGCGCACAGACGAGCGGTGCAGCTTCCTCACACGACGACGGAGTCAACGAGCAGAGCAGGCGCTCACGTGCTCTCTCTTCACAACGGTAGAGTGCATGCATGCATCGTGGGCCCCACGCTGCTTCTCCCTTGCAGCTCCCTGGTTTTGAAACTTGGTCCGAGCAGCAGGTCCCCATGCTCTCTGGACTAGATAAAAGGTCCGGCTGCTTCACTCCCTCCACTCTTGTTCTGAAAACTGGTCCGGGTGACACTACTTAAGCCCAAGTTACTTCACCTTTTCACTTTCTATTTATTTGCTAACTTTTTCTCATAAGAAAAGATATTCTAGCATTTAAGTTAGCATTTTCACAAATATTTTTCTAGGGATTTCTCATGCATCTCACCGCGTCACAAATCGCAAATATTATGCAAATGAGACACACACTTAGTGGCACTAGATAACCATTGCAATTAAAGATTTCCCCTCTTTATAGTACGGTTATTTATTCTAAATCCGGTCACGTACTCTATTGAGTCTTGATCAGTAAAACAAAATGGTCTTATATTTTATACCTTTGCCTTGAGTCTATTTTATTTTCCTCTTTCTTCTTTTTTTTTATGATGGAGCACTTGATCACTATCTTTTAGGACATCACCATCCATGACCATCATCTTTGCCTCATCACTTGGTGTGTACCAATCGTATCTCATATACACTTAGAGCAATGATTAGTACATAAAGATTTCATCAATTATCTAAAACCGGCTTTCACTCCCCCCACTTGGTGCCCGTGTGGTGTCAGGTGTGCTCCACGTGGCTTGGCATGTCCCAAATTGCCTATTTTTCATATTTCCCTGCATACAAATATAATTCTCTAATACATGTGGAACTAGGTAAGTTTAAGGCTGGACGAAAAACTCGAAGCTCGCCAGCTCGCTCGGCTCATGGCTGGCTCGGCTCAGCTCGGATCGGCTCATTATGATAACAAGCTGAGCCGAGCCTGGATTTTAGCTCGTTAGCTATAACGAGCCAACTTGATCTGGCTCGTGAGCCGCTCGCGAGCCAAATGAACCGTAGTTTTAGGAAAAAAGTCATCATAACTTATATTAGTTTTATATTATTTCATGCCTTGCACTTCACAAATTAATGATATGTTAGCTCATATAAATATTTTATTCGATTTAAGGCTATTGGACATATTATTTTTATATTATTAATATTTTTAAGATTTAGATAAATATAAATATTATATTTTATGTATTTTTATACCTGGCTCGCGAGCCTAACAAGCCAGCTCGAGCTCGGAACGAGCCGAGCCAAGCTGGCTTTCTGGCTCGTTAAGATAATGAGCCGAGCCGAGCTAGCTCGTTATCCTAACGAGCCAGAACGAACCGAGCCGAGCTGGCTCGTTATCTAGCCTTAGGTAAGTTATAAAGTAAAATTTCATCATTTTATGTGACTTTACCTTGATTATGGGTGGAATGTTGACGGTAAAATGGGGTGTTAGTGACCGTCAACAACCCTCGACCGTGGGGCAGGAGACAAACGAGGCAACTTCTAGTCTAGACACCACGTCTACACTATCGGTCACAGTTCTAGCGTCGGCCAGGAACTTCCGTCTTTATCAGGAGTCATCTACTAGAACCTCCGCCACGAGGACGGACAACGAACCCGCAAAGTATAACGATAAACGATAAACCACTTAAAAAAGTAGTACCGAAGGATATTACGACTTTCATACCCAAAATGGTAATCCGACCGTAGAGGTACAAGGATAGCGGGTGCCGACAAGTCCAGCACTCCGGCTACTCGGCGGACTCCAAGAGTCGCGCACTTAGGAGGGGGTGGACAATTCCGCCCTTATCCTCCTCTTGCCCTCACTCACTCCCTATTCTACTATTTCTAGCTAGGTAGCTAGGCTTGAGGCTCCTCCTTACTCTTGCTCAAGTGTGAGCTTGAGTGTGTTGGTGTGTCTTAGTGAGGGAGTGAGCCCCTCCTTATATAGGAGGTTGGACAGGCGGTTGGGGGGAATATATCTCGAATACACCCCACACCCGCCAGCCTCCTCTTCAATGCACAACCGCCAGAGCGAGGTGGGCCCGAGGGGCGCCAGCCAGGGCACGGCCGTGCCAGGGGCGCGCGCGCCTGTGCTGGATCGCCTCGGCCTCCCCTTTGGGCCACGCGCTGCTGGTTGGTCCTGGAGTGCTTCCCCATGGTGGGCTTGGCCCGGTTGTGCAGGTTGGATTAGGCTTCTCTTTGTTTTGCTTGATGGGCTTGTCATTTCATGTGAGTTTCTTTGTCTTTTTGGCCCATTCTTGTTGTATTTCCTTTTATACCTGCAAAACAAGAGTGTACACCAAAACTATGGAAATTGTTAGTGTAAAACATTATCTACTTTAGTTTTGGTGATTTTTATGCAAATGTTAGCGGTGTTGGGTTCGTGTTAAGGACCGCCAACAGCAGTGCTGCACTTAATCAGACTGTTGGGGCAGGGGGGTATTTATACCTTTCTGTCTTCTCCCCAACGTCTCCCTCATGATTCCAACAGTTCTCTCGACTCAGAACAGACCAGAGCTCACTCCCTCTCTCCTCCATTGTTGCTCCTCCATCCCTCAAGCTAATCCTTGATTTCCACCATCAAATCTTGAGAGAAAGGGCAACAAACTTTGATTAGAGAGCAGCTCCTTCACTTCCCAAAGTCAAAACAACATTTGGTTCACGTTTTGGCCGGTGGTGTGTTTGTTACTCTTGGAGCTTTGCTCCTAGCCGGCTAGAGCGTCGCCCTAGAGCTTGCCAACTTGTGTGGCAGCCTAGGGAGGTTTGTAACCATCTCTTGCAGCTAGTAGAATCACCCCTCACCTCAAGAGTTTACTCTCTTGATTTGAGAATAGGGTAGGGTTGAAATAGACCCTTTGTCTTTGTGGCAAGCCTTAATGGCAAAACCCTCAACAACCTAGACCTGGGAAAGCCTTGGTGGCGAGCTAAACCATATGATAAATCATTGTGTCACTTGTGCTTGTCACTTTACTTCTTGTGGTGATTTCTAGGGTTTGAGGCCGATCTACTTGTGTGTGGACTTCGAGCCATGAATAGCTGGTGTTCTGTGATCCTCTACCCTGCAGGAAGTTAAGAAAATTATACGATCTAATTTTCGTTGGATAGATTTTGAACCGTGAGTTGACCTTGTCTGCAGGTGTGGCAGTGCCGTAGTTGGGCGCGACAATGCCGCGGTTGGAACTAACATGTTCTTGAGTTAAATTTTTTTTACAGGCCTATTCACCCCCCCTCTAGGCTCTCCTGTGATCCTACAAGTGGTATCAGAGCAAGTTTACTTCAAATCGCTTCACCGCGAGAAATATGAAGACCGGGGAAGCCGCTAGCGGGAAACCAGTGGAAATTCCACCGGGACGTGTTGGACTGCATGAGACCGACAACGACAGCAGCTAGCTGAGCGCGTCGACAGCAAGCAACGCGTCTCTTCCCTGTCTTGAGCCCACCGATGTTGAAGACTGAGAAAAGAGAAAAGAAACTCAGTGGCTCAAGAGGGAAGCAAGGGAAAAGAAGAAAGAACAGTAGTGGCTCGATGAGAAGAAGGCAAGAAAAGAAGCTATAAGGCTCAAGAGAGAAGAGAGAAGGAAGAGAAGATAAGCAAGGAAGAAGAGGCCAAAGAACACAACACATCATCTAGTGAGCTCTCTAGTAGCTCCGAGGATGGTGATGATGATGAGTCCTATCAAGCACATAGCAAGAAGGACAAGAAGAAGAAGGAGGGCAGCAAGAACAACGACACCTAATATGCAGCCGTATCCTTCAATTATTCATCTTTGTCTAACCATGATCGCAAGTCTTTCATCAATGTGCCCGCGGGCAAGTTGTCTCATTTCGATGGGACAAACTTTGCCAAGTGGAAGCATTTGATGAGATCTTATCTTATAGGTCTCCATCCTGGCGTATGGGAAGTGATGTGCAATAGATTTGAGCCTCCAGTAGACCCCAAGAATTCAACAATGGAAGAAATGAGAACCATCCATCTCAATGGTCAAGCTACAAGTGTGCTAATTAGTGCCTTGGATGGTGATGAGTACAATAGAGTGATTGGTGTTGATGTGGCAAAGCAAACATGGGACACTTTGCACCTTGCTCATGAAGGGGTTGACAAGGTAAGAAAGGCTAGGATTGATTTGATGATGGTCAAGCTCAACCGGTTTGTTATCTTAGAAGGTGAAGGGCCACAAGAAATGTTTGATAGATTGATGGCCATGGTGGGCAAGATTAGAGGTCTTGGTTGTGAGGAGCTAGATGATCACAAGGTTATCAAAATCATGTTAGAAACCTACACACCAAGAAATGAGACCGTGGTGACTCTCATTAGAGACAAGAAGAAGTTTGAGTACTTCACTCCAAATGATGTACTTCACTCCAAAGTCTTTGGGGTGTTCTCTAAATTCGCGTTCTCAAAACATATATGTAGGCTATCTAAATGATAGAACATGGGTAGAACTCATCGAGATCTACAACTTTTGTGTTGGTTATTTCTCTATCTGACATTTTTTGGACAATTCAAATAAAGATTTCAAAATACAACAACCAAAGGGCTTCATAACTTAGTGGTAACGTTGTAGGTTTAGAACCTTGATGAGGTCACAAGTTCGAGCACCCTAAGCGTTTTTTTTAGTTCCTTGCTTCCTAGCTTCCGTCCTCGTTGGGCCCTGCAGCCCATCTCCTGCTCAAATGAGGACGCAGCCCATCTCCTGCTCGAATGAGGACCTCCAGATGTAGCGGAAAGCACAGGTTAAACAGATGATAATGTATTAGTACCATATCGTTGAGCTGCTGGACATGAGGTTACGTGGCTGTGTGGTAAGCACAGTGGACTATTCTTTCGCCTTGGGTGTTCTACTTAAAATGGAAAAAGTCTAGATCACACCCCCAACTTTAGGGGTTGGTCTACTTTTTCATACAATAAAAACTTTGTACTAAAGCATACCATATTATATGTTCATTGTGTAGATCTCATCATGTGGAGTCCAACAAAATTAGATTTTCCATTTTTATGATTTTTCTGTGATTTACTATAATTTTCCAAAGATTCAGCCGAAATAAATAAAAAAGAAAAAAACAAAACCGATGTACTGTAGCGATACTGTAGCAACCGTCGTCCAAAACCGCTCGGAGGGTAATTTAGACGGTTTTGCAAAGTTCAGGGAGTAAATCAGACCGTTTGATAGTTGGGGGTGTAAAGTAGACCAACCCCCATAGTTGGGGGTGTGATCTAGACTTTTTCCACTTAAAATAGGAGGGCCCCAACAATATCAATTCTATTCAATTTATTTCCAAAAAATTAAATTTAATGCTAGAACCTAAATAAGAGTTAAACTGTTATTTGAAATTTAGTTAATGAAGGTGTTAAAAAAACAAGTTCAAAATCAAACTTAGCAACATCTTCAACGGACAGAAGCGATCATGAGAAACGGATTCTGATTTAGCCAAAGCAATCACAAGCATCACTTCAGAAGTGATGAGAAACGGGTTGTGACTTAACGAAAACAATCACAAGCGTTTCAGAGTCTTGTCCAACAACAGAAATGTTCAAACACAACAAGCAGTGGTTGAACTGATGCTCGCATTGCCCCAGCAGAATTAAAAACTGATTTAACCAAAACAATCACAAGCGTCTCAGAGTCTTATCCAACAGCAGAAATGTACAAACACAACAAAGCAGTGGTCGAACTGATGCTCGCATTGCCCCCAGCAGAATAAAAAACGAACTGCTACATCACAGCTCAAAGCAGCCCTGATAACAACTGCAGAACTACACTAACATCGCAAATGCTTGCCGGTTGCAATGCTCAAACATGGATAATAATATGTAGATTTCATAAACTGATGTCCAAAAAACATCCATGAATTCAATACAAGCTACCCTATGTCATGATCATGAAACCTTCAACTGACTGAAGCAGAAATCCACAATGACATCGAAGACCCTAGTGCTGTGCTGTGACCTGTGCATCCAGATAGAAGAATGTCATGGAGTTGAGGAAGGAAGATAGAAACTAAACAAAGATTGAGTCCATTCATGCAGAAGCATGAAAGCGACACCAGCAAAGGCGTATTATGACGTATGCCAGTTCAGGAAAAGGAAAGGAAGAAAGACATGCTCCATCAATATCATCATTTCATTACATAACTGATAACTAATCTTGGAATTAGTGGTGATAGGTGTGCAGATAACAAAGTGAGCTAAATAATGATCTCATTTACAGAAGCCAATGCAGAACAATTTAATTTGGACATAACACTGGGATCTCAGCTGAAAATGGAAACAAGTTTGAGCTGATTTATCAGCGTAGTGTAATTTAACATGAATTCTACTCTAGAGCAAACAAAAACAACAATAATAAAACAACTTTATCCCATGAATTGAAACCAATATCAAGAAAGTGCTTCTCATTTCATTATTAAATTATTTTTCAATTCTTCTCAATTCCTGGGAGAACCTAACAGGGCCTTATGGAATTATTGATTGTGTATAGTATTTCTGTAGAACACATTAGTAGTAGCAATACCTAGATAGGCAGCATGGGAAATTTAAAAACTGACCGTTTTTGCCTATCATTACGGCAATACTGTCATTGACTTTTTTATTTCCTTTTGAATGGTTTTCTTACAGAATATCTAAAACAGTGCTAAGTCTTCATGGAAGATTGTTTGTAGTAGGAACAAAACTAAAATAATGTTGCTAAATCTTCACTAATTTAGTCCATTAGATCACCATAACTTTAAGATGACAAACAGTTAAAATCAATGTCACCCTGAATTGCTAATTTCTAATTTCTTAAGAAACAATTCCATGAAAGGCACTGAAGTGCTGAACCAATGACAGAATGCTATGAGGCATAAGAAGCAATATAAGAAGTCACAGACCCAAAAAAACCTCCGTGGAATCGCCACCGGCATTATTTAGAATGGCATCTCCACCTGGATGTTCCTCCACATAAGGAGTGACATCGTAGACCTGGTTCAACCACCAAAGATAAATTTAGAAGACCAAAATATTTTAATTTCCCTATTTTCAAGTCTAGGGCATTGAATAGGGACAAACTGAGGTGGCCACTGCAGTTATACAACCTTGTCCTTGATGATTATTCAACAATCCTTCCTTGTGATATGTTTAGATATCTCTTCCTTTGTAAAGCTCCTAGATGTTATTAATGATGCATTAGTATCAAGGTATATGTGACCCTTGTTTGGGGAATTAAAATTTTGTGTATTACATCGACGATCGTCAGTGTCCTGATGATGCCATTCTTTTCATGAAGAGAACAAAAAAAAAAGCACTGAGCACTGAAATAAATAATTTTTGAAAATGAATGAGTGCAGACTCAGACCGACCTAACTAATTAACTCGAAGGGTGAGCAAGCATTCACAGTATTGAGGATTCACAAAATATCGACAACTTCAAGCGGATGAAGTGGGAATTGGAAGAATGCATCGCAATAATGTGGTTGATATATGAGCAGAAAACTTCAGTTAAAAACAGCAGGGATGGGGGCGAACGCTGTCTACGGCGGGCACGGGGCGAGAGCTGACAGCGACGGGAGCCAAGCCCGTCTCCTCGGCGGCTGCGTGGACGCCACGGGCGGGGGCTCAGGGGCCGCGTGCGTCAGGCTGGGGTGCCGGGGAGGAGGGAAGAGCGAGAGGCTCGGTGGAGGAAACGATTCAGGGCGAGGGCAGGCCAGCGGCAGCGGAGGCGCCATGCGAGGGCGAGGTCGAGGTCGAGGCAGACAGCACGGCGTCGGCATCAGCGGCGGCGGCGGCGGCAGTGAAACGTAAGGATGGCAACTGGGCTGTTTCGGGTTAGATATCCGCCGGTTTCGGTCTCGCGGGTTCGGATTCGAGGATGATTTCCACGGGTTTTGGGTTCGGGACTTCGAAATCTTTTGGTTTTGGTTTCAGGTTTGGTTTTCACCCGTGGATATTCAATGGATATCTGAAATAAATCATTCGAAATTAAAACTCATGTTTATAATATGCTAGTAATAATTTATTCACTTAGATTATTAAATTTTCTTCTAAGTTGACTCATGAAAATAATTATTATTTGTTGCCTCTTTTTTATACATGTGAATATGTGTATATATATATCATACATATATTTATAGAAAGTCATTTTTGCTCTTACTATGTTGCCATACGGAGCGGGTTTCAGGTATCCATTCGGGTTTCGGGTATCCATTCGGGTTTTGGGTATCCGCGAGTTTGGTTTTGGTGATGGATTAACACTTGAATCGGTGTTCGGTTTAGGTTCGGGTTTCGATTTCGAGTTTTAGGTTTGGGTCCACAGAGACTCCACCCGATCTGAATCCGCCCCATTGCCATCCCTAGTGAAACCTCCCCTTCGGCGTGGGGTTTGGGAGAGGAGCCAGGGGAGCGTGGCCCTTCGGGTCGTTTGGGTGGTGGGTGTGGGGGCGCGGACGGGCACAATTACCACTACCCTTAAACGATTAAAACATACATGGCATACTTCATGATTATTCAATTATTTTTGTTAATAAAATATGATATTTTAATGTATATTTAAGAGATGTTTTAATTTTTTATAATGGTACTAGTGGGAAATTTAGATACAATTTAATGGGTTAATTTGTATTGTCTATCATAATGACATGTATGGTTGATTGAAAAGTAAATTTATAGATTACTTTGCATTATATTTATAATAGCAGATGTGGGCTATCTAGTTACAAATTTAGAAATTCTCTTGTATTTTCTTTAATAATGGGTATTGTCTTTAATAATGGGAAAGGTGGGTAATTTAAATGCAAGGGGTATTTTAAATATCTTCCATAATGGTATAGGTGGGCAAAGTGTTTAGAAAATAGAACAAATCTAATGTCTATTATTGGTAATGATAATTAGAATCATCTTCCATATTAAAGACCACATATATGTTTCTAACTATTGTGAGAATTTATACAATTTATCGTTTTCCTTAACGCATCTCGTGAAAATTAATTTGAAGGCTCCAATGAAGATATCTAATTAGTAATATTAAGATTCCTCACATTCTGGTATAATTTTTCTGGTTCCACTTAACTATATCTTTTTTTTTAGTAATGGTCCTCCTAGGTTTGTATATGTGTATAAGACGCAGAGAGTGATGTACTAATAAACAATGTCTTAAAATTGAAGGGCTAAGTATTTTGGGTGGCCTAACGCCTATGCATTCACTAAGGCTATGGGAGAGATGTTGCTTGGCGCCATGAGAGGAGACCTCCCTGTTGTCATAGTACGACCAAGCATGGTAATAAGCACTTTCAAAGATCCATTTCCCGGATGGATAGAAGAAATCAGGTGTGTTTTAGATTCAGATAATCTGCATATATATCTTTTGCACATGCCTTTCATCATAAATAATCATCATTAAAGTTGCCCTGAAAAAAAGAGAATTTACTGCTACTTTGGAAAAATAAAAATATAGATATTACCTTAGTTGAAAAAAAATAATTAGCATGGGTAGGATATACTGATTAATTACCTCATCATAAGATATTGTTGCCTCCTACGAGCAAAGGCTTCCATGTTTCATTAGCGGTTCAGTACTTGATTCGGTTAGTGATCATATGCTATAACCATATTGAAGAAGTATGTAAACTTAATTCTCTATATGGAAATGCATGCTTAAATTTGATAGATTCCGGGAGACATGGTGGTGAATGCTATGATGGTAGCAATGGCAACTCATTACAATGATGTGGGAGCTCAAGTAGTTTACCATGTGACTTCGGCACTCCAAAACCCTCTATCATGCAATCTTCTAGGGGAATCAACATATGCCTACTGTTTGATCAATCCTCGTGTGAGGGATGACAAGAGGACCATTATTCAACATAAAAGGCCTATATTGTTTAGTAGATATGCGTATTTCCGTACATATGTGGTTCTAGCTTATAAAACACGACTGCAGGTACACATTTCTCTATATATTACTTCTATATGTAGGGTTAAAAGTTCTCAAATAATAAAATACCCTTCATTGAGATGATGTGGTGATCACTTGAAAACATCTTATCATGAATAGGTGCTTTATGTAGCGAACTCTTTGTTACTTTGCGGGCACCTCGCAGAGTACCACAGTAAACTCAATCGAAGCTTGAATTACTTGATGTCTGCGGCGAAATTTTATGCCCCATATATCTTCTTCAAGGGCTGGTGAGCTTTATTATTCGAAGCTAACTCCTATTATCAATTTTATTTCCCCCCTCAAATAGACAAGCAAGGTCCTTGAAGCTCATTCTGCTTACATTTGAATATGAGATGATGACTAAGTCAAAATGATTTTTCAGTCCTTATGAGTTGATATCACCTTATATAATAGTGGCTGCATTGCAATAATAATATACCAGGTTTCAAAAGCTAAAATTTAGTTGTTTTTTTTAGATCAGGCATATAGCCCGTTTTCATTATGCAGAAGAGAATGGTCGATAAACCTACACATAGTTGATACAAAAGGATTCGCGGGTAATCCTTGGATTACCAACGAAGTCCTCAACACAAACGAAAAGCAAGAACATGATGGGTGGGGGACCCTCCACCAGACAACCCCAACAGCTGAGCCTAATACAAATAAATCTAAACACATTGGTAGCCAATAGTGATAGGAGCCGTAGATGATAGCAGCGGCAAAGCATCCGCTAGAACTCCAGACGGCAAAGCATCCATCCAAGCAACCTCGGCAGCAAAGCATCTGCCGGAACTGACAGCGACCTCGGCGGCAAAGCATCCGCCGGAAACGGGCACGCTCTCCGAGTACTCCTTCAAGTCACTGAGGACAGGACCACGGGCGAGGAGGAGGTCCATGAAACCTCTACAACACACCAAACCATTGACGCGGCAAAACATCCACGAATGGGGCCAACACGCTCCCAGCAGCAAAGCATCTGCATGAGAGGGGCCAAGCTCCGACTACGGCTACGACAATCACCAAAAGGACATACCAAGTGAATAGGAGCAAGAGGCACAGCACAATTAGGCACAACACGACAAAGACGGTGGCGGCACAGCCCGACGTGGCGCAGCGACGAACTCCAGGTAGCGAGAGCGAGGTCTTGCGACCCAGGCCGGCCCCTGGCGAACAAGAACTTCGACGACGCGCCAGCAATGTCACCACCGCCGGCCTAAAACTAGGCTAGGTTTTTACCCAGTTTTTGAACGCCCAGGGGGCAGGCCGGCCATGACGGACGGGCCAAACAGCAACTTCAGCAACGCCTTCAGCAAGGTACGTGGCACTGACAGTACCACCGCTGCCGGCCCGGAGCACGCCAGGCAGGGTTTTCACCCAAGGAAGCTGTTCGCCAGATCATCACTGCCTACCCATCCATGGCCCCCGCAGAAGGGCCGGGTGGGCGTGAGGGGGAGGGCGAGACCGTGCACCAGGTCCGGCCACCAGGGGCGCGGATCTGGCCGGCCGACGCCAACTCCAGCGTCCAGAGCACAGGTGCGTCACGGGTCAGCCATTGACGCCCCGATGAGGGGACCGGCCGCCACCGGGGATGAGAGGGGGGAGGGACGCAGCACTCTAGATCTGGCCACAGGGGCGCGGATCCAACCGGCCGTCAGCCCTGGCCCCTAGAGCACGGCGCAGTCCGGAGCCCGCCATGCCCGGCCAAGGAGGAGGTGCGGCCGCCGCCGCCAGAGCCCCCCCCCCTGCCAGATCTGGCCCCCAAGGGCGCGGATCTGGCCTGCCACCGTCGCCGCGGCCATCGGAGCCGCGACCCCGGGCTCGGCCGGCCGCCGCAAAGAGCACCCGTCAAGGAGGGAAGCCGGGCGCCACCATCCGCCGTCGCCGAGGGAGGCCGGACGCCACCTCTCACCGGATCCGGCCAGCAACCGCCGCCGCCGTCGATTTAGTCGGAGAGGAAGGGGGTGGTGGAGGGGGGCAGGGGAGCGAGGGGTGGGAAGGGGACGTGCGACCAGCGCTGGTTTGTGGGAGCCGCCGCGGGCCGCCGCCGCCGCGCGCCGGAGGGCGGCGGCAGCGGCCAGAGGGGACCGGGAGGAGGGGGGAGCTCGGTGGCGGCGCTATCGCCTCCCGAGTCGCCCGCTGGGAGGCGCTCAGGAGGAGGTGAATCTAAAGGGGATTACAAGGATAAATAATTAAAATTTAGTTGTTGCAATTGAACATAAAAAAAGTTTCAATATATTTGATAAACTGCTTGTGATGTCGATCGAGCTTTTTTCTCTTATATTGAATCTATGTGTGAAGCTTTGATGACACAAACCTGAGAAGGTTGTGGGGGGGACAACAGGCGCAAGACAAGGTGATGGATACATATTTAACTTTGATTCCAGCTGCATCAACCGGAGGCTTTATTTGTTCAACACCCATATACCAGCTGTTCTCAATTAAGGTGGCTGCGCAGACATGAAGAAACAAGGCAGAGCATGAAGTGCATTGGTCGATCTTTTCTAAAGGAGATCCTTTGCTACGTATATAAAACTATACTAGTGTTGTTGCCTGCTATATATATTTGAATCCTCTAAAGACGTATAAAGTTGCTCTTGTGTCGATCGGGCCGGGCTGCATCACTTCAGCCGTCGGATTGATATATATATATACTTGTAATATCTATATATGTACAACTATAATGAGACCATAAGGTTACCGTGTGTAATTGGCTTTACTATCGTCCTACCGATCCACAACCATCGGCTTAGTCAACACGCTTAAAAAAACGTGTTAACTTCTTCACTGACACAGTTAGTTACCGAGTGGCACGCATGGAATAGTCTAAAAACCATACGAGACATGTATGAATATTATATTGAATAATTTAGGTATAAATCATGTTAGTGGAAAAACTTTGACTACGAAGTTCAAAATTTTGTTAAGCACTACAACTTGATATAGTGTGCGCCTTGATTAAGGTCATTTGAAACATTCGTAAATTTAAATTTTAAAATTTAAGAAATTACCATAATATATCTAGCATCCTAAGCAAATCTTAAATAAAAAGTCACCAACTAGAAAGTTTCAGAATTCGTCAATTTCTATAAAATTTGTCTACATTTAACGTCATTTGAAAAAGTAATAAATTTATTATTCTACAACTATCTTTTTCAATGTTGCCACTACTTCTATACCAACTTCTATAAGCGGTATCGAGTTGCTGTTCTGTGGAAAATGGATTTTCTGTTGCCTGCACTTTTTACTGTGAATCTCTCTAACCGGAAGGAATTAAATACGCTGTGGCTAGCGCTCGGATGTTTGGACGGATGCCAGCGCAGCCCACCTCAGTCCGCCATCGTCCCACCCTCGTCTAGATTCGCCACGTCCCACGCACGCACTCCGCTCCCATATCTGCGCTCGCCGGTCATTATCCAGACCCGCTCCGGCCTCTCACTCCGGACGGCACTCGAGAGTCGGACCCGGCGTGCCCTCAACCGGAGCACCGATCAGCCCACCCCTAGCGCCCTCGTCTGCAGCCCCCCTGCACGGTCCTCCTGCTCCCCGCCTCGCTCCCGGCCGAACAACACAATAAAACACTTGCAACATGAAAAAAAAATTAAAAGCAACATACGTCTAAGAACAGATGAAATACTTGGAACATGCACTTGCAATATGTATGTGGAACACACAAAATATCCAAAAACACAACACTTGCAACTTGCAACATAAAACCACTTGCTACAGCATGAAACTGAAATAGCTGAAACATTTTGGAACATACAATTGCAACATATGTGTGAAACATATGCAACATCCAGATCAAAAACGATTGCAACATAATTCTGGAAATAGATGAAACATTTTGAACAAATGCTTGCAACATGCATCTGAAACACTTGCAACATATATAACATGTGCAACACCCCCCAATTTACTTTTGCAACATCAAAGTGGAACAATTTCAACATACATTTGAAACGTCTAAAACAATTGAAACATATATGTGCAACATAGAAGGGGGAAGACCAGGGCCAGTTGATTCTAGCTGTCGAGAGTGTGGAGCCGGCAACGAGCGGCGATGCGCGAGAACCACTGCCACCAGTAGAGGGCTTGGCTCAGATGGGCGGGCGCACTAGCACTAGTGGTGCGCGCGCCCCACCACCACTAGTGCCACCAGCATCGGTCTTGGCTCGCCGGGTGGCGGTGTGCGCGACATGCAGAGTGAGTACCACCACCACCAACGCGCACGATAGGAGGGGCGAGAAACGCTCGCGATGGGGGCGAGCAAGCGGGCGCCGGATGCGTCCCACGGCAGAAGCGAGGCAGAGTGGCATCCGCGTTCAGACGGGACGGGCAGAGTGACAGCCACAAAGCGATGTGATGGAGAGTAGGGAGCGGAAGAGATAAGGTTTTTCTCTATTTTTTAGAATGGTTGGGAGTGAGGGCGATTGGATGAGCGGTCGGTGCACCCTATATCTAGCGTTACCAAATTAAATACCATCGACCTAATTGATGACAAAAGTACTACCCCTCCATCTCAAATTATAAGACATTCCAAGAATCTTGGAGAGTCAAAGCATCTCAAGTTTGACCAAAATTATAGAAAAACTACAAAGATTTATGACATCAAATAGGTACACTCTGAAAATATAATTAATGAAGAATCTAATGATACTTAGTTGGCCCCATAAACGATATTATCTTATCATATAAACTTGGTTAAACTTAAGATGCTTTAACTCTCCGAGATTCTTAAAATGACTTATAATTTAGGATGGAGGGAGTATATATTTGTAGATTTTTTTTACTTATAGATGTTTATTATTGTAAAAGTGATACGGTCTGACGCTGACTGGTTGCGCCTGCCCAGCCCGACCACAGGTGCATGAGACCCAGCACGCGTCCAGGCAGGTGATTCTGCACTACCGCCCTGTGCACGCACACTTCTCAGAAGGATCGGAGACGAGCATTGGCCAGTGGCCTCTTGGCTCTTCCTGCTGCACTGCATTGCTTCGCTCACATTGGTTTCACATGATTCCACGAGGCCATGGTCCATCTTTCTTACTCTTACGAACTAACAACACCGGGGAAGCAAAAGCACCGGTACTAGGTCGAACCATCCCATTCTGCAGCATTTCATGCAATTGCTTCTGATTTCAGTCTTTTGCATTGGAGACTAGTGATACGGGTCTGACGTTGACTGGTTGCACGCCTGGCATCATGTTGTGTCATGTTTCGTATCGGTACCAACTAGTAAATTTGTGATTGCGCGTAAGGCTCGGATGGTTATGCAAAAATGGATACAAGGTTTATACTGCTTCGGTCTAAATCGTCCCTACGTCCAGTCGCGAGCTCGTTGCTCGATTAGCACCAAGAACTTGTAGTAGGGGGTTATAAGATGTCGAGAGAGAAAGCTTCCCAAGTCTCTGTGTTTGCATGAGGGTGATGTAGTGTGCGGTGTTCAGCTAGCTCTGCAGGTCGGACGAGCTAGGTGAACTTGTTCGTGTGTGAGTGTTGTGGGATTTCGTGAGCTTGTTCGACCTGTGCGTGATGGTGCCCTGCTTCCCCTTTTATAGTCCAAGGGGAAGGCATGTTACAATTCGAGAGAAGGAGAAAGAATAATGTGTGTCCGAGAGGTACAGCTTAGAAAAAGGAGAAAAGGCGGGGTAGTCAACGTCCCTGCTTATCTTCTTCTCGTCTGGCCCGACCATACGCCGGGAAATGATGGCAGGCGTGCCGCCGACCCATGCTCCGCCGTATTGCCGCGTCCCGTCGCCCTACCGCACTCCATCCTGTTGTAGGGAGCGGTGAGCTGGCAGGCCAATGGGACGTTTCCCGTACCACGGATTGGGCGGCACGCTTGAGTCCTGTAGCCACTCCTGTAACACCTCGGGTGTTAAGCATGTATTAAGCATTTCAAATCATGAGCATGAACATCATATTGTATTCATCATCACATGTGATAAGTGTAACATTGCATTGAAACATTTGAAACATGCCCATGAAACATAGATGTTGCAATTGTTTGTTTAAATAAAACTATGCCATAATTGTGCTTGATTAGGTCAATAAATATGTTTATTTGGTAGTGTAAACAATTTAGAAAGTGTCTAGCATGATTTTTGGAGCAAGTTTTGTATTCAAAAATTTCTCAAAATTTGTTTTTAAAAATAAATTAGAAAAATGAATTTTTGACTTGAAAATGAACTTTGAATCTTTATTTCAAAATCTAGTGAGAATTTTAAAAAGTACCTTTAAGCAAAGTTATAGAGAATCAAATTCTAAGCAACTTTTGTTTTGGTATCAAGTTTTGAAAATGTCATTTGCTAGTTCAAATTTTGATTTTAGGGCTCTTTAATAAAATTTGTATTTGAAAAATAAAAAGAAAAAAGGGTTTCTTTACCTTAACGGGCCACCGCCCCACTGTCGGCCCGCTCAGCGAAGCGGCCCGGCCTGTCGCGCCCGCGCCTCGCTCCCGCGCTCGCCCACGCCCGAGCTGACCGCGGCAGGGGACGGCTGTCGCGTGGCCGTACGCCGTCGACACCGGGCGCCGGGTGGCGGTCCGGTGGCCCCCGCGTGCGCGCGCCCCTGCCTTCAAGCCAGCCGCAGCGCCCACCTCCCTCTCCACTCGCCCTATTTCTCTCCCTCGCCGCCGCACGCCGCACCATCGCCGGCGTGGTGCTTCCGCTCCTCTGCCTCCGCCGCCAATTCGTCTCGGCTCCACCTTCGCCTCGACGAGCTCCACCCCGTGCCTCCGTTTGCAGCCGCCTTCGCCATCGGTGAGCGTCTAATCTACTACGGCTTCTCCCCACCACCGCTCACCGGAGCCCGCCCCGCCGCAGTCAGCTTGCTCCGCTCCGGCTCCATCTTCTTTTTCTCGCGCTAGCACTCCACCGAGGCTCGGGAAGGCTGATAGGCCACCTTTCGCGCCCCGCCTTGGCCGAAGTCGGCATACCACCGACGAGCAGCGCCGTCGCGCCCGCCATGGCTGCCGGCAAGCCTGCGCCGGTGTGCCATGGGCTCCATTTTCTAGCTTTGGTGATGCGGCTCGGTGCGGTGGAGTCGCCGGTGGTGACCTCATCGGCCGAGACATCACCGACGGTGGCCTCCCCTGTCCCGGTGTGGCTGACCAGTGGGGTCATGGAACCCACTGGCAGCGGCTGAGGACAGCTTTGGGTGCACTGCACCGGGTGCACCCAGCTTTTTGAAAAGCTGGTTTTTAAAAGGGATTTAAGAAATGTTTTTCAGAAATTGTGTAAATGCTTTAGAAATTCATAACTCAAAAAATATGGCTCCAAAAATTATGAAACAAATTTTGTATTGTTTCTAATGCTCAAATCTACAATGTAAAAATGTTGCATGTCATGTTGAGATAATTTTATATAGAACTTTATTTAATTCTAGTAATTGCTATTTATCTTAGAAAATGCATAGTAAATAGAATAATAATCAGAAAAATATGGTTCTAGTTTGGTTAGTCTTCTTTTGTGATGTGCTTTGCATGAAAAATATATGTCATGCTTGTTCTATAGAAGAATTTTGATGTGTAGTTCAAGTGCTAATTATGGCTGATTTTTGTTATTTTGTAGAGCTAAATAATTATATAAAACATGCATGTGAAACTTTTTGTACAGTGTTTGTTTACTGTGTAGGGCATGGGAAAAATACTAAATCTGTTGTTTGGTACTTTTTCTAGTACAAAGTATTTTCGTGCTCATTTATATGCCATAATTTGTCATTTTTGTGTAGGCAGTTTTACTTGGTAGGCTAATTGTGGTGTGACTATGCTACTGTAATTTTTATAGATTTTTCTGTGCACTAGAGATATAGGTTGTTGTTGTAACCCTAGTTCAAATTGAATATAAAATAGTATTCAAATAATATCATTGGTGATATGTAGCTCACTTGATCGGTAAGTGTGGTTTGTGTGAGGAATAAATCACCAGCTGGTTAGGAATCGATTCGAATCGTCATCGCTTCTGGATAGTGAGCACTTGACTCGAGCTACGGCATCGTAGTAATGATAATGGAATACTGATGGTTATAGGGATGATGTTGGAAATGCTAAATCCAAGTGGTAACTGGATGTTGTTGGTTAATCAAATGATTGCTAAAGTGTAGGTGCTTACCTAGCTTGATAGGTTATAATAAACCTGATGCAAAGTACTTAAAATGGTTTATTCATGATAGCTTATGCTTTTCGCAAATGAGTCAGCTATCCCACTCTATATCAGCTTTGCATATTCCTTAGTGTCACTTATTTTTTAGTTTAAGACAGGTAAGTCTAGCTGAGTACTTTCTCGTACTCAGGGCATTGTTCCTATTGTTGTTGCAGATGGTCAGATGTATTATGGATATTGCATCAACTGCCTGTACCCTGCGATGGGCGACAACTAGGACCAATGGCATGGTCACTCCGTATGTCGCATCTGATGCTTTTGTTGGAAATGACTACCTTCTGGCACTGTATTTGAACTAAACGTGTGTGTGGTTTCAAAACTATCTGCTTCCGCTACTTTATTATGAACCTGGTTTGTAATAACTTTATGTTTAAACTCCGATGTATTCGACTGTTGTTGTGAACTTTATGTAACATGTGACTGTGACTGCTAAACTTGTACGATCTTGGTTTGTATGATGGTTGGTTTGAAATCCATCGTGATTTCACGGACTTTCGGGTTATACGGGCTTAAGTTTGCTAAATTATCTGCCTCGGTGGGTGATTTTCTTACTTAATCTCATATAATTGGTCGGTTCTGTTACAACTCCCTAGGTTTGGCATGGGAGGCCAGTCTCGCTTGTCAGCTTTGGGCTGAAGATGGGCTTTGTCAGGGAACAGTTGGAGGGCAAGGGAGCCATCCTGCGGCCCATTAGCTCTCGTACAGAGTAGGTGAGAAGGACGCAGGAATCCAGGGTCCCGGTCCTTCTCGCTCCATCCGAGGGCTCTTTTTGCTTATTGCGCGGCGCGGAGCCGCACAGTGGACTCGGGCGAGGCGGGGCATAGCCCCCGGGTCAGGTGATAAGCGCCGCCCTGTGGGGGCTCCACCTGGCTAGACTTAGCCGCGTATCCCTTGGGTCGGTCTCGCCCCGTTCGTGGGCCAGATGGAGCGGGCCCGCCTTCCGGGGGGGGTCAGGTGAGGCGGAAACCTCCCCCTAGGGGTCGGCTCGAGGCAGGGGCCCCGTCCCAAGATTAGGACAGGTCGGTTAGCCTTGTCTTCTTATCGGCTAAGCTAGTCCTTAATGGCCTTGATTAGGGGCCATGACATTTATCCCTGACATGTTGATTTGGTGATCTACAGGTCGAGTAGGAGGGAGCTCTATAGGTGTTGCAAACAAGTGATCGAACCTCTCGGATCAATTGTTGGATTGGCTTTGGGCTTCCACCGTTGTCCCTTATTGGAGTGCACAAAGATACTGTTGTTCACCCGACAAGACAGTGACTGGCGTCTCACTATGAAACTGGATGCATCAAGGCAGTCCACCTGTCTTTATCAGCCCCTGCAACTTCTTCGGAGAGATTTCAGCACACCCTTGTAGCTGGTTGCGCACTCCTTGCAAAATGACATGACACCCTTTGTGCGTGATGCATCTCTTTAGTGGTACAATAAACCCACACTGGACTAATAGCTTCGAGCCAATCCTCTCTAACAATCATATCATAGCACCTTAGAGCTAAACACGTTCATCCGTGCAGAATGTATGTCCTTGCACCCACCAACGAAGGGTCGGCACAATCTCAGAACAATGTAACTGGCCTCCATCCGCCGCTTTGAGTTGTGCTGATGGGCAAGACTGAACTAACAATTTTAGAGTTTGGGCCAATTGGTCACTAATGAATGTACCGACACTTCTTGAGTTGACCAACACCAACATTTGTTGTTTCCCAATTTGAGCCAACAACTCCAACGTCTGACATCTCCCTTAATGTTCCGGATTGAGCAGTTGAACTAGCATTACATTGTATTTAGCAGACAATATCTTCAATGGGCTATCCTCTGTATCTGCAGCACTTCAAATCTCAAGGCATCCAATAGCTCCTCTAATACGTGAAGAGGAATTTAAGCTAGGCAAGAGTGATTCGGACCCCACTTTCCACCGCACATGAAGCATAACCCATTTTTGCGATACTGTTTTAGAGTCACCAACTTATCATGTGTTTCAGACTTGGTGAGCTTCAGTTTCAGTTTGTCAGAATCTTGAACATGCTTCTCTGAAGAACTGCGGTCGAGATTCTTGAAACGGGTACGGCCAAAACTCTAGGGGCATGTCATAGATGGCTCCTCCTAAAGGGGAGCTAGGGCGCTAGTCGTATCAACATCTCGCGGTCAATGTAGTGTGATAGTCGAACGAATCTCCTCTTTGAGGCCTGATAGAAAGCGGGTGAAGAAGCATACATCATCATAGGCGGTGTTGTACAGCAGGGTCCCATGCGCCAGTTTCTCAAATTGTGCGTGATACTGCGCCACCGCGCCACCGAGCCAGTCTGCTTCAACATCTCCAAATGACGAAGATGGTTCTGATATTGGTCCTTATCGAAACGATCAAATACCAATTCACAAAGCTTCGGCCAATTGGTAATTTTGCCCCTCCTCTGAATTGTCTGAAGCCATGTCGCTGCCGCACCCTGAAAGTTGAGGGTGGCAAATCTGGTCCTCAACTCCGGCTAGATCTCGTAGACCTGAAAGAACATATCACAATGACCACCACCACAAACATGGGTTGTCACCTTCAAACTTGGGAAAGTTTAGGCATGTGAATAGAATGAGAATAGGAAGGCATCTCATGTTCACGAGCAAAGAAACATCTGTTAGCAACCCCGATGGATTACTCACAGATAACTCGATTCAGGACCTCAAGGGAAGGGAGGTCTGGAATCAGCAATAGGGGAATAAGGTGTCAGGAAGAAGTTACTAGAAGGGTCTAGAAGAGGGAGCTGGGTACAAGAGGGGAGAGACTTGGGGAGGAAGATGAACAATAAGGGAGGAGAGGTGTTTCTAGTTAATTCATTCGATGCCTCCCTCCTGCTTTCCCAGTGCTCTCTTGTAGTGGTATTGCTCCTCGATTACGCAGGTTGCTGGTACGGCCCAATAGGCCACTCAACCCATAGCCTGATGTCGGCCCATGGCATGGATGACTCCCGACAACATCATCGGAGGGGGGGCTCTGGACCGGGTGTGGCGGCGAGGATCCAAGGATCCCGACATCCCGGTTGCTGTGTAAATGGTCGTGCCCATGGGGCATTTCCGCGCTCGACGTCGCACACTATGTAGACGTTGTGGGCACGAGGTTCAAATCGAGCCATCCTGTTGGTGGAGGTGGCCGAGGATGAGGATGCAGAGGTGGACCCGGTGGTGAGTAGGTCTCCAATTGCGTCACATGGGAGGTCGTTTCCACCGTCTTCTGCGGCTTGAACGAATTGTCTGCAGAAGAACGCCGTGTCTCCAGCCTGCTTAGCATGACCAAGGTGGTCATCATCTCCTGGAACCCAGTGAATTATTGCGTCGTCATGGTGTCCATGGAGGTCTTCAGGGACTCGATCGATTGCGCCATCTCTTGCTGTAGCTTCGTCAGTTTGCGTTTGGGCGCCAACACGAGGAATCACCAGCGAATGGGAAAAAAATTTCCCTTAATCGAAAGAACGATGTGTCTCTAGCCAGCTTAGCTTGGCCAAGGTGGTCTTCATCGTCTCCTCGAACCCAGCAAAATATTGCGTCGCCATGGTGTCCATGGACCATGGGGTTCTTCAGGGACTCGATCGAATGCGCCATCTACCCTTGTTGTAGCTTCGTCAGCTTGCGTTTGGGCGCCAACACGAGGAATCACCAGCAAATGGAAAAAAATTCCTCAATCGAAAGGCTCTCGATACCAATTGTAACGAGATTAGTTCTTTGTATAGGTTGATCAGGTAATGGATATCAACCTAACCAGATGTACCGAGGAAGAGATGAATAACATGAAGAAAATGATTACCCTCGGCCCAAATCCCATGCAAGTTCTACTCCATCTCTCTCCCCTAATTAAGGCCCAACAAACATCTCGTTGTCGATCGACTGATCCCCGAAGATTGCGTGTGTTAGGGACTCAGGGTGGTGTCCCTCTCATGAACGTGCCATTTTTTTGCACAGAAAATGAGTGTCGCTTCTTTCCGAAATGGGACGAGAAATGACATAAAAACCATGCCATCTCCTTGAATGCGCGCGGGACAATAAAACTCTCAGGTCCGTACGGAGTGCAAAGCTGAGCTTTTTTTTCTTTCTTTCCCGAGCATGAGGGTGTGTTTAGTTGAGGTGAAAAGGGTGAAAAATGCATTGTAGCATGTTTTGGCTTTATTTGACAATTAGTGTCCAATCATGGACTTCTTTGGTTCATCTACAAATTCACGACTAAAACAAAATCATATCCTCCCAAATTGATGCTATAACAATCTATGACAAATTGCTTAGTGTCTATCCTGATAAGGAGGCTGTTGTAAATGCCCACATTGGAAATTTGGTCCCAATTTGCAACTGTGACCTTAATTGCATGTGGAACAGTAGTCTGCTGAAGGTTTAAGTTAATTGCCATTGCGGAGTCAATGAAGTCATCGTTTGATCTTGAAGATGGGTCTGGATCAGAGGACGGCGTTTGCACCTGGAATTTTCTTGCAAAAGCTATTGTTGATTCCAGATCAAGTGGTTGTTGTAGTTGGATGTCTATCTATAGTGTTGGTTGTAGTCCAACTGTGTAAAGCATTACTTGTTGATCATTTGAGAGAGTTGGTATTTTGTTTACCTTCAGAAGAAATTTGTTGCTATAAGTCTCCAAATCTGCCGACCGCATGGTGTTGGTCAGGTCGCCCAAATGATTGTGATGAAGGTGCGGACCAAACCTCCTGTCAATTGCTACGAAAAATTGTGGCCATGTAGGCTGGCCGATTTCCTTTTCCCATCTGATGAACCTGGTCAGAGCATCCCCGCGTAGGTGGAAAGAGACTAGATGCATTTGCTCATCTGGTTTTGTATGTTGAGAGGCAAAAAATCTATTGCATCTGCAAAGCCATTGGGAAAGTTCATCGTGACCACTGTATTCCGGAAATTGCAATTTGTGTTGGTTGGATGAACACCTTTGTTGGGGTTGATCAGCCTGATGTTGCTCTGGTAGTACCGGGGATGAAATTTGTTGGGCTGATGGCTTCAATAGCGCTGGTGGTGGTGCCTGTGATACTGGGGCCGTAGGACGGGGTGGACGTCTAGCCGGCGGAACGTACCTCTGTTCAACCTCTTGTCGATCAAGAAAAAAGTTAGTAAATTTCTTTTCCCAACCGTCGATGATGGCACGAAACTCCTCCAAGGCGTAGGTCGCAACTTGGCTCTGGATACCATTTGTCACGGTCCTAAATTCCATGGCAATCTGCGACTGAGAATTTAGGGTTCTGTAGAAGCAGATTGGTGGCGACTTCGGCTGGAACGACAACAGATCAGTAGGAAACGACAACAGTGGCGCAGGGGACAGCGTAAATCGCAGCATCGGCGGTAGCGCGGGCGGTGACGGAGTTAGCGGCGCTAAGGGCGGCAGCTGCAGCAGGCAGCGGCGCAACAGCGGCAGCGGCGACGCGCGGTGGCTGGCGCAGGAGAAGAATAAGAATAAGGGCGGAGAGAGAAGAGGAGGTAAGGGTTTAACTCTAAATTTTGCTTTGCTTGTCTCATTAAACATTTTTCCTTATATAAAGAGACTTACCATTAATAACGGGTCTGGCCAATGAATCTGTAACGGCTGGAACTCGTCCTCTCTAATATACTGTAGACCAATGGTAATTTACGAGGATGTCCTCCCGGTCGTTCAATTCTTACACATTCTTTCCTACATCCAGAGGGTGCTTCCCAAGCGTGCGCACCTTCTTCCTCCCCTACCGTACACACGACAGACGGGCCGCCACCTTCTCCGTCCGTGCCCAACCGCTCCCGTCTTCCCCTCCGATTCTTTCTCGTCCAGCTCTGGTGGGTAGTCTAGACGGCCGGCGACAAGGTGGGTCCTGCTCCTGCTCCAAATCCCTCTCGGATTCAGGCGTGGCGGTGGCTGGGTTAGGGTTTCGGTTTCGGGGTTGTCGGGGGAGGGCTCCATGGCCAGCGGTGGCGGATCGAAAGTGGAGGTGAGGCAGCCTGGGCGCCGCCGGCTGGGCGACGGACGACAACCGGCGGCGGCAAGCGGCTTCCTTAGTTAGCGAATGGCGGTGTGGATGGTGGTTTTTTGGTGGCGCGGCCGGCGGCGCCATCGCCGGCGGCCGGGGCAAGCAAAGGAGGCCAGCGGTGGCAGGGGCAGTCCGGGTTCATTGAACCTGGACTGTGCATGCCGTCGCCCCAAATCTTGCATGTGCAGGCGTTAGAAAAGTCTTTTTAAATTATTATTTTCTGATCTTCTCTTCTTTTTGTCCGCCTCAAATCACAATATCTTTTTCCTGAGATTCATTTCATACTGTGGATTTGAGTGGTCTGTCCTAGTATGCATAGGACAAGATCGAATGCACAATCTTTTGTTTGGCAGCCCCACTGCTTGATCTGTATGCAGTTGCCCTTTTCGATTATTTTCTGTTTTCTTTACTTTGAGAGGTATAAGTTGTAATATGTGGCAATACGTTGTTTTTTTGGTGTGGGGTGGGTGTTGGGGTGAAGCATATGCTTAAAGGTATAATCTATTGTTACTTTCCTTTTCTTCATATACCACAATGTTCTTCTCTCCTTTCTTCCTAATCTATTGTTACTCTCCTTTTTCTTTTCTTCATATCCCACCATGTTCTTATCTCATTTCTTCTTAGACCTGGAGCTACTATAGCTCTTTTTTAGGGCATTTGCAAAGGTTCTTGCTATTATATCTTTGGGGTCAACAATTATTCCACTGCCACACACATTTAAAGTTAACTTTGTGCGCCGCCCTAGATCTAAACTTTCAACTGAAACCGAGTTTTGTTGCAGGCATGTAGCTTATCGATGCAGTCAGTGTAGTTATCTTAGTTATCGATGCTCGTGGGCTCTTTCTTGAAACCGAGTTTTGTTGCATGCATGTAGCTTGTCGATGCAGTCAGTGTAGTTATCTTAGTTATCAATGCTCGTGGGCTCTTTCTTTTTGCCTTAACCCCATGTTCTTGTACCCCTTTCTCCTTAGTATGTCTGTGAACTTCTTCACCTAGACCAAAAATACTAACTAGTAGGGAATCTACTTGCTTGCCACAGCGGAAACTTTTATGTGTGCAAGTTTTTGAACAAAAAGTAATAGTTCAGTACCCCTGTTTTTCCCTCTAAAACACAGCTTTTTTTTTTAAACCACCTGTACTTTTTCTTCTCTCCAAAAAAAGCACCAGTTTTACAACCCCCCTAAATCCACCACCTCTTAATGGCATGCTGCTTAAATTAAGCTTATGGTATTCTCACTGAGTTCATATCTTTTGTGACGATAGGATTGAAATGAAATAGTTATTGATAAGAGTAATTGGGAAGACAGATATTAGAACTTGAGGCCCACTTCTTACTGTTTAATTACAACATTTTTTCTTTCTAGGATTCCAAACAACCTAGCAGTTAATAATTCAAATTACATCCTGTGCTGCAGTCACAATGTCATCATGCTTTTTTGAGCTAAGTACTTCTATTTTTATTGTACTATACTGGAGAAAATCCAATTTATTGTTTGGTTGCAGGACATGTCTGTAACTGTTTATTTATGTAGCACACTCCCTAGCCTTCGAAATATGAGGTCCAATTTGTCTTCATAGCTGTCAAGCTGGCTCATCGCATTATATTACAATGTACTTTGTACCTGACAAGATATACTATTATGATAATAAAAATCTTCTTTTTCTAATCTGTCTTCTTGCCAAATTTATATGGATGCTTGTATGTCCTTTAAAAATTATAGTATTGAAGTTTCATGCTGCTGCTGTAAAACTAAAACTAAACAAGATAGGGTATTTACTTGGAACATAATTATGAGTTAAACTTCCTTGTTCCAGATTAGCGCACAAAAGGGCGCTGGAATTGTAGGACAATCAACAGAAAGGAGGCAATGGAAACTGTGTATGGTGAAGTTGGTGTTGAATGTAAAGATGGATCAACTACGGGTATTGACATGAATTTCCATAATACATCAGTCAAGGAGGTACATTAACCTAATCACATTCATAACATTTCTCTTCTGTTTTCTTTTCCTATGTGAACTAACTCTCTCTCTCTCTCTCACACACAGTGGTTTAGCAAAACAGAGGCTGTGATTCCCAACTTCCACGCAGACCGTATTATCATCCCTGACCCTACATCTGGGGTTTGTCTTTTTAGCTCATAGAATTTCAGTGTCAAATTTTCAGTTATATTAATACTTTATTTTTGAAGTCCTGCAGTATTTAAGTATTTAACTTGTCTATTGCAAAATTGTTTTTACTGCTGCTCTGCAGAAAGTAGTTGTTTTCTTCTCTTTTTCGTTTCTTAATAATTGCATAATGTCACGTTCACCCTTTTCTTTTGTGTATGGGTTGATCCAGAGGGTGAATTCTGGCTTCTATGACATTCTGCCTCGCCTGGTGCCGATTCTGGAAGAGGACAGTGCTCAAGACTTTCTCCGCTTCTTCAAGGCTAATCTTCATTACATGGCTTGGGACTTAGTCACCCCAGAAACCTTACTTCACATCATCCTTGAAAATTCTGTGCGATGTGCCAAAGTTGTCTTGGAGGGCCAAGCACCTGAGCTCGAGGGGCTCCGTGCCTATCCCAACTGTGTTACCCAATACGGGTTCTTCCCACTTCACTATGCTGCTGAGGTTTTTTCTGTTGACATGATCAAGTTGCTCATTCAGCATGGCGCATTAGCAAATCTACGCACAGTTGGTGGTGATGTAATTGAGGGCCTACTCCCACTCCATGTTGCAGTTGAGAACACTTGCATGCATAAGTATCTTGATGACAATCTATTTCCTGACGAGTCAAATCCAGACTACAGTAAGGCAGATACCAGTGACATCTACAAGCTTATCCATCTCCTGTGCCTGCCAGAGATGGTACGTGTCCTCCCTGCATAAATTATTAGTTTTGCAACATAACAAATAGAAAGTATTTGGCTCTGATATAGCATTTTTTTTGGACTGGGTATTCATATTCTTCATTGTATCCTTATGTTACTTTGTATTTTCCCATTTATTGATACATGTTCTGGTATAACAATACAATATACATGATGACTGGGCATCCCTACACCTTCACTTCACGGACATAATAATTTCCTACTGTTACTTTTTCTATGTGCCCATTTGTCGGGACATCCTGTTAGTTTTTAACAAGAAAAAAATTAGTTAGCCACTGTTGTGTCAATTTCCTTTTGCTAGGTGTTAACTTTTTATGTTGTTGACCTTAAGAAAGAATGTGTCATGGCCAGGAGCTACTGCACACATGCACATTTCATGTGATGCATTGCAACACTTTTTGCATATTGGTTTTTATTAGTTCATGTCTTTGGGCAAAAGTTAAGTTAGATATCTTGAGTCTGTTTAAGTTGGCTTTCTGTTGATCTGATCTGTTATTTACTCAAATATAAGTAAGCATTGTCATCCTTTCCCATTAAGCAAGAAAAAATTTATATGTTTCTAACTCACTATGGCTCTTATCTACAGTTAATTCTCTCATCATGCTGGTGTTTATTCCGTAAAGAGATCATTTCAGAATGTTAGAGAGTTGGAAAATAATCAGCGCTGCCTGTTTACATGCAAATGATAAAATCACTTACTATTTTGTCTTATGTTTCATGATTTTTTGCAGAAGATCTTCATGGATGTGACTGGGCTGCTTGCAAAGCACACAGATAATCTGATTGGTGAGATCTGCAATTACATAAAGCATGGGAAACTTCTCCAGACTGCAGTTCTGCTCCTGGCAGCTCAAGAGCGTATCCGAGGTGGTTGTTCCTGCAAAATAAATGGTAACAGTAATCAAGATGGGTTTGGTGATATCATTAAATATATCTCTGAGCACACTAGTGCCATTAAATTGGATGTTGACGGAAAGGAGCAGGCGCAACTGAAGGAAAATTATATTTCATCAATACTATGGCTTGTTCAAGCAATTTCCAGGACTGGTAAAGCTCTTGGTCAATGCATTGGAAGGCATTCAAAGGTACCAGACGTGGTTGGTTGCATCTACAGTTTATGTGTCTTTTCTGAACATTTCTTCTTCGTCATCCATTCTATACTTTGCCCTTTTTTCTCTTCAAATCAACAGTTCCATCATGTGCCTCGTGCGGATGTCCTTGAACATGTTTCATCAATTCTGAAGTCTTATAAATTTTCTCCTACTGGAGAAGGCATCAACATTGGAAGCCTAAACCTGTACGTTTCTTCTTGATGATTAAAGTTTTGTGTGCCAGAATCCCTTACATGATTGACATGATGTTGCTTAATTATTTCTTCTGCTTGTTTTTGAAGCTCCCGCTATAAATTCCCATTGCCCAGTGGAATCATACCTGATGAACTTGGTGGGTGCTGGTTTTACTCTACATTCTATCATGCTTCTGTGCAAATAGTCCCTCTAATCTTTTTTTTATGGAAAAAAACAGGGAATACGGTTGCTATCAAGGATAGTACTCATATGCATGCTGGAAAGGAAATGGTAAGATGTTTCTTATTTTTTCTGCTTGTTATTTCTCTGTTGTGAAGGTAGTGTTGATATCCCTTCTTTATATTGCTTCCTGCTGTTTTATAGTTTGGGTCAGGACACTGTAATCTGCTGTGACGTTGTGCTAAGTGTCCTTGATTCCTGCATGTTTCTGCTTTTTTAAAAGAAGTTCATCACGTGGTGGTATCTAAGATTATTGCTGTGAATTAATTTCGAGGCTGGCATCTAGAGTAGAAATTTGTTTTTAAATTGTTATCCTGATGCCTATTTTATTCACATTGAGAGACCTGAGGTCACATATTATATTTATCTGTTTCAAAAGGCAGTGCCTAGACGCTAGACGGAGCAAGCACACCATCACTGCCTTGCCTAGCACCACCTAGGTATTGCTGTCTAGTTTTTTTTTTCTCGAACACGCAGGAGCACTCAGCTTATAGTCCCTCATCCCCACACACACTCAGAAAGGAAACTAGAGATGGATCTCCACACTCGCTGAAGAAACATGACCTGACCACCCCCCACTAAACAGAACTTAGAGCACGTTTGGTTGTTGCCGCCTGTTGGCCTCTGCCAAATTGTGGCGCACAAATTGGCCACAGGATCGCTGGAGCAGAGCTACAAAAATGAACTACGAATCTGCTCTGGTGCCAGGGCCAGCCAATTCTTGGTTGCCATCCAAACGAGGCACTTGCTTATGGTCAACGGCCAAAATGTTGCCTGGCTGCTGTGGGCTCAGATCCAAACACGCCCCAAGTGCCTGGGGTGAGTGATCATGCAAGTATTGCGCGGAGCCCTAACACTCCAGTTGAACATAAAACACTCTCATTTGCTATAACCTACACAATCATTTTGATGTTTCCTGAGAGCGATTAGGTCTCGGGATAATTGATTAGATGGCAAAGGGTACAGGTTACATATATAGGCAAGGATCCCTAGGATTTATAGAAGCATCCAATCAACGGTGATCCTTGCCTAATCTACCATCTATCTATCTTAACCCCTAAGGCAGCCAGCCTAATAGGCTTGGCGCCAGGCCCATGGCCAGCCCAATGGGCGCATACTCTAACACTCCCCCGCAGTCGAAACGTCAGCCACTTTGCACGTTCAGACTGGACCTAAACTCCGTGAACACTGAGGAGGGCAGCCCTTTGGTGAAGACATCTGCATACTGTGAGGAAGTGGGAACATGCAGAACTCGAACGTCACCAATAGCAACTCGCTCTCTGACGAAGTGGAGATCTATCTCAATATGCTTGGTACGCTGATGCTGTATCGGATTGGAGGTCATGTAGACTGCACTGATATTATCGCAGTATACCAGTGTAGCGCGCCTGGGGGAAGCGTGAAGCTCCAGAAGAAGCTGGCGCAACCAAGTGGCCTCTGCAACTCCATTTGCCACTGCGCGATACTCGGCTTCAGCACTTGATCTTGACACGGTGTTCTGACGCTTGGAGGACCAGGAGACGAGGTTGTCGCCAAGGAACACTGCATAGCCCGAGGTGGACCTGCGAGTGTCCGGGCAACCAGCCCAGTCAGCATCAGTGTAGACCACAAGATCAGTCGAAGAGGACGGTCGCAGCAGGAGTCCAAGATGGAGAGTGCCTCGAACATAACGAAGTATCCGCTTCAAGGCTGCAAGGTGAGGCTCACGAGGATCATGCATGTGGAGGCAGACCTGCTGAACTGCATATGCAATATCTGGTCGTGTGAATGTCAGGTACTGTAGAGCTCCAGCAAGGCTGCGGAAATCTGTCGGATCAGACACAGGTGCCCCCTCAGCTGCAGCAACCTTCGGATTGGTGTCAACTGGAGTGGAGCATGGCTTGCACTCAGACATCCCAGCACGGCTCAAAATATCCAGCATGTACTGTCGCTGCGAAAGAAGTAGACCGTCGCCACTACGCTGAACCTGCATGCCGAGGAAGTGATGCAGGACACCGAGGTCCTTCATGGCGAACTCCTGCTGAAGCGCTGAGATGATCCGCCGAAGAAGAGCCGGGTAGGAGGCAGTGAGGACTATGTCATCCACTTAGAGCAACAAGTAAGCAATATCCGAACCTCGTCGATACACGAAGAGGGAGGTGTCTGACTTGGCTTCAACGAACCCAACAGAGAGCAGAAACGAAGCCATCCGACTGTACCAGGCGCGAGGAGCTTGCTTCAGCCCATAGAGAGACTTCCTGAGGAGGCAGACGTGCTCAGGACGAGTGGGATCCTCGAAACCGGACGGCTGCTGACAGTAGACAGTCTCTGACAGGGTGCCATGAAGGAAAGCATTCTTCACATCCAGCTGATGAATAGGCCACTGACAGGACAGAGCCAAAGAGAGCACAGTGCGGACGGTGGCGGGCTTGACGACGGGGCTGAATGTCTCATCGAAGTCAACACCAGGCCGCTGTGTGAAGCCGCGGAGAACCCAACGAGCCTTGTACCTCTCCAGAGAGCCATCGGACTTGAACTTGTGCTTGAAGATCCACTTGCCAGTGACGACGTTGGCCCGAGGAGGTCGGGGCACAAGATCCCAAGTGTAATTTTGGAGGAGCGCACCATATTCTTCTTCCATTGCCGCGCGCCAATTGGGATCGGCGAGCGCGCTTCGGAAGGTCTTGGGTACTGCAGAGAGGGAGGCGACGTGGTAGGCGGCGGGCATCCGGTAGCCGCTCTTGGCCCGCGTGCTCATGGAGTGCTGATTGACCACGGGAGGCACGGCAACAGCACCCTTGGGCAGGGCAGGAGCCAGAGCAGCTGGGGGCGCCGCTGGGCGTCGCGTGTACTGCTGAGTGAAGAGGCGAGCCGGGCGAAGAGGCAGGAATCCTGGCGGGGCTCCCGCGCCTGCCCGGAGTGCCGGCGGGATGTAGACCGGGGAAGGCGCTCCGTGCGCACTGGGTGGCGACGTCGTGGCCGCGCGTGGCGCGGTAGGAGTCCCCGTCGCCCGCAGCGCCGGCGGGATGTAGAGGGCAGGCACCGGCGGGTCGTCGGCGCCCGCTGGCGTGGCGTCGTCAGCGCCTGTTGGCTCGGCGCCTACTGGCGGGGAGGGCGCCCCAAGCACAGGCGCAGAGGGGCCGGCTGGGGCGCTGGTAGAAGAACCTGCAGGCAAAAACTGGTGCATCTGTCCAATAGGAGGAAGCACAGCATCAGTAGTATCGTCCTCTAGGAACTGAAAGGCTGCTGGGGTACTAGGACCGTGGCGCTCAGCAAAGGGAAAGGCCGTTTCATCGAAGATGACGTGCCTTGAGACAATGACTCGGTTAGACGAGAGGTCAAGGCAGCGGTACCCTTTGTGATGAGCGGCGTAGCCTAGGAAGACACAGAGGACAGACCGAGGGGCGAGTTTGTGGGGGGTGGTAGCCGACATGTTGGGATAACACTTGCAACCGAAAACTCGTAAGTGATCATATGTGGGTGGATTGCCATGAAGGGCAAGGTGAGGAGTGGAGAACTGTAGAGTCTTGGTGGGCAGAATGTTGATAAGAACAGTGGCTGTGGAGAGAGCCTCAGCCCAGTAGGACGGAGGCATAGACGCCTGAAAGAGCAGAGAGCGAACAACATTATTGATGGAGCGAATAATGCGTTCAGCTTTACCATTCTGAGGCGAGGTGTAGGGGCAGGACAGGCGAAGGTGGATGCCCTGTGCGAGGAAGAAGTGGCGGGAGCTGGAGTTGTCGAACTCGCGCCCGTTGTCGCACTGGACAGCCTTGACGCGGGCGCCGAACTGGGTAGAGGCGCCCTTGACGCGGGCGCCGAACTGGGTAGAGGCGTAGGCGATGAAGGAGGTGAGCGTGCTGAATGTGTCAGATTTCAGGCGTAAAGGAAAAGTCCATAAGTAATGAGTGCAATCATCAAGAATGACCAAGTAATATTTATAACCGGAGATGCTCACAATCGGAGAGGTCCATAGATCACAATGTATGAGGTCAAACTTATTAGACGCACGTGAAGTAGACTCATGAAAAGGTAATCGAACATGACGCCCTAACTGACAAGCATGACACAACTCTGAGCAGTCCCGAATAGGACAGGAGACGCTAGACGCGAGCTTGGACAAAGCTTCGTGACCGGGGTGGCCAAGACGACGATGCCATAGTGGGGAGGATGCCTGGGCGACCAAGGAGTGCGCTGGAGGTAGGTGGAGGGGGTACAATGGCCCGGAGCTATTGCACCTGACGATCTCTCTCCGAGACGGAAGAACCTTCACAGAACAACCAGCGGGGTCAAACTCAACAGAGCAATTATTATCGGTAGTAAATTGACGAACAGAGATGAGATTCTTAATAATCTGTGGTGACACAAGAACATTATTAAGACGAAAGGAAGGAGGTAACTCTGTAGAGCCAATGGCTGTAACAGGAAGAGTGGAGCCATTACCGACAATAATTGACGAAGGAGTAGGGTACCGCGGGAAAGATGTATGTGAAAGAGAGGAGGACTGAGAAGTCATGTGCGAGGTAGCACCTGAGTCGAAGTACCACTCGTTGGAGGCGGGAGGCGTCAGTGTCGTCGTGCTGAAGGCAGAGGCGAGGGCACTGGGATCCCACGACGGCAGGCCGGCCACAGGGTTGTACAGCCCTGGTGTAACCCAATGGCCGGAGGTGTCAGGTGTAGCGCCGGCCGGCTGCTGGGCGAAGTGCTGCTGCTGTGCCAGCAAGGCCTGCTGCTGCGCCTGCTGCTGTACCTGCTGTGCGAGCATTGCCTGCTGCTGCGCCTGCTGCTGCGCATGCTGCTGCGCCAGCAAGTGCGGAGGCACCGGGATAGGAGCCAGAGGAGGTCGAGGTCCCCCTGGCCACATCTGGATCGAACCCGTCCACGGGTTGTGGAAGCTCGGCCAGGGACGACCGCCGGCAGCGGGCTGCTGCTGCTGTGGTTGGCCGGCAGCGGCTGGACGATGGCCACCGGAGTTGGTGCTGGTGATAGAGCCTCTTTTGCCGCCGCCGCCGCGCTTGCTACGGCGGCTGTTGGCGTTCTTAGCGTTCCCAGCAATGCCGGAGCCCGAGGCCGGCGGAGGAGCGGTGGTGGAGGACGGAGCAGACAGCAGGGCGGTGGCGGGGGCCTCTTGCTTGTTCTCCAGCGTGAGTTCCTCGAGGATGAGGTCGTCACGGGCCTCCAGGAAGGTGGGGAAGGGGCGGGCGCGACGAAGAAGAGCCCCGACGTGGCTGAACCGCTCGTTGAGGCCCCGAATCACGTTGAGGACCAGCGTGCGATCGGTGATGACCTCACCGAGGGCCGTGAGATCATCGGCCATCTTCTTCAGCTTGCGGCAGTAGTCGGTGACGGAGAGGTCCCCCTGGACGAAGTTGCGAAACCGCGTGTCGAGGTGGATCGAGCGGGCCTCGCGGTTACCGAGGAACTGGGACTCGACGGCGAGCCAAGCATGGCGTGCGGTGGAGCCCTGGGCGGAGATGATCTCAGCAAGATCGTCGGTGAGCGTGGCAATGATCCAGGACTTGACGACGCAGTCCATCCGGGCCCAGTCTGGAGAGGCGTGGTCTGGGTCATCCTCGAGCACATGACCCCGAAGGGAGAATTTGCCGAGGATGAGGAGGAACTGGTCGCGCCACCGGTTGAAGTTGCCGGAGTCGACGTCGAGGGTGTTGGTGACGTGATTCCGGATGTTGCTGACGGCGACGGCCTGGGAGTGAAGTTGGAGAAGGGCGACGGCCTCGTGGTGCAGCATGGCGGCACGGAGATCAGCAGGGGACGAGGCGCCGCCAGGGAGGTCACCGGAGGATCCAGGAGCAGAGGCGGCAGCAGCAGCCGCTCGTTCCTTGGCCGCGCGAGCGAGGGCGTCGCTGGCGCGCTGGGCGGCCGCGTCGCGCTCCTGAGCGGCAGCAGCGGCCTCCTCCTCGGCCTGTTGCGCGCGGGCGAGTGCAGCCTCGCGCTCGCGCTCGGCGGCAGCAGCGGCCTCCTTGGCCTGGGCCGCAGCAGGGTCGTCGCCGTTGGTGGCGGCGGAGGACGTGTCCTGGGTGGCATCCCCCGCGGGGTTGGGCAGAGGCGGGCTCTGCATGACGGCGCAGCACGGCAGAAAGCCGGCGCGCAAGGTGGGCAGCGGAAGGTGGAAACCTAACCTAGGCGGCTGATACCATGAGAGCGATTAGGTCTCGGGATAATTGATTAGATGGCAAAGGGTACAGGTTACATATATAGGCAAGGATCCCTAGGATTTATAGAAGCATCCAATCAACGGTGATCCTTGCCTAATCTACCATCTATCTATCTTAACCCCTAAGGCAGCCAGCCTAATAGGCTTGGCGCCAGGCCCATGGCCAGCCCAATGGGCGCATACTCTAACATTTCCAAATCAAAGTGGCTTAAATTGGAGATAAATGAAGATAGACTCATGGATGCATTATAATATTAGATTACTTGTTTTAATATGCCAAATGTCTGTAAAAAAAGTATGTTCGTTAAATGATTTGGGTTGCACAAATGGGTATTATCTGGCTCTTTGTGGCTGAATTACAGGTAAAATCATACATAATTTACAAAATGTGATTTTGTGAGCTGAGTTCATCTGAAATGGAATAAATTCTGTATGAGCAGTCATTGTGCAAAAACTCAGAAATTTAGGATAATAAGCATGTATATCTTGGCCGAGTCCACGTCGACATTTGGTTTGCAAACTTCAAAAACCAGTGTCCGCTTCAGTTGCTTCGCTTTAAGGATGATCTAAGATCAGCCTTTTGTTTTTGGCTAGATGCTTACAGTTAATTCCTGTTGTAAGTTTGTACTGTTTTATTTACCCTTAAGTTTATAAAATGATGTGCTGTGGGGATCTCCCCGACAGTTTTTGCCTTCAAAAAAAGCATGTATATCTTGGAAAGAAGATAAAGATCTATACTGCATTGAATGAAGTATATGTAATCCAAGTATTTGAGTTCCAATAGACAGTTAGATCTAACTTTTCAACAATTTTCAGTGGTACATGAGAATTGTTATTAAAAGTCTATTGGAAATGAATAATTTCTGATTTAAAAGCTGTTAATATGTTATGAGTGCTTTTCAATTCAAATCCTCAGAGGAAGCCTCCAAAATCATACTACTATATAGTATACTAATAATCCAACTATATGTAGAAATGTGAGCAGGGCAGTAAGAGTGGGACTAGAATTTTTGTAAAGAAGTGCAAATAGTCACACTGTACAGCTCTTAATCCAATTATTTGGGGCTATATGTTAGAACTGACAGGTGGGCCCTCTGGCCAGTTCTTAACTGTTACTTACCACCTCACAGTCTGTCTCTTCATAATGTTAACAATTAATTTATGCCAAATATATTTCATGTGGAAAATATACTGTTCTGACTAGGAAATCACTTCAATTATATATTGTATCACAATGTATGTCCAAGATCCGATGATCCTATAATTGTGTTATTGTTTAATAAGGCCACAAATGATTGATTTGTTGTTTGTAATTTGTTTCCTTGGGTGTGCTTAGAGATGATCTATATATCTCTTATAATCCTAAACCCCACTAGCTATGTATCTCGACATGCGAGCTGTCCACCTCAGCAATGCACTATCATATGCAATTAAAATCCACTGTCACAAGCAATTGTAATGTCCGCGTCAACAAGACAAACATTTTGTTGCATGCCACGCAAATTACTAATCTCCAATTCCTGCAGCAATGCGCCCGGCATAGAGTACATGGTAAGGCAGTCCTTAGAGGCAAAGCAAAAGTTACTTGCTATGTTTTCTGCCACGTAGCATTGATGCTGCTTAAGCATTATTGCTATAGAAACACTGCAATTTAAGGGGTGTTTGAGTACATGGTAGGGCAGTCCTTAGGGTCAAAGCAAAAGTTACTTGCTATGTTTTCTGCCACGTAGCATTGTACGATGCTGCTTAAGCATTATTGCTATGGAAGCACTGCAATTTAAGGGGTGTTTGTTTGCCTACTAGATTATATAATCTACCTTATAGTTGAAGGGCAACATGGTGAAAGGATACCATAGACCATCAAAATGATCTGAAATAAGCTGTACACGGGTAGATTATTGGGAATTATTTTGGTTGTCCATGGTGGCTTTTTACCATGTTGCTCTTGGACTATAAGCTAGATTATATAATTCAAGTCACAAACAAACAGGCCCTTAGTCATATAATTACCAAGTCAAAAAAAAATCATAAGTTGGTTCACTAATGTTGAATTTTATAACTTGGTAATGCAAATAATATCCATCTCAAATGAGTACTGCTGTCTGGTAATGCTGAAATATAGAGGTGCACTGACGCTAATCTTTGTTGACCTGTGAGGCAGGCTGTGGATAGGGAACTACCTAGAGGACTGGATCTCAAATACAAAAGGCGAAGTTTCTTCCCATATTGGAGATCGGCTTTAGCTTTTGGGTTTCCTGTGAAGGTCTATCCTTCCTACTCATATGATGATAAGTATCATCGTCATCTGGAACCTTTCATGTTTAAAAGTGCATCGAGGGAGGAAGGATCTTCTCCAGCTCCAAATCATGACATTGACCTTTCAGCAATAACGCGGCAACCCACAAGCAATTATCAATCCAAAAGGCAATTTGGTACTGGTGCATCGATAAGCAATTATCAACCTAAGAGGCTATTTGGTACGGCTGCACTGGCTCTCTTGAAAGTCTTGAAGAATGCATGAATGGAAAGGTATGCCATGAGTTGTATAGTAATGTATAAATAACTTTTTCGTGCATATAACTGAGAAGGTATGGTGCCACCTTGAGCTTACTAAGATAGTTACAGCATAGTTGATTGTTAAAATTATATTGCATTATCTGTCTTCCTCTTGTCAACTGAACAGGCTGATGACTGCAGCTTCATTATGTTTCCATCCTCCTGTTTGCGCAGGTGCCAATGGAGTTGTGTTATCGCTGTTTTCTGCAAGTCGTTTGGCGCATGTTCATGGAAATCCAAACCGGTCTGCTTGTTTTATGCCTTTTTGGTGTGCCTGATAATTGGCTACAGCAACTTATTTGGGACTAAATCGTTTTCATTATTGTTGGGGCATCTGATAATCATATTAGAGACGCTGCTGCATAACCTTATTCTGTGTCAGGCAAACAGTCTACCTTGTTATATTGCTAACGTCCATGGTGTATCTCAACCTTGGAGGTACCTGTGGTGCCAGACTCTTGAATTCTGATACCATGCTAAAAATGTTGCTGAATCGTACTATTTTCGAACTAGCAGTGTGTATCATGCCTGACTTTGACCTGAACTTTTTTTCTGGATGCATGTGATGTTTAGGCCTTGGCATATCAGATTGCTTCTCATATCCGTGGCCAAACTGTTGTTCTATCGTTGTTTTTTTTCCTTTTCTATAAAAAAGATCTCCATGTCATTTGCACAGTTGTGAAGAAAAGCAGAGCCACCCAGCTGCTGCTGCTCATGTTGGGGCCAGAGTTGGCTCGATCGTTCATCCACTTTGGTTTTTAGGAGTAGCGTGTGACCACCACCACCAAAATCTTGGCAGCATGGTTCTCCTAAAAAACTGGGAACTGGCAAGCAGTTTGGGTTCGTTGCTTTCCTGGTCAGTAGCAATGTTGTGGACGCGTCCTTTGTATTGTCGTAAGATCCAGTTTGTTCCAACGTGTTCCAAAACGGCACATTTAAGTTATCTGTGTGTACGGTAAAACAGCAGTGGTGGATTTAGGATTTTGATTATGGGGGTACAAACCAAAGCGCTGTAGTTCGTTTGCACAGAGGCCCCCGACATGACTTCTTTAGTTTTCGATGTTTGTTGACTTGGCCACATCGACAAAAATAGACTCATGACCATAGCAAGGTCCTCACATATTTCTTAGCCCTTGGCATGCAGCTGGGCATATGTATTATGCCCCAAGCAAATACTAGGACAAGTAGTGAAGTCCGATATTAAGTTCATCCCCATGAGGGATGGGTCGAGGGCTGTTAACAGAGGCAAGCATACTTGCCCAAAAGTTGAAATTTTCATCGTCACAATAACATGTAGCTTGTATGTGGAGATCTCGGGAGACAACAATATTTTTTACGACCATCAAGCATACAGGAGAACCATGTCCCACCGGGTGTGCCATTTTGTTTTGCCAGAAAAATCACTAGGCGGATCTCTCTGTGTTTCGCGGGTCATACTACCTAGTATTAATAAGCGCAGGCGTGTCAGTATATATCCGTATACAAATAAAGTGTAAATGTACAATAAAACACAAGGAACAAAACTTCAGGGAAACATCACTTTATTCATTCATTGGAGAATTAGAAAGTACAATTTCCTATTTTAATACATATGTGCGCCAAGTTCCATCTAACAATCAAAGGATTGTGTGGCTCCTGGGGCCTCTAGAGACCTCCAATTAATTACATCCGAGTTGTCTCTAGATAAATCAGAGTTGTCTCCATGTACTCTCTCCGTCCCAAAATAAACGTCGTTTTGGATTTTCGTGTCGCAAGTTTGACTAGATTTGTAGAAAATACGTACAACATTTATGTCTCCAAATAAATTTATTAAAAAACTACATTAAAAGATATTTCCGATGATACCAATTACATATCATAAATATTAATACTTTTTAATCTATATTTAGTTAAAGTTATTTCTCGGGAAGTGAGAACGACACTTATTTTGGGACGGAGGGAGTATATGCATAAGCACAAATGAATGAAAATGGTGAAGTGCTAGAGCCTCGTCGGCCTCTAGCAAAGCTATCTGGCCTCGTGCGGATCCCATAGTGAAGTCAAGTGTTCGGCCTCGTCGGTCATGAACAAATAATTTTGGCCTCGTCGGTCGCGGAAAGAAACGTCCCAGCCTCATCAGTTAGGGGAAGAAAATGACTTCATATGTTCACCGGCCTTGACGGCGCGGGGAAGTGGTGTGGTAATTATGAGACTTGTGCTCATGTGATACTTAGGAGATTTCTCCTTTGTATGAATTTCTGAGATCGTTGGCATGAGACTTAGTCGCCTCCCCAATTCACATGTGCGAGTATACTCGAGCGCTTTGTCTTGACTTAGAAATATTTGCAGATGTTATACTCGGGTTTCAGGCCTGTGCGAGCCCATGTCATGAATGGGTCGAGAAGTCAATATTGGGCCATCAATGGGCCAAGCAATAATATCGAGCCAGCTTGTGACTTGCATATGTAATTTGCCCACGTACAGACTGGCATGCATGCTGTAGACTTCTACTTGCTTCTCTATTTGCTTTCTTGTTGTATATTGTACATATACATGTATACACTAATTTGAACTTAGCTTAGCTTCTGGTGCTTGTACACTGGTTGCATTCCTGGGCTAAACAAGGCCCGGCTTGCTAGGGCGAAGAGGTGTTGCCGGGCTGTGCCACTCTGCCGCCACGGTGGCCGTGTTTGCTGCTCCGGCCATCACCGGAGTCACTGTTGACTGGCGCCTTGTCAACACGGATGTAGTGTCTCAGGGCGCAGGTATCCCCCTGAGAGCATCTTCAATAGCACCCCCTACTTGACCCCTACTCCAAATTTAGGTAGTGGGGGTTAAAAAAACAACTCCAACATGCCCCCTTGGAGACCCCACACATTTGTTGGCCTCCTATTTTTCTCCTTCCACCCTCTACTTCTGTTGCCCCCCTACTCCCCACCGTGCAACCTCAGTGGCTTCCCCGGTGGCGCGTCCCTCCCCAGGCGACTTCACCACCGGCGCGGCTAGCCCCAGTGACCTACAAGCTACGAGCGCCGGCGTCCGCCCCTTCCCCGGCGGCGCGCGCCCCTCCCGACCGACGTCCGTCCCTTCCCCGGTTGCGGTCGCCCTCCCCCGCCACCGTCGGTGACACGACCACTCCTCATCGAGGCCTGCTGTTGGCGTGGCCCCTCCCCTTCCCCTCCTGGCAACTCCCTAGCTCGGCGTGGGAGCGGCTCCCCTTCCCCCGTGGCCCCCCTCCGCGACGGCTCCCCTGCGACCGATGACAATGTCCGAGTTCATCCATGGGCCATGAGATAGGGAGGAGGAGAGGATGATAGATCGGTCCCATGTGTCATCCTTTGAAAGAATGGATTTGAGAGGTCTATTTTAGGTAGTGTTGTTGGAGTAAACTATAAAATTTAAGTAGTATGAAAATTAGTAGCTACCTAAACAGAGAAGTACGGGGTGTGTTTTAGGTAGCATTGTTGAAGATGCTCCGAGTGAACGGCTAGGATTGAGTAGCTTAGATGGGGGCGGATGCTACTTACAGCATACTCCCTCCATCCCTAAATATTTGTTGTTTGTGCTTTCTAAGAAACAATTTTGATTAATTATATATTAAAATATATTAATATTTATCATATCTCTATAAACGAATCCTGCACCAAAAGCGGACACCCGATAAGGCCACGTCACCCGCTAAGCAGCTGGCCGTTGGATCGAGCGTTTATGTGATATCCACCGTCCGATCGGAGTCATCACGGGTCTGTCGCCCGGTAAGCTGGAAACCCGAGCTTTCGCGAATCATCGAGCTCGCAAATTGTTCTGCCTCGCCCTCACGGGGCAGGGACCGTGCGAGGCCACCTGGATGTGCGGCGGCGCGGGGTCGGCCCCTCCCGCCGTCGCGCTCGGCACGGCGCGGGCCACCAGCGAGGCGGCGGGGGTGTGTCGAGCGCCACTCTGCACGGGCACTGGCCCTAGGGCCTAGGCCAGCCGTACATGGCCGCCACCACGGACGGATGTAGCTCCCAGCGAACGCCGCCACGAGTGCGTGCCACCAGCACAGGCGCAGTCCGCCGGCGAGCCCAGCGCGACGCGGCACGGGTGTGTAGCAACGAGGCGAGCGTGGCCGATGCCTCACTGGACCACTGGCGTTGGCACAGGGCCCACCGGCAACAATACCAGGCGACGCCGCCAGAGACGAGGCGCTATGCGCGTCAGCTTTCTCTAGCCCCATCTCCATTGCAGCATTGCCTCCACCTCCCTTCCCTACATGCTCAGTACGCCCGTACAATACATTTGAGAAGATGGCACATCTCGGTGCTTGTGCTGTGGTGGCTGTTGGCTGGGATGAAGACCAGATTAGCGTCGATCTCCTCCCACTCGAACAGTTGAAGCAATCATCATAGAAAGTGGTTCCATATTGGCTTTTATTCTCCGGTGCTTGCCCTGATGGCCTCCCTATGAATTTGCATGTCATGTGTTTGACGAAATGGCCATATCATCACCCTGTTATATGAATATTCATTTTTATTTTTATTTCATATACAACTTTAAAGAATTTTGCTCTGTCCTCGGGATATGAGGCACAAGCTTTGATAGCCTCTTGCTTAATTTGATCAGCTGCTATGCTATCGGTTCATTCCAGCGAGTACACACTTCTGTCTTTTATGCTTTGAACCAAATCACATTCTTACACATGAATCTGACACTTCTTATTCTCCTTGGTTATTACCTGAATATATTATCATAATCAACTCCCTTAATTCTTAGTACTAATTAAGCTGCAAAACCTGACATATTTAGATATGGTGTCATTTATTAACTAGAGCTGAGAAGAAATTGCTTATATGCAAAGATATCCTTATTGCAATCTAAATTAGATCAACTTATAACTTGCCCTTGTATTGTCATTGTAAAATAATCAACAATGATATATTAGTTTTAGAGCCCTAAATTTACCTAGGTGTTGTGAATATTATGTGTACAAGGCACCATATCTTCACTTCAGATGAAGGCTAAGTGACAGGTTTCGGATAATTAAAGAAAAGGCACATTAACATCAACTACCCTAACTTGAAATGAATATGATTTTGTATCATGTCTTGCTGGTCCTCTTCTACCAATGTTTAATCCATCTCTTCCAAGTTATGAGCAAAAGTGTTTGTGATGGATATTTCTTCCAGGTTATAAGCAAGAGTATCTGACGGTTCTCACTGGGTACTAATGAGAAACTTAGAGAGTGTACGAAAATCAATATTGGCTGAAACTCCTTTACACTTCTGGTCTCCTCTGACTTTAAAATCACTCAAGTTACATACTTTGATACTTATTATTTTCTACAAATGCTTCACTTCCCATTACTTAATTGCATTATTTTGCTATGAACAATTAATTTGCTATGGGGTCTAGAAAAGTTTCAGCCCCCCTCCATACCTATTACTACACCAACCAAACATAAGTTGGTCTGACCTATCAGTGAGATCACACAGTCCACATGATAAACTCCATTTATATGTCTACTTCCTTCGCTCATAATTTTAGTTGATACACTATATTTTTATCTATTCGTAGCATTACTTCTACATATTTGGGTTTAGTTCGATGGGTTGAGCACATCCCCCGTGGGCAGCTTGACATCCATGGCTGCCACGTGAGGGGAACAAGGCTCTCAAATCATTATGAGCACTGTTACTGTTTCTGCCATCACCATTTGATAATAATTGAAACTCTAGAATCTCTCTGACAAAGACAACATTTCTCTTTACTACACTGTTCATGTTAAAATAAATTCATGCGCTCTAAAAACCTGTTTAGTTTTACATCACTTCTAATGTACAGAAACCACTCATGTGACAAACAAATACTATACAAACAAAATAAACTTACCTAAACACCACGGAACTTAACATGGCCTAAAGCCCTAAACTATCACCAGGTGTTATAAGATGAGGCGTTCATTGCCCATATTTAACAATGTATTAATAATTGTGAGAAACCCGTTGGGGTCTCTATTAGTCACGCATCATGAGCTGGTCAAAACAGGCTGTCGCGCGGCAACGCCACGCGTGGTTTCTAGTATAATTAGTATTATTAGAAAGATATTTGAATCTAGTTTTTTAATAAATTTATTCGAAGATACAAAAGTTGTACATATTTTCTACAAATCGAGTCAAACTTATGACACGAATATTAACGGTGACAAATAAAAAGGGACAGACTGAGTAGATGAAAACAGTAATACTAGTATATTCTGCTATCACACTGTTTGGTCTGAGAAAGAAAGCAGAGAGCATTTATTGTTTTCACACGAAGAAATGACCTGGGAGCGGTCTGTTGCAGCGTGCGTAGTGGACTCGAGTACTGGAGCTAGCACACATGTGGAGGAGCCCATGTGAGAACGTGTCAAGCACTCAAGCACCATGATAATGTGTATCTGTTCTTTCTTAGTACGAATATTTAAATCACAATGTTTATTCAACCATACCTCTAATTTATAATCCGATTGCACTTTTGTGTTCCTTACAATTAAATCTACAAATCAATGCTAATATTAATTATGCTTCGATGTAGAATATAATAAAAATATGTGGCCCCACATGGATTGCTCAAGCACTCGAATATTCAAATAACTGTATATATTAAACCATATGTCCAATTTGTAATCCAATTGAACCTTTGGTTCTCTACAATTAAATCTACAAATCAAGATCAATATTGGTTATGTTTTGTTGTAAAACTCTAAACACGAAAATTGTTAAGTATCTACTATATTGTATATTTTACAATTATTTTTGTAGAATCAGCTAGCCACTCAATAATATTTTTCTTTCATAACAAATCAGCATGTGACGCTTTTACAGCTAGCCGAACGAGACGTTGTGATTCCTCGTGAGCCCCGACATGGCCCACTCCACTATCACCGACGTGGTGTCTGTGCCGTCGTGGTGGATTAGTTGGACCGGGTGGGCAGTTGAGCACATGCACTCATCAATTAGCACGGTATCCTCACACAACATTGAGCTCAAATCATCCTTGCCATAGTCCTCATGATGGTGCTAGCAAAAAGGAAAATAAAAAATAAAAATATAGCACGATATCCAAACACTATCCTAGCTAATAGGTAGCTAGCTAATTGTTAACAAGCTAATATTAAATATGTACTGTTAGCTAGATAACTACTATCAGCTAATGGATCCAAACAGGACCAATAAAACTCAAAATCCTTCTCAAGAAAAGCACCACAATTTATGCAAATTCATTTATATAGATTTGAGCTATCAATAATTAAAAACAAGAGTAACTAATTAGCGACCAAACCCCGAACCTCGAACCTCGGACCCCGAACCCCAAACCTTGAATCTCAAACCATGAACCCCGAACCTCGAACGTCAAATTTCAAACCCCGAACTTTAGACCCGAACCCTAAACTTTAAACCCGAACCCTAAACCTCAAACCTTGAACCTTGAACCCTGAACCTCAAAACTCAAACCTCGAACCTCGAAACCTGAACATCGAACCTCAAACCTCGAACCCTGAACCCTGAACCTCGAACCTCAACCTCAACCTCGAACCCCAAACCTCGAACCATGAAACCAGAACCTTCAACACCGAACCTCAAACCTTGAATCTCGAACCTCGAACCTCAAACCTTGAACTTGAACCCCGAACCTCGAACCTCGAACCCCGAACCTTGAACCCTGAACCCAAACCCTAAACCTCGAACCCCGAACACCGAACCTCGTAGCTCAAACCTCACAACCCGAACCATAAACCCTAAACCCCAGAGCTAAACCCTAATAAACCTGAACTCCCTACACATTAAATTCCCTAATAACCCTAAGAACCCTAAATTCCCTAAACCATAAACCCTAATTATCCTAAATTCTCTACACCCTAAATTCCCTAATAAGCCTAAATTCCCTGAACCCCTAAATTCCCCAAACACTAAAAAACCTAAATTCCATGTAGTCCCTAAACCCTAAATTCTCTAAACCTTAATAACCCTAAATTCCCAAAAAACCCTAATAATCCTAAATTCCCTATATTTCCTAAACCATAAACCCTAATAGCCCTAAATTCTCTACACATTAAATTTCCTAAAATACCTAATAACTCTAAATTCTCTATAATCCCTAATAACACTAAATTCCCTAAACCCTAAATTCCCTAAACCCTAATAACCCTAAATTCCCTATCCCTAAACCCTAATAACCCTAAATTCCTTACACCCTAAAATCCCCAATAACCCTAAAAACCCTAAATTTCCTAAACCCTAGACCCTAGTAACCCTAAATTCCCACGTACCAGTACTGCGACCCCCTCATAACCCTAAATTCTCACGTACTAGTACTGCAACCCCATGTGCAATTACTATAACTCAACGTGGTCCAACAACACGTTCTAGGCCAACCTTCCGAAGCTCTCCTTCGACCTGCCAGGAAACACGAAGGCATTGGGCTTTGCGTCACAGGCGTCCGCCAACACCGTGTACATGGCATATAGGTTCGTGCTCTGTCACGAGGACTTCCTTAGCGACCAGTGCATTTGGTGCCTCGCGTTGCCTCGAGCTGGTCACCATCTGCATCGGATCCAGAGACACGACGGTGTACTATGGTCAGTGCCTGTTACGGTTCTCCGAGCGTGACTTTCTCTCTAGCTATGACAACTCCACGGACCTGGTGGTCGTATGGAACCTGAGCAGCGTGAGCAGCAGGAATGTCGACGCGTTCGTTAGCCTGCTCGGGTGATTTTTTTATGGCGTGCAATGGGATCGGTTTAGGCATGGTACACATTACATGATGTAGGATCTCTGACGACGAAGGGCTCATATTACAAGGTGTCCATATCGAACTGTTATTAATGAGGGAGAGTAAAATCTTGGACGATTGAAGGCGCATATGACATGGCGTCTAGATCAAATGGTTATTAAACAGGGATAGCCCCTTACGAAAAACTCGTTCGGTTGAAAAATTATGAATGATAAGCATATATTGATCCCGAAAAAGTAAAACATACAAGCACTCTGACAGGCAAAAGAATGAAAAATTATGAATGATAAGCATATATTGATTTTGGTAATTAATTTCTCATAATATATATTGCCATTTGCTAAAGAATCAGTATCATCATACATGCAATCTGAATGCAAGTCTATTAATACAAGTTTCATGTTCTAAACATGTACATAGTTCGAGTAAACTGTAGGGCAAAATATATGATTATCATTCTACGATAGAAGTAGTAATATAAGTTTATCATATCTAATTATATATTGATTTTAGAGTATATCCAAATATATGCATATTGTGTTAGAAAATGAATAAAGAGAAAAAAAACTTGTAAAGGTAAGTAATTTTTATTAGTTGTAGATATTAAACATGAACTTCTATTGTTTATTTATATCTTAAGATTGTAGCCCAAAGAGGTCATAAGGTCTGTGAGTGACAAGGAGTGAAACCAAAGCACTAGATTCATTCATTGCTTATTATTATTATTATTATTATTATTATTATTATTATTATTATTATTATTATTATTATTATTATTATTATTATTATTATTATTATTATTATTATTATTATTATTATTATTATATAACGAAACTCAGAGAGGCAGAGCTGGACTGAAGTCCTCATCAGATGCATGTCAGCGTCCGTTTATCATGCATGTGCCCATATTTATTATTACTGACTCATGGAGAAACAAGAGGCTGTTTAGTTTGTGAAATATTTTAGAAAAAGCTATCGAAGTATTTTCGTTATTATTTAGTAATTGGTGTCTAATCATAAATTAGTTAGGCTTAAAAGATTCGTCTCGTGATTTACAGCTAAACTGTATAATTAGTTTTATTTTTGTCTATATTTAATGTTCTATGTATGTGTCCAAATATTCGATGCGACGAGGAATTTTAAAAATTTTTAAAAAATTTTCGGAAACTAAACAGCCTAAATTAAAAAGGCAGTAGCTGGTAGCTGCTCGTGACGACATCCAGAACAATTCTTCGGCGTTGTTTAGTTCCCAAAATCTGCGTATCTTGAATTACTGTTTTACACTGTAGTAATTTTGTTTTTATTTGGTAATAATTGTCAACCATTAGTTAAATAGGCTCAAAATGTTCGTCTCGCAAAGTACAATAAAACTGTACAATTAGTTTTTGATTTTATCTACATTTAGTACTCTATGCATGTACCGGTATTTTGATGTGACGGAGATTTTTTTTTTGTATAGTGAAATTTGAGAATAAATTTAGGGAAGTAATTAAGGCCTTCGCCCTTGTTTAGTTCCCAATTCCTCCCTTCAAATTTTACTATGCAAAAAGAAGATTCCCCGTCACATCAAAATGTCGGTAAATGCATGGAGTACTAAATGTAGATGAAATTAAAAACTAATTATACAGTTTTGTTGTACTTTACGAAACGAACATTTTGAGTCTAATTAATCAATTTTTGAACAATTTTTTACACTAAAAAACAAAACGCGCTACAGTATTCCGACAGGAACAATGTAGCGCGCAGTGCCAAATTTAGGCTCCCAAATCGGCAACTAAACAAGGCCTTCGTGAAGAAGGAGATGGCCGCCGACGCCCAATAAATGACTGCCAGAAGCCAACCAGAAAAAGTGCAGCCTTAGCAGCCTTTCTAGTACATTGTGTCAGGGTTATTACGGGCTAAAACAACAATCATCACTATGGCATCCCTGTACATGACGGAAGTGAGCACGAATCTTCAAATCAATCTAAAGGTATTTCAGAGGGGATACGTGCGCCCCGATGCACACAAACATTTGGCGGCGCCTTGTCAAGCCCTTGTTTAGTTCTCAAATATTTTGCAAAATACAACTGTAGTACTACTGTACCACTTTCGTTGTTATTTAGCAATTATTATCCGATCATTGCCTAATTAGGCTTAAAAGATTCGTCTCGTGATTTACAACTAAACTGTGTAATTAGTTTTATTTTTTTATCTATATTTAATGCTTCATGCATGTGTCCAAATATTCGATGTGACGGAAATCTGAAATATTTTGCAAAATATTTTAGTAACTAAACAAGGGCAAGCCGAAAGACGCCGTATTTGCCACAGCCGTGATCATCATGCCAAGGATTTGCATGTTCGCTGCTGCCGTAGATGCCGAAAGTGTGCACATTCGCCGTGAAAGCATCTAGCCCCACTCGTGGGTTTCGATGATTGATGATAACCTATAACTAACATGTGTTTTACAGAAACAAGTTTGAGTTAGATCATGGTAATGGTGATTGTTTGGGCAATATGGTTTTCATGCCTCTATCGATGGAAATCGTTTCGGTTTTCAAAGGATTGACGACAAGATTAAGGACGGACTAGTTCTAAGTGTCGTTTGGTGATGGAGAGGCACTTAGAGTAGTTTATGACTTTATTTTTTCCTTTGGCCATACTATAAAGGGGGCATGAGCGGATAGCTTGACCTAGGTAAGACTAATGGTTTAGGTGTGGTGCACACTTATTAAACTTAGCACTAGGTAGCTCACGTGAAGTCTAAAGATCATTTGGAAGAAACTTTGTTCAAGTTGCATCACGATCTAAAATGGTTTAGGCCTTATTTCATTAATCGGACGTTGTCCTCGGTTTGACCGGATGCGTCCGGTTAGTGCAGTGGATAGCACAAGAAGGTGACGCGCGACCGAACGCTAGGGTTTGCCTGACTGGATGCGCAGTTTGCAAGGTCTAATGTCAGAGGGCTCTGGAGCAGTGACCGGACGCAACTGTGTTTGACCGAACGCTGCTTTAGGCGAGTCTGGTCGAGTACAGAATCTACGTAGAGAGGTATTTCAGAGATTGGACACGTCCGGTCAACACAAATCAGACTCTGCGGGCGTCCGGTCAGTCTGCGCAGTTTGAATTGAATTTGACCGTTGGCCACTGACCGGACGCGTCCGGTCGTAGCGACTAGTGCGTCCGGTCAACACGAAAAATGCTGAGTTGGCACATAACGGTTGGAATTGTGTGAGGGGCGTATAAATACTTCCCCTACTCGTCCATTTAAGATCTCTTGCTCATTTGTTCAGCTGAGAAACACCATTGAAGTGCAAGGGAGTGCAAGAGCCTAGTGAGGAGATTGTGATTTGAGAATACAAGATTAAGGACCTTATTAGTGCATAAGGAGTAGCAAGTGTGCATCCACCCATCTCACATGGTCAAGTGAGAGTTCTTGCTTCTTACTCTTGGTGATCTCCATCACCTAGACGGCTCAGTGGTGATTGGAGACTTGGTGATCATCCGGCGGAGCTTGTAGATGACCTAACTCGTCTTGTGAGCGGTTTTGGACGATTCACTGCGACAGAGTGTTAAAGAATCAGCTCGTAAAGAGCACTTGATACTTGCACGGATCAAGTGGGAGCTACACCGTTGCGCAGGTGCTCCAACGTGGACTAGTGGAGAGTGACGACTCTCCGATACCTCGGAAAAATATCACCGTGTTCCTTGCCCTTTACTTTCAAGCATTTCAATTCTTACAACTCTACATTCCTAGAATTGTCATGTTAGAATAGGAATTGGAACCTAAGGTGTAAAATATTTTACTGGTAGAATCACTAAGAACACACTTAGGCGCCGAGAGGTGAACATAGGCCAGTAGGATTTAATTCTTACCTTAAATTTTAGAAAAGCCTAATTCACCTCCTCTTGGGCATGATCCTTTCACGTCGGGCTGCCATTTCTGCCGGACTGCCGCGCGTCGTCATGGATGTGTGTCAGGACTCTGCCATATGGGACCAGGAACAAGCTAGCATTGGCCTCGGTCTACAAGAGGCAGCGGTGGAAGCCAAGGGAGCCATCGAACAAAATATCAGAATCGTCTACTTTACCTTTATTGTCCATCTTCTTCATCCTCCTCTATTGTTCAACTCCCCCAAATCCTCCCTCTCTTGTACCCGGATCTTCTAGAACCCTCTAGCGTCTTTCTCCTAGCTCCGATTCCCCTGCTTTGCTGCCTTCCCCAGATTCTATCTCTATTGTATCGGATATTACTACTGGTGTTGATTGATCGGAGTTGAAGTGATCCCTGTTCTATCATTTAGAAGGTGTGTGCTGCTTACAATTCGTATCGGAGCCGGTCGATTCTCGGCATCGCCATGAGTCCGCTCGACGCCAAGCTCATTCTCGACGCTCTAGACAAGCTGTTCGATGACTTCGACACTCGGTGGGAGCGCCGCTTCTCCGACACCCAGGCCGCGCCTGAGACCTCTCGGGTCGTTTCCGCTTTGACCCTGGCTGCGGACGTCGGAACTGCCGTCGTTGCCGATGACTAGGGCGGTCTGTTCGGTGGAGACGACGACTCCATCGCCACGGATACAGACACACCAGTGGTGGCTGACAACTCGGGAGGTCTCTTCGAAGGGTACAACGTCTCCATCGCCTCCGTGCAGATTCGCAACGAGCTCGGCTTCACCTCCAACATCACCATCGCGCTGCCCGTTGTCGTCCACGAGCCCGCTCCTGCTCCTGACGCCATCTCCTCCAACCTCGACGTCGTCTTCGACTCTGAGTTCTCCAGCGGTGATAGCGATGCTGTCTCCACCGATGAGCCCGGTCCCGAGCCCACAGTGGCCTGCGCCGAGGCCGATGGCCCCACCTGGTTGATGCCGTGCCTCCGCGAACCCATCACCAGCTCCGCGTGCGTCTTCCCTGGGGATCCAGACCCTTGCGGTAGCGTCATGTCTGAGACAGAGGAGACCTGCCAGTCCCAGCACACCCTCGACCGCCTGAGCCTTCTTCCCGACACGCTCCTCCGCAACATCGTCTCCCGCCTTCCGATCAAGGATGCTGGGCGCACGACAGTGCTTTCCCGTCGCTGGAGGCCTCTCCGTGTCGCCCCATTTGTCTCGCTGGTTTGCTTCGACCCCGTCCTCCAGATGCGATTCCCTGTGTTCCTCGACATCAACGACGTTTGCGAGGACGCCGCCGCGGACGAGCTCGTCAGCCACACAACCCAGGGGGGAAATCTCACTGTCGAGTCCCGGCGCCACGGTCGCGGCGCATGTCACCGAAGGCGGCCGCCACGGCTCGTGGACGACGGTCACCGTCCTTGGCCTCGAGCTCGTGCGATGCTGCCGCAACCTGGTGCGGTACACCATCGAGTCCGCGCACCTCCTCACCGACATCGCAAGTATGCTCGCGAAACTCTTGGCGTCGTCCGTGGCCGCACCCTCATCGCCAGCTGCGGCGGCTCTGCTCGCGGAACTCTTGGCGTCGTCTGCGGCTGCACCTTCATCGCAAGCTGCAGCGGCTCTCGCGCCAACTGCGCAGCCATGGATGACTCCATGTTCGTGACTGCGCGCGCCTCCAACCTCACGGGCGAGGAGAACGTGCTTGTGGCGACTTCCCCAGCAGAGTACAAGCGCCAGATTCAGGAGCTCGGGAAGCTGTCTTCGATGTCGCCCGAGGCTGCCACAGCAGAGGATGAGGCGGACTCACGGGCGAAGTTTCTGAAGGGGGCGTACAAGTACAGGTTTGTGTCTAGCTTTAAGTCCTCCATGCCTGAGGCAATGTTGGAGGCCACCGTCCGCCGCATCTCGGAGCTCAAGGTGGAGCCGAAGCGGAGGCTGCTCTTCCACCTCCGCCCCGACGAGTACGTGTTCTCCGCCATCCCGTTCGGCTGCCACGTCGGCTCCTATGGGCTGGAGTTCAGGCTGGCTGTTGAGACGACGCAGGTCGCACGTCAGGAGGCTGCGTGCTGCGGGTTCCTCGTACCCGCCGAGTCAGAGCAGCTCCTCGTGGCCAAATCCACCGCTGCGGGGAAGTCCGAGCTGCACGCCACCGTCATCCTCGCGCGCGCCCCTGGAAATGCTCCGCTTCGGCCCCATCGAGTGCGTCCTCCGCGCCGTCCCGCTCGGTGGCTACGACAGCTCCCTCGACGACGATCCAGAGTTTGGCGTCACCTACTTCGACGCACCGCTCATCCGAGCCGCCGGTCGCGTTGGCAAGGCACCCATAGCGGCTGCCGCACTGCGCGCCGATGCGTTAGGCGCAGCAGGTGGTGGGCGGTTGGCTTGGGTGGTGACGGTGAGGTCAGCGCAGGCCACATGTTCGACAGTTCGTCTGGTCGGCGACCTCAACTTCGCCGACATCCCCGTCGCCGCGTTCTAGGAGGACGTGGTGCGCCACTGGGGCAATGACAACCACGGGCTGGCTCTGATGCCCTGCACATACTTCCTCCGCCTCGCCCAGGGCGGCAAGCTCTCCAACGGCAGACTCGGCAAGTTTGGCGTCATCACGCGCAAGGCGCTCAAGGCAGTGCGGGGAACGCGACTCCCCGACGCGACGTTCGACTACCTGGAGCTGGAGGGCTTCGCGTTCGCGAACAACGGCGACTCCGACAAAGATGTTTGTGAACAGCGACGTGTCCCAGCTGCTGTTGTGAGCGTGTTTGCCTTCGAAATCCTGCTGCCGGTGCTCGTCTCGGGTCAGCTCATGCCCGAGCTCGGCACGGCCTCCGGCGTTCTGCTCAGTCAGGAGGATGTCCTAGTGCGCGAGCACGACATGGCGGACGTGCACGAGCTCGACCCCGACGTGCTCGTCTCCGTCGACACTTCCATGGAGATGAGTCACTTCGCCATCGCGTTCGCACTGGACGTGCTTGTCTATGACGTTGCTATCGTCGAACTACTTCGTGCGCACTTCGTCAAGTCAAGCCGACAGCTGTACACATGCAAGGCCCAGTTCAGCACGGGAGAGGAGTTGATCAGCCTCACCATGCACCGCTACTTGTTCCGCATTGTTGGCTTCTACATCACCTCTAGAAAGCTCCGCATCGACTCTACAAGCCAAGCGGCAGCGTGGTGGCAGGGCTGCCTTTCCACCAGCGCGGGATCAAGCTCGGCAAGGCCTCTGGCACTATGCACAGCAAGGAAAGCGTCATGCTGGAGCTCCCGACGGAGTGGAGGATGGACGCTGCAGGCTGGCATTGGCGAGCTGGACATGGACGCATCTTTGTCAACCTGTTGCACAAGCATGCCATGGCAGTCGATGCAAGGTCACCAAAGATGAGTGCTGCGGCTTGAGGGCAAGCCGCATTTGGGGTGGAAAATGTCAGGACTCTGCCATATGGGACCAGGAACAGGCTGGCATTGGCCTCGGTCTACAAGAGGCAGCGGTGGAAGCCCAAGGGAGCCATCGAACAAAATATCAGAATTGTCTACTTTACCTTTACTGTTCATCTTCTTCATCCTCCTCTGCTGTTCATCTCCCCCAAATCCTCCCTCTCTTGTACCCGGATCTTCTAGAACTCTCTAGCGTCTTCCTCCTAGCTCCGATTCCCCTGCTTTGCTGCCTTCCCCCGATTCTATCTCTATTTTATCGGATATTACTACCGGTGTTGATTGATTGGAGTTGAAGTGATCCGCGTTCTATCATTTAGAAGGTGTGTGCCACTACAGAGGGAGTAGTTTCTTATAGTGGGGAAAAATGAGAGTCGAGAGAAAAGGGAGGACCGGCGATCCTGCGGCGACACAGGGCAGCGCACCCTCGTCGACGTCAACCAGGATACCAGACTCGCCTGTTCAGGAGTTCGGTTCACCTCCGCGGTCACGTACCCCTCTCCTGCGTCAGGGCCCGGGAGTTAGCCACCCAGCGTCGGGAGGACGGCGTGGCGCATGGAGAAGCTTCCAGGTGTCGAAATCGCGGCTATGGCGGGCTGTGGAGCTGGTTGTAGAACTCGAATCCTGCAACCCGTCGGAGGACGAAGAGGATATAGAAGACTTCTGGGGACAACTCTGGTTTATCCCCAAATCGAAGCCTTCCCTGCCTCGTTCTAGGGTTAGGGCGAAGAGTGGGGAGAGCCTGGTCTGGATCAGGCAGGATCTATGGCGCGCCAAGGCCTTCTCCCCCGCTGATTGCTATCTAGTTGGAGAGAGCGACACCTGGGTTCAATCGCCCCAGCAGTTGAAGTTTGCTGAGCTGTTCTAGGGAGAGGAGAAGAAGCGAAGCTTAGCTCAGGTCATCAAGGAGGCGATGGCGGGTCACGGTAGAGGAAGAGGACCAAGGCCGCGCAGCCCTGAGGATGACTGGGAGAGGTGGGGTGGAGGGGGTTGGAACCAGTATCAGTTCTCGCCGCTGCCGCCGCTGCCGTAGTTCTTCAATCAACCTCAAGCGCCACCGTTCGGCTTCTACCCTCATCATCCCCCGCCTGCGCCACACCCTCTCTAGTCGGGCGTCAACAGGTCTGAGGGTCCGAGGCCCAGAGGGGGCGGGTTCCAGGGGAGAGGAAGGGGGCGATAGCAGCAGCCTCCCAGGCAGCCCCAGAACCAGGCTTTGAAACAACCGCAACAACATAAGGAACCAGCTCGAGAGGAAATTCAGACAGTGGATGAAGAACACCAACCAGCAACAGTTGAGAGTATGGATGAATCGGTGAAGGAGGGTAACCTGAATGTTGTCTGCTTTAACTGTGGACAGGTAGGACATTTTAGCTCAGCCTGCAGGAGACCCAGGGTCTGCTTTATCTGTAGAAGCTCTGAGCATGTGGTTGATGTCTGCCCTGTGTGGAAGAAACCAAATCAGCCAGCCCAATATTTTGGCAGTGCAAACAAAGGATTGGGGTTTCTCTACATTGATGTTGAGGAAAGTGAAGAAAGATTCCAGCATTGGATGGGCTTGGATAATTTTGGACTGATCACAATATAAGAAGGTGATATTGATGAAGGTGTTCTGGAGAATCTGAGAGAGCTCTTTGATAAGGACTGGGCCTGGCAATTGAAGAAAGCTGATGAGTACAAATACATTGTGAGGTTCCCTCCAGACAGGAAAGTAGAGAAGTTGGTGATAGGAAAAGCTTCTGTGTTTGATCTCAATAGACCAGGAGTTGTTGGGTCTCTTAGTGTGTGGAATGGGGAGATTGAGCCTGTGGGTACTCTAGCTGATGTTTGGGTACAGATTCAAGGCATTCCTCCTAAGTGGGTCGACTGGAAAACGCTTTGGGAAGTCTCTTCAAGCATTGGCAGGATGGTGGAGGTAAACTGGCAATTACTGTTCAACAGCTTCTTCAGTTCAGTTAGAGTCAAGATACAATGTAAAGATCCAACAAAGATCCCTGTAGAAAGGTTGCTAGTCTTCAGAAATAAGATCCACTTGGTGATGTTTACCCCAGAAGGCTATGTACAGAATGGAATCCCCTCAGAAAATGGGTCTGACAAAGGTGGTGGAGGAGAGAAAAAAGATGAAGATCCTCGCATAGATGATGACTTATCTGACACAGGACATGGTGAAGATGAAGGTGATAAAAGCAACGATCAGAATAATAAGGATCAGAACAATAGTCAGGGGCAGTTGTCTACAAATGAGCAGGGGAGCAAAAATACACCGGGTGGATCCAAGAATGTTAAACGACTGCTGCAATTTGACCTGGATGAGATGGGTGATCAGATACAGACGATGGAATGTGCCAATCTCTTAGGGGCTATGGAGTTAGATGAGGAGGAAGCTGTAGCGGAAGAAATTGATCTGCCTGTGGAATCTATGGTTCAAGATGATGAGGAATCTTCTCAACTACCTGAAGAATGGGTGTTTGATCTTACAGAGCAACGGAAAGAATTTCAGGTGGGATTATCTGAGTCGGGCCTTAATCCATTAGTCGGAGATGGTAGAGGAAAGGCTACACCGTTGGTTCACAAGGACACGGAAGGTGGCCGTGAGGAACCCATATATAATATATCGTCTGATGAGGACAGTAACAAGGAAACTCAGCTGAAGAAGTTACAGAAAGGGAAGAAAGGTGGGAAGAAACAACAGTGGGGTCCTATCATGCCAGTTAGAAGAAGCTCGAGGAACATGGATAATGGGAGGACAATGCTGGAGAAAGCCCAGGAAACCAAAAGGAAGTGGAATCTTGATGACAATTCAGGTAATTCATCTAAAATCTCTAAACCTCTTTTGATTTCGGTTGCTAAGGATATTGGCCTAGATATAGGGGATGGAGATCCCAAACTGTTAGATGGCATGGTTCAGCTTGACTGTGGTAGGATTGCTAACAGCAAGCACATTTGTAAGCATCCTAGTTGTTGTAAAGAATTGCCTCCTGGAAAAGAGCCAATTCTTGATGTCCCATCTAGTAGTACTAATGTCCAAAGTAATAATTCTGCTGAGCAGAATGGAAATTCTGAACCTGCAGTAGATGAATCAGAACTAGGCTGGTCCATGGTAGGCCCTAAGAAAAAAGGTAGAAAAAATAACAAATGATAGGGCTGCTTTGGAATATCAGAGGTTTGGGTAAAATTGACAGAGTACCGGCTCTTAGAGGTAGAATTAGGGATCACCATGTAGATTTTGTAGGTATCATGGAAACTAAGAAAAATAGCCTTACTGATGGGTTGTTAAGATCCCTAACTTGGAATGTTACATTTAATTGGTTTAATTTGGAAGCCAAAGGCTCAGCGGGAGGAATCCTGGTGGGATCGAATTCAGATCTTTTTAATATGATGGTAGGAGATGTCTTAACTTTCTCTGTTAGCACCTTGCTAACCTGTAAGAGAACTGGCTTCTCTTGGAAGTTTATTGTAGTCTATGGTCCTGCCTATGATGAACAGAGACAAGATTTTTTGGATGAGTTAGATTCTGTCATGTCTAGCTGGCAAGGCCCTCTCCTCATTGGAGGTGATTTCAATTTGGTTAGGTTCCTAAGTGATAAGAGTAATAGCTGTATTGATCATAGGTGGGCAGATGGGTTTAATAACTGGATAGATAAGTGGGGACTGTTAGAGCTGAATGCTATCAACAGGAAGTTTACTTGGACTAACAATCAAGATCCCCTGATTTTTTTGAAAATTGATAGGATCTTTGTCTCCACGGAGTGGGAATCTGCCTTTCCTTTAGCTAGTGTTAAAGCTTTAGAGAGATTACCTAGTGATCATAATCCCCTGCTGCTCAATTCCGGTGATAACGTGAGTTTCGGTAAGAAGAGATTCTGCTTTGAAAAATGGTGGCTAGAAAAAGATTCTTTTAGGGCTATAGTAGATAAAGCCTGTAACACCCCTTGCCCTCAGGCTAAGAGCATTGATAGGTGGCAGTTTAAGGTTCAGAATTTGAGAAAAATGGTTAGGGGGTGGGCTGCGAATGAAGTAGCAGCAATGAATAAAACTAAAGCTGCTTTGATGGAGAAGTTCAGTAAACTAGATAGCTTAGCGGAAACAAGAGAGTTAAATGTAGAAGAAACATATGAGCTGAGAGCAGTAGAAAAAGAGTTAGAACACATTTGGGCTTTAGAAGAAATCAAGGCGAGACAGAGGTCCAGGGATAGGGATCTCCTGGAAGGTGATAGAAACACTGCTTACTTTCAGGCTATAGCAAATTATAGAAGTAGGAAAAAGAGAGTTGAATGTCTAGAGAGTCCTAATGGTCTTGTCTTTGACCAGAAAGGTATGATGGGTATAGCTGTGGACTTCTACAAAAACCTTTTTGCTAAAGAACCCGAGGTGCCGGTGAAGCTAGGTTTGTCCTTCTGGGATGAGAAGGACAAAGTGTTCGCTGAAGAAAATAGTGCTTTACTAGCGCCATTTTCGGAAGAAGAAATTAAAAACGCGGTGTTTAGTTGCTATCCTGAGGGGGCTCCAGGACCTGATGGGCTCCCCTTCTTATTTTTTCAGAAATTCTGGGATCTAATTAAGAAGGACCTGGTAGATATGTTTGTTGATTTTCATGAAGAAAATTTGGATCTATATAGACTTAATTGTGCTTTAGTCACCCTGATTCCTAAAGTAGGAGATGCCACTAATATGAAACAGTTCAGGCCAATTAGTTTACTCAATTGTAGTTTCAAGATTTTCTCCAAAATTTTAACCCTTAGGTTGTCAGCTGTAGTTCAAAGAATTGTTGCCCCCACGCAGTCTGCTTTCATCAAAGGTAGATACATCCTAGAAAGTGTTGTAGTGGCTCATGAAATTGTGCATAGTATCAATAAGTCTGGAGAAAAAGGTGTGGTTCTTAAACTTGATTATGAGAAAGCATACGATCGAGTTAGTTGGAACTTCCTTTTTGATATGCTGGAATCTAGGAATTTTGATGCTAAACTGATTAATTGGATTAGACAAATAGTTGTGGGGGGTTCTATTGGTATTATGCTCAATGGTGAAGATAGTTCTTATTTTAAGGCTGGGAAAGGTCTCAGGCAAGGAGATCCTCTTTCCCCTTTCCTTTTTAATCTAGTTGGAGATGGGCTGACTAAAATGTTAAATAGAGCCAACAGTAAAGGTTTGACAAAAGGGCTTCTGGATAATTTTAGACCTGGGGGTATTATTTCCCTGCAATATGCGGACGACACCATTTTATTCTCTAAGGCTGAGGAATCAACCTTAAGGAATTTAAAATGTGTGCTGATGTGGTATGAGCAGATCTCTGATATGAGAATTAACTTTCACAAAAGTGAGTTGGCGCCTCTTAATCTAGAAATAGATGAAGCACATAGGTTGGCCCATGTTTTCTCTTGCCCCCTAGGTTCTTTTCCTATCAATTACCTAGGGGTTCCTTTGCATTATGACAATTTAAGTAGGGATGACATTCAGCCCTTAGTAGATAAGATGTTGAAAAGGTGGCTGGATGGAGAGGTAGATTGTTATCTTTGGCTGCTAGGGCCATGCTTCTGAAAACTTGTCTTGCAAGTATTCCTGTCTACCTGTTGTCTTTTATTAAATTTCCCAAATGGGCCATTAAGTTGATGAATACTCACATGGGTAACTATCTCTGGAATGATTCTGTAGAAAATCACAAGTATCACTTAGCTAATTGGGAATTAGTGTCTATGAGTAAAGAGCAAGGAGGTTTAGGCTTACCAAGTCTTAGAGATCTCAATATTAGTTTATTAGCTTCTTGGCTAAAGCGGTACAACAAGGACAAAGAAAAGCTTTGGAAAGAGCTCATAGACTTTAAATATGCTACTGCTAAGCCGAATATTTTTCTTTTCGATACTATAGATGCTTCTAGCTTTTTTAAGGGCTTTATGTGGGCTGCTCAAGTAGTAAGAATGGGGTATAAGTGGAAAGTAGGGAATGGCATGAAAATTAGATTGTGGGAAGATAACTGGTTGGGCTCCTCGAGCCTAGCCATTCAGTTTTGGCCTTTGTATAGGATTGTTAATGAGAAAGGAAAAACTCTAGCTGAGCTTTGGGATGGAGTTAATCTAAAGTGCACGTTTAGAAGGACTGTCTCAGAAGAGCTTTATCAGTCCTGGCTGGACATTATTGAGTTAGTCTCTACTGTTTAGTTTACTAATGAAGAAGATGAAATGATCTGGCAATTTAATTCTTATGGTATTTACTCTTCTCAATCGCTCTATAAGATCATCAACTTTAGAGGTATTAAGCCAGTGCATGTTTATGCTATTTGGAGTATCAAGGTTCCTCCGAGAGTTCACTTCTTTCTCTGGTTAGTCATTAAGAATAGAGCTTTAACAAGAGACAACTTAGCGAAAAGGAGAAAGGTAGAGGATGAGTGCTGTCTTTTTTGCTCAGAGAAAGAAACCATTCACCATGTTTTCTTTGAATGTGTGGTTGCTAAACAATGTTGGAATATAATGTCTGATATACTTGGTAGTAGAGTAGGCGATAATATGTGTGATGTTGGTAAATTCTGGTTAAGCAATAAGAAACATGTGCTGGTTAATATAGTTTCTTCAGCTGTCATTTGGTCTATCTGGAAACTAAGGAATGATTTATGTTTTTAGAGGCTTGGTTGGAGGAGCATGGAAATGCTCTTTTTCAGGGTGGCTGGGCTACTTTCGAATTGGAAAATCCTTTTTTTTTTTTTTTTGCGACGAAAGAAGAATTATATTATATGATAGCTGGGTACATCAACACATTACAAGCACTCTGGATTACAAAATAGTACCCACGCTGTGAAAAGCACAACTCAAAACCTAACCTGTTAAAAGCTTTGCAGTATGGATGACCGCACAGGCAAACACTCGGCAAATGGCCTGAGAACAAATGCCCAACGAACAACGGCCAACATTCCTGTAGGCGGAATTGAGGAACTTCTTCTTTCTGGTGTCTTCCTTCTTCTTCTTTCTGCCACCGAAGAGTGAGGAAGACTGATCTGAAAATTATTCTCCCTAGTCCTTCATCGTGGCCAGATCTAACCACAACAAAACGGAGAAAAGACCGGAGAAAATTATTCCATGACGGCGACATCATCTCCGCCTTGATGCCGTCGTCCGGAAACCAAAGTCTCCATGTCGTCATGTCGATGAAGATGCTGACGCCGATGTCGTCGCCCTCATCTTCAACGGAGCCGCCATGGAGAAGACGATTCCACCCTTCTCCTTCACCGTCGACAGAGATGAGGAGAAGGAGGAGATAAAACTCCAGTACCAAGTAATTTGGCATGGAGAGACGCTAACCCTAATGACTCGATTTACTGAGAAAAACTTATTAAAAACAATGGATCCCCACTCCCTTCAGCCCCCGGCGAGATGCCGGAGGAGAAGGGAGGGGGACCAGCGGTGGTGGACGACGGGGGCGGCTGCTGCTACGGCGGCGGCGGCGCTAGGGCGCTAGGGCGAGACGCTGACTCGTGGCACCAGGCCTGGAACTGGACTGGAAGGGGAGGGAGGGACTCGAATTGGAAAATCCTGTGCCCACCCGACAAGAGAGACTTGCTGGAGGAGTACATCAGCAAAATCAAGGTGGAGGCTGGCAGGATTCTTTGGCTGCCGTACAAGTGACTGATCACCAACTGAAGGTTCACAGAGGTGATACTGGAGTGAAGGCCTGGGGTGATCCTGGAGTGATGGCCTGGGGAGATCGAAGCTGGGAGGACCTGAAGCTTGACAGGGGCGTTCCCTGGTGGAGGGCGCTGAATGCTTCGCTGGATCAGGCTTGAGGCCTCATGTGGTTTCGCCAGCTGTTTAGCTCCCTAGTTGTTCGTGTCTGCTTAGCCTGATGTTTTCGACAGCTTCTAGCTTTCTGGTAGTTTGTGTTTTGGTCTTGGGTTATGATCTGTCCAGGTGGACAAACCTTGGTGATCTTAAAACTCCTGTGCTGTAATGACTTATGGTCTTTTGGTTAATGAAAGGCCGGGACTATCGCCCTCGAATTCTAAAAAAAAAAAGGTGTGTGCCACTAACAATGTGTCGTGTTGCCAAGCCACCGCACGCATGCCTTCGTCGTCCGGCTGTCGTGCGTGCTGCAGAGCCGCCGCACGTACGCCCAAGCAGTGTCACCGTCATTAGCACAGGACATGGCTGATCTCTAGGCATACGGTTGCCGCCGTTGAGATGGCTGTCGGCGCCGTCATCGTTGTTCTGGCGTCATCGGGCTCACCGGCTAGCCGTGAATGCATATGGATCTACGCCACAGCCATGCACAGATATAAGGCAAGATAATCAAAACATATAAAGAATCTCACCTTCGAAATGACCGGCCATGACGTCGCTGGTGACGGATGGCGACGGTGTGTGCGCCTGTGCGGGGTTCTGGGGATGTTCGGCTTGCCGGAGATGATGACGTGCTCGCCGGAGTCCATGAACTGCTTGACGATGAGGCTGACAGCGAGGGGGGTCGACGACGTCGCCGCCTTGCTTGCCGACGATGCGTGCGTGCAGCCTGGCAGTGTGGGATGGAACAGAGCGGCGGCGTGCTGGTGCTTGCGCGTGTATGCTGTGCGCAGCCTGGCGGCGGTGGTGTGGAGATGGAACTGTGTGTGCGACTAGCTAGTAGGGGGCGGCATCTTGAAGGTAGAGTCCGTCCATCGGTCCATGAGAGGGAGGAGGTGCTTCCCTTTTATAGACAGGAGCTAGGGTAGCAGGCTGAGGCGGTGGCAAGGAGCGCGGCGCCGCTGGTCAGTTGGGAAGGAGACTCGCCCGGCCGTATCGTCCGGCATGCGTTCCTGCTCCGCGCGCGACCGACGTTTATTTGAAATTTGAACAGGAGTTATCTGCTTGGCGAGCCTATCTCATGAAACATTCAAACGATTACACAATGTCACTGATCAGTGGCTCAACTTGGAGATCACCGTGGCGTACATGCACATAGACTATCGAGGAGAGAGTATTTGTTTGAATTTATCAGCACCGCCTATTTTGAAAATTGGGGCCGTGCTCTCAGGGAGGGGCTTCTACAAGCACCGGATATTCTGCCGCCTTTGCATGGTGCATGTTGGGCATTGGGCAAGTCATGATATGTGCCGCAACAATCTTTTGTATTTGTACACGTATTTATACGCACACATATGCACAGCCAGTCAAACAAGTCACGTGCATGCATCTTCTTGTAGGGATTAATTGGCTTGTGCATTCAGCCATTTCAGCCATGAAACGTGCACATACTCTGTAGTATGTATCTATACCTAATATTTAATTGTGAAAATTTCTACGCTCCTTTTTTGTTTCCACCTCTAATTTATGTCTGCCCGCACAAAATAAATTGTATTCGGACTGGGACTCAACACAGCCCGCCGTTAGTCTCCTGGAGTCCTTGTCGCCTCTGCCCACCCGACGCACGCATCGCACAAGTTCTGATTTTGTTTCTTTTGTCCACCCAGTCCGCTTCGTCCTGTACACCGAAAGCCTCCTCTGATCTGATTGATGACTCCTATACAAAATCCAATGGAACAAGAGCAAACTTCTATCTACACTTGTCGTTCCTTCCCAGGTATATAGTACGCACCCATATCTCCTGATCTCCTTTCCAAAATTGAATGCAGCCCGCACTCGACACGACCTGGAACTCAGCAACAAACCAAACCAAATCCAGATTTCAGTTTTAGTTCAAAATAAACTCACATACCAAATTGTTGAAAATCACATAGCAATACCAAATAGAGGCCATCAAGAAAGTCGAGGACAAAATCGACATGGAGCGGTATGATCTGGGCCTCGAGCACAAAATCAACATGGATCGGTATGATCTGGGCCTCAACACCGGCAGCGCGCGGCAAGGGCAGCAGCCGGCTGCACGTGACCATGATGACAGGTTAACCTCGAGAGCGCAGCGGTCTTGAACCTCTGCGAGATGTGTGCTTCATGGTGTGGGCTTACCGACCTGATCGGAGAAGGGGTCGCGCGGAAACCATAGTCTGGAGAACTCAGTGTCGCGTGGTGACGGTCTACGGGCACTCATTGAGCTAGCTGGAATAGCATACGTCCATGTGAACGCACCTTTGACTTGTACACACCCGCCCCGCCCCTGCTTCTTGTCAGGCACAAGCAAAAGCATACGGAACCTTTTCATTTACAGATAACAGATTAACTGCCTGGTTGCACACATAATGACATTAATATATGCATACAATTATGGCTTAGGCTATCCGCACTCATGGTCCTCTATATTCATCCTCTATACGTCCTAGTCAGCAAGATTCTCTCCTCTATACTCAATTCTCCCGCACCCATCCATCCTCTATATCATCCTCTATCCACTCTATCTACTGTGGGACCCACTTGTCACTTTATCTAAATATATCCATGAGTGATCTAGTTTTGAAGGATTTATTGAGACGAATTTAATGGTGCAATCGGAATTTAATTTGGATTTTTGGTTTGTGAGTTATAGCATTTTTTTCCTTGGTTTAGCTAGTAGGGCCCGCCACTGCGCACTATAGAGTAAACACTATACTACTCTAAATATAGAGTGAGAGAAAGGATAGAGTATCGTTTTAGAGTATCCAGTGCAGCAGTTTTTACTCTATATTCATACTCTAAAGTTTTAGAGTATCATTTAGAGTACGCCACTGCGGACAGTCTTACGTTCCCGCTTTCCGTCGGTATAGGTTGCCCTAGTAGGCTGGCCGTTCTAATCTATTCTACTATAAAAGAGCGAAGGAATTAAAAAACACTCGTTACCAAAAAAAAATACTTTACCCACCCTATTAAGAACACTTAGATGATTAAGTATCTTTAAATCTAACGGTATATGATGATCTGAAGGTGGGCCATCCATGCAAACGCAAGATCTTACGCGTTCCTGCCATGTAAAATCTTATGGTCTCCCGACTTCGCGCTGATTATTTTCACCACACCACAGCCTACCCGCCACCTATACCTGCCCGCTCCCATCCCACCGCCATCTCAAGCATTCTCGGGTGACGGTTTCCTCGTTTGCGCCGCCTCTCCTTGTTCATGTCTATCCACGCGGATGCTCTTCCCTCCCCGTCCGCCACACATACATCCTCTTCCTCCCCATCCACCACGAGCCTCTGACACCACCAGAGCTGCCACACGACTCCACGACCAGCGCGGCCACTAGGCAAGGGCGAGGAGCCAAATGTAGACGTGGGGACGAAGGGGCGGAGGAGGCATGCTCGCCGGCAAGCCACGGCGTCGCACTCCCTCCCAATCCACGCTAGACACGGTAAGAAAGGTACACATTTACATTTTTTTTTTCCAATCAACGCTGGCCTATAGCGCCCTTCCCATGTAGTTGCAGTGCGCATCATGGGCGTCCCCGACGCCCTCGATGCCTAAGATCGCATCATCCACACCCTGACGGCGCTGTGCCCTAGACAACGAAGGCTGCTGGCATTGTAGATCCCCGATCCCGTATTCTCTGCTCTTCCAGAGACGCCAGCAACTATCTCCATCCACAACATATATTCTGTAGTCCCTTTTAGTTTGTTGCATGCAGTATGAACCAGTGTAGTTCATATATTTTCCCTTGTTGCAGTTTTTGTCGAATAATGGAATCTACGAGTTCTGGAATTGGTTTGATGACAGCCTGACATGACATGACATGACATTAGGTACAGCCTCTAATTGATTGTTGCCCCTCTTCTTTAGTATACCGTATTGGTCGTGTGATTGATTGCACTCTGTATATGACATTGTTACATTGACTTCTGGAATATATTTGGTGGTATGTAAATAAAGGGACACTTCACTGTCTTGTTGTCTACTTCCGTGCCTAAATAATTGTTGTTTTTGTTCCCCAAGAAACAACTTTGACTAAATATAAATAAAATAATAATAGTATTTAGGGTACAAAATTAGTAATATCATTAGATAGATCATAATAAATTTATTTGGAGAAACAAATATTGCACGCATTTTTAGTCAAATTTACAACACGAAAACAAGAAAAAAAACAGTTATTTATAGACGGATGGAGTACTCTAAAACGTGACTAAAGTATTTGAATGATCTACTAGGTTGGTAAATTATATCTTAACATCCCATGGTGTGTGGCGACAGTTTATGTGTTCATAACTTCAATTCTTTTATGCAAATGCTTCTTGGACAACTTATCACTGCACATGTTATATATGATTTCATTCACCTTTTTTCTCTGTTGTTTTAAATAATCTGTTATGTTGTTTCTATTTCCCACAGAAACAGGATTGCTTCTAGCTACTTCAACCTACTTATTTTGTGAGCTGTTTGTTTTTCTTTCCCATCCTGCCTGTTGCTCGCGGATGAGCCGGCCCTTGCCACTTGTATACATATAAACCTTTAAACTCTTCTCATTTATGAGGAAATAGGGCTGACCATGGGCCAAGGAGTTAGCATTCACTGAGGTACAAATGTAGTCCATAAATTATTTTTCCATAGTTCCTATCATATATAAGTGCCTGAACTTTGACATCTTTGCCACTTGTGTACATATAAACCTTTAAACTCTTCTCATTTATGAGGAAATAGGGCTGAGCATGGGCCAAGGAGTTAGCATTCACTGAGGTACAAATGTAGTCCATAAATTATTTTTCCATAGTTCCTATCATATATAGGTGCCTGAACTTTGACATCTCCTAAGAGATTGTTAATAATTCACGAAAATGCAAATTATTTCCATTTACATCAGCTTATGTTTTTTTGGTCTTAGATACACTTATTGGCTTCTGAGATAGACTTTTGAGACGATAATGCATGTCAATATGTCTTATGAGGCGATAAATTATTTTTTCAAAGGTATGTTGGTATGAGATATATGCATTCATAATAACCTTCGTAATTTTCAATTTATTAAGTTTATATGCTTAAAAAATTAAAGCCAAGCTATTGTGTCAAAGTTTTGTTACTCAAGTTGTTTGGTCTCCATTTCAAGAATTTTATGATCTAATCAACTGCAATATAGTTTGTTATTGGAGGGAGCAGCAAATCAAACCTGATTAATTACTTGGTTGTACTCCAATAAAGTCAAACCCAATGAACTTTAATTTAAAGATGTCCATCTTTGAAGAATGCTGTAAACAGATTGTAGAACTTGCAGGCAATGGAAATTGAAAAAGGCGATGTGTATGCCTAAAAGGCTTACGGGGCAACTGAAACATGTTCGCAGATCTGAACATGTCATATATGAGCAAACTTTCCTATTTGATTATAGGGGCATGGAAATGAACCGGGCTTCAAACAATGTGAGTATGGCCTTCAATTTATAATATACATTCTTCTTTGATTGATGAATCTAATCACAAGCCTCCAATTGATAACAATTGTTTTTGTAAATTTAATCAGGGATGTATTTCGATGTCGGGAGCTTCATCCATTTTTCTTTGTCGCTTAATAAATTAACATATGGTGTACTTGCTCTTATACTAATGGAGCATGGCACAATTGGTTCTCACATCATTGCCTGGGTGTGAAGACAAAAGCTCGAGGGCGGTCAGTATTAATGAAGGAAGATGAAGATGGAGAGAGAAACGTCACGTGCAGGCTAGAAAATGACATTTTGCATAAACTACTTTAAAAGTAATGATCCGTGTGCAAAATGCATAGATCATAACCATGTCTTATTTAGCACGGAATGTTTTGAATAAAAAGGCCAATAATGAGTATTTTGTGCAGATCGATCTAAGGACGTGCTAGCTCCTATATATGTGAGGAGGACCATCACAAATCTATACTATAAAAGAGTGAAGGAATTAAAAAACACTCGTTACCAAAAAGATGAACAATAGTTGATTTGAAAAGTGAGCTTGTTCACTCATGGTTTCTAAATTTTTCATATATTTACTATGCAATGTATAAGAATTGCCTTATTAACATTTCAAATTACTCATTCATAAATTTTTTTTCTACACGTGCGTGTTGCACGTGCATTGCTACTAGTTTATATAAAGAGTAAAACATAAATAATGTGTCATTTTCATTCTTATTTTTTATAGTTTTTTACGCTTTTTTTCTCCCGTTGTAACGTACGGACATATCTACTAGTTTTGATACAATTCAGTGGGCATAATTAGTAATACACCAATTATTATTATTTAAAAGCTCATCATGGACCCGAAAGTCTTGGTAAGCCACACGTATGCCATTATTTGGATATGGGCCATATGCGTAAGCCCAATATTGTTAATTAGCCTTTGTGCCAATTGAAGGTTATTAGGCAACTCGTACATATTTGAGGCCCAAATATTTATATAGGCTATTTCATAGGCATCATGTCATTGTCAAATTAGGCCTCATTTAACTCATACTAAATAGGCTATGTAATATTACAACATACCAAAATTTCATCTTACAGTTATATAACGATAAATAGAACAAGCTATACCAAAATTTCATCTTACAGTTACATACCAAAATCAAGACCTTTAACTTGGGAGAACCCCTTTGCAACTAGTCTCGCTTTGTTCCTCACCATTATGCCTTGGTCATCTTGCTTGTTACGGAACACCCACTTGGTTCCAATGACTCTTGCACCTTTTGGACACTCTTCAAGTGTCCAAACTTGATTGCGGGTGAAGTTGTTCAATTCTTCGTGCATGGCATTCACCCAATCTGGATCTTGAAGAGCTTCATCTACTTCCTTAGGCTCAAGGCAAGAGACAAAAGAGTGATGTTCAACAAAAGAAGCAAGCTTTTGAGATCGAGTTATTACACCATTTGTTGGACTCCCTATGATGAGATCTTGTGGATGAGCTTGAAGTAGAGGTGAATGTCTTCTATCAACCACTTGAGGAGTAGGTTGGGGAGCATCAACATCTTGTGCTTGTGCCATGGCTTGTTCATGAGATACATGAGTATCTTCATTTTCAACTCTCTCATCTTTGTCATCACCATGCGGCACATTTGATGAAGAAGGAGGTTGATCACTTGAACATCGTCTTCATCATCTTTAGGCTTGATGTCTCCCACTGGCATATTCTTCGTGGCCTCCCTCAATGGTTCATTACCTACATCATCACAATTCTCAATTGCTCCTTGGGAGCCGTTAGATTCATCAAACTCCACATTATATGTTTCTTCAACCAAACCGGTGGCATGGTTAAATACTCTATATGCTTTGGACTTAGATGAGTAGCCAACAAGAAAACCAATATCACAACGTCTTTGGAACTTCCCTAGGTGTTGTCGCTTCTTATAGATGTAGCATTTGCAACCAAACACCCAAAAGAATGAGACGCTCGGCTTCTTCCCATTAAGCAACTCATAGGGGGTCTTGCCAAGAAACTTTTGTAGGAAGAGGTGATTTGATGCATAGCATGCGGTGTTGATTGCCTCGGCCCACAACTTCTCTGGTGTGTTGTACTCATCTAGCATTGTTCTTGTAAGAGTAATCAAAGTCCGGTTCTTTCTCTCAACTACACCATTTTGTTGAGGCGTGTAGGTTGATGAAACTTCATGCTTGATCTCAATCTCATCACAATAAGCTTCAATGTTTGAGTTGTCAAATTCTTTTTCATTGTCACTCCTTATCTTCTTGATCTTTACTTTAAATTCATTTTGAGCTCTCTTGACAAACTTCTTGAAACAATCGGCCACTTCGGATTTGTCATGAAGAAAGAATGTCCAAGTGAATCTTGAGTAGTCATCAATAATTACGAGACAATAAAGATTGCCACCCAAGCTTTTGTATGTTGTTGGGCCAAACAAATCCATGTGTAGAAGCTCAAGCACTCTAAATGTTGACATGTATGCTTTTGTTGGATGAGTGTTTGCAACTTATTTGCCGGCTTGACATGCACTACACGGTTTGTCCTTCTCAAACTTGACATCCTTCAAAACTCTAACCAACTCTTTCTTCAATAGCTTGTTGAGAGTGTTCATTCCAACATGTGCAAGCCTTCTATGCCAAAGCCACCTAAGTGAGGTCTTGGTGAACAAGCAAGTCATCAAATTAGCTTCTTCAGAGGTAAAGTCAACAAGATAGAGATTGTTGTATCTAAAGCCCTTGAATATCTCTTGCTTGTCATCCATCTTTGATACAACAACTTCATTTGGAGTGAACAAACATTGATAGCCAAGATCACACAATTGCCCAACGGATAGTAAGTTAAAACTCAATGAGGCAACATAGAGCACATTTGAAAGAGAGTGATCATTGGATATTGCAATTTTGCCTAGACCCTTGACTTTGCTCTTTGAATTGTCCCCAAAAGTGATCTTCTCTTGACATTCTCCATTTTCTTCTAATGAGGTGTACATATGAGGATCACCGGTCATATGTTGAGTGCAACCACTATCAATAACCCAATGAGTTCCACCGGTCTTATAGTTCACCTACACACAAGAGATCAAGCTTTTTATTTAGGGACCCAAACTTGAGAGGGACCCTTGACTTTCTCAACTAGTGACTTGGCAACCCAAATTTTCTTAGGCCTATTCTTGTTTGGAGGACCTAAGAACATGACTTTTATCTTTCCACTAGGATCCTTTCTTAGCATGTAGTGAGCATTAAAAGCAAAGGGTCTAGCATGCTTGGGCAAGGGTTGTGGTGGTGGAGTCACACACTCATGAGAGAAATGTCCTTCTTGTCTACACTCAAAGCATCTCTTTGGCTTGGGCTTTGGCTTGTCTTGTTGCTTTTGTTGAGCTTTGATCTTCTTCTCTTGATGTTCCACATAGCCAATACCACTCCTATCCATCTTCATGACGGTGTTCATAAGTAGCTCACTTTGTAAGTATTGGCCTCTTGTGAACTTGCTCAACCCAACCTTGAGGTGCTCTTTTTCTTTCTTAAGCTTCTTGTTTTCTTCAATGAGCAACTCATTTGGTACTTGCTTTTCTTGTGTCATGAAAGCCTTAAGCTTGTTGTTCTCTTTCTTGAGCTCTTCTATCTCATCAACTAGCTTTTGATCATGATCAAGGTTCTCAATCACAACGGTGTTGGTGGTTGTGGCATTCTCAAGATCTTGCTTTAGCTTCTCAATTTCACTCTTGAGCTTGGCATAATCATCAAAGCAATCGGACTCAACCACTTTCTTTCCTTTGCTACTAGAACCTTGCTCAATGCTCTCATCAATCAAGTCATCACATGATGTAGCTATATCAATCTTGACAATTTGGTTAGTAGCATCATGTGTCTCAAGAGAAAGCTCATTAGCAACAACAAGACTATCATAATTGACTTTCAATGAAGTATAGTCATCTTTTAGTAAGTTGTACCTAGTGTTGAGCTCATTATGCTTCTTCTCAAGTTTATCATGTTCATCTCTAAGCTCTTTGTTGGAAGTTTTGAGCTCCTTGAGAGTAGAAGACACAATTTTATTTTGATCTCTAAGCTCATCACTAGTCTTTTGTGCAATCTCAAGCTTAGATGAAAGTGATTCATTTTCATTTTGAAGTTCATCATTTTCCTTTCTAGTCTTTCTTATGACTTTAGTGTACTTGTTGAGCAATTTTACAAGTTCATCATAAGAAGGTGCTTCATACTCATCATCACTATCACTATCATCATCATCATCACTATCATTTTGTACCTTTCGTTCACCCTTGGCCATGAGGCATAGGTGAGTAGTGGATGATGGCGGTGAAGATGGCAGTGAAGAAGTTGATGAAGACAATGATGGCCCAATCACAAATGCGGCGACATTTTCTTTCTCATCATCGCTCTCATCGCCGGAGGACTCACATGATGACTCAATGTCGGTGAGCCAATCACCAACAATGTAAGCTTTGCCTCCCTTCTTCTTCTTGTGATATTCTTTCTTCTTGCCATCCTTCTTCTTGTATGGCTTCTTCTTCTTGTCATCTTTCTCATCACTAGAGTCATCCTTCTTGCCCTTGTTCTTGTTCTTGTATTTATCTTTTGGAGGCTTAGGGCATTGATGAGCTAGATGACCAAGTTCATCACAGTTGTAGCAATCCATTTCGGATATAGGCTTTCTTTTGCTACTTGTGAAGAACTTTTTCTTCTTGCCATCAAACTTGATGCCACTCTTGTTAAGCTTCTTTAGCATCTTGGTGGTCTTCTTCACCATAAGAGCAAGTGATGCATCATCAATGTCACTATCACTTGAACTTTATTGAACAATCATGGCTTGGCTCTTCTTCTTTTTCTTCTCATGGCTAGCTTTGAAGGCCAAGTCCTTCTTCTTGGAAGATGATGAGCCCTTTTCCGAAGTGATGTGCATGTACATCTCATGAGCATTGATCTTTCCCAATACTTGTGTCAGTGTTGCGGTGGAGAGATCACTTTGGTGAAGCACGGTGACAATATGTCCATACTTCTCAACGGAAAGCACGCTCAAGATCTTTCTTGCAACATCCGATGGACTCATTTGAGTAAGTCCAAGAGCATTGAGGTCCTCTACAAGAACATTCAAGCGAGTGTATATGTCATTAGCACTTTCTTTAGGAATCGTCTCAAAAGCATTAATCTTTTTCATAACAAGATGATAGCGTTTCTCACGCTCACTCTTGGTTCCCTCATGGAGAGCACAAAGGTTAGTCCACAATTCATGAGCGTCTTTGGCATTACGCACACGATTGAAGATATCCTTCCCAAGCCCCTGGTAGAGCGCATTTTTTGCTCTTGCGTTCCACCGGTCGTACTTCTCCTTGTCACCAACGGGGTTTGAGGGATCCTTGATTTTAAGAAGTCCCTCAGTGGCGGCTCTAAGACACCCAACATCTTAGGCTTCGAGATGCCCCTCCATGCGAATTTTCCAATATGGAAAATCATCTCCCTCAAAGATGGGAGGTGGTCCTTCCCCATTAGACATCTTACTTTAGGCGGTTAAGCCTAATTAAGGAGCAACTCGGCTTTGATACCAATTGAAAGGATCAAGATGCCCAAGAGGGGGGGTGAATTGGGCTTTTCTAAAAATTATTGCAAGAATTAAATCCTACTAAGCCATAATTCACCCCTAGTGCTTACAAGTGTTTCTAATGATTCTGTCGGTAAAAGTTTTGCACCCTAGGTTTCAATTCCTAGTCTAGCATGGCAATTCTAGGAATGTAAACAAGCAAGACAAGCAATGAAAGTAATGCAAGAAAGTAATTGCTTGAAAGTAAAGGGGCAAGGAACACGGCGATGTTTTCCCGAGGTATCGGAGAGTTGCCACTCCCCACTAGTCCTCGTTGGAGCACCCGCGCAAGGGTGTAGCTCCCCTTTGATCCGCATAAGGATCAAGTGCTCTCTACGGGCTGATTCTTCGACACTCCGTCGTGGTGAATCGCCCACAACCGCTCACAAGATGAGTTGGGTCATCCACAAGCTCCGCCGGATGATCACAAAGCTCCCAATCACCACCAAGCCGTCTAGGTGATGGCGATCACCAAGAATAACAAGCAAGAGCTCTCACTTGACCACAACAAGCCTAATGAGAAGGTGGATTCACACTTGCTACTCCCTAGTCACTAGTGAGGTTTCTCAAACTTGGATTCTCAAATCTCAATCCTCACTAGGGCTCTTGCACTTCCTTGCACTTGAAAGGAGTTTCTCAGCTGAACAAATGAGTAAAAGTATCTCAAATGGAGGGGTAGAGGTAGTATTTATACTCCCCCTCAACTCCTCCAACTGTTATCTTCAAAATCAGCAACTTTCGGGACCGACAGACGCAATGACGCCCACCGACAGACACGTCTGTCGCCACAGAAGAGCGCGTCTGTCGCCATGAAAGGGCGCGTCTATCGCGTGTAACGGAGCGAAGCAACTCAACTAGCCATTAGGGCTCGACAGACGCTGGGCCGCGTCTATCACCCCAGCACCAGACGCGTCTATCATGTGACGAGCTCCTTAGAGCATTCTGGACCGCGTCTGATACACACCAAACGCGTCAGACGCTAAGCCCTCACAACGTCTGTCATGGGCACCAGCGAGGGACGCATCTGACGCCCTTCACCCCCGCATCTATCACTTCATTTCAAACCTAGCATCGCAATTTCCATGCGACAGACGTTGACGTTAGCGTCTGTCGCTCTTGCCTTCAGCGTCTGTCGCCTGTTTGAAGGCCGAAACGACTTCTGATTCAAACGCTTCTTGAACGGCTTTTGTTCCAAATAATCTTAGGGCCATCTTGGAGCTACCTAGTGCTAAGTTTGACAAGTGTGCACCGCACCTAACCATTAGACTCACCTAGGTCAAGCTACCCATCCATGCCCCCCTTAATAGTACGGCCAAAGGAGAAAAACAAAAGTCCTAACGACTAATCCGAACGTCACTTAGCTCCTCAACGTCCGAAACTAACCCTCCTTAACCTTGTCGTCCATCCTTTGAAAACCGAAAACAATTTCCATCGATAAGAGGCATGATCACCATATCGCCCACGATTGCCATTACCATGACCTAACATTCTATTGTTTTAGCAAAACACACGTTAGTCATGATAATTAACCGTTGTCATCAATCATCGAAACCCACTCTAGGGGCCTAGATGCTTTTAAGATCATAGCCTTGTTGTCAACTAGAATTGTATAGGTGGCTTACATAGCTAGGTTGTTCTAGTGCTAGAAGAGCTTTGCCATTTGTTTTACTAACACCTTGTCTAGTGAAGATTGTAGAATTTTCAAAAGGCTATTCACCCCCCTCTAGCCATTTAGGACCTTATAGCATTCTAACAAGGCGTAAAGCTGATTTGCGCAAGGGAATAAAGAAGAAGGCTCAACCTACTCAAAGAATTTGAGCAAAGCACCTACATGGGCTTGACCCAGGACATCCAAAGACCCACCAGACGAAGGCGGTGCGTAGGCGGCCCAGCCAGGGTGCGGCCACACCCCCGTGGCCCTGTTTGGCCCAAGGTTTGGTCGGTTGGTTCTTACCACTTGGCCAAAGTCGGTATGGTGGTGTCGCCCAGGTTCAGTGAATGTGGAGGTCGGTTTGGTACCTTCCATGTGGGGAGAAGCACTTTTACAAATGACCTCCTCCTCTCCAGCTATAAAAGGAGGCCCTCTCCCCTTCAATTCATTCATCACTTGGAAGAGAAAAGCACAAGGAGACACTATGTAGATAGAAGAAGAGTAGACCTCCATTTCATATCTTAGCTCTCTAGATAGATGTAGTAGGGAGTGAGTGAGTAAGAGTGGAGAAATGCTAGAGTTGTTGGCTACCTCCTCTTGTGTACTCGGGGCCCCGTGTACACTTAGTGGAAGGAATGACAGGAATGTCAAATTGCTCTTCACTTGTACCTCGACGAATCTAGTACTATTTGGAGTGCAAAGGTTCATGTTCTTCTACCATGGTGAATTCTTACTTTAAGTTAGTCTTGTTTACTATTTACTTGTGGGTTCGTCATCCGTCCTCGTGATGGATACTCTAGTAGAGGGTTGTATTTACGACGGATAACCCTACCAGAACACTAGAGTAGTAGTCGATAACGTAGACTCGTGTGGCAAAACCACCTGAATTATATGGCCCATATGTGCTTACCATTGCCCCATAGGCTTCTGATATAGCACACGTGACCCAAGTAATCTGGTAGACTGTCGGGTCACCCCGGGGGAAAACCCAATTCATCCACATTTTTCCTTTGAGCAGGATCCCATTACAAAAACATTGCAGTAATTACAACAGTTGTACAAATATACGAATATATTACATTAGAGTTTAAAAGGCAGAAGTATTACAATACCATAAGTTTTACAAACCAGTATTAAGTTATTACAAACCTATTTATATTACAAATCATAGTTCTGCCTTCACGGCAGTGGGTAGCAAAAGACGGTACCACTTATACTACAACCAAAAGATCATCACCCTGCCCATGGGTGCACTCCACTAGTCACTCTACTTCTGGGAATCCTCATCTAGCACAACCATATAGCAGGTACAGAAGCCAACCTGCTCATGGGACTCTCCTGCAACAGGGGTTTAACAAACCCTGAATACAAAGGTACTCAACAAGACTTATCCATCTAAATAAAAGACTTGGAAGGATATGCAGGTTCTACTAGAATTAGGATAAGACTGAAGTAATAGAAAGAAGACTTTTTGCAGCAAAGGCTTACTAACATTGAGTCCATACATTCAGGATTATAACTTACTTTTATAAAGGTAAGAAAAAGATTAACACCTGATCTAAACCAAACACTTCTTAAACCATCTCATCAAATGATCATGTACCTGCCAAAGGGTCTCTAGCCTAGTGGTTAGAGCACCTGGGTGGCATCCAGCAGACCTAGGTTCGACTCCCCGTGGGAGCGAATTTAAACAAGTCTGTAATAAAGGAAAATATAAAAATAGGCTGGGGTTTCCCCTACTGACATCTGTAAAAAATGATCATGTACCACAGTGTTGAAGTTATTAACTACGATGTAGAGCAGAGAATCGAGTCTTCTTCTCTGAGAAGCAACGGTGATTCGAATCGATTAGGCCAAGCTAGGGTTTCCTTACCACATGACAAATATGAGTAGCTAACTCACATTTATCAACCCTCACTCAGATCCTCCAAAACCTGAACAGGTCTGCACTACTTGAGAGCATAGTACTCCACTGCTCCATGCCACAATAGGTGGACAACACCATATGGGTACATATTACTCTCACCATCTCCACACACCCACTGCGCAGTTATCGTTCACGTTAAGGAATAGCCAAGATATATTGGGCTTACCAGAGTATGTGGCTAGTACTAGCAAAGTCTCGACTCACACAGGTCTAACAACGGTACGGTCCTCAATCGACATAGGCGGGGTCACTACCTCAGGCCTCAAACCATAATGCAAGCCAAGATTCCACCCGGTCTCATATTAAAAAGTATAACATGATCATCTTCATACTTCAGGTTCATCAAAGTTTTAGTATATTTATCTTTACCAACTTTTATCATCTAAGCAGGGCTAAGCTTATAACTAACATTTAATTAACATGTTAACTCTTACGATAAACATTAGTATTCAAGGAGGATATGCAACAGCGATATCAAAAAAAACTCCTATAAACTTAATGCACCAACCAGATTAAGTGACAAACATTTTATAAAATACAAAGAATAGAAATATGCTCCAGGGCTTGCATGTCGGTGTCGGGGTGGTCAACCAACTTAGCGACAACACTCCCTAAAGAACCAACCTCCACAGAGTGAACACCCGACTCTGTGGCTTGCTCAATAGCGGGCTCCTCAACTTCACTCTCTAAATGTATTTAAAATGCATGCTTGAGATTATGGTCATGGTAAAACAAACAAAGCATGATTAAGCAAGTGGATCAACATGTTCATTAATTTGAGTACAACTTTCCTTCATACTAAACAAGTTAAACCCTTTATTAACTAACCAGTTTTTATCTTTACTTAACCAATTAAAGAACTAGTTAAAAACATAATTTTTATTTAACATTTAATCCATTTTTGAACTACTTAAGCAAGATAACCAAACAAGTAAGTAATTGCCATGGAAAAACAAAGGGTGAAGTGCTCCAAGGTCCACATTCAATTTAAAATCCATCTAGCTCATTTTAAAGTTTATTCTAATTATTTTTTTATTAACTAATCAATTTAAAGCATACTATTTAAACATATAACCAAAAGTTATCAAAACAGAACCAAACTTTTTGTGAAGGTAGATCTAAGTATAAAAATTGTTCTCACCAAGTTTCATAATTTTTAGGCAAGTATTTTAACCTATATAAATTCTAGAAGTTACATTTATTAATTAATTGGGGGCAATTTTAAGATCTACATAAACTAAGCATTTTTACCATTTCATACTTTTCTTAAGTAAAGAACAGCATGAAAAGCTTATACAAAATTTTTATGATGTTATCACACTTTTACATTTTTGTGTGAATTATCAAAGTTCAGCATTTTTAATTAGAATTAGAAAAAAACATTTTCACTCTTCTGCTTTGGCCCAAGGCCTGCTCTCTCCGGCCCAACACTGGCCCAAGCCTTAGGGCAAACCGGCCCGAGGCCCAGCCGGCCACGGCCGCGCTGACCACGACGGCGGCGAGGTTGACCGATGGCGAACTCCGCCGACGGCGACCTCTCTAGTGAAACCAAAGGCACTAGCGTGATCCCCACACATAGGTGCACCTACCCAGGGCACTAACCCAAACCCAAACTAACTCTGGTGAGCCCAACATCGATGACGGCGGTGCTGCACAACTCCGGCGAGGTAGTTAAGGTCGTCGGTGACATCTTGTAACATCCCAAAAATTCACATTCAAAAATCACTCGCATTAAAAATTATTTTCAAATGCATTTCAAAAACTATAAATCATTTGAGCTCTATTATCTCCTTCCAACTCTTGTCCATCTTATATTCATCTCAGTTATCTCTCTTCAATTCATAACCTGCAACAGAGCAACATCCACATTTACCATTTACCATGCATGCAAATTAGGCACCGTCCATGCATGCAAATTAGGCACCGTCACCGTCCATGCATGCAAATTAGGTACCGTCCATGCATGCAAATTAGGCACCGTCCATGCATGCTAATTAGGCACCGTCTATTTGCATGCTAAGCATCTACCTGCTACGCACCGCACCGTCCATCGTCCTTCACTCTGCAAGGTTGCTTGCATGCCTCACTATACGCCGCACCGTCCAAACATTTAGCCACAGTAATGCCATTGCATGCAAGCAAGCAAGCCGGTGGTGCAGCCTTGCGTATTGGCCTATAAATAAGCATGTCCAGGTGCTCTCCTCCTCCATCAAGCAGCAGCTCAGCTCACTCACTCACTTGCCTGCTCTCGCTTCACTTTGCCTCGCGTATACTGTATACGGCCATACGCATAAGCCAGGCTCGACTGTCGTCGCACGACGAGGTGAGCATCCCATGAGCATCTCCTTGTTCTTCCCTCTCTCCTTGTGGTCTCCTCTCTACTTTCCTCCTTGCCTTTGCCTGTATCGAGCCACTTCCGAGCTCTACGAGAGCTCAACCATGGTGTCCAGTATGCACGAAGCAAGAAGAAAGCTCATGCTTGCTTGCTAGCTTCTCTCTCTTCCTTCCCATGCATGTGTGTATGACGTGTGGGTTCTAAGCTACAACTCCATCCAAATAGCACACGCACAGCATATGCCATGCACTACCAGACAAGATAGATGCCTACGTGAGCATCAATTCCTTAATTACGCTTATTCTTTTTCGCGTGATTAAATTTCGGCCATCTGACAGAGCCACATGCCAACTCTGATTCCAAATATTCTTCTTCCTAAATTCATCTAAAATCATAATCTATCTTCTATATAAATTTCATAATTTTTAGAGCTCATTTAAATTTATGTGATTATTTATCTGTGCTTGTTTGTTTGTTGCGGTCGTTGCGTACTTCTAGCTGACGGAGTGAACGAACCAGAGAACGAGGACGTCGGAGGCGAGTACCGCGAGTTCGACGCTGAGGAACCGGACTGCCAACAGGAGTTTGCCGAGGACGCCGACGGAGGCAAGTCCAACCTATTCCCTTTTGATGCATGTTGATCCTATTTTTAAACACAACCCGTAGAAGCCGTTTTAAATATTGCATGTATGATATACGTACGAAGTATTTTCACTGCTTAGTTAAGACTCGTTTGAATAGCCATCCTTGAATTGATATTACCTGATAATTGTCTTATTTAAACTTAGGAGCAAATAATATACTATGGTAAAATATTATTATTTAGTATGCTTAGGACTTGATACTCATCATGGATACTTATTACTATGTTTTCTCAAATACAATGATTTTAAAAGAAAATGTGTGAGTTGTGAAAATGAATTGTGGGTATGATGAAAGGGTTAATGAACAAGATATAGATGGTGATTACCCTAGAGATGGGGCGGATCGGTGTTCCTTTTGTGGGATGCCGCGGTGTTGAGGCTTGTACCTTTTGTGGTTAAGCGTGAAGATATCTGTCTTATCTCGATTAAGGACTGAGTTGATGATTCATCTCACCTAACTCATTTTCGTACAACCACTCGCCTTACATGGGAAAGGCTTAGTCTAAATCCCTCTAATTAGTATGGCAATCACCTGGAGGCAGGGTGCAACGCGGCACTAAGAGATGGATGTGGACATGGTATGAAATGTAAAGAGCTCTGTAAAATTATTATATTATGAGATGTGGCCTTAGTGTTCCCGTGGTGAGCGCCAGTGCTAGCTATGGAGGGTAATGGCTTTGATGGATCTGTGCTTACACGACGGTGTTAAGTTACAGTATTCTACTTGTGGTGAATGTGTACAACCTCTGCAGAGTATAAAATTTATCCGGATAGACGTGTCCGCGGTATCAGACGAGTTATGGTTTGGTTTCAACAACTAGATGGGTTGGGATGAGTGAAAACATGAGAGTGAGTGTGATTTTGGAAATAAATGGTTGTCTGCCATGTGTTGTGGGAACTAGGGTTCAGCAACACTTAAAATTTTGACCAACCTCTTTTTCAGAAATACTATCGTATATGGAAAATATGTCTTTTGCAAAGATATTTATAAAATGAAACCCTGCATGTGTAAAAAGGTAGCTTTATGCAAATAAACCAAGCCTTATCCTTGATATATCCATATGCATATATTGTTATCCCATTCCGTAGGGTAAGGTTGGATTTGCTGAGTACTTTGTACTCACCCTTGCTTTGTTGAACAGAGGAAGATCCGAACTTCGATCCCGAAGCTACGTTCGAGTAAGGTCGTGTCTGCACCCAACTAAGCCTGTGGCATTGGGATTCGTCAGATGATATGTATTAGCGAGACCTTTTTCTGGGTCTGTTGGACCTGTATTATGTTGTGGTTACTTTTAATCGTGGCATGTCTTCATTGTCCACGCTTGTCGAGACTACTGCAATGAGACCTATCTGATGTAATAAATGTGTTACTAGCCTCCTGGGACTAGTATTGTATCACATTTGAGTTCCTAGATAACCAGGGGCGCTTCACATCTCTAATGAAAAGGTCAAGCTCTCGACGTCCCTTTATTTCTTTTGAACACGCCCGAGCCGTTAGATCGCTCGTCAGCACCTAGCATCACTCCCGTCGGTGACCAAGGCAGCACGGTGAACCTCTAGGCTCGCAGCTACGCTCCCTGGCTAGCTCATCGGCGGCTCGAAGGCCTCTGGTACACTCAACTCACTCCCACGACTATGCTCGAGGGGTTGAATCGAGCGCCGGCGGCAACTACACACCTAAACCGTGGCGGCGGTGACTCTAGCAGAGCAGAGCATGCCGACACGGCGGTGCACCGGCCATAAGGCCACGGTAGAGGTCACACAAGCGATAGGGTTAGCATCAGCAGCTCACTGTGACTTCAATGCTCTAGCTGGAAGGACTGGAGAAGCAATGGAGCAAAGGAATCGACGATGATGGCGATGGCGGCGGCGTGAACTAGCAGACACGACGTCGTTCCGGCGCGTCTGGACGTCAGCTGTGAAAACAAACGAGCCGATGAGCAACAGTGACTCAAGGTGAGATGAAAATGATAGTCGGTAGGCGACGAGGTGTGCTGTGGAGAGCTGTACACGGCGGCAGGGCTCACGGCGGCGCTCTAGATGCCTATGAGGAAGAAGACAGATTTTTGTCAACTCCGTCGAGGATAGGAGTCTTAAGTGGTTGGAATCGATGCGCGAGGAGATGGCGGGGCTATAGGCGAGAAGAATTGGAGAGAGCGAAGCAGTGGTGGCGAATTGCTCGTCGAGCTATGGCGGTGCTCCGACGAGCCGAGGAAGAAGAAGAAAGACGAGGCAACCGGCTCAGCTTAAAACGGTGACGTGACCATGGGTGAAACGTCTAGGCGAGGCCAGCAGCTGCTGGCGATGCGAGCAGGAAGGCGGGTGGCCGTGCGGTGGCGAACGGCGGCGAGCAGGCAAGGAAGGAGGTGACGATGCTGCACTGTTCATGACCGAACCCAAGCACTTCTCCCTCTCTTTTCTCTTGATTTTCCATTGCAGCTCGATGATCTCCATTAATAAAAGTTGTTCACCTTCAACTCTTCTCCAACTTTGCTTATTGGATCCATATCAAAAACTCAATAGATTGAGAGATCAAGAAGGGAAAAGAAGAGAAGAATGAAACTGAAACAGAGTTTCAGCTAGAACTGCAGTTGTTCCATGTTTCAACATGTTTCATTGTTTTAGCACCTTGTCTCACCCTTTTCTCCAAATCTTTCTCAAGAACTTGAAAATCTCCAAAAATAAAAGTTGTTATATTTCTCAATATCTTCATCTTTGCTTTATGCATGAACCCCAAAATCTTTGTAGATCAAGAATTTGAAATAGGGGAGAAAAGGAATTGAAATTGAAACATAATTTTTCAAGGTTGAAACATCATGAGATGAGCTAGGGTTTTGAAATTAATTACTTTAACACTTTGGTGATTTAATTAGTGACTAATTAGTGATTCACAGACTCTACTAAGATCATCATTGTCGGGTACCTAAATTCGGGGTACCCAAACTATGCGAATAAGAGGCCTGAGGGGCCAACCGAACCAATAAAACGAGACCCGACAAGTCCAGAACAACACCACGGGCCACAAAGGCAAAGGACTAAGCCGATAGGGGAAATGGCCCAGCCCACTACGCAGGACAGCCCAGAAGCCAAAGGAGGCACCAGCCCCGCCGATGAGACGAATACAGCTGAGGTAACTCCGCCTCGCCCGACGTGGGAGGGACGCCTGAGGTGTTTTCAATTCGCCCGAAAGGGCTCCGACTCGTTCGAGGTAACTCCGCTTCGTCCGAGGTGCCCCCGCCTCGTCCGACGTGGTGAGAATAGCTAGCGTGGCTCCGCTTCGCCCGAGGTGAAAGGGGGACCGCACCATGACTTCCAAGTGATGGTCCCCAACATCGTACGGTTCATTAAATGCGAGCACACGCCGCTGTACTTGCCAAGGTATGTACCCCGTCAGGATGAAGAGCGTGGGCGCTGACAGGAGCACGCCGTTGTACTCCCTGTAGCACGTGTCTCGTCGAGACGGAGACAGGACCATTTGCAAGGCACGCCTAAACGTATGAGTGCGAGGCCATAGGAGTGGCCTGGTAAACGTGACGGTGGGTCTACGCTATCCATAGTGGAAATCACCACAGCGACCAGACACAACGTGACACCCTGGCATGGGAAATCATGATGAATGCCCCTAAGACAACGCAGGGGCTAACCTCAGCTGAAGAAGGGGAGCGTCGTACTCAGACGAGACTAGACCCCTAGCAGAGAGCAGTTGGGATAACCAGAGCTCAGCGTGCGTGGTCAGAAGCAACGCCGGATGTCAACACCTACCGCGCCATGATGATAGGGCGTAACAAGGCAGGCGTGCGCGGCCATACCAATCACAACAACTACGAATACGGAGAAGGCCAGGCTTCATCCCTGGTGTGTACGAAATACGTAAACCAGGGGACGAATGAGGTACGACATGGGACAGGGTCTCTAACAAATCCGTTACGGGTCAAATATGAGCAAGGAAAGGACAGATGTCATGGGTGAATCCTTATCACCTCCGAGAGGCTATGAACGACGTCTTCTCCAAGCATTCTACACTCTACTTCTTGTGTTACACTCCTCGCCATGTAAACGGACCTCCTCTTGGGCTATAAAAGGGGAGGCTCGGTTCCTTCACAAGAGAACAACAAAGCATTCGAGCACACACACTCACTCACAGAGACTTGGAAGCTCGTTTACCTCTCTCGCCCAAGCTTGTAGACCCCCTGGCAAGCAAGAGATAAGAAACACGAGTACCACCTCACATTGGACGTAGGGATTGTTTGGCCCGAACCAGTATAAAATCCTTGTGTCTTTTGTCTCACCATCCGATCTCGATGCGCATAATTATAAATTTACTTGTTGGTGATTTCGTAACACCGACAATCGTTATGTAGTACAAAGTTTGTACTAAACAATAGTGTCCAAGTTGGAACATGTTTATTTTGGAAATTCATTTTAATCAATTTCCCAAAATTGAATATTCTATTGATTTCCAAGGCTTAGGCAAGAATTTGACCGATTGTTGGATTTCAACATCATTTTCATTTTTGGAGCATCTTTTATGGTTTATACACTTGGATTACAACATAACCACAAATAGTAGTTACACTACAATGTCTATTAAGACTTATTTCCAAGTGTTTAGTTAGTATTAGTCTATTAGCAACCTCATGTCATAATTTATGTACTCCTACACCATGGCCGAATGTGGGGGATTACGAAGGACGGATAGGGCTATTACCATGTAAGTGCAATCAAGCCCTAATGTGGGGTTTTGGTGTTGATGACTACCGAAATACATTAATAAGGATGTAACTTAGAAAGGAGGAGTCCCCAATTATCTTATGGACAGGCTTGACACTCAAAGGAAGTTTAAATTCTTTTATACTTTGAATTTAAGTAATAGGAAAAGCCGTACTATCAAGGGGGATACACCTCCTAGTTCAAAATGGTAAATCAAATGCTCATATCAGGTCTTTACCACCACCATCTTTCCACCAAATAGCTTGCAAAACAGTTTTCCATTCTGGGCTGTTTGGTGAGTGCGGTAGTGCCGCACTTGGAGTGCGGTAGTTGTTGGTGTTTCTTAGCGAAACCAGTGTTATCCGCAAGCGCACGGAAATACCGTTGTAGCACTTCACCCAGAAGTATTCAGGGTATCGTATATTTTACAAGTACGGTCTATGTAGGTAGCCTTTGATTCTAGTCAACCCTATGAACAAGAGAAGGATAGCTCGGGTAGTGAGGATATCTTTTGGTATCTTTTTTAAGTTTAGGTACCGCTATCATTATGCTTCACTTCGGGCACTGGATATTACTTGGTCTGCCAAGCAATGCCGGCCATTAGCTCTTCACTGAACCCGAACGTGGGGGAATACAAAGGACGGACTGGGTTGTCACCACCTACCGCCTACCCCTTGTTGGTATTAGTTAGCGTCACTAAACAGGGTTGTCAATCCCAACACTAAGAAATACGTGATGACGGTTCTGTAGGATAAGAAAGGATTCCATAAGCGCACAGAACTATCATGTAGCACTTCGCCTAGGAGTACCAGGTGTCGAATTTATATTTATCCCAAAGGAAGGCAGGGTTTGTGATTCCTTGGGTTAAGCAGTCGAGTGATGGATAGGGTAAAAACCTTAGTAAAGATAACCAATTAAAGTATAACTAAGGTGAACGAACTAAAGATTGCTCAAGCTCTACGGGGATAACTAAGCACCTATTTGTCGATAAAACCTGGTCGGCAGTCTACCGAAGGGTATGCCCAAGGTAGTAGATTGTTGGCAGACAGGTGTGCAAGCCACGAACGAGATGGTGATGCAGAACAACACGTGGGTTTACCCAGGTTCAGGCCGCCGTGTGGGCGTAACACCTTACGTCCTGCTCTTTGTTATTGCTGTCTCGAACAATGTATTACAAGCTAGATTGCCCTAGAGTATTTCGATGATTTTGAGGGGGGTCCCCTGCCCTCCTTATATAGTCTGGGAGGCAAGGTTACAGATCTGGAAACTAATCTTAGCCGGTTACAATTGTCATATGGAGCCGGATAAGGATTCCTAACCTAACCGACCAAGACCTTGTTTGATCTCCAAGTCTGATTTGATGCCTTGCGCGAGACTCCATCTTGACGATCTGGATCACGCGTCGTCACGTAATGGGCCGGACCATCTGGTCTGGGCCTGCACATGTCTAGCCGTAAGGGTATAGGGGTTTATACCCCCACAGCTAGTCCCCGAGCACTATGTATTCTGTATCGACACACTGTCTTAGTCTTCTTCAACTTGCGAGGTTCGTCTTCACATCACCTTGAAACGTTAGCCAAGCATGCGCTAGTGTTCCATCTGGATCAGGAATCAGTAAACCGTGATTGTTGATGAAGATTGCAATTGTCGGTGAAGATTGCATAGTGGTCCAAAAAGAAAAATTTTCTTTCCTGGTGAAGTGTACCCACTTGTATTTCTGAAAAGAAATGTAAGTGTGCGTACTTGGTGGAAGTAACTTACAAAAAAATTCTAGAGCGTAGGGGTCAAAAAATAGAAATAATTCACCGTCAGGTGAAGTGTACCCACTTAGTCCCCGAGCCTGGTAGTAGGTGACGTAGGCACGTAGTGCCAGGGTCTAAAAAGAAATCCTTGAGAACCAATGAACATTATGCACCGTCAGGTGCATCATATATGATGTAGTCCCCGAGCTTGCTGGAAGGCGAAAAATGAGCCTTGTAGCAAGGTCTAATAATAATAAGCGTCCATCGACTGTATGCAAGCAAAGTACATGTAGTCGAGCAAGACGAATCCTGCGACAGGAAGTGGTCTATCAAGTCCCCGAGCTCGGAGGTCTGGCGACGAGTCCCCGAGCTCGGAGGTCTGGTGACGAGTCCCCGAGCTCGGAGGTCTGGCGACGAGTCCCCGAGCTCGGATGTCTGGCGACGAATCGCCGAGCTCAGAGGTCTGGCGACGAGTCCCCGAGCTCGGATGTCTGGCGACGAATCGCCGAGCTCAGAGGTCTGGCGACGAGTCCCCGAGCTCGGAGGTCTGGCATCGAGTCCCCGAGCTCGGAGGTCTGGCTACAGGTTCCATCACCAACTCTTCATCTCTGTCTCTCCTTTTCTCTCTCTCTTCACTTTTTTTTGTAACAGTCCGACACGATGATGGCGTTAGAAATGCCGCTATTGTTTTTATGTCACAACACTTTAACAGTGACCCAGCGCCTGTAACAAGACGCGTTTGGGTCGCGTACCAAACGGCGCCAAAATCGGAAAGTACGCGATTATTGCTGGATAAATCCTGTCAGTTACCGCAAATCTCGCGCCACGTGCCCCATTCTTCGGAAACTGAATCGGCGTTGCCTTATTAATGACCGAGGAGGGGAACGGTTCCAATCTACTCACACTCGCATATTCGCAATATTCGTCTTCTTGCTCTCGCCGCCTCGCCATTGTCGTCGTAGAGCCCTCTCAAGCCCCATTGCCTCCACCGTAGTTCAAACCGCAACCGCTGCCATAGGCATCGCCGTAGAGTCCCAAGTTGCTCATGCGCTGCCGCCGGTTGAATCACCGCCGCCAAACCCTAGCCACTTGCAAGAGCGGCGCACTCCTTTTTCCCCGTACAAAGGAGAAGTCAAAAGAGTTAGGGAATGGCCACGAGGAAGACGAAGACGGAGGCCGAAGTGCACAAAGAGATCCTGAAGAAGGAGTGGAGCCATTTGAAGTGCACCCCACTTAGCCTCAAGCGACTGGTGCGGATGGGCGTACTCCATGCCCAAGAGCTGGCAGGATGGCGTGCACCCAATCTGGAGCCAATCCCGGAGCCCTAAGGAGGTGAAATCATTGTTTTTGAGGAATACTTTACTCATGAATTTGGTGTTCCAGTTCATCCATTTTTGCAAGGACTCTGCAATTATTATGAAATCAGTATTTGCAATCTGCACCCGAATTCTGTGTTGCTCGTGGCTTGCTTTATCCATCTCTGTGAAGCGTATGGTGGATTCCAGCCCCACTTCGACTACTTTCGCCACTTATTTTGGTTGAAGAAGAAAGGAGGTCGAGGCAGTTCCAATGTTGCTGGTGGCTGCTATCTGAACATGAGGGAAGGGATCAAGTCGAGTTATCTACGCTGCCCTTGGAAGACCACACTGGAAGACTGGTACAGGCATTGGTTTTACATCCGTGAAGAACCAAGCCAGGCCTCGTACTGTGATGTCGCCCTGGTCCCAGAGAAGATCAACAGTTGGAAAGAGCTACCACAGAACACAGTCCAAATTTAGGCAATAATGCAGCTGCTACCTTAGTCAAGGCTGGATGGACCAAGTGTAGTAAGCAATTTTATTAGTCGTCGGATCCAGCCATGCCAGGCTAGAGTGCACCCGGCGTATGAGTACCAGGGTCGCATGGACCCGACCAGGATGAAGAACGAAGACCTCGAGCCGAAAGAGGTGAAGAGCAGAGTCCGAGACCTGTTCAATTTGAAGGATGCCAACTTCAAGAAGCTGACAATCATCGATCCAGCATTCAAGCTTGCTCGCCCACCACCACTTGTAAGTCGATTATGTTCTGCCAGTTTGTATGTTTGATTAAAACTTTGCATAATAACTGCTATTTTGATATGCTATCTTTACTGATATTAGCGTTGCTCTCTGTTGCCCATTTTGATGGACAGGAGAGAGCGCGAACGTTCGTGTCCTGTCCTCCAGGAATGGAGTGGCCTGAGGTTGCACCGCGGACCCATGATGCACAACCAACGCCCGTAGATGACGATCCTTCCGAAGTGGACTGGCTTGCAATTGAAGATGAATCAGAGCAAGCCAACCGACTTGCAGGCAAGAAGCCACTTGTCTCTGCCCCAACGAAGAAAAGGGGCCAGACCTCACAAGTAACCTCCTCGGCTGAAAGTCCCGAAGGGATAATTGACCTGGAGGAAGCAGAGGATCCAGCAAACAAACATCGACGCCTTATTGTTGACTAGCCAGAAGAGAAAGATGAGGAGGTCGATGAAGCCTCCGGTATCGAAGCACGCAGCCAGAGAGAGCGGCTGGCTAGAAGGCAGGAGCCAACACCGCCATCGCCATCAACCGGACCAACACCTCACCACCTCAACCACAGGCACAGCCCTCAGAAGTCCCAAAGCCTGCTGCCGCTGCTGGAGGTGGCGTGGCTGGGCCAGTCCCGACCACTGGCCCAGTCGCGGAGAAGGGTGCCGGCCCCGAGAAGGTGAAGAAATCCCGGTTCACCACCGTATTCCGCGGCACAGACCTGTAAGTTGTCGTGAACTTGTATGATTAGAAAATAATTGGTTAATATCATCACCTTTGTTATTTGTCATGGATTTGTATAGCTCTGCATCGACCCAAAGGCCAGAAGAGCTATCTGGCGGTGCAACACTGCCACCACCAAATACCACCATCGCCGAGCAGCAGGTCCTGGAGCAGACCATGGCAGAGAGGGTAGTCCCCGAGTTGTAAGCTCCTACAACATCTGCTCCTGGACCGCAAACCGAGGTGTTGGGGCAGGCAGGAGATCCTAGGGCCCCAGAGCTGCCGGAACAACCCCGGGAGGCCCCAGAACCAGAAGGACAGCACCAACCAGCCCCAGAGCACTAGCCAGCCCCAGAGCACCAAGAACAGCCCCAGCCGACCTCAGAGCAGCAATGCGCAAAACCTGCAGAGATTGTTGGGACCAGCAAGGATCCAACTGGAAGTTCTAGACCAGGGAAAAACCTCGAGTCTTCAGCCCCAGTCATGGAAGAAATCCTCGGGCATTATAAAGAAGAAGGAAGGTTTTGTGGTACCTGCTCCTATACTATGGAGATCCCAGTAGGAGACGAGGTCGAGGCCGTGGAAGCGGTTGGTAAAATATTTCTAGAGGAAGTGAAGGTAAGCTTCTCATAATTTTATATCCTGAGATTGTCTTTTCCATAAAAAATGCATTGTCACTTTGTGCACTGCAGACTGTGGCCGAGAAGAACAAGCAGCTCAGTGCAGAACAGAAGAGGCTGCAACAGCAGTTGGAGGGTTATGCGTGACAAAATGTTGAGCGCGAAGAAAAAATGCGCATTGTACTCCAACAGCTGGACGTGGTCGAGAAACAGAGATTGGGTAGGAAACCATTCTGTTGTTAGGTACTCGAGCTCTTTAGGATGCTATAATACTGTAGAGTTCATATTTGAAGTAATGATGCAGGTCTGGAAGCCGAAGTCAGCCGGCTTCACGAGGAAAAGCGTGTAGTAGTGAATTCTTAACTACGTAGCACCTTGCAGTTGTAAAGAAAAATGCCAAAGTGCACCTTGAGAAGATGAAGAAAGATCGCGATGACCTAGAACTTCAAAACTAGGCCGGTGCAAAGAAGATTGAGGCGTGGTCGCAGAAATGCAACAAGCTCATGAGGAGCAAGAAGCCCTTAATGACAAATGCAAGACACTCGTCAGGGAGTGGGAGACTTGGAAGCATGCCTGCGCCAAAATTGCGAAGGGGATCTCACCAGTGCTCGACATCATTGGTGCCGACTTTACCGAAGCTAGAATGCAGGCACCAAAAGTTGGCCTGGTCGAGAAATCCCAGAAAGCCTAGGGATGGCTCCAACAATGGGCGAAGGACATCAGGGAATATGTGGGTGCACATGTACTTAGCTTGGTACGTGCCCACTACCCCTTGATGGATATTGCTCGGTTGGAAGCCGATTACCCCAGTGGGGTCGGGGCAGAGTGAGCCGACGAGCTGCGGCTGGAGGAGATGGAGCATGCTGCCGCGATCACCAAAGACATCATCTTATGCCCGGCTGCAGCCCCTCCAACGACAGGGAAGATTGAACTGTACATTTGTCCGGTACCAGTGCCACCATCTCTGGCGAGTAGCGAAGCACGTTCAGCTCCATCGTCGACCACGCCAAAGGTCTCGGAGCCGCCAAAAAGTCAGGATGCTGGGTTAAGCCAGCAGTAGTTGTACCTACAAGTAGTTCGTAGGAGAAACAATCTTCGTAAACTTATTGTAAACTTGTGCCTTCAAAGAGGCGAGTTTGTAATAAGGTGATTATTGGTACAATGTAAAGCTGTTTATTTTTGTATGAAAAAACATTTAAGCTTTGTATTACGTACTGGCTTAACTAAGTTAGAACAGCAGAATGTTCTGTTTTTAATTATTCCAGCGTGATCGACGTTAACTAAGTTAGAACAGCAGAATGTTCTGTTTTTAGTTGTTCCAGCGTGATTGACGTTAACTAAGTTAGAACAGCAGAATGTTTTGTTTTTAGTTGTTCCAGCGTGATCGACGTTAACTAAGTTAGAATAGCAGAATGTTCTGTTTTTAGTTGTTCTAGCGTGATAGACGTTAACTAAGTTAGAACAGCAGAATGTTCTATTTTTAGTTGTTCCAGCGTGATCGATGTCATCCTGTAGGTCTGTACGGCTTTGGAGAGGCCAGTTATCTGAGTGTAAGGCTGTCGGAGCCTGTATACACGTAAGAGTACATCTGGTCTGGCCAAAGGGCATCTGCCGACCACCCAAAACGCAGAGGGCAGATCTCATGCACGCTATGAGTGAGGTCAAGAACAGAGCTGCTCCGAGAACCCGAGAGGACTGGTGATCGATGTACTGGTTTATCAAAAAGTCGTTATAGTTATAGAATCAATAATGTAGACAAGTGTAGGCAACTATAGTCGAATGTATATATATATATATCATAATTCAAAGTACAAAAGTAGTACAGAAAAAAGGTACATATCTGTATTTGAGAATTAGGGGTAAAAATGCCTAAGCTTGTCGATGTGGACGGAATTTGGCACGTCAGTGCCGTGAAGTCTTGCAAGCCTGTACGAAGTAGGTCGTGTAACAGCCTTGACGATGTAGGGGCCTTCCCATGGAGTTGCCAACTTATGGATGCCATCTTGGCTAGTCTTCCATTTCAATACCATGTCGCCGACCACAAAGAAACGTTCCTGAACATTTTTGTTGTAGTACCTGCGTAACACGGCAAGGTACTTGGCCGTGCGTATACAAGAGTCAAGGCGTCGTTCCTCTGCACAATTCACCTTGAGCTCTCGTTGTTCTGTAGCTTGGTCTTCATTGTAGTTTTCAACTCGAGGTGACCGGAATTCGATGTCCGCTGGGAGCACAGCCTCGGCGCCGTAAACCATGAAGTATGGTGAGACACCGGTATTGCGACTGGGTTATGTCCTAAGTCCCCAGACCACGGCTGGTAACTCCTTGATCCACCGGCCAGGGGCTTTGTCGTTCTCTCTATACATCCTCTTCTTCAATACATCCAGAATCATTCCATTAGCCCGCTCGACCTGTCCATTAGCTCTGGGGTGTACCACCGAGACGTATTTCACTACAATGCTCTGTTCATCACAGAAGTCCCAAAACGTGTTCCCAGTAAACTGAATCCCTAGGTCTATAATGATGTTATTGGGGATGCCGAAGCGGTGGATGACCTAGTCAAGAAATTCGACTGCTTTTTCGGAAGATGCCTTGACCAAGGGTATGTACTCTATCCATTTGGAAAATTTATCAATCAGCACGAATACAAACTTGAAGTTACCTGGTGCTGGTTTGAAGGGTCCAATCATATCCAGCCCCCAGCATGCAAAAGGCCAGGAGGCTGGTATGGTCTAGATCTCATGAGCTGGCACATGAATTCTCTTGGAGAAACACTGACAGTTGGCGTAATGTCTAACAAGCTTCTCTGCATCAGCTACTGCGGACGGCCAGTAAAAACCTATTCGAAACGCTTTACCAACCAATGTCCTCGATGCGGCGTGATTACCACAGGTGCCAGAATGTATCTCCTCCAAGAGCTTAATGCCGTCTTCTTGCTCTATGCATTTCATCAATACTTCTGCTTTTGCATTTTTACGCCACAGCTTACCCTCGACCACCAGGTACTGCTTGCTGCGACGTATAAGGCGTTCATTTTCACTTCGATCAGAATACCCGGTGCCATCTGTTAGGTACTTAATGAATGGAACGCGCCAGTCTGCTATCTTGGTTGGGGTCTGAGATGGTCCCGTTGTGGTCGAAAATGATTCCGTAGTGGTCGGTGATGGAACCAGAGCTACCAGAGGCTGGTCTAGGAGCTTCTCGACCACGGGGTTGTCTTCTTGCTTGATTGATGGCTTTAAGAGGTCTTGAACGAAAACGCCATGTGGTACTTGGGCTCTGGATGATCCTAACTTTGACAGCGCATTTGCTGCTTGATTTCTGTCTCGGACCACATCGGAGTATTCAATGCCGTAAAATTTGCCTTCAAGCTTCCTAATTTCTTTGCGGTATGCATCCATTTTCTCGCTAGTTGTATCCCAGTCCTTGTTGAGCTGGTTAATAACTAGGGCCGAGTTGCCGTGGACATAAAGGCGTTTGATACCAAGGTCGACTGCAATGCGCAAGCCATGAAAGCATGCCTCGTATTCTGCGGCATTGTTAGATGCCGGGAAATAAATCCTGAGGACGTAGCGCAATTGCTCATTGGTCGATGATATGAATAATATGCCCGCTCCTACACCATCAATAGTCAGTGAGCCATCAAAATACATTTTCCAGTAGTCAACAGGTCCTTGTGAGGTCGGGATACTTAAATCTGTCCACTCGACCACAAAGTCAGCCAGTATTTGAGATTTGATGGTATCACGACGCGCAAACTCCAAGTCAAAAGGACATAACTCCATTGCCCATTTAGCGATGCGCCCGTTTGCATCTTTGTTGCGTATAATTGTTCCAAGAGGAAACTCAGTTTTGATCACCACGTGGAACCCGTCAAAATAATGTTTCAACTTTCGGGTTGTAATGAGTATGGCGTAGATCAATTTTTGAATCTGAGTGTACCTAGTTTTGGACTCGTTGAGCACCTCACTGATGAAATAAATCGGGCACTGAACACCATAAGCGTGGCCGGGCTCCTCGCGCTCGACCACGAGGACAGTGGAGACAACTCGATCAGTCGCAGCAATATACAGTTGAAGAACTTCTCCTGACTTGGGGGCAGTAAGGACCGAAGGTGATGCGAGGTACTGCTTTAGCTGTGTAAAGGTAATATCTGCTTCCTCCGACCACTCAAACCTCTCGCCTGCCTTGAGTAGCTTGAAGAAAGGTAAGCCTTTGTCCCCAAATCGAGATAGAAATCGGCTTAGGGCGGCCATACACCCTGTAAGCTTTTGGATATCTTTGACGTTTGCTGGTCGCTTCATATTGAGGACAGCTTGCACCTTTTTTGGATTAGGGCGTATGCCGTCTCGACTGACGACATTGCCTAGTAATATACCAGATAGAATGCCAAAGATGCACTTTTTAGGGTTCAACTTCCATTGATATTGATTGAGCGCTGCAAAAGTACGTGTCAGATCATCAATCAAGGAGTGGGATTCCTTGGTTTTGACAACTACGTCGTCTACATAGGCCTCGACCAGGTCAGCTTGTATCTCCTTTTCGAGGCACTCTTGTATTGCACGCTGATAAGTAGCTCCGGCGTTTTTGAGCCCGAATGACATGGTCGTGTAGCAATAAGCGCCGAAGGGTGTAATAAAGGATGTCTTGATTTGGTCCTCTTTGTTGAGAGTGATCTGGTGATAACCAGAGTAGAAGTCGAGAAAAGATAGCAGCTCGCAGCTGGCCGTGGAGTCCATGACTTCATCAATGTGAGGTAAACCGAAGGGGTCTTTAGGGCAGTGTTTGTTGAGATCGGTGTAGTCAACGCACATTCTCTATTCATTATTCTTTTTGCGTACAAGAACCAGATTAGCTAACCAGTCCAGGTGATACACCTCTTTGATAAAACCGGCTGCAAGAAGCCGTGTAACTTCTACCCTAATAGCCTCCTTTTTGTCCTTCCCGAACCACCGTAGCTTTTGCTTGACAGGCTTTGCCTTGGGGTCAACGTTCAAGGAGTGCTCGATCCAGTCCCGAGATACACCAGGCATGTCCGATGGTTTCCAAGTGAACATGCTTACGTTATCTCTCAGGAACCGTATGAGCGCGTCTTCCTATTTGGGGTCAAGGTTGGACCCGATCAGTGCCGTCTTGCTGGAGTCACCCTTGACCAGCTAGATCTCCTTGTACTCCTTGGACTTGATAGACTTGCGTGGTGCTTCAAGCTCTGGAATCTCTAGCTGGTTGGGAGGAGTCTTCTTTGCTTCCATTGTCGTTGCCGCCATGCGTAGGGAGAGGTCGTGGGCTTCAGCTATGCGAAAGCTGTCCTCTTCACAGTTATAGGCAACAAATACGTTACCTCTGAGAGTGAGGACTCCCTTTTCCGTTGGCATCTTGAGCACCAAGTACCTATAATGAGGTACGGCCATGAACTGGTGATTGCGGGGTGACCAAGGATAGCATGGTAGGTGCCTTCAAAGTCAGCGACCACGAAGTTGACGTAGTTGGTACGGAAGTGGTCTGCCGTGCCAAACTGCACAGGTAGGGTAATTTGCCCAAGAGGCGTAGAGCTCTGTCCAGGCAAGACACCCCAGAACTGTGCATCGTATGGCTTCAAGTCAGCTTCAGATATGTTCAACGCTGACAGGCTGTTCTTGAACAGGATGTCGATGGAGCTACCGCCGTCGATGAGCACCCTGTCAAATTGCTCTTTATTGATACAAGGACTGAGGACGAGAGCGAAATGACCTGGTTCGAGGATGGTGGCCCATTGATCCACCCTGCTGAAGTTGATTTCTCGGTGTGACCAGGGTGGTAGTCTTGGATCTGCAATGAGGTCATCTGTCTTGGCGACGTTCAGGCAGGCGCGGGCGCGCAGCTTCCGCTCGCGTTTGCTTTCAACAGACACCTTGCCCTCGATGATGGTTGCAACATGCCTCACCAGTTCCTGGTACTGGTGCTTGGGGTTCTTGTCAGGATCATCCTCATCATCATCCATGCGGTTACGCTAGACTGTCGCGTCGAGAGGCTTGTCGGCACTTTCTGAAGCCTGTTTGCGATGGTAGATCTCCTTGAGGACCTTGCAGTTTTCCAATGTATGATTGGACTTGGGGTGAGCTAGACAAGGCCCCTTCAAGGCTTTAGCATAGTCTTCTTCATAATTGTGGCACCCACCAAACTTTTTCACGGTGTTGACCTCGCTGTCGTCATCGCGAGCACGCTTACCCTTGAAGTTGTCACGGCGATCTCCGTGCTGGTTTCGGTTGTCGCACCGATCATGATTGTCATTACAGCGGTCCCTAATGTCGTTGCGGCCTCTGTAGTCATCACGGCGCCGGTTGTCGCGGTAGTCATCACGTCGTGGGGAGTACGGAGCTTTACCGGTGCCCTCGTTCAGCAGCTTCTTGGCGTCGTCGGCGTCCGCATACTTCTTGGCGATGGTGAGGAGGCTGACCACCGTTGCAGGCCATTTATGAAGGAGCTTGTCCCTGAGGTCATTGTGGTAGCACAGACCTGTGATGAAGGCTTCAATAGCCTCGTTGTCGATGATCTTGGGGATCCTAATGCGCATATCCGAGAAGCGTTGGATGTACTCGCGCAATGGTTCGTCCCTAGCGTCGCGGATGCGCTGAAGGTCGTACTTGTTGCCTGGCTACTCACAAGTAGTGATGAAGTTTTCGACGAAGGCTTGACGCAAAGCATACCAGGAGTCGAAGTGGTTCTCTGGGAGACTGACAAGCCATTGGTGCCCCACCAGCCCGACCACCACGGGGAAGTAGTTGGCCATGACGTGCTCGTCGCCCATAGCAGATCTGCAAGCAGTCTCATAAAGTTGTACCCATAGCTCGAGATTGACCTTACCATCATAATGATTAAGCTTCTCGAGCTTAAAACCTCTAGGCCAGACGACCTGTCGCAGGTGATTGGTGAATTGCTTGGGGCCCGGGGGGCCATGAACCGTATCATATTCCATGCGATGACTGGTTTCATGGGACGCACGGTCCAGAGCTCTCTGTTCAATGCGAGGACGTATGTCACGGTTGTTGAGGTTCTGACGGAGATCGTAATTGCCATCACGGTGATCTCGTTCGCCACCATACTGTTGTCCTTGACCATGGTGGTCCCGGTGATCATTACACCGGTTATCGCTGCGCCGATCGTCGTCGTTGTTATTGCGGCGGTGGTCGAGACGGCGGTTATCATCACGGGGAGGGTTTCCACGGTTGCCTCCGTCAGCTCTGTCGTTGCCTGGGTTGCCACCAGGAGCTCTATTGTTCATAGCGCGGTCGCCCGCGCCAGCAGGTGCCCGTGAGCCATGTTGACCAGACCTGAAAGGTCGACTTGAGTGCTGTCGGCTCCTGCTAGTCGCACTAGACATGGATAGGCCCGCGGCACGTTCATTGGTCTGAACCATAGCCGCCTGGAGATAAGCCTGCAAATCTTCCCAGATATTTTGGATTTCTAGGGTGTCTGGTAACCACTTCAAGCTTTCAATGGCGACGGCCATGTTGGCGCTTGGGGTCTTGAATACTGGTCTGTTCCCCACCATGTTGAAAGCATCATTGAGGTTGCGCCCTTATAGTCGATTATGCCTGTCAGCTTCTTGCTGGTCGTCGTCTGCTTGCAGTTGCGCTAGGCGTGCCTCTTCATTTATGCGACGTAGAGTTCGATTGGTGTTGCGCTGTAGTCGCTCTAGTCGCTGTTGATCGGTCTCGCCTCCAGCAGGTGGATCTTCATCTTGGCTAACCACGTTGATCATGGCGCCACGCCTTGGAGGGAAGATCGGGATCTGAGGAAAATCTGGAGGATGTAGCCTCTCCTCGTCACCGTTACTCACATGATGTAATATCATGGTATGAGTAGCCCCATTGGACGCGGTGCTCGATCCAGAGCTCGAACGGCTATCTGTCTGGGTGGTATAGATCAAAACTTGATCAGAGGCCACCATATTGACGAAGTTGCGTGGTCGAGGTCGAGCGGAGCGCCCTTCAGGAGTTGAAGTGACTACTAGATCTGTTCCCAACCGTTGAAAACGAGTGGCTTGAGCAGGTCAAGTAGATCTATTGTAGCTGTTCGAGTCCTGATTGGTAAACTGCTCTTAGAGCGAGTCAACCAGAGTTAGGGTAGATGAGAGCTTGACACCGAGTCGGTCGATGGAGTTGATCAAGTCGGTGTCGTCGAGTTTCTTCCCCTGATAGCGAGGAAGAAAACGACAGGTTGCCGGCGTGGTCGATGACGATGCTGGTGTAGGCGAGGCCGAAGCCAGCGTAGTCGTAGCCGATGCCGATGTCAGGGAAGTAGTCAATGCAGATTGGATCTGCATCCCCTCCGTGGTCGAAGCGACGAAGTCGTTGGAGCCGGTGGTCCACGTGATCTGACCGACCGTGAACGTGAGGCCCACCGCCGTGGCCATGGAGTCGGGGAAGATGACCATTTCGCACGCCTGAAAAGCAGTACACACACCCCCTACCTGGCGCGCCACTGTCGACAAAACCTAGTCGGCAGTCTACCGAGGGGTATGCCCAAGGTAGTAGATTGTCGGCACACAGGTGTGCAAGCCACGAACGAGATGGTGATGCAGAACAACACGCGGGTTTACCCAGGTTCAGGCCGTCGTGTGGGCGTAACACCTTACGTCCTGCTCTGCTTTGTTATTGTTGTCTCGAACAATGTATTATAAGCTATATTGCCCTAGAGTATTTTGATGATTTTGAGGGGGGTCCCCTGCCCTCCTTATATAGTCTGGGAGGCAAGGTTACAGATCTGGAAACTAATCTTAGCTGGTTACAATTGCCATATGGAGCCGGATAAGGATTCCTAACCTAACCGACCAAGACCTTGCTTGATCTCCAAGTCTGGTTTGATGCCTTGCGTGAGACTCCATCTTGATGATCTGGATCGCGCGTCGTCACGTAATGGGCCGGACCGTCTGGTCTGGGCTTGCCCATGTCTAGCCGTAAGGGTATAGGGGTTTATACCCCCACACTATTCAAGTAGTGTGTTGTGTGTTCTAACTAGCAAAGAGGCATACGCATTCCCAATTTAACGGGCTACGACACACCATGAGCCTTACTATTTAATAACTAGACCGAATGTGGTGGAATACAGAGGATCCTAGGGCTATCACCACCTAGCACCTACCACTACTATCCGTGGGTCTAGTAGTATCTGAAGATAAGCTATAGCCTAAGCACCTCGCTTAATCTATGAACTTATTACTCTAGTCAGACGTCACTAACTAGAGCACCTTAACCAGACGACAGAGCAATTACTAATCTTCGCACACAAACACTAAGAGAATAACTATTACTACCTATAATCAATACTCAATCTTACTACTACTAAGTAGATGTAAGAACAAGACTTAACTAAAGGTAATAAAGGTAAAGTATTACTCAAATAGTAAGTACTGAAAGTAAAGTACTCAAAGTAAATACTATATTGAATAAGAACAACTGTAATGCTTACAAAGGAGCTCTAGCAGACCCCGGAAGACTCTTCCGGATGCCTTAGGCCGAGACTCCTCCCCGACTTTGCTATTCACTAGCTAGCTTCTACCGCTAAGCAGGCAAGCAGAGCTTTGCTAGGACTAGAGCTAGAGCTTGCGCTACGCCCTAAGAGCTTCTACTTGGAATGAGCTAATTCTTCTAGTTGTTGATGGAGAAGTGAGCCGGAGGCACCCTTTTATAGCCTTGGGAGGCAGGGGGTACTTGTAGGCAGCCATAAGGTCGGTGGGCACCGAGGGTAGGGCGGCCGCCCCCTATAGGGCGCCTGCCCTCTCAGATCCACCACCACAGCATCCAATGGTCCAGGATCAATCCCATGGTAGTTGGTAAGTCGGTTCAGCAGGTATGGTGGTTGTAGAGTCGGTTTGGCCTCCTTGGGTGGATGATGGTGGGCCCGTCAATCCCTGGCACCTCAAATGTGCACCCTTGGATCCAACCGACCTTGATCAACGGTGAAGAGGTGTTGTGGAGCCTTCCCGCGGATCGGTGACGTGGCCTGGCCACATGGGTAGGGCGGGCGTCCCCCCTCATAGGGCGGCCTCCCTGAAAGGTCCTAATATGGCTAGAGGGGGGTGAATAGCCTAATTTTAAATCTACAAATTCACTTAGGCAAACTTGTTAGACAAATATGAGGCGATAAAGCTTTTTGCACTAGCTTCTAACAAGTGATGCAAGCCACCTATCCCAACAATTATAGTTGTTATAATCTCTAGTTCACACAATGGCTAAGTCACTACTTTACACTAGTGAGCAAGAAACTAGCGAAGCAACTACACAAGCTACTAGAACAACTACACAAGATAAAACAACAAATACAAGGTAGAGAGGTGATTTTTATACCGCCGTGTAGAGGATATGAACCAATCAATCAACGGACAATGATGAAGTACCAATCACCAGGAGAATATCAATGGGCAAGAGACAATCAATTTTTCTTCCGAAGTTCACGTGCTTGCCGGCACGCTAGTCCCCGTTGTGTCGACCAACACCTCGTGGTTCAGTGGTTAATCGGTAATCCAAAACCGAGCTCTCCCAAGGAGCACCGCAAGAACCAACCGCAAGTGTGGTAGCTCAATGACACGAGTAATTTACTAGAGTGACTTTTGGCGCTCCACCGAGGAATAAGCCCAAGAACCCTTCACAAATATCACCTTGATTGGGGGCAGACACAATCACCAAATCCCCTCACCAATCAACAATCCACCAACCGTCTAGGTGACGGCAATCACCAAGAGTAATAAGAAATCAACAATTGCAGCAATCACCTAGTGCCACAAAGAATGCAATCACAAATGCACAACACTAGAGTTTCCCCCAAATCCTCTCTCAAATGAGCAACAAGCTATGGAGGAGGAGAGGAGAGGGAGATGTTCTTCACACTCTCAAGATCAACACTTTGAGCTCTCAAGATCTCTCTTAGGATGAGCACCAAGATTGGAGAGAAAAGAGAGGAGAGGGAAGAACTTGCTCTTCACTTGTTCTTGAGTTGGGAGAATGGGAAGAGGTGAGTCTCTGTTCTTGTACTGGGCAAGAGAAGAGGGATAGGGCACGGCCTTTTTCTTTTTCCTAGACCAGCTCGCCCGAACGGGCACCCAGGTGCACGCCCAGGCCCGCAACGGCTACAGTACGGCGCTGCCAACGGATAAACATCGAGCGGCAACGGTAGGGAAACAGCCGTGCTCGCGCAGCTTCCTGCTACTTGTGCGGTTGAGCATAGACGGAAAAGAAATGGCGTGGCCTCTCTGCCTACACGCTCACTCTGCTAACGGTTTGGGCTGGAATGAGTTTAATAGTTTGGATTGTGAGTGGCATCACTCTGGGTTGGTAGCTCTGGTTTTGGCGTCCGTCTTGGGCTGGGTCGTTTGAGGGCTAGGAAGCTGATGGATTGGGCTGGTTCAGGTTCCAAACAATTCTCAGCCCGTGGCTGCAAACGAGTTACCACTAGTAGAAAAGAGCTCTAAGCCTGCGGTCCTCTTTTATTTTTACTGGCGGTTTCACTTTAGGGCCGGCTGTGTAAAGAAATGGGTGGGCCACGACTTTGTAACCGCCTGTGGAAATGGATTTCCACAGGCGGTTGTCATAATCCAACCGCCAGTGCAAATGTTACATTTACACTGGCGGTTGACTTATGACAACCGCCTGGATTTCCACAGGCGGTTGTCATAAGTCAACCGCCAGTGTAAATGTAACATTTGCACTGGCGGTTGGATTATGACAACTGCCTGTGGAAATGGATTTCCACAGGCAGTTACTAAAGGCAACCGCCAGTGATGTTTCTGGTATATATACTCGTCTTCTCCCCCGAGCAGACAGTTCCGTCGCAGCCACCTTCCATTGGAGGGCAGTTTGGAGGTCCAGGTCTCTTAAAATATAAGGGGAGAGGTTTTGATCTTGATTTTTTGGAAGGAGGTTGATAAGAAAGGTTAGTTTATGTTCCTGTACCATCATTTTGTTCATTCTTACTTAATTTGAGCTACTTTTTGGATCTAGGGTTTCACCATGAGTTAGAGAGAAGAAAATCTAGCTTCTTGTCTTTATTTCTTCTAATGAGGTTGCTTAAGATGGTTACATAATGTCTCTCCTCTCTCCCTTTTCATGTTTGCTTCTCAATTTAGCTAGTTTATGCAAGATATATATTCCATCAATTGTGTGTTCTTGTGTATTCATGTAGAGAGAGAAATGCAGGTTTTTTTGTTATTTTTTTAATTATGCTCGTTAGGTTTTTTACTTTAATCTCTCTCTTTATTTCTCAATTTATTTTATCCACATGTATCTATTTTAATTATGCGACTTAGGTTTTGTAATTATGCAACTTAGGTTTTTTAATTATGCTACTTATTAGGTTTTTTACTTTAATCCCTAGGTACCCTACCTAAACCCTAGCTAAAACCTCATATAAATCGTAAACCCTAGCTAATAAACCATAGCTATACCCTACCTCACATCAAAAGGTGCTAATAAATATCTCTAGATATATATATCTGGTTACTTGTTTCGCATTGATTACAATACCCAAGGTCCATAATGTCATGGTTTTTACAGGTAACGATGGAGAGGTCCTTTTGGATGTATAAGTTATCAAGACTAGATCCATCATACATACCCGAGGTCCATAGGTTTATTGATGCCGCTAAGAACCATGCAAGGAGAACAAAGAAGACGCACATACATTGTCCATGCGTGGACTGCAGAAATGTTGTTGTATTTGATGGCACTCAACAAATCCTTTCTCATCTGGTCCACCGAGGATTTATGAAGGATTACTTGATTTGGACAGAGCATGGAGAGGGTAGCTCTGCGCCTTATACAACTGGAAACCCTGCGAACATCAACGTCGATGGTCTAGATATGCTTGTTGGCGGGTTTCAGTTCGTACACGAGACACAACAACCTGACGCCGAACATGTTTTGCCAAATGTTCCTGATCATGGTTTTGCTGGAGGAAATGAAGGTGTCAGAAATAATGTCCTGCCAAATAATATGGCTGCGGAAGATGCAGAATTCCTAGAGGCAATGCTGCGTTGTCATGCGAAAGATCTATCAATGTTCTTCATGAAGGGTATGGAGGCCCTGATGAAGGCAGCAGAAGAGCCTTTGTACGATGAGTCTAAGGGTTGCACCAAAGAGTTCACGACGCTACGGTCTGTGCTAAAGTTGTTAGTGTGCAAGGCTAGGTATGGTCTTTCTGATGCTAGCTTTGATGTGTTCTTGAGTATTATCGCAGACATGCTTCCAAAGGAGAACAAAGTGCCTGCTAACACGTACTATGCAAAGAAGCTAATCAGTCCACTGACGATGGGTGTTGAGAAGATCCATGCGTGTAGAAATCATTGTATCCTATATCGAGGTGCTGATTATAAGGACTTGGATAGCTGTCCAAATTGTGGTGCAAGTAGGTACAAGACGAATAAAGACTACAGAGAGGAAGAGTGTGCTGCCTCCTTGTGTGAAGGAAAGAAGCGAAAGAGGACCCAACAGAAGACCCAGAAGAGTAGTTCAAAACCCACCAGCAAAGAAAAACAAGAAGTAGACTATTATGCGCAGAAAAAGATTCCTGCTTTTGTGATGTGGTACCTGCCTGTGGTCGATCGATTGAGGTGTTTGTTCGCTAACCCAGAGGATGCCAAACTTATTAGCTGGCATGCTTCTGATGAGCACAAAGACGATGGGAAGCTTCGGCACCCAGCCGATGGCCAGCAGTGGAAAGATTTCAATGAAAACCACAAGGACTTTGCAAAGGAACCAAGAAATGTTAGGTTCGCACTCAGTACTGATGAAATGAATCCATTTGCTGAGAGGAGCAGCAAGCACAGCACATGGCCGGTGATCCTCACCATCTACAACCTTCCTCCATGGTTGATGCAGAAGCGAAAGTATCTTTTGCTAACCATCCTTATCTCTGGACCTACACAGCCTGGAGTTGACATGGATGTTTTCTTGGAGCCCTTAATGGAGGACATGAAAATATTGTGGGAAATAGGTGTTCAAATATTGGACGAGTACCGCAAAGAATCATTCACGCTGAGAGCAATTATCTTTGTTACGATCAACGATTACCCTGCTCTTTTCACTTTATCAGGGCAGTTCAAGGGAAAGGTTGGTTGCGTGGTATGCATAGACGGAACCGCTTACATGTTCCTTACTGCATCTAAGAAGATAGTGTACATGAGGCACAGACGCTTCTTATCGAAAGGACACAGGTACCGCAAGAAAAAGATGGATAAGTACTTGACAATAACATTGAACTACAGTCTACTGCTCCATGGGGTAACAGTAAAGGCAAAAGAGTTTTCGACATAGTCGGCAAACTCAAATTTATTTTCGGGAAGAAGACAAAAGACGGAAAACCAAGAAAGGATGTCAAACCAACTCCAGGGGCTACATTCAAGAAGAAGTCTATTTTCTTCGAGTATTTGTCATACTGGCCAGAGTTAGACGTCCGCCACATGATCGATGGTATGCACGTTCAGAAGAACGTGTTTGAAAGCCTAATTGGAACCTTGCTAGGCATGAAGGGCAAGACAAAAGAAGGACTAAATTCACGCAATGACATGGTACAATTAAACATAAAAAAGAACTTCACCCTGTTCTTCAAGAAAATGGGAAGTACCACCTCCCGGCAGCAAGCTACAACCTCAACAATGATGAGAAACATGCGATGTGTGTGTGGTTGAAGAATTTGAAAGTCCCATCTGGATTCTGCTCTAGCATACGGAGTATTGTGTCAATGAAAGACCTTACACTCACCAACTACAACTCACATGATTGTCATGTCATGCTGACTACTTTCCTCCCTATTGCCATCAGAGCTATAAATCCAGTGTGGATAAAGGTTGCAGTCACACGGTTGTGCTACTTCTTCAACAGGATCTCACAGAAGGTGATTGACCGTGATGAGTTGGCGTCTCTTAAGGAATTCACGGTAGAGACAGTGTCACAGTTTGAGATGTGTTTTCCCCCAGCATTCTTCGATATTATGGTTCACCTTGTGGTGCACTTGGTTCCACAAATAGAGGCACTGGGTCCCATGTACTTGCATGAGATGTGGACGTATGAGCGTTTCATGTCAATACTAAATGGCTATGTATCAACTCGTGCTCGTCCTGAGGCGTCCATGGTAGAGGGGTACTTAACCGAAGAGGCAATTGAGTTCGGGGCTCCATTCTGCAACAGGGTCCTAAAAGACCAGGTTGCAATAGGTTTACCTCCGTCACGACACGCGGGTAGGCTGAATGGAAGAGGGAGGACGGGAAAGAAATTATTCATCCCGCAAGATTACAATACAGTCCTCGAGGCACATCACAGCATCCTACATCAGCTCTCGATAATGGAGCCTTTGATTGAGGAACACATTGATGAGCTTCGTGAACATAATCATGGGCACACGGATGAATGGTTAATGAAGGAACACAAGAATCGGTTCACCTCATGGCTAAGGGAGCATGACATTCCAGATGGGGAAACAATTGAGGAACGCACCATCAAGGTGTTGGCTTCTGGACCATCACGCCAGGTCACGACATGGCAAACCTATGACATTAGTGGCTTCACATATTGTACCAAGTCCAAGGATAAAAAGAGCATGTCATAGAACAGTGGAGTTCGATGTGACGCCTTACACTCTGAAACTGGTGAGGAAACTACATACTTTGGCTTTGTTGAGGACATATGGGAACTAGACTATGGTACATTTCAAATCCCTGTGTTTCGATGTCAATGGGTTGAAGACAAACATGTCACAGTGGACAACTATGGGGTCAGAGTTCTTGATCTAAGTAAGGTAGGCTACAAAGATGATCCATGGATAATGGCTAACCGTGTTGCACAGGTCTTCTATGCTGAACAGATCATTTCTCCTAAGGAGAAGAAAAGTACTTACAAGCCGAAGCATGTAGTTTTTCCTAGAAAGCAACAAGCTATAGGAGTTGATGGTGTATCTGACCTGGATAAATTTAATGAGTTCAGTGACATGTCTCTCTTTGTAAATGACCATCCAGTAAAGATAAGGAATGTTGAGCGAAGCATCCCACATAATTCGTTGCCCTGGGTGCGCCACGATGGACAAGGAAGAACAGTAGCTGCTTAGATTATATTTGTCATTTGTCATGTAATCCATTTATGTTACAATGTGTACCTTATGCTACGTACCCTTCTCTGTTTTTACATGTGAGACCTTATGCTTATTTCACCTTCATGACCCTAGCTAAAACCTAACACAAATAAAAAAGAATACATATATTTTCCTCTATGTAACAAGAGCACCAAGGAATATATTTTTCACAGCATCTACACAGTACAATAAAGCTAACAAAATTGGATTCACATTTTTCTAGTATCCCTAGAATTATTTATGTATTAAACAAGATATGAGGCATATATTCAATTTAAATCATTTTAAAGAAAGCTACATATAAAAGTTTCTCAAACATGGCATTTCATATTTGTAACATGAAGATCATCTCAAGAGAAACACCACAAATTTTTTTTCACTAATTTTGGACAAATATTTCTCAAGATATGAATTTTTGAAGCTTTTAAACAATTTCTGCAAATTCATTTAAAAACAGAAACAAATTCGGAAAAACATTACTACAGGCGGTGGTCAATGCCACCCGCCTATAAAAATATGTATCTACAGGCGGTGGTCAATACCAACCGCCTGTAGAAATGCACACCCTATATAAGAAAGCTCAGGAGCCCTGAAAATTTCTAAATTTCTTGGCGGGCCAGTTTTTCGAATCGACGCCGTCAGGCTACCGAAATCCGCCATCGCCGCCTCCGCCGAGTCACGCCGCCTCGCCATCGTCGTCGCGTCGGTGAGTTCTCTGCGTTTCCTCTCTCCTCCTCTCTCTCTCTCTCTCTACGGAGGTGGTGCGCGCGGTGGCGGAGGTGCTGTCGACGGCGACCAAGGTGCTGCGGTGTCGGGCGCGGGGGGCGGCGGTGGCGGAGCGGTGGTGCGCCCGGTGGCGGAGGTGCTGCCGGCGGCGGCCGAGGTGCTGCGGTGGCGGGCGCGGGGGACGGCGGAGGTCGTGCGCGCGGTGGCTGAGACTTGCTGCGGTGGCGGCGCGTTGGCGGGCACGGGGGGTGGCGGTGGCGGAGCGGTGGTGCGCGCAGTGGCGAAGGTGTTGCCGGCGGCGGCCGAGGTGTGCTGCGGTGGCGCGTGGGGGGCGGCTGCGCGCGGTGGCGGCAGGCCGAGCAGTTGGGCCGGCCTGCGAGCTAGTAGGCCGGCCCAATTGCTTGGCGGCCTTTTTTTTCTTTGTTTGATGTAATTATTATTTCTTTATTATTTCTTTATAAATATGTATGATGTAATTATTATTTCTTTATAAATATATATGTGTGATGTAATTATTATTTCTTTATAAATATGTATGATGTAATTATTATTTCTTTATAATTATATATGTATGATGTAATTATTATTTCTTTATAAATATATATGTGTGATGTAATTATTATTTCTTTATAAATATGTATGATGTAATTATTATTTCTTTATAATTATGTATGTATGATGTAATTATTATTTCTTTATAAATATATATGTGTGATGTAATTATTATTTCTTTATAAATATGTATGATGTATTTATTATTTCTTTATAAATATATATGTGTGATGTAATTATTATTTCTTTATAAATATATATGTATGATGTAATTATTATTTCTTTATAAATATGTATGATGTAATTATTATTTCATTATAAATACAAACTCTACTAAGTAGGGTTTAGAGTCCTTATGATATCATTATATATTTGTATGTCAGATTTTCGCGATGAGTTCTCCGCACAAGGACCAAGCATAAGAGTCCGAACACACGGAACACGCCCCAGGGTCCAACCCCACGGAGCAAGTAGAAGGGACCCACGAAACGCGCCAAACTCTGGGGTCGTCCAACCCCACGGAGCAAGTAGAAGGGACCCACGAAACGCGCCAAACTCTGGGGTCGTCCCACCCCACGGAGCAAGTAGAAGGGACCCACGAAACGGGCCAAGCATCAGGGGTCGCCACGCCTTCATACGAAAGCGTTAGCGACGACATGGAGCCTCCCGAAGTAAGGAAGGCTGGTCGTGAATTGGCACGTGACCCTGATTACAATCCACAAGATGATGAGGTAAATTACACATCCATGAATTTCATGTTTGTATCTATATGTACCAATTGATAATTTGTTGTGCGTACCTTTTGTCATGAATAGGAGGTGTTGTCTCAGTTCAAAGAGATTGTAGCTCAAGAAGAAGTGGCACACGAAGACGCACCGAGCCCGACCGAGACGACCACTAAGAGTTCAAGGAAAAGGAAGCGGAGTGACCGAAAACGAGGTGACAGAGGACTGAACAGGTGGCTAGATGATACATACAGAATCTTAGAAGTGAGCCTGAAAGGACAGCCCCTAGCTCCTGAGGAAGCCCTACCTAAGTTTCGGAACGCCCTTGGTTTCTTAGTTAGGGACAATCTTGACATCACAGTTCGACAGTGGAAAGATGTGTCAGTTGCTGACAAGAAAAAAATTTGGGATAAGCTGGTGACCAGGTTCGTTTTTCCTCGAGGCTCAGACAAACTTGTGAAGGAATATGCCATGAAGCAGTGGGCGATCATGTTCCAAAACTGGAGGTCTGAGATGAATACCAAGTGGGCAAAGAAAGGGTTGGACCCAACAAAAAGGTACAAGATTACGGCGGGGCAGTGGGCGGTTTTTCTAGAGCAAAGGAGAGATCCAGAGTTCTTAGCTCGGAGTGAAGCCAATAGCGAGCTCGCAAAGAAGAACAAGTACCACCACCACCTAGGCACAGCTGGTTACCAACACCAGGTTCCCAAGTGGAGGCAAGAAGAGGCTGCCAAGAAAGCGGCAGGGTTGCCGACGCTGTCTGAGCAAATTAGAGAAAGGACCGCAAATTGGATTCATGCTCGGAAACCGAGGGAAACCGAGACCGGTGTGTCCTTTGATGACCCAATGCTCGATGAAGCAGCAAGGAGCATATTTGCGGTGGCAGCTAAGCAGCACGAAGGATTATTTAAGCCACGAAGAGAGAGGGACATCCTTACTGCTGGCCTAGGTAACCCCGAGCACCCTGGTCGTGTTCGAGGCATCTCATCGAAAGAAGGATGGAAAGAAGGATTCGGACCGGAGTGGGAGGGTGAGTACAAGAAACGTGATCGATACAAGAAAGAAATGGAAAGTTATTTTAAGGAGGAGGCAAAGAAAGACTTCCAAGAGATGATGTCCAAAATTCTATCCGATCCTCCTCCAGAGTTGATGCAGCGTTTGGCGAGTGCGATGTTTGCTCAACAGATGAGCACTCAGGCTCCCTAGATGCAGCTAGTCCCAATAACACAACCGTTGATGACACAGTGTACCACAACCATTCCAAGCAGTGTCGCGTCAACGGTAAACAAGGTTCACTATCCAGTTGATGACATTGATAGGCCGGTGGCTTGCTCCCTAGTCATAAGATATGGTATTAACAATCATCGTACAAGGGAAGTAGCCGTAGGCCTTGCGATCCCAGGACACAACTACCATGGGAGCGACATTCCAGAAGACTACTGCAAGGTAGAAGTGTCGACGGTCGTCCAAGGATACAAGGACGACATGCTAGACATCCCCGGTCCCGAGGGCATTGAGAAACTCCGACAGGCTATCAAGAACTTCATCCATTGGCCTCGACGAGACATCCAGTTGAGTGAGCCACCACCATCCTCTCAAGCCCCGCCACTCACTCAGGACTTGTCAGCACCTGCCGATCCTCTTTCTAACCCACCATCTTCGCCACCATTCAATTCTCCACCTTCTCCACCACCATCCTCTCAAGCCTCGCCACTGACTCAGGACTCGTCAGCACCTGCCGATCCTCTTCCTAACCCACCATCGTCGCCGATCGTGGCTCCTATTGACCCCCCATCATCTTCGCCACCATTCAATTCTCCATCTTCTCCACCACCCAAAGATCCTAAACAAACACGGGAGGCACCAAAGCGGCCAAAGAAGAAATTTCCAATACCCAAATTGGTTTTCCCCTTCCAGCAAAAGAAAAAGACTGCCGGCACGGCCAAATTTTTGGCAGGAATTGCACTAAAACGCACTACACGTACCCTTGACTTGGCTGAGCATGATAAGTTAGCAGAAAAGCCTAAGGTGATTACCGTAAGTATCAGGAAGCCAACAATGGACGATTACAAAAATGTCCCTGATAAATACATGCCTGAAAGGCCTCTGCTCAAGTGGGGTACACTCAAGAAGATCTCTGCTGGTGTTAAAAGGTTGCATGACTGGTACATGAGAGCATCCTCTTTTGGCATCGACACCATCAATGTGTCTATACCACCAGCTGCATTTGTTAGTGGCAGACAAACGGTTGTTATTACCTTCGAGGACATGTGGTTGATGATGAACCTCCAGAGACTCGATGTACAGCTCGTAACGGTGTTTGCATTGTAAGTGTCACTCATACTAACACATGCATCTGTTATTATTAGTGAGTTGTATGAATTTTCAATATCTTACGTGTGCGTGCGCCTTGCAGAATGCAATATGATCAGCAGGAGATGCGTTACAGTCCGAATCCTAATTCTAATGCCGGTCAAAGGGTTGGGTATTTGAACCCAATGAAAATATGTGAGGAGCACCACACATTCAGAATCGGGGATGATCACGAAGACTTACAGAGTTTACAAGGTGAAGAACGGGAGAAGAAAATAGCGAACCTGACGAAAGAGTTTGAAGCCAGATACGCCTTGTACGTAGGACACGCAATGATTCAGTTTCAACACTGGGAATCCATAGTGGCCCCCTACAACTTTGGGTTAGTGTGAGTTTGCATATATCAAATTAATTATTTTAGTACACACATGCATCACAAATTTGATTCGTGCAGGGACCACTGGATCTGCTTCATGATTTTTCCTAGGCCTGGACAGGTGTTGGTATGTGACTCCGCAGATTACCCGACTACAAGCTATGGAACATTCGTGAGGCACTTAGAGCTGTAAGTCAAAATTTTGCATGCATACTTTAATCGATGAGATGTTGAGAATAACAAGGTGATTCTATTCGAGATTATAGGGCATATGGGTATTACAAGATTAAAGGTGGAAGGTGCGAGTCATCAACACAAGGGCAGCCATTGAAAATATATCATAACTGGCCGGTACGTATGGAAATTTATGAATACATATCATACATGTACAATACATAGGACGATATTGCAAGTAAATAACCACTTTCCCGTTATATAGTGCCACAAGCAACCACCCGGATCGGTCCACTGTGGATTCTACGTGTGCGAGTTCATGAGAGAGAACGGACGATACATCAAGAACCCTTCTAAGGTAATATAAGTAATAGTCATGTATATATTTCTGATATTAAATTTGCAAATATATTATCAAGTGTAAATATATGATGTTTATAAACCTCCTTTCCAGAAATCTGATGTAAAAAAGGCTAAGCACATGACCGAACGTGCTTTATACAACATAGTTGAGGACCTGTGCTCATTCATCTTGAAAGAAGTCATTCCATACGATGGGAAATATCACGATGCTACCAGCGTCTTAGCACGCCCAGAGTATAGAATGCTCACAGAGATTAGTAGGCTTCAACTTAGTCGAGACAGTTATTAGACAACGGGTGAAAACTTTGATGTATATAATGTGTGATGAGATACTCTTGTAACTTTATGTTTGTGAGCACAAAACTTTGATGTATATAAATGTATGTATGAAATATTTAAATTGCATGTTGCTATATTTGAATACCATCCAATAAGGTTTAGCGGTTCCAATTACAATGTATATGTATATATTTAATAATATAAAAATATAAAACATCACAGGCGGTTGCTTTTGAACTGCCTGTGGAAAAATCCACAGGCGGTTCACTAAGTGAGCCGCCTGTGGAAATGGATTTCCACAGGCGGTTCAAAAGCAACCGTCTGTGCTGTGGTCCTATTTTCACTGGCCTCCAGCGCAGGCGGTGCTAGAAAACACCTGTAAAAATAGGTAAAGACCCGCCTGTATAGTATGTCTCTGTACTAGTATACGGCCCAGACTTGTTGCCTATCGTCTCAGACTCCACCTCGTTCAGACCTCACGACTGCACGGCCGCCGCCACTTCGGACACGCACGGGCGGACGGCCGCCGCCACGCTGCCGCTGCTGCTTCGCACGCTCGCACACGGGTTCAAATAGCTCAGCCCGCGCAGACGTTTAGGTTCAAATAGCATAGTATACTGGGTTGGTGTGGTTAGAATAATCCAGTTAATGGGCTGGGTGGATTTTTAAGATGAAGCTCATCACGAATAGTTAGGGGTGGGTTCAGATCGGATTCCAGCCCACTGTCAGGCGACTACGCGCGGACCCTCTCGTACCAACCCGCAGACGACAGCCCACAAGAGGCAGGCGTCGGTCCTCCCAGCATTCGACAACGCATGTACGGTGGCAGGCTCTGGTCCTCCACAGCGGTCTCACATGCAAGCAGCTTGAAATAGCAGGAAGTATCCACGAAACTGCCTGGTCTCCCACCGCTCAAACATGCAAGTGTGGCACCACGGAAATGGACAGCAAATACCAGAAGCATGCGCTCCTCCTTGATTAAATTAGCCATGGGCCCCACGAGCACTCTTATCTTGTGCACCTAAAAATAGAGCAACGACATACTCCCTCCGTCCCCTTATATTAGTCGTTCGGGAATCGTGACTGTGAGAAGAGCACGGACTTCAAACGACCATCAATAAGGGACAGACGAGTACATGCAGCGGCTGAAATTTTCTCTTTCTGAGTCAAATGCCGAAGCACTTTTCTTTCTCACAGTTAATCGCTGCATAATGACATGCATTAACCTAAATTAGCAACAGCAGCTGACGAAGCTTCCATGAAGTTTTCTTTTCACAGGCAACCAGCTGTGCTGGCTCCCATGCGCACAAACGAGCGGTGCAGCTTCCTCACACGACGACGGAGTCAACGAGCAGAGCAGGCGCTCACGTGCTCTCTCTTCACAACGGTAGAGTGCATGCATGCATCGTGGGCCCCACGCTGCTTCTCCCTTGCAGCTCCCTGGTTTTGAAACTTGGTCCGAGCAGCAGGTCCCCATGCTCTCTGGACTAGATAAAAGGTCCGGCTGCTTCACTCCCTCCACTCTTGTTCTGAAAACTGGTCCGGGTGACACTACTTAAGCCCAAGTTACTTCACCTTTTCACTTTCTATTTATTTGCTAACTATTTCTCATAAGAAAAGATATTCTAGCATTTAAGTTAGCATTTTCACAAATATTTTTCTAGGGATTTCTCATGCATCTCACCACGTCACAAATCGCAAATATTATGCAAATGAGACACACACTTAGTGGCACTAGATAACCATTGCAATTAAAGATTTCCCCTCTTTATAGTACGGTTATTTATTCTAAATCCGGTCACGTACTCTATTGCGTCTTGATCAGTAAAACAAAATGGCCTTATATTTTATACCTTTGCCTTGAGCCTATTTTATTTTCTTCTTTCTTCTTTTTTTTATGATGGAGCACTTGATCACTATCTTTTAGGACATCACCATCCATGACCATCATCTTTGCCTCATCACTTGGTGTGTACCAATCGTATCTCATATACACTTAGAGCAATGATTAGTACATAAAGATTTCATCAATTATCTAAAACCGGCTTTCACTCCCCCCACCTGGTGCCCATGTGGTGTCAGGTGTGCTCCACGTGGCTTGGCATGTCCCAAATTGCCTATTTTTCATATTTCCCTGCATACAAATATAATTCTCTAATACATGTGGAACTAGGTAAGTTTAAGGCTGGACGAAAAACTCGAAGCTCGCTAGCTCGCTCGGCTCATGGTTGGCTCGGCTCAGCTCGGCTCGGCCCATTATGATAACGAGCTGAGCCGAGCCTGGATTTTAGCTCGTTAGCTATAACGAGCCAACTTGATCTGGCTCGTGAGCCGCTCGCGAGCCAAATGAGCCGTAGTTTTAGGAAAAAAGTCATCATAACTTATATTAGTTTTGTATTATTTCATGCCTTGCACTTTCACAAATTGATGATATGTTAGCTCATATAAATATTTTATTCGATTTAAGGCTATTGGACATATTATTTTTATATTATTAATATTTTTAAGATTTAGATAAATATAAATATTATATTTTATGTATTTTTATACCTGGCTCGCGAGCCTAACAAGCCAGCTCGAGCTCGGAACGAGCCGAGCCGAGCTAGCTTTCTGGCTCGTTAAGATAATGAGCCGAGCCGAGCTAGCTCGTTATCCTAACGAGCCAGAACGAGCCGAGCCGAGCTGGCTCGTTATCCAGCCTTAGGTAAGTTATAAAGTAAAATTTCATCATTTTATGTGACTTTACCTTGATTATGGGTGGAATGTTGACGGTAAAATGGGGTGTTAGTGACCGTCAACAACCCTCGACCGTGGGGCACGAGACAAACGAGGCAACTTCTAGTCTAGACACCACGTCAACACTATCGGTCACAGTTCTAGCGTCGGCCAGGAACTTCCGTCTTTATCAGGAGTCATCTACTAGAACCTCCGCCACGAGGACGGACAACGAACCCGCAAAGTATAACGATAAACGATAAACCACTTAGAAAAGTAGTACCGAAGGATATCACGACTTTCATACCCAAAATGGTAATCTGACCGTAGAGGTACAATGATAGCGGGTGCCGACAAGTCCGGCACTCCGCCTACTCGGCGGACTCCAAGAGTCGCGCACTTAGGAGGGGGTGGACAATTCCGCCCTTATCCTCCTCTTGCCCTCACTCACTCCCTATTCTACTATTTCTAGCTAGGTAGCTAGGCTTGAGGCTCCTCCTTACTCTCGCTCAAGTGTGAGCTTGAGTGTGTTGGTGTGTCTTAGTGAGGGAGTGAGCCTCTCCTTATATAGGAGGTTGGACAGGCGGTTGGGGGGAATATATCCCGAATACACCCCACACCGCCAGCCTCCTCTTCAATGCACAACCGCCAGAGCGAGGTGGGCCCGAGGGGCGCCAGCTAGGGCACGGCCGTGCCAGGGGCGCGCGCGCCTGTGCTGGATCTCCTCGGCCTCCCCTTTGGGCCACGCGCTGCTGGTTGGTCCTGGAGTGCTTCCCCATGGTGGGCTTGGCCCGGTTGTGCAGGTTGGATTGGGCTTCTCTTTGTTTTGCTTGATGGGCTTGTCATTTCATGTGAGTTTCTTTGTCTTTTTGGCCCATTCTTGTTGTATTTCCTTTTATACCTGCAAAACAAGAGTGTACACCAAAACTATGGAAATTGATAGTGTAAAACACTATCTACTTTAGTTTTGGTGATTTTTATGCAAATGTTAGCGGTGTTGGGTTCGTGTTAAGGACCGCCAACAGCAGTGCTGCACTTAATCAGACCGTTGGGGCAGGGGGTATTTATACTTTTCTATCTTCTCCCCAACGTCTCCCTCATGATTCCAACGGTTCTCTCGACTCAGAACAGACCAGAGCTCACTCCCTCTCTCCTCCATTGTTGCTCCTCCATCCCTCAAGCTAATCCTTGATTTCCACCATCAAATCTTGAGAGAAAGGGCAACAAACTTCGATTGGAGAGCAGCTCCTTCACTTCCCAAAGTCAAAACAACATTTGGTTCACGTTTTGGCCGGCGGTGTGTTTGTTACTCTTGGAGCTTTGCTCCTAGCCGGCTAGAGCGTCACCCTAGAGCTTGCCAACTTGTGTGGCAGCCTAGGGAGGTTTGTAACCATCTCTTGCAACTAGTAGAATCACCCCTCACCTCAAGAGTTCACTCTCTTGATTTGAGAACAGGGTAGGGTTGAAATAGACCCTTTGTCTTTGTGGCAAGCCTTAATGGCAAAACCCTCAACAACCTAGACCTGGGCAAGCCTTGGTGGCGAGCTGAACCATATGATAAATCATCGTGTCACTTGTGCTTGTCACTTTGCTTCTTGTGGTGATTTCTAGGGTTTGAGGCCGATCTACTTGTGTGTGGACTTCGAGCCATGAATAGCTGGTGTGCTGTGATCCTCTACCCTGCAGGAAGCTAAGAAAATTATACGATCTAATTTTCGTTGGATAGATTTTGAACTGTGAGTTGACCTTGTCTGCAGGTGTGGCAGTGCCGTAGTTGGGCGCGACAATGCCACGGTTGGAACTAACATGTTCTTGAGTTAAAAATTTTTTACAGGCCTATTCACCCCCCTAGGCTCTCCTATGATCCTACAAGTGGTATCAGAGCAAGTTTACTTCAAATCGCTTCACCGCGAGAAATATGGAGACCGGGGAAGCCGCTAGCGGGAAACCAGTGGAAATTCCACCGGGACGTGTTGGACTGCATGAGACCGACAACGACAGCAGCTAGCTGAGCGCGTCGACAGCAAGCAACGCGTCTCTTCCCCGTCTTGAGCCCACCGATGTTGAAGACTGAGAAAAGAGAAAAGAAACTCAGTGGCTCAAGAGGGAAGCAAGGGAAAAGAAGAAAGAACAGTAGTGGCTCGATGAGAAGAAGGCAAGAAAAGAAGCTATAAGGCTCAAGAGAGAAGAGAGAAGGAAGAGAAGATAAGCAAGGAAGAAGAGGCCAAAGAACACAACACATCATCTAGTGAGCTCTCTAGTAGCTCCGAGGATGGTGATGATGATGAGTCCTATCAAGCACATAGCAAGAAGGACAAGAAGAAGAAGGAGGGCAGCAAGAACAACGACACCTAATATGTAGCCGTATCCTTCAATTATTCATCTTTGTCTAACCATGATCGCAAGTCTTTCATCAATGTGCCCGCGGGCAAGTTGTCTCATTTCGATGGGACAAACTTTGGCAAGTGGAAGCATTTGATGAGATCTTATCTTATAGGTCTCCATCCTGGCGTATGGGAAGTGATGTGCAATGGATTTGAGCCTCTGGTAGACCCTAAGAATTCAACAATGGAAGAAATGAGAACCATCCATCTCAATGGTCAAGCTACAAGTGTGCTAATTAGTGCCTTGGATGGTGATGAGTACAATAGAGTGATTGGTGTTGATGTGGCAAAGCAAACATGGGACACTTTGCACCTTGCTCATGAAGGGGTTGACAAGGTAAGAAAGGCTAGGATTGATTTGATGATGGTCAAGCTCAACCGGTTTGTTATCTTAGAAGGTGAAGGGCCACAAGAAATGTTTGATAGATTGATGGCCATGGTGGGCAAGATTAGAGGTCTTGGTTGTGAGGAGCTAGATGATCACAAGGTTATCAAAATCATGTTAGAAACCTACACACCAAGAAATGAGACCGTGGTGACTCTCATTAGAGACAAGAAGAAGTTTGAGTACTTCACTCCAAATGATGTACTTCACTCCAAAGTCTTTGGGGTGTTCTCTAAATTCGCGTTCTCAAAACATATATGTAGGCTATCTAAATGATAGAACATGGGTAGAACTCATCGAGATCTACAACTTTTGTGTTGGTTATTTCTCTATCTAACATTTTTTGGACAATTCAAATAAAGATTTCAAAATACAACAACCAAAGGGCTTCATAACTTAGTGGTAACGTTGTAGGTTCACAAGTTCGAGCACCCTAAGCGTTTTTTTTAGTTCCTTGCTTCTTAGCTTCCGTCCTCGTTGGGCCCTGCAGCCCATCTCCTGCTCAAATGAGGACGCAGCCCATCTCCTGCTCGAATGAGGACCTCCAGATGTAGCGGAAAGCACAGGTTAAACAGCTGATGATGTATTAGTACCATATCGTTGAGCTGCTGGACATGAGGTTACGTGGCTGTGTGGTAAGCACAGTGGACTATTCTTTCGCCTTGGTGTTCTACTTAAAATGGAAAAAGTCTAGATCACACCTTAACTTTGTGGTTGGTCTACTTTACACCTCCAACTATCAAACGGTCTGATTTACCCCATGAACTTTGCAAAACCGTATAAATTACCTTCTGAGCGGTTTTGGACGGCGGATTGCTACAGTTTTGTCTTTTTCCTTTTTATTTATTTCGGCTGAATCTTTGAAAAATCATAGTAAATCACAGAAAAATCATAAAATGAAAAATCCAATTTTGTTGGACTCCACATGATGAGATCTACACAATGAACATATAATATGGTATGCTTTAGTACAAAATTTTTGCTGTAGATTTTGATCTATTTTTTTCTATAATTAATTAGAATAATTCATACAATAAAAACTTTGTACTAAAGCATACCATATTATATGTTCATTGTGTAGATCTCATCATGTGGAGTCCAACAAAATTAGATTTTCCATTTTATGATTTTTCTGTGATTTACTATGATTTTTCAAAGATTCAGCCGAAATAAATAAAAAGAAAAGACAAAACTGATGTTACTATAGCAATACCGTAGCAAACCTGCCGTCCAAAACCGCTCAGGGGGTAATTTAGACGGTTTTGCAAAGTTCAGGGGGTAAATCAGACCATTTGATAGTTGGGGGTGTAAAGTAGACCAATCCCCATAGTTGGGGGTGTGATCTAGACTTTTTCCACTTAAAATAGGAGGCCCCAACAATATCAATTCTATTCAATTTATTTCCAAAAAATTAAATTTAATGCTAGAATCTAAATAAGAGTTAAACTGTTATTTGAAATTTAGTTAATGAAGGTGTTAAAAAAACAAGTTCAAAATCAAACTTAGCAACATCTTCAACGGACAGAAGCGATCATGAGAAACGGATTCTGATTTAGCCAAAGCAATCACAAGCATCACTTCAGAAGTGATGAGAAACGGGTTGTGACTTAACGAAAACAATCACAAGCGTTTCAGAGTCTTGTCCAATAACAGAAATGTTCAAACACAACAAGCAGTGGTTGAACTGATGCTCGCATTGCCCCAGCAGAATTAAAAACTGATTTAACCAAAACAATCACAAGCGTCTCAGAGTCTTGTCCAACAGCAGAAATGTACAAACACAACAAAGCAGTGGTCGAACTGATGCTCGCATTGCCCCCAGCAGAATAAAAAACGAACTGCTACATCACAGCTCAAAGCAGCCCTGATAACAATTGCAGAACTACACTAACATCGCAAATGCTTGCCGGTTGCAATGCTCAAACATGGATAATAATATGTAGATTTCATAAACTGATGTCCAAAAAACATCCATGAATTCAATACAAGCTACCCTATGTCATGATCATGAAACCTTCAACTGACTGAAGCAGAAATCCACAATGACATCGAAGACCCTAGTGCTGTGCTGTGACCTGTGCATCCAGATAGAAGAATGTCATGGAGTTGAGGAAGGAAGATAGAAACTAAACAAAGATTGAGTCCATTCATGCAGAAGCATGAAAGCGACACTAGCAAAGGCGTATTATGACGTATGCCAGTTCAGGAAAAGGAAAGGAAGAAAGACATGCTCCATCAATATCATCATTTCATTACATAACTGATAACTAATCTTGGAATTAGTGGTGATAGGTGTGCAGATAACAAAGTGAGCTAAATAATGATCTCATTTACAGAAGCCAATGCAGAACAATTTAATTTGGACATAACACTGGGATCTCAGCTGAAAATGGAAACAAGTTTGAGCTGATTTATCAGTGTAGTGTAATTTAACATGAATTCTACTCTAGAGCAAACAAAAACAACAATAATAAAACAACTTTATCCCATGAATTGAAACCAATATCAAGAAAGTGCTTCTCATTTCATTATTAAATTATTTTTCAATTCTTCTCAATTCCTGGGAGAACCTAACAGGGCCTTATGGAATTATTGATTGTGTATAGTATTTCTGTAGAACACATTAGTAGTAGCAATACCTAGATAGGCAGCATGGGAAATTTAAAAACTGACCATTTTTGCCTATCATTACGGCAATACTGTCATTGACTTTTTTTTATTTCCTTTTGAATGGTTTTCTTACAGAATATCTAAAACAGTGCTAAGTCTTCATGGAAGATTGTTTGTAGTAGGAACAAAACTAAAATAATGCTGCTAAATCTTCACTAATTTAGTCCATTAGATCACCATAACTTTAAGATGACAAACAGTTAAAATCAATGTCACCCTGAATTGCTAATTTCTAATTTCTTAAGAAACAATTCCATGAAAGGCACTGAAGTGCTGAACCAATGACAGAATGCTATGAGGCATAAGAAGCAATATAAGAAGTCACAGACCCAAAAAAACCTCCGTGGAATCGCCACCGGCATTATTTAGAGTGGCATCTCCACCTGGATGTTCCTCCACATAAGGAGTGACATCGTAGACCTGGTTCAACCACCAAAGATAAATTTAGAAGACCAAAATATTTTAATTTCCCTATTTTCAAGTCTAGGGCATTGAATAGGGACAAACTGAGGTGGCCACTGCAGTTATACAACCTTGTCCTTGATGATTATCCAACAATCCTTCCTTGTGATATGTTTAGATATCTCTTCCTTTGTAAAGCTCCTAGATGTTATTAATGATGCATTAGTATCAAGGTATATGTGACCCTTGTTTGGGGAATTAAAATTTTGTGTATTACATCGACGATCGTCAGTGTCCTGATGATGCCATTCTTTTCATGAAGAGAACAAAAAAAAGCACTGAGCACTGAAATAAATAATTTTTGAAAATGAATGAGTGCAGACTCAGACCGACCTAACTAATTAACTCGAAGGGTGAGCAAGCATTCACAGTATTGAGGATTCACAAAATATCGACAACTTCAAGCGGATGAAGTGGGAATTGGAAGAATGCGTCGCAATAATGTGGTTGATATATGAGCAGAAAACTTCAGTTAAAAACAGCAGGGATGGGGGCGAACGCTGTCTACGGCGGGCACGGGGCGAGAGCTGACAGCGACGGGAGCCAAGCCCGTCTCCTCGGCGGCTGCGTGGACGGCACGGGCGGGGGCTCAGGGGCCGCGTGCGTCAGGCTGGGGTGCCGGGGAGGAGGGAAGAGCGAGGGGCTCGGTGGAGGAAACGATTCAGGGCGAGGGCAGGCCAGCGGCAGCGGAGGCGCCATGCGAGGGCGAGGTCGAGGTCGAGGCAGACAGCACGGCGTCGGCATCAGCGGCGGCGGCGGCGGCAGTGAAACGTAAGGATGGCAACTGGGCTGTTTCGGGTCGGATATGCGCGGGTTTCGGTGTCGCGGGTTTGGTTTCGGGGATGATTTCTCATCCACGGTTTTGGTTTCTGGGTTCGGGACTCCGAAATCTTTTGGGTTTGGTTTCAGGTTTGATTTTCTACCCGTGAATATTCAATGGATAAATCATTCGAAATTAAAACTCATGTTTATAATATGCTAGTAATAATTTATTCACTTAGATTATTTAATTTTCTTCTAAGTTGACTCATGAAAATAATTATTATTTGTTGCCTCTTTTTTATACATGTGAATATGTGTATATATATATCATGCATATATTTATAGAAAGTCATTTTTGCTCTTACTATGTTGCCATACGGAGCGGGTTTCAGGTATCCATTCGGGTTTCGGGTATCCATTCGGGTTTTGGGTATCCGCGGGTTTGGTTTTGGTGATGGATTATCACCCGAATCGGTGTTCGGTTCAGGTTCGGGTTTCGATTTTGGGTTTCAGGTTTGGGTCCACAGAGACTCCACCCGATCTGAATCCGCCACGTTGCCATCCTTAGTGAAACCTCCCCTTCGGTGTGGGGTTTGGGAGAGGAGCCAGGGGAGCGTGGCCCTTCGGGTGGTGCGTTTGGGTGGTGGGTGTGGGGGCGCGGACGGGCACAATTACCACACTACCCTTAAACGATTAAAACATACATGGCATACTTCATGGTTATTCAATTATTTTTGTTAATAAAATATGATATTTTAATGTATATTTAAGAGATGTTTTAATTTTTTATAATGGTACTAGTGGGAAATTTAGATACAATTTAATGGGTTAATTTGTATTGTCTATCATAATGACATGTATGGTTGATTGAAAAGTAAATTTATAGATTACTTTGCATTATATTTATAATAGCAGATGTGGGCTATCTAGTTACAAATTTAGAAATTCTCTTGTATTTTCTTTAATAATGGGTATTGTCTTTAATAGGAGTAATGGGAAAGGTGGGTAATTTAAATGCAAGGGGTATTTTAAATATCTTCCATAATGGTATAGGTGGGCAAAGTGTTTAGAAAATAGAACAAATCTAATGTCTATTATTGGTAATGATAATTAGAATCATCTTCCATATTAAAGACCACATATATGTTTCTAACTATTGTGAGAATTTATACAATTTATCGTTTTCCTTAACGCATCTCGTGAAAATTAATTTGAAGGCTCCAATGAAGATATCTAATTAGTAATATTAAGATTCCTCACATTCTGGTATAATTTTTCTGGTTCCACTTAACTATATCTTTTTTTTAGTAATGGTCCTCCTAGGTTTGTATATGTGTATAAGACGCAGAGAGTGATGTACTAATAAACAATGTCTTAAAATTGAAGGGCTAAGTATTTTGGGTGGCCTAACGCCTATGCATTCACTAAGGCTATGGGAGAGATGTTGCTTGGCGCCATGAGAGGAGACCTCCCTGTTGTCATAGTACGACCAAGCATGGTAATAAGCACTTTCAAAGATCCATTTCCCGGATGGATAGAAGAAATCAGGTGTGTTTTAGATTCAGATAATCTGCATATATATCTTTTGCACATGCCTTTCATCATAAATAATCATCATTAAAGTTGCCCTGAAAAAAAGAGAATTTACTGCTACTTTGGAAAAATAAAAATATAGATATTACCTTAGTTGAAAAAAAATAATTAGCATGGGTAGGATATACTGATTAATTACCTCATCATAAGATATTGTTGCCTCCTACGAGCAAAGGCTTCCATGTTTCATTAGCGGTTCAGTACTTGATTCGGTTAGTGATCATATGCTATAACCATATTGAAGAAGTATGTAAACTTAATTCTCTATATGGAAATGCATGCTTAAATTTGATAGATTCCGGGAGACATGGTGGTGAATGCTATGATGGTAGCAATGGCAACTCATTACAATGATGTGGGAGCTCAAGTAGTTTACCATGTGACTTCGGCACTCCAAAACCCTCTATCATGCAATCTTCTAGGGGAATCAACATATGCCTACTGTTTGATCAATCCTCGTGTGAGGGATGACAAGAGGACCATTATTCAACATAAAAGGCCTATATTGTTTAGTAGATATGCGTATTTCCATACATATGTGGTTCTAGCTTATAAAACACGACTGCAGGTACACATTTCTCTATATATTACTTCTATATGTAGGGTTAAAAGTTCTCAAATAATAAAATACCCTTCATTGAGATGATGTGGTGATCACTTGAAAACATCTTATCATGAATAGGTGCTTTATGTAGCGAACTCTTTGTTACTTTGCGGGCACCTCGCAGAGTACCACAGTAAACTCAATCGAAGCTTGAATTACTTGATGTCTGCGGCGAAATTTTATGCCCCATATATCTTCTTCAAGGGCTGGTGAGCTTTATTATTCGAAGCTAACTCCTATTATCAATTTTATTTCCCCCCTCAAATAGACAAGCAAGGTCCTTGAAGCTCATTCTGCTTACATTTGAATATGAGATGATGACTAAGTCAAAATGATTTTTCAGTCCTTATGAGTTGATATCACCTTATATAATAGTGGCTGCATTGCAATAATAATATACCAGGTTTCAAAAGCTAAAATTTAGTTGTTTTTTTTAGATCAGGCATATAGCCCGTTTTCATTATGCAGAAGAGAATGATCGATAAACCTACACATAGTTGATACAAAAGGATTCGCGGGTAATCCTTGGATTACCAACGAAGTCCTCAACACAAACGAAAAGCAAGAACATGATGGGTGGGGGACCCTCCACCAGACAACCCCAACAGCTGAGCCTAATACAAATAAATCTAAACACATTGGTAGCCAATAGTGATAGGAGCCGTAGATGATAGCAGTGGCAAAGCATCCGCTAGAACTCCAGACGGCAAAGCATCCATCCAAGCAACCTCGGCAGCAAAGCATCTGCCGGAACTGACAGCGACCTCGGCGGCAAAGCATCCGCCGGAAACGGGCACGCTCTCCGAGTACTCCTTCGAGTCACTGAGGACAGGACCACGGGCGAGGAGGAGGTCCATGAAACCTCTACAACACACCAAACCATTGACGCGGCAAAACATCCGCGAATGGGGCCAACACGCTCCCAGCAGCAAAGCATCTGCATGAGAGGGGCCAAGCTCCGACTACGGCTACGACAATCACCAAAAGGACATACCAAGTGAATAGGAGCAAGAGGCACAGCACAATTAGGCACAACACGACAAAGACGGTGGCGGCACAGCCCGACGTGGCGCAGCGACGAACTCCAGGTAGCGAGAGCGAGGTCTTGCGACCCAGGCCGGCCCCTGGCGAACAAGAACTTCGACGACGCGCCAGCAATGTCACCACCGCCGGCCTAAAACTAGGCTAGGTTTTTACCCAGTTTTTGAACGCCCAGGGGGCAGGCCGGCCATGACGGACGGGCCAAACAGCAACTTCAGCAACGCCTTCAGCAAGGTACGTGGCACTGACAGTACCACCGCTGCCGGCCCGGAGCACGCCAGGCAGGGTTTTCACCCAAGGAAGCTGTTCGCCGGATCATCACTGCCTACCCATCCATGGCCCCCGCAGAAGGGCCGAGTGGGCGTGAGGGGGAGGGCGAGACCGTGCACCAGGTCCGGCCACCAGGGGCGCGGATCTGGCCGGCCGACGCCAACTCCAGCGTCCAGAGCACAGGTGCGTCCCGGGTCAGCCATTGACGTCCCGATGAGGGGACCGGCCGCCACCGGGGATGAGAGGGGGGAGGGACGCCGCACTCCAGATCCGGCCACAGGGGCGCGGATCCAACCGGGCGTCAGCCCTGGCCCCTAGAGCACGGCGCAGTCCGGAGCCCACCATGCCCGGCCAAGGAGGAGGTGCGGCCGCCGCCGCCAGAGCCCCCCCTGCCAGATCCGGCCCCCAAGGGCGCGGATCTGGCCTGCCACCGTTGCCACGGCCATCGGAGCCGCGACCCCGGGCCCGGCCGGCCGCCGCAAAGAGCACCCGTCAAGGAGGGAAGCCGGGCGCCACCATCCGCCGTCGCCGAGGGAGGCCGGACGCCACCTCTCACCGGATCCGGCAAGCAACCGCCGCCGCCGTCGATTTAGTCGGAGAGGAAGGGGGTGGTGGAGGGGGGCAGGGGAGCGAGGGGTGGGAAGGGGACGTGCGACCAGCGCTGGTTTGTGGGAGCCGCCGCGGTCCGCCGCCGCCGCGCGCCGGAGGACGGCGGCAGCGGCCAGAGGGGGGAAGGCCAGGGCCAGTCGATTCTAGCTGTCGAGAGTGTGGAGCCGGCAGTGAGTGACGATGCGTGAGCACCACTGCCACCAGTAGAGGGCTTGGCTCAGATGGGCGGGCGCAGTAGCACTAGTGGTGCACGCGCCCCACCACCACTAGTGCCACCAGCATCGGTCTTGGCTCGCTGGGTGGCGATGTGCGCGACATGCAGAGTGAGTACCACCACCACCAACGCGCACGATAGGAGGGGCGAGAAACGCTCGCGATGGGGGCGAGCAAGCGGAGCCGGATGCGTCGCACGGCGGAAGCGAGGCAGAGTGGCATCCGCGTTCAGACGGGACGGGCAGAGTGACAGCCGCAAGGCAATGTGACGGAGAGTAGGGAAAGGAAGGGATAAGGTTTTTCTCTATTTTTTAGAATGGTTGGGAGTGAGGGCGATTGGATGAGCGATCAGTGCGCCCTATATCTAGCGTTACCAAATTAAATACCATCGACCTAATTGATGACAAAAGTACTACCCCTCCATCCCAAATTATAAGACATTCCAAGAATCTTGGAGAGTCAAAGCATCTCAAGTTTGACCAAAATTATAGAAAAACTACAAAGATTTATGACATCAAATAGGTACATTATGAAAATATAATTAATGAAGAATCTAATGATACTTAGTTGGCCCCATAAACGATATTATCTTATCATATAAACTTGGTTAAACTTAAGATGCTTTGACTCTCAAAGATTCTTAAAATGACTTATAATTTGGGATGGAGGGAGTATATATTTGTAGATTTTTTTTACTTATAGATGTTTATTATTGTAAAAGTGATACGGTCTGACGCTGACTGGTTGCGCCTGCCCAGCCCGACCACAGGTGCATGAGACCCAGCACGCGTCCAGGCAGGTGATTCTGCACTACCGCCCTGTGCACGCACACTTCTCAGAAGGATCGGAGACGAGCATTGGCCAGTGGCCTCTTGGCTCTTCCTGCTGCACTGCATTGCTTCGCTCACATTGGTTTCACATGATTCCACGAGGCCATGGTCCATCTTTCTTACTCTTACGAACTAACAACACCGGGGAAGCAAAAGCACCGGTACTAGGTCGAACCATCCCATTCTGCAGCATTTCATGCAATTGCTTCTGATTTCAGTCTTTTGCATTGGAGACTAGTGATACGGGTCTGACGTTGACTGGTTGCACGCCTGGCATCATGTTGTGTCATGTTTCATATCGGTACCAACTAGTAAATTTGGGATTGCGCGTAAGGCTCGGATGGTTGTGCAAAAATGGATACAGGGTTTATACTGCTTCGGTCTAAATCGTCCCTACGTCCAGTCGCGAGCTCGTTGCTCGATTAGCACCAAGAACTTGTAGTAGGGGGTTATAAGATGTCGAGAGAGAGAAAGCTTCCCAAGTCTTTGTGTTTGCGTGAGGGTGATGTAGTGTGCGGTGTTCAGCTAGCTCTGCAGGTCAGACGAGCTAGGTGAACTTGTTCGTGTGTGAGTGTTGTGGGATTTCGTGAGCTTGTTCGACCTGTGCGTGATGGTGCCCTGCTTCCCCTTTTATAGCCCAAGGGGAAGGCATGTTACAATTCGAGAGGAGGAGAAAGAATAATGTGTGTCCGAGAGGTACAGCTTAGAAAAAGGAGAAAAGGCGGGGTAGTCAACGTCCCTGCTTATCTTCTTCTCGTCTGGCCTGACCATACGCCGGTAAATGATGGCAGGCGTGCCGCCGACCCATGCTCCGCCGTACTACCGCGTCCCGTCGCCCTACCGCACTCCATCCTGTTGTAGGAAGCGGTGAGCTGGCAGGCCAACGGGACGTTTCCCGTACCACGGATTGGGCGGCACGCTTGAGTCCTGTAGCAACTCCTGTAACACCTCGGGTGTTAAGCATGCATTAAGCATTTCAAATCATGAGCATGAGCATCATATTGCATTCATCATCACATGTGATAAGTGTAACATTGCATTGAAACATTTGAAACATGCCCATGAAACATAGATGTTGCAATTGTTTGTTTAAATAAAACTATGCCATAATTGTGCTTGATTAGGTCAATAAATATGTTTGTTTGGTAGTGTAAACAATTTAGAAGTGTCTAGCATGATTTTTGGAGCAAGTTTTGTATTCAAAAATTTCTCAAAATTTGCTTTTAAAAATAAATTAGAAAAATGAATTTTTGACTTGAAAATGGACTTTGAATCTTTATTTCAAAATCTAGTGAGAATTTTAAAAAGTACCTTTAAGCAAAGTTATAGAGAATCATACTCTAAGCAACTTTTGTTTTGGGGTTAAGTTTTGAAAATGTCATTTGCTAGTTCAAATTTTGATTTTATGGCTCTTTAATAAAATTTGTATTTGAAAAATAAAAAGAAAAAAGGGTTTCTTTACCTTAATGGGCCACCGCCCCACTGTCGGCCCACTCAGCGAAGCGGCCCGGCCTGTCATGCCCGCGCCTCGCTCCCGCGCTCGCCCGCGCCCGAGCTGACCGCGGCAGGGGACGGCCGCCGCGTGGCCGTACGCCGTCGACACCGGCTGCCGGGTGGCAGTCCGGTGGCCCCCGCGTGCGCGCGCCCCTGCCTTCAAGCCAGCCACAGCGCCCACCTCCCTCTCCACTCGCCCCATTTCCCTCCCTCGCGCTTAGCCAGCAGCAGCAGAGCAGCTACCGGAGCCGCACGCCGCCGCACCATTGCTGGCGTGGTGCTTCCGCTCCTCTGCCTCCGCCGCCAATTCGTCTCGGCTCCACCTTCGCCTCGACGAGCTCCACCCCGTGCCTCCGTTTGCAGCCGCCTTCACCATCGGTGAGCGTCTAATCGACTACGGCTTCTCCCCGCCACCGCTCGCCGGAGCCCGCCCCGCCGCAGTCGGCTTGCTCCGCTCCTGCTCCTTCTTTTTCTCGCGCTAGCACTCCACCGAGGCTCGGGAAGGCTGATAGGCCACCTTTCGCGCCCCGCCTTGGCCGAAGTCGGCATACCACCGACGAGCAGCGCCGTCGCGCCCGCCATGGCTGCCGGCAAGCCTGCGCCGGTGCGCCCCGGGCTCCATTTTCTAGCTTAGGTAGTGCGGCTCGGTGCGGTGGATTCGCCGGTGGTGACCTCACCGGCCGAGACATCACCGATGGTGGCCTCCCCTGTCCCGGTGTGGCTGACCAGTGGGGTCATGGGACCCACTGGCAGCGGCTGAGGACAGCTTTGGGTGCACTGCACCAGGTGCACCCAGCTTTTTGAAAAGCTGGTTTTTAAAAGGGATTTAAGAAATGTTTTTCAGAAATTGTGTAAATGCTTTAGAAATTCATAACTCAAAAAATATGGCTCCAAAAATTATGAAACAAATTTTGTATTGTTTCTAATGCTCAGATCTATAATGTAAAAATGTTGCATGTCATGTTGAGATAATTTTATATAGAACTTTATTTAATTCTAGTAATTGCTATTTATCTTAGAAAATGCATAGTAAATAGAATAATAATCAGAAAAATATGGTTCCAGTTTGGTTAGTCTTCTTTTGTGATGTGCTTTGCATGAAAAATATATGTCATGCTTGTTCTATAGAAGAATTTTGATGTGTAGTTCAAGTGCTAATTATGGCTGATTTTTGTTATTTTGTAGAGCTAAATAATTATATAAAACATGCATGTGAAACTTTTTGTACAGTGTTTGTTTACTGTGTAGGGCATGGGAAAAATACTAAATCTGTTGTTTGGTACTTTTCCTAGTACAAAGTATTTTCGTGCTCATTTATATGTCATAATTTGTCATTTTTGTGTAGGCAGTTTTACTTGGTAGGCTAATTGTGGTGTGACTATGCTACTGTAATTTTTATAGATTTTTCTGTGCACTAGAGATATAGGTTGTTGTTGTAACCCTAGTTCAAATTGAATATAAAATAGTATTCTTATTGCATGATTAGTTTATTAATGTAGTTTTGGTGTATCTTTGAAGCATCATATCACTTGCTGATGTCTTTGGCATGTTAGTATAGTTATGTTGGTAAAGTGTAGTAACACTGGTGTTAGGGTTATATAGTAGTTAGCGGAAAAGTAGCGAAGATTAGTAATGAAAGAGAATGCGGTAGATGACATGTTTTCGTAGTAACTGTCCTTGGATGATGTTGACTACCTTGTAGAAATGTTTGTATCTTTCTATGTACTAAAGTCTCAATGTGTCCATATGCATATCATGCCATCATGATCATCACATGCCACCGCATCTGATGCACTGTTTGCATATTTACTTATACCATTGCATCATACAGGATCGTAGGAGGAAGTGCCAGTAGCGGTAACCGAGGAGCAGGCCAAGGTCGATCCACAGGGAATCCAGGCACAGGAGGTGCCCGAGGCCGAGGAACCAGGAGAGGACCTGCCCGAGAGCGTGGATCATCAACCTAGTTCGTTCGAGTGAGGCAAGCCTCGGAGCATTATGAGTCTCCTACTTTACTAAAGCAATTTAAAATATTTGTTATATATATGTTGCATTAAGTTGTAGGAGTTGAGTGAAACCGTTGATGCATTATGATATCCTTGGCTATCTGCTTATATCCTTACCCTATTAGGTTTAGGATCGAATACCTGCTTAGCCCTGCTTAGACCAGTAGCGATCGGTGATTTTCTGTCACCTGCAAGTATAGGTGGTTACTAGAATACTTTAGCTCTGAAAAGGATGAAATCCTAGAAATAACCATGGGTTGATGGAGAATTGGAGACCGGACGGAAAGGTTGGAGGCAATCAGACAGGGTTCTGGGGTGCTATTAGTTTTCCGTCTGTGTCGGTTAAGGATCGATCGTTGCTCATCCCTCTTGTCATGTTGAACGCATGCCTCACATTTAGCTGGCCGAATAAAGTACCTTTCGACCGCGAAGCTAGTGGCATTATTCAGGCCGGGATCTACACGGGTGCGCATACTGGTGTAGAAGAGGGTGCGATGGAGACACGGAGAGTAAGCCCGAGGTCGTGTTCGATCAACTCAAGGCAGCCGATCGGTCTCCGGGTATTGCGGCTCCAGTTTGTCCCGCGACGTTCACCGGAATAATATCATTGGTGATCTGTAGCTCACTTGATCGGTGAGTGTGGTTTGTGTGAGGAATAAATCACCAGCTGGTTAGGAATCGATTCGAATCGCCATCGCTCCTGGATAGTGAGCACTTGACTCGAGCTACGGCATCGTAGTAATGATAATGGAATACTGATGGTTATAGGGATGATGTTGGAAATGCTAAATTCAAGTGGTAACTGGATGTTGTTGGTTAATCAAATGATTGCTATAGTGTAGGTGCTTACCTAGCTTGATAGGTTATAATAAACCTGATGCAAAGTACTTAAAATGGTTTATTCATGATAGCTTATGCTTTTCGCAAATGAGTCAACTAGCCCACTCTATATCAGCCTTGCATATTCCTTAGTGTCACTTATTTTTTAGTTTAAGACAGGTAAGTCTAGCTGAGTACTTTCTCGTACTCAGGGCGTTGTTCCTATTGTTGTTGCAGATGGTCAGATGTATTATGGATATTGCATCAACTGCCTGTACCCTGCGATGGGTGTGGCAGAACAGCCCGGTTTAGCCCACTTTCAAAGGCACTTGTCTACCACTAGACACTAAGTACCCCAAAAGGAAACTAAATCGAACAGTTCCTCGAGCACACCCAACGGGAGAACTCGAAACAATCCACGTTTTACATCCAAGATCCAATAATGAGTACAAGCTTACAATACTTAGTTCATTTCATACAACAAAGTGTCTCAGAAATTATTTATTACAGTACCAAAGTTCAGAGTGCGATAATTAAACAGCGGAAAATAAATAAACATCTAACGAGCGGAGCAAGGATCCATCTGTGCCCACCAGAAGAATCCTCCACACAACAGCTAGCTTCTCAAGGTGCACCTGCAACAAGGGTGAATAAACACTGAGTACACAATGTACTCGCAAGACTTACCCGACTGAGGATATATATTTCCCGACTCTCAAGGAATATGATAGGCTTTATGGCTTGTGGGTTTCTTGTTTGCGGAAAGCAATACTAAGAGTGTCCTTATTTCATTAGATTATTAGCAGCCATGTTTAATTAATTATCCAATATTCTATGTAAGCACTTGTTTTAATTCCAAGCAAAAGTTGAGCAATCAGAACTATTTTACCATCTTTCTTATGCCAGTTCTTACTACGGTGCCAGAGTGCAGTCAAGCCGTACCGTCACGCAGAAACGGCGATTCGCGAATCAATATGCCCAGCTGGGTGCCCCGAAAACACACGCCTCACTTGCACTCTAGGCACAAGCAAGACCAACCCATTCCACTCCTGTCAAGGGGTCCAGGTCCCCGTCCAAACTGGGACTCCAAGCTCCCAACACTATAGGTCCGGCCTCAGTGCGGTGCTTAGACCTCCACCTATAACCCACCCCTAATAGTCGGTCCGAAAAGAGCCGAAACCCATGATAAGAGAGCAACAAGTCTTCCCGCTCCCATAAGCAAGTATGTGCTCAGGACAATATATCTGTGACTTGACCGGGGGTCCAGTGCAACGATCGGTCCTTAATCGACACGGGCAGGGAAATAATGTAACCAAGCTAAGCCCCGTGGCCGCGGGACATATCTTGTTACACCCACCAGAACCCAAACCACATCCCTGCCCGGTCACCATTTTCTTTTCATCATTTTATCATGAGAGTGTTAATATTCACCTACTTATGAGTAACAGCAGGTTACTCACGCTACCGATAAACCTAAGCATAGCAGCTACACGATCCTGTACTAGTATGACTCATAGGTAGATATATATATGCACGTGGGTTCCATAAAATTTCTGTAACGTAAGTGCACAACAATTATATATATATAGTAATTTATAAAATACGGATTATGCACTGGGCCTTGCCTTGGGCAGGTGGTGCAGCAACAAAGTCAGTGGTCAGTGGCTCTAGGACTCCCTCCTGCACGAGAACCTCCACCTCGTACTCCTCCACGATCTCCTCGTAGTCCTGTTCCTCCGCGGTCACGTACTCAACTATCTCGTGATCTACATGCAAGAAATGATAACATGACTTAATGCAAAGACAACAACATCTCTTAAAATAACAACAACTACTACTAAGCTACTAAGCTAGCTCTAATGGCAAACATGATAAGCTATATATTACTTCTACTAAGCAAGAACCAGCTAGCCTAATATTTTCTACTAACTAAAATACATTTCATGATAAATAGATAAATTCAATTGAGCTCTAGCGATGAAGAAAATGGCATGGACAGATAGTTCTTGATTTTCAATGAATTTAGGAAAAAGAATCGAGTGAATCGGAGATCATATGGTGGAGATAATGATAGCGCAAGGTAGCTGTTTAATTAATTCTGAAAACTAAAAGGAATTAATTAGCACTTGCTAGGTCTCCCGTGACTTGCTCATGAACGTGGGTCTTTAATCAAAGAAAAAATGAAGGCGGATGGCGCTGCTAGGGAGACACAGAGGAAGTACTGGAGGGATTCACAGAATACTCACCGCAGTCGACTGGTGCTTCAGGATTCTCCTAGAGAACGGAGCAAACTTTCAGGGAGGAAGAGATGGACAACGAAGTGGGCGGCTGGTGAGCTCGCGATCGTGAGACGTCTCATTTTAAGGACAAGAGACGCAGAGGCAGAGATGAAGCTCGCACGAGAAGGATGACCGACGCGCGCGACAGGCGTGAATTAGTCTCGCAGCGTACAGATGACCGATCTTTGCTCTGGCAAACAGTAACTTCTGTGAGCTACAGTGTTTCTACGCGCGCTACATTGCCTTTTCTGCAATGTGCTACAGTGAATTCTGTACGCTACAGTGCTTCCTACAACGTGGAATTCTGGCGCGCTACAGTTCCTGTCGGTTGCTGTGAATTTCTGCTTGCTACGGTACCCGCGCTATAGTGCAGCGCGTGCTCTTTGGTTTGCTTTCTTTCTTTCTGATGCTTAGCGTGACGTGTGCTCTGGTTCTCTTCTCACGTGGCGCTCAGCGCGACGTGTAAGCAGGGCTGTATTTATTTTGCAGAGCGCGGTGCCTAATTATATAGTAACTAACGCGTATGCTGTGCGTGGTGTCTGCTGCTACCGCGGTCGGTCGTCGCCCTGCGCGTGCTGCGCGGGCACGTTCTGCGAGTGTGCTACGAGCGCGATCAGGGAATTTAGAAAGAAAATAAACTGCGAGCGATGGAGTTGGATCAGGATGACAATAGTGAGTTGAGCTGTGCTGGAAAATATTTGGACAAGGAATAAATTAGAGCTCAAATTGAGAATTAGGACAACAAAATTTAATTCCTCATTTTATCATATACAATAATACATAAACATGATGCTCATAACATGGTTTAGTGATTTGTTAACGCGGTAACACCGAGGGTGTTACAATGGACGACAGCTAGGACCAAGGGCATGGTCACTCCGTATGTCGCATCTGGTGCTTTTGTTGGAAATGACTACCTTCTGGCACTGTATTTGAACTAAACGTGTGTGTGGTTTCAAAACTATCTGCTTCCGCTACTTTATTATGAACCTGGTTTGTAATAACTTTATGTTTAAACTCCGATGTATTCAACTGTTGTTGTGAACTTTATGTAACATGTGACTGTGACTGCTAAACTTGTACGATCTTGGTTTGTATGATGGTTGGTTTGAAATCCATCGTGATTTCACGGACTACCGGGTTATACGGGCTTAAGTTTGCTAAATTATCTGCCTCGGTGGGTGATTTTCTTACTTAATCTCGTATAATTAGTCGGTTCTATTACAACTCCCTAGGTTTGGCATGGGAGGCCAGTCTCGCTTGTCAGCTTTGGGCTGAAGATGGGCTTTGTCAGGGAACAGTTGGAGGGCGAGGGAGCCATCCTGCGGCCCATTAGCTCCCGTACAGAGTAGGTGAGAAGGACGCAGGAATCCAGCGTCCCGGTCCTTCTCGCTCCATCCGAGGGCTCTTTATGCTTATTGCGCGGCGCGGAGCCGCACAGTGGACTCGGGCGAGGCGGGGCATAGCCCCCGGGTCGGGCAATACGCGCCGCCCTGTGGGGGCTCCACCTGGCTAGACTTAGCCGCGTATCCCTTGGGTCGGTCTCGCCCCGTTCGTGGGCCAGATGGAGCGGGCCCGCCTTCCGGGGGGGTCAGATGAGGCGGAAACCTCCCCCTAGGGGTCGGCTCGAGGCAGGGGCCCCATCCCAAGATTAGGACGGGTCGGTTAGCCTTGTCTTCTTATTGGCTAAGCTAGTCCTTAATGGCCTTGATTAGGGGCCATGACATTTATCCCTGACATGTTGATTTGGTGATCTGCAGGTCGAGTAGGAGGGAGCTCTATAGGTGTTGCAAACAAGTGATCGAACCTCTCGGATCAATTGTTGGATTGGCTTTGGGCTTCCACCGTTGTCCCTTATTGGAGTGCACAGAGATACTGTTGTTCACCCGGCAAGACAGTGACTGGCGTCTCACTATGAAACTAGATGCATCAAGGCAGTCCACCTGTCTTTATCAGCCCCTGCAACTTCTTCGGAGAGATTTCAGCACACCCTTGTAGCTGGTTGCGCACTCCTTGCAAAATGACATGACACCCTTTGTGCGTGATGCATCTCTTTAGTGGTACAATAAACCCACACTGGACTAATAGCTTCGAGCCAATCCTCTCTAACAATCATATCATAGCACCTTAGAGCTAAACACGTGCATCCGTGCAGAATGTATGTCCTTGCACCCACCAACGAAGGGTCGGCACAATCTCAGAACAATGTAACTGGCCTCCATCCGCCGCTTTGAGTTGTGCTGATGGGCAAGACTGAACTAACAGTTTTAGAGTTTGGGCCAATTGGTCACTAATGAATGTACCGACACTTCTTGAGTTGACCAACACCAACATTTGTTGTTTCCCAATTTGAGCCAACAACTCCAACGTCTGACATCTCCCTTAATGTTCCGGATTGAGCAGTTGAACTAGCATTACATTGTATTTAGCAGACAATATCTTCAATGGGCTATCCTTTGTATCTGCAGCACTTCGAATCTCAAGGCATCCAATAGCTCCTCTAATACGTGAAGAGGAATTTAAGCTAGGCAAGAGTGATTCGGACCCCACTTTCCACCGCACATGAAGCATAACCCATTTTTGCGATACTGTTTTAGAGTCACCAACTTATCATGTGTTTCAGACTTGGTGAGCTTCAGTTTCAGTTTGTCAGAATCTTGAACATGCTTCTCTGAAGAACTACGGTCGAGATTCTTGAAATGGGTACGGCCAAAACTCTAGGGGCATGTCGTAGATGGCTCCTCCTAAAGGGGAGCTAGGGCGCTAGTCGTATCAACATCTCGCGGTCGATGTAGTGTGATAGTCGAATGAATCTCCTCTTTGAGGCCTGATAGAAAGCGGGTGAAGAAGCATACGTCATCATAGGCGGTGTTGTACAGCAGGGTCCCATGCGCCAGTTTCTCAAATTGTGCGTGTGAAAGTCCCTAGTTTGGTTTTGGCTAATTGATGAAACCTAGGACTAACCTTTGTATCTAAGTGGATGATTTAGATAAAGGTGGTCATTGAATATGAGACATGACATTGACTCATGTGACCAAGATGGTGAAGACCAAGATGAGGCTTGGCTCGATGAACCGGTTGTGAAGGTGAAGGGCAAGTCGAGGCTTCGAAGCGAAGGACCATGCGATGGTGAAGCTTGAAGCAATACTTGGCGCCGACGGACCGATGCAACGGTGAAGAGCAAGTGAAATCAAGGTCGATGGATCGAGATGGTCATGTGATGATATGAAGTGGATCATATCATTTGGAGAAACAAAATGGGCTCAAGGCAAAGGTATAACCATAGGGCCATTTTGTTTTACACTCAAGACACCATAGAGGGTGTGAGTGGTTTAGGGTCGATAGCCGAACTATTAAGAGGGGAAGTCTTATCGGTTATTCGACGCACGGGTGCCACTAGGTGAATTCATGAAGTGGATTGCATGTAGGGCCTAGTGAGCTAACTAGAAAACCTTTGAAAATGATTGAGAAAAAGCTAACACACAAGCACATGGAGATGTACACTTGATGGTGTTGGCACATTTGCAAAGGTGGCGTTGGTCGCGCTGTGGTTTGCGGGTAGAGAAGGGTTTGGGTTCCTTTCTCCCTCCCGCCGAGCGTGCGAGCGCGGGATTCAGGCGATTTCGGGGAAATGAAATGCCTATTTTCCATTGCGCCGGAAGTCGGAAAAGAAACGGAGGCGAACGCGGTCACAGAAGTGACCGGACGCTGCACCGGACGCTGCACCGGACGCGGTCACTATGCATCCGGCGCGTCCGGTCAGTACTGCGCAGAGGTCAGGCGTGCGAGCGAGGGTTTGCCACCGGCGCGTCCGGTGACTCGCGGGACCGGCGCGTCCGGTCATGCGAACAGCGGTTCACGAAGACGTCGGACGCGGTGCGCGTCCGGTCACACACGATCGGACGCGTCCGGTCATCTAGGGAGCTTACTGGACTCCCATCGGACGCGGGCACTGTGGCGTCCGGTCAGTTCTTCAGCGCGTCCGGTCGTTGTTTCGCTGTGCGCGGCTCTGTGTTGACCGGCGCGTCCGGTGGGTCACGGGACCGGCGCGTCCGGTCGTGACCAGCGCGTCCGGTCGTTGCGACCGGCGCGTCCGGTCAGTGGATCGCGAAAGAACCGTTGAGCGACCGGCGCGTCCGGTCGTTGCGACCGGCGCGTCCGGTCGCAGTTTCGAAATTTAGCCGTTGGGCGACCGGAGCGTCCGGTCAGTTTCGACCGGCGCGTCCGGTCGTCCCGAGTTTTCTGTGAGTGGAGTGGCAACGGCTCTATTTGTTTGGGGTGCTTATAAATACTCGTTGGCCGGCCCTTGGGGAGGTCTCTTGGCATTTCTAACATTCTTGTGCATCCTTTGAGCTAAAGCAACTCCTCCCACTCATCTCTCTTGCTTGATTGCAAATCAAAAGTGAGATTGAGTGATCCCAAAGTGCATTGCATAGCTTGAGGGCATCTAGTGGCACTTGTGGGTGGTTTAGCCGGTGGATTTCTTGTTACTCTTGGAGAGTACCGCTCCTAGCCGGCTTGGAGATTGTTGGAGGCGTTGGCAAGAGAAGGTGATTGTTCTTGGCCACCTCCGGTTGATTGTGAGAGGTTCTTGTGCTTTCCTCGGCGGGACGCCAAAAGCAACTCTATTGGATTGCGCGTGTCATTGAGTTACCTCGCTTGAGAGTGGTGTCTTGCGGTGCCTTGCGGGGCGTGCCTTGAGGGGCAAGTGACTTGAGGGTCACACCGAGGAACCATCTAAGTGTTGGTCGACACAACCGGTGACGTAGCTTGTCGGTGCACAAGTGAACACCGGGTGAACAAAATATTGTGTCTCTTGTCTCTCGGTGATTGGTCTCCTTATTGTTTTGTTGTCAATATTGATTGATTATATATCTCCTTGGTGATTGGCAACACCTTCACTCCACCGTCGGTATAAGAATCACAATCCTATCTCTTGCATTTACTTTACTAGATTATCTTGTGTAGCTCTAGTAGTAGCCTTTGCTAGTTGTTGTTAGCTTGCTCACTAGTGTAAGTTTAGTGACCTAGCCCTTGTGTGAACTAGAGATTATAATCTACTAGACTTGTGGATAGAAGGCTTGCATCACAACCGTAGGCTAAGCAAAACTCGCTTTACGCCGTTTGTTATTCTAACAAGTTTGCTTAGTGGTTCTTGTAGAATTTTTTAATAGGCTATTCACCCCCCCTCTAGCCATCTAGGACCTTACAAGTGGTATCGGAGCCGTGGTCACCGTTTTAATCAAGGCTTAACATCCTTCGGTGTGAAAAATGGCTCAAATTGTGTTCAATCATGTTGGGGGCAAGCCACCGTTCTTTGATGGTGTTAGTTCTTTTGCTCATTAGAAGAGAAAGATGACAATGTATCTTGGTTCTATTCATGAGAGAGTATTGGAAGTCACCGAGAATGATTTTGCTATCATTGATCCCGATCATCTCACCGATGAAGATAGAGCAAATAGAACATGCAATAGAATGGCTCTCAATACACTTTACAATGGTATTGACACAAAAGTATTTGAGGGCATCAAGGACTTGGAATTGGCAAATGAAGTGTGGACAAGGTTAAGTGAAACATATGAGGGCACTAAGGTTGTGAAGAGTGCCAAGCTATATGGGCTCAAGAGTGAGTTTGAGAACTTCAAGATGAAAGAAGAAGAAACAATCTTAGAGATGTTTCATAGATTGCAAGTCATTGTGAATGATCTCAAGAGCTTAGGGCACAAGACACAAGACCAAGATTTTTGCCACAAGTTCTTGTTGAGCTTACCTAAAAGATTCAAGATGTTGATCATGATGCTACAAAGAGATGGGCTTGAAACAATAAAGCCCAATGATTTGCTTGGAGAGGTATTGACCTTTGACAAGTATGATCAAGATGTTGATGAGAAGGAGGAAGAAAAGAAGAAGAAGACCGTGGCATTTAAGGCCATCTCCTCAAAGGGAAAAGCCTCAATTCAAGAAGAAGATGACAACGAAGAAGATGAAGAATTGGAAGTTGATGATGAGACACTTGCTCTAGTTGTCAAAAATATTGGCAAAATGTTTATCAAAAGAAGAGGCTTCAAAAAGAGAAATGACAATTTCAAGAGCAATGAGCAACAAAGGAAGTGCTTCAATTGTGATAGCACCGAACATCTTCAAGCCGAATGTCCCTATGACAAGAAGAAGAACAACAAGAGGGGCAAGTTTGAGAAGAAGAAGAGAGAGGCCAAGATGACATTCAAGAAAGGCAAGAATGGTGCCTATGTGATCACTTGGGAAAGTGATGATAATGAAGAAGAAGAAGAAGAATCATCCAACAAGGCTTTTGCTTCCATTGCTATCAACAAGAAGCCATCATTATTTGATTCATCCTCTTCATGCTTCATGGCTAAAGAAGCTAAGGTATTATATGATGAGAGTGATGATGAAAGTGAAATGGAATATGCTCATGATAGTGATAATGATAATGATAATGAAAATGATGATGATGAACCAACTAAAGAACAACTATATGACTTGTTGCAACAAACTAGAGACATAGCTATTGCCAAGAACAAAGAGTGTAAGAAGCTTTCAATGAAGGTAGCAATACTTGAGAAAGTCCTTAGTGAGCTTAAGACCACTCATGAGAGTCTAGTGGAAGACCATGAGGATCTTGATAAGGCTCATTCCAAGCTTGAAAAAGCTCACTCATTGCTACTTGAACAACAAGCAAAGAAGGAGGTTGTTGTATCATGTGATATAGGTGTTACATGTGATATAATTGATGAATCCTTTAATGAACCTATCATCATGTCAAATGCTAACCCTTCTTGTAGCTCTTCATCCACCACCACTAACTCTACCTCCACTACTAGTGATGGTTTCACTTGTGATGCCTCACTAATGGTTGAGAATGAGACTCTCAAGAGAGAGGTGGATGAGCTCACTCACGCCCTAGGCAAGGCCTATGGTGGTGAGGCCCGCTTGCTTAAGTGCTTGGGTAGCCAAAGGTTCTCTCTTAACAAAGAGGGTTTAGGCTACACCCCCAAGAGAGGCAAGTCGGCCTTTGCAACTCCAAAGCCTAGCTTTGTGAAGGGCAATGGTTGGTTTTGCAATAAATGCAAGCAAGTTGGGCACCTAGAGCATAATTGCAATAAAAAGAACCAAAGCAAGAACCTTGTTAATGCTATACCTTTCGATTCTTGCTATGTGCTTACCAAGGGTGTGAAGGGTGTGCAAGCTAAGTTTGTTGGTACACCAATTGTGGGCCCAAAGAAGAAGGCTATTTGGGTACCAAAGAGCTTAGTTACTAACCTACAAGGACCCAAACAAAAGTGGGTACCTAAGCTTCATTAATTTGCTTGTAGGTCAATTACAAAGCCGGAGGAAGGCATTGGATTATTGATAGTGGGTGCACTCAACACATGACCGGTACATCAAGAATGTTTGACTCAATCAATGACAATAATAGTGGTGTTGATTCTATCACATTTGGCAATAACAAGAAAGGCAAGGTTATTGGCTTGGGCAAGATTGCAATATCAAATGACATGAGTATCTCCAATGTGTTGCTAGTTGAAAGCTTGGATTTCAATCTTCTATCCGTGGCACAAATATGTGATCTAGGCTACAAATGCATTTTTGGGGTTGATGATGTGGAAGTTATTAGTGTGGATGGTTCAAATGTGGCATTCAAGGGTTTTAGATATGAGAATCTCTACCTAGTTGACTTCAATGCTAGAGAAACTTCTTTGACAACTTGCTTAGTCTCCAAATCAAGCATGGGTTGGCTTTGGCATAGAAGGCTTGGTCACGTTGGCATGAAACAATTGAAGAAGCTTACAACTCACAATCTTGTCAATGGTTTGAAAGATGTTGAATTTGAGAAGAATAAGCTTTGTAGTGCATGTCAAGCCGGGAAGCAAGTTGGAAGCTCACATCCAAAGAAGAGTACAATGAGCACATGCAAACCATTTGAGTTGATGCACATGGATCTATTTGGACCAACAACATATACAAGCATAGGCGGTAACAAGTATGGCTTTGTCATAGTGGATGACTTCACAAGATTCACATGGGTATTCTTTCTTAGTGACAAAAGTGAAGTGTTTGACACCTTCAAGACATTTCTCACTAGAGTTCACAATGAGTTTGAGATTAGAATCAAGAAAGTGAGAAGTGACAATGGAAGTGAATTCAAGAATACAAGAATTGAAGAACTTTGTGATCATTATGGTATTGGACATCAATTCTCGGCCAAGTACACTCCACAATCAAATGGCCTAGTTGAGAGGAAGAATAGAACATTGCTTGATATGGCTAGATCAATGCTTCATGAGTACAATGTGAGTCAATCATTTTGGGATGAAGCAATCAATACCGCTTGCTACTACATCAATAGACTATATTGTCATCCATTGCTAGAGAAGACCCCATATGAGCTACTTCATGGAAGAAAGCCCAATATTTCTTACTTTAGGGTATTTGGTTGCAAATGCTATATCTTGAAGAAAGGCACTAGATTGGGGAAGTTTGACAAGAGATGTGATGAGGGGTTCCTACTTGGTTATTCAACTACAAGCAAAGCTTATAGAGTTTGGAACAACTCAAGTGGCATTCTAGAAGAAGTCCATGATGTGCAATTTGATGAAACCAATGGGTCACAAGATGAAGAAGAAAATCTAGATGATATTGGTGGAACTCTATTAGTGGAAGCAATGAAGAACATGGATATTGGAGATATTAGAGCAAAGCAAGTAATTGATATTCAAGATGATGATAAAGATCAAGTGCTCAATTCACCATTCAAGCTAGCTAGTGACTCTCAAGTGCAAGATCATGGTGCTAGTTCATCTCATCAAGATACATCAAGTGATCAACCAAGCTCAAGCAATCAAGTGCAAGTACTCCAACCACAACATATTGCAAGAGATCACCCCATTGATAGTGTTATTGGTGATATTAGAAGTGGTGTGCAAACAAGATCAAGATTGGCAATGTTTTGTGAGCATGCATCATTTGTGTCAACCATAGAACCAAAGAAGATAGAAGAAGCTTTGAGGGATGCCGATTGGATCATGGCTATGCAAGAAGAGCTTAACAATTTCACAAGAAATGATGTTTGGGAGTTGGTAGAAAGGCCAAATGACTACAATGTGATTGGAACCAAGTGGGTGTTCAAAAACAAGCAAGATCAAGATGGCATTGTAGTGAGAAACAAAGCAAGACTAGTTGCTCAAGGTTACACTCAAGTTGAAGGTCTTGACTATGATGAGACATATGCTCCCGTGGCAAGATTGGAGGCAATAAGGATTCTATTGGCTTATGCTTGTGCACATAACATCAAACTATATCAAATGGATGTCAAAAGTGCATTTCTCAATGGGATCATCAATGAGTTAGTTTTTGTTGAGCAACCGCCCGGATTTGAAGATGACAAGAAACCCAACCATGTGTACAAGTTGAAGAAGGCTTTATATGGCTTGAAGCAAGCACCTAGAGCATGGTATGAGAGGCTAAGGGATTTCCTTCTCTCTAAGGGATTCAAGATGGGCAAGGTTGATACAACTCTATTCACCAAGAAGATTGGGAATGATCTATTCATAGTGCAAATATATGTTGATGACATCATCTTTGGATCAACCGATCAAGCTTATTGTGAAGAATTTGGTGCTATGATGGCCAAAGAGTTTGAAATGTCTATGATTGGTGAACTTAGCTACTTCCTTGGTCTCCAAGTCAAGCAATTGAAGAATGGGACATTTGTGAGTCAAGGGAAATACATAAGGGACATGTTGAAGAAGTTTGGAATGCAAGATGCAAAGCCAATTTCAACTCCAATGGGTACAAATGGCAATTTGGATAGTGATCTTGATGGAAATATGGTGAATCAAAAGGAATATCGGTCTTTGATTGGAAGTCTACTCTATGTCACCGCATCAAGGCCGGATGTCATGTTTTGTGTTTGCATGTGTGCAAGATATCAAGCCTCACCTAGAGAGAGTCATCTCACGGCCGCAAAAAGAATATTGAGGTACTTGAAGCAAACAAGAGATGTTGGACTATGGTATCCCAAGGGGTCAAAGTTTGAATTGATTGGATATTCGGACTCTGACTATGGGGGTTGCAAGATCAATAGAAAGAGCACAAGTGGCACATGTCAATTACTTGGAAGATCACTTGTGTCATGGTCCTCAAAGAAACAAAATAGTGTGGCAATCTCTACCGCCGAAGCCGAATATGTGAGTGCGGGGAGTTGTTGTGCACAATTGCTATGGATGAAATCAACTTTGAAGGATTATGGCCTCAACTTCAAGAATGTGCCATTGCTATGTGATAATGAGAGTGCAATCAAGATGGTACAAAACCCGGTTCAACATGGAAGAACAAAGCATATTGACATAAGGCATCATTTCATTAGAGATCATCAACAAAAGGGAGATATTGCCATTGAAAGTGTTGGCACCAATGATCAACTTGCCGATATTCTCACTAAGCCACTTGATGAAAAGAGGTTTTGCAAGCTAAGGAATGAATTGAACATTCTTGATTTCTCAAACATGAGTTGAATGCACCCCATCCACTTATTGACATGCCTCTCCTTCGACATTGCAAGGTAAAGTTGATTGACATGTCATTCATCCTATGCTAAGGACTTGCTAGAGCATGTAGACATATTAAGTGGTATGCATGAGCATTCATGGTAAATCAAATGAATTTGATGGATATATGTTACCACTATTGCCTCTATGTTTGTTTTGATCTAGTGGTGGCATATGACATGTTTGTGAGCTTGCAAACCTAGTGTTGAATCTAGAAGATTTGCTATAAGTGTTTAATTCAACATAGGCAAGATAACCCTTATTAGGAGGTGTGAAGAAGCTTGTCTTTGGTTCAAATCGAATTAAATATCTTTGGCAAGTATTCTAGGTTGAACCAAAATTGATAAATCTTAACCTACTCCTTCAAACATTTTTCCTCTCTCCACAATTTGATCCTATTTTTGGGTAAGTTGTTGACAAAGGGGGAGAGAAAAAGATGATTCAACATGATAAAGGTCAACATGATAAAGGAAAAAAAGATGATTCAACATGATAAAGGGGTAAATAAAATTTTTTGATGCACATAAGTAGGGGGAGCAAGCTCATAAATAAAGTTGTTGCATTTGTTTGTGCATTTACATATGACTTGCTCATTGCACACGTATTTAAATTCAATATATATGCTTGTGTGGTGCAATGCTAGTATAGAACTTGGATGATGAAATGATCTACTAGCATGCATAGGAATAGTTTTACATGTGGTATCTAGACTTGCCTAAAGTGTTTACAAGTGGTCCAAGAACCTTACATATAATGTTGATCTCACGGGGTTCTTGAGTTTTGATGGATGTCTAGTTACTTTCTTACACCTTACTCCGATTGGTATCACGCTTCAAAGGTCCATTTCTTACACCTTAGCATCATTTTGGTAGAATTACTCTCCCAACACTTCTATCCATGCATATGTGCAAAGCTTTCAATCCAAACTCTATGCACATATGTAGGGGGAGCTAATGCTACCAAAACCGAGCTTGTGATAATTGTCCAAACTTTACTTATGAGCAAAATGATTGGACAAGTATGACAAGTTCAAAACTTTTATTATCAAAATCATCTTTGTGAGGGTTGTCATCAATTACCAAAAAGGGGGAGATTGAAAGTCCCTAGTTTGGTTTTGGCTAATTGATGAAACCTAGGACTAACCTTTGTATCTAAGTGGATGATTTAGATAAAGGTGGTCATTGAATATGAGACATGACATTGACTCATGTGACCAAGATGGTGAAGACCAAGATGAGGCTTGGCTCGATGGACCGGTTGTGAAGGTGAAGGGCAAGTCGAGGCTTCGAAGCGAAGGACCATGCGATGGTGAAGCTTGAAGCAATACTTGGCGCCGACGGACCGATGCAACGGTGAAGAGCAAGTGAAATCAAGGTCGATGGATCGAGATGGTCATGTGATGATATGAAGTGGATCATATCATTTAGAGAAACAAAATGGGCTCAAGGCAAAGGTATAACCATAGGGCCATTTTGTTTTACACTCAAGACACCATAGAGGGTGTGAGTGGTTTAGGGTCGATAGCCGAACTATTAAGAGGGGAAGTCTTATCGGTTATTCGACGCACGGGTGCCACTAGGTGAATTCATGAAGTGGATTGCATGTAGGGCCTAGTGAGCTAACTGGAAAACCTTTGAAAATGATTGAGAAAAAGCTAACACACAAGCACATGGAGATGTACACTTGATGGTGTTGGCACATTTGCAAAGGTGGCGTTGGTCGCGCTGTGGTTTGCGGGTAGAGAAGGGTTTGGGTTCCTTTCTCCCTCCCGCCGAGCGTGCGAGCGCGGGATTCAGGCGATTTCGGGGAAATGAAATGCCTATTTTCCATTGCGCCGGAAGTCGGAAAAGAAACGGAGGCGAACGCGGTCACAGAAGTGACCGGACGCTGCACCGGACGCTGCACCGGACGCGGTCACTGTGCATCCGGCGCGTCCGGTCAGTACTGCGCAGAGGTCAGGCGTGCGAGCGAGGGTTTGCCACCGGCGCGTCCGGTGACTCGCGGGACCGGCGCGTCCGGTCATGCGAACAGCGGTTCACGAAGACGTCGGACGCGGTGCGCGTCCGGTCACACACGATCGGACGCGTCCGGTCATCTAGGGAGCTTACTGGACTCCCATCGGACGCGGGCACTGTGGCGTCCGGTCAGTTCTTCAGCGCGTCCGGTCGTTGTTTCGCTGTGCGCGGCTCTGTGTTGACCGGCGCGTCCGGTGGGTCACGGGACCGGCGCGTCCGGTCGTGACCAGCGCGTCCGGTCGTTGCGACCGGCGCGTCCGGTCAGTGGATCGCGAAAGAACCGTTGAGCGACCGGCGCGTCCGGTCGCAGTTTCGAAATTTAGCCGTTGGGCGACCGGAGCGTCCGGTCAGTTTCGACCGGCGCGTCCGGTCGTCCCGAGTTTTCTGTGAGTGGAGTGGCAACGGCTCTATTTGTTTGGGGTGCTTATAAATACTCGTTGGCCGGCCCTTGGGGAGGTCTCTTGGCATTTCTAACATTCTTGTGCATCCTTTGAGCTAAAGCAACTCCTCCCACTCATCTCTCTTGCTTGATTGCAAATCAAAAGTGAGATTGAGTGATCCCAAAGTGCATTGCATAGCTTGAGGGCATCTAGTGGCACTTGTGGGTGGTTTAGCCGGTGGATTTCTTGTTACTCTTGGAGAGTACCGCTCCTAGCCGGCTTGGAGATTGTTGGAGGCGTTGGCAAGAGAAGGTGATTGTTCTTGGCCACCTCCGGTTGATTGTGAGAGGTTCTTGTGCTTTCCTCGGCGGGACGCCAAAAGCAACTCTATTGGATTGCGCGTGTCATTGAGTTACCTCGCTTGAGAGTGGTGTCTTGCGGTGCCTTGCGGGGCGTGCCTTGAGGGGCAAGTGACTTGAGGGTCACACCGAGGAACCATCTAAGTGTTGGTCGACACAACCGGTGACGTAGCTTGTCGGTGCACAAGTGAACACCGGGTGAACAAAATATTGTGTCTCTTGTCTCTCGGTGATTGGTCTCCTTATTGTTTTGTTGTCAATATTGATTGATTATATATCTCCTTGGTGATTGGCAACACCTTCACTCCACCGTCGGTATAAGAATCACAATCCTATCTCTTGCATTTACTTTACTAGATTATCTTGTGTAGCTCTAGTAGTAGCCTTTGCTAGTTGTTGTTAGCTTGCTCACTAGTGTAAGTTTAGTGACCTAGCCCTTGTGTGAACTAGAGATTATAATCTACTAGACTTGTGGATAGAAGGCTTGCATCACAACCGTAGGCTAAGCAAAACTCGCTTTACGCCGTTTGTTATTCTAACAAGTTTGCTTAGTGGTTCTTGTAGAATTTTTTAATAGGCTATTCACCCCCCCTCTAGCCATCTAGGACCTTACAGCGTGATACTGCGCCACCGCGCCACCGAGCCAGTCTGCTTCAACATCTCCAAATGACGAAGATGGTTCTGATATTGGTCCTTATCGAAACGATCAAATACCAATTCACAAAGCTTCGGTCAATTGGTAATTTTGCCCCTCCTCTGAATTGTCTGAAGCCATGTCGCCGCCGCACCCTGAAAGTTGAGGGTGGCAAATCTGGTCCTCAACTCCGGCTAGATCTCGTAGACCTGAAAGAACATATCACAATGACCACCACCACAAACATGGGTTGTCACCTTCAAACTTGGGAAAGTTTAGGCATGTGAATAGAATGAGAATAGGAAGGCATCTCATGTTCACGAGCAAAGAAACATCTGTTAGCAACCCCGATGGATTACTCACAGATAACTCGATTCAGGACCTCAAGGGAAGGGAGGTCTGGAATCAGCAATAGGGGAATAAGGTGTCAGGAAGAAGTTACTAGAAGGGTCTAGAAGAGGGAGCTGGGTACAAGAGGGGAGAGACTTGGGGAGGAAGATGAACAATAAGGGAGGAGAGGTGTTTCTAGTTAATTCATTCGATGCCTCCCTCCTGCTTTCCCAGTGCTCTCTTGTAGTGGTATTGCTCCTCGATTACGCAGGTTGCTGGTACGGCCCAATAGGCCACTCAGCCCATAGCCTGATGTCGGCCCATGGCATGGATGACTCCCGACAACATCATCGGAGGGGGGGGCTCTGGACCGGGTGTGGCGGCGAGGATCCAAGGATCCCGACATCCCGGTTGCTGTGTAAATGGTCGTGCCCATGGGGCATTTCCGCGCTCGACGTCGCACACTATGTAGACGTTGTGGGCACGAGGTTCAAATCGAGCCATCCTGTTGGTGGAGGTGGCCGAGGATGAGGATGCAGAGGTGGACCCGGTGGTGAGTAGGTCTCCAATTGCGTCACATGGGAGGTCGTTTCCACCGTCTTCTGCAGCTCGAACGAATTGTCTGCAGAAGAACGCCGTGTCTCCAGCCTGCTTAGCATGACCAAGGTGGTCATCATCTCCTGGAACCCAGTGAATTATTGCGTCGTCATGGTGTCCATGGAGGTCTTCAGGGACTCGATCGATTGCACCATCTCTTGCTGTAGCTTCGTCAGTTTGCGTTTGGGCGCCAACACGAGGAATCACCAGCGAATGGGAAAAAAATTTCCCTTAATCGAAAGAACGATGTGTCTCTAGCCAGCTTAGCTTGGCCAAGGTGGTCTTCATCGTCTCCTCGAACCCAGCAAAATATTGCGTCGCCATGGTGTCCATGGACCATGGGGTTCTTCAGGGACTCGATCGAATGCGCCATCTACCCTTGTTGTAGCTTCGTCAGCTTGCGTTTGGGCGCCAACACGAGGAATCACCAGCAAATGGAAAAAAATTCCTCAATCGAAAGGCTCTCGATACCAATTGTAACGAGATTAGTTCTTTGTATAGGTTGATCAAGTAATGGATATCAACCTAACCAGATGTACCGAGGAAGAGATGAATAACATGAAGAAAATGATTACCCTCGGCCCAAATCCCATGCAAGTTCTACTCCATCTCTCTCCCCTAATTAAGGCCCAACAAACATCTCGTTGTCGATCGACTGATCCCCGAAGATTGCGTGTGTTAGGGACTCAGGGTGGTGTCCCTCTCATGAATGTGCCATTTTTTTGCACAGAAAATGAGTGTCGCTTCTTTCCGAAATGGGACGAGAAATGACATAAAAACCATGCCATCTCCTTGAATGCGCGCGGGACAATAAAACTCTCAGGTCCGTACGGAGTGCAAAGCTGAGCTTTTTTTTCTTTCTTTCCCGAGCATGAGGGTGTGTTTAGTTGAGGTGAAAAGGGTGAAAAATGTATTGTAGCATGTTTTGGCTTTATTTGACAATTAGTGTCCAATCATGGACTTCTTTGGTTCATCTACAAATTCACGACTAAAACAAAATCATATCCTCCCAAATTGATGCTATAACAATCTATGACAAATTGCTTAGTGTCTATCCTGATAAGGAGGCTGTTGTAAATGCCCACATTGGAAATTTGGTCCCAATTTGCAACTGTGACCTTAATTGCATGTGGAACAGTAGTCTGCTGAAGGTTTAAGTTAATTGCCATTGCGGAGTCAATGAAGTCATCGTTTGATCTTGAAGATGGGTCTGGATCAGAGGACGGCGTTTGCACCTGGAATTTTCTTGCAAAAGCTATTGTTGATTCCAGATCAAGTGGTTGTTGTAGTTGGATGTCTATCTATAGTGTTGGTTGTAGTCCAACTGTGTAAAGCATTACCTGTTGATCATTTGAGAGAGTTGGTATTTTGTTTACCTTCAGAAGAAATTTGTTGCTATAAGTCTCCAAATCTGCCGACCGCATGGTGTTGGTCAGGTCGCCCAAATGATTGTGATGAAGGTGCGGACCAAACCTCCTGTCAATTGCTACGAAAAATTGTGGCCATGTAGGCTGGCCGATTTCCTTTTCCCATCTGATGAACCTGGTCAGAGCATCCCCGCGTAGGTGGAAAGAGACTAGATGCATTTGCTCATCTGGTTTTGTATGTTGAGAGGCAAAAAATCTATTGCATCTGCAAAGCCATTGGGAAAGTTCATCGTGACCACTGTATTCCGGAAATTGCAATTTGTGTTGGTTGGATGAACACCTTTGTTGGGGTTGATCAGCCTGATGTTGCTCTGGTAGTACCGGGGATGAAATTTGTTGGGCTGATGGCTTCAATAGCGCTGGTGGTGGTGCCTGTGATACTGGGGCCGTAGGACGGGGTGGACGTCTAGCCGGCGGAACGTACCTCTGTTCAACCTCTTGTCGATCAAGAAAAAAGTTAGTAAATTTCTTTTCCCAACCGTCGATGATGGCACGAAACTCCTCCAAGGCGTAGGTCGCAACTTGGCTCTGGATACCATTTGTCACGGTCCTAAATTCCATGGCAATCTGCGACTGAGAATTTAGGGTTCTGTAGAAGCAGATTGGTGGCGACTTCGGCTGGAACGACAACAGATCAGTAGGAAACGACAACAGTGGCGCAGGGACAGCGTAAATCGCGGCATCGGCGGTAGCGCGGGCGGTGACGGAGTTAGCGGCGCTAAGGGCGGCAGCTGCAGCAGGCAGCGGCGCAACAGCGGCAGCGGCGACGCGCGGTGGCTGGCGCAGGAGAAGAATAAGAATAAGGGCGGAGAGAGAAGAGGAGGTAAGGGTTTAACTCTAAATTTTGCTTTGCTTGTCTCATTAAACGTTTTTCCTTATATAAAGAGACTTACCATTAATAACGGGTCTGGCCAATGAATCTGTAACGGCTGGAACTCGTCCTCTCTAATATACTGTAGACCAATGGTAATTTACGAGGATGTCCTCCCGGTCGTTCAATTCTTACACATTCTTTCCTACATCCAGAGGGTGCTTCCCAAGCGTGCGCACCTTCTTCCTCCCCTACCGTACACACGACAGACGGGCCGCCACCTTCTCCGTCCGTGCCCAACCGCTCCCGTCTTCCCCTCCGATTCTTTCTCGTCCAGCTCTGGTGGGTAGTCTAGACGGCCGGCGACAAGGTGGGTCCTGCTCCTGCTCCAAATCCCTCTCGGATTCAGGCGTGGCGGTGGCTGGGTTAGGGTTTCGGTTTCGGGGTTGTCGGGGGAGGGCTCCATGGCCAGCGGTGGCGGATCGAAAGTGGAGGTGAGGCAGCCTGGGCGCCGCCGGCTGGGCGACGGACGACAACCGGCGGCGGCAAGCGGCTTCCTTAGTTAGCGAATGGCGGTGTGGATGGTGGTTTTTTGGTGGCGCGGCCGGCGGCGCCATCGCCGGCGGCCGGGGCAAGCAAAGGAGGCCAGCGGTGGCAGGGGCAGTCCGGGTTCATTGAACCTGGACTGTGCATGCCGTCGCCCCAAATCTTGCATGTGCAGGCGTTAGAAAAGTCTTTTTAAATTATTATTTTCTGATCTTCTCTTCTTTTTGTCCGCCTCAAATCACAATATCTTTTTCCTGAGATTCATTTCATACTGTGGATTTGAGTGGTCTGTCCTAGTATGCATAGGACAAGATCGAATGCACAATCTTTTGTTTGGCAGCCCCACTGCTTGATCTGTATGCAGTTGCCCTTTTCGATTATTTTCTGTTTTCTTTACTTTGAGAGGTATAAGTTGTAATATGTGGCAATACGTTGTTTTTTTGGTGTGGGGTGGGTGTTGGGGTGAAGCATATGCATAAAGGTATAATCTATTGTTACTTTCCTTTTCTTCATATACCACAATGTTCTTCTCTCCTTTCTTCCTAATCTATTGTTACTCTCCTTTTTCTTTTCTTCATATCCCACCATGTTCTTATCTCATTTCTTCTTAGACCTGGAGCTACTATAGCTCTTTTTTAGGGCATTTGCAAAGGTTCTTGCTATTATATCTTTGGGGTCAACAATTATTCCACTGCCACACACATTTAAAGTTAACTTTGTGCGCCGCCCTAGATCTAAACTTTCAACTGAAACCGAGTTTTGTTGCAGGCATGTAGCTTATCGATGCAGTCAGTGTAGTTATCTTAGTTATCGATGCTCGTGGGCTCTTTCTTGAAACCGAGTTTTGTTGCATGCATGTAGCTTGTCGATGCAGTCAGTGTAGTTATCTTAGTTATCAATGCTCGTGGGCTCTTTCTTTTTGCCTTAACCCCATGTTCTTGTACCCCTTTCTCCTTAGTATGTCTGTGAACTTCTTCACCTAGACCAAAAATACTAACTAGTAGGGAATCTACTTGCTTGCCACAGCGGAAACTTTTATGTGTGCAAGTTTTTGAACAAAAAGTAATAGTTCAGTACCCCTGTTTTTCCCTCTAAAACACAGCTTTTTTTTTTAAACCACCTGTACTTTTTCTTCTCTCCAAAAAAAGCACCAGTTTTACAACCCCCCTAAATCCACCACCTCTTAATGGCATGCTGCTTAAATTAAGCTTATGGTATTCTCACTGAGTTCATATCTTTTGTGACGATAGGATTGAAATGAAATAGTTATTGATAAGAGTAATTGGGAAGACAGATATTAGAACTTGAGGCCCACTTCTTACTGTTTAATTACAACATTTTTTCTTTCTAGGATTCCAAACAACCTAGCAGTTAATAATTCAAATTACATCCTGTGCTGCAGTCACAATGTCATCATGCTTTTTTGAGCTAAGTACTTCTATTTTTATTGTACTATACTGGAGAAAATCCAATTTATTGTTTGGTTGCAGGACATGTCTGTAACTGTTTATTTATGTAGCACACTCCCTAGCCTTCGAAATATGAGGTCCAATTTGTCTTCATAGCTGTCAAGCTGGCTCATCGCATTATATTACAATGTACTTTGTACCTGACAAGATATACTATTATGATAATAAAAATCTTCTTTTTCTAATCTGTCTTCTTGCCAAATTTATATGGATGCTTGTATGTCCTTTAAAAATTATAGTATTGAAGTTTCATGCTGCTGCTGTAAAACTAAAACTAAACAAGATAGGGTATTTACTTGGAACATAATTATGAGTTAAACTTCCTTGTTCCAGATTAGCGCACAAAAGGGCGCTGGAATTGTAGGACAATCAACAGAAAGGAGGCAATGGAAACTGTGTATGGTGAAGTTGGTGTTGAATGTAAAGATGGATCAACTACGGGTATTGACATGAATTTCCATAATACATCAGTCAAGGAGGTACATTAACCTAATCACATTCATAACATTTCTCTTCTGTTTTCTTTTCCTATGTGAACTAACTCTCTCTCTCTCTCTCACACACAGTGGTTTAGCAAAACAGAGGCTGTGATTCCCAACTTCCACGCAGACCGTATTATCATCCCTGACCCTACATCTGGGGTTTGTCTTTTTAGCTCATAGAATTTCAGTGTCAAATTTTCAGTTATATTAATACTTTATTTTTGAAGTCCTGCAGTATTTAAGTATTTAACTTGTCTATTGCAAAATTGTTTTTACTGCTGCTCTGCAGAAAGTAGTTGTTTTCTTCTCTTTTTCGTTTCTTAATAATTGCATAATGTCACGTTCACCCTTTTCTTTTGTGTATGGGTTGATCCAGAGGGTGAATTCTGGCTTCTATGACATTCTGCCTCGCCTGGTGCCGATTCTGGAAGAGGACAGTGCTCAAGACTTTCTCCGCTTCTTCAAGGCTAATCTTCATTACATGGCTTGGGACTTAGTCACCCCAGAAACCTTACTTCACATCATCCTTGAAAATTCTGTGCGATGTGCCAAAGTTGTCTTGGAGGGCCAAGCACCTGAGCTCGAGGGGCTCCGTGCCTATCCCAACTGTGTTACCCAATACGGGTTCTTCCCACTTCACTATGCTGCTGAGGTTTTTTCTGTTGACATGATCAAGTTGCTCATTCAGCATGGCGCATTAGCAAATCTACGCACAGTTGGTGGTGATGTAATTGAGGGCCTACTCCCACTCCATGTTGCAGTTGAGAACACTTGCATGCATAAGTATCTTGATGACAATCTATTTCCTGACGAGTCAAATCCAGACTACAGTAAGGCAGATACCAGTGACATCTACAAGCTTATCCATCTCCTGTGCCTGCCAGAGATGGTACGTGTCCTCCCTGCATAAATTATTAGTTTTGCAACATAACAAATAGAAAGTATTTGGCTCTGATATAGCATTTTTTTTGGACTGGGTATTCATATTCTTCATTGTATCCTTATGTTACTTTGTATTTTCCCATTTATTGATACATGTTCTGGTATAACAATACAATATACATGATGACTGGGCATCCCTACATCTTCACTTCACGGACATAATAATTTCCTACTGTTACTTTTTCTATGTGCCCATTTGTCGGGACATCCTGTTAGTTTTTAACAAGAAAAAAATTAGTTAGCCACTGTTGTGTCAATTTCCTTTTGCTAGGTGTTAACTTTTTATGTTGTTGACCTTAAGAAAGAATGTGTCATGGCCAGGAGCTACTGCACACATGCACATTTCATGTGATGCATTGCAACACTTTTTGCATATTGGTTTTTATTAGTTCATGTCTTTGGGCAAAAGTTAAGTTAGATATCTTGAGTCTGTTTAAGTTGGCTTTCTGTTGATCTGATCTGTTATTTACTCAAATATAAGTAAGCATTGTCATCCTTTCCCATTAAGCAAGAAAAAATTTATATGTTTCTAACTCACTATGGCTCTTATCTACAGTTAATTCTCTCATCATGCTGGTGTTTATTCCGTAAAGAGATCATTTCAGAATGTTAGAGAGTTGGAAAATAATCAGCGCTGCCTGTTTACATGCAAATGATAAAATCACTTACTATTTTGTCTTATGTTTCATGATTTTTTGCAGAAGATCTTCATGGATGTGACTGGGCTGCTTGCAAAGCACACAGATAATCTGATTGGTGAGATCTGCAATTACATAAAGCATGGGAAACTTCTCCAGACTGCAGTTCTGCTCCTGGCAGCTCAAGAGCGTATCCGAGGTGGTTGTTCCTGCAAAATAAATGGTAACAGTAATCAAGATGGGTTTGGTGATATCATTAAATATATCTCTGAGCACACTAGTGCCATTAAATTGGATGTTGACGGAAAGGAGCAGGCGCAACTGAAGGAAAATTATATTTCATCAATACTATGGCTTGTTCAAGCAATTTCCAGGACTGGTAAAGCTCTTGGTCAATGCATTGGAAGGCATTCAAAGGTACCAGACGTGGTTGGTTGCATCTACAGTTTATGTGTCTTTTCTGAACATTTCTTCTTCGTCATCCATTCTATACTTTGCCCTTTTTTCTCTTCAAATCAACAGTTCCATCATGTGCCTCGTGCGGATGTCCTTGAACATGTTTCATCAATTCTGAAGTCTTATAAATTTTCTCCTACTGGAGAAGGCATCAACATTGGAAGCCTAAACCTGTACGTTTCTTCTTGATGATTAAAGTTTTGTGTGCCAGAATCCCTTACATGATTGACATGATGTTGCTTAATTATTTCTTCTGCTTGTTTTTGAAGCTCCCGCTATAAATTCCCATTGCCCAGTGGAATCATACCTGATGAACTTGGTGGGTGCTGGTTTTACTCTACATTCTATCATGCTTCTGTGCAAATAGTCCCTCTAATCTTTTTTTTTTAATGGAAAAAAACAGGGAATACGGTTGCTATCAAGGATAGTACTCATATGCATGCTGGAAAGGAAATGGTAAGATGTTTCTTATTTTTTCTGCTTGTTATTTCTCTGTTGTGAAGGTAGTGTTGATATCCCTTCTTTATATTGCTTCCTGCTGTTTTATAGTTTGGGTCAGGACACTGTAATCTGCTGTGACGTTGTGCTAAGTGTCCTTGATTCCTGCATGTTTCTGCTTTTTTAAAAGAAGTTCATCACGTGGTGGTATCTAAGATTATTGCTGTGAATTAATTTCGAAGCTGGCATCTAGAGTAGAAATTTGTTTTTAAATTGTTATCCTGATGCCTATTTTATTCACATTGAGACCTGAGGTCACATATTATATTTATCTGTTTCAAAAGGCAGTGCCTAGACGCTAGACGGAGCAAGCACACCATCACTGCCTTGCCTAGCACCACCTAGGTATTGCTGTCTAGTTTTTTTTTTCTCGAACACGCAGGAGCACTCAGCTTATAGTCCCTCATCCCCACACACACTCAGAAAGGAAACTAGAGATGGATCTCCACACTCGCTGAAGAAACATGACCTGACCACCCCCCACTAAACAGAACTTAGAGCACGTTTGGTTGTTGCCGCCTGTTGGCCTCTGCCAAATTGTGGCGCACAAATTGGCCACAGGATCGCTGGAGCAGAGCTACAAAAATGAACTACGAATCTGCTCTGGTGCCAGGGCCAGCCAATTCTTGGTTGCCATCCAAACGAGGCACTTGCTCATGGTCAACGGCCAAAATGTTGCCTGGCTGCTGTGGGCTCAGATCCAAACACGCCCCAAGTGCCTGGGGTGAGTGATCATGCAAGTATTGCGCGGAGCCCTAACACTCCAGTTGAACACCATAAAACACTCTCATTTGCTATAACCTACACAATCATTTCGATGTTTCCAAATCAAAGTGGCTTAAATTGGAGATAGATGAAGATAGACTCATGGATGCATTATAATATTAGATTACTTGTTTTAATATGCCAAATGTCTGTAAAAAAAGTATGTTCGTTAAATGATTTGGGTTGCACAAATGGGTATTATCTGGCTCTTTGTGGCTGAATTACAGGTAAAATCATACATAATTTACAAAATGTGATTTTGTGAGCTGAGTTCATCTGAAATGGAATAAATTCTGTATGAGCAGTCATTGTGCAAAAACTCAGAAATTTAGGATAATAAGCATGTATATCTTGGCCGAGTCCACGTCGACATTTGGTTTGCAAACTTCAAAAACCAGTGTCCGCTTCAGTTGCTTCGCTTTAAGGATGATCTAAGATCAGCCTTTTGTTTTTGGCTAGATGCTTACAGTTAATTCCTGTTGTAAGTTTGTACTGTTTTATTTACCCTTAAGTTTATAAAATGATGTGCTGTGGGGATCTCCCCGACAGTTTTTGCCTTCAAAAAAAGCATGTATATCTTGGAAAGAAGATAAAGATCTATACTGCATTGAATGAAGTATATGTAATCCAAGTATTTGAGTTCCAATAGACAGTTAGATCTAACTTTTCAACAATTTTCAGTGGTACATGAGAATTGTTATTAAAAGTCTATTGGAAATGAATAATTTCTGATTTAAAAGCTGTTAATATGTTATGAGTGCTTTTCAATTCAAATCCTCAGAGGAAGCCTCCAAAATCATACTACTATATAGTATACTAATAATCCAACTATATGTAGAAATGTGAGCAGGGCAGTAAGAGTGGGACTAGAATTTTTGTAAAGAAGTGCAAATAGTCACACTGTACAGCTCTTAATCCAATTATTTGGGGCTATATGTTAGAACTGACAGGTGGGCCCTCTGGCCAGTTCTTAACTGTTACTTACCACCTCACAGTCTGTCTCTTCATAATGTTAACAATTAATTTATGCCAAATATATTTCATGTGGAAAATATACTGTTCTGACTAGGAAATCACTTCAATTATATATTGTATCACAATGTATGTCCAAGATCCGATGATCCTATAATTGTGTTATTGTTTAATAAGGCCACAAATGATTGATTTGTTGTTTGTAATTTGTTTCCTTGGGTGTGCTTAGAGATGATCTATATATCTCTTATAATCCTAAACCCCACTAGCTATGTATCTCGACATGCGAGCTGTCCACCTCAGCAATGCACTATCATATGCAATTAAAATCCACTGTCACAAGCAATTGTAATGTCCGCGTCAACAAGACAAACATTTTGTTGCATGCCACGCAAATTACTAATCTCCAATTCCTGCAGCAATGCGCCCGGCATAGAGTACATGGTAAGGCAGTCCTTAGAGGCAAAGCAAAAGTTACTTGCTATGTTTTCTGCCACGTAGCATTGATGCTGCTTAAGCATTATTGCTATAGAAACACTGCAATTTAAGGGGTGTTTGAGTACATGGTAGGGCAGTCCTTAGGGTCAAAGCAAAAGTTACTTGCTATGTTTTCTGCCACGTAGCATTGTACGATGCTGCTTAAGCATTATTGCTATGGAAGCACTGCAATTTAAGGGGTGTTTGTTTGCCTACTAGATTATATAATCTACCTTATAGTTGAAGGGCAACATGGTGAAAGGATACCATAGACCATCAAAATGATCTGAAATAAGCTGTACACGGGTAGATTATTGGGAATTATTTTGGTTGTCCATGGTGGCTTTTTACCATGTTGCTCTTGGACTATAAGCTAGATTATATAATTCAAGTCACAAACAAACAGGCCCTTAGTCATATAATTACCAAGTCAAAAAAAAATCATAAGTTGGTTCACTAATGTTGAATTTTATAACTTGGTAATGCAAATAATATCCATCTCAAATGAGTACTGCTGTCTGGTAATGCTGAAATATAGAGGTGCACTGACGCTAATCTTTGTTGACCTGTGAGGCAGGCTGTGGATAGGGAACTACCTAGAGGACTGGATCTCAAATACAAAAGGCGAAGTTTCTTCCCATATTGGAGATCGGCTTTAGCTTTTGGGTTTCCTGTGAAGGTCTATCCTTCCTACTCATATGATGATAAGTATCATCGTCATCTGGAACCTTTCATGTTTAAAAGTGCATCGAGGGAGGAAGGATCTTCTCCAGCTCCAAATCATGACATTGACCTTTCAGCAATAACGCGGCAACCCACAAGCAATTATCAATCCAAAAGGCAATTTGGTACTGGTGCATCGATAAGCAATTATCAACCTAAGAGGCTATTTGGTACGGCTGCACTGGCTCTCTTGAAAGTCTTGAAGAATGCATGAATGGAAAGGTATGCCATGAGTTGTATAGTAATGTATAAATAACTTTTTCGTGCATATAACTGAGAAGGTATGGTGCCACCTTGAGCTTACTAAGATAGTTACAGCATAGTTGATTGTTAAAATTATATTGCATTATCTGTCTTCCTCTTGTCAACTGAACAGGCTGATGACTGCAGCTTCATTATGTTTCCATCCTCCTGTTTGCGCAGGTGCCAATGGAGTTGTGTTATCGCTGTTTTCTGCAAGTCGTTTGGCGCATGTTCATGGAAATCCAAACCGGTCTGCTTGTTTTATGCCTTTTTGGTGTGCCTGATAATTGGCTACAGCAACTTATTTGGGACTAAATCGTTTTCATTATTGTTGGGGCATCTGATAATCATATTAGAGACGCTGCTGCATAACCTTATTCTGTGTCAGGCAAACAGTCTACCTTGTTATATTGCTAACGTCCATGGTGTATCTCAACCTTGGAGGTACCTGTGGTGCCAGACTCTTGAATTCTGATACCATGCTAAAAATGTTGCTGAATCGTACTATTTTCGAACTAGCAGTGTGTATCATGCCTGACTTTGACCTGAACTTTTTTTCTGGATGCATGTGATGTTTAGGCCTTGGCATATCAGATTGCTTCTCATATCCGTGGCCAAACTGTTGTTCTATCGTTGTTTTTTTTCCTTTTCTATAAAAAAGATCTCCATGTCATTTGCACAGTTGTGAAGAAAAGCAGAGCCACCCAGCTGCTGCTGCTCATGTTGGGGCCAGAGTTGGCTCGATCGTTCATCCACTTTGGTTTTTAGGAGTAGCGTGTGACCACCACCACCAAAATCTTGGCAGCATGGTTCTCCTAAAAAACTGGGAACTGGCAAGCAGTTTGGGTTCGTTGCTTTCCTGGTCAGTAGCAATGTTGTGGACGCGTCCTTTGTATTGTCGTAAGATCCAGTTTGTTCCAACGTGTTCCAAAACGGCACATTTAAGTTATCTGTGTGTACGGTAAAACAGCAGTGGTGGATTTAGGATTTTGATTATGGGGGTACAAACCAAAGCGCTGTAGTTCGTTTGCACAGAGGCCCCCGACATGACTTCTTTAGTTTTCGATGTTTGTTGACTTGGCCACATCGACAAAAATAGACTCATGACCATAGCAAGGTCCTCACATATTTCTTAGCCCTTGGCATGCAGCTGGGCATATGTATTATGCCCCAAGCAAATACTAGGACAAGTAGTGAAGTCCGATATTAAGTTCATCCCCATGAGGGATGGGTCGAGGGCTGTTAACAGAGGCAAGCATACTTGCCCAAAAGTTGAAATTTTCATCGTCACAATAACATGTAGCTTGTATGTGGAGATCTCGGGAGACGACAATATTTTTTACGACCATCAAGCATACAGGAGAACCATGTCCCACCGGGTGTGCCATTTTGTTTCGCCAGAAAAATCACTAGGCGGGATCTCTCTGTGTTTCGCGGGTCATACTACCTAGTATTAATAAGCGCAGGCGTGTCAGTATATATCCGTATACAAATAAAGTGTAAATGTACAATAAAACACAAGGAACAAAACTTCAGGAAAACATCACTTTATTCATTCATTGGAGAATTAGAAAGTACAATTTCCTATTTTAATACATATGTGCGCCAAGTTCCATCTGACAATCAAAGGATTGTGTGGCTCCTGGGGCCTCTAGAGACCTTCAGTTAATTACATCCGAGTTGTCTCTAGATAAATCAGAGTTGTCTCCATGTACTCTCTCCGTCCCAAAATAAACGTCGTTTTGGATTTTCGTGTCGCAAGTTTGACTAGATTTGTAGAAAATACGTACAACATTTATATCTCCAAATAAATTTGTTAAAAAAACTACATTAAAAGATATTTCTGATGATACCAATTATATATCATAAATATTAATACTTTTTAATCTATATTTAGTCAAAGTTATTTCTCGGGAAGTGAGAACGACACTTATTTTTGGGACGGAGGGAGTATATGCATAAGCACAAATGAATGAAAATGGTGAAGTGCTAGAGCCTCGTCGGCCTCTAGCAAAGCTATCTGGCCTCGTGCGGATCCCATAGTGAAGTCAAGTGTTCGGCCTCGTCGGTCATGAACAAATAATTTCGGCCTCGTCGGTCGCGGAAAGAAACATCCCAGCCTCATCAGTTAGGGGAAGAAAATGACTTCATATGTTCACCGGCCTTGACGGCGCGGGGAAGTGGTGTGATAATTATGAGACTTGTGCTCATGTGATACTTAGGAGATTTCTCCTTTGTATGAATTTCTGAGATCGTTGACATGAGACTTAGTCGCCTCGCCAATTCACATGTGCAAGTATACTCGAGCGCTTTGTCTTGACTTAGAAATATTTGCAGATGTTATACTCGGGTTTCGGGCCTGTGCGAGCCCATGTCATGAATGGGTCGAGAAGTCAATATTGGGCCATCAATGAGCCAAGCAATAATATCGAGCCAGCTTGTGACTTGCATATGTAATTTGCCCACGTACAGACTGGCATGCATGCTGTAGACTTCTACTTGCTTCTCTATTTGCTTTCTTGCTGTATATTGTACATATACATGTATACACTAATTTGAACTTAGCTTAGCTTCTGGTGCTTGTACACTGGTTGCATTCCTGGGCTAAACAAGGCCCGGCTTGCTAGGGCGAAGAGGTGTTGCCGGGCTGTGCCACTCTGCCGCCACGGTGGCCGTGTTTGCTGCTCCGGCCATCACCGGAGTCACTGTTGACTGGCGCCTTGTCAACGCGGATGTAGTGTCTCGGGGCGCAGGTATCCCCCTGAGAGCATCTTCAATAGCACCCCCTACTTGACCCCTACTCCAAATTTAGGTAGTGGGGGTTAAAAAAATAACTCCAACATGCCCCCTGATAGACCCCACACATTTGTTCGCCTCCTACTTTTCTCCTTCCACCCTCTACTTCTGTTGCCCCCCTACTCCCCACCGTGCAACCTCGGTGGCTTCCCTGGTGGCGCGTCCCTCCCCAGGCGACTTCACCGGCGGCGCGGCTAGCCCCAGTGACCTACAAGCTACGAGCGCCGGCGTCCGCCCCTTCCCCGGCGGCGCGCGCCCCTCCCGGCCGACGTCCGTCCCTTCCCCGGTTGCGGTCGCCCTCCCCCGCCACCGTCGGTGACACGACCACTCCCCATCGAGGCCTGCTGTTGGCGTGGCCCCTCCCCTTCCCCTCCTGGCAACTCCCTAGCTCGGCGTGGGAGCGGCTCCCCTTCCCCCGTGGCCCCCCTCCGCGGCGGCTCCCCTGCGACCGACGACAATGTCCGAGTTCATCCATGGGCCATGAGATAGGGAGGAGGAGAGGATGACAGATCGGTCCCATGTGTCATCCTTTGAAAGAATGGATTTGAGAGGTCTATTTTAGGTAGTGTTGTTGAAGTAAACCATAAAATTTAAGTAGTATGAAAATTAGTAGCTACCTAAACAGAGAAATACGGGGTGTATTTTAGGTAGCATTGTTGGAGATGCTCCGAGTGAACGGCTAGGATTGAGTAGCTTAGATGGGGGCGGAAGCTACTTACAACATACTCCCTCCATTCCTAAATATTTGTCGTTTGCGCTTCCCAAGAAACAACTTTGATTAATTATATATTAAAATATATTAATATTTATCATATATAATTAGTATTATTAGAAAGATATTTGAATCTAGTTTTTTAATAAATTTATTCAAAGATACAAAAGTTACATATATTTTTTATAAATCGAGTCAAACTTGTGACACGTACATGAACGATGACAAATAAAAAGGGACAGATGAAGCAGATGAAAACAGTAATACTAGTATATTCTGCTATCACACTGTTTGGTCTGAGAAAGAAAGCAGAGAGCATTTATTGTTTTCACACGAAGAAATGACCTGGGAGCGGTCTGTTGCAGCGTGCGTAGTGGACTCGAGTACTGGAGCTAGCACACATGTGGAGGAGCCCATGTGAGAACGTGTCAAGCACTCAAGCACCATGATAATGTGTATCTGTTCTTTCTTAGTCCGAATATTTAAATCACAATGTTTATTCAACCATACCTCTAATTTATAATCCGATTGCACTTTTGTGTTCCTTACAATTAAATCTACAAATCAATGCTAATATTAATTATGCTTCGATGTAGAATATAATAAAAATATGTGGCCCCACATGGATTGCTCAAGCACTCGAATATTCAAATAACTGTATATATTAAACCATATGTCCAATTTGTAATCCAATTGAACCTTTGGTTCTCTACAATTAAATCTACAAATCAAGATCAATATTGATTATGTTTTGTTGTAAAACTCTAAACACGAAAATTGTTAAGTATCTACTATATTGTATATTTTACAATTATTTTTGTAGAATCAGCTAGCCACTTAATAATATTTTTCTCTCGTAGCAAATCAGCATCTGACGCTTTTACAGCTAGGCGAACAAGACGTTGTGATTCCTCGTGAGCCCCGACATGGCCCACTCCACTATCACCGACAAGGTGTCTGTGCCGTCGTGGTGGATTAGTTGGACCGGGTGGGCAGTTGAGCACATGCACTCATCAATTAGCACGGTATCCTCACACAACATTGAGCTCAAATCATCCTTGCCATAGTCCTCGTGATGGTGCTAGCAAAAAGGAAAATAAAAAATAAAAATATAGCACGATATCCAAACACTATCCTAGCTAATAGGTAGCTAGCTAATTGTTAACAAGCTAATATTAAATATGTACTGTTAGCTAGATAACTACTATCAGCTAATGGATCCAAACAGGACCAATAAAACTCAAAATCTTCCCAAGAAAAGCACCACAATTTATGCAAATTCATTTATATAGATTTGAGCTATCAATAATTAAAAACAAGAGTAACTAATTAGCGACCGAACCCCGAACCTCAAACCTCGGACCCCGAACCCCAAACCTTGAATCTCAAACCATGAACCCCGAAACTCGAACGTCAAATTTCAAACCCCGAACTTTAGACCCGAACCCTAAACTTTAAACCCGAACCCTAAACCTCAAACCTTGAACCATGAACCTCAAAACTCGAACCTCGAACCTCGAAACCTGAACATCGAACCTCAAACCTCGAACCCTGAACCTCGAACCTCAACCTCGAACCCCAAACCTCGAACCATGAAACCAGAACCTTCAACATCGAACCTCAAACCTTGAATCTCGAACCTTGAACCTCAAACCTTGAACTTGAACCCCGAACCTCGAACCTCGAACCCCGAACCTTGAACCCTGAACCCAAACCCTAAACCTCGAACCCCGAACCTCGTAGCTCAAACCTCACAACCCGAACCATAAACCCTAAACCCCGGAGCTAAACCCTAATAAACCTAAATTCCCTACACATTAAATTCCCTAATAACCCTAAGAACCCTAAATTCCCTAAACCATAAACCCTAATTATCCTAAATTCTCTACACCCTAAATTCCCTAATAAGCCTAAATTCCCTGAACCCCTAAAATCCCTAAACACTAAAAAACCTAAATTCCATGTAGTCCCTAAACCCTAAATTCTCTAAACCCTAATAACCCTAAATTCCCTAAAAACCCTAATAATCCTAAATTCCCTATATTTCCTAAACCATAAACCCTAATAGCCCTAAATTCTCTACACATTAAATTTCCTAAAATACCTAATAACTCTAAATTCTCTATAATCCCTAATAACACTAAATTCCCTAAACCCTAAATTCCCTAAACCCTAATAACCCTAAATTCCCTATCCCTAAACCCTAATAACCCTAAATTCCTTACACCCTAAAATCCCCAATAACCCTAAAAACCATAAATTCCCTAAACCCTAGACCCTAATAACCCTAAATTCTCACATACTAGTACCGCAACCCCCTAATAACCCTAAATTCTCACGTACTAGTACTGCAACCCATGTGCAATTACTATAACTCAACGTGGTCCAACAACACGTTCTAGGCCAACCTTCCGAAGCTCTCCTTCGACCTGCCAGGAAACACGAAGGCATTGGACTTCGCGTCACAGGCGTCCGCCAACACCGTGTACATGGCATATAGGCTCGTGCTCTGTCACGAGGACTTCCTTAGCGACCAGTGCATTTGGTGCCTCGCGTTGCCTCGAGCTGGTCACCATCTGCATCGGATCCAGAGACACGACGGTGTACTACGGTCAGTGCCTGTTACGGTTCTCCGAGCGTGACTTTCTCTCTAGCTATGACAACTCCACAGACCTGGTGATCGTATGGAACCTGAGCAGCGTGAGCAGCAGGAACGTCGACGTGTTCGTTAGCCTGCTCGGGTGATTTTTTTTTATGGCGTGCAATGGGATCGGTTTAGGCATGGTACACATTACATGATGTAGGATCTCTGATGACGAAGGGCTCATATTACAAGGTGTCCATATCGAACTGTTATTAATGAGGGAGAGTAAAATCTTGGACGATTGAAGGCGCATATGACATGGTGTCTAGATCAAATGGTTATTAAACAGGGATAGCCCCTCACGAAAAACTCGTTCGGTTGAAAAATTATGAATGATAAGCATATATTGATCCCGAAAAAGTAAAACATACAAGCACTCTGACAGGCAAAAGAATGAAAAATTATGAATGATAAGCATATATTGATTTTGGTAATTAATTTCTCATAATATATATTGCCATTTGCTAAAGAATCAGTATCATCATACATGCAATCTGAATGCAAGTCTATTAATACAAGTTTCGTGTTCTAAACATGTACATAGTTCGAGTAAACTGTAGGGCAAAGGGGGCGTTCGGCTGTGCTGATAAGCCGGCTGAAATACTGTTCCGACTGATTTTTTGTGAGAGAAAAACACTGTTCCGGCTGAAAAAATAAGCTGAAAAAGACGGATTATAAGCCAGATGAACAGGACCAAAATATATGATTATCATTCTACGATAGAAGTAGTAATATAAGTTTATCATATCTAATTATATATTGATTTTAGAGTATATCCAAATATATGCATATTGTGTTAGAAAATGAATAAAGAGAAAAAAAACTTGTAAAGGTAAGTAATTTTTATTAGTTGTAGATATTAAACATGAACTTCTATTGTTTATTTATATCTCAAGATTGTAGCCCAAAGAGGTCCTAAGGTCTGTGAGTGACAAGGAGTGAAACCAAAGCACTAGATTCATTCATTGCTTATTATTATTATTATTATTATTATTATTATTATTATTATTATTATTATTATTATTATTATTATTATTATTATTATTATTATTATATAACGAAACTCAGAGAGGCAGAGCTGGACTGAAGTCCTCATCAGATGCATGTCAGCGTCCGTTTATCATGCATGAGCCCATATTTATTATTACTGACTCATGAAGAAACAAGAGGCTGTTTATCATGCATGAGCCCATACAACTGTAGCACTACTGTACTATTTTCATTGTTATTTAGTAATTATTATCCGATCATGGCCTAATTACGCTTAAAAGATTCGTCTCGTGATTTACAACTAAACTGTGTAATTAGTTTTATTTTTTATCTATATTTAATGCTTCATGCATGTATCAAAGATTCGATGTGACAGAAATCTGAAATATTTTGCAAAATATTTTGGCAACTAAACAAGGGCAAGCCGAAAGACACCGTATTTGCCACAGCCGTGATCATCATGCCAAGGATTTGCATGTTCGCTGCTGCCGTAGATGCTGAAAGTGTGCACATTCGCCGTGAAAGCATCTAGCCGCACTCGTGGGTTTCGATGATTGATGATAACATATAACTAACATGTGTTTTACAGAAACAAGTTTGAGTTGGATCATGGTAATGGTGATTGTTTGGGCAATATGGTTTTCATGTCTCTATCGATGGAAATCGTTTCGGTTTTCAAAGGATTGGCGACAAGGTTAAGGACGGACTAGTTCTAAATGTCGTTTGGTGATGGAGAGGCACTTAGAGTAGTTTAGGACTTTATTTTTTCCTTTGGCCGTACTATAAAGAGGGGCATGAGCGGGTAGCTTGATCTAGGTAAGACTAATAGTTTAGGTGTGGTGCACACTTATTAAACTTAGCACTAGGTAGCTCACGTGAAGTCTAAAGATCATTTGGAAGAAACTTGGTTCAAGTTGCATCACGATCTAGAATGGTTTAGGCCATATTTCATTAACCGGACGCTGTGCTCGGTTTGACCGGATGCGTCCGGTTAGTGCAGTGGATAGCACAAGAAAGTGACGCGCGACCGAACGCTAGGGTTTGCCTGACCGGACGCGCAGTTTGCAAGGTCTAATGTCAGAGGGCTCTGGAGCAGTGACCGGACGCAACTGTGTTTGACCGAACGCTGCTTTAGGCGAGTCTGGTCAAGTACAGAATCTACGTAGAGAGGTATTTCAGAGATTGGACACATCCGGTCAACACAAATCGGACTCTACGGGAGTCCGGTCAGTCTGCGCAGTTTGAATTGAATTTGACTGTTGGCCACTGACCGGACGCGTCCGGTCGTAGCGACTAGCGCGTCCGGTCAACACGAAAAATGCTGAGTTGGCACATAACGATTGAAATTGTGTGAGGGGCGTATAAATACTTCCCCTACTCGTCCATTTGGGATCTCTTACTCATTTGTTCAGCTGAGAAACACCATTGAAGTGCAAGAGCCTAGTGAGGAGATTGTGATTTGAGAATACAAGATTAAGGACCTCATTAGTGCATAAGGAGTAGCAAGTGTGCATCCACCCATCTCACATGGTCAAGTGAGAGTTCTTGCTTCTTACTCTTAGTGATCTCTATCACCTAGACGGCTCGGTGGTGATGGGAGACTTGGTGATCATCCGGCGGAGCTTGTAGATGACCTAACTCGTCTTGTGAGTGGTTTTGGACGATTCACCGTGACAGAGTGTCGAAGAATCAGCTCGTAAAGAGCACTTGATACTTGCGCGGATCAAGGGGGAGCTACACCCTTGCGCAGGTGCTCCAACGAGGACTAGTGGAGAGTGACGACTTTCCGATACCTCGGAAAAATATCGCTGTGTTTCTTGCCCTTTACTTTCAAGCATTTCAATTCTTGCAACTCTACATTCCTAGAATTGTCATGTTAGAATAGGAATTGAAACCTAACGTATAAAACATTTTACCGATAGAATTACTAGGAACACACTTAGACGTCGAGAGGTGAACATAGGCCAGTAGAATTTAATTCTTACCTTAAATTTTAGAAAAGGCTAATTCACCTACTCTTGGGCACGATCCTTTCACGTCGGGCTGCCATTTCTGCCGGACTGCCGCGCGTCATCATGGATGTGTGTCAGGACTCTGCCATATGGGACCAGGAACAAGCTGGCATTGGCCTCGGTCTACAAGAGGCAGCGGTGGAAGCCAAGGGAGCCATCGAACAAAATATCAGAATCGTCTACTTTACCTTTATTGTTCATCTTCTTCATCCTCCTCTATTGTTCATCTCCCCCAAATCCTCCCTCTCTTGTACCCGGATCTTCTAGAACCCTCTAGCGTCTTTCTCCTAGCTCCGATTCCCCTGCTTTGCTGCTTTCCCCAGATTCTATCTCTATTGTATCGAATATTACTACTGGTGTTGATTGATCGGAGTTGAAGTGATCCCTGTTCTATCATTTAGAAGGTGTGTGCTGCTAACAATTCGTATCAGAGCCGGTCGATTCTCGGCATCGCCATGAGTCCGCTCGACGCCAAGCTCATTCTCGACGCTCTGGACAAGCTGTTCGATGACTTCGACACTCGGTGGGAGCGCCGCTTCTCCGACACCCAGGCCGCGCCCGAGACCTCTCGGGTCGTTTCCGCTTCGACCCAGGCTGCGGACGTTGGAACTGCCGTCGTTGCCGATGACTGGGGCGGTCTGTTCGGTGGAGACGACGACTCCATCGCCACGGATACAGACACACCAGTGGTGGCTGACAACTCGGGAGGTCTCTTCGAAGGGTACAACGTCTCCATCGCCTCCGTGCAGATCCGCAACGAGCTCGGCTTCACCTCCAACATCACCATCGCGCTGCCCGATGTCGTCCACGAGCCCGCTCCTGCTCCTGATGCCATCTCCTCCAACCTCGACGTCGTCTTCGACTCCGAGTTCTCCAGCGGTGATAGCGAGGCTGTCTCCACCGACGAGCCCGGTCCCGAACCCACAGCGGCCCGCGCCGAGGCCGATGGCCCCACCTGGTTGATGCCGTGCCTCCGCGAACCCATCACCAGCTCCGCGTGCGTCTTCCCTGGGGATCCAGACCCTTGCGGTAGCGTCATGTCTGAGACAGAGGAGACCTGCCGGTCCCAGCACACCCTCGACCGCCTGAGCCTTCTTCCCGACACGCTCCTCCGCAACATCGTCTCCCACCTTCCGATCAAGGATGCTGGGCGCACGGCAGTGCTTTCCCGTCGCTGGAGGCCTCTCCGTGTCGCCCCGTCTGTCTCGCTGGTTTGCTTCGACCCCGTCCTCCAGATGCGATTCCCTGTGTTCCTCGACATCAACGACGTTTGCGAGGACGCCGCTGCGGACGAGCTCGTCAGCCACACAACCCAGGGGGGAAATCTCGCTGTCGAGTCCCGGCGCCACGGTCGCGGCGCATGTCACCGAAGGCGGCCGCCACGGCTCGTGGACGACGGTCGCCGTCCTTGGCCTCGAGCTCGTGCGATGCTGCCGCAACCTGGTGCGGTACACCATCGAGTCCGCGCACCTCCTCGCCGACATCGCGAGTATGCTCGCGAAACTCTTGGCGTCGTCCGCGGCCGCACCCTCATCGCCAGCTGCGGCGGCTCTGCTCGCGGAACTCTTGGCGTCGTCTGCGGCTGCACCTTCATCGCAAGCTGCGGCGGCTCTCGCGCCAACTGCGCAGCCACGGACGACTCCGTGTTCGTGACTGCGCGCGCCTCCAACCTCACGGGCGAGGAGAATGTGCTTGTGGCGACTTCCCCAGCAGAGTACAAGCGCCAGATTCAGGAGCTCGGGAAGCTGTCTTCGACGTCGCCCGGGGCTGCCGCGGCAGAGGATGAGGCGGACTCACGGGCGAAGCTTCTGAAGGGGGCGTACAAGTACAGGTTTGTGTCCAGCTTTAAGTCCTTCTCCATGCCCGAGGCAATGTCGGAGGCCACCGTCCGCCGCATCTCGGAGCTCAAGGTGGAGCCGAAGCGGAGGTTGCTCTTCCACCTCCGCCCCGACGAGTACGTGTTCTCCGCCATCCCGTTCGGCTGCCACGTCGGCTCCTATGGGCTGGAGTTCATGCTGGCTGTTGAGACGACGCAGGTCGCACGTCAGGAGGCTGCGTGCTGCGGGTTCCTCGTACCCGCCGAGTCAGAGCAGCTCCTCGTGGCCAAATCCACCGCTGCGGGGAAGTCCGAGCTGCACGCCACCGTCATCCTCGCGCGCGCCCCTGGAAATGCTCCGCTTCGGCCCCATCGAGTGCGTCCTCCGCGCCGTCCCGCTCGGTGGCTACGACAGCTCCCTCGACGACGATCCAGAGTTTGGCGTCACCTACTTCGACGCACCGCTCATCCGAGCCGCCGGTCGCGTTGGCAAGGCACCCATAGCGGCTGCCGCACTGCGCGCCGATGCGTTAGGCGCAGCAGGTGGTGGGCGGTTGGCTTGGGTGGTGACGGTGAGGTCAGCGCAGGCCACATGTTCGACAGTTCGTCTGGTCGGCGACCTCAACTTCGCCGACATCCCCGTCGCCGCGTTCTAGGAGGACGTGGTGCGCCACTGGGGCAATGACAACCACGGGCTGGCTCTGATGCCCTGCACATACTTCCTCCGCCTCGCCCAGGGCGGCAAGCTCTCCAACGGCAGACTCGGCAAGTTTGGCGTCATCACGCGCAAGGCGCTCAAGGCAGTGCGGGGAACGCGACTCCCCGACGCGACGTTCGACTACCTGGAGCTGGAGGGCTTCGCGTTCGCGAACAACGGCGACTCCGACAAAGATGTTTGTGAACAGCGACGTGTCCCAGCTGCTGTTGTGAGCGTGTTTGCCTTCGAAATCCTGCTGCCGGTGCTCGTCTCGGGTCAGCTCATGCCCGAGCTCGGCACGGCCTCCGGCGTTCTGCTCAGTCAGGAGGATGTCCTAGTGCGCGAGCACGACATGGCGGACGTGCACGAGCTCGACCCCGACGTGCTCGTCTCCGTCGACACTTCCATGGAGATGAGTCACTTCGCCATCGCGTTCGCACTGGACGTGCTTGTCTATGACGTTGCTATCGTCGAACTACTTCGTGCGCACTTCGTCAAGTCAAGCCGACAGCTGTACACATGCAAGGCCCAGTTCAGCACGGGAGAGGAGTTGATCAGCCTCACCATGCACCGCTACTTGTTCCGCATTGTTGGCTTCTACATCACCTCTAGAAAGCTCCGCATCGACTCTACAAGCCAAGCGGCAGCGTGGTGGCAGGGCTGCCTTTCCACCAGCGCGGGATCAAGCTCGGCAAGGCCTCTGGCACTATGCACAGCAAGGAAAGCGTCATGCTGGAGCTCCCGACGGAGTGGAGGATGGACGCTGCAGGCTGGCATTGGCGAGCTGGACATGGACGCATCTTTGTCAACCTGTTGCACAAGCATGCCATGGCAGTCGATGCAAGGTCACCAAAGATGAGTGCTGCGGCTTGAGGGCAAGCCGCATTTGGGGTGGAAAATGTCAGGACTCTGCCATATGGGACCAGGAACAGGCTGGCATTGGCCTCGGTCTACAAGAGGCAGCGGTGGAAGCCCAAGGGAGCCATCGAACAAAATATCAGAATTGTCTACTTTACCTTTACTGTTCATCTTCTTCATCCTCCTCTGCTGTTCATCTCCCCCAAATCCTCCCTCTCTTGTACCCGGATCTTCTAGAACTCTCTAGCGTCTTCCTCCTAGCTCCGATTCCCCTGCTTTGCTGCCTTCCCCCGATTCTATCTCTATTTTATCGGATATTACTACCGGTGTTGATTGATCGGAGTTGAAGTGATCCGCGTTCTATCATTTAGAAGGTGTGTGCCACTACAGAGGGAGTAGTTTCTTATAGTGGGGAAAAATGAGAGTCGAGAGAAAAGGGAGGACCGGCGATCCTGCGGCGACACAGGGCAGCGCACCCTCGTCGACGTCAACCAGGATACCAGACTCGCCTGTTCAGGAGTTCGGTTCACCTCCGCGGTCACGTACCCCTCTCCTGCGTCAGGGCCCGGGAGTTAGCCACCCAGCGTCGGGAGGACGGCGTGGCGCATGGAGAAGCTTCCAGGTGTCGAAATCGCGGCTATGGCGGGCTGTGGAGCTGGTTGTAGAACTCGAATCCTGCAACCCGTCGGAGGACGAAGAGGATATAGAAGACTTCTGGGGACAACTCTGGTTTATCCTCAAATCGAAGCCTTCCCTGCCTCGTTCTAGGGTTAGGGCGAAGAGTGGGGAGAGCCTGGTCTGGATCAGGCAGGATCTATGGCGCGCCAAGGCCTTCTCCCCCGCTGATTGCTATCTAGTTGGAGAGAGCGACACCTGGGTTCAATCGCCCCAGCAGTTGAAGTTTGCTGAGCTGTTCTGGGGAGAGGAGAAGAAGCGAAGCTTAGCTCAGGTCATCAAGGAGGCGATGGCGGGTCACGGTAGAGGAAGAGGACCAAGGCCGCGCAGCCCTGAGGATGACTGGGAGAGGTGGGGTGGAGGGGGTTGGAACCAGTATCAGTTCTCGCCGCTGCCGCCGCTGCCGTAGTTCTTCAATCAACCTCAAGCGCCACCGTTCGGCTTCTACCCTCATCATCCCCCGCCCGCGCCACACCCTCTCTAGTCGGGCGTCAACAGGCCTGAGGGTCCGAGGCCCAGAGGGGGCGGGTTCCAGGGGAGAGGAAGGGGGCGATAGCAGCAGCCTCCCAGGCAGCCCCAGAACCAGGCTTTGAAACAACCGCAACAACATAAGGAACCAGCTCGAGAGGAAATTCAGACAGTGGATGAAGAACACCAACCAGCAACAGTTGAGAGTATGGATGAATCGGTGAAGGAGGGTAACCTGAATGTTGTCTGCTTTAACTGTGGACAGGTAGGACATTTTAGCTCAGCCTGCAGGAGACCCAGGGTCTGCTTTATCTGTAGAAGCTCTGAGCATGTGGTTGATGTCTGCCCTGTGTGGAAGAAACCAAATCAGCCAGCCCAATATTTTGGCAGTGCAAACAAAGGATTGGGGTTTCTCTACATTGATGTTGAGGAAAGTGAAGAAAGATTCCAGCATTGGATGGGCTTGGATAATTTTGGACTGATCACAATATAAGAAGGTGATATTGATGAAGGTGTTCTGGAGAATCTGAGAGAGCTCTTTGATAAGGACTGGGCCTGGCAATTGAAGAAAGCTGATGAGTACAAATACATTGTGAGGTTCCCTCCAGACAGGAAAGTAGAGAAGTTGGTGATAGGAAAAGCTTCTGTGTTTGATCTCAATAGACCAGGAGTTGTTGGGTCTCTTAGTGTGTGGAATGGGGAGATTGAGCCTGTGGGTACTCTAGCTGATGTTTGGGTACAGAAGGCATTCCTCCTAAGTGGGTCGACTGGAAAACGCTTTGGGAAGTCTCTTCAAGCATTGGCAGGATGGTGGAGGTAAACTGGCAATTACTGTTCAACAGCTTCTTCAGTTCAGTTAGAGTCAAGATACAATGTAAAGATCCAACAAAGATCCCTGTAGAAAGGTTGCTAGTCTTCAGAAATAAGATCCACTTGGTGATGTTTACCCCAGAAGGCTATGTACAGAATGGAATCCCCTCAGAAAATGGGTCTGACAAAGGTGGTGGAGGAGAGAAAAAAGATGAAGATCCTCGCATAGATGATGACTTATCTGACACAGGACATGGTGAAGATGAAGGTGATAAAAGCAACGATCAGAATAATAAGGATCAGAACAATAGTCAGGGGCAGTTGTCTACAAATGAGCAGGGGAGCAAAAATACACCGGGTGGATCCAAGAATGTTAAACGACTGCTGCAATTTGACCTGGATGAGATGGGTGATCAGATACAGACGATGGAATGTGCCAATCTCTTAGGGGCTATGGAGTTAGATGAGGAGGAAGCTGTAGCGGAAGAAATTGATCTGCCTGTGGAATCTATGGTTCAAGATGATGAGGAATCTTCTCAACTACCTGAAGAATGGGTGTTTGATCTTACAGAGCAACGGAAAGAATTTCAGGTGGGATTATCTGAGTCGGGCCTTAATCCATTAGTCGGAGATGGTAGAGGAAAGGCTACACCGTTGGTTCACAAGGACACGGAAGGTGGCCGTGAGGAACCCATATATAATATATCGTCTGATGAGGACAGTAACAAGGAAACTCAGCTGAAGAAGTTACAGAAAGGGAAGAAAGGTGGGAAGAAACAACAGTGGGGTCCTATCATGCCAGTTAGAAGAAGCTCGAGGAACATGGATAATGGGAGGACAATGCTGGAGAAAGCCCAGGAAACCAAAAGGAAGTGGAATCTTGATGACAATTTAGGTAATTCATCTAAAATCTCTAAACCTCTTTTGATTTCGGTTGCTAAGGATATTGGCCTAGATATAGGGGATGGAGATCCCAAACTGTTAGATGGCATGGTTCAGCTTGACTGTGGTAGGATTGCTAACAGCAAGCACATTTGTAAGCATCCTAGTTGTTGTAAAGAATTGCCTCCTGGAAAAGAGCCAATTCTTGATGTCCCATCTAGTAGTACTAATGTCCAAAGTAATAATTCTGCTGAGCAGAATGGAAATTCTGAACCTGCAGTAGATGAATCAGAACTAGGCTGGTCCATGGTAGGCCCTAAGAAAAAAGGTAGAAAAAATAACAAATGATAGGGCTGCTTTGGAATATCAGAGGTTTGGGTAAAATTGACAGAGTACCGGCTCTTAGAGGTAGAATTAGGGATCACCATGTAGATTTTGTAGGTATCATGGAAACTAAGAAAAATAGCCTTACTGATGGGTTGTTAAGATCCCTAACTTGGAATGTTACATTTAATTGGTTTAATTTGGAAGCCAAAGGCTCAGCGGGAGGAATCCTGGTGGGATCGAATTCAGATCTTTTTAATATGATGGTAGGAGATGTCTTAACTTTCTCTGTTAGCACCTTGCTAACCTGTAAGAGAACTGGCTTCTCTTGGAAGTTTATTGTAGTCTATGGTCCTGCCTATGATGAACAGAGACAAGATTTTTTGGATGAGTTAGATTCTGTCATGTCTAGCTGGCAAGGCCCTCTCCTCATTGGAGGTGATTTCAATTTGGTTAGGTTCCTAAGTGATAAGAGTAATAGCTGTATTGATCATAGGTGGGCAGATGGGTTTAATAACTGGATAGATAAGTGGGGACTGTTAGAGCTGAATGCTATCAACAGGAAGTTTACTTGGACTAACAATCAAGATCCCCTGATTTTTTTGAAAATTAATAGGATCTTTGTCTCCACGGAGTGGGAATCTGCCTTTCCTTTAGCTAGTGTTAAAGCTTTAGAGAGATTACCTAGTGATCATAATCCCCTGCTGCTCAATTCCGGTGATAACGTGAGTTTCGGTAAGAAGAGATTCTGCTTTGAAAAATGGTGGCTAGAAAAAGATTCTTTTAGGGCTATAGTAGATAAAGCCTGTAACACCCCTTGCCCTCAGGCTAAGAGCATTGATAGGTGGCAGTTTAAGGTTCGGAATTTGAGAAAAATGGTTAGGGGGTGGGCTGCGAATGAAGTAGCAGCAATGAATAAAACTAAAGCTGCTTTGATGGAGAAGTTCAGTAAACTAGATAGCTTAGCGGAAACAAGAGAGTTAAATGTAGAAGAAACATATGAGCTGAGAGCAGTAGAAAAAGAGTTAGAACACATTTGGGCTTTAGAAGAAATCAAGGCGAGACAGAGGTCCAGGGATAGGGATCTCCTGGAAGGTGATAGAAACACTGCTTACTTTCAGGCTATAGCAAATTATAGAAGTAGGAAAAAGAGAGTTGAATGTCTAGAGAGTCCTAATGGTCTTGTCTTTGACCAGAAAGGTATGATGGGTATAGCTGTGGACTTCTACAAAAACCTTTTTGCTAAAGAACCCGAGGTGCCGGTGAAGCTAGGTTTGTCCTTCTGGGATGAGAAGGACAAAGTGTTCGCTGAAGAAAATAGTGCTTTACTAGCGCCATTTTCGGAAGAAGAAATTAAAAACGCGGTGTTTAGTTGCTATCCTGAGGGGGCTCCAGGACCTGATGGGCTCCCCTTCTTATTTTTTCAGAAATTCTGGGATCTAATTAAGAAGGACCTGGTAGATATGTTTGTTGATTTTCATGAAGAAAATTTGGATCTATATAGACTTAATTGTGCTTTAGTCACCCTGATTCCTAAAGTAGGAGATGCCACTAATATGAAACAGTTCAGGCCAATTAGTTTACTCAATTGTAGTTTCAAGATTTTCTCCAAAATTTTAACCCTTAGGTTGTCAGCTGTAGTTCAAAGAATTGTTGCCCCCACGCAGTCTGCTTTCATCAAAGGTAGATACATCCTAGAAAGTGTTGTAGTGGCTCATGAAATTGTGCATAGTATCAATAAGTCTGGAGAAAAAGGTGTGGTTCTTAAACTTGATTATGAGAAAGCATACGATCGAGTTAGTTGGAACTTCCTTTTTGATATGCTGGAATCTAGGAATTTTGATGCTAAACTGATTAATTGGATTAGACAAATAGTTGTGGGGGGTTCTATTGGTATTATGCTCAATGGTGAAGATAGTTCTTATTTTAAGGCTGGGAAAGGTCTCAGGCAAGGAGATCCTCTTTCCCCTTTCCTTTTTAATCTAGTTGGAGATGGGCTGACTAAAATGTTAAATAGAGCCAACAGTAAAGGTTTGACAAAAGGGCTTCTGGATAATTTTAGACCTGGGGGTATTATTTCCCTGCAATATGCGGACGACACCATTTTATTCTCTAAGGCTGAGGAATCAACCTTAAGGAATTTAAAATGTGTGCTGATGTGGTATGAGCAGATCTCTGATATGAGAATTAACTTTCACAAAAGTGAGTTGGCGCCTCTTAATCTAGAAATAGATGAAGCACATAGGTTGGCCCATGTTTTCTCTTGCCCCCTAGGTTCTTTTCCTATCAATTACCTAGGGGTTCCTTTGCATTATGACAATTTAAGTAGGGATGACATTCAGCCCTTAGTAGATAAGATGTTGAAAAGGTGGCTGGATGGAGAGGTAGATTGTTATCTTTGGCTGCTAGGGCCATGCTTCTGAAAACTTGTCTTGCAAGTATTCCTGTCTACCTGTTGTCTTTTATTAAATTTCCCAAATGGGCCATTAAGTTGATGAATACTCACATGGGTAACTATCTCTGGAATGATTCTGTAGAAAATCACAAGTATCACTTAGCTAATTGGGAATTAGTGTCTATGAGTAAAGAGCAAGGAGGTTTAGGCTTACCAAGTCTTAGAGATCTCAATATTAGTTTATTAGCTTCTTGGCTAAAGCGGTACAACAAGGACAAAGAAAAGCTTTGGAAAGAGCTCATAGACTTTAAATATGCTACTGCTAAGCCGAATATTTTTCTTTTCGATACTATAGATGCTTCTAGCTTTTTTAAGGGCTTTATGTGGGCTGCTCAAGTAGTAAGAATGGGGTATAAGTGGAAAGTAGGGAATGGCATGAAAATTAGATTGTGGGAAGATAACTGGTTGGGCTCCTCGAGCCTAGCCATTCAGTTTTGGCCTTTGTATAGGATTGTTAATGAGAAAGGAAAAACTCTAGCTGAGCTTTGGGATGGAGTTAATCTAAAGTGCACGTTTAGAAGGACTGTCTCAGAAGAGCTTTATCAGTCCTGGCTGGACATTATTGAGTTAGTCTCTACTGTTTAGTTTACTAATGAAGAAGATGAAATGATCTGGCAATTTAATTCTTATGGTATTTACTCTTCTCAATCGCTCTATAAGATCATCAACTTTAGAGGTATTAAGCCAGTGCATGTTTATGCTATTTGGAGTATCAAGGTTCCTCCGAGAGTTCACTTCTTTCTCTGGTTAGTCATTAAGAATAGAGCTTTAACAAGAGACAACTTTTTTTGAGGCAATCACCGGGGGGGTTGAGGGACCCCACCTGAAAAATTTCTCCATTGATTCCGGCTAGCCGGTGATGGACGGTGCCGGGGCACCGGGAAGTTTAGTACATGGCCAGTGGCCTGAGTAGTAAAAAATACAGAGGGGAAGCGAGCTTAATTCATCGAGAACAAACTACACCAGTTATTCGAGATGTGGGTTAGACGACGTGGGAAGCGGTGATTCCAGAGTCTGCAGTCCTCCTTGCAGGCGACGAGCACACGGTCCAAGTTTGGGACTTCGCTTCGGAATACCACACCATGGCGGTGCTTCCAGAGTTGCCAGCAGCATAGTAGGATGAGGGTGGAGAAGAGCTGGTGGGGGACAGTGTTTGGTCTGCTGATCTCCCAGAGCCTGGTTGTGTCAGGGATGGAGGCAACATCGACACCTAGCTTCATCCAAAAAACAGCAGCAAAGGAGCAGTCGCGGAACATATGATCTTCATTCTCAGGGGCACTCTGACAGATAGGGCAGACGTCCTCCTCGACAATCCCTTTCCTGAGGAGGTTTACTCGGCACTGCAGCCTGTTCTGAAGGAGCAGCCATCCAAAGAATTTGACTTTTGGTGGGGCGTGGCTGCGCCATATGAACTGGTAACCTGGCGATTTCACTCCCGAGCAGGTAGACGTTCTGTAAATCAGAGCACTGTCCAGGTGGCCATTCTTCTTCTCAAACATGCTTGATCGGACATCTTCACCTGTAGTGAGGGAGACAGAGGAGATCATACCCTCAATTTCAATGTACTCCGACGCAGCTGCCGGGGTCAGACGAGGAACCAGGAAACTTCGGAGACCTTGCTGGATGACAGCACAGACTGCGACCGAGTTGTTGGAACTGTGGCTATAGAGTAGTGGGAATTTGGCGCGGAGGGGCAGATTGGTAAGCCATCTATCTTCCCAAAACGAAGTGGACTTGCCATCCCTGACAGTAACAGTGGTGATGCATCTGTAGGCAGGGAGGATGGAGGCAAGGGTGTCCCAATGCGACCCACCAAGACCTGTCATTGTTGCCAGATCAACTCTCTGTCTTGCCCAAGCTGCCCAGGAGGAATCACCTGGATGATGTAGCCTGTGGAGGAGTTTCAGTAAGAGACACGAGTTAACAGTGGCTAGGCTCTTCACTCCAAGACCACCTTCAGATCGCGGCTTCAGGGCTACGTCCCACGCGACTAGGCAGCAGGCCCCCTTAGTTTTTGATTTGCCGGACCAAAGGAAGGCTCTGCGCTTGCCCTCCAATTTTTCCAGGATGCCCGCCGGCAAGGCGATGGCCGCCATGGTGTGTGTGACCATGCCGTCCAAGACAGAGTTTATCAAGACGGAACGCCCAGCTTTGTTCAGAAGAGCGGACTGCCAACCTGATAGCCTCCGATCAACTTTAGCAATCAGGGGAGTGAAAGCTTGAAGGTTCAATTTAGTGTTGGACAGAGGAAGCCCCAGATACACTTGAGGGAAGGTGGCTTGTTGACATTGAAGGGCCTGTAACAACTGAGGCAAGAGATTGGCATCTACATGCATTGGGACAGCAGTGCTCTTGTGGAAATTTATGTGCAGACCAGTAGCTATGGCAAAATTATCAAGAACAGACATCAAGGTCATGACATCTTGCAGTTCTGCTCGGACCAAGATCAACGTGTCATCTGCATATTGAAGGATTGGACAGGCTTCGTCAACCAGCGGGTGTCTCACAGTCCCTAAACTTTTGATGTATCGTTGTAGGACATCAGCTACCAACAGGAACAAATAGGGTGAGAGGGCGTCTCCTTGCCTGAGACCGCGCTTGCAGGTGAACCAAGGACCTGGGCATCCATTGACCACAACAGCAGAGCGGGAAGAGCTCAGGAGGAGGCGCATCCAGCCACACCAAGTGGGGGGGAAACCTCGGGCATCCAGTATTTCTAGAAGGCTGTCCCATGAGACTGAGTCAAATGCTTTGGAGAAGTCGAGTTTCAGTACCAGAGTAGGTTTCTTCCTCTTATGACAGCACTGCACCAGCTCTGTGGCATATATGAAGTTCTCAGAAATAGAGCGCCCTTTCAGAAAACCTGTCTGGTCGATGTCAATTAAGCGTTGAATCTGTTTTTGCAGCCGTGTCGTCAAGATTTTGGAAATGATCTTCACTGAGCAGTTTTGTAGCGAGATTGGCCTGAAGTCGCCAGGGGCAATAGCAGCTTCTTTCTTGGGCAGCAGGACAATGTGAGCTCGGTTTATGCGGCCAAGGTCGACATTGTTGGAATGGAAGGCCGCTAGTAGCCTCATCACATCAGGGCGGACAGTTTCCCATGCAGCAACATACCAGGCTGGACCAAATCCATCAGGCCCTGGGGCGCTGTTGATGTTCATGGAGCGCACAGCCTGCAGGGCTTCAGAGGCAGTGAACGGGGCCACCAGTGGCTGGGCATCCGCGGTGGGCATGGAGCTGTAGATGTCGTGGACATCAAAGTGCCAATGCTCTGGACTTCCACAACCCAGGAGCATAGTGTAGTAATCTGTCAGTGCAGACACCTTGTCGCCATGAGCAATGAGAGGAACTCCATCGATCACGACCTGTCGAATTTGGCACTGTCGGCGGCGGATGGTGGCCCGTGCGTGGAAGTAGCGTGTGTTGGAGTCGCCTTCTTTGATCGCACGGCATTTGCCGCGCTGCTTCCACCTTGCTGCCCGCTGGTTGATGAATAGCGCAGCAGCAGCTTGACACCGTTCACGGAGGCAACGTTCTCCTGCAGATAATAATCGAAACTCTTCGAACAGATCAAGCAGCAGGGCCACAAAGTTGCAGTTTTGGAGGAAATGAGGAGGGGAGCGAGACTTACGCGACCAGGCCTTTGAGGCGGCCCTTGCAGCTTTGGTTCGAGCAGCCAGTGCGCCAGCAGCATCGTCAGGGACCAGGGGGGCGTTCCAGGAAGGGAGGATGGTGGGTAGAAAATCTGGGTGGAGCAGCCAAGAACGCTCAAAGCGGAAAATGTTGGGTTTGGGAATGGAAGAGTCAATGGAGACAAGGAGGGGGACATGGTCAGAGGTAGCGCGGTGAGAAGTTAGTAACGAGGTGTTCGGGTAGGAGTTGTTGAAGAGGATGTTGATGAAGGCACGGTCGATGCGGGTTAGGGTTGGAGATTCTCTGCCACTGCTCCAAGTGAAAGATCGATCGAGGAGGGGAAGCTCAATGAGGTTGGATTTCTGGATAGAGTCATTGAAAGACTCGGCGAGGGAGAAATTAAAGTGGGACGTGTTCTTGTCTTCAGGATTCCTGGTTAAGTTGAAATCGCCGATGGCAAGCCAGGGAACTTTGAGTGTGGGTGGCAGGGAGCAGAACTCATCAAGGAAGGGTTGGGAGAGTCTGTGGTCAGAGGGGCCATAGACGTTGGTGACAGCGAAGACATGTTCAGAGGTGGTGGAGCGGAAAGTAAGGGTGAGTGAGTGTTGTTTGGCCACTGGGCACGAGGCAGTGAGCAGTCTGCTGTTCCAGGCAATGAGTAGACCACCTCTGCTTTCATCTGAGGGGAGGTCATGGAAGGAGTCAAGGAAAGGGGGGAGAAAAATTGGACGGCTGTTGTGACTGAGCTCAGGGAGCTTAGTTTCCTGGAAGCAGGCAACAGAAGGGGAGGCGTTGGAGACAGAGTTGCGAACGACTTCACATTTGTCCGATTTGCCGAGGCCACGAACATTCCAAGACAGAACAATGAAACTGGGGCGATTTTGATTCATGGGAAACAGCTTACAACATTCTGCGCTACACCAAGCTCAAGCCGGATGTGCAATCCAGGGAGGAGGTGTAGGCGAGGACTAAACTGATACAAGGAAAGCGGGAAAGAAATGACAGACAAATAAACAGCATTACAGACACAGAGGAACGAAAGGGAACGGCACCCCAGACTACGCGTGCTTGGCATCTGCCACTGATGCCAACCGCAGAAGGCAACCAGCCTCGGCAACATTAGGCACAGCCGGTGGCAGCTGCAATGGAGACAGCGCGTTTGTCCGCGCAGCCCAGTCCTACCGCTTTGGCTAGACGCCCAAGATCCAGAGCCCCAAGAGGGGTCTTGCGCTTGAGGAACTTGCGGGTGGATACCTGCCGCTTGAGCTCCTCAGAGCAGGTCGCCAGGTTGTCGCGGAGGGCACGGCGCTGGACTGCACGGGCAGTCATGTCAACGTAGTTCGCGGGGCCGATGGCCGCCTGCCTGGTGCTGGCTCTGGTTGGCGCTCCCCTGGCCCGCGTGCGCGTGCGTGGTTGGCGGCACGGGGCAGGAGGAGAAAGCGCACGGGAGGTTGGGGACGGCGGCGGCAGTGGTGGCACCTCGAGCGCGTCTTCATACCAAGTGATGGCGAGGAGCGGAGCGGCGGCGTTGGGCGCAGCAGGTATGTCGAGGTGGATAACGATGGGGAGCTACGGCAGGGGGGCCAGGGGGTAGGTGGTGATGTAGCCCACCGAAAAGGCCGGGAAGCTGAAAAGGCCCCCAAGCTGCAAAGGCAAATCCACCTGGTCTAGGTCCGCAGCACGGCCCACGGGGTGTCCCCGAGCCGGGGGCCTAGGAGGAGGGGGAGGCCCAAAGAACACCGGAGGGTCAGCCCCCGCGCGACCGGCGTTCCCGCCAAAGCCGAAGTCGCGGCCCCCACCACCATTACCGGGGAAGAAGGGGCGAAGGCGGCCAAGGGCGTCGAGCTGCTCAGCCTTAGGCCAGGTGTGCAGCACCTCAATGCTGAACCTCGTGCCCAGGCCGCCACGGTTGCCGATTAGAAGGTCGTCGGGGACGCCAGCGGTGCGGACCCGCTCCACCACGACGCGCAGGGAGGAGTGGTCGCCCAGGAGGCAGTCGCGGTCAATCTCCACGACGGTGCCGATCTTTCGAAACCCCGCAGGAATGCCCACAGGGTTCCAGTGCTCGGCAGGGAAGCCAGTCGCGGAGATGGCCACCAGCCACCGCGGGGTAGCCATGAAACGGTTGAACGTCTCCTCCGAACGCACCATGGTGAGCTGGCCGCCGTCGTGGAGGATGGGGCAGGAGTCAGCCACGGCGTCGCGCTCGATGGTGCTGTCAAAGACGAGCAACATGGCACCGATGGACGACGGGCACATGCGGTAGTACACGTTGTTCGCGATGGAGAAGATCGCAGAACGGATGTATGGCGCGGGGTTGGCAGTCAGAGCGTCCTCGCTGAGGAAGGCGTAGGCGACGCGGAGGCTGAACTCCATGTCGCCCTCTGGCATCCAGGTGATGTCGTTCGGGTCGTCGTAGGCTGGAGGGGGATCATAGCGGAACGGGGAGCCGTCGGAGTCGACCTCCTCCGAACTTTGGTCGCCCGCAGCAGCAGCGTCGTCAATGCTAAAACCAGGGGCGAGGGGCGGCGGTGGTGGTGGCTGCTGGGGCTGGGCTGGTGGGAGGCGTGGTGAGGAGGCAGTGGGGGGAGGAGAGCGGCGGCCCGGGCTGTAGTGATCCAGGGCGGGGGCGTGGGGACGGGTGGGCGAGGTGGTCACGTGGAGCTCAAGGAGCGAGGGGAGGTCGGGATAGGATGGGGAGCGGCGAAGAGGTGGAGGGGTTGGGCGCTGTGGGGAGGAGCGAGGCTGCGGCGAGGCTGAAACGGGAGTTTCCAGCTGGAAGTCCGGTGGGTTGGAGCTCGAGCTGGTCAAAAGGTGGACGGGGTGAAAAGCAGGCGGGATGAGGGCAGTGAGCGGGGTGGGCGGAGGCGTTGGGGTCGAGCCAGTCGGGGTGGAGAGAGCACGGTCGGCGTCGAACGGCACAGGGTGGACAGGCATGCGGGTGGCAGGGATGGGGACGGTGGGGCGCGGGTAGGGGGTTGGGCGGCGAGGTGGCCAAACGGTGGACTTGCAGCGCCTCTCCATGTGGCCGGAGGCCCCGCAACGCCGGCAGCGGACAGGGTCCCTACAGCTCCGAGCTTGGTGGTCGGAAGCTAGGCAACGGAAGCAGCCGTTCAGAGGAGGGACGAAGCGTTTGGGTTGTGGACGAGGTGGTGGGGCGGCGCCGGTACTTAAAGCCGCGGCGAGGTATGATCGCCTAGTCGCCGGAGTTAAGGTGGCGCTGGGCTCAAGGGTTTGAGCAGCCATGGCTTTACTGCCCGTCGTGTCAGGGCGGATGGCCGTCAAGTCGGACGGCGTAGGGAGTAGGGGCGGGCCGGGTGTGCCAGAGGTCAGCTGTAGAAGATATGCAAATCTCTGAGCCGCGCGTGGGAGCCGAGGCGAAACAGACGACAGTATGGTGTGAGCAGGCATAGTGGGGGCATGTCTTGTCCGCGGAGAGCTCAATGGGGGGTCGGCTGCCAAAAGGCGACATTGAAGGTTGGTAACCACCAGGTTAGCAGCATTTAATGCAGCGGCTTCGTCTCCATGGAGAGCGAGCTCCACCTTGCCAAGCCTAAGACGATGCCTAAGACTGATGAACGCAGCTACCGTCGGCGAGGCGACATCAACACAAAACACGCAAGCCTGGGGTGACCGGGCACGGAGAACAACAGGGGGAGCGGTGAGGTGAAAATTGAGGAGGTTGGAGACTTGGAAGAGATTAGGAGTAGAAATGGATTCGGGTGTGGGTGTTAGCCACAGAGTACCTGGGTTGGGGGAGGCGACATCGAGGAAAACGGGGGATGCAGTGCAGTAGAAGTCCCTGAGGAGGAGTTCCTGGAACGCAGCTCCCGGCCGTGGCGAAGAACTGCAGCGCTTCTGGAGAATCTGCTCGAGGCAAAGCAGGGGCGGCGTCACAGCCTGGGGCAGTAAGCTCGAGCTTGAGGTGGGGAGGTGGCCGTCCGGCGAGGCGTCGCTGGGCGCTAGTGTGGGAGGAGGGGGGTGGCCGCTGCTGCTTTGCCCTGCCCTACTGGCGGGGGAGGCTGTGGTGGCGGTGATGGCGGTGGAGGTGGCACGGTGGGGGGCTGGGTGGGGGAGGGGGCGGTGGCGCCGAGGGGGAGGGGTCTCATCCCGCTCCGGGTAGGTCTTGAGAGGTTTTTGTCGACTGTCTACAACAAGAGACAACTTAGCGAAAAGGAGAAAGGTAGAGGATGAGTGCTGTCTTTTTTGCTCAGAGAAAGAAACCATTCACCATGTTTTCTTTGAATGTGTGGTTGCTAAACAATGTTGGAATATAATGTCTGATATACTTGGTAGTAGAGTAGGCGATAATATGTGTGATGTTGGTAAATTCTGGTTAAGCAATAAGAAACATGTGCTGGTTAATATAGTTTCTTCAGCTGTCATTTGGTCTATCTGGAAACTAAGGAATGATTTATGTTTTTAGAGGCTTGGTTGGAGGAGCATGGAAATGCTCTTTTTCAGGGTGGCTGGGCTACTTTCGAATTGGAAAATCCTGTGCCCACCCGACAAGAGAGACTTGCTGGAGGAGTACATCAGCAAAATCAAGGTGGAGGCTGGCAGGATTCTTTGGCTGCCGTACAAGTGACTGATCACCAACTGAAGGTTCACAGAGGTGATACTGGAGTGAAGGCCTGGGGTGATCCTGGAGTGATGGCCTGGGGAGATCGAAGCTGGGAGGACCTGAAGCTTGACAGGGGCGTTCCCTGGTGGAGGGCGCTGAATGCTTCGCTGGATCAGGCTTGAGGCCTCATGTGGTTTCGCCAGCTGTTTAGCTCCCTAGTTGTTCGTGTCTGCTTAGCCTGATGTTTTCGACAGCTTCTAGCTTTCTGGTAGTTTGTGTTTTGGTCTTGGGTTATGATCTGTCCAGGTGGACAAACCTTGGTGATCTTAAAACTCCTGTGCTGTAATGACTTATGGTCTTTTGGTTAATGAAAGGCCGGGACTATCGCCCTCGAATTCTAAAAAAAAAAAGGTGTGTGCCACTAACAATGTGTCGTGTTGCCAAGCCACCGCACGCATGCCTTCGTCGTCCGGCTGTCGTGCGTGCTGCAGAGCCGCCGCACGTACGCCCAAGCAGTGTCACCGTCATTAGCACAGGACATGGCTGATCTCTAGGCATACGGTTGCCGCCGTTGAGATGGCTGTCGGCGCCGTCATCGTTGTTCTGGCGTCATCGGGCTCACCGGCTAGCCGTGAATGCATATGGATCTACGCCACAGCCATGCACAGATATAAGGCAAGATAATCAAAACATATAAAGAATCTCACCTTCGAAATGACCGGCCATGACGTCGCTGGTGACGGATGGCGACGGTGTGTGCGCCTGTGCGGGGTTCTGGGGATGTTCGGCTTGCCGGAGATGATGACGTGCTCGCCGGAGTCCATGAACTGCTTGACGATGAGGCTGACAGCGAGGGGGGTCGACGACGTCGCCGCCTTGCTTGCCGACGATGCGTGCGTGCAGCCTGGCAGTGTGGGATGGAACAGAGCGGCGGCGTGCTGGTGCTTGCGCGTGTATGCTGTGCGCAGCCTGGCGGCGGTGGTGTGGAGATGGAACTGTGTGTGCGACTAGCTAGTAGGGGGCGGCATCTTGAAGGTAGAGTCCGTCCATCGGTCCATGAGAGGGAGGAGGTGCTTCCCTTTTATAGACAGGAGCTAGGGTAGCAGGCTGAGGCGGTGGCAAGGAGCGCGGCGCCGCTGGTCAGTTGGGAAGGAGACTCGCCCGGCCGTATCGTCCGGCATGCGTTCCTGCTCCGCGCGCGACCGACGTTTATTTGAAATTTGAACAGGAGTTATCTGCTTGGCGAGCCTATCTCATGAAACATTCAAACGATTACACAATGTCACTGATCAGTGGCTCAACTTGGAGATCACCGTGGCGTACATGCACATAGACTATCGAGGAGAGAGTATTTGTTTGAATTTATCAGCACCGCCTATTTTGAAAATTGGGGCCGTGCTCTCAGGGAGGGGCTTCTACAAGCACCGGATATTCTGCCGCCTTTGCATGGTGCATGTTGGGCATTGGGCAAGTCATGATATGTGCCGCAACAATCTTTTGTATTTGTACACGTATTTATACGCACACATATGCACAGCCAGTCAAACAAGTCACGTGCATGCATCTTCTTGTAGGGATTAATTGGCTTGTGCATTCAGCCATTTCAGCCATGAAACGTGCACATACTCTGTAGTATGTATCTATACCTAATATTTAATTGTGAAAATTTCTACGCTCCTTTTTTGTTTCCACCTCTAATTTATGTCTGCCCGCACAAAATAAATTGTATTCGGACTGGGACTCAACACAGCCCGCCGTTAGTCTCCTGGAGTCCTTGTCGCCTCTGCCCACCCGACGCACGCATCGCACAAGTTCTGATTTTGTTTCTTTTGTCCACCCAGTCCGCTTCGTCCTGTACACCGAAAGCCTCCTCTGATCTGATTGATGACTCCTATACAAAATCCAATGGAACAAGAGCAAACTTCTATCTACACTTGTCGTTCCTTCCCAGGTATATAGTACGCACCCATATCTCCTGATCTCCTTTCCAAAATTGAATGCAGCCCGCACTCGACACGACCTGGAACTCAGCAACAAACCAAACCAAATCCAGATTTCAGTTTTAGTTCAAAATAAACTCACATACCAAATTGTTGAAAATCACATAGCAATACCAAATAGAGGCCATCAAGAAAGTCGAGGACAAAATCGACATGGAGCGGTATGATCTGGGCCTCGAGCACAAAATCAACATGGATCGGTATGATCTGGGCCTCAACACCGGCAGCGCGCGGCAAGGGCAGCAGCCGGCTGCACGTGACCATGATGACAGGTTAACCTCGAGAGCGCAGCGGTCTTGAACCTCTGCGAGATGTGTGCTTCATGGTGTGGGCTTACCGACCTGATCGGAGAAGGGGTCGCGCGGAAACCATAGTCTGGAGAACTCAGTGTCGCGTGGTGACGGTCTACGGGCACTCATTGAGCTAGCTGGAATAGCATACGTCCATGTGAACGCACCTTTGACTTGTACACACCCGCCCCGCCCCTGCTTCTTGTCAGGCACAAGCAAAAGCATACGGAACCTTTTCATTTACAGATAACAGATTAACTGCCTGGTTGCACACATAATGACATTAATATATGCATACAATTATGGCTTACGTTCCCGCTTTCCGTCGGTATAGGTTGCCCTAGTAGGCTGGCCGTTCTAATCTATTCTACTAAAGGAATTAAAAAACACTCGTTACCAAAAAAAAATACTTTACCCACCCTATTAAGAACACTTAGATGATTAAGTATCTTTAAATCTAACGGTATATGATGATCTGAAGGTGGGCCATCCATGCAAACGCAAGATCTTACGCGTTCCTGCCATGTAAAATCTTATGGTCTCCCGACTTCGCGCTGATTATTTTCACCACACCACAGCCTACCCGCCACCTATACCTGCCCGCTCCCATCCCACCGCCATCTCAAGCATTCTCGGGTGACGGTTTCCTCGTTTGCGCCGCCTCTCCTTGTTCATGTCTATCCACGCGGATGCTCTTCCCTCCCCGTCCGCCACACATACATCCTCTTCCTCCCCATCCACCACGAGCCTCTGACACCACCAGAGCTGCCACACGACTCCACGACCAGCGCGGCCACTAGGCAAGGGCGAGGAGCCAAATGTAGACGTGGGGACGAAGGGGCGGAGGAGGCATGCTCGCCGGCAAGCCACGGCGTCGCACTCCCTCCCAATCCACGCTAGACACGGTAAGAAAGGTACACATTTACATTTTTTTTTCCAATCAACGCTGGCCTATAGCGCCCTTCCCATGTAGTTGCAGTGCGCATCATGGGCGTCCCCGACGCCCTCGATGCCTAAGATCGCATCATCCACACCCTGACGGCGCTGTGCCCTAGACAACGAAGGCTGCTGGCATTGTAGATCCCCGATCCCGTATTCTCTGCTCTTCCAGAGACGCCAGCAACTATCTCCATCCACAACATATATTCTGTAGTCCCTTTTAGTTTGTTGCATGCAGTATGAACCAGTGTAGTTCATATATTTTCCCTTGTTGCAGTTTTTGTCGAATAATGGAATCTACGAGTTCTGGAATTGGTTTGATGACAGCCTGACATGACATGACATGACATTAGGTACAGCCTCTAATTGATTGTTGCCCCTCTTCTTTAGTATACCGTATTGGTCGTGTGATTGATTGCACTCTGTATATGACATTGTTACATTGACTTCTGGAATATATTTGGTGGTATGTAAATAAAGGGACACTTCACTGTCTTGTTGTCTACTTCCGTGCCTAAATAATTGTTGTTTTTGTTCCCCAAGAAACAACTTTGACTAAATATAAATAAAATAATAATAGTATTTAGGGTACAAAATTAGTAATATCATTAGATAGATCATAATAAATTTATTTGGAGAAACAAATATTGCACGCATTTTTAGTCAAATTTACAACACGAAAACAAGAAAAAAAACAGTTATTTATAGACGGATGGAGTACTCTAAAACGTGACTAAAGTATTTGAATGATCTACTAGGTTGGTAAATTATATCTTAACATCCCATGGTGTGTGGCGACAGTTTATGTGTTCATAACTTCAATTCTTTTATGCAAATGCTTCTTGGACAACTTATCACTGCACATGTTATATATGATTTCATTCACCTTTTTTCTCTGTTGTTTTAAATAATCTGTTATGTTGTTTCTATTTCCCACAGAAACAGGATTGCTTCTAGCTACTTCAACCTACTTATTTTGTGAGCTGTTTGTTTTTCTTTCCCATCCTGCCTGTTGCTCGCGGATGAGCCGGCCCTTGCCACTTGTATACATATAAACCTTTAAACTCTTCTCATTTATGAGGAAATAGGGCTGACCATGGGCCAAGGAGTTAGCATTCACTGAGGTACAAATGTAGTCCATAAATTATTTTTCCATAGTTCCTATCATATATAAGTGCCTGAACTTTGACATCTTTGCCACTTGTGTACATATAAACCTTTAAACTCTTCTCATTTATGAGGAAATAGGGCTGAGCATGGGCCAAGGAGTTAGCATTCACTGAGGTACAAATGTAGTCCATAAATTATTTTTCCATAGTTCCTATCATATATAGGTGCCTGAACTTTGACATCTCCTAAGAGATTGTTAATAATTCACGAAAATGCAAATTATTTCCATTTACATCAGCTTATGTTTTTTTGGTCTTAGATACACTTATTGGCTTCTGAGATAGACTTTTGAGACGATAATGCATGTCAATATGTCTTATGAGGTGATAAATTATTTTTTCAAAGGTATGTTGGTATGAGATATATGCATTCATAATAACCTTCGTAATTTTCAATTTATTAAGTTTATATGCTTAAAAAATTAAAGCCAAGCTATTGTGTCAAAGTTTTGTTACTCAAGTTGTTTGGTCTCCATTTCAAGAATTTTATGATCTAATCAACTGCAATATAGTTTGTTATTGGAGGGAGCAGCAAATCAAACCTGATTAATTACTTGGTTGTACTCCAATAAAGTCAAACCCAATGAACTTTAATTTAAAGATGTCCATCTTTGAAGAATGCTGTAAACAGATTGTAGAACTTGCAGGCAATGGAAATTGAAAAAGGCGATGTGTATGCCTAAAAGGCTTACGGGGCAACTGAAACATGTTCGCAGATCTGAACATGTCATATATGAGCAAACTTTCCTATTTGATTATAGGGGCATGGAAATGAACCGGGCTTCAAACAATGTGAGTATGGCCTTCAATTTATAATATACATTCTTCTTTGATTGATGAATCTAATCACAAGCCTCCAATTGATAACAATTGTTTTTGTAAATTTAATCAGGGATGTATTTCGATGTCGGGAGCTTCATCCATTTTTCTTTGTCGCTTAATAAATTAACATATGGTGTACTTGCTCTTATACTAATGGAGCATGGCACAATTGGTTCTCACATCATTGCCTGGGTGTGAAGACAAAAGCTCGAGGGCGGTCAGTATTAATGAAGGAAGATGAAGATGGAGAGAGAAACGTCACGTGCAGGCTAGAAAATGACATTTTGCATAAACTACTTTAAAAGTAATGATCCGTGTGCAAAATGCATAGATCATAACCATGTCTTATTTAGCACGGAATGTTTTGAATAAAAAGGCCAATAATGAGTATTTTGTGCAGATCGATCTAAGGACGTGCTAGCTCCTATATATGTGAGGAGGACCATCACAAATCTATACTATAAAAGAGTGAAGGAATTAAAAAACACTCGTTACCAAAAAGATGAACAATAGTTGATTTGAAAAGTGAGCTTGTTCACTCATGGTTTCTAAATTTTTCATATATTTACTATGCAATGTATAAGAATTGCCTTATTAACATTTCAAATTACTCATTCATAAATTTTTTTTTCTACACGTGCGTGTTGCACGTGCATTGCTACTAGTTTATATAAAGAGTAAAACATAAATAATGTGTCATTTTCATTCTTATTTTTTATAGTTTTTTACGCTTTTTTTCTCCCGTTGTAACGCACGGACATATCTACTAGTTTTGATACAATTCAGTGGGCATAATTAGTAATACACCAATTATTATTATTTAAAAGCTCATCATGGACCCGAAAGTCTTGGTAAGCCACACGTATGCCATTATTTGGATATGGGCCATATGCGTAAGCCCAATATTGTTAATTAGCCTTTGTGCCAATTGATGGTTATTAGGCAACTCATACATATTTGAGGCCCAAATATTTATATAGGCTATTTCATAGGCATCATGTCATTGTCAAATTAGGCCTCATTTAACTCATACTAAATAGGCTATGTAATATTACAACATACCAAAATTTCATCTTACAGTTATATAACGATAAATAGAACAAGCTATACCAAAATTTCATCTTACAGTTACATACCAAAATCAAGACCTTTAACTTGGGAGAACCCCTTTGCAACTAGTCTCGCTTTGTTCCTCACCATTATGCCTTGGTCATCTTGCTTGTTACGGAACACCCACTTGGTTCCAATGACTCTTGCACCTTTTGGACAGTCTTCAAGTGTCCAAACTTGATTGCGGGTGAAGTTGTTCAATTCTTCGTGTATGGCATTCACCCAATCTGGATCTTGAAGAGCTTCATCTACTTCCTTAGGCTCAAGGCAAGAGACAAAAGAGTGATGTTCAACAAAAGAAGCAAGCTTTTGAGATCGAGTTATTACACCATTTGTTGGACTCCCTATGATGAGATCTTGTGGATGAGCTTGAAGTAGAGGTGAATGTCTTCTATCAACCACTTGAGGAGTAGGTTGGGGAGCATCAACATCTTGTGCTTGTGCCATGGCTTGTTCATGAGATACATGAGTATCTTCATTTTCAACTCTCTCATCTTTGTCATCACCATGCGGCACATTTGATGAAGAAGGAGGTTGATCACTTGAACATCGTCTTCATCATCTTTAGGCTTGATGTCTCCCACTGGCATATTCTTCGTGGCCTCCCTCAATGGTTCATTACCTACATCATCACAATTCTCAATTGCTCCTTGGGAGCCGTTAGATTCATCAAACTCCACATTATATGTTTCTTCAACCAAACCGGTGGCATGGTTAAATACTCTATATGCTTTGGACTTAGATGAGTAGCCAACAAGAAAACCAATATCACAACGTCTTTGGAACTTCCCTAGGTGTTGTCGCTTCTTATAGATGTAGCATTTGCAACCAAACACCCAAAAGAATGAGACGCTCGGCTTTTTCCCATTAAGCAACTCATAGGGGGTCTTGCCAAGAAACTTTTGTAGGAAGAGGTGATTTGATGCATAGCATGCGGTGTTGATTGCCTCAGCCCACAACTTCTCTGGTGTGTTGTACTCATCTAGCATTGTTCTTGTAAGAGTAATCAAAGTCCGGTTCTTTCTCTCAACTACACCATTTTGTTGAGGCGTGTAGGTTGATGAAACTTCATGCTTGATCTCAATCTCATCACAATAAGCTTCAATGTTTGAGTTGTCAAATTCTTTTCTATTGTCACTCCTTATCTTCTTGATCTTTACTTTAAATTCATTTTGAGCTCTCTTGACAAACTTCTTGAAACAATCGGCCACTTCGGATTTGTCATGAAGAAAGAATGTCCAAGTGAATCTTGAGTAGTCATCAACAATTACGAGACAATAAAGATTGCCACCCAAGCTTTTGTATGTTGTTGGGCCAAACAAATCCATGTGTAGAAGCTCAAGCACTCTAAATGTTGACATGTATGCTTTTGTTGGATGAGTGTTTGCAACTTATTTGCCGGCTTGACATGCACTACACGGTTTGTCCTTCTCAAACTTGACATCCTTCAAAACTCTAACCAACTCTTTCTTCAATAGCTTGTTGAGAGTGTTCATTCCAACATGTGCAAGCCTTCTATGCCAAAGCCACCTAAGTGAGGTCTTGGTGAACAAGCAAGTCATCAAATTAGCTTCTTCAGAGGTAAAGTCAACAAGATAGAGATTGTTGTATCTAAAGCCCTTGAATATCTCTTGCTTGTCATCCATCTTTGATACAACAACTTCATTTGGAGTGAACAAACATTGATAGCCAAGATCACACAATTGCCCAACGGATAGTAAGTTAAAACTCAATGAGGCAACATAGAGCACATTTGAAAGAGAGTGATCATTGGATATTGCAATTTTGCCTAGACCCTTGACTTTGCTCTTTGAATTGTCCCCAAAAGTGATCTTCTCTTGACATTCTCCATTTTATTCTAATGAGGTGTACATATGAGGATCACCGGTCATATGTTGAGTGCAACCACTATCAATAACCCAATGAGTTCCACCGGTCTTGTAGTTCACCTACACACAAGAGATCAAGCTTTTTATTTAGGGACCCAAACTTGAGAGGGACCCTTGACTTTCTCAACTAGTGACTTGGCAACCTAAATTTTCTTAGGCCTATTCTTGTTTGGAGGACCTAAGAACATGACTTTTATCTTTCCACTAGGATCCTTTCTTAGCATGTAGTGAGCATTAAAAGCAAAGGGTCTAGCATGCTTGGGCAAGGGTTGTGGTGGTGGAGTCACACACTCATGAGAGAAATGTCCTTCTTGTCTACACTCAAAGCATCTCTTTGGCTTGGGCTTTGGCTTGTCTTGTTGCTTTTGTTGAGCTTTGATCTTCTTCTCTTGATGTTCCACATAGCCAATACCACTCCTATCCATCTTCATGACGGTGTTCATAAGTAGCTCACTTTGTAAGTATTGGCCTCTTGTGAACTTGCTCAACCCAACCTTGAGGTGCTCTTTTTCTTTCTTAAGCTTCTTGTTTTCTTCAATGAGCAACTCATTTGGTACTTGCTTTTCTTGTGTCATGAAAGCCTTAAGCTTGTTGTTCTCTTTCTTGAGCTCTTCTATCTCATCAACTAGCTTTTGATCATGATCAAGGTTCTCAATCACAACGGTGTTGGTGGTTGTGGCATTCTCAAGATCTTGCTTTAGCTTCTCAATTTCACTCTTGAGCTTGGCATAATCATCAAAGCAATTGGACTCAACCACTTTCTTTCCTTTGCTACTAGAACCTTGCTCAATGCTCTCATCAATCAAGTCATCACATGATGTAGCTATATCAATCTTGACAATTTGGTTAGTAGCATCATGTGTCTCAAGAGAAAGCTCATTAGCAACAACAAGACTATCATAATTGACTTTCAATGAAGTATAGTCATCTTTTAGTAAGTTGTACCTAGTGTTGAGCTCATTATGCTTCTTCTCAAGTTTATCATGTTCATCTCTAAGCTCTTTGTTGGAAGTTTTGAGCTCCTTGAGAGTAGAAGACACAATTTTATTTTGATCTCTAAGCTCATCACTAGTCTTTTGTGCAATCTCAAGCTTAGATGAAAGTGATTCATTTTCATTTTGAAGTTCATCATTTTCCTTTCTAGTCTTTCTTATGACTTTAGTGTACTTGTTGAGCAATTTTACAAGTTCATCATAAGAAGGTGCTTCATACTCATCATCACTATCACTATCATCATCATCATCACTATCATTTTGTACCTTTCGTTCACCCTTGGCCATGAGGCATAGGTGAGTAGTGGATGATGGCGGTGAAGATGGCAGTGAAGAAGTTGATGAAGACAATGATGGCCCAATCACAAATGCGGCGACATTTTCTTTCTCATCATCGCTCTCATCGCCGGAGGACTCACATGATGACTCAATGTCGGTGAGCCAATCACCAACAATGTAAGCTTTGCCTCCCTTCTTCTTCTTGTGATATTCTTTCTTCTTGCCATCCTTCTTCTTGTATGGCTTCTTCTTCTTGTCATCTTTCTCATCACTAGAGTCATCCTTCTTGCCCTTGTTCTTGTTCTTGTATTTATCTTTTGGAGGCTTAGGGCATTGATGAGCTAGATGACCAAGTTCATCACAGTTGTAGCAATCCATTTCGGATATAGGCTTTCTTTTGCTACTTGTGAAGAACTTTTTCTTCTTGCCATCAAACTTGATGCCACTCTTGTTAAGCTTCTTTAGCATCTTGGTGGTCTTCTTCACCATAAGAGCAAGTGATGCATCATCAATGTCACTATCACTTGAACTTTATTGAACAATCATGGCTTGGCTCTTCTTCTTTTTCTTCTCATGGCTAGCTTTGAAGGCCAAGTCCTTCTTCTTGAAAGATGATGAGCCCTTTTCCGAAGTGATGTGCATGTACATCTCATGAGCATTGATCTTTCCCAATACTTGTGTCAGTGTTGCGGTGGAGAGATCACTTTGGTGAAGCACGGTGACAATATGTCCATACTTCTCAACGGAAAGCACGCTCAAGATCTTTCTTGCAACATCCGATGGACTCATTTGAGTAAGTCCAAGAGCATTGAGGTCCTCTACAAGAACATTCAAGCGAGTGTATATGTCATTAGCACTTTCTTTAGGAATCGTCTCAAAAGCATTAATCTTTTTCATAACAAGATGATAGCGTTTCTCACGCTCACTCTTGGTTCCCTCATGGAGAGCACAAAGGTTAGTCCACAATTCATGAGCGTCTTTGGCATTACGCACACGATTGAAGATATCCTTCCCAAGCCCCTGGTAGAGCGCATTTTTTGCTCTTGCGTTCCACCGGTCGTACTTCTCCTTGTCACCAACGGGGTTTGAGGGATCCTTGATTTTAAGAAGTCCCTCAGTGGCGGCTCTAAGACACCCAACATCTTAGGCTTCGAGATGCCCCTCCATGCGAATTTTCCAATATGGAAAATCATCTCCCTCAAAGATGGGAGGTGGTCCTTCCCCATTAGACATCTTACTTTAGGCGGTTAAGCCTAATTAAGGAGCAACTCGGCTTTGATACCAATTGAAAGGATCAAGATGCCCAAGAGGGGGGGGGTGAATTGGGCTTTTCTAAAAATTATTGCAAGAATTAAATCCTACTAAGCCATAATTCACCCCTAGTGCTTACAAGTGTTTCTAATGATTCTGCCGGTAAAAGTTTTGCACCCTAGGTTTCAATTCCTAGTCTAGCATGGCAATTCTAGGAATGTAAACAAGCAAGACAAGCAATGAAAGTAATGCAAGAAAGTAATTGCTTGAAAGTAAAGGGGCAAGGAACACGGCGATGTTTTCCCGAGGTATCGGAGAGTTGCCACTCCCCACTAGTCCTCGTTGGAGCACCCGCGCAAGGGTGTAGCTCCCCTTTGATCCGCATAAGGATCAAGTGCTCTCTACAGGCTGATTCTTCGACACTCCGTCGTGGTGAATCGCCCACAACCGCTCACAAGATGAGTTGGGTCATCCACAAGCTCCGCCGGATGATCACAAAGCTCCCAATCACCACCAAGCCGTCTAGGTGATGGCGATCACCAAGAATAACAAGCAAGAGCTCTCACTTGACCACAACAAGCCTAATGAGAAGGTGGATTCACACTTGCTACTCCCTAGTCACTAGTGAGGTTTCTCAAACTTGGATTCTCAAATCTCAATCCTCACTAGGGCTCTTGCACTTCCTTGCACTTGAAAGGAGTTTCTCAGCTGAACAAATGAGTAAAAGTATCTCAAATGGAGGGGTAGAGGTAGTATTTATACTCCCCCTCAACTCCTCCAACTGTTATCTTCAAAATCAGCAACTTTCGGGACCGACAGACGTAATGACGCCCACCGACAGACACGTCTGTCGCCACAGAAGAGCGCGTCTGTCGCCATGAAAGGGCGCGTCTATCGCGTGTAACGGAGCGAAGCAACTCAACTAGCCATTAGGGCTCGACAGACGCTGGGCCGCGTCTATCACCCCAGCACCAGACGCGTCTATCATGTGACGAGCTCCTTAGAGCATTCTGGACCGCGTCTGATACACACCAAACGCGTCAGACGCTAAGCCCTCACAACGTCTGTCATGGGCACCAGCGAGGGACGCATCTGACGCCCTTCACCCCCGCATCTATCACTTCATTTCAAACCTAGCAGCGCAATTTCCATGCGACAGACGTTGACGTTAGCGTCTGTCGCTCTTGCCTTCAGCGTCTGTCGCCTGTTTGAAGGCCGAAACGACTTCTGATTCAAACGCTTCTTGAATGGCTTTTGTTCCAAATAATCTTAGGGCCATCTTGGAGCTACCTAGTGCTAAGTTTGACAAGTGTGCACCGCACCTAACCATTAGACTCACCTAGGTCAAGCTACCCATCCATGCCCCCCTTAATAGTACGGCCAAAGGAGAAAAACAAAAGTCCTAACGACTAATCCGAACGTCACTTAGCTCCTCAACGTCCGAAACTAACCCTCCTTAACCTTGTCGTCCATCCTTTGAAAACCGAAAACAATTTCCATCGATAAGAGGCATGATCACCATATCGCCCACGATTGCCATTACCATGACCTAACATTCTATTGTTTTAGCAAAACACACGTTAGTCATGATAATTAACCGTTGTCATCAATCATCGAAACCCACTCTAGGGGCCTAGATGCTTTTAAGATCATAGCCTTGTTGTCAACTAGAATTGTGTAGGTGGCTTACATAGCTAGGTTGTGCTAGTGCTAGAAGAGCTTTGCCATTTGTTTTACTAACACCTTGTCTAGTGAAGATTGTAGAATTTTCAAAAGGCTATTCACCCCCCTCTAGCCATTTAGGACCTTATAGCATTCTAACAAGGCATAAAGCTGATTTGCGCAAGGGAATAAAGAAGAAGGCTCAACCTACTCAAAGAATTTGAGCAAAGCACCTACATGGGCTTGACCCAGGACATCCAAAGACCCACCAGACGAAGGTGGTGCGTAGGTGGCCCAGCCAGGGTGCGGCCACACCCCCGTGGCCCTGTTTGGCCCAAGGTTTGGTCGGTTGGTTCTTACCACTTGGCCAAAGTCGGTATGGTGGTGTCGCCTAGGTTCAGTGAATGTGGAGGTCGGTTTGGTACCTTCCATGTGGGGAGAAGCACTTTTACAAATGACCTCCTCCTCTCCAGCTATAAAAGGAGGCCCTCTCCCCTTCAATTCATTCATCACTTGGAAGAGAAAAGCACAAGGAGACACTATGTAGATAGAAGAAGAGTAGACCTCCATTTCATATCTTAGCTCTCTAGATAGATGTAGTAGGGAGTGAGTGAGTAAGAGTGGAGAAATGCTAGAGTTGTTGGCTACCTCCTCTTGTGTACTCGGGGCCCCGTGTACACTTAGTGGAAGGAATGACAGGAATGTCAAATTGCTCTTCACTTGTACCTCGATGAATCTAGTACTATTTGGAGTGCAAAGGTTCATGTTCTTCTACCGTGGTGAATTCTTACTTTAAGTTAGTCTTGTTTACTATTTACTTGTGGGTTCGTCATCCGTCCTCGTGATGGATACTCTAGTAGAGGGTTGTATTTACGACGGATAACCCTACCAGAACACTAGAGTAGTAGTCGATAACGTAGACTCGTGTGGCAAAACCACCTGAATTATATGGCCCATATGTGCTTACCATTGCCCCATAGGCTTCTGATATAGCACACGTGACCCAAGTAATCTGGTAGACTGTCGGGTCACCCCGGGGGAAAACCCAAATCATCCACATTTTTCCTTTGAGCAGGATCCCATTACAAAAACATTGCAGTAATTACAACAGTTGTACAAATATACGAATATATTACATTAGAGTTTAAAAGGTAGAAGTATTACAATACCATAAGTTTTACAAACCAGTATTAAGTTATTACAAACCTATTTATATTACAAATCATAGTTCTGCCTTCACGGTAGTGGGTAGCAAAAGACGGTACCACTTATACTACAACCAAAAGATCATCACCCTGCCCATGGGTGCACTCCACTAGTCACTCTACTTCTGGGAATCCTCATCTAGCACAACCATATAGCAGGTACAGAAGCCAACCTGCTCATGGGACTCTCCTGCAACAGGGGTTTAACAAACCCTGAATACAAAGGTACTCAACAAGACTTATCCATCTAAATAAAAGACTTGGAAGGATATGCAGGTTCTACTAGAATTAGGATAAGACTGAAGTAATAGAAAGAAGACTTTTTGCAGCAAAGGCTTACTAACATTGAGTCCATACATTCAGGATTATAACTTACTTTTATAAAGGTAAGAAAAAGATTAACACCTGATCTAAACCAAACACTTCTTAAACCATCTCATCAAATGATCATGTACCTGCCAAAGGGTCTCTAGCCTAGTGGTTAGAGCACCTGGGTGGCATCCAGCAGACCTAGGTTCGACTCCCCGTGGGAGCGAATTTAAACAAGTCTGTAATAAAGGAAAATATAAAAATAGGCTGGGGTTTCCCCTACTGACATCTGTAAAAAATGATCATGTACCACAGTGTTGAAGTTATTAACTACGATGTAGAGCAGAGAATCGAGTCTTCTTCTCTGAGAAGCAACGGTGATTCGAATCGATTAGGCCAAGCTAGGGTTTCCTTACCACATGACAAATATGAGTAGCTAACTCACATTTATCAACCCTCACTCAGATCCTCCAAAACCTGAACAGGTCTGCACTACTTGAGAGCATAGTACTCCACTGCTCCATGCCACAATAGGTGGACAACACCATATGGATACATATTACTCTCACCATCTCCACACACCCACTGCGCAGTTATCGTTCACGTTAAGGAATAGCCAAGATATATTGGGCTTACCGGAGTATGTGGCTAGTACTAGCAAAGTCTCGACTCACACAGGTCTAACAACGGTACGGTCCTCAATCGACATAGGCGGGGTCACTACCTCAGGCCTCAAACCATAATGCAAGCCAAGATTCCACCCGGTCTCATATTAAAAAGTATAACATGATCATCTTCATACTTCAGGTTCATCAAAGTTTTAGTATATTTATCTTTACCAACTTTTATCATCTAAGCAGGGCTAAGCTTATAACTAACATTTAATTAACATGTTAACTCTTACGATAAACATTAGTATTCAAGGAGGATATGCAACAGCGATATCAAAAAAAACTCCTATAAACTTAATGCACCAACCAGATTAAGTGACAAACATTTTATAAAATACAAAGAATAGAAATATGCTCCAGGGCTTGCATGTCGGTGTCGGGGTGGTCAACCAACTTAGCGACAACACTCCCTAAAGAACCAACCTCCACAGAGTGAACACCCGACTCTGTGGCTTGCTCAATAGCGGGCTCCTCAACTTCACTCTCTAAATGTATTTAAAATGCATGCTTGAGATTATGGTCATGGTAAAACAAACAAAGCATGATTAAGCAAGTGGATCAACATGTTCATTAATTTGAGTACAACTTTCCTTCATACTAAACAAGTTAAACCCTTTATTAACTAACCAGTTTTTATCTTTACTTAACCAATTAAAGAACTAGTTAAAAACATAATTTTTATTTAACATTTAATCCATTTTTGAACTACTTAAGCAAGATAACCAAACAAGTAAGTAATTGCCATGGAAAAACAAAGGGTGAAGTGCTCCAAGGTCCACATTCAATTTAAAATCCATCTAGCTCATTTTAAAGTTTATTCTAATTATTTTTTTATTAACTAATCAATTTAAAGCATACTATTTAAACATATAACCAAAAGTTATCAAAACAGAACCAAACTTTTTGTGAAGGTAGATCTAAGTATAAAAATTGTTCTCACCAAGTTTCATAATTTTTAGGCAAGTATTTTAACCTATATAAATTCTAGAAGTTACATTTATTAATTAATTGGGGGCAATTTTAAGATCTACATAAACTAAGCATTTTTACCATTTCATACTTTTCTTAAGTAAAGAACAGCATGAAAAGCTTATACAAAATTTTTATGATGTTATCACACTTTTACATTTTTGTGTGAATTATCAAAGTTCAGCATTTTTAATTAGAATTAGAAAAAAAACATTTTCACTCTTCTGCTTTGGCCCAAGGCCTGCTCTCTCCGGCCCAACACTGGCCCAAGCCTTAGGGCAAACCGGCCCGAGGCCCAGCCGGCCACGGCCGCGCTGACCACGACGGCGGCGAGGTTGACCGATGGCGAACTCCGCCGGCGGCGACCTCTCTAGTGAAACCAAAGGCACTAGCGTGATCCCCACACATAGGTGCACCTACCCAGGGCACTAACCCAAACCCAAACTAACTCTGGTGAGCCCAACATCGATGACGGCGGTGCTGCACAACTCCGGCGAGGTAGTTAAGGTCGTCGGTGACATCTTGTAACATCCCAAAAATTCACATTCAAAAATCACTCGCATTAAAAATTATTTTCAAATGCATTTCAAAAACTATAAATCATTTGAGCTCTATTATCTCCTTCCAACTCTTGTCCATCTTATATTCATCTCAGTTATCTCTCTTCAATTCATAACCTGCAATAGAGCAACATCCACATTTACCATTTACCATGCATGCAAATTAGGCACCGTCCATGCATGCAAATTAGGCACCGTCACCGTCCATGCATGCAAATTAGGCACCGTCCATGCATGCAAATTAGGCACCGTCCATGCATGCTAATTAGGCACCGTCTATTTGCATGCTAAGCATCTACCTGCTACGCACCGCACCGTCCATCGTCCTTCACTCTGCAAGGTTGCTTGCATGCCTCACTATACGCCGCACCGTCCAAACATTTAGCCACAGTAATGCCATTGCATGCAAGCAAGCAAGCCGGTGGTGCAGCCTTGCGTATTGGCCTATAAATAAGCATGTCCAGGTGCTCTCCTCTTCCATCAAGCAGCAGCTCAGCTCACTCACTCACTTGCCTGCTCTCGCTTCACTTTGCCTCGCGTATACCGTATACGGCCATACGCATAAGCCAGGCTCGACTGTCATCGCACGACGAGGTGAGCATCCCATGAGCATCTCCTTGTTCTTCCCTCTCTCCCTGTGGTCTCCTCTCTACTTTCCTCCTTGCCTTTGCCTGTATCGAGCCACTTCCGAGCTCTACGAGAGCTCAACCATGGTGTCCAGTATGCACGAAGCAAGAAGAAAGCTCATGCTTGCTTGCTAGCTTCTCTCTCTTCCTTCCCATGCATGTGTGTATGACGTGTGGGTTCTAAGCTACAACTCCATCCAAATAGCACACGCACAGCATATGCCATGCACTACCAGACAAGATAGATGCCTACGTGAGCATCAATTCCTTAATTACGCTTATTCTTTTTCGCGTGATTAAATTTCGGCCATCTGACAGAGCCACATGCCAACTCTGATTCCAAATATTCTTCTTCCTAAATTCATCTAAAATCATAATCTATCTTCTATATAAATTTCATAATTTTTAGAGCTCATTTGAATTTATGTGATTATTTATCTGTGCTTGTTTGTTTGTTGCGGTCGTTGCGTACTTCTAGCTGACGGAGTGAACGAACCAGAGAACGAGGACGTCGGAGGCGAGTACCGCGAGTTCGACGCTGAGGAACCGGACTGCCAACAGGAGTTTGCCGAGGACGCCGACGGAGGCAAGTCCAACCTATTCCCTTTTGATGCATGTTGATCCTATTTTTAAACACAACCCGTAGAAGCCGTTTTAAATATTGCATGTATGATATACGTACGAAGTATTTTCACTGCTTAGTTAAGACTCGTTTGAATAGCCATCCTTGAATTGATATTACCTGATAATTGTCTTATTTAAACTTAGGAGCAAATAATATACTATGGTAAAATATTATTATTTAGTATGCTTAGGACTTGATACTCATCATGGATACTTATTACTATGTTTTCTCAAATACAATGATTTTAAAAGAAAATGTGTGAGTTGTGAAAATGAATTGTGGGTATGATGAAAGGGTTAATGAACAAGATATAGATGGTGATTACCCTAGAGATGGGGCGGATCGGTGTTCCTTTTGTGGGATGCCGCGGTGTTGAGGCTTGTACCTTTTGTGGTTAAGCGTGAAGATATCCGTCTTATCTCGATTAAGGACTGAGTTGATGATTCATCTCACCTAACTCATTTTCGTACAACCACTCACCTTACATGGGAAAGGCTTAGTCTAAATCCCTCTAATTAGTATGGCAATCACCTGGAGGCAGGGTGCAACGCGGCACTAAGAGATGGATGTGGACATGGTATGAAATGTAAAGAGCTCTGTAAAATTATTATATTATGAGATGTGGCCTTAATGTTCCCGTGGTGAGCGCCAGTGCTAGCTATGGAGGGTAATGGCTTTGATGGATCTGTGCTTACACGACGGTGTTAAGTTACAGTATTCTACTTGTGGTGAATGTGTACAACCTCTGCAGAGTATAAAATTTATCCGGATAGACGTGTCCGCGGTATCAGACGAGTTATGGTTTGGTTTCAACAACTAGATGGGTTGGGATGAGTGAAAACATGAGAGTGAGTGTGATTTTGGAAATAAATGGTTGTCTGCCATGTGTTGTGGGAACTAGGGTTCAGCAACACTTAAAATTTTGACCAACCTCTTTTTCAGAAATACTATCGTATATGGAAAATATGTCTTTTGCAAAGATATTTATAAAATGAAACCCTGCATGTGTAAAAAGGTAGCTTTATGCAAATAAACCAAGCCTTATCCTTGATATATACATATGCATATATTGTTATCCCATTCCGTAGGGTAAGGTTGGATTTGCTGAGTACTTTGTACTCACCCTTGCTTTGTTGAACAGAGGAAGATCCGAACTTCGATCCCGAAGCTACGTTCGAGTAAGGTCGTGTCTGCACCCAACTAAGCCTGTGGCATTGGGATTCGTCAGATGATATGTATTAGCGAGACCTTTTTCTGGGTCTGTTGGACCTGTATTATGTTGTGGTTACTTTTAATCGTGGCATGTCTTCATTGTCCACGCTTGTCGAGACTACTGCAATGAGACCTATCTGATGTAATAAATGTGTTACTAGCCTCCTGGGACTAGTATTGTATCACATTTGAGTTCCTGGATAACTAGGGGCGCTTCACATCTCTAGTGATAAGGTCAAGCTCTCGACGTCCCTTTATTTCTTTTGAACACGCCCGAGCCGTTAGATCGCTCGTCAGCACCTAGCATCACTCCCGTCGGTGACCAAGGCAGCACGGTGAACCTCTAGGCTCGCAGCTACGCTCCCTGGCTAGCTCATCGGCGGCTCGAAGGCCTCTGGTACACTCAACTCACTCCCACGACTATGCTCGAGGGGTTGAATCGAGCGCCGGCGGCAACTACACACCTAAACCGTGGCGGCGGTGACTCTAGCAGAGCAGAGCATGCCGACACGGCGGTGCACCGGCCATAAGGCCACGGTAGAGGTCACACAAGCGATAGGGTTAGCATCAGCAGCTCACTGTGACTTCAATGCTCTAGCTGGAAGGACTGGAGAAGCAATGGAGCAAAGGAATCGACGATGATGGCGATGGCGGCGGCGTGAACTGGCAGACACGACGTTGTTCCGGCGCGTCTGGATGTCAGCTGTGAAAACAAACGAGCCGATGAGCAACAGCGACTCAAGGTGAGATGAAAATGATAGTCGGTAGGCGACGAGGTGTGCTGTGGAGAGCTGTACACGGCGGCAGGGCTCACGGCGGCGCTCTAGATGCCTATGAGGAAGAAGACAGATTTTTGTCAACTCCGTCGAGGATAGGAGTCTTAAGTGGTTGGAATCGATGCGCGAGGAGATGGCGGGGCTATAGGCGAGAAGAATTGGAGAGAGCGAAGCAGTGGTGGCGAATTGCTCGTCGAGCTATGGCGGTGCTCCGACGAGCCGAGGAAGAAGAAGAAAGACGAGGCAACCGGCTCAGCTTAAAACGGTGACGTGACCATGGGTGAAACGTCTAGGCGAGGCCAGCAGCTGCTGGCGATGCGAGCAGGAAGGCAGGTGGCCGTGCGGTGGCGAACGGCGGCGAGCAGGCAAGGAAGGAGGTGACGATGCTGCACTGTTCATGATCGAACCCAAGCACTTCTCCCTCTCTTTTCTCTTGATTTTCCATTGCAGCTCGATGATCTCCATTAATAAAAGTTGTTCACCTTCAACTCTTCTCCAACTTTGCTTATTGGATCCATATCAAAAACTCAATAGATTAAGAGATCAAGAAGGGAAAAGAAGAGAAGAATGAAACTGAAACAGAGTTTCAGCTAGAACTGCAGTTGTTCCATGTTTCAACATGTTTCATTGTTTTAGCACCTTGTCTCACCCTTTTCTCCAAATCTTTCTCAAGAACTTGAAAATCTCCAAAAATAAAAGTTGTTATATTTCTCAATATCTTCATCTTTGCTTTATGCATGAACCCCAAAATCTTTGTAGATCAAGAATTTGAAATAGGGGAGAAAAGGAATTGAAATTGAAACATAATTTTTCAAGGTTGAAACATCATGAGATGAGCTAGGGTTTTGAAATTAATTACTTTAACACTTTGGTGATTTAATTAGTGACTAATTAGTGATTCACAGACTCTACTAAGATCATCATTGTCGGGTACCTAAATTCGGGGTACCCAAACTATGCGAATAAGAGGCCTGAGGGGCCAACCGAACCAATAAAACGAGACCCGACAAGTCCAGAACAACACCACGGGCCACAAAGGCAAAGGACTAAGCCGATAGGGGAAATGGCCCAGCCCACTACGCAGGACAGCCCAGAAGCCAAAGGAGGCACCAGCCCCGCCGATGAGACGAATACAGCTGAGGTAACTCCGCCTCGCCCGATGTGGGAGGGACGCCTGAGGTGTTTTCAATTCGCCCGAAAGGGCTCCGACTCGTTCGAGGTAACTCCGCTTCGTCCGAGGTGCCCCCGCCTCGTCCGACGTGGTGAGAATAGCTAGCGTGGCTCCGCTTCGCCCGAGGTGAAAGGGGGACCGCACCATGACTTCCAAGTGACGGTCCCCAACATCGTACGGTTCATTAAATGTGAGCACACGCCGCTGTACTTGCCAAGGTATGTACCCCGTCAGGATGAAGAGCGTGGGCGCTGACAGGAGCACGCCGTTGTACTCCCTGCAGCACGTGTCTCGTCGAGACGGAGACAGGACCATTTGCAAGGCACGCCTAAACGTATGAGTGCGAGGCCATAGGAGTGGCCTGGTAAACGTGACGGTGGGTCTCCGCTATCCATAGTGGAAATCACCACAGCGACCAGACACAACGTGACACCCTGGCATGGGAAATCATGATGAATGCCCCTAAGACAACGCAGGGGCTAACCTCAGCTGAAGAAGGGGAGCGTCGTACTCAAACGAGACTAGACCCCTAGCAGAGAGCAGTTGGGATAACCAGAGCTCAGCGTGCGTGGTCAGAAGCAACGCCGGATGTCAACACCTACCGCGCCATGATGATAGGGCGTAACAAGGCAGGCGTGCGCGGCCATACCAATCACAACAACTACGAATACGGAGAAGGCCAGGCTTCATCCCTGGTGTGTACGAAATACGTAAACCAGGGGACGAATGAGGTACGACATGGGACAGGGTCTCTAACAAATCCGTTACGGGTCAAATATGAGCAAGGAAAGGACAGATGTCATGGGTGAATCCTTATCACCTCCGAGAGGCTATGAACGACGTCTTCTCCAAGCATTCTACACTCTACTTCTTGTGTTACACTCCTCGCCATGTAAACGGACCTCCTCTTGGGCTATAAAAGGGGAGGCTCGGTTCCTTCACAAGAGAACAACAAAGCATTCGAGCACACACACTCACTCACAGAGACTTGGAAGCTCGTTTACCTCTCTCGCCCAAGCTTGTAGACCCCCTGGCAAGCAAGAGATAAGAAACACGAGTACCACCTCACATTGGACGTAGGGATTGTTTGGCCCGAACCAGTATAAAATCCTTGTGTCTTTTGTCTCACCATCCGATCTCGATGCGCATAATTATAAATTTACTTGTTGGTGATTTCGTAACACCGACAATCGTTATGTAGTACAAAGTTTGTACTAAACAATAGTGTCCAAGTTGGAACATGTTTATTTTGGAAATTCATTTTAATCAATTTCCCAAAATTGAATATTCTATTGATTTCCAAGGCTTAGGCAAGAATTTGACCGATTGTTGGATTTCAACATCATTTTCATTTTTGGAGCATCTTTTATGGTTTATACACTTGGATTACAACATAACCACAAATAGTAGTTACACTACAATGTCTATTAAGACTTATTTCCAAGTGTTTAGTTAGTATTAGTCTATTAGCAACCTCATGTCATAATTTATGTACTCCTACACCATGGCCGAATGTGGGGGATTACGAAGGACGGATAGGGCTATTACCATGTAAGTGCAATCAAGCCCTAATGTGGGGTTTTGGTGTTGATGACTACCGAAATACATTAATAAGGATGTAACTTAGAAAGGAGGAGTCCCCAATTATCTTGTGGACAGGCTTGACACTCAAAGGAAGTTTAAATTCTTTTATACTTTGAATTTAAGTAATAGGAAAAGCCGTACTATCAAGGGGGATACACCTCCTAGTTCAAAATGGTAAATCAAATGCTCATATCAGGTCTTTACCACCACCATCTTTCCACCAAATAGCTTGCAAAACAGTTTTCCATTCTGGGCTGTTTGGTGAGTGCGGCAGTGCCGCACTTGGAGTGTGGTAGTTGTTGGTGTTTCTTAGCGAAACCAGTGTTATCCGCAAGCGCACGGAAATACCGTTGTAGCACTTCACCCAGAAGTATTCAGGGTATCGTATATTTTACAAGTACGGTCTATGTAGGTAGCCTTTGATTCTAGTCAACCCTTTGAACAAGAGAAGGATAGCTCGGGTAGTGAGGATATCTTTTGGTATCTTTTTTAAGTTTAGGTACCGCTATCATTATGCTTCACTTCGGGCACTGGATATTACTTGGTCTGCCAAGCAATGCCGGCCATTAGCTCTTCACTGAACCCGAACGTGGGGGAATACAAAGGACGGACTGGGTTGTCACCACCTACCGCCTACCCCTTGTTGGTATTAGTTAGCGTCACTAAACAGGGTTGTCAATCCCAACACTAAGAAATACGTGATGACGGTTCTGTAGGATAAGAAAGGATTCCACAAGCGCACAGAACTATCATGTAGCACTTCGCCTAGGAGTACCAGGTGTTGAATTTATATTTATCCCAAAGGAAGGCAGGGTTTGTGATTCCTTGGGTTAAGCAGTCGAGTGATGGATAGGGTAAAAACCTTAGTAAAGATAACCAATTAAAGTATAACTAAGGTGAACGAACTAAAGATTGCTCAAGCTCTACGGGGATAACTAAGCACCTATTTGTCGATAAAACCTGGTCGGCAGTCTACCGAAGGGTATGCCCAAGGTAGTAGATTGTTGGCAGACAGGTGTGCAAGCCACGAACGAGATGGTGATGCAGAACAACACGTGGGTTTACCCAGGTTCAGGCCGCCGTGTGGGCGTAACACCTTACGTCCTGCTCTTTGTTATTGCTGTCTCGAACAATGTATTACAAGCTAGATTGCCCTAGAGTATTTCGATGATTTTGAGGGGGGTCCCCTGCCCTCCTTATATAGTCTGGGAGGCAAGGTTACATATCTGGAAACTAATCTTAGCCGGTTACAATTGTCATATGGAGCCGGATAAGGATTCCTAACCTAACCGACCAAGACCTTGTTTGATCTCCAAGTCTGATTTGATGCCTTGCGCGAGACTCCATCTTGACGATCTGGATCGCGCGTCGTCACGTAATGGGCCGGACCGTCTGGTCTGGGCCTGCACATGTCTAGCCGTAAGGGTATAGGGGTTTATACCCCCACAGCTAGTCCCCGAGCACTATGTATTCTGTATCGACACACTGTCTTAGTCTTCTTCAACTTGCGAGGTTCGTCTTCACATCACCTTGAAACGTTAGCCAAGCATGCGCTAGTGTTCCATCTGGATCAGGAATCAGTAAACCGTGATTGTTGATGAAGATTGCAATTGTCGGTGAAGATTGCATAGTGGTCCAAAAAGAAAAATTTTCTTTCCTGGTGAAGTGTACCCACTTGTATTTCTGAAAAGAAATGTAAGTGTGCGTACTTGGTGGAAGTAACTTACAAAAAAATTCTAGAGCGTAGGGGTCAAAAAATAGAAATAATTCACCATCAGGTGAAGTGTACCCACTTAGTCCCCGAGCCTGGTAGTAGGTGACGTAGGCACGTAGTGCCAGGGTCTAAAAAGAAATCCTTGAGAACCAATGAACATTATGCACCGTCAGGTGCATCATATATGATGTAGTCCCCGAGCTTGCTGGAAGGCGAAAAATGAGCCTTGTAGCAAGGTCTAATAATAATAAGCGTCCATCGACTGTATGCAAGCAAAGTACATGTAGTCGAGCAAGACGAATCCTGCGACAGGAAGTGGTCTATCAAGTCCCCGAGCTCGGAGGTCTGGCGACGAGTCCCCGAGCTCGGAGGTCTGGTGACGAGTCCCCGAGCTCGGAGGTCTGGCGACGAGTCCCCGAGCTCGGATGTCTGGCGACGAATCGCCGAGCTCAGAGGTCTGGCGACGAGACCCCGAGCTCGGAGGTCTGGCATCGAGTCCCCGAGCTCAGAGGTCTGGCTACAGGTTCCATCACCAACTCTTCATCTCTGTCTCTCCTTTTCTCTCTCTCTTCACTTTTTTTTGTAACAGTCCGACACGATGATGGCGTTAGAAATGCCGCTATTGTTTTTATGTCACAACACTTTAACAGTGACCCAGCACCTGTAACAAGACGCGTTTGGGTCGCGTACCAAACGGCGCCAAAATCAGAAAGTACGCGATTATTGCTGGATAAATCCTGTCAGTTACCGCAAATCTCGCGCCACGTGCCCCATTCTTCGGAAACTGAATCGGCGTTGCCTTATTAATGACCGAGGAGGGGAACGGTTCCAATCTACTCACACTCGCATATTCGCAATATTCGTCTTCTTGCTCTCGCCGCCTCGCCATTGTCGCCGTAGAGCCCTCTCAAGCCCCATTGCCTCCACCGTAGTTCAAACCGCAACCGCTGCCATAGGCATCGCCGTAGAGTCCCAAGTTGCTCATGCGCTGCCGCCGGTTGAATCACCGCCGCCAAACCCTAGCCACTTGCAAGAGCGGCGCACTCCTTTTTCCCCGTACAAAGGAGAAGTCAAAAGAGTTAGGGAATGGCCACGAGGAAGATGAAGACGGAGGCCGAAGTGCACAAAGAGATCATGAAGAAGGAGTGGAGCCATTCGAAGTGCACCCCACTTAGCCTCAAGCGACTGGTGCGGATGGGCGTACTCCATGCCCAAGAGCTGGCAGGATGGCGTGCACCCAATCTGGAGCTAATCCCGGAGCCCCAAGGAGGTGAAATCATTGTTTTTGAGGAATACTTTACTCATGAATTTGGTGTTCCAGTTCATCCATTTTTGCAAGGACTCTGCAATTATTATGAAATCAGTATTTGCAATCTGCACCCGAATTCTGTGTTGCTCGTGGCTTGCTTTATCCATCTCTGTGAAGCGTATGGTGGATTCCAGCCCCACTTCGACTACTTTCGCCACTTATTTTGGTTGAAGAAGAAAGGAGGTCGAGGCAGTTCCAATGTTGCTGGTGGCTGCTATCTGAACATGAGGGAAGGGATCAAGTCGAGTTATCTACGCTGCCCTTGGAAGACCACACTGGAAGACTGGTACAGGCATTGGTTTTACATCCGTGAAGAACCAAGCCAGGCCTCGTACTGTGATGTCGCCCTGGTCCCAGAGAAGATCAACAGTTGGAAAGAGCTACCACAGAACACAGTCCAAATTTAGGCAATAATGCAGCTGCTACCTTAGTCAAGGCTGGATGGACCAAGTGTAGTAAGCAATTTTATTAGTCGTCGGATCCAGCCATGCCAGGCTAGAGTGCACCCGGCGTATGAGTACCAGGGTCGCATGGACCCGACCAGGATGAAGAACGAAGACCTCGAGCCAAAAGAGGTGAAGAGCAGAGTCCGAGACCTGTTCAATTTGAAGGATGCCAACTTCAAGAAGCTGACAATCATCGATCCAGCATTCAAGCTTGCTCGCCCACCACCACTTGTAAGTCGATTATGTTCTGCCAGTTTGTCTGTTTGATTAAAACTTTGCATAATAACTGCTATTTTGATATGCTATCTTTACTGATATTAGCGTTGCTCTCTGTTGCCCATTTTGATGGACAGGAGAGAGCGCGAACGTTCGTGTCCTGTCCTCCAGGAATGGAGTGGCCTGAGGTTGCACCGCGGACCCATGATGCACAACCAACGCCCGTAGACGACGATCCTTCTGAAGTGGACTGGCTTGCAATTGAAGATGAATCAGAGCAAGCCAACCGACTTGCAGGCAAGAAGCCACTTGTCTCTGCCCCAACGAAGAAAAGGGGCCAGACCTCACAAGTAACCTCCTCGACTGAAAGTCCCGAAGGGATAATTGACCTGGAGGAAGCAGAGGATCCAGCAAACAAACATCGACGCCTTATTGTTGACTAGCCAGAAGAGAAAGATGAGGAGGTCGATGAAGCCTCCGGTATCGAAGCACGCAGCCAGAGAGAGCGGCTGGCTAGAAGGCAGGAGCCAACACCGCCGTCGCCATCAACCGGACCAACACCTCACCACCTCAACCACAGGCACAGCCCTCAGAAGTCCCAAAGCCTGCTGCCGCTGCTGGAGGTGGCGTGGCTGGGCCAGTCCCGACCACTGGCCCAGTCGCGGAGAAGGGTGCCGGCCCCGAGAAGGTGAAGAAATCCCGGTTCACCACCATATTCCGTGGCACAGACCTGTAAGTTGTCGTGAACTTGTATGATTAGAAAATAATTGGTTAATATCATCACCTTTGTTATTTGTCATGGATTTGTATAGCTCTGCATCGACCCAAAGGCCAGAAGAGCTATCTGGCGGTGCAACACTGCCACCACCAAATACCACCATCGCCGAGCAGCAGGTCCTGGAGCAGACCATGGCAGAGAGGGTAGTCCCCGAGTTGTAAGCTCCTACAACATCTGCTCCTGGACCGCAAACCGAGGTGTTGGGGCAGGCAGGAGATCCTAGGGCCCTAGAGCTGCCGGAACAACCCCGGGAGGCCCTAGAACCAGAAGGACAGCACCAACCAGCCCCAGAGCACTAGCTAGCCCCAGAGCACCAAGAACAGCCCCAGCCGACCTCAGAGCAGCAATGCGCAAAACCTGCAGAGATTGTTGGGACCAGCAAGGATCCAACTGGAAGTTCTAGACCAGGGAAAAACCTCGAGTCTTCAGCCCCAGTCATGGAAGAAATCCTCGGGCATTATAAAGAAGAAGGCAGGTTTTGTGGTACCCGCTCCTATACTATAGAGATCCCAGTAGGAGACGAGGTCGAGGCCGTGGAAGCGGTTGGTAAAATATTTCTAGAGGAAGTGAAGGTAAGCTTCTCATAATTTTATATCCTGAGATTGTCTTTTCCATAAAAAATGCATTGTCACTTTGTGCACTGTAGACTGTGGCCGAGAAGAACAAGCAGCTCAGTGCAGAACAGAAGAGGCTGCAACAGCAGTTGGAGGGTTATGCGTGACAAAATGTTGAGCGCGAAGAAAAAATGCGCATTGTACTCCAACAGCTGGACGTGGTCGAGAAACAGAGATTGGGTAGGAAACCATTCTGTTGTTAGGTACTTGAGCTCTTTAGGATGCTATAATACTGTAGAGTTCATATTTGAAGTAATGATGCAGGTCTGGAAGCCGAAGTCAGCCGGCTTCACGAGGAAAATGCCCAGGTAACTGTTGAGCGTGACCGGCTGTCCGAAGAGAAGAACAAATGGCTGCAAACACAGCAGGCCATGAAGGAGGAGCATGCTAAATTAGCAAAGGAGCTAGAGAGTAAGTAGTCCAAGTTCTTGTTTTCCTTGTCGTAATTTACAGTAAAGCGTGTAGTAGTGAATTCTTAACTACGTAGCACCTTGCAGTTGTAAAGAAAAATGCCAAAGTGCACCTTGAGAAGATGAAGAAAGATCGCGATGACCTGGAACTTCAAAACTAGGCCGGTGCAAAGAAGATTGAGGCGTGGTCGCAGAAATGCAACAAGCTCATGAGGAGCAAGAAGCCCTTAATGACAAATGCAAGACACTCGTCAGGGAGTGGGAGACTTGGAAGCATGCCTGCGCCAAAATTGCGAAGGGGATCTCACCAGTGCTCGACATCATTGGTGCCGACTTTACCGAAGCTAGAATGCAGGCACCAAAAGTTGGCCTGGTCGAGAAATCCCAGAAAGCCTGGGGATGGCTCCAACAATGGGCGAAGGACATCAGGGAATATGTGGGTGCACATGTACTTAGCTTGGTACGTGCCCACTACCCCTTGATGGATATTGCTCGGTTGGAAGCCGATTACCCCAGTGGGGTCGGGGTAGAGTGAGCCGACGAGCTGTGGCTGGAGGAGATGGAGCATGCTGCCGCGATCACCAAAGACATCATCTTATGCCCGGCTGCAGCCCCTCCAACGACAGGGAAGATTGAACTGTACATTTGTCCGGTACCAGTGCCACCATCTCTGGCGAGTAGCGAAGCACGTTCAGCTCCATCGTCGACCACGCCAAAGGTCTCGGAGCCGCCAAAAAGTCAGGATGCTGGGTCAAGCCAGCAGTAGTTGTACCTACAAGTAGTTCGTAGGAGAAACAATCTTCGTAAACGTATTGTAAACTTGTGCCTTCAAAGAGGCGAGTTTGTAATAAGGTGATTATTGGTACAATGTAAAGCTGTTTATTTTTGTATGAAAAAACATTTAAGCTTTGTATTACGTACTGGCTTAACTAAGTTAGAACAGCAGAATGTTCTGTTTTTAATTATTCCAGCGTGATCGACGTTAACTAAGTTAGAACAGCAGAATGTTCTGTTTTTAGTTGTTCCAGCGTGATTGACGTTAACTAAGTTAGAACAGCAGAATGTTTTGTTTTTAGTTGTTCCAGCGTGATCGACGTTAACTAAGTTAGAATAGCAGAATGTTCTGTTTTTAGTTGTTCTAGCGTGATAGACGTTAACTAAGTTAGAACAGCAGAATGTTCTATTTTTAGTTGTTCCAGCGTGATCGATGTCATCCTGTAGGTCTGTACGGCTTTGGAGAGGCCAGTTATCTGAGTGTAAGGCTGTCGGAGCCTGTATACACGTAAGAGTACATCTGGTCTGGCCAAAGGGCATCTGCCGACCACCCAAAACGCAGAGGGCAGATCTCATGCACGCTATGAGTGAGGTCAAGAACAGAGCTGCTCCGAGAACCCGAGAGGACTGGTGATCGATGTACTGGTTTATCAAAAAGTCGTTATAGTTATAGAATCAATAATGTAGACAAGTGTAGGCAACTATAGTCGAATGTATATATATATATCATAATTCAAAGTACAAAAGTAGTACAGAAAAAAGGTACATATCTGTATTTGAGAATTAGGGGTAAAAATGCCTAAGCTTGTCGATGTGGACGGAATTTGGCACGTCAGTGCCGTGAAGTCTTGCAAGCCTGTACGAAGTAGGTCGTGTAACAGCCTTGACGATGTAGGGGCCTTCCCATGGAGTTGCCAACTTATGGATGCCATCTTGGCTAGTCTTCCATTTCAATACCATGTCGCCGACCACAAAGAAACGTTCCTGAACATTTTTGTTGTAGTACCTGCGTAACACGGCAAGGTACTTGGCCGTGCGTATACAAGAGTCAAGGCGTCGTTCCTCTGCACAATTCACCTTGAGCTCTCGTTGTTCTGTAGCTTGGTCTTCATTGTAGTTTTCAACTCGAGGTGACCGGAATTCGATGTCCGCTGGGAGCACAGCCTCGGCGCCGTAAACCATGAAGTATGGTGAGACACCGGTATTGCGACTGGGTTATGTCCTAAGTCCCCAGACCACGGCTGGTAACTCCTTGATCCACCGGCCAGGGGCTTTGTCGTTCTCTCTATACATCCTCTTCTTCAATACATCCAGAATCATTCCATTAGCCCGCTCGACCTGTCCATTAGCTCTGGGGTGTACCACCGAGACGTATTTCACTACAATGCTCTGTTCATCACAGAAGTCCCAAAACGTGTTCCCAGTAAACTGAATCCCTAGGTCTGTAATGATGTTATTAGGGATGCCGAAGCGGTGGATGACCTAGTCAAGAAATTCGACTGCTTTTTCGGAAGATGCCTTGACCAAGGGTATGTACTCTATCCATTTGGAAAATTTATCAATCAGCACGAATACAAACTTGAAGTTACCTGGTGCTGGTTTGAAGGGTCCAATCATATCCAGCCCCCAGCATGCAAAAGGCCAGGAGGCTGGTATGGTCTAGATCTCATGAGCTGGCACATGAATTCTCTTGGAGAAACACTGACAGTTGGCGTAATGTCTAACAAGCTTCTCTGCATCAGCTACTGCGGACGGCCAGTAAAAACCTATTCGAAACGCTTTACCAACCAATGTCCTCGATGCGGCGTGATTACCACAGGTGCCAGAATGTATCTCCTCCAAGAGCTTAATGCCGTCTTCTTGCTCTATGCATTTCATCAATACTTCTGCTTTTGCATTTTTACGCCACAGCTTACCCTCGACCACCAGGTACTGCTTGCTGCGACGTATAAGGCGTTCATTTTCACTTCGATCAGAATACCCGGTGCCATCTGTTAGGTACTTAATGAATGGAACGCGCCAGTCTGCTATCTTGGTTGGGGTCTGAGATGGTCCCGTTGTGGTCGAAAATGATTCCGTAGTGGTCGGTGATGGAACCAGAGCTACCAGAGGCTGGTCTGGGAGCTTCTCGACCACGGGGTTGTCTTCTTGCTTGATTGATGGCTTTAAGAGGTCTTGAACGAAAATGCCATGTGGTACTTGGGCTCTGGATGTTCCTAACTTTGACAGCGCATTTGTTGCTTGATTTCTGTCTCGGACCACATCGGAGTATTCAATGCCGTAAAATTTGCCTTCAAGCTTCCTAATTTCTTTGCGGTATGCATCCATTTTCTCGCTAGTTGTATCCCAGTCCTTGTTGAGCTGGTTAATAACTAGGGCCGAGTTGCCGTGGACATAAAGGCGTTTGATACCAAGGTCGACTGCAATGCGCAAGCCATGAAAGCATGCCTCGTATTCTGCGGCATTGTTAGATGCCGGGAAATAAATCCTGAGGACGTAGCGCAATTGCTCATTGGTCGATGATATGAATAATATGCCCGCTCCTACACCATCAATAGTTAGTGAGCCATCAAAATACATTTTCCAGTAGTCAACAGGTCCTTGTGAGGTCGGGATACTTAAATCTGTCCACTCGACCACAAAGTCAGCCAGTATTTGAGATTTGATGGTATCACGACGCGCAAACTCCAAGTCAAAAGGACATAACTCCATTGCCCATTTGGCGATGCGCCCGTTTGCATCTTTGTTGCGTATAATTGTTCCAAGAGGAAACTCAGTTTTGATCACCACGTGGAACCCGTCAAAATAATGTTTCAACTTTCGGGTTGTAATGAGTATGGCGTAGATCAATTTTTGAATCTAAGTGTACCTAGTTTTGGACTCGTTGAGCACCTCACTGATGAAATAAATCAGGCACTGAACACCATAAGCGTGGCCGGGCTCCTCGCGCTCGACCACGAGGATAGTGGAGACAACTCGATCAGTCGCAGCAATATACAGTTGAAGAACTTCTCCTGACTTGGGGGCAGTAAGGACCGAAGGTGATGTGAGGTACTGCTTTAGCTGTGTAAAGGTAATATCTGCTTCCTCCGACCACTCAAACCTCTCGCCTGCCTTGAGTAGCTTGAAGAAAGGTAAGCCTTTGTCCCCAAATCGAGATAGAAATCGGCTTAGGGCGGCCATACACCCTGTAAGCTTTTGGATATCTTTGACGTTTGCTGGTCGCTTCATATTGAGGATAGCTTGCACCTTTTCTGGATTAGGGCGTATGCCGTCTCGACTGACGACATTGCCTAGTAATATACCAGATAGAATGCCAAAGATGCACTTTTTAGGGTTCAACTTCCATTGATATTGATTGAGCGCTGCAAAAGTACGTGTCAGATCATCAATCAAGGAGTGGGATTCCTTGGTTTTGACAACTACATCGTCTACATAGGCCTCGACCAGGTCAGCTTGTATCTCCTTTTCGAGGCACTCTTGTATTGCACGCTGATAAGTAGCTCCGGCATTTTTGAGCCCGAACGACATGGTCGTGTAGCAATAAGCGCCGAAGGGTGTAATAAAGGATGTCTTGATTTGGTCCTCTTTGTTGAGAGTGATCTGGTGATAACCAGAGTAGAAGTCGAGAAAAGATAGCAGCTCGCAGCTGGCCGTGGAGTCCACGACTTCATCAATGTGAGGTAAACCGAAGGGGTCTTTAGGGCAGTGTTTGTTGAGATCGGTGTAGTCAACGCACATTCTCTATTCATTATTCTTTTTGCGTACAAGAACCGGATTAGCTAACCAGTCCAGGTGATACACCTCTTTGATAAAACCGGCTGCAAGAAGCCGTGTAACTTCTACCCTAATAGCCTCCTTTTTGTCCTTCCCGAACCACCGTAGCTTTTGCTTGACAGGCTTTGCCTTGGGGTCAACGTTCAAGGAGTGCTCGATCCAGTCCCGAGATACACCAGGCATGTCCGATGGTTTCCAAGTGAACATGCTTACGTTATCTCTCAGGAACCGTACGAGCGCGTCTTCCTATTTGGGGTCGAGGTTGGACCCGATCAGTGCCGTCTTGCTGGAGTCACCCTTGACCAGCTAGATCTCCTTGTACTCCTTGGACTTGATAGACTTGCGTGGTGCTTCAAGCTCTGGAATCTCTAGCTGGTTGGGAGGAGTCTTCTTTGCTTCCATTGTCGTTGCCGCCATGCGTAGGGAGAGGTCGTGGGCTTCAGCTATGCGAAAGCTGTCCTCTTCACAGTTATAGGCAACAAATACGTTACCTCTGAGAGTGAGGACTCCCTTTTCCGTTGGCATCTTGAGCACCAAGTACCTGTAATGAGGTACGGCCATGAACTGGTGATTGCGGGGTGACCAAGGATAGCATGGTAGGTGCCTTCAAAGTCAGCGACCACGAAGTTGACGTAGTTGGTACGGAAGTGGTCTGCCGTGCCAAACTGCACAGGTAGGGTAATTTGCCCAAGAGGCGTAGAGCTCTGTCCAGGCAAGACACCCCAGAACTGTGCATCGTATGGCTTCAAGTCAGCTTCAGATATGTTCAACGCTGACAGGCTGTTCTTGAACAGGATGTCGATGGAGCTACCGCCGTCGATGAGCACCCTGTCAAATTGCTCTTTATTGATACAAGGACTGAGGACGAGAGCGAAATGACCTGGTTTGAGGATGGTGGCCCATTGATCCACCCTGCTGAAGTTGATGTCTCGGTGTGACCAGGGTGGTAGTCTTGGATCTGCAATGAGGTCATCTGTCTTGGCGACGTTCAAGCAGGCGCGGGCGCGCAGCTTCCGCTCGCGTTTGCTTTCAACAGACACCTTGTCCTCGATGATGGTTGCAACATGCCTCACCAGTTCCTGGTACTGGTGCTTGGGGTTCTTGTCAGGATCATCCTCATCATCATCCATGCGGTTACGCTAGACTGTCGCGTCGAGAGGCTTGTCGGCACTTTCTGAAGCCTGTTTGCGATGGTAGATCTCCTTGAGGACCTTGCAGTTTTCCAACGTATGATTGGACTTGGGGTGAGCTAGACAAGGCCCCTTCAAGGCTTTAGCATAGTCTTCTTCATAATTGTGGCACCCACCAAACTTTTTCACGGTGTTGACCTCGCTGTCGTCATCGCGAGCACGCTTGCCCTTGAAGTTGTCACGGCGATCTCCGTGCTGGTTTCGGTTGTCGCACCGATCATGATTGTCATTACAGCGGTCCCTAATGTCGTTGCGGCCTCTGTACTCATCACGGCGCCGGTTATCGCGGTAGTCATCACGTCGTGGGGAGTACGGAGCTTTACCGGTGCCCTCGTTCAGCAGCTTCTTGGCGTCATCGGCGTCCGCATACTTCTTGGCGATGGTGAGGAGGCTGACCACCGTTGCAGGCCATTTATGAAGGAGCTTGTCCCTGAGGTCATTGTGGTAGCGCAGACCTGTGATGAAGGCTTCAATAGCCTCGTTGTCGATGATCTTGGGGATCCTAATGCGCATATCCGAGAAGCGTTGGATGTACTCGCGCAATGGTTCGTCCCTAGCGTCGCGGATGCGCTGAAGGTCGTACTTGTTGCCTGGCTACTCACAAGTAGTGATGAAGTTTTCGACGAAGGCTTGACGCAAAGCATACCAGGAGTCGAAGTGGTTCTCTGGGAGACTGACAAGCCATTGGTGCCCCACCAGCCCGACCACCACGGGGAAGTAGTTGGCCATGACGTGCTCGTCGCCCATAGCAGATCTGCAAGCAGTCTCATAAAGTTGTACCCATAGCTCGAGATTGACCTTACCATCATAATGATTAAGCTTCTCGAGCTTAAAACCTCTAGGCCAGACGACCTATCGCAGGTGATTGGTGAATTGCTTGGGGCCCGGGGGGCCATGAACCGTATCATATTCCATGCGATGACTGGTTTCATGGGACGCACGGTCCAGAGCTCTCTGTTCAATGCGAGGACGTATGTCACGGTTGTTGAGGTTCTGACGGAGATCGTAATTGCCATCACGGCGATCTCGTTCGCCACCATACTGTTGTCGTTGACCATGGTGGTCCCGGTGATCATTACACCGGTTATCGCTGCGCCGATCGTCGTCGTCGTTATTGCGGCGGTGGTCGAGACGGCGGTTATCATCACGGGGAGGGTTTCCACGGTTGCCTCCGTCAGCTCTGTCGTTGCCTGGGTTGCCACCAGGAGCTCTATTGTTCATAGCGCGGTCGCCCGCGCCAGCAGGTGCCCGTGAGCCATGTTGACCAGACCTGAAAGGTCGACTTGAGTGCTGTCGGCTCCTGCTAGTCGCACTAGACATGGATAGGCCCACGGCACGTTCATTGGTCTGAACCATAGCCGCCTGGAGATAAGCCTGCAAATCTTCCCAGATATTTTGGATTTCCAGGGTGTCTGGTAACCACTTCAAGCTTTCAATGGCGACGGCCATGTTGGCGCTTGGGGTCTTGAATACTGGTCTGTTCCCCACCATGTTGAAAGCATCATTGAGGTTGCGCCCTTATAGTCGATTATGCCTGTCAGCTTCTTGCTGGTCGTCGTCTGCTTGCAGTTGCGCTAGGCGTGCCTCTTCATTTATGCGACGTAGAGTTCGATTGGTGTTGCGCTGTAGTCGCTCTAGTCGCTGTTGATCGATCTCGCCTCCAGCAGGTGGATCTTCATCTTGGCTAACCACGTTGATCATGGCGCCACGCCTTGGAGGGAAGATCGGGATCTGAGGAAAATCTGGAGGATGTAGCCTCTCCTCGTCACCGTTACTCACAAGATGTAATATCATGGTATGAGTAGCCCCATTGGACGCGGTGCTCGATCCAGAGCTCGAACGGCTATCTGTCTGGGTGGTATAGATCAAAACTTGATCAGAGGCCACCATATTGACGAAGTTGCGTGGTCGAGGTCGAGCGGAGCGCCCTTCAGGAGTTGAAGTGACTACTAGATCTGTTCCCAACCGTTGAAAACGAGTGGCTTGAGCAGGTCAAGTAGATCTGTTGTAGCTGTTCGAGTCCTGATTGGTAAACTGCTCTTAGAGCGAGTCAACCAGAGTTAGGGTAGATGAGAGCTTGACACCGAGTCGGTCGATGGAGTTGATCAAGTCGGTGTCGTCGAGTTTCTTCCCCTGATAGCGAGGAAGAAAACGACAGGTTGCCGGCGTGGTCGATGACGATGCTGGTGTAGGCGAGGCCGGAGCCAGCGTAGTCGTAGCCGATGCCGATGTCAGGGAAGTAGTCAATGCAGATTGGATCTGCATCCCCTCCGTGGTCGAAGCGACGAAGTCGTTGGAGCCGGTGGTCCACGTGATCTGACCGACCGTGAACGTGAGGCCCACCGCCGTGGCCATGGAGTCGGGGAAGATGACCATTTCGCACGCCTGAAAAGCAGTACACACACCCCCTACCTGGCGCGCCACTGTCGACAAAACCTAGTCGGCAGTCTACCGAGGGGTATGCCCAAGGTAGTAGATTGTCGGCACACAGGTGTGCAAGCCACGAACGAGATGGTGATGCAGAACAACACGCGGGTTTACCCAGGTTCAGGCCGCCGTGTGGGCGTAACACCTTACGTCCTGCTCTGCTTTGTTATTGTTGTCTCGAACAATGTATTATAAGCTATATTGCCCTAGAGTATTTTGATGATTTTGAGGGGGGTCCCCTGCCCTCCTTATATAGTCTGGGAGGCAAGGTTACAGATCTGGAAACTAATCTTAGCTGGTTACAATTGCCATATGGAGCCGGATAAGGATTCCTAACCTAACCGACCAAGACCTTGCTTGATCTCCAAGTCTGGTTTGATGCCTTGCGTGAGACTCCATCTTGATGATCTGGATCGCGCGTCGTCACGTAATGGGCCGGACCGTCTGGTCTGGGCTTGCCCATGTCTAGCCGTAAGGGTATAGGGGTTTATACCCCCACACTATTCAAGTAGTGTGTTGTGTGTTCTAACTAGCAAAGAGGCATACGCATTCCCAATTTAACGGGCTACGACACACCATGAGCCTTACTATTTAATAACTAGACCGAATGTGGTGGAATACAGAGGATCCTAGGGCTATCACCACCTAGCACCTACCACTACTATCCGTGGGTCTAGTAGTATCTGAAGATAAGCTATAGCCTAAGCACCTCGCTTAATCTATGAACTTATTACTCTAGTCAGACGTCACTAACTAGAGCACCTTAACCAGACGACAGAGCAATTACTAATCTTCGCACACAAACACTAAGAGAATAACTATTACTACCTATAATCAATACTCAATCTTACTACTACTAAGTAGATGTAAGAACAAGACTTAACTAAAGGTAATAAAGGTAAAGTATTACTCAAATAGTAAGTACTGAAAGTAAAGTACTCAAAGTAAATACTATATTGAATAAGAACAACTGTAATGCTTACAAAGGAGCTCTAGCAGACCCCGGAAGACTCTTCCGGACGCCTTAGGCCGAGACTCCTCCCCGACTTTGCTATTCACTAGCTAGCTTCTACCGCTAAGCAGGCAAGCAGAGCTTTGCTAGGACTAGAGCTAGAGCTTGCGCTACGCCCTAAGAGCTTCTACTTGGAATGAGCTAATTCTTCTAGTTGTTGATGGAGAAGTGAGCCGGAGGCACCCTTTTATAGCCTTGGGAGGCAGGGGGTACTTGTAGGCAGCCATAAGGTCGGTGGGCACCGAGGGTAGGGCAGCCGCCCCCCTATAGGGCACCTGCCCTCTCAGATCCACCACCACAGCATCCAATGGTCCAGGATCAATCCCATGGTAGTTGGTAAGTCGGTTCAGCAGGTATGGTGGTTGTAGAGTCGGTTTGGCCTCCTTGGGTGGATGATGGTGGGCCCGTCAATCCCTGGCACCTCAAATGTGCACCCTTGGATCCAACCGACCTTGATCAACGGTGGAGAGGTGTTGTGGAGCCTTCCCGCGGATCGGTGACGTGGCCTGGCCACATGGGTAGGGCGGGCGTCCCCCCTCATAGGGCGGCCTCCCTGAAAGGTCCTAATATGGCTAGAGGGGGGTGAATAGCCTAATTTTAAATCTACAAATTCACTTAGGCAAACTTGTTAGACAAATATGAGGCAATAAAGCTTTTTGCACTAGCTTCTAACAAGTGATGCAAGCCACCTATCCCAACAATTATAGTTGTTATAATCTCTAGTTCACACAATGGCTAAGTCACTACTTTACACTAGTGAGCAAGAAACTAGCGAAGCAACTACACAAGCTACTAGAACAACTACACAAGATAAAACAACAAATACAAGGTAGAGAGGTGATTTTTATACCGCCGTGTAGAGGATATGAACCAATCAATCAACGGACAATGATGAAGTACCAATCACCAGGAGAATATCAATGGGCAAGAGACAATCAATTTTTCTCCCGAAGTTCACGTGCTTGCCGGCACGCTAGTCCCCGTTGTGTCGACCAACACCTCGTGGTTCAGTGGTTAATCGGTAATCCAAAACCGAGCTCTCCCAAGGAGCACCGCAAGAACCAACCGCAAGTGTGGTAGCTCAATGACACGAGTAATTTACTAGAGTGACTTTTGGCGCTCCACCGAGGAATAAGCCCAAGAACCCTTCACAAATATCACCTTGATTGGGGGCAGACACAATCACCAAATCCCCTCACCAATCAACAATCCACCAACCGTCTAGGTGACGGCAATCACCAAGAGTAATAAGAAATCAACAATTGCAGCAATCACCTAGTGCCACAAAGAATGCAATCACAAATGCACAACACAAGAGTTTCCCCCAAATCCTCTCTCAAATGAGCAACAAGCTATGGAGGAGGAGAGGAGAGGGAGATGTTCTTCACACTCTCAAGATCAACACTTTGAGCTCTCAAGATCTCTCTTAGGATGAGCACCAAGATTGGAGAGAAAAGAGAGGAGAGGGAAGAACTTGCTCTTCACTTGTTCTTGAGTTGGGAGAATGGGAAGAGGTGAGTCTCTGTTCTCGTACTGGGCAAGAGAAGAGGGATAGGGCACGGCCTTTTTCTTTTTCCCAGACCAGCTCGCCCGAACGGGCACCCAGGTGCACGCCCAGGCCCGCAACGGCTACAGTACGGCGCTGCCAACGGATAAACATCGAGCGGCAACGGTAGGGAAACAGCCGTGCTCGCGCAGCTTCCTGCTACTTGTGCGGTTGAGCATAGACGGAAAAGAAATGGCGTGGCCTCTCTGCCTACACGCTCACTCTGCTAACGGTTTGGGCTGGAATGAGTTTAATAGTTTGGATTGTGAGTGGCATCACTCTGGGTTGGTAGCTCTGGTTTTGGCGTCCGTCTTGGGCTGGGTCGTTTGAGGGCTAGGAAGCTGATGGATTGGGCTGGTTCAGGTTCCAAACAATTCTCAGCCCGTGGCTGCAAACGAGTTACCACTAGTAGAAAAGAGCTCTAAGCCTGCGGTCCTCTTTTATTTTTACTGGCGGTTTCACTTTAGGGCCGGCTGTGTAAAGAAATGGGTGGGCCATGACTTTGTAACCGCCTGTGGAAATGGATTTCCACAGGCGGTTGTCATAATCCAACCGCCAGTGCAAATGTTACATTTACACTGGCGGTTGACTTATGACAACCGCCTGGATTTCCACAGGCGGTTGTCATAAGTCAACCGCCAGTGTAAATGTAACATTTGCACTGGCGGTTGGATTATGACAACTGCCTGTGGAAATGGATTTCCACAGGCAGTTACTAAAGGCAACCGCCAGTGATGTTTCTGGTATATATACTCGTCTTCTCCCCCGAGCAGACAGTTCCGTCGCAGCCACCTTCCATTGGAGGGCAGTTTGGAGGTCCAGGTCTCTTAAAATATAAGGGGAGAGGTTTTGATCTTGATTTTTTGGAAGGAGGTTGATAAGAAAGGTTAGTTTATGTTCCTGTACCATCATTTTGTTCATTCTTACTTAATTTGAGCTACTTTTTGGATCTAGGGTTTCACCATGAGTTAGAGAGAAGAAAATCTAGCTTCTTGTCTTTATTTCTTCTAATGAGGTTGCTTAAGATGGTTACATAATGTCTCTCCTCTCTCCCTTTTCATGTTTGCTTCTCAATTTAGCTAGTTTATGCAAGATATATATTCCATCAATTGTGTGTTCTTGTGTATTCATGTAGAGAGAGAAATGCAGGTTTTTTTGTTATTTTTTTAATTATGCTCATTAGGTTTTTACTTTAATCTCTCTCTTTATTTCTCAATTTATTTTATCCACATGTATCTATTTTAATTATGCGACTTAGGTTTTGTAATTATGCAACTTAGGTTTTTTAATTATGCTACTTATTAGGTTTTTTACTTTAATCCCTAGGTACCCTACCTAAACCCTAGCTAAAACCTCATATAAATCGTAAACCCTAGCTAATAAACCATAGCTATACCCTACCTCACATCAAAAGGTGCTAATAAATATCTCTAGATATATATATCTGGTTACTTGTTTCGCATTGATTACAATACCCAAGGTCCACAATGTCATGGTTTTTACAGGTAACGATGGAGAGGTCCTTTTGGATGTATAAGTTATCAAGACTAGATCCATCATACATACCCGAGGTCCATAGGTTTATTGATGCCGCTAAGAACCATGCAAGGAGAACAAAGAAGACGCACATACATTGTCCATGCGTGGACTGCAGAAATGTTGTTGTATTTGATGGCACTCAACAAATCCTTTCTCATCTGGTCCACCGAGGATTTATGAAGGATTACTTGATTTGGACAGAGCATGGAGAGGGTAGCTCTGCGCCTTATACAACTGGAAACCCTGCGAACATCAACGTCGATGGTCTAGATATGCTTGTTGGCGGGTTTCAGTTCGTACACGAGACACAACAACCTGACGCCGAACATGTTTTGCCAAATGTTCCTGATCATGGTTTTGCTGGAGGAAATGAAGGTGTCAGAAATAATGTCCTGCCAAATAATATGGCTGCGGAAGATGCAGAATTCCTAGAGGCAATGCTGCGTTGTCATGCGAAAGATCTATCAATGTTCTTCATGAAGGGTATGGAGGCCCTGATGAAGGCAGCAGAAGAGCCTTTGTACGATGAGTCTAAGGGTTGCACCAAAGAGTTCACGACGCTACGGTCTGTGCTAAAGTTGTTAGTGTGCAAGGCTAGGTATGGTCTTTCTGATGCTAGCTTTGATGCGTTCTTGAGTATTATCGCAGACATGCTTCCAAAGGAGAACAAAGTGCCTGCTAACACGTACTATGCAAAGAAGCTAATCAGTCCACTGACGATGGGTGTTGAGAAGATCCATGCGTGTAGAAATCATTGTATCCTATATCGAGGTGCTGATTATAAGGACTTGGATAGCTGTCCAAATTGTGGTGCAAGTAGGTACAAGACGGATAAAGACTACAGAGAGGAAGAGTGTGCTGCCTCCTTGTGTGAAGGAAAGAAGCGAAAGAGGACCCAACAGAAGACCCAGAAGAGTAGTTCAAAACCCACCAGCAAAGAAAAACAAGAAGTAGACTATTATGCGCAGAAAAAGATTCCTGCTTTTGTGATGTGGTACCTGCCTGTGGTCGATCGATTGAGGTGTTTGTTCGCTAACCCAGAGGATGCCAAACTTATTAGCTAGCATGCTTCTGATGAGCACAAAGACGATGGGAAGCTTCGGCACCCAGCCGATGGCCAGCAGTGGAAAGATTTCAATGAAAACCACAAGGACTTTGCAAAGGAACCAAGAAATGTTAGGTTCGCACTCAGTACTGATGAAATGAATCCATTTGCTGAGAGGAGCAGCAAGCACAGCACATGGCCGGTGATCCTCACCATCTACAACCTTCCTCCATGGTTGATGCAGAAGCGAAAGTATCTTTTGCTAACCATCCTTATCTCTGGACCTACACAGCCTGGAGTTGACATGGATGTTTTCTTGGAGCCCTTAATGGAGGACATGAAAATATTGTGGGAAACAGGTGTTCAAATATTGGACGAGTACCGCAAAGAATCATTCACGCTGAGAGCAATTATCTTTGTTACGATCAACGATTACCCTGCTCTTTTCACTTTATCAGGGCAGTTCAAGGGAAAGGTTGGTTGCGTGGTATGCATAGACGGAACCGCTTACATGTTCCTTACTGCATCTAAGAAGATAGTGTACATGAGGCACAGACGCTTCTTATCGAAAGGACATAGGTACCGCAAGAAAAAGATGGATAAGTACTTGACAATAACATTGAACTACAGTCTACTGCTCCATGGGGTAACAGTAAAGGCAAAAGAGTTTTCGACATAGTCGGCAAACTCAAATTTATTTTTGGGAAGAAGACAAAAGACGGAAAACCAAGAAAGGATGTCAAACCAACTCCAGGGGCTACATTCAAGAAGAAGTCTATTTTCTTCGAGTATTTGTCATACTGGCCAGAGTTAGACGTCCGCCACGTGATCGATGGTATGCACGTTCAGAAGAACGTGTTTGAAAGCCTAATTGGAACCTTGCTAGGCATGAAGGGCAAGACAAAAGAAGGACTAAATTCACGCAATGACATGGTACAATTAAACATAAAAAAAGAACTTCACCCTGTTCTTCAAGAAAATGGGAAGTACCACCTCCCGGCAGCAAGCTACAACCTCAACAATGATGAGAAACATGCGATGTGTGTGTGGTTGAAGAATTTGAAAGTCCCATCTGGATTCTGCTCTAGCATACGGAGTATTGTGTCAATGAAAGACCTTACACTCACCAACTACAACTCACATGATTGTCATGTCATGCTGACTACTTTCCTCCCTATTGCCATCAGAGCTACAAATCCAGTGTGGATAAAGGTTGCAGTCACACGGTTGTGCTACTTCTTCAACAGGATCTCACAGAAGGTGATTGACCGTGATGAGTTGGCGTCTCTTAAGGAATTCACGGTAGAGACAGTGTCACAGTTTGAGATGTGTTTTCCCCCAGCATTCTTCGATATTATGGTTCACCTTGTGGTGCACTTGGTTCCACAAATAGAGGCACTGGGTCCCATGTACTTGCATGAGATGTGGACGTATGAGCGTTTCATGTCAATACTAAATGGCTATGTATCAACTCGTGCTCGTCCTGAGGCGTCCATGGTAGAGGGGTACTTAACCGAAGAGGCAATTGAGTTCGGGGCTCCATTCTGCAACAGGGTCCTAAAAGACCAGGTTGCAATAGGTTTACCTCCGTCACGACACGCGGGTAGGCTGAATGGAAGAGGGAGGACGGGAAAGAAATTATTCATCCCGCAAGATTACAATACAGTCCTCGAGGCACATCACAGCATCCTACATCAGCTCTCGATAATGGAGCCTTTGATTGAGGAACACATTGATGAGCTTCGCGAACATAATCATGGGCACACGGATGAATGGTTAATGAAGGAACACAAGAATCGGTTCACCTCATGGCTAAGGGAGCATGACATTCCAGATGGGGAAACAATTGAGGAACGCACCATCAAGGTGTTGGCTTCTGGACCATCACGCCAGGTCACGACATGGCAAACCTATGACATTAGTGGCTTCACATACTGTACCAAGTCCAAGGATAAAAAGAGCATGTCATAGAACAGTGGAGTTCGATGTGACGCCTTACACTCTGAAACTGGTGAGGAAACTACATACTTTGGCTTTGTTGAGGACATATGGGAACTAGACTATGGTACATTTCAAATCCCTGTGTTTTGATGTCAATGGGTTGAAGACAAACATGTCACAGTGGACAACTATGGGGTCAGAGTTCTTGATCTAAGTAAGGTAGGCTACAAAGATGATCCATGGATAATGGCTAACCGTGCTGCACAGGTCTTCTATGCTGAACAGATCATTTCTCCTAAGGAGAAGAAAAGTACTTACAAGCCGAAGCATGTAGTTTTTCCTAGAAAGCAACAAGCTATAGGAGTTGATGGTGTATCTGACCTGGATAAATTTAATGAGTTCAATGACATGTCTCTCTTTGTAAATGACCATCCAGTAAAGATAAGGAATGTTGAGCGAAGCATCCCACAGAATTCGTTGCCCTGGGTGCGCCACGATGGACAAGGAAGAACAGTAGCTGCTTAGATTATATTTGTCATTTGTCATGTAATCCATTTATGTTACAATGTGTACCTTATGCTACGTACCCTTCTCTGTTTTTACATGTGAGACCTTATGCTTATTTCACCTTCATGACCCTAGCTAAAACCTAACACAAATAAAAAAGAATACATATATTTTCCTCTATGTAACAAGAGCACCAAGGAATATATTTTTCACAGCATCTACACAGTACAATAAAGCTAACAAAATTGGATTCACATTTTTCTAGTATCCCTAGAATTATTTATGTATTAAACAAGATATGAGGCATATATTCAATTTAAATCATTTTAAAGAAAGCTACATATAAAAGTTTCTCAAACATGGCATTTCATATTTGTAACATGAAGATCATCTCAAGAGAAACACCACAAATTTTTTTTTCACTAATTTTGGACAAATATTTCTCAAGATATGAATTTTTGAAGCTTTTAAACAATTTCTGCAAATTCATTTAAAAATAGAAACAAATTCGGAAAAACATTACTACAGGCGGTGGTCAATGCCACCCGCCTATAAAAATATGTATCTACAGGCGGTGGTCAATACCAACCGCCTGTAGAAATGCACACCCTATATAAGAAAGCTCAGGAGCCCTGAAAATTTCTAAATTTCTTGGCGGGCCAGTTTTTCGAATCGACGCCGTCAGGCTACCGAAATCCGCCATCGCCGCCTCCGCCGAGTCACGCCGCCTCGCCATCGTCGTCGCGTCGGTGAGTTCTCTGCGTTTCCTCTCTCCTCCTCTCTCTCTCTACGGAGGTGGTGCGCGCGGTGGCGGAGGTGCTGCCGACGGCGGCCGAGGTGCTGCGGTGTCGGGCGCGGGGGGCGGCGGTGGCGGAGCGGTGGTGCGCCCGGTGGCGGAGGTGCTGCCGGCGGCGGCCGAGGTGCTGCGGTGGCGGGCGCGGGGGACGGCGGAGGTCGTGCGCGCGGTGGCCGAGACTTGCTGCGGTGGCGGCGCATTGGCGGGCACGGGGGGCGGCGGTGGCGGAGCGGTGGTGCGCGCAGTGGCGAAGGTGTTGCCGGCGGCGGCCGAGGTGTGCTGCGGTGGCGCGTGGGGGGCGGCTGCGCGCGGTGGCGGCAGGCCGAGCAGTTGGGTCGGCCTGCGAGCTAGTAGGCCAGCCCAATTGCTTGGCGGCCTTTTTTTTCTTTGTTTGATGTAATTATTATTTTTTTATTATTTCTTTATAAATATGTATGATGTAATTATTATTTCTTTATAAATATATATGTGTGATGTAATTATTATTTCTTTATAAATATGTATGATGTAATTATTATTTCTTTATAATTATATATGTATGATGTAATTATTATTTCTTTATAAATATATATGTGTGATGTAATTATTATTTCTTTATAAATATGTATGATGTAATTATTATTTTTTTTATAATTATGTATGTATGATGTAATTATTATTTCTTTATAAATATATATGTGTGATGTAATTATTATTTCTTTATAAATATGTATGATGTATTTATTATTTCTTTATAAATATATATGTGTGATGTAATTATTATTTCTTTATAAATATATATGTATGATGTAATTATTATTTCTTTATAAATATGTATGATGTAATTATTATTTCATTATAAATACAAACTCTACTAAGTAGGGTTTAGAGTCCTTATGATATCATTATATATTTGTATGTCAGATTTTCGCGATGAGTTCTCTGCACAAGGACCAAGCATAAGAGTCCGAACACACGGAACACGCCCCAGGGTCCAACCCCACAGAGCAAGTAGAAGGGACCCACGAAACGCGCCAAACTCTGGGGTCGTCCAACCCTACGGAGCAAGTAGAAGGGACCCACGAAACGCGCCAAACTCTGGGGTCGTCCCACCCCACGGAGCAAGTAGAAGGGACCCACGAAACGGGCCAAGCATCAGGGGTCGCCACGCCTTCATACGAAAGCGTTAGCGACGACATGGAGCCTCCCGAAGTAAGGAAGGCTGGTCGTGAATTGGCACGTGACCCTGATTACAATCCACAAGATGATGAGGTAAATTACACATCCATGAATTTCATGTTTGTATCTATATGTACCAATTGATAATTTGTTGTGCGTACCTTTTGTCATGAATAGGAGGTGTTGTCTCAGTTCAAAGAGATTGTAGCTCAAGAAGAAGTGGCACACGAAGACGCACCGAGCCCGACCGAGACGACCACTAAGAGTTCAAGGAAAAGGAAGCGGAGTGACCGAAAACGAGGTGACAGAGGACTGAACAGGTGGCTAGATGATACATACAGAATCTCAGAAGTGAGCCTGAAAGGACAGCCCCTAGCTCCTGAGGAAGCCCTACCTAAGTTTCGGAACGCCCTTGGTTTCTTAGTTAGGGACAATCTTGACATCACAGTTCGACAGTGGAAAGATGTGTCAGTTGCTGACAAGAAAAAAATTTGGGATAAGCTGGTGACCAGGTTCGTTTTTCCTCGGGGCTCAGACAAACTTGTGAAGGAATATGCCATGAAGCAGTGGGCGATCATGTTCCAAAACTGGAGGTCTGAGATGAATACCAAGTGGGCAAAGAAAGGGTTGGACCCAACAAAAAGGTACAAGATTACGGCTGGGCAGTGGGCGGTTTTTCTAGAGCAAAGGAGAGATCCAGAGTTCTTAGCTCGGAGTGAAGCCAATAGCGAGCTCGCAAAGAAGAACAAGTACCACCACCACCTAGGCACAGCTGGTTACCAACACCAGGTTCCCAAGTGGAGGCAAGAAGAGGCTGCCAAGAAAGCGGCAGGGTTGCCGACGCTGTCTGAGCAAATTAGAGAAAGGACCGCAAATTGGATTCATGCTCGGAAACCGAGGGAAACCGAGACCGGTGTGTCCTTTGATGACCCAATGCTCGATGAAGCAGCAAGGAGCATATTTGCGGTGGCAGCTAAGCAGCACGAAGGATTATTTAAGCCACGAAGAGAGAGGGACATCCTTACTGCTGGCCTAGGTAACCCCGAGCACCCTGGTCGTGTTCGAGGCATCTCATCGAAAGAAGGATGGAAAGAAGGATTCGGACCGGAGTGGGAGGGTGAGTACAAGAAACGTGATCGATACAAGAAAGAAATGGAAAGTTATTTTAAGGAGGAGGCAAAGAAAGACTTCCAAGAGATGATGTCCAAAATTCTATCCGATCCTCCTCCAGAGTTGATGCAGCGTTTGGCGAGTGCGATGTTTGCTCAACAGATGAGCACTCAGGCTCCCTAGATGCAGCTAGTCCCAATAACACAACCGTTGATGACACAGTGTACCACAACCATTCCAAGCAGTGTCGCGTCAACGGTAAACAAGGTTCACTATCCAGTTGATGACATTGATAGGCCGGTGGCTTGCTCCCTAGTCATAAGATATGGTATTAACAATCATCGTACAAGGGAAGTAGCCGTAGGCCTTGCGATCCCAGGACACAACTACCATGGGAGCGACATTCCAGAAGACTACTGCAAGGTAGAAGTGTCGACGGTCGTCCAAGGATACAAGGACGACATGCTAGACATCCCCGGTCCCGAGGGCATTGAGAAACTCCGACAGGCTATCAAGAACTTCATCCATTGGCCTCGACGAGACGTCCAGTTGAGTGAGCCACCACCATCCTCTCAAGCCCCGCCACTCACTCAGGACTTGTCAGCACCTGCCGATCCTCTTTCTAACCCACCATCTTCGCCACCATTCAATTCTCCACCTTCTCCACCACCATCCTCTCAAGCCTCGCCACTGACTCAGGACTCGTCAGCACCTGCCGATCCTCTTCCTAACCCACCATCGTCGCCGATCGTGGCTCCTATTGACCCCCCATCATCTTCGCCACCATTCAATTCTCCATCTTCTCCACCACCCAAAGATCCTAAACAAACACGGGAGGCACCAAAGCGGCCAAAGAAGAAATTTCCAATACCCAAATTGGTTTTCCCCTTCCAGCAAAAGAAAAAGACTGCCGGCACGGCCAAATTTTTGGCAGGAATTGCACTAAAACGCACTACACGTACCCTTGACTTGGCTGAGCATGATAAGTTAGCAGAAAAGCCTAAGGTGATTACCGTAAGTATCAGGAAGCCAACAATGGACGATTACAAAAATGTCCCTGATAAATACATGCCTGAAAGGCCTCTGCTCAAGTGGGGTACACTCAAGAAGATCTCTGCTGGTGTTAAAAGGTTGCATGACTGGTACATGAGAGCATCCTCTTTTGGCATCGACACCATCAATGTGTCTATACCACCAGCTGCATTTGTTAGTGGCAGACAAACGGTTGTTATTACCTTCGAGGACATGTGGTTGATGATGAACCTCCAGAGACTCGATGTACAGCTCGTAACGGTGTTTGCATTGTAAGTGTCACTCATACTAACACATGCATCTGTTATTATTAGTGAGTTGTATGAATTTTCAATATCTTACGTGTGCGTGCGCCTTGCAGAATGCAATATGATCAGCAGGAGATGCGTTACAGTCCGAATCCTAATTCTAATGCCGGTCAAAGGGTTGGGTATTTGAACCCAATGAAAATATGTGAGGAGCACCACACATTCAGAATCGGGGATGATCACGAAGACTTACAGAGTTTACAAGGTGAAGAACGGGAGAAGAAAATAGCGAACCTGACGAAAGAGTTTGAAGCCAGATACGCCTTGTACGTAGGACACGCAATGATTCAGTTTCAACACTGGGAATCCATAGTGGCCCCCTACAACTTTGGGTTAGTGTGAGTTTGCATATATCAAATTAATTATTTTAGTACACACATGCATCACAAATTTGATTCGTGCAGGGACCACTGGATCTGCTTCATGATTTTTCCTAGGCCTGGACAGGTGTTGGTATGTGACTCCGCAGATTACCCGACTACAAGCTATGGAACATTCGTGAGGCACTTAGAGCTGTAAGTCAAAATTTTGCATGCATACTTTAATCGATGAGATGTTGAGAATAACAAGGTGATTCTATTCGAGATTATAGGGCATATGGGTATTACAAGATTAAAGGTGGAAGGTGCGAGTCATCAACACAAGGGCAGCCATTGAAAATATATCATAACTGGCCGGTACGTATGGAAATTTATGAATACATATCATACATGTACAATACATAGGACGATATTGCAAGTAAATAACCACTTTCCCGTTATATAGTGCCACAACCAACCACCCGGATCGGTCCACTGTGGATTCTACGTGTGCGAGTTCATGAGAGAGAACGGACGATACATCAAGAACCCTTCTAAGGTAATATAAGTAATAGTCATGTATATATTTCTGATATTAAATTTGCAAATATATTATCAAGTGTAAATATATGATGTTTATAAACCTCCTTTCCAGAAATCTGATGTAAAAAAGGCTAAGCACATGACCGAACGTGCTTTATACAACATAGTTGAGGACCTGTGCTCATTCATCTTGAAAGAAGTCATTCCATACGATGGGAAATATCACGATGCTACCAGCGTCTTAGCACGCCCAGAGTATAGAATGCTCACAGAGATTAGTAGGCTTCAACTTAGTCGAGACAGTTATTAGACAACGGGTGAAAACTTTGATGTATATAATGTGTGATGAGATACTCTTGTAACTTTATGTTTGTGAGCACAAAACTTTGATGTATATAAATGTATGTATGAAATATTTAAATTGCATGTTGCTATATTTGAATACCATCCAATAAGGTTTAGCAGTTCCAATTACAATGTATATGTATATATTTAATAATATAAAAATATAAAACATCACAGGCGGTTGCTTTTGAACTGCCTGTGGAAAAATCCACAGGCGGTTCACTAAGTGAGCCGCCTGTGGAAATAGATTTCCACAGGCGGTTCAAAAGCAACCGTCTGTGCTGTGGTCCTATTTTCACTGGCCTCCAGCGCAGGCGGTGCTAGAAAACACCTGTAAAAATAGGTATAGACCCGCCTGTATAGTATGTCTCTGTACTAGTATACGGCCCAGACTTGTTGCCTATCGTCTCAGACTCCACCTCGTTCAGACCTCACGACTGCACGGCCGCCGCCACTTCGGACACGCACGGGCGGACGGCCGCCGCCACGCTGCCGCTGCTGCTTCGCACGCTCGCACACGGGTTCAAATAGCTCAGCCCGCGCAGACGTTTAGGTTCAAATAGCATAGTATACTGGGTTGGTGTGGTTAGAATAATCCAGTTAATGGGCTGGGTGGATTTTTAAGATGAAGCTCATCACGAATAGTTAGGGGTGGGTTCAGATCGGATTCCAGCCCACTGTCAGGCGACTACGCGCGGACCCTCTCGTACCAACCCGCAGACGACAGCCCACAAGAGGCAGGCGTCGGTCCTCCCAGCATTCGACAACGCATGTACGGTGGCAGGCTCTGGTCCTCCACAGCGGTCTCACATGCAAGCAGCTTGAAATAGCAGGAAGTATCCACGAAACTGCCTGGTCTCCCACCGCTCAAACATGCAAGTGTGGCACCACGGAAATGGACAGCAAATACCAGAAGCATGCGCTCCTCCTTGATTAAATTAGCCATGGGCCCCACGAGCACTCTTATCTTGTGCACCTAAAAATAGAGCAACGACATACTCCCTCCGTCCCCTTATATTAGTCGCTCGGGAATCGTGACTGTGAGAAGAGCACGGACTTCAAACGACCATCAATAAGGAACAGACGAGTACATGCAGCGGCTGAAATTTTCTCTTTCTGAGTCAAATGCCGAAGCACTTTTCTTTCTCACAGTTAATCGCTGCATAATGACATGCATTAACCTAAATTAGCAACAGCAGCTGACGAAGCTTCCATGAAGTTTTCTTTTCACAGGCAACCAGCTGTGCTGGCTCCCATGCGCACAGACGAGCGGTGCAGCTTCCTCACACGACGACGGAGTCAACGAGCAGAGCAGGCGCTCACGTGCTCTCTCTTCACAACGGTAGAGTGCATGCATGCATCGTGGGCCCCACGCTGCTTCTCCCTTGCAGCTCCCTGGTTTTGAAACTTGGTCCGAGCAGCAGGTCCCCATGCTCTCTGGACTAGATAAAAGGTCCGGCTGCTTCACTCCCTCCACTCTTGTTCTGAAAACTGGTCCGGGTGACACTACTTAAGCCCAAGTTACTTCACCTTTTCACTTTCTATTTATTTGCTAACTATTTCTCATAAGAAAAGATATTCTAGCATTTAAGTTAGCATTTTCACAAATATTTTTCTAGGAATTTCTCATGCATCTCACCACGTCACAAATCGCAAATATTATGCAAATGAGACACACACTTAGTGGCACTAGATAACCATTGCAATTAAAGATTTCCCCTCTTTATAGTACGGTTATTTATTCTAAATCCGGTCACGTACTCTATTGCGTCTTGATCAGTAAAACAAAATGGCCTTATATTTTATACCTTTGCCTTGAGCCTATTTTATTTTCTTCTTTCTTCTTTTTTTTTATGATGGAGCACTTGATCACTATCTTTTAGGACATCACCATCCATGACCATCATCTTTGCCTCATCACTTGGTGTGTACCAATCGTATCTCATATACACTTAGAGCAATGATTAGTACATAAAGATTTCATCAATTATCTAAAACCGGCTTTCACTCCCCCCACCTGGTGCCCATGTGGTGTCAGGTGTGCTCCACGTGGCTTGGCATGTCCCAAATTGCCTATTTTTCATATTTCCCTGCATACAAATATAATTCTCTAATACATGTGGAACTAGGTAAGTTTAAGGCTGGACGAAAAACTCGAAGCTCGCTAGCTCGCTCGGCTCATGGTTGGCTCGGCTCAGCTCGGCTCGGCCCATTATGATAACGAGCTGAGCCGAGCCTGGATTTTAGCTCGTTAGCTATAACGAGCCAACTTGATCTGGCTCGTGAGCCGCTCGCGAGCCAAATGAGCCGTAGTTTTAGGAAAAAAGTCATCATAACTTATATTAGTTTTGTATTATTTCATGCCTTGCACTTTCACAAATTGATGATATGTTAGCTCATATAAATATTTTATTCGATTTAAGGCTATTGGACATATTATTTTTATATTATTAATATTTTTAAGATTTAGATAAATATAAATATTATATTTTATGTATTTTTATACCTGGCTCGCGAGCCTAACAAGCCAGCTCGAGCTCGGAACGAGCCGAGCCGAGCTAGCTTTCTGGCTCGTTAAGATAATGAGCCGAGCCGAGCTAGCTCGTTATCCTAACGAGCCAGAACGAGCCGAGCCGAGCTGGCTCGTTATCCAGCCTTAGGTAAGTTATAAAGTAAAATTTCATCATTTTATGTGACTTTACCTTGATTATGGGTGGAATGTTGACGGTAAAATGGGGTGTTAGTGACCGTCAACAACCCTCGACCGTGGGGCACGAGACAAACGAGGCAACTTCTAGTCTAGACACCACGTCAACACTATCGGTCACAGTTCTAGCGTCGGCCAGGAACTTCCGTCTTTATCAGGAGTCATCTACTAGAACCTCCGCCACGAGGACGGACAACGAACCCGCAAAGTATAACGATAAACGATAAACCACTTAGAAAAGTAGTACCGAAGGATATCACGACTTTCATACCCAAAATGGTAATCTGACCGTAGAGGTACAATGATAGCGGGTGCCGACAAGTCCGGCACTCCGCCTACTCGGCGGACTCCAAGAGTCGCGCACTTAGGAGGGGGTGGACAATTCCGCCCTTATCCTCCTCTTGCCCTCACTCACTCCCTATTCTACTATTTCTAGCTAGGTAGCTAGGCTTGAGGCTCCTCCTTACTCTCGCTCAAGTGTGAGCTTGAGTGTGTTGGTGTGTCTTAGTGAGGGAGTGAGCCTCTCCTTATATAGGAGGTTGGACAGGCGGTTGGGGGGAATATATCCCGAATACACCCCACACCGCCAGCCTCCTCTTCAATGCACAACCGCCAGAGCGAGGTGGGCCCGAGGGGCGCCAGCTAGGGCACGGCCGTGCCAGGGGCGCGCGCGCCTGTGCTGGATCTCCTCGGCCTCCCCTTTGGGCCACGCGCTGCTGGTTGATCCTGGAGTGCTTCCCCATGGTGGGCTTGGCCCGGTTGTGCAGGTTGGATTGGGCTTCTCTTTGTTTTGCTTGATGGGCTTGTCATTTCATGTGAGTTTCTTTGTCTTTTTGGCCCATTCTTGTTGTATTTCCTTTTATACCTGCAAAACAAGAGTGTACACCAAAACTATGGAAATTGATAGTGTAAAACACTATCTACTTTAGTTTTGGTGATTTTTATGCAAATGTTAGCGGTGTTGGGTTCGTGTTAAGGACCGCCAACAGCAGTGCTGCACTTAATCAGACCGTTGGGGCAGGGGGTATTTATACTTTTCTATCTTCTCCCCAACGTCTCCCTCATGATTCCAACGGTTCTCTCGACTCAGAACAGACCAGAGCTCACTCCCTCTCTCCTCCATTGTTGCTCCTCCATCCCTCAAGCTAATCCTTGATTTCCACCATCAAATCTTGAGAGAAAGGGCAACAAACTTCGATTGGAGAGCAGCTCCTTCACTTCCCAAAGTCAAAACAACATTTGGTTCACGTTTTGGCCGGCGGTGTGTTTGTTACTCTTGGAGCTTTGCTCCTAGCCGGCTAGAGCGTCACCCTAGAGCTTGCCAACTTGTGTGGCAGCCTAGGGAGGTTTGTAACCATCTCTTGCAACTAGTAGAATCACCCCTCACCTCAAGAGTTCACTCTCTTGATTTGAGAACAGGGTAGGGTTGAAATAGACCCTTTGTCTTTGTGGCAAGCCTTAATGGCAAAACCCTCAACAACCTAGACCTGGGCAAGCCTTGGTGGCGAGCTGAACCATATGATAAATCATCGTGTCACTTGTGCTTGTCACTTTGCTTCTTGTGGTGATTTCTAGGGTTTGAGGCCGATCTACTTGTGTGTGGACTTCGAGCCATGAATAGCTGGTGTGCTGTGATCCTCTACCCTGCAGGAAGCTAAGAAAATTATACGATCTAATTTTCGTTGGATAGATTTTGAACTGTGAGTTGACCTTGTCTGCAGGTGTGGCAGTGCCGTAGTTGGGCGCGACAATGCCGCGGTTGGAACTAACATGTTCTTGAGTTAAATTTTTTTTACAGGCCTATTCACCCCCCTAGGCTCTCCTATGATCCTACAAGTGGTATCAGAGCAAGTTTACTTCAAATCGCTTCACCGCGAGAAATATGGAGACCGGGGAAGCCGCTAGCGGGAAACCAGTGGAAATTCCACCGGGACGTGTTGGACTGCATGAGACCGACAACGACAGCAGCTAGCTGAGCGCGTCGACAGCAAGCAACGCGTCTCTTCCCCGTCTTGAGCCCACCGATGTTGAAGACTGAGAAAAGAGAAAAGAAACTCAGTGGCTCAAGAGGGAAGCAAGGGAAAAGAAGAAAGAACAGTAGTGGCTCGATGAGAAGAAGGCAAGAAAAGAAGCTATAAGGCTCAAGAGAGAAGAGAGAAGGAAGAGAAGATAAGCAAGGAAGAAGAGGCCAAAGAACACAACACATCATCTAGTGAGCTCTCTAGTAGCTCCGAGGATGGTGATGATGATGAGTCCTATCAAGCACATAGCAAGAAGGACAAGAAGAAGAAGGAGGGCAGCAAGAACAACGACACCTAATATGTAGCCGTATCCTTCAATTATTCATCTTTGTCTAACCATGATCGCAAGTCTTTCATCAATGTGCCCGCGGGCAAGTTGTCTCATTTCGATGGGACAAACTTTGGCAAGTGGAAGCATTTGATGAGATCTTATCTTATAGGTCTCCATCCTGGCGTATGGGAAGTGATGTGCAATGGATTTGAGCCTCTGGTAGACCCTAAGAATTCAACAATGGAAGAAATGAGAACCATCCATCTCAATGGTCAAGCTACAAGTGTGCTAATTAGTGCCTTGGATGGTGATGAGTACAATAGAGTGATTGGTGTTGATGTGGCAAAGCAAACATGGGACACTTTGCACCTTGCTCATGAAGGGGTTGACAAGGTAAGAAAGGCTAGGATTGATTTGATGATGGTCAAGCTCAACCGGTTTGTTATCTTAGAAGGTGAAGGGCCACAAGAAATGTTTGATAGATTGATGGCCATGGTGGGCAAGATTAGAGGTCTTGGTTGTGAGGAGCTAGATGATCACAAGGTTATCAAAATCATGTTAGAAACCTACACACCAAGAAATGAGACCGTGGTGACTCTCATTAGAGACAAGAAGAAGTTTGAGTACTTCACTCCAAATGATGTACTTCACTCCAAAGTCTTTGGGGTGTTCTCTAAATTCGCGTTCTCAAAACATATATGTAGGCTATCTAAATGATAGAACATGGGTAGAACTCATCGAGATCTACAACTTTTGTGTTGGTTATTTCTCTATCTAACATTTTTTGGACAATTCAAATAAAGATTTCAAAATACAACAACCAAAGGGCTTCATAACTTAGTGGTAACGTTGTAGGTTCACAAGTTCGAGCACCCTAAGCGTTTTTTTTAGTTCCTTGCTTCTTAGCTTCCGTCCTCGTTGGGCCCTGCAGCCCATCTCCTGCTCAAATGAGGACGCAGCCCATCTCCTGCTCGAATGAGGACCTCCAGATGTAGCAGAAAGCACAGGTTAAACAGCTGATGATGTATTAGTACCATATCGTTGAGCTGCTGGACATGAGGTTACGTGGCTGTGTGGTAAGCACAGTGGACTATTCTTTCGCCTTGGTGTTCTACTTAAAATGGAAAAAGTCTAGATCACACCTTAACTTTGTGGTTGGTCTACTTTACACCTCCAACTATCAAACGGTCTGATTTACCCCATGAACTTTGCAAAACCGTATAAATTACCTTCTGAGCGGTTTTGGACGGCGGATTGCTACAGTTTTGTCTTTTTCCTTTTTATTTATTTCGGCTGAATCTTTGAAAAATCATAGTAAATCACAGAAAAATCATAAAATGAAAAATCCAATTTTGTTGGACTCCACATGATGAGATCTACACAATGAACATATAATATGGTATGCTTTAGTACAAAATTTTTGCTGTAGATTTTGATCTATTTTTTTCTATAATTAATTAGAATAATTCATACAATAAAAACTTTGTACTAAAGCATACCATATTATATGTTCATTGTGTAGATCTCATCATGTGGAGTCCAACAAAATTAGATTTTCCATTTTATGATTTTTCTGTGATTTACTATGATTTTTCAAAGATTCAGCCGAAATAAATAAAAAGAAAAGACAAAACTGATGTTACTATAGCAATACCGTAGCAAACCTGCCGTCCAAAACCGCTCAGGGGGTAATTTAGACGGTTTTGCAAAGTTCAGGGGGTAAATCAGACCATTTGATAGTTGGGGGTGTAAAGTAGACCAATCCCCATAGTTGGGGGTGTGATCTAGACTTTTTCCACTTAAAATAGGAGGCCCCAACAATATCAATTCTATTCAATTTATTTCCAAAAAATTAAATTTAATGCTAGAATCTAAATAAGAGTTAAACTGTTATTTGAAATTTAGTTAATGAAGGTGTTAAAAAAACAAGTTCAAAATCAAACTTAGCAACATCTTCAACGGACAGAAGCGATCATGAGAAACGGATTCTGATTTAGCCAAAGCAATCACAAGCATCACTTCAGAAGTGATGAGAAACGGGTTGTGACTTAACGAAAACAATCACAAGCGTTTCAGAGTCTTGTCCAATAACAGAAATGTTCAAACACAACAAGCAGTGGTTGAACTGATGCTCGCATTGCCCCAGCAGAATTAAAAACTGATTTAACCAAAACAATCACAAGCGTCTCAGAGTCTTGTCCAACAGCAGAAATGTACAAACACAACAAAGCAGTGGTCGAACTGATGCTCGCATTGCCCCCAGCAGAATAAAAAACGAACTGCTACATCACAGCTCAAAGCAGCCCTGATAACAATTGCAGAACTACACTAACATCGCAAATGCTTGCCGGTTGCAATGCTCAAACATGGATAATAATATGTAGATTTCATAAACTGATGTCCAAAAAACATCCATGAATTCAATACAAGCTACCCTATGTCATGATCATGAAACCTTCAACTGACTGAAGCAGAAATCCACAATGACATCGAAGACCCTAGTGCTGTGCTGTGACCTGTGCATCCAGATAGAAGAATGTCATGGAGTTGAGGAAGGAAGATAGAAACTAAACAAAGATTGAGTCCATTCATGCAGAAGCATGAAAGCGACACTAGCAAAGGCGTATTATGACGTATGCCAGTTCAGGAAAAGGAAAGGAAGAAAGACATGCTCCATCAATATCATCATTTCATTACATAACTGATAACTAATCTTGGAATTAGTGGTGATAGGTGTGCAGATAACAAAGTGAGCTAAATAATGATCTCATTTACAGAAGCCAATGCAGAACAATTTAATTTGGACATAACACTGGGATCTCAGCTGAAAATGGAAACAAGTTTGAGCTGATTTATCAGTGTAGTGTAATTTAACATGAATTCTACTCTAGAGCAAACAAAAACAACAATAATAAAACAACTTTATCCCATGAATTGAAACCAATATCAAGAAAGTGCTTCTCATTTCATTATTAAATTATTTTTCAATTCTTCTCAATTCCTGGGAGAACCTAACAGGGCCTTATGGAATTATTGATTGTGTATAGTATTTCTGTAGAACACATTAGTAGTAGCAATACCTAGATAGGCAGCATGGGAAATTTAAAAACTGACCATTTTTGCCTATCATTACGGCAATACTGTCATTGACTTTTTTTTATTTCCTTTTGAATGGTTTTCTTACAGAATATCTAAAACAGTGCTAAGTCTTCATGGAAGATTGTTTGTAGTAGGAACAAAACTAAAATAATGCTGCTAAATCTTCACTAATTTAGTCCATTAGATCACCATAACTTTAAGATGACAAACAGTTAAAATCAATGTCACCCTGAATTGCTAATTTCTAATTTCTTAAGAAACAATTCCATGAAAGGCACTGAAGTGCTGAACCAATGACAGAATGCTATGAGGCATAAGAAGCAATATAAGAAGTCACAGACCCAAAAAAACCTCCGTGGAATCGCCACCGGCATTATTTAGAGTGGCATCTCCACCTGGATGTTCCTCCACATAAGGAGTGACATCGTAGACCTGGTTCAACCACCAAAGATAAATTTAGAAGACCAAAATATTTTAATTTCCCTATTTTCAAGTCTAGGGCATTGAATAGGGACAAACTGAGGTGGCCACTGCAGTTATACAACCTTGTCCTTGATGATTATCCAACAATCCTTCCTTGTGATATGTTTAGATATCTCTTCCTTTGTAAAGCTCCTAGATGTTATTAATGATGCATTAGTATCAAGGTATATGTGACCCTTGTTTGGGGAATTAAAATTTTGTGTATTACATCGACGATCGTCAGTGTCCTGATGATGCCATTCTTTTCATGAAGAGAACAAAAAAAAGCACTGAGCACTGAAATAAATAATTTTTGAAAATGAATGAGTGCAGACTCAGACCGACCTAACTAATTAACTCGAAGGGTGAGCAAGCATTCACAGTATTGAGGATTCACAAAATATCGACAACTTCAAGCGGATGAAGTGGGAATTGGAAGAATGCGTCGCAATAATGTGGTTGATATATGAGCAGAAAACTTCAGTTAAAAACAGCAGGGATGGGGGCGAACGCTGTCTACGGCGGGCACGGGGCGAGAGCTGACAGCGACGGGAGCCAAGCCCGTCTCCTCGGCGGCTGCGTGGACGGCACGGGCGGGGGCTCAGGGGCCGCGTGCGTCAGGCTGGGGTGCCGGGGAGGAGGGAAGAGCGAGGGGCTCGGTGGAGGAAACGATTCAGGGCGAGGGCAGGCCAGCGGCAGCGGAGGCGCCATGCGAGGGCGAGGTCGAGGTCGAGGCAGACAGCACGGCGTCGGCATCAGCGGCGGCGGCGGCGGCAGTGAAACGTAAGGATGGCAACTGGGCTGTTTCGGGTCGGATATGCGCGGGTTTCGGTGTCGCGGGTTTGGTTTCGGGGATGATTTCTCATCCACGGTTTTGGTTTCTGGGTTCGGGACTCTGAAATCTTTTGGGTTTGGTTTCAGGTTTGATTTTCTACCCGTAAATATTCAATGGATAAATCATTCGAAATTAAAACTCATGTTTATAATATGCTAGTAATAATTTATTCACTTAGATTATTTAATTTTCTTCTAAGTTGACTCATGAAAATAATTATTATTTGTTGCCTCTTTTTTATACATGTGAATATGTGTATATATATATCATGCATATATTTATAGAAAGTCATTTTTGCTCTTACTATGTTGCCATACGGAGCGGGTTTCAGGTATCCATTCGGGTTTCGGGTATCCATTCGGGTTTTGGGTATCCGCGGGTTTGGTTTTGGTGATGGATTATCACCCGAATCGGTGTTCGGTTCAGGTTCGGGTTTCGATTTTGGGTTTCAGGTTTGGGTCCACAGAGACTCCACCCGATCTGAATCCGCCACGTTGCCATCCTTAGTGAAACCTCCCCTTCGGTGTGGGGTTTGGGAGAGGAGCCAGGGGAGCGTGGCCCTTCGGGTGGTGCGTTTGGGTGGTGGGTGTGGGGGCGCGGACGGGCACAATTACCACACTACCCTTAAACGATTAAAACATACATGGCATACTTCATGGTTATTCAATTATTTTTGTTAATAAAATATGATATTTTAATGTATATTTAAGAGATGTTTTAATTTTTTATAATGGTACTAGTGGGAAATTTAGATACAATTTAATGGGTTAATTTGTATTGTCTATCATAATGACATGTATGGTTGATTGAAAAGTAAATTTATAGATTACTTTGCATTATATTTATAATAGCAGATGTGGGCTATCTAGTTACAAATTTAGAAATTCTCTTGTATTTTCTTTAATAATGGGTATTGTCTTTAATAGGAGTAATGGGAAAGGTGGGTAATTTAAATGCAAGGGGTATTTTAAATATCTTCCATAATGGTATAGGTGGGCAAAGTGTTTAGAAAATAGAACAAATCTAATGTCTATTATTGGTAATGATAATTAGAATCATCTTCCATATTAAAGACCACATATATGTTTCTAACTATTGTGAGAATTTATACAATTTATCGTTTTCCTTAACGCATCTCGTGAAAATTAATTTGAAGGCTCCAATGAAGATATCTAATTAGTAATATTAAGATTCCTCACATTCTGGTATAATTTTTCTGGTTCCACTTAACTATATCTTTTTTTTAGTAATGGTCCTCCTAGGTTTGTATATGTGTATAAGACGCAGAGAGTGATGTACTAATAAACAATGTCTTAAAATTGAAGGGCTAAGTATTTTGGGTGGCCTAACGCCTATGCATTCACTAAGGCTATGGGAGAGATGTTGCTTGGCGCCATGAGAGGAGACCTCCCTGTTGTCATAGTACGACCAAGCATGGTAATAAGCACTTTCAAAGATCCATTTCCCGGATGGATAGAAGAAATCAGGTGTGTTTTAGATTCAGATAATCTGCATATATATCTTTTGCACATGCCTTTCATCATAAATAATCATCATTAAAGTTGCCCTGAAAAAAAGAGAATTTACTGCTACTTTGGAAAAATAAAAATATAGATATTACCTTAGTTGAAAAAAAATAATTAGCATGGGTAGGATATACTGATTAATTACCTCATCATAAGATATTGTTGCCTCCTACGAGCAAAGGCTTCCATGTTTCATTAGCGGTTCAGTACTTGATTCGGTTAGTGATCATATGCTATAACCATATTGAAGAAGTATGTAAACTTAATTCTCTATATGGAAATGCATGCTTAAATTTGATAGATTCCGGGAGACATGGTGGTGAATGCTATGATGGTAGCAATGGCAACTCATTACAATGATGTGGGAGCTCAAGTAGTTTACCATGTGACTTCGGCACTCCAAAACCCTCTATCATGCAATCTTCTAGGGGAATCAACATATGCCTACTGTTTGATCAATCCTCGTGTGAGGGATGACAAGAGGACCATTATTCAACATAAAAGGCCTATATTGTTTAGTAGATATGCGTATTTCCATACATATGTGGTTCTAGCTTATAAAACACGACTGCAGGTACACATTTCTCTATATATTACTTCTATATGTAGGGTTAAAAGTTCTCAAATAATAAAATACCCTTCATTGAGATGATGTGGTGATCACTTGAAAACATCTTATCATGAATAGGTGCTTTATGTAGCGAACTCTTTGTTACTTTGCGGGCACCTCGCAGAGTACCACAGTAAACTCAATCGAAGCTTGAATTACTTGATGTCTGCGGCGAAATTTTATGCCCCATATATCTTCTTCAAGGGCTGGTGAGCTTTATTATTCGAAGCTAACTCCTATTATCAATTTTATTTCCCCCCTCAAATAGACAAGCAAGGTCCTTGAAGCTCATTCTGCTTACATTTGAATATGAGATGATGACTAAGTCAAAATGATTTTTCAGTCCTTATGAGTTGATATCACCTTATATAATAGTGGCTGCATTGCAATAATAATATACCAGGTTTCAAAAGCTAAAATTTAGTTGTTTTTTTTAGATCAGGCATATAGCCCGTTTTCATTATGCAGAAGAGAATGATCGATAAACCTACACATAGTTGATACAAAAGGATTCGCGGGTAATCCTTGGATTACCAACGAAGTCCTCAACACAAACGAAAAGCAAGAACATGATGGGTGGGGGACCCTCCACCAGACAACCCCAACAGCTGAGCCTAATACAAATAAATCTAAACACATTGGTAGCCAATAGTGATAGGAGCCGTAGATGATAGCAGTGGCAAAGCATCCGCTAGAACTCCAGACGGCAAAGCATCCATCCAAGCAACCTCGGCAGCAAAGCATCTGCCGGAACTGACAGCGACCTCGGCGGCAAAGCATCCGCCGGAAACGGGCACGCTCTCCGAGTACTCCTTCGAGTCACTGAGGACAGGACCACGGGCGAGGAGGAGGTCCATGAAACCTCTACAACACACCAAACCATTGACGCGGCAAAACATCCGCGAATGGGGCCAACACGCTCCCAGCAGCAAAGCATCTGCATGAGAGGGGCCAAGCTCCGACTACGGCTACGACAATCACCAAAAGGACATACCAAGTGAATAGGAGCAAGAGGCACAGCACAATTAGGCACAACACGACAAAGACGGTGGCGGCACAGCCCGACGTGGCGCAGCGACGAACTCCAGGTAGCGAGAGCGAGGTCTTGCGACCCAGGCCGGCCCCTGGCGAACAAGAACTTCGACGACGCGCCAGCAATGTCACCACCGCCGGCCTAAAACTAGGCTAGGTTTTTACCCAGTTTTTGAACGCCCAGGGGGCAGGCCGGCCATGACGGACGGGCCAAACAGCAACTTCAGCAACGCCTTCAGCAAGGTACGTGGCACTGACAGTACCACCGCTGCCGGCCCGGAGCACGCCAGGCAGGGTTTTCACCCAAGGAAGCTGTTCGCCGGATCATCACTGCCTACCCATCCATGGCCCCCGCAGAAGGGCCGAGTGGGCGTGAGGGGGAGGGCGAGACCGTGCACCAGGTCCGGCCACCAGGGGCGCGGATCTGGCCGGCCGACGCCAACTCCAGCGTCCAGAGCACAGGTGCGTCCCGGGTCAGCCATTGACGTCCCGATGAGGGGACCGGCCGCCACCGGGGATGAGAGGGGGGAGGGACGCCGCACTCCAGATCCGGCCACAGGGGCGCGGATCCAACCGGGCGTCAGCCCTGGCCCCTAGAGCACGGCGCAGTCCGGAGCCCACCATGCCCGGCCAAGGAGGAGGTGCGGCCGCCGCCGCCAGAGCCCCCCCTGCCAGATCCGGCCCCCAAGGGCGCGGATCTGGCCTGCCACCGTTGCCACGGCCATCGGAGCCGCGACCCCGGGCCCGGCCGGCCGCCGCAAAGAGCACCCGTCAAGGAGGGAAGCCGGGCGCCACCATCCGCCGTCGCCGAGGGAGGCCGGACGCCACCTCTCACCGGATCCGGCAAGCAACCGCCGCCGCCGTCGATTTAGTCGGAGAGGAAGGGGGTGGTGGAGGGGGGCAGGGGAGCGAGGGGTGGGAAGGGGACGTGCGACCAGCGCTGGTTTGTGGGAGCCGCCGCGGTCCGCCGCCGCCGCGCGCCGGAGGACGGCGGCAGCGGCCAGAGGGGGGAAGGCCAGGGCCAGTCGATTCTAGCTGTCGAGAGTGTGGAGCCGGCAGTGAGTGACGATGCGCGAGCACCACTGCCACCAGTAGAGGGCTTGGCTCAGATGGGCGGGCGCAGTAGCACTAGTGGTGCACGCGCCCCACCACCACTAGTGCCACCAGCATCGGTCTTGGCTCGCTGGGTGGCGATGTGCGCGACATGCAGAGTGAGTACCACCACCACCAACGCGCACGATAGGAGGGGCGAGAAACGCTCGCGATGGGGGCGAGCAAGCGGAGCCGGATGCGTCGCACGGCGGAAGCGAGGCAGAGTGGCATCCGCGTTCAGACGGGACGGGCAGAGTGACAGCCGCAAGGCAATGTGACGGAGAGTAGGGAAAGGAAGGGATAAGGTTTTTCTCTATTTTTTAGAATGGTTGGGAGTGAGGGCGATTGGATGAGCGATCAGTGCGCCCTATATCTAGCGTTACCAAATTAAATACCATCGACCTAATTGATGACAAAAGTACTACCCCTCCATCCCAAATTATAAGACATTCCAAGAATCTTGGAGAGTCAAAGCATCTCAAGTTTGACCAAAATTATAGAAAAACTACAAAGATTTATGACATCAAATAGGTACATTATGAAAATATAATTAATGAAGAATCTAATGATACTTAGTTGGCCCCATAAACGATATTATCTTATCATATAAACTTGGTTAAACTTAAGATGCTTTGACTCTCAAAGATTCTTAAAATGACTTATAATTTGGGATGGAGGGAGTATATATTTGTAGATTTTTTTTACTTATAGATGTTTATTATTGTAAAAGTGATACGGTCTGACGCTGACTGGTTGCGCCTGCCCAGCCCGACCACAGGTGCATGAGACCCAGCACGCGTCCAGGCAGGTGATTCTGCACTACCGCCCTGTGCACGCACACTTCTCAGAAGGATCGGAGACGAGCATTGGCCAGTGGCCTCTTGGCTCTTCCTGCTGCACTGCATTGCTTCGCTCACATTGGTTTCACATGATTCCACGAGGCCATGGTCCATCTTTCTTACTCTTACGAACTAACAACACCGGGGAAGCAAAAGCACCGGTACTAGGTCGAACCATCCCATTCTGCAGCATTTCATGCAATTGCTTCTGATTTCAGTCTTTTGCATTGGAGACTAGTGATACGGGTCTGACGTTGACTGGTTGCACGCCTGGCATCATGTTGTGTCATGTTTCATATCGGTACCAACTAGTAAATTTGGGATTGCGCGTAAGGCTCGGATGGTTGTGCAAAAATGGATACAGGGTTTATACTGCTTCGGTCTAAATCGTCCCTACGTCCAGTCGCGAGCTCGTTGCTCGATTAGCACCAAGAACTTGTAGTAGGGGGTTATAAGATGTCGAGAGAGAGAAAGCTTCCCAAGTCTTTGTGTTTGCGTGAGGGTGATGTAGTGTGCGGTGTTCAGCTAGCTCTGCAGGTCAGACGAGCTAGGTGAACTTGTTCGTGTGTGAGTGTTGTGGGATTTCGTGAGCTTGTTCGACCTGTGCGTGATGGTGCCCTGCTTCCCCTTTTATAGCCCAAGGGGAAGGCATGTTACAATTCGAGAGGAGGAGAAAGAATAATGTGTGTCCGAGAGGTACAGCTTAGAAAAAGGAGAAAAGGCGGGGTAGTCAACGTCCCTGCTTATCTTCTTCTCGTCTGGCCTGACCATACGCCGGTAAATGATGGCAGGCGTGCCGCCGACCCATGCTCCGCCGTACTGCCGCGTCCCGTCGCCCTACCGCACTCCATCCTGTTGTAGGAAGCGGTGAGCTGGCAGGCCAACGGGACGTTTCCCGTACCACGGATTGGGCGGCACGCTTGAGTCCTGTAGCAACTCCTGTAACACCTCGGGTGTTAAGCATGCATTAAGCATTTCAAATCATGAGCATGAGCATCATATTGCATTCATCATCACATGTGATAAGTGTAACATTGCATTGAAACATTTGAAACATGCCCATGAAACATAGATGTTGCAATTGTTTGTTTAAATAAAACTATGCCATAATTGTGCTTGATTAGGTCAATAAATATGTTTGTTTGGTAGTGTAAACAATTTAGAAGTGTCTAGCATGATTTTTGGAGCAAGTTTTGTATTCAAAAATTTCTCAAAATTTGCTTTTAAAAATAAATTAGAAAAATGAATTTTTGACTTGAAAATGGACTTTGAATCTTTATTTCAAAATCTAGTGAGAATTTTAAAAAGTACCTTTAAGCAAAGTTATAGAGAATCATACTCTAAGCAACTTTTGTTTTGGGGTTAAGTTTTGAAAATGTCATTTGCTAGTTCAAATTTTGATTTTATGGCTCTTTAATAAAATTTGTATTTGAAAAATAAAAAGAAAAAAGGGTTTCTTTACCTTAATGGGCCACCGCCCCACTGTCGGCCCACTCAGCGAAGCGGCCCGGCCTGTCATGCCCGCGCCTCGCTCCCGCGCTCGCCCGCGCCCGAGCTGACCGCGGCAGGGGACGACCGCCGCGTGGCCGTACGCCGTCGACACCGGCTGCCGGGTGGCAGTCCGGTGGCCCCCGCGTGCGCGCGCCCCTGCCTTCAAGCCAGCCACAGCGCCCACCTCCCTCTCCACTCGCCCCATTTCCCTCCCTCGCGCTTAGCCAGCAGCAGCAGAGCAGCTACCGGAGCCGCACGCCGCCGCACCATTGCTGGCGTGGTGCTTCCGCTCCTCTGCCTCCGCCGCCAATTCGTCTCGGCTCCACCTTCGCCTCGACGAGCTCCACCCCGTGCCTCCGTTTGCAGCCGCCTTCACCATCGGTGAGCGTCTAATCGACTACGGCTTCTCCCCGCCACCGCTCGCCGGAGCCCGCCCCGCCGCAGTCGGCTTGCTCCGCTCCTGCTCCTTCTTTTTCTCGCGCTAGCACTCCACCGAGGCTCGGGAAGGCTGATAGGCCACCTTTCGCGCCCCGCCTTGGCCGAAGTCGGCATACCACCGACGAGCAGCGCCGTCGCGCCCGCCATGGCTGCCGGCAAGCCTGCGCCGGTGCGCCCCGGGCTCCATTTTCTAGCTTAGGTAGTGCGGCTCGGTGCGGTGGATTCGCCGGTGGTGACCTCACCGGCCGAGACATCACCGATGGTGGCCTCCCCTGTCCCGGTGTGGCTGACCAGTGGGGTCATGGGACCCACTGGCAGCGGCTGAGGACAGCTTTGGGTGCACTGCACCAGGTGCACCCAGCTTTTTGAAAAGCTGGTTTTTAAAAGGGATTTAAGAAATGTTTTTCAGAAATTGTGTAAATGCTTTAGAAATTCATAACTCAAAAAATATGGCTCCAAAAATTATGAAACAAATTTTGTATTGTTTCTAATGCTCAGATCTATAATGTAAAAATGTTGCATGTCATGTTGAGATAATTTTATATAGAACTTTATTTAATTCTAGTAATTGCTATTTATCTTAGAAAATGCATAGTAAATAGAATAATAATCAGAAAAATATGGTTCCAGTTTGGTTAGTCTTCTTTTGTGATGTGCTTTGCATGAAAAATATATGTCATGCTTGTTCTATAGAAGAATTTTGATGTGTAGTTCAAGTGCTAATTATGGCTGATTTTTGTTATTTTGTAGAGCTAAATAATTATATAAAACATGCATGTGAAACTTTTTGTACAGTGTTTGTTTACTGTGTAGGGCATGGGAAAAATACTAAATCTGTTGTTTGGTACTTTTCCTAGTACAAAGTATTTTCGTGCTCATTTATATGTCATAATTTGTCATTTTTGTGTAGGCAGTTTTACTTGGTAGGCTAATTGTGGTGTGACTATGCTACTGTAATTTTTATAGATTTTTCTGTGCACTAGAGATATAGGTTGTTGTTGTAACCCTAGTTCAAATTGAATATAAAATAGTATTCTTATTGCATGATTAGTTTATTAATGTAGTTTTGGTGTATCTTTGAAGCATCATATCACTTGCTGATGTCTTTGGCATGTTAGTATAGTTATGTTGGTAAAGTGTAGTAACACTGGTGTTAGGGTTATATAGTAGTTAGCGGAAAAGTAGCGAAGATTAGTAATGAAAGAGAATGCGGTAGATGACATGTTTTCGTAGTAACTGTCCTTGGATGATGTTGACTACCTTGTAGAAATGTTTGTATCTTTCTATGTACTAAAGTCTCAATGTGTCCATATGCATATCATGCCATCATGATCATCACATGCCACCGCATCTGATGCACTGTTTGCATATTTACTTATACCATTGCATCATACAGGATCGTAGGAGGAAGTGCCAGTAGCGGTAACCGAGGAGCAGGCCAAGGTCGATCCACAGGGAATCCAGGCACAGGAGGTGCCCGAGGCCGAGGAACCAGGAGAGGACCTGCCCGAGAGCGTGGATCATCAACCTAGTTCGTTCGAGTGAGGCAAGCCTCGGAGCATTATGAGTCTCCTACTTTACTAAAGCAATTTAAAATATTTGTTATATATATGTTGCATTAAGTTGTAGGAGTTGAGTGAAACCGTTGATGCATTATGATATCCTTGGCTATCTGCTTATATCCTTACCCTATTAGGTTTAGGATCGAATACCTGCTTAGCCCTGCTTAGACCAGTAGCGATCGGTGATTTTCTGTCACCTGCAAGTATAGGTGGTTACTGGAATACTTTAGCTCTGAAAAGGATGAAATCCTAGAAATAACCATGGGTTGATGGAGAATTGGAGACCGGACGGAAAGGTTGGAGGCAATCAGACAGGGTTCTGGGGTGCTATTAGTTTTCCGTCTGTGTCGGTTAAGGATCGATCGTTGCTCATCCCTCTTGTCATGTTGAACGCATGCCTCACATTTAGCTGGCCGAATAAAGTACCTTTCGACCGCGAAGCTAGTGGCATTATTCAGGCCGGGATCTACACGGGTGCGCATACTGGTGTAGAAGAGGGTGCGATGGAGACACGGAGAGTAAGCCCGAGGTCGTGTTCGATCGACTCAAGGCAGCCGATCGGTCTCCGGGTATTGCGGCTCCAGTTTGTCCCGCGACGTTCACCGGAATAATATCATTGGTGATCTGTAGCTCACTTGATCGGTGAGTGTGGTTTGTGTGAGGAATAAATCACCAGCTGGTTAGGAATCGATTCGAATCGCCATCGCTCCTGGATAGTGAGCACTTGACTCGAGCTACGGCATCGTAGTAATGATAATGGAATACTGATGGTTATAGGGATGATGTTGGAAATGCTAAATTCAAGTGGTAACTGGATGTTGTTGGTTAATCAAATGATTGCTATAGTGTAGGTGCTTACCTAGCTTGATAGGTTATAATAAACCTGATGCAAAGTACTTAAAATGGTTTATTCATGATAGCTTATGCTTTTCGCAAATGAGTCAACTAGCCCACTCTATATCAGCCTTGCATATTCCTTAGTGTCACTTATTTTTTAGTTTAAGACAGGTAAGTCTAGCTGAGTACTTTCTCGTACTCAGGGCGTTGTTCCTATTGTTGTTGCAGATGGTCAGATGTATTATGGATATTGCATCAACTGCCTGTACCCTGCGATGGGTGTGGCAGAACAGCCCGGTTTAGCCCACTTTCAAAGGCACTTGTCTACCACTAGACACTAAGTACCCCAAAAGGAAACTAAATCGAACAGTTCCTCGAGCACACCCAACGGGAGAACTCGAAACAATCCACGTTTTACATCCAAGATCCAATAATGAGTACAAGCTTACAATACTTAGTTCATTTCATACAACAAAGTGTCTCAGAAATTATTTATTACAGTACCAAAGTTCAGAGTGCGATAATTAAACAGCGGAAAATAAATAAACATCTAACGAGCGGAGCAAGGATCCATCTGTGCCCACCAGAAGAATCCTCCACACAATAGCTAGCTTCTCAAGGTGCACCTGCAACAAGGGTGAATAAACACTGAGTACACAATGTACTCGCAAGACTTACCCGACTGAGGATATATATTTCCCGACTCTCAAGGAATATGATAGGCTTTATGGCTTGTGGGTTTCTTGTTTGCGGAAAGCAATACTAAGAGTGTCCTTATTTCATTAGATTATTAGCAGCCATGTTTAATTAATTATCCAACATTCTATGTAAGCACTTGTTTTAATTCCAAGCAAAAGTTGAGCAATCAGAACTATTTTACCATCTTTCTTATGCCAGTTCTTACTACGGTGCCAGAGTGCAGTCAAGCCGTACCGTCACGCAGAAACGGCGATTCGCGAATCAATATGCCCAGCTGGGTGCCCCGAAAACACACGCCTCACTTGCACTCTAGGCACAAGCAAGACCAACCCATTCCACTCCTGTCAAGGGGTCCAGGTCCCCGTCCAAACTGGGACTCCAAGCTCCCAACACTATAGGTCCGGCCTCAGTGCGGTGCTTAGACCTCCACCTATAACCCACCCCTAATAGTCGGTCCGAAAAGAGCCGAAACCCATGATAAGAGAGCAACAAGTCTTCCCGCTCCCATAAGCAAGTATGTGCTCAGGACAATATATCTGTGACTTGACCGGGGGTCCAGTGCAACGATCGGTCCTTAATCGACACGGGCAGGGAAATAATGTAACCAAGCTAAGCCCCGTGGCCGCGGGACATATCTTGTTACACCCACCAGAACCCAAACCACATCCCTGCCCGGTCACCATTTTCTTTTCATCATTTTATCATGAGAGTGTTAATATTCACCTACTTATGAGTAACAGCAGGTTACTCACGCTACCGATAAACCTAAGCATAGCAGCTACACGATCCTGTACTAGTATGACTCATAGGTAGATATATATATGCACGTGGGTTCCATAAAATTTCTGTAACGTAAGTGCACAACAATTATATATATATAGTAATTTATAAAATACGGATTATGCACTGGGCCTTGCCTTGGGCAGGTGGTGCAGCAACAAAGTCAGTGGTCAGTGGCTCTAGGACTCCCTCCTGCACGAGAACCTCCACCTCGTACTCCTCCACGATCTCCTCGTAGTCCTGTTCCTCCGCGGTCACGTACTCAACTATCTCGTGATCTACATGCAAGAAATGATAACATGACTTAATGCAAAGACAACAACAGCTCTTAAAATAACAACAACTACTACTAAGCTACTAAGCTAGCTCTAATGGCAAACATGATAAGCTATACATTACTTCTACTAAGCAAGAACCAGCTAGCCTAATATTTTCTACTAACTAAAATACATTTTATGATAAATAGATAAATTCAATTGAGCTCTAGCGATGAAGAAAATGGCATGGACAGATAGTTCTTGATTTTCAATGAATTTAGGAAAAAGAATCGAGTGAATCGGAGATCATATGGTGGAGATAATGATAGCGCAAGGTAGCTGTTTAATTAATTCTGAAAACTAAAAGGAATTAATTAGCACTTGCTAGGTCTCCCGTGACTTGCTCATGAACGTGGGTCTTTAATCAAAGAAAAAATGAAGGCGGATGGCGCTGCTAGGGAGACACAGAGGAAGTACTGGAGGGATTCACGGAATACTCACCGCAGTCGACTGGTGCTTCAAGATTCTCCTAGAGAACGGAGCAAACTTTCAGGGAGGAAGAGATGGACAACGAAGTGGGCGGCTGGTGAGCTCGCGATCGTGAGACGTCTCATTTTAAGGACAAGAGACGCAGAGGCAGAGATGAAGCTCGCACGAGAAGGATGACCGACGCGCGCGACAGGCGTGAATTAGTCTCGCAGCGTACAGATGACCGATCTTTGCTCTGGCAAACAGTAACTTCTGTGAGCTACAGTGTTTCTACGCGCGCTACATTGCCTTTTCTGCAATGTGCTACAGTGAATTCTGTACGCTACAGTGCTTCCTACAACGTGGAATTCTGGCGCGCTACAGTTCCTGTCGGTTGCTGTGAATTTCTGCTTGCTACGGTACCCGCGCTATAGTGCAGCGCGTGCTCTTTGGTTTGCTTTCTTTCTTTCTGATGCTTAGCGCGGCGTGTGCTCTGGTTCTCTTCTCACGTGGCGCTCAGCGCGACGTGTAAGCAGGGCTGTATTTATTTTGCAGAGCGCGGTGCCTAATTATATAGTAACTAACGCGTATGCTGTGCGTGGTGTCTGCTGCTACCGCGGTCGGTCGTCGCCCTGCGCGTGCTGCGCGGGCACGTTCTGCGAGTGTGCTACGAGCGCGATCAGGGAATTTAGAAAGAAAATAAACTGCGAGCGATGGAGTTGGATCAGGATGACAATAGTGAGTTGAGCTGTGCTGGAAAATATTTGGACAAGGAATAAATTAGAGCTCAAATTGAGAATTAGGACAACAAAATTTAATTCCTCATTTTATCATATACAATAATACATAAACATGATGCTCATAACATGGTTTAGTGATTTGTTAACGCGGTAACACCGAGGGTGTTACAATGGACGACAGCTAGGACCAAGGGCATGGTCACTCCGTATGTCGCATCTGGTGCTTTTGTTGGAAATGACTACCTTCTGGCACTGTATTTGAACTAAACGTGTGTGTGGTTTCAAAACTATCTACTTCCGCTACTTTATTATGAACCTGGTTTGTAATAACTTTATGTTTAAACTCCGATGTATTCGACTGTTGTTGTGAACTTTATGTAACATGTGACTGTGACTGCTAAACTTGTACGATCTTGGTTTGTATGATGGTTGGTTTGAAATCCATCGTGATTTCACGGACTACCGGGTTATACGGGCTTAAGTTTGCTAAATTATCTGCCTCGGTGGGTGATTTTCTTACTTAATCTCGTATAATTAGTCGGTTCTATTACAACTCCCTAGGTTTGGCATGGGAGGCCAGTCTCGCTTGTCAGCTTTGGGCTGAAGATGGGCTTTGTCAGGGAACAGTTGGAGGGCGAGGGAGCCATCCTGCGGCCCATTAGCTCCCGTACAGAGTAGGTGAGAAGGACGCAGGAATCCAGCGTCCCGGTCCTTCTCGCTCCATCCGAGGGCTCTTTATGCTTATTGCGCGGCGCGGAGCCGCACAGTGGACTCGGGCGAGGCGGGGCATAGCCCCCGGGTCGGGCAATACGCGCCGCCCTGTGGGGGCTCCACCTGGCTAGACTTAGCCGCGTATCCCTTGGGTCGGTCTCGCCCCGTTCGTGGGCCAGATGGAGCGGGCCCGCCTTCCGGGGGGGTCAGATGAGGCGGAAACCTCCCCCTAGGGGTCGGCTCGAGGCAGGGGCCCCATCCCAAGATTAGGACGGGTCGGTTAGCCTTGTCTTCTTATTGGCTAAGCTAGTCCTTAATGGCCTTGATTAGGGGCCATGACATTTATCCCTGACATGTTGATTTGGTGATCTGCAGGTCGAGTAGGAGGGAGCTCTATAGGTGTTGCAAACAAGTGATCGAACCTCTCGGATCAATTGTTGGATTGGCTTTGGGCTTCCACCGTTGTCCCTTATTGGAGTGCACAGAGATACTGTTGTTCACCCGGCAAGACAGTGACTGGCGTCTCACTATGAAACTAGATGCATCAAGGCAGTCCACCTGTCTTTATCAGCCCCTGCAACTTCTTCGGAGAGATTTCAGCACACCCTTGTAGCTGGTTGCGCACTCCTTGCAAAATGACATGACACCCTTTGTGCGTGATGCATCTCTTTAGTGGTACAATAAACCCACACTGGACTAATAGCTTCGAGCCAATCCTCTCTAACAATCATATCATAGCACCTTAGAGCTAAACACGTGCATCCGTGCAGAATGTATGTCCTTGCACCCACCAACGAAGGGTCGGCACAATCTCAGAACAATGTAACTGGCCTCCATCCGCTGCTTTGAGTTGTGCTGATGGGCAAGACTGAACTAACAGTTTTAGAGTTTGGGCCAATTGGTCACTAATGAATGTACCGACACTTCTTGAGTTGACCAACACCAACATTTGTTGTTTCCCAATTTGAGCCAACAACTCCAACGTCTGACATCTCCCTTAATGTTCCGGATTGAGCAGTTGAACTAGCATTACATTGTATTTAGCAGACAATATCTTCAATGGGCTATCCTTTGTATCTACAGCACTTCGAATCTCAAGGCATCTAATAGCTCCTCTAATACGTGAAGAGGAATTTAAGCTAGGCAAGAGTGATTCGGACCCCACTTTCCACCGCACATGAAGCATAACCCATTTTTGCGATACTGTTTTAGAGTCACCAACTTATCATGTGTTTCAGACTTGGTGAGCTTCAGTTTCAGTTTGTCAGAATCTTGAACATGCTTCTCTGAAGAACTACGGTCGAGATTCTTGAAATGGGTACGGCCAAAACTCTAGGGGCATGTCGTAGATGGCTCCTCCTAAAGGGGAGCTAGGGCGCTAGTCGTATCAACATCTCGCGGTCGATGTAGTGTGATAGTCGAATGAATCTCCTGTTTGAGGCCTGATAGAAAGCGGGTGAAGAAGCATACGTCATCATAGGCGGTGTTGTACAGCAGGGTCCCATGCGCCAGTTTCTCAAATTGTGCGTGTGAAAGTCCCTAGTTTGGTTTTGGCTAATTGATGAAACCTAGGACTAACCTTTGTATCTAAGTGGATGATTTAGATAAAGGTGGTCATTGAATATGAGACATGACATTGACTCATGTGACCAAGATGGTGAAGACCAAGATGAGGCTTGGCTCGATGGACCGGTTGTGAAGGTGAAGGGCAAGTCGAGGCTTCGAAGCGAAGGACCATGCGATGGTGAAGCTTGAAGCAATACTTGGCGCCGACGGACCGATGCAACGGTGAAGAGCAAGTGAAATCAAGGTCGATGGATCGAGATGGTCATGTGATGATATGAAGTGGATCATATCATTTGGAGAAACAAAATGGGCTCAAGGCAAAGGTATAACCATAGGGCCATTTTGTTTTACACTCAAGACACCATAGAGGGTGTGAGTGGTTTAGGGTCGATAGCCGAACTATTAAGAGGGGAAGTCTTATCGGTTATTCGACGCACGGGTGCCACTAGGTGAATTCATGAAGTGGATTGCATGTAGGGCCTAGTGAGCTAACTGGAAAACCTTTGAAAATGATTGAGAAAAAGCTAACACACAAGCACATGGAGATGTACACTTGATGGTGTTGGCACATTTGCAAAGGTGGCGTTGGTCGCGCTGTGGTTTGCGGGTAGAGAAGGGTTTGGGTTCCTTTCTCCCTCCCGCCGAGCGTGCGAGCGCGGGATTCAGGCGATTTCGGGGAAATGAAATGCCTACTTTCCATTGCGCCGGAAGTCGGAAAAGAAACGGAGGCGAACGCGGTCACAGAAGTGACCGGACGCTGCACCGGACGCTGCACCGGACGCGGTCACTGTGCATCCGGCGCGTCCGGTCAGTACTGCGCAGAGGTCAGGCGTGCGAGCGAGGGTTTGCCACCGGCGCGTCCGGTGACTCGCGGGACCGGCGCGTCCGGTCATGCGAACAGCGGTTCACGAAGACGTCGGACGCGGTGCGCGTCCGGTCACACACGATCGGACGCGTCCGGTCATCCAGGGAGCTTACTGGACTCCCACCGGACGCGGGCACTGTGGCGTCCGGTCAGTTCTTCAGCGCGTCCGGTCGTTGTTTCGCTGTGCGCGGCTCTGTGTTGACCGGCGCGTCCGGTGGGTCACGGGACCGGCGCGTCCGGTCGTGACCAGCGCGTCCGGTCGTTGCGACCGGCGCGTCCGGTCAGTGGATCGCGAAAGAACCGTTGAGCGACCGGCGCGTCCGGTCGTTGCGACCGGCGCGTCCGGTCGCAGTTTCGAAATTTAGCCGTTGGGCGACCGGAGCGTCCGGTCAGTTTCGACCGGCGCGTCCGGTCGTCCCGAGTTTTCTGTGAGTGGAGTGGCAACGGCTCTATTTGTTTGGGGTGCTTATAAATACTCGTTGGCCGGCCCTTGGGGAGGTCTCTTGGCATTTCTAACATTCTTGTGCATCCTTTGAGCTAAAGCAACTCCTCCCACTCATCTCTCTTGCTTGATTGCAAATCAAAAGTGAGATTGAGTGATCCCAAAGTGCATTGCATAGCTTGAGGGCATCTAGTGGCACTTGTGGGTGGTTTAGCCGGTGGATTTCTTGTTACTCTTGGAGAGTACCGCTCCTAGCCGGCTTGGAGATTGTTGGAGGCGTTGGCAAGAGAAGGTGATTGTTCTTGGCCACCTCCGGTTGATTGTGAGAGGTTCTTGTGCTTTCCTCGGCGGGACGCCAAAAGCAACTCTATTGGATTGCGCGTGTCATTGAGTTACCTCGCTTGAGAGTGGTGTCTTGCGGTGCCTTGCGGGGCGTGCCTTGAGGGGCAAGTGACTTGAGGGTCACACCGAGGAACCATCTAAGTGTTGGTCGACACAACCGGTGACGTAGCTTGTCGGTGCACAAGTGAACACCGGGTGAACAAAATATTGTGTCTCTTGTCTCTCGGTGATTGGTCTCCTTATTGTTTTGTTGTCAATATTGATTGATTATATATCTCCTTGGTGATTGGCAACACCTTCACTCCACCGTCGGTATAAGAATCACAATCCTATCTCTTGCATTTACTTTACTAGATTATCTTGTGTAGCTCTAGTAGTAGCCTTTGCTAGTTGTTGTTAGCTTGCTCACTAGTGTAAGTTTAGTGACCTAGCCCTTGTGTGAACTAGAGATTATAATCTACTAGACTTGTGGATAGAAGGCTTGCATCACAACCGTAGGCTAAGCAAAACTCGCTTTACGCCGTTTGTTATTCTAACAAGTTTGCTTAGTGGTTCTTGTAGAATTTTTTAATAGGCTATTCACCCCCCCTCTAGCCATCTAGGACCTTACAAGTGGTATCGGAGCCATGGTCACCGTTTTAATCAAGGCTTAACATCCTTCGGTGTGAAAAATGGCTCAAATTGTGTTCAATCATGTTGGGGGCAAGCCACCGTTCTTTGATGGTGTTAGTTCTTTTGCTCATTGGAAGAGAAAGATGACAATGTATCTTGGTTCTATTCATGAGAGAGTATTGGAAGTCACCGAGAATGATTTTGCTATCATTAATCCCGATCATCTCACCGATGAAGATAGAGCAAATAGAACATGCAATAGAATGGCTCTCAATACACTTTACAATGGTATTGACACAAAAGTATTTGAGGGCATCAAGGACTTGGAATTGGCAAATGAAGTGTGGACAAGGTTAAGTGAAACATATGAGGGCACTAAGGTTGTGAAGAGTGCCAAGCTATATGGGCTCAAGAGTGAGTTTGAGAACTTCAAGATGAAAGAAGAAGAAACAATCTTAGAGATGTTTCATAGATTGCAAGTCATTGTGAATGATCTCAAGAGCTTAGGGCACAAGACACAAGACCAAGATTTTTGCCACAAGTTCTTGTTGAGCTTACCTAAAAGATTCAAGATGTTGATCATGATGCTACAAAGAGATGGGCTTGAAACAATAAAGCCCAATGATTTGCTTGGAGAGGTATTAACCTTTGACAAGTATGATCAAGATGTTGATGAGAAGGAGGAAGAAAAGAAGAAGAAGACCGTGGCATTTAAGGCCATCTCCTCAAAGGGAAAAGCCTCAATTCAAGAAGAAGATGACAACGAAGAAGATGAAGAATTGGAAGTTGATGATGAGACACTTGCTCTAGTTGTCAAAAATATTGGCAAAATGTTTATCAAAAGAAGAGGCTTCAAAAAGAGAAATGACAATTTCAAGAGCAATGAGCAACAAAGGAAGTGCTTCAATTGTGATAGCACCGAACATCTTCAAGCCGAATGTCCCTATGACAAGAAGAAGAACAACAAGAGGGGCAAGTTTGAGAAGAAGAAGAGAGAGGCCAAGATGACATTCAAGAAAGGCAAGAATGGTGCCTATGTGATCACTTGGGAAAGTGATGATAATGAAGAAGAAGAAGAAGAATCATCCAACAAGGCTTTTGCTTCCATTGCTATCAACAAGAAGCCATCATTATTTGATTCATCCTCTTCATGCTTCATGGCTAAAGAAGCTAAGGTATTATATGATGAGAGTGATGATGAAAGTGAAATGGAATATGCTCATGATAGTGATAATGATAATGATAATGAAAATGATGATGATGAACCAACTAAAGAACAACTATATGACTTGTTGCAACAAACTAGAGACATAGCTATTGCCAAGAACAAAGAGTGTAAGAAGCTTTCAATGAAGGTAGCAATACTTGAGAAAGTCCTTAGTGAGCTTAAGACCACTCATGAGAGTCTAGTGGAAGACCATGAGGATCTTGATAAGGCTCATTCCAAGCTTGAAAAAGCTCACTCATTGCTACTTGAACAACAAGCAAAGAAGGAGGTTGTTGTATCATGTGATATAGGTGTTACATGTGATATAATTGATGAATCCTTTAATGAACCTATCATCATGTCAAATGCTAACCCTTCTTGTAGCTCTTCATCCACCACCACTAACTCTACCTCCACTACTAGTGATGGTTTCACTTGTGATGCCTCACTAATGGTTGAGAATGAGACTCTCAAGAGAGAGGTGGATGAGCTCACTCACGCCCTAGGCAAGGCCTATGGTGGTGAGGCCCGCTTGCTTAAGTGCTTGGGTAGCCAAAGGTTCTCTCTTAACAAAGAGGGTTTAGGCTACACCCCCAAGAGAGGCAAGTCGGCCTTTGCAACTCCAAAGCCTAGCTTTGTGAAGGGCAATGGTCGGTTTTGCAATAGATGCAAGCAAGTTGGGCACCTAGAGCATAATTGCAATAAAAAGAACCAAAGCAAGAACCTTGTTAATGCTATACCTTTTGATTCTTGCTATGTGCTTACCAAGGGTGTGAAGGGTGTGCAAGCTAAGTTTGTTGGTACACCAATTGTGGGCCCAAAGAAGAAGGCTATTTGGGTACCAAAGAGCTTAGTTACTAACCTACAAGGACCCAAACAAAAGTGGGTACCTAAGCTTCATTAATTTGCTTGTAGGTCAATTACAAAGCCGGAGGAAGGCATTGGATTATTGATAGTGGGTGCACTCAACACATGACCGGTACATCAAGAATGTTTGACTCAATCAATGACAATAATAGTGGTGTTGATTCTATCACATTTGGCAATAACAAGAAAGGCAAGGTTATTGGCTTGGGCAAGATTGCAATATCAAATGACATGAGTATCTCCAATGTGTTGCTAGTTGAAAGCTTGGATTTCAATCTTCTATCCGTGGCACAAATATGTGATCTAGGCTACAAATGCATTTTTGGGGTTGATGATGTGGAAGTTATTAGTGTGGATGGTTCAAATGTGGCATTCAAGGGTTTTAGATATGAGAATCTCTACCTAGTTGACTTCAATGCTAGAGAAACTTCTTTGACAACTTGCTTAGTCTCCAAATCAAGCATGGGTTGGCTTTGGCATAGAAGGCTTGGTCACGTTGGCATGAAACAATTGAAGAAGCTTACAACTCACAATCTTGTCAATGGTTTGAAAGATGTTGAATTTGAGAAGAATAAGCTTTGTAGTGCATGTCAAGCCGGGAAGCAAGTTGGAAGCTCACATCCAAAGAAGAGTACAATGAGCACATGCAAACCATTTGAGTTGATGCACATGGATCTATTTGGACCAACAACATATACAAGCATAGGCGGTAACAAGTATGGCTTTGTCATAGTGGATGACTTCACAAGATTCACATGGGTATTCTTTCTTAGTGACAAAAGTGAAGTGTTTGACACCTTCAAGACATTTCTCACTAGAGTTCACAATGAGTTTGAGATTAGAATCAAGAAAGTGAGAAGTGACAATGGAAGTGAATTCAAGAATACAAGAATTGAAGAACTTTGTGATCATTATGGTATTGGACATCAATTCTCGGCCAAGTACACTCCACAATCAAATGGCCTAGTTGAGAGGAAGAATAGAACATTGCTTGATATGGCTAGATCAATGCTTCATGAGTACAATGTGAGTCAATCATTTTGGGATGAAGCAATCAATACCGCTTGCTACTACATCAATAGACTATATTGTCATCCATTGCTAGAGAAGACCCCATATGAGCTACTTCATGGAAGAAAGCCCAATATTTCTTACTTTAGGGTATTTGGTTGCAAATGCTATATCTTGAAGAAAGGCACTAGATTGGGGAAGTTTGACAAGAGATGTGATGAGGGGTTCCTACTTGGTTATTCAACTACAAGCAAAGCTTATAGAGTTTGGAACAACTCAAGTGGCATTCTAGAAGAAGTCCATGATGTGCAATTTGATGAAACCAATGGGTCACAAGATGAAGAAGAAAATCTAGATGATATTGGTGGAACTCTATTAGTGGAAGCAATGAAGAACATGGATATTGGAGACATTAGAGCAAAGCAAGTAATTGATATTCAAGATGATGATAAAGATCAAGTGCTCAATTCACCATTCAAGCTAGCTAGTGACTCTCAAGTGCAAGATCATGGTGCTAGTTCATCTCATCAAGATACATCAAGTGATCAACCAAGCTCAAGCAATCAAGTGCAAGTACTCCAACCACAACATATTGCAAGAGATCACCCCATTGATAGTGTTATTGGTGATATTAGAAGTGGTGTGCAAACAAGATCAAGATTGGCAATGTTTTGTGAGCATGCATCATTTGTGTCAACCATAGAACCAAAGAAGATAGAAGAAGCTTTGAGGGATGCCGATTGGATCATGGCTATGCAAGAAGAGCTTAACAATTTCACAAGAAATGATGTTTGGGAGTTGGTAGAAAGGCCAAATGACTACAATGTGATTGGAACCAAGTGGGTGTTCAAAAACAAGCAAGATCAAGATGGCATTGTAGTGAGAAACAAAGCAAGACTAGTTGCTCAAGGTTACACTCAAGTTGAAGGTCTTGACTATGATGAGACATATGCTCCCGTGGCAAGATTGGAGGCAATAAGGATTCTATTGGCTTATGCTTGTGCACATAACATCAAACTATATCAAATGGATGTCAAAAGTGTATTTCTCAATGGGATCATCAATGAGTTAGTTTTTGTTGAGCAACCGCCCGGATTTGAAGATGACAAGAAACCCAACCATGTGTACAAGTTGAAGAAGGCTTTATATGGCTTGAAGCAAGCACCTAGAGCATGGTATGAGAGGCTAAGGGATTTCCTTCTCTCTAAGGGATTCAAGATGGGCAAGGTTGATACAACTCTATTCACCAAGAAGATTGGGAATGATCTATTCATAGTGCAAATATATGTTGATGACATCATCTTTGGATCAACCGATCAAGCTTATTGTGAAGAATTTGGTGCTATGATGGCCAAAGAGTTTGAAATGTCTATGATTGGTGAACTTAGCTACTTCCTTGGTCTCCAAGTCAAGCAATTGAAGAATGGGACATTTGTGAGTCAAGGGAAATACATAAGGGACATGTTGAAGAAGTTTGGAATGCAAGATGCAAAGCCAATTTCAACTCCAATGGGTACAAATGGCAATTTGGATAGTGATCTTGATGGAAATATGGTGAATCAAAAGGAATATCGGTCTTTGATTGGAAGTCTACTCTATGTCACCGCATCAAGGCCGGATGTCATGTTTTGTGTTTGCATGTGTGCAAGATATCAAGCCTCACCTAGAGAGAGTCATCTCACGGCCGCAAAAAGAATATTGAGGTACTTGAAGCAAACAAGAGATGTTGGACTATGGTATCCCAAGGGGTCAAAGTTTGAATTGATTGGATATTCGGACTCTGACTATGGGGGTTGCAAGATCAATAGAAAGAGCACAAGTGGCACATGTCAATTACTTGGAAGATCACTTGTGTCATGGTCCTCAAAGAAACAAAATAGTATGGCAATCTCTACCGCCGAAGCCGAATATGTGAGTGCGGGGAGTTGTTGTGCACAATTGCTATGGATGAAATCAACTTTGAAGGATTATGGCCTCAACTTCAAGAATGTGCCATTGCTATGTGATAATGAGAGTGCAATCAAGATGGTACAAAACCCGGTTCAACATGGAAGAACAAAGCATATTGACATAAGGCATCATTTCATTAGAGATCATCAACAAAAGGGAGATATTGCCATTGAAAGTGTTGGCACCAATGATCAACTTGCCGATATTCTCACTAAGCCACTTGATGAAAAGAGGTTTTGCAAGCTAAGGAATGAATTGAACATTCTTGATTTCTCAAACATGAGTTGAATGCACCCCATCCACTTATTGACATGCCTCTCCTTCGACATTGCAAGGTAAAGTTGATTGACATGTCATTCATCCTATGCTAAGGACTTGCTAGAGCATGTAGACATATTAAGTGGTATGCATGAGCATTCATGGTAAATCAAATGAATTTGATGGATATATGTTACCACTATTGCCTCTATGTTTGTTTTGATCTAGTGGTGACATATGACATGTTTGTGAGCTTGCAAACCTAGTGTTGAATCTAGAAGATTTGCTATAAGTGTTTAATTCAACATAGGCAAGATAACCCTTATTAGGAGGTGTGAAGAAGCTTGTCTTTGGTTCAAATCGAATTAAATATCTTTGGCAAGTATTCTAGGTTGAACCAAAATTGATAAATCTTAACCTACTCCTTCAAACATTTTTCCTCTCTCCACAATTTGATCCTATTTTTGGGTAAGTTGTTGACAAAGGGGGAGAGAAAAAGATGATTCAACATGATAAAGGTCAACATGATAAAGGAAAAAAAGATGATTCAACATGATAAAGGGGTAAATAAAATTTTTTGATGCACATAAGTAGGGGGAGCAAGCTCATAAATAAAGTTGTTGCATTTGTTTGTGCATTTACATATGACTTGCTCATTGCACACGTATTTAAATTCAATATATATGCTTGTGTGGTGCAATGCTAGTATAGAACTTGGATGATGAAATGATCTACTAGCATGCATAGGAATAGTTTTACATGTGGTATCTAGACTTGCCTAAAGTGTTTACAAGTGGTCCAAGAACCTTACATATAATGTTGATCTCACGGGGTTCTTGAGTTTTGATGGATGTCTAGTTACTTTCTTACACCTTACTCCGATTGGTATCACGCTTCAAAGGTCCATTTCTTACACCTTAGCATCATTTTGGTAGAATTACTCTCCCAACACTTCTATCCATGCATATGTGCAAAGCTTTCAATCCAAACTCTATGCACATATGTAGGGGGAGCTAATGCTACCAAAACCGAGCTTGTGATAATTGTCCAAACTTTACTTATGAGCAAAATGATTGGACAAGTATGACAAGTTCAAAACTTTTATTATCAAAATCATCTTTGTGAGGGTTGTCATCAATTACCAAAAAGGGGGAGATTGAAAGTCCCTAGTTTGGTTTTGGCTAATTGATGAAACCTAGGACTAACCTTTGTATCTAAGTGGATGATTTAGATAAAGGTGGTCATTGAATATGAGACATGACATTGACTCATGTGACCAAGATGGTGAAGACCAAGATGAGGCTTGGCTCGATGGACCGGTTGTGAAGGTGAAGGGCAAGTCGAGGCTTCGAAGCGAAGGACCATGCGATGGTGAAGCTTGAAGCAATACTTGGCGCCGACGGACCGATGCAACGGTGAAGAGCAAGTGAAATCAAGGTCGATGGATCGAGATGGTCATATGATGATATGAAGTGGATCATATCATTTGGAGAAACAAAATGGGCTCAAGGCAAAGGTATAACCATAGGGCCATTTTGTTTTACACTCAAGACACCATAGAGGGTGTGAGTGGTTTAGGGTCGATAGCCGAACTATTAAGAGGGGAAGTCTTATCGGTTATTCGACGCACGGGTGCCACTAGGTGAATTCATGAAGTGGATTGCATGTAGGGCCTAGTGAGCTAACTGGAAAACCTTTGAAAATGATTGAGAAAAAGCTAACACACAAGCACATGGAGATGTACACTTGATGGTGTTGGCACATTTGCAAAGGTGGCGTTGGTCGCGCTGTGGTTTGCGGGTAGAGAAGGGTTTGGGTTCCTTTCTCCCTCCCGCCGAGCGTGCGAGCGCGGGATTCAGGCGATTTCGGGGAAATGAAATGCCTATTTTCCATTGCGCCGGAAGTCGGAAAAGAAACGGAGGCGAACACGGTCACAGAAGTGACCGGACGCTGCACCGGACGCTGCACCGGACGCGGTCACTGTGCATCCGGCGCGTCCGGTCAGTACTGCGTAGAGGTCAGGCGTGCGAGCGAGGGTTTGCCACCGGCGCGTCCGGTGACTCGCGGGACCGGCGCGTCCGGTCATGCGAACAGCGGTTCACGAAGACGTCGGACGCGGTGCGCGTCCGGTCACACACGATCGGACGCGTCCGGTCATCCAGGGAGCTTACTGGACTCCCACCGGACGCGGGCACTGTGGCGTCCGGTCAGTTCTTCAGCGCGTCCGGTCGTTGTTTCGCTGTGCGCGGCTCTGTGTTGACCGGCGCGTCCGGTGGGTCACGGGACCGGCGCGTCCGGTCGTGACCAGCGCGTCCGGTCGTTGCGACCGGCGCATCCGGTCAGTGGATCGCGAAAGAACCGTTGAGCGACCGGCGCGTCCGGTCGTTGCGACCGGCGCGTCCGGTCGCAGTTTCGAAATTTAGCCGTTGGGCGACCAGAGCGTCCGGTCAGTTTCGACCGGCGCGTCCGGTCGTCCCGAGTTTTCTGTGAGTGGAGTGGCAACGGCTCTATTTGTTTGGGGTGCTTATAAATACTCGTTGGCCGGCCCTTGGGGAGGTCTCTTGGCATTTCTAACATTCTTGTGCATCCTTTGAGCTAAAGCAACTCCTCCCACTCATCTCTCTTGCTTGATTGCAAATCAAAAGTGAGATTGAGTGATCCCAAAGTGCATTGCATAGCTTGAGGGCATCTAGTGGCACTTGTGGGTGGTTTAGCCGGTGGATTTCTTGTTACTCTTGGAGAGTACCGCTCCTAGCCGGCTTGGAGATTGTTGGAGGCGTTGGCAAGAGAAGGTGATTGTTCTTGGCCACCTCCGGTTGATTGTGAGAGGTTCTTGTGCTTTCCTCGGCGGGACGCCAAAAGCAACTCTATTGGATTGCGCGTGTCATTGAGTTACCTCGCTTGAGAGTGGTGTCTTGCGGTGCCTTGCGGGGCGTGCCTTGAGGGGCAAGTGACTTGAGGGTCACACCGAGGAACCATCTAAGTGTTGGTCGACACAACCGGTGACGTAGCTTGTCGGTGCACAAGTGAACACCGGGTGAACAAAATATTGTGTCTCTTGTCTCTCGGTGATTGGTCTCCTTATTGTTTTGTTGTCAATATTGATTGATTATATATCTCCTTGGTGATTGGCAACACCTTCACTCCACCGTCGGTATAAGAATCACAATCCTATCTCTTGCATTTACTTTACTAGATTATCTTGTGTAGCTCTAGTAGTAGCCTTTGCTAGTTGTTGTTAGCTTGCTCACTAGTGTAAGTTTAGTGACCTAGCCCTTGTGTGAACTAGAGATTATAATCTACTAGACTTGTGGATAGAAGGCTTGCATCACAACCGTAGGCTAAGCAAAACTCGCTTTACGCCGTTTGTTATTCTAACAAGTTTGCTTAGTGGTTCTTGTAGAATTTTTTAATAGGCTATTCACCCCCCCTCTAGCCATCTAGGACCTTACAGCGTGATACTGCGCCACCGCGCCACCGAGCCAGTCTGCTTCAACATCTCCAAATGACGAAGATGGTTCTGATATTGGTCCTTATCGAAACGATCAAATACCAATTCACAAAGCTTCGGTCAATTGGTAATTTTGCCCCTCCTCTGAATTGTCTGAAGCCATGTCGCCGCCGCACCCTGAAAGTTGAGGGTGGCAAATCTGGTCCTCAACTCCGGCTAGATCTCGTAGACCTGAAAGAACATATCACAATGACCACCACCACAAACATGGGTTGTCACCTTCAAACTTGGGAAAGTTTAGGCATGTGAATAGAATGAGAATAGGAAGGCATCTCATGTTCACGAGCAAAGAAACATCTGTTAGCAACCCCGATGGATTACTCACAGATAACTCGATTCAGGACCTCAAGGGAAGGGAGGTCTGGAATCAGCAATAGGGGAATAAGGTGTCAGGAAGAAGTTACTAGAAGGGTCTAGAAGAGGGAGCTGGGTACAAGAGGGGAGAGACTTGGGGAGGAAGATGAACAATAAGGGAGGAGAGGTGTTTCTAGTTAATTCATTCGATGCCTCCCTCCTGCTTTCCCAGTGCTCTCTTGTAGTGGTATTGCTCCTCGATTACGCAGGTTGCTGGTACGGCCCAATAGGCCACTCAGCCCATAGCCTGATGTCGGCCCATGGCATGGATGACTCCCGACAACATCATCGGAGGGGGGGGGGCTCTGGACCGGGTGTGGCGGCGAGGATCCAAGGATCCCGACATCCCGGTTGCTGTGTAAATGGTCGTGCCCATGGGGCATTTCCGCGCTCGACGTCGCACACTATGTAGACGTTGTGGGCACGAGGTTCAAATCGAGCCATCCTGTTGGTGGAGGTGGCCGAGGATGAGGATGCAGAGGTGGACCCGGTGGTGAGTAGGTCTCCAATTGCGTCACATGGGAGGTCGTTTCCACCGTCTTCTGCAGCTCGAACGAATTGTCTGCAGAAGAACGCCGTGTCTCCAGCCTGCTTAGCATGACCAAGGTGGTCATCATCTCCTGGAACCCAGTGAATTATTGCGTCGTCATGGTGTCCATGGAGGTCTTCAGGGACTCGATCGATTGCACCATCTCTTGCTGTAGCTTCGTCAGTTTGCGTTTGGGCGCCAACACGAGGAATCACCAGCGAATGGGAAAAAAATTTCCCTTAATCGAAAGAACGATGTGTCTCTAGCCAGCTTAGCTTGGCCAAGGTGGTCTTCATCGTCTCCTCGAACCCAGCAAAATATTGCGTCGCCATGGTGTCCATGGACCATGGGGTTCTTCAGGGACTCGATCGAATGCGCCATCTACCCTTGTTGTAGCTTCGTCAGCTTGCGTTTGGGCGCCAACACGAGGAATCACCAGCAAATGGAAAAAAATTCCTCAATCGAAAGGCTCTCGATACCAATTGTAACGAGATTAGTTCTTTGTATAGGTTGATCAAGTAATGGATATCAACCTAACCAGATGTACCGAGGAAGAGATGAATAACATGAAGAAAATGATTACCCTCGGCCCAAATCCCATGCAAGTTCTACTCCATCTCTCTCCCCTAATTAAGGCCCAACAAACATCTCGTTGTCGATCGACTGATCCCCGAAGATTGCGTGTGTTAGGGACTCAGGGTGGTGTCCCTCTCATGAACGTGCCATTTTTTTGCACAGAAAATGAGTGTCGCTTCTTTCCGAAATGGGACGAGAAATGACATAAAAACCATGCCATCTCCTTGAATGCGCGCGGGACAATAAAACTCTCAGGTCCGTACGGAGTGCAAAGCTGAGCTTTTTTTTCTTTCTTTCCCGAGCATGAGGGTGTGTTTAGTTGAGGTGAAAAGGGTGAAAAATGTATTGTAGCATGTTTTGGCTTTATTTGACAATTAGTGTCCAATCATGGACTTCTTTGGTTCATCTACAAATTCACGACTAAAACAAAATCATATCCTCCCAAATTGATGCTATAACAATCTATGACAAATTGCTTAGTGTCTATCCTGATAAGGAGGCTGTTGTAAATGCCCACATTGGAAATTTGGTCCCAATTTGCAACTGTGACCTTAATTGCATGTGGAACAGTAGTCTGCTGAAGGTTTAAGTTAATTGCCATTGCGGAGTCAATGAAGTCATCGTTTGATCTTGAAGATGGGTCTGGATCAGAGGACGGCGTTTGCACCTGGAATTTTCTTGCAAAAGCTATTGTTGATTCCAGATCAAGTGGTTGTTGTAGTTGGATGTCTATCTATAGTGTTGGTTGTAGTCCAACTGTGTAAAGCATTACCTGTTGATCATTTGAGAGAGTTGGTATTTTGTTTACCTTCAGAAGAAATTTGTTGCTATAAGTCTCCAAATCTGCCGACCGCATGGTGTTGGTCAGGTCGCCCAAATGATTGTGATGAAGGTGCGGACCAAACCTCCTGTCAATTGCTACGAAAAATTGTGGCCATGTAGGCTGGCCGATTTCCTTTTCCCATCTGATGAACCTGGTCAGAGCATCCCCGCGTAGGTGGAAAGAGACTAGATGCATTTGCTCATCTGGTTTTGTATGTTGAGAGGCAAAAAATCTATTGCATCTGCAAAGCCATTGGGAAAGTTCATCGTGACCACTGTATTCCGGAAATTGCAATTTGTGTTGGTTGGATGAACACCTTTGTTGGGGTTGATCAGCCTGATGTTGCTCTGGTAGTACCGGGGATGAAATTTGTTGGGCTGATGGCTTCAATAGCGCTGGTGGTGGTGCCTGTGATACTGGGGCCGTAGGACGGGGTGGACGTCTAGCCGGCGGAACGTACCTCTGTTCAACCTCTTGTCGATCAAGAAAAAAGTTAGTAAATTTCTTTTCCCAACCGTCGATGATGGCACGAAACTCCTCCAAGGCGTAGGTCGCAACTTGGCTCTGGATACCATTTGTCACGGTCCTAAATTCCATGGCAATCTGCGACTGAGAATTTAGGGTTCTGTAGAAGCAGATTGGTGGCGACTTCGGCTGGAACGACAACAGATCAGTAGGAAACGACAACAGTGGCGCAGGGACAGCGTAAATCGCGGCATCGGCGGTAGCACGGGCGGTGACGGAGTTAGCGGCGCTAAGGGCGGCAGCTGCAGCAGGCAGCGGCGCAACAGCGGCAGCGGCGACGCGCGGTGGCTGGCGCAGGAGAAGAATAAGAATAAGGGCGGAGAGAGAAGAGGAGGTAAGGGTTTAACTCTAAATTTTGCTTTGCTTGTCTCATTAAACGTTTTTCCTTATATAAAGAGACTTACCATTAATAACGGGTCTGGCCAATGAATCTGTAACGGCTGGAACTCGTCCTCTCTAATATACTGTAGACCAATGGTAATTTACGAGGATGTCCTCCCGGTCGTTCAATTCTTACACATTCTTTCCTACATCCAGAGGGTGCTTCCCAAGCGTGCGCACCTTCTTCCTCCCCTACCGTACACACGACAGACGGGCCGCCACCTTCTCCGTCCGTGCCCAACCGCTCCCGTCTTCCCCTCCGATTCTTTCTCGTCCAGCTCTGGTGGGTAGTCTAGACGGCCGGCGACAAGGTGGGTCCTGCTCCTGCTCCAAATCCCTCTCGGATTCAGGCGTGGCGGTGGCTGGGTTAGGGTTTCGGTTTCGGGGTTGTCGGGGGAGGGCTCCATGGCCAGCGGTGGCGGATCGAAAGTGGAGGTGAGGCAGCCTGGGCGCCGCCGGCTGGGCGACGGACGACAACCGGCGGCGGCAAGCGGCTTCCTTAGTTAGCGAATGGCGGTGTGGATGGTGGTTTTTTGGTGGCGCGGCCGGCGGCGCCATCGCCGGCGGCCGGGGCAAGCAAAGGAGGCCAGCGGTGGCAGGGGCAGTCCGGGTTCATTGAACCTGGACTGTGCATGCCGTCGCCCCAAATCTTGCATGTGCAGGCGTTAGAAAAGTCTTTTTAAATTATTATTTTCTGATCTTCTCTTCTTTTTGTCCGCCTCAAATCACAATATCTTTTTCCTGAGATTCATTTCATACTGTGGATTTGAGTGGTCTGTCCTAGTATGCATAGGACAAGATCGAATGCACAATCTTTTGTTTGGCAGCCCCACTGCTTGATCTGTATGCAGTTGCCCTTTTCGATTATTTTCTGTTTTCTTTACTTTGAGAGGTATAAGTTGTAATATGTGGCAATACGTTGTTTTTTTGGTGTGGGGTGGGTGTTGGGGTGAAGCATATGCATAAAGGTATAATCTATTGTTACTTTCCTTTTCTTCATATACCACAATGTTCTTCTCTCCTTTCTTCCTAATCTATTGTTACTCTCCTTTTTCTTTTCTTCATATCCCACCATGTTCTTATCTCATTTCTTCTTAGACCTGGAGCTACTATAGCTCTTTTTTAGGGCATTTGCAAAGGTTCTTGCTATTATATCTTTGGGGTCAACAATTATTCCACTGCCACACACATTTAAAGTTAACTTTGTGCGCCGCCCTAGATCTAAACTTTCAACTGAACCGAGTTTTGTTGCAGGCATGTAGCTTATCGATGCAGTCAGTGTAGTTATCTTAGTTATCGATGCTCGTGGGCTCTTTCTTGAAACCGAGTTTTGTTGCATGCATGTAGCTTGTCGATGCAGTCAGTGTAGTTATCTTAGTTATCAATGCTCGTGGGCTCTTTCTTTTTGCCTTAACCCCATGTTCTTGTACCCCTTTCTCCTTAGTATGTCTGTGAACTTCTTCACCTAGACCAAAAATACTAACTAGTAGGGAATCTACTTGCTTGCCACAGCGGAAACTTTTATGTGTGCAAGTTTTTGAACAAAAAGTAATAGTTCAGTACCCCTGTTTTTCCCTCTAAAACACAGCTTTTTTTTTTTAAACCACCTGTACTTTTTCTTCTCTCCAAAAAAAGCACCAGTTTTACAACCCCCCTAAATCCACCACCTCTTAATGGCATGCTGCTTAAATTAAGCTTATGGTATTCTCACTGAGTTCATATCTTTTGTGACGATAGGATTGAAATGAAATAGTTATTGATAAGAGTAATTGGGAAGACAGATATTAGAACTTGAGGCCCACTTCTTACTGTTTAATTACAACATTTTTTCTTTCTAGGATTCCAAACAACCTAGCAGTTAATAATTCAAATTACATCCTGTGCTGCAGTCACAATGTCATCATGCTTTTTTGAGCTAAGTACTTCTATTTTTATTGTACTATACTGGAGAAAATCCAATTTATTGTTTGGTTGCAGGACATGTCTGTAACTGTTTATTTATGTAGCACACTCCCTAGCCTTCGAAATATGAGGTCCAATTTGTCTTCATAGCTGTCAAGCTGGCTCATCGCATTATATTACAATGTACTTTGTACCTGACAAGATATACTATTATGATAATAAAAATCTTCTTTTTCTAATCTGTCTTCTTGCCAAATTTATATGGATGCTTGTATGTCCTTTAAAAATTATAGTATTGAAGTTTCATGCTGCTGCTGTAAAACTAAAACTAAACAAGATAGGGTATTTACTTGGAACATAATTATGAGTTAAACTTCCTTGTTCCAGATTAGCGCACAAAAGGGCGCTGGAATTGTAGGACAATCAACAGAAAGGAGGCAATGGAAACTGTGTATGGTGAAGTTGGTGTTGAATGTAAAGATGGATCAACTACGGGTATTGACATGAATTTCCATAATACATCAGTCAAGGAGGTACATTAACCTAATCACATTCATAACATTTCTCTTCTGTTTTCTTTTCCTATGTGAACTAACTCTCTCTCTCTCACACACACACAGTGGTTTAGCAAAACAGAGGCTGTGATTCCCAACTTCCACGCAGACCGTATTATCATCCCTGACCCTACATCTGGGGTTTGTCTTTTTAGCTCATAGAATTTCAGTGTCAAATTTTCAGTTATATTAATACTTTATTTTTGAAGTCCTGCAGTATTTAAGTATTTAACTTGTCTATTGCAAAATTGTTTTTACTGCTGCTCTGCAGAAAGTAGTTGTTTTCTTCTCTTTTTCGTTTCTTAATAATTGCATAATGTCACGTTCACCCTTTTCTTTTGTGTATGGGTTGATCCAGAGGGTGAATTCTGGCTTCTATGACATTCTGCCTCGCCTGGTGCCGATTCTGGAAGAGGACAGTGCTCAAGACTTTCTCCGCTTCTTCAAGGCTAATCTTCATTACATGGCTTGGGACTTAGTCACCCCAGAAACCTTACTTCACATCATCCTTGAAAATTCTGTGCGATGTGCCAAAGTTGTCTTGGAGGGCCAAGCACCTGAGCTCGAGGGGCTCCGTGCCTATCCCAACTGTGTTACCCAATACGGGTTCTTCCCACTTCACTATGCTGCTGAGGTTTTTTCTGTTGACATGATCAAGTTGCTCATTCAGCATGGCGCATTAGCAAATCTACGCACAGTTGGTGGTGATGTAATTGAGGGCCTACTCCCACTCCATGTTGCAGTTGAGAACACTTGCATGCATAAGTATCTTGATGACAATCTATTTCCTGACGAGTCAAATCCAGACTACAGTAAGGCAGATACCAGTGACATCTACAAGCTTATCCATCTCCTGTGCCTGCCAGAGATGGTACGTGTCCTCCCTGCATAAATTATTAGTTTTGCAACATAACAAATAGAAAGTATTTGGCTCTGATATAGCATTTTTTTTGGACTGGGTATTCATATTCTTCATTGTATCCTTATGTTACTTTGTATTTTCCCATTTATTGATACATGTTCTGGTATAACAATACAATATACATGATGACTGGGCATCCCTACACCTTCACTTCACGGACATAATAATTTCCTACTGTTACTTTTTCTATGTGCCCATTTGTCGGGACATCCTGTTAGTTTTTAACAAGAAAAAAATTAGTTAGCCACTGTTGTGTCAATTTCCTTTTGCTAGGTGTTAACTTTTTATGTTGTTGACCTTAAGAAAGAATGTGTCATGGCCAGGAGCTACTGCACACATGCACATTTCATGTGATGCATTGCAACACTTTTTGCATATTGGTTTTTATTAGTTCATGTCTTTGGGCAAAAGTTAAGTTAGATATCTTGAGTCTGTTTAAGTTGGCTTTCTGTTGATCTGATCTGTTATTTACTCAAATATAAGTAAGCATTGTCATCCTTTCCCATTAAGCAAGAAAAAATTTATATGTTTCTAACTCACTATGGCTCTTATCTACAGTTAATTCTCTCATCATGCTGGTGTTTATTCCGTAAAGAGATCATTTCAGAATGTTAGAGAGTTGGAAAATAATCAGCGCTGCCTGTTTACATGCAAATGATAAAATCACTTACTATTTTGTCTTATGTTTCATGATTTTTTGCAGAAGATCTTCATGGATGTGACTGGGCTGCTTGCAAAGCACACAGATAATCTGATTGGTGAGATCTGCAATTACATAAAGCATGGGAAACTTCTCCAGACTGCAGTTCTGCTCCTGGCAGCTCAAGAGCGTATCCGAGGTGGTTGTTCCTGCAAAATAAATGGTAACAGTAATCAAGATGGGTTTGGTGATATCATTAAATATATCTCTGAGCACACTAGTGCCATTAAATTGGATGTTGACGGAAAGGAGCAGGCGCAACTGAAGGAAAATTATATTTCATCAATACTATGGCTTGTTCAAGCAATTTCCAGGACTGGTAAAGCTCTTGGTCAATGCATTGGAAGGCATTCAAAGGTACCAGACGTGGTTGGTTGCATCTACAGTTTATGTGTCTTTTCTGAACATTTCTTCTTCGTCATCCATTCTATACTTTGCCCTTTTTTCTCTTCAAATCAACAGTTCCATCATGTGCCTCGTGCGGATGTCCTTGAACATGTTTCATCAATTCTGAAGTCTTATAAATTTTCTCCTACTGGAGAAGGCATCAACATTGGAAGCCTAAACCTGTACGTTTCTTCTTGATGATTAAAGTTTTGTGTGCCAGAATCCCTTACATGATTGACATGATGTTGCTTAATTATTTCTTCTGCTTGTTTTTGAAGCTCCCGCTATAAATTCCCATTGCCCAGTGGAATCATACCTGATGAACTTGGTGGGTGCTGGTTTTACTCTACATTCTATCATGCTTCTGTGCAAATAGTCCCTCTAATCTTTTTTTTTTAATGGAAAAAAACAGGGAATACGGTTGCTATCAAGGATAGTACTCATATGCATGCTGGAAAGGAAATGGTAAGATGTTTCTTATTTTTTCTGCTTGTTATTTCTCTGTTGTGAAGGTAGTGTTGATATCCCTTCTTTATATTGCTTCCTGCTGTTTTATAGTTTGGGTCAGGACACTGTAATCTGCTGTGACGTTGTGCTAAGTGTCCTTGATTCCTGCATGTTTCTGCTTTTTTAAAAGAAGTTCATCACGTGGTGGTATCTAAGATTATTGCTGTGAATTAATTTCGAAGCTGGCATCTAGAGTAGAAATTTGTTTTTAAATTGTTATCCTGATGCCTATTTTATTCACATTGAGACCTGAGGTCACATATTATATTTATCTGTTTCAAAAGGCAGTGCCTAGACGCTAGACGGAGCAAGCACACCATCACTGCCTTGCCTAGCACCACCTAGGTATTGCTGTCTAGTTTTTTTTTTTCTCGAACACGCAGGAGCACTCAGCTTATAGTCCCTCATCCCCACACACACTCAGAAAGGAAACTAGAGATGGATCTCCACACTCGCTGAAGAAACATGACCTGACCACCCCCCACTAAACAGAACTTAGAGCACGTTTGGTTGTTGCCGCCTGTTGGCCTCTGCCAAATTGTGGCGCACAAATTGGCCACAGGATCGCTGGAGCAGAGCTACAAAAATGAACTACGAATCTGCTCTGGTGCCAGGGCCAGCCAATTCTTGGTTGCCATCCAAACGAGGCACTTGCTCATGGTCAACGGCCAAAATGTTGCCTGGCTGCTGTGGGCTCAGATCCAAACACGCCCCAAGTGCCTGGGGTGAGTGATCATGCAAGTATTGCGCGGAGCCCTAACACTCCAGTTGAACACCATAAAACACTCTCATTTGCTATAACCTACACAATCATTTCGATGTTTCCAAATCAAAGTGGCTTAAATTGGAGATAGATGAAGATAGACTCATGGATGCATTATAATATTAGATTACTTGTTTTAATATGCCAAATGTCTGTAAAAAAAGTATGTTCGTTAAATGATTTGGGTTGCACAAATGGGTATTATCTGGCTCTTTGTGGCTGAATTACAGGTAAAATCATACATAATTTACAAAATGTGATTTTGTGAGCTGAGTTCATCTGAAATGGAATAAATTCTGTATGAGCAGTCATTGTGCAAAAACTCAGAAATTTAGGATAATAAGCATGTATATCTTGGCCGAGTCCACGTCGACATTTGGTTTGCAAACTTCAAAAACCAGTGTCCGCTTCAGTTGCTTCGCTTTAAGGATGATCTAAGATCAGCCTTTTGTTTTTGGCTAGATGCTTACAGTTAATTCCTGTTGTAAGTTTGTACTGTTTTATTTACCCTTAAGTTTATAAAATGATGTGCTGTGGGGATCTCCCCGACAGTTTTTGCCTTCAAAAAAAGCATGTATATCTTGGAAAGAAGATAAAGATCTATACTGCATTGAATGAAGTATATGTAATCCAAGTATTTGAGTTCCAATAGACAGTTAGATCTAACTTTTCAACAATTTTCAGTGGTACATGAGAATTGTTATTAAAAGTCTATTGGAAATGAATAATTTCTGATTTAAAAGCTGTTAATATGTTATGAGTGCTTTTCAATTCAAATCCTCAGAGGAAGCCTCCAAAATCATACTACTATATAGTATACTAATAATCCAACTATATGTAGAAATGTGAGCAGGGCAGTAAGAGTGGGACTAGAATTTTTGTAAAGAAGTGCAAATAGTCACACTGTACAGCTCTTAATCCAATTATTTGGGGCTATATGTTAGAACTGACAGGTGGGCCCTCTGGCCAGTTCTTAACTGTTACTTACCACCTCACAGTCTGTCTCTTCATAATGTTAACAATTAATTTATGCCAAATATATTTCATGTGGAAAATATACTGTTCTGACTAGGAAATCACTTCAATTATATATTGTATCACAATGTATGTCCAAGATCCGATGATCCTATAATTGTGTTATTGTTTAATAAGGCCACAAATGATTGATTTGTTGTTTGTAATTTGTTTCCTTGGGTGTGCTTAGAGATGATCTATATATCTCTTATAATCCTAAACCCCACTAGCTATGTATCTCGACATGCGAGCTGTCCACCTCAGCAATGCACTATCATATGCAATTAAAATCCACTGTCACAAGCAATTGTAATGTCCGCGTCAACAAGACAAACATTTTGTTGCATGCCACGCAAATTACTAATCTCCAATTCCTGCAGCAATGCGCCCGGCATAGAGTACATGGTAAGGCAGTCCTTAGAGGCAAAGCAAAAGTTACTTGCTATGTTTTCTGCCACGTAGCATTGATGCTGCTTAAGCATTATTGCTATAGAAACACTGCAATTTAAGGGGTGTTTGAGTACATGGTAGGGCAGTCCTTAGGGTCAAAGCAAAAGTTACTTGCTATGTTTTCTGCCACGTAGCATTGTACGATGCTGCTTAAGCATTATTGCTATGGAAGCACTGCAATTTAAGGGGTGTTTGTTTGCCTACTAGATTATATAATCTACCTTATAGTTGAAGGGCAACATGGTGAAAGGATACCATAGACCATCAAAATGATCTGAAATAAGCTGTACACGGGTAGATTATTGGGAATTATTTTGGTTGTCCATGGTGGCTTTTTACCATGTTGCTCTTGGACTATAAGCTAGATTATATAATTCAAGTCACAAACAAACAGGCCCTTAGTCATATAATTACCAAGTCAAAAAAAAATCATAAGTTGGTTCACTAATGTTGAATTTTATAACTTGGTAATGCAAATAATATCCATCTCAAATGAGTACTGCTGTCTGGTAATGCTGAAATATAGAGGTGCACTGACGCTAATCTTTGTTGACCTGTGAGGCAGGCTGTGGATAGGGAACTACCTAGAGGACTGGATCTCAAATACAAAAGGCGAAGTTTCTTCCCATATTGGAGATCGGCTTTAGCTTTTGGGTTTCCTGTGAAGGTCTATCCTTCCTACTCATATGATGATAAGTATCATCGTCATCTGGAACCTTTCATGTTTAAAAGTGCATCGAGGGAGGAAGGATCTTCTCCAGCTCCAAATCATGACATTGACCTTTCAGCAATAACGCGGCAACCCACAAGCAATTATCAATCCAAAAGGCAATTTGGTACTGGTGCATCGATAAGCAATTATCAACCTAAGAGGCTATTTGGTACGGCTGCACTGGCTCTCTTGAAAGTCTTGAAGAATGCATGAATGGAAAGGTATGCCATGAGTTGTATAGTAATGTATAAATAACTTTTTCGTGCATATAACTGAGAAGGTATGGTGCCACCTTGAGCTTACTAAGATAGTTACAGCATAGTTGATTGTTAAAATTATATTGCATTATCTGTCTTCCTCTTGTCAACTGAACAGGCTGATGACTGCAGCTTCATTATGTTTCCATCCTCCTGTTTGCGCAGGTGCCAATGGAGTTGTGTTATCGCTGTTTTCTGCAAGTCGTTTGGCGCATGTTCATGGAAATCCAAACCGGTCTGCTTGTTTTATGCCTTTTTGGTGTGCCTGATAATTGGCTACAGCAACTTATTTGGGACTAAATCGTTTTCATTATTGTTGGGGCATCTGATAATCATATTAGAGACGCTGCTGCATAACCTTATTCTGTGTCAGGCAAACACCTTGTTATATCGCTAACGTCCATGGTGTATCTCAACCTTGGAGGTACCTGTGGTGCCAGACTCTTGAATTCTGATACCATGCTAAAAATGTTGCTGAATCGTACTATTTTCGAACTAGCAGTGTGTATCATGCCTGACTTTGACCTGAACTTTTTTTCTGGATGCATGTGATGTTTAGGCCTTGGCATATCAGATTGCTTCTCATATCCGTGGCCAAACAGTTGTTCTATCGTTGTTTTTTTTTCCTTTTCTATAAAAAAGATCTCCATGTCATTTGCACAGTTGTGAAGAAAAGCAGAGCCACCCAGCTGCTGCTGCTCATGTTGGGGCCAGAGTTGGCTCGATCGTTCATCCACTTTGGTTTTTAGGAGTAGCGTGTGACCACCACCACCAAAATCTTGGCAGCATGGTTCTCCAAAAAAACTGGGAACTGGCAAGCAGTTTGGGTTCGTTGCTTTCCTGGTCAGTAGCAATGTTGTGGACGCGTCCTTTGTATTGTCGTAAGATCCAGTTTGTTCCAACGTGTTCCAAAACGGCACATTTAAGTTATCTGTGTGTACGGTAAAACAGCAGTGGTGGATTTAGGATTTTGATTATGGGGGTACAAACCAAAGCGCTGTAGTTCGTTTGCACAGAGGCCCCCGACATGACTTCTTTAGTTTTCGATGTTTGTTGACTTGGCCACATCGACAAAAATAGACTCATGACCATAGCAAGGTCCTCACATATTTCTTAGCCCTTGGCATGCAGCTGGGCATATGTATTATGCCCCAAGCAAATACTAGGACAAGTAGTGAAGTCCGATATTAAGTTCATCCCCATGAGGGATGGGTCGAGGGCTGTTAACAGAGGCAAGCATACTTGCCCAAAAGTTGAAATTTTCATCGTCACAATAACATGTAGCTTGTATGTGGAGATCTCGGGAGACGACAATATTTTTTACGACCATCAAGCATACAGGAGAACCATGTCCCACCGGGTGTGCCATTTTGTTTCGCCAGAAAAATCACTAGGCGGGATCTCTCTGTGTTTCGCGGGTCATACTACCTAGTATTAATAAGCGCAGGCGTGTCAGTATATATCCGTATACAAATAAAGTGTAAATGTACAATAAAACACAAGGAACAAAACTTCAGGAAAACATCACTTTATTCATTCATTGGAGAATTAGAAAGTACAATTTCCTATTTTAATACATATGTGCGCCAAGTTCCATCTGACAATCAAAGGATTGTGTGGCTCCTGGGGCCTCTAGAGACCTCCAGTTAATTACATCCGAGTTGTCTCTAGATAAATCAGAGTTGTCTCCATGTACTCTCTCCGTCCCAAAATAAACGTCGTTTTGGATTTTCGTGTCGCAAGTTTGACTAGATTTGTAGAAAATACGTACAACATTTATATCTCCAAATAAATTTGTTAAAAAAACTACATTAAAAGATATTTCTGATGATACCAATTATATATCATAAATATTAATACTTTTTAATCTATATTTAGTCAAAGTTATTTCTCGGGAAGTGAGAACGACACTTATTTTTGGGACGGAGGGAGTATATGCATAAGCACAAATGAATGAAAATGGTGAAGTGCTAGAGCCTCGTCGGCCTCTAGCAAAGCTATCTGGCCTCGTGCGGATCCCATAGTGAAGTCAAGTGTTCGGCCTCGTCGGTCATGAACAAATAATTTCGGCCTCGTCGGTCGCGGAAAGAAACATCCCAGCCTCATCAGTTAGGGGAAGAAAATGACTTCATATGTTCACCGGCCTTGACGGCGCGGGGAAGTGGTGTGATAATTATGAGACTTGTGCTCATGTGATACTTAGGAGATTTCTCCTTTGTATGAATTTCTGAGATCGTTGACATGAGACTTAGTCGCCTCGCCAATTCACATGTGCAAGTATACTCGAGCGCTTTGTCTTGACTTAGAAATATTTGCAGATGTTATACTCGGGTTTCGGGCCTGTGCGAGCCCATGTCATGAATGGGTCGAGAAGTCAATATTGGGCCATCAATGAGCCAAGCAATAATATCGAGCCAGCTTGTGACTTGCATATGTAATTTGCCCACGTACAGACTGGCATGCATGCTGTAGACTTCTACTTGCTTCTCTATTTGCTTTCTTGCTGTATATTGTACATATACATGTATACACTAATTTGAACTTAGCTTAGCTTCTGGTGCTTGTACACTGGTTGCATTCCTGGGCTAAACAAGGCCCGGGTTGCTAGGGCGAAGAGGTGTTGCCGGGCTGTGCCACTCTGCCGCCACGGTGGCCGTGTTTGCTGCTCCGGCCATCACCGGAGTCACTGTTGACTGGCGCCTTGTCAACGCGGATGTAGTGTCTCGGGGCGCAGGTATCCCCCTGAGAGCATCTTCAATAGCACCCCCTACTTGACCCCTACTCCAAATTTAGGTAGTGGGGGTTAAAAAAATAACTCCAACATGCCCCCTGATAGACCCCACACATTTGTTCGCCTCCTACTTTTCTCCTTCCACCCTCTACTTCTGTTGCCCCCCTACTCCCCACCGTGCAACCTCGGTGGCTTCCCTGGTGGCGCGTCCCTCCCCAGGCGACTTCACCGGCGGCGCGGCTAGCCCCAGTGACCTACAAGCTACGAGCGCCGGCGTCCGCCCCTTCCCCGGCGGCGCGCGCCCCTCCCGGCCGACGTCCGTCCCTTCCCCGGTTGCGGTCGCCCTCCCCCGCCACCGTCGGTGACACGACCACTCCCCATCGAGGCCTGCTGTTGGCGTGGCCCCTCCCCTTCCCCTCCTGGCAACTCCCTAGCTCGGCGTGGGAGCGGCTCCCCTTCCCCCGTGGCCCCCCTCCGCGGCGGCTCCCCTGCGACCGACGACAATGTCCGAGTTCATCCATGGGCCATGAGATAGGGAGGAGGAGAGGATGACAGATCGGTCCCATGTGTCATCCTTTGAAAGAATGGATTTGAGAGGTCTATTTTAGGTAGTGTTGTTGAAGTAAACCATAAAATTTAAGTAGTATGAAAATTAGTAGCTACCTAAACAGAGAAATACGGGGTGTATTTTAGGTAGCATTGTTGGAGATGCTCCGAGTGAACGGCTAGGATTGAGTAGCTTAGATGGGGGCGGAAGCTACTTACAACATACTCCCTCCATTCCTAAATATTTGTCGTTTGCGCTTCCCAAGAAACAACTTTGATTAATTATATATTAAAATATATTAATATTTATCATATATAATTAGTATTATTAGAAAGATATTTGAATCTAGTTTTTTAATAAATTTATTCAAAGATACAAAAGTTACATATATTTTTTATAAATCGAGTCAAACTTGTGACACGTACATCAACGATGACAAATAAAAAGGGAGAGATGAAGCAGATGAAAACAGTAATACTAGTATATTCTGCTATCACACTGTTTGGTCTGAGAAAGAAAGCAGAGAGCATTTATTGTTTTCACACGAAGAAATGACCTGGGAGCGGTCTGTTGCAGCGTGCGTAGTGGACTCGAGTACTGGAGCTAGCACACATGTGGAGGAGCCCATGTGAGAACGTGTCAAGCACTCAAGCACCATGATAATGTGTATCTGTTCTTTCTTAGTCCGAATATTTAAATCACAATGTTTATTCAACCATACCTCTAATTTATAATCCGATTGCACTTTTGTGTTCCTTACAATTAAATCTACAAATCAATGCTAATATTAATTATGCTTCGATGTAGAATATAATAAAAATATGTGGCCCCACATGGATTGCTCAAGCACTCGAATATTCAAATAACTGTATATATTAAACCATATGTCCAATTTGTAATCCAATTGAACCTTTGGTTCTCTACAATTAAATCTACAAATCAAGATCAATATTGATTATGTTTTGTTGTAAAACTCTAAACACGAAAATTGTTAAGTATCTACTATATTGTATATTTTACAATTATTTTTGTAGAATCAGCTAGCCACTTAATAATATTTTTCTCTCATAGCAAATCAGCATCTGACGCTTTTACAGCTAGGCGAACAAGACGTTGTGATTCCTCGTGAGCCCCGACATGGCCCACTCCACTATCACCGACAAGGTGTCTGTGCCGTCGTGGTGGATTAGTTGGACCGGGTGGGCAGTTGAGCACATGCACTCATCAATTAGCACGGTATCCTCACACAACATTGAGCTCAAATCATCCTTGCCATAGTCCTCGTGATGGTGCTAGCAAAAAGGAAAATAAAAAATAAAAATATAGCACGATATCCAAACACTATCCTAGCTAATAGGTAGCTAGCTAATTGTTAACAAGCTAATATTAAATATGTACTGTTAGCTAGATAACTACTATCAGCTAATGGATCCAAACAGGACCAATAAAACTCAAAATCTTCCCAAGAAAAGCACCACAATTTATGCAAATTCATTTATATAGATTTGAGCTATCAATAATTAAAAACAAGAGTAACTAATTAGCGACCGAACCCCGAACCTCAAACCTCGGACCCCGAACCCCAAACCTTGAATCTCAAACCATGAACCCCGAAACTCGAACGTCAAATTTCAAACCCCGAACTTTAGACCCGAACCCTAAACTTTAAACCCGAACCCTAAACCTCAAACCTTGAACCATGAACCTCAAAACTCGAACCTCGAACCTCGAAACCTGAACATCGAACCTCAAACCTCGAACCCTGAACCTCGAACCTCAACCTCGAACCCCAAACCTCGAACCATGAAACCAGAACCTTCAACATCGAACCTCAAACCTTGAATCTCGAACCTTGAACCTCAAACCTTGAACTTGAACCCCGAACCTCGAACCTCGAACCCCGAACCTTGAACCCTGAACCCAAACCCTAAACCTCGAACCCCGAACCTCGTAGCTCAAACCTCACAACCCGAACCATAAACCCTAAACCCCGGAGCTAAACCCTAATAAACCTAAATTCCCTACACATTAAATTCCCTAATAACCCTAAGAACCCTAAATTCCCTAAACCATAAACCCTAATTATCCTAAATTCTCTACACCCTAAATTCCCTAATAAGCCTAAATTCCCTGAACCCCTAAAATCCCTAAACACTAAAAAACCTAAATTCCATGTAGTCCCTAAACCCTAAATTCTCTAAACCCTAATAACCCTAAATTCCCTAAAAACCCTAATAATCCTAAATTCCCTATATTTCCTAAACCATAAACCCTAATAGCCCTAAATTCTCTACACATTAAATTTCCTAAAATACCTAATAACTCTAAATTCTCTATAATCCCTAATAACACTAAATTCCCTAAACCCTAAATTCCCTAAACCCTAATAACCCTAAATTCCCTATCCCTAAACCCTAATAACCCTAAATTCCTTACACCCTAAAATCCCCAATAACCCTAAAAACCATAAATTCCCTAAACCCTAGACCCTAATAACCCTAAATTCTCACATACTAGTACCGCAACCCCCTAATAACCCTAAATTCTCACGTACTAGTACTGCAACCCATGTGCAATTACTATAACTCAACGTGGTCCAACAACACGTTCTAGGCCAACCTTCCGAAGCTCTCCTTCGACCTGCCAGGAAACACGAAGGCATTGGACTTCGCGTCACAGGCGTCCGCCAACACCGTGTACATGGCATATAGGCTCGTGCTCTGTCACGAGGACTTCCTTAGCGACCAGTGCATTTGGTGCCTCGCGTTGCCTCGAGCTGGTCACCATCTGCATCGGATCCAGAGACACGACGGTGTACTACGGTCAGTGCCTGTTACGGTTCTCCGAGCGTGACTTTCTCTCTAGCTATGACAACTCCACAGACCTGGTGATCGTATGGAACCTGAGCAGCGTGAGCAGCAGGAACGTCGACGTGTTCGTTAGCCTGCTCGGGTGATTTTTTTTTATGGCGTGCAATGGGATCGGTTTAGGCATGGTACACATTACATGATGTAGGATCTCTGATGACGAAGGGCTCATATTACAAGGTGTCCATATCGAACTGTTATTAATGAGGGAGAGTAAAATCTTGGACGATTGAAGGCGCATATGACATGGTGTCTAGATCAAATGGTTATTAAACAGGGATAGCCCCTCACGAAAAACTCGTTCGGTTGAAAAATTATGAATGATAAGCATATATTGATCCCGAAAAAGTAAAACATACAAGCACTCTGACAGGCAAAAGAATGAAAAATTATGAATGATAAGCATATATTGATTTTGGTAATTAATTTCTCATAATATATATTGCCATTTGCTAAAGAATCAGTATCATCATACATGCAATCTGAATGCAAGTCTATTAATACAAGTTTCGTGTTCTAAACATGTACATAGTTCGAGTAAACTGTAGGGCAAAGGGGGCGTTCGGCTGTGCTGATAAGCCGGCTGAAATACTGTTCCGGCTGATTTTTTGTGAGAGAAAAACACTGTTCCGGCTGAAAAAATAAGCTGAAAAAGACGGATTATAAGCCAGATGAACAGGACCAAAATATATGATTATCATTCTACGATAGAAGTAGTAATATAAGTTTATCATATCTAATTATATATTGATTTTAGAGTATATCCAAATATATGCATATTGTGTTAGAAAATGAATAAAGAGAAAAAAAACTTGTAAAGGTAAGTAATTTTTATTAGTTGTAGATATTAAACATGAACTTCTATTGTTTATTTATATCTCAAGATTGTAGCCCAAAGAGGTCCTAAGGTCTGTGAGTGACAAGGAGTGAAACCAAAGCACTAGATTCATTCATTGCTTATTATTATTATTATTATTATTATTATTATTATTATTATTATTATTATTATTATTATTATATAACGAAACTCAGAGAGGCAGAGCTGGACTGAAGTCCTCATCAGATGCATGTCAGCGTCCGTTTATCATGCATGAGCCCATATTTATTATTACTGACTCATGAAGAAACAAGAGGCTGTTTATCATGCATGAGCCCATACAACTGTAGCACTACTGTACTATTTTCATTGTTATTTAGTAATTATTATCCGATCATGGCCTAATTACGCTTAAAAGATTCGTCTCGTGATTTACAACTAAACTGTGTAATTAGTTTTATTTTTTATCTATATTTAATGCTTCATGCATGTATCCAAAGATTCGATGTGACAGAAATCTGAAATATTTTGCAAAATATTTTGGCAACTAAACAAGGGCAAGCCGAAAGACACCGTATTTGCCACAGCCGTGATCATCATGCCAAGGATTTGCATGTTCGCTGCTGCCGTAGATGCTGAAAGTGTGCACATTCGCCGTGAAAGCATCTAGCCGCACTCGTGGGTTTCGATGATTGATGATAACCTATAACTAACATGTGTTTTACAGAAACAAGTTTGAGTTGGATCATGGTAATGGTGATTGTTTGGGCAATATGGTTTTCATGTCTCTATCGATGGAAATCGTTTCGGTTTTCAAAGGATTGGCGACAAGGTTAAGGACGGACTAGTTCTAAATGTCGTTTGGTGATGGAGAGGCACTTAGAGTAGTTTAGGACTTTATTTTTTCCTTTGGCCGTACTATAAAGAGGGGCATGAGCGGGTAGCTTGATCTAGGTAAGACTAATAGTTTAGGTGTGGTGCACACTTATTAAACTTAGCACTAGGTAGCTCACGTGAAGTCTAAAGATCATTTGGAAGAAACTTGGTTCAAGTTGCATCACGATCTAGAATGGTTTAGGCCATATTTCATTAACCGGACGCTGTGCTCGGTTTGACCGGATGCGTCCGGTTAGTGCAGTGGATAGCACAAGAAAGTGACGCGCGACCGAACGCTAGGGTTTGCCTGACCGGACGCGCAGTTTGCAAGGTCTAATGTCAGAGGGCTCTGGAGCAGTGACCGGACGCAACTGTGTTTGACCGAACGCTGCTTTAGGCGAGTCTGGTCAAGTACAGAATCTACGTAGAGAGGTATTTCAGAGATTGGACACATCCGGTCAACACAAATCGGACTCTACGGGAGTCCGGTCAGTCTGCGCAGTTTGAATTGAATTTGACTGTTGGCCACTGACCGGACGCGTCCGGTCGTAGCGACTAGCGCGTCCGGTCAACACGAAAAATGCTGAGTTGGCACATAACGATTGAAATTGTGTGAGGGGCGTATAAATACTTCCCCTACTCGTCCATTTGGGATCTCTTACTCATTTGTTCAGCTGAGAAACACCATTGAAGTGCAAGAGCCTAGTGAGGAGATTGTGATTTGAGAATACAAGATTAAGGACCTCATTAGTGCATAAGGAGTAGCAAGTGTGCATCCACCCATCTCACATGGTCAAGTGAGAGTTCTTGCTTCTTACTCTTAGTGATCTCTATCACCTAGACGGCTCGGTGGTGATGGGAGACTTGGTGATCATCCGGCGGAGCTTGTAGATGACCTAACTCGTCTTGTGAGTGGTTTTGGACGATTCACCGTGACAGAGTGTCGAAGAATCAGCTCGTAAAGAGCACTTGATACTTGCGCGGATCAAGGGGGAGCTACACCCTTGCGCAGGTGCTCCAACGAGGACTAGTGGAGAGTGACGACTTTCCGATACCTCGGAAAAATATCGCTGTGTTTCTTGCCCTTTACTTTCAAGCATTTCAATTCTTGCAACTCTACATTCCTAGAATTGTCATGTTAGAATAGGAATTGAAACCTAACGTATAAAACATTTTACCGATAGAATTACTAGGAACACACTTAGACGTCGAGAGGTGAACATAGGCCAGTAGAATTTAATTCTTACCTTAAATTTTAGAAAAGGCTAATTCACCTACTCTTGGGCACGATCCTTTCACGTCGGGCTGCCATTTCTGCCGGACTGCCGCGCGTCATCATGGATGTGTGTCAGGACTCTGCCATATGGGACCAGGAACAAGCTGGCATTGGCCTTGGTCTACAAGAGGCAGCGGTGGAAGCCAAGGGAGCCATCGAACAAAATATCAGAATCGTCTACTTTACCTTTATTGTTCATCTTCTTCATCCTCCTCTATTGTTCATCTCCCCCAAATCCTCCCTCTCTTGTACCCGGATCTTCTAGAACCCTCTAGCGTCTTTCTCCTAGCTCCGATTCCCCTGCTTTGCTGCTTTCCCCAGATTCTATCTCTATTGTATCGAATATTACTACTGGTGTTGATTGATCGGAGTTGAAGTGATCCCTGTTCTATCATTTAGAAGGTGTGTGCTGCTAACAATTCGTATCAGAGCCGGTCGATTCTCGGCATCGCCATGAGTCCGCTCGACGCCAAGCTCATTCTCGACGCTCTGGACAAGCTGTTCGATGACTTCGACACTCGGTGGGAGCGCCGCTTCTCCGACACCCAGGCCGCGCCCGAGACCTCTCGGGTCGTTTCCGCTTCGACCCAGGCTGCGGACGTTGGAACTGCCGTCGTTGCCGATGACTGGGGCGGTCTGTTCGGTGGAGACGACGACTCCATCGCCACGGATACAGACACACCAGTGGTGGCTGACAACTCGGGAGGTCTCTTCGAAGGGTACAACGTCTCCATCGCCTCCGTGCAGATCCGCAACGAGCTCGGCTTCACCTCCAACATCACCATCGCGCTGCCCGATGTCGTCCACGAGCCCGCTCCTGCTCCTGATGCCATCTCCTCCAACCTCGACGTCGTCTTCGACTCCGAGTTCTCCAGCGGTGATAGCGAGGCTGTCTCCACCGACGAGCCCGGTCCCGAACCCACAGCGGCCCGCGCCGAGGCCGATGGCCCCACCTGGTTGATGCCGTGCCTCCGCGAACCCATCACCAGCTCCGCGTGCGTCTTCCCTGGGGATCCAGACCCTTGCGGTAGCGTCATGTCTGAGACAGAGGAGACCTGCCGGTCCCAGCACTAGGGATGAAAACGGTACGGATATTTTCCGACCGTATTCGAGACCGAATCCGTTTAGAGGGGTTTTAATCCGTCCGTATCCGAGTCCGGATATTTAACATCCGATACCGTATTCGTATCCGAATATTTAAATCATATATTTATGATGTCGATATCCAATCATATCCTATCCGGCATTTTTTATACTATCCGTATTCGAATCCGAATCCGGACATAAATATGAAAACAAATACGATATCAGTGATATCCGTCCGTATCCGATCCGTTTTCATCCCTACCCAGCACACCCTCGACCGCCTGAGCCTTCTTCCCGACACGCTCCTCCGCAACATCGTCTCCCACCTTCCGATCAAGGATGCTGGGCGCACGGCAGTGCTTTCCCGTCGCTGGAGGCCTCTCCGTGTCGCCCCGTCTGTCTCGCTGGTTTGCTTCGACCCCGTCCTCCAGATGCGATTCCCTGTGTTCCTCGACATCAACGACGTTTGCGAGGACGCCGCTGCGGACGAGCTCGTCAGCCACACAACCCAGGGGGGAAATCTCGCTGTCGAGTCCCGGCGCCACGGTCGCGGCGCATGTCACCGAAGGCGGCCGCCACGGCTCGTGGACGACGGTCGCCGTCCTTGGCCTCGAGCTCGTGCGATGCTGCCGCAACCTGGTGCGGTACACCATCGAGTCCGCGCACCTCCTCGCCGACATCGCGAGTATGCTCGCGAAACTCTTGGCGTCGTCCGCGGCCGCACCCTCATCGCCAGCTGCGGCGGCTCTGCTCGCGGAACTCTTGGCGTCGTCTGCGGCTGCACCTTCATCGCAAGCTGCGGCGGCTCTCGCGCCAACTGCGCAGCCACGGACGACTCCGTGTTCGTGACTGCGCGCGCCTCCAACCTCACGGGCGAGGAGAATGTGCTTGTGGCGACTTCCCCAGCAGAGTACAAGCGCCAGATTCAGGAGCTCGGGAAGCTGTCTTCGACGTCGCCCGGGGCTGCCGCGGCAGAGGATGAGGCGGACTCACGGGCGAAGCTTCTGAAGGGGGCGTACAAGTACAGGTTTGTGTCCAGCTTTAAGTCCTTCTCCATGCCCGAGGCAATGTCGGAGGCCACCGTCCGCCGCATCTCGGAGCTCAAGGTGGAGCCGAAGCGGAGGTTGCTCTTCCACCTCCGCCCCGACGAGTACGTGTTCTCCGCCATCCCGTTCGGCTGCCACGTCGGCTCCTATGGGCTGGAGTTCATGCTGGCTGTTGAGACGACGCAGGTCGCACGTCAGGAGGCTGCGTGCTGCGGGTTCCTCGTACCCGCCGAGTCAGAGCAGCTCCTCGTGGCCAAATCCACCGCTGCGGGGAAGTCCGAGCTGCACGCCACCGTCATCCTCGCGCGCGCCCCTGGAAATGCTCCGCTTCGGCCCCATCGAGTGCGTCCTCCCGCGCCGTCCCGCTCGGTGGCTACGACAGCTCCCTCGACGACGATCCAGAGTTTGGCGTCACCCTACTTCGACGCACCGCTCATCCGAGCCGCCGGTCGCGTTGGCAAGGCACCCATAGCGGCTGCCGCACTGCGCGCCGATGCGTTAGGCGCAGCAGGTGGTGGGCGGTTGGCTTGGGTGGTGACGGTGAGGTCAGCGCAGGCCACATGTTCGACAGTTCGTCTGGTCGGCGACCTCAACTTCGCCGACATCCCCGTCGCCGCGTTCTAGGAGGACGTGGTGCGCCACTGGGGCAATGACAACCACGGGCTGGCTCTGATGCCCTGCACATACTTCCTCCGCCTCGCCCAGGGCGGCAAGCTCTCCAACGGCAGACTCGGCAAGTTTGGCGTCATCACGCGCAAGGCGCTCAAGGCAGTGCGGGGAACGCGACTCCCCGACGCGACGTTCGACTACCTGGAGCTGGAGGGCTTCGCGTTCGCGAACAACGGCGACTCCGACAAAGATGTTTGTGAACAGCGACGTGTCCCAGCTGCTGTTGTGAGCGTGTTTGCCTTCGAAATCCTGCTGCCGGTGCTCGTCTCGGGTCAGCTCATGCCCGAGCTCGGCACGGCCTCCGGCGTTCTGCTCAGTCAGGAGGATGTCCTAGTGCGCGAGCACGACATGGCGGACGTGCACGAGCTCGACCCCGACGTGCTCGTCTCCGTCGACACTTCCATGGAGATGAGTCACTTCGCCATCGCGTTCGCACTGGACGTGCTTGTCTATGACGTTGCTATCGTCGAACTACTTCGTGCGCACTTCGTCAAGTCAAGCCGACAGCTGTACACATGCAAGGCCCAGTTCAGCACGGGAGAGGAGTTGATCAGCCTCACCATGCACCGCTACTTGTTCCGCATTGTTGGCTTCTACATCACCTCTAGAAAGCTCCGCATCGACTCTACAAGCCAAGCGGCAGCGTGGTGGCAGGGCTGCCTTTCCACCAGCGCGGGATCAAGCTCGGCAAGGCCTCTGGCACTATGCACAGCAAGGAAAGCGTCATGCTGGAGCTCCCGACGGAGTGGAGGATGGACGCTGCAGGCTGGCATTGGCGAGCTGGACATGGACGCATCTTTGTCAACCTGTTGCACAAGCATGCCATGGCAGTCGATGCAAGGTCACCAAAGATGAGTGCTGCGGCTTGAGGGCAAGCCGCATTTGGGGTGGAAAATGTCAGGACTCTGCCATATGGGACCAGGAACAGGCTGGCATTGGCCTCGGTCTACAAGAGGCAGCGGTGGAAGCCCAAGGGAGCCATCGAACAAAATATCAGAATTGTCTACTTTACCTTTACTGTTCATCTTCTTCATCCTCCTCTGCTGTTCATCTCCCCCAAATCCTCCCTCTCTTGTACCCGGATCTTCTAGAACTCTCTAGCGTCTTCCTCCTAGCTCCGATTCCCCTGCTTTGCTGCCTTCCCCCGATTCTATCTCTATTTTATCGGATATTACTACCGGTGTTGATTGATCGGAGTTGAAGTGATCCGCGTTCTATCATTTAGAAGGTGTGTGCCACTACAGAGGGAGTAGTTTCTTATAGTGGGGAAAAATGAGAGTCGAGAGAAAAGGGAGGACCGGCGATCCTGCGGCGACACAGGGCAGCGCACCCTCGTCGACGTCAACCAGGATACCAGACTCGCCTGTTCAGGAGTTCGGTTCACCTCCGCGGTCACGTACCCCTCTCCTGCGTCAGGGCCCGGGAGTTAGCCACCCAGCGTCGGGAGGACGGCGTGGCGCATGGAGAAGCTTCCAGGTGTCGAAATCGCGGCTATGGCGGGCTGTGGAGCTGGTTGTAGAACTCGAATCCTGCAACCCGTCGGAGGACGAAGAGGATATAGAAGACTTCTGGGGACAACTCTGGTTTATCCTCAAATCGAAGCCTTCCCTGCCTCGTTCTAGGGTTAGGGCGAAGAGTGGGGAGAGCCTGGTCTGGATCAGGCAGGATCTATGGCGCGCCAAGGCCTTCTCCCCCGCTGATTGCTATCTAGTTGGAGAGAGCGACACCTGGGTTCAATCGCCCCAGCAGTTGAAGTTTGCTGAGCTGTTCTGGGGAGAGGAGAAGAAGCGAAGCTTAGCTCAGGTCATCAAGGAGGCGATGGCGGGTCACGGTAGAGGAAGAGGACCAAGGCCGCGCAGCCCTGAGGATGACTGGGAGAGGTGGGGTGGAGGGGGTTGGAACCAGTATCAGTTCTCGCCGCTGCCGCCGCTGCCGTAGTTCTTCAATCAACCTCAAGCGCCACCGTTCGGCTTCTACCCTCATCATCCCCCGCCCGCGCCACACCCTCTCTAGTCGGGCGTCAACAGGCCTGAGGGTCCGAGGCCCAGAGGGGGCGGGTTCCAGGGGAGAGGAAGGGGGCGATAGCAGCAGCCTCCCAGGCAGCCCCAGAACCAGGCTTTGAAACAACCGCAACAACATAAGGAACCAGCTCGAGAGGAAATTCAGACAGTGGATGAAGAACACCAACCAGCAACAGTTGAGAGTATGGATGAATCGGTGAAGGAGGGTAACCTGAATGTTGTCTGCTTTAACTGTGGACAGGTAGGACATTTTAGCTCAGCCTGCAGGAGACCCAGGGTCTGCTTTATCTGTAGAAGCTCTGAGCATGTGGTTGATGTCTGCCCTGTGTGGAAGAAACCAAATCAGCCAGCCCAATATTTTGGCAGTGCAAACAAAGGATTGGGGTTTCTCTACATTGATGTTGAGGAAAGTGAAGAAAGATTCCAGCATTGGATGGGCTTGGATAATTTTGGACTGATCACAATATAAGAAGGTGATATTGATGAAGGTGTTCTGGAGAATCTGAGAGAGCTCTTTGATAAGGACTGGGCCTGGCAATTGAAGAAAGCTGATGAGTACAAATACATTGTGAGGTTCCCTCCAGACAGGAAAGTAGAGAAGTTGGTGATAGGAAAAGCTTCTGTGTTTGATCTCAATAGACCAGGAGTTGTTGGGTCTCTTAGTGTGTGGAATGGGGAGATTGAGCCTGTGGGTACTCTAGCTGATGTTTGGGTACAGAAGGCATTCCTCCTAAGTGGGTCGACTGGAAAACGCTTTGGGAAGTCTCTTCAAGCATTGGCAGGATGGTGGAGGTAAACTGGCAATTACTGTTCAACAGCTTCTTCAGTTCAGTTAGAGTCAAGATACAATGTAAAGATCCAACAAAGATCCCTGTAGAAAGGTTGCTAGTCTTCAGAAATAAGATCCACTTGGTGATGTTTACCCCAGAAGGCTATGTACAGAATGGAATCCCCTCAGAAAATGGGTCTGACAAAGGTGGTGGAGGAGAGAAAAAAGATGAAGATCCTCGCATAGATGATGACTTATCTGACACAGGACATGGTGAAGATGAAGGTGATAAAAGCAACGATCAGAATAATAAGGATCAGAACAATAGTCAGGGGCAGTTGTCTACAAATGAGCAGGGGAGCAAAAATACACCGGGTGGATCCAAGAATGTTAAACGACTGCTGCAATTTGACCTGGATGAGATGGGTGATCAGATACAGACGATGGAATGTGCCAATCTCTTAGGGGCTATGGAGTTAGATGAGGAGGAAGCTGTAGCGGAAGAAATTGATCTGCCTGTGGAATCTATGGTTCAAGATGATGAGGAATCTTCTCAACTACCTGAAGAATGGGTGTTTGATCTTACAGAGCAACGGAAAGAATTTCAGGTGGGATTATCTGAGTCGGGCCTTAATCCATTAGTCGGAGATGGTAGAGGAAAGGCTACACCGTTGGTTCACAAGGACACGGAAGGTGGCCGTGAGGAACCCATATATAATATATCGTCTGATGAGGACAGTAACAAGGAAACTCAGCTGAAGAAGTTACAGAAAGGGAAGAAAGGTGGGAAGAAACAACAGTGGGGTCCTATCATGCCAGTTAGAAGAAGCTCGAGGAACATGGATAATGGGAGGACAATGCTGGAGAAAGCCCAGGAAACCAAAAGGAAGTGGAATCTTGATGACAATTCAGGTAATTCATCTAAAATCTCTAAACCTCTTTTGATTTCGGTTGCTAAGGATATTGGCCTAGATATAGGGGATGGAGATCCCAAACTGTTAGATGGCATGGTTCAGCTTGACTGTGGTAGGATTGCTAACAGCAAGCACATTTGTAAGCATCCTAGTTGTTGTAAAGAATTGCCTCCTGGAAAAGAGCCAATTCTTGATGTCCCATCTAGTAGTACTAATGTCCAAAGTAATAATTCTGCTGAGCAGAATGGAAATTCTGAACCTGCAGTAGATGAATCAGAACTAGGCTGGTCCATGGTAGGCCCTAAGAAAAAAGGTAGAAAAAATAACAAATGATAGGGCTGCTTTGGAATATCAGAGGTTTGGGTAAAATTGACAGAGTACCGGCTCTTAGAGGTAGAATTAGGGATCACCATGTAGATTTTGTAGGTATCATGGAAACTAAGAAAAATAGCCTTACTGATGGGTTGTTAAGATCCCTAACTTGGAATGTTACATTTAATTGGTTTAATTTGGAAGCCAAAGGCTCAGCGGGAGGAATCCTGGTGGGATCGAATTCAGATCTTTTTAATATGATGGTAGGAGATGTCTTAACTTTCTCTGTTAGCACCTTGCTAACCTGTAAGAGAACTGGCTTCTCTTGGAAGTTTATTGTAGTCTATGGTCCTGCCTATGATGAACAGAGACAAGATTTTTTGGATGAGTTAGATTCTGTCATGTCTAGCTGGCAAGGCCCTCTCCTCATTGGAGGTGATTTCAATTTGGTTAGGTTCCTAAGTGATAAGAGTAATAGCTGTATTGATCATAGGTGGGCAGATGGGTTTAATAACTGGATAGATAAGTGGGGACTGTTAGAGCTGAATGCTATCAACAGGAAGTTTACTTGGACTAACAATCAAGATCCCCTGATTTTTTTGAAAATTGATAGGATCTTTGTCTCCACGGAGTGGGAATCTGCCTTTCCTTTAGCTAGTGTTAAAGCTTTAGAGAGATTACCTAGTGATCATAATCCCCTGCTGCTCAATTCCGGTGATAACGTGAGTTTCGGTAAGAAGAGATTCTGCTTTGAAAAATGGTGGCTAGAAAAAGATTCTTTTAGGGCTATAGTAGATAAAGCCTGTAACACCCCTTGCCCTCAGGCTAAGAGCATTGATAGGTGGCAGTTTAAGGTTCAGAATTTGAGAAAAATGGTTAGGGGGTGGGCTGCGAATGAAGTAGCAGCAATGAATAAAACTAAAGCTGCTTTGATGGAGAAGTTCAGTAAACTAGATAGCTTAGCGGAAACAAGAGAGTTAAATGTAGAAGAAACATATGAGCTGAGAGCAGTAGAAAAAGAGTTAGAACACATTTGGGCTTTAGAAGAAATCAAGGCGAGACAGAGGTCCAGGGATAGGGATCTCCTGGAAGGTGATAGAAACACTGCTTACTTTCAGGCTATAGCAAATTATAGAAGTAGGAAAAAGAGAGTTGAATGTCTAGAGAGTCCTAATGGTCTTGTCTTTGACCAGAAAGGTATGATGGGTATAGCTGTGGACTTCTACAAAAACCTTTTTGCTAAAGAACCCGAGGTGCCGGTGAAGCTAGGTTTGTCCTTCTGGGATGAGAAGGACAAAGTGTTCGCTGAAGAAAATAGTGCTTTACTAGCGCCATTTTCGGAAGAAGAAATTAAAAACGCGGTGTTTAGTTGCTATCCTGAGGGGGCTCCAGGACCTGATGGGCTCCCCTTCTTATTTTTTCAGAAATTCTGGGATCTAATTAAGAAGGACCTGGTAGATATGTTTGTTGATTTTCATGAAGAAAATTTGGATCTATATAGACTTAATTGTGCTTTAGTCACCCTGATTCCTAAAGTAGGAGATGCCACTAATATGAAACAGTTCAGGCCAATTAGTTTACTCAATTGTAGTTTCAAGATTTTCTCCAAAATTTTAACCCTTAGGTTGTCAGCTGTAGTTCAAAGAATTGTTGCCCCCACGCAGTCTGCTTTCATCAAAGGTAGATACATCCTAGAAAGTGTTGTAGTGGCTCATGAAATTGTGCATAGTATCAATAAGTCTGGAGAAAAAGGTGTGGTTCTTAAACTTGATTATGAGAAAGCATACGATCGAGTTAGTTGGAACTTCCTTTTTGATATGCTGGAATCTAGGAATTTTGATGCTAAACTGATTAATTGGATTAGACAAATAGTTGTGGGGGGTTCTATTGGTATTATGCTCAATGGTGAAGATAGTTCTTATTTTAAGGCTGGGAAAGGTCTCAGGCAAGGAGATCCTCTTTCCCCTTTCCTTTTTAATCTAGTTGGAGATGGGCTGACTAAAATGTTAAATAGAGCCAACAGTAAAGGTTTGACAAAAGGGCTTCTGGATAATTTTAGACCTGGGGGTATTATTTCCCTGCAATATGCGGACGACACCATTTTATTCTCTAAGGCTGAGGAATCAACCTTAAGGAATTTAAAATGTGTGCTGATGTGGTATGAGCAGATCTCTGATATGAGAATTAACTTTCACAAAAGTGAGTTGGCGCCTCTTAATCTAGAAATAGATGAAGCACATAGGTTGGCCCATGTTTTCTCTTGCCCCCTAGGTTCTTTTCCTATCAATTACCTAGGGGTTCCTTTGCATTATGACAATTTAAGTAGGGATGACATTCAGCCCTTAGTAGATAAGATGTTGAAAAGGTGGCTGGATGGAGAGGTAGATTGTTATCTTTGGCTGCTAGGGCCATGCTTCTGAAAACTTGTCTTGCAAGTATTCCTGTCTACCTGTTGTCTTTTATTAAATTTCCCAAATGGGCCATTAAGTTGATGAATACTCACATGGGTAACTATCTCTGGAATGATTCTGTAGAAAATCACAAGTATCACTTAGCTAATTGGGAATTAGTGTCTATGAGTAAAGAGCAAGGAGGTTTAGGCTTACCAAGTCTTAGAGATCTCAATATTAGTTTATTAGCTTCTTGGCTAAAGCGGTACAACAAGGACAAAGAAAAGCTTTGGAAAGAGCTCATAGACTTTAAATATGCTACTGCTAAGCCGAATATTTTTCTTTTCGATACTATAGATGCTTCTAGCTTTTTTAAGGGCTTTATGTGGGCTGCTCAAGTAGTAAGAATGGGGTATAAGTGGAAAGTAGGGAATGGCATGAAAATTAGATTGTGGGAAGATAACTGGTTGGGCTCCTCGAGCCTAGCCATTCAGTTTTGGCCTTTGTATAGGATTGTTAATGAGAAAGGAAAAACTCTAGCTGAGCTTTGGGATGGAGTTAATCTAAAGTGCACGTTTAGAAGGACTGTCTCAGAAGAGCTTTATCAGTCCTGGCTGGACATTATTGAGTTAGTCTCTACTGTTTAGTTTACTAATGAAGAAGATGAAATGATCTGGCAATTTAATTCTTATGGTATTTACTCTTCTCAATCGCTCTATAAGATCATCAACTTTAGAGGTATTAAGCCAGTGCATGTTTATGCTATTTGGAGTATCAAGGTTCCTCCGAGAGTTCACTTCTTTCTCTGGTTAGTCATTAAGAATAGAGCTTTAACAAGAGACAACTTAGCGAAAAGGAGAAAGGTAGAGGATGAGTGCTGTCTTTTTTGCTCAGAGAAAGAAACCATTCACCATGTTTTCTTTGAATGTGTGGTTGCTAAACAATGTTGGAATATAATGTCTGATATACTTGGTAGTAGAGTAGGCGATAATATGTGTGATGTTGGTAAATTCTGGTTAAGCAATAAGAAACATGTGCTGGTTAATATAGTTTCTTCAGCTGTCATTTGGTCTATCTGGAAACTAAGGAATGATTTATGTTTTTAGAGGCTTGGTTGGAGGAGCATGGAAATGCTCTTTTTCAGGGTGGCTGGGCTACTTTCGAATTGGAAAATCCTTTTTTTTTTTTTTTTTGCGACGAAAGAAGAATTATATTATATGATAGCTGGGTACATCAACACATTACAAGCACTCTGGATTACAAAATAGTACCCACGCTGTGAAAAGCACAACTCAAAACCTAACCTGTTAAAAGCTTTGCAGTATGGATGACCGCACAGGCAAACACTCGGCAAATGGCCTGAGAACAAATGCCCAACGAACAACGGCCAACATTCCTGTAGGCGGAATTGAGGAACTTCTTCTTTCTGGTGTCTTCCTTCTTCTTCTTTCTGCCACCGAAGAGTGAGGAAGACTGATCTGAAAATTATTCTCCCTAGTCCTTCATCGTGGCCAGATCTAACCACAACAAAACGGAGAAAAGACCGGAGAAAATTATTCCATGACGGCGACATCATCTCCGCCTTGATGCCGTCGTCCGGAAACCAAAGTCTCCATGTCGTCATGTCGATGAAGATGCTGACGCCGATGTCGTCGCCCTCATCTTCAACGGAGCCGCCATGGAGAAGACGATTCCACCCTTCTCCTTCACCGTCGACAGAGATGAGGAGAAGGAGGAGATAAAACTCCAGTACCAAGTAATTTGGCATGGAGAGACGCTAACCCTAATGACTCGATTTACTGAGAAAAACTTATTAAAAACAATGGATCCCCACTCCCTTCAGCCCCCGGCGAGATGCCGGAGGAGAAGGGAGGGGGACCAGCGGTGGTGGACGACGGGGGCGGCTGCTGCTACGGCGGCGGCGGCGCTAGGGCGCTAGGGCGAGACGCTGACTCGTGGCACCAGGCCTGGAACTGGACTGGAAGGGGAGGGAGGGACTCGAATTGGAAAATCCTGTGCCCACCCGACAAGAGAGACTTGCTGGAGGAGTACATCAGCAAAATCAAGGTGGAGGCTGGCAGGATTCTTTGGCTGCCGTACAAGTGACTGATCACCAACTGAAGGTTCACAGAGGTGATACTGGAGTGAAGGCCTGGGGTGATCCTGGAGTGATGGCCTGGGGAGATCGAAGCTGGGAGGACCTGAAGCTTGACAGGGGCGTTCCCTGGTGGAGGGCGCTGAATGCTTCGCTGGATCAGGCTTGAGGCCTCATGTGGTTTCGCCAGCTGTTTAGCTCCCTAGTTGTTCGTGTCTGCTTAGCCTGATGTTTTCGACAGCTTCTAGCTTTCTGGTAGTTTGTGTTTTGGTCTTGGGTTATGATCTGTCCAGGTGGACAAACCTTGGTGATCTTAAAACTCCTGTGCTGTAATGACTTATGGTCTTTTGGTTAATGAAAGGCCGGGACTATCGCCCTCGAATTCTAAAAAAAAAAAGGTGTGTGCCACTAACAATGTGTCGTGTTGCCAAGCCACCGCACGCATGCCTTCGTCGTCCGGCTGTCGTGCGTGCTGCAGAGCCGCCGCACGTACGCCCAAGCAGTGTCACCGTCATTAGCACAGGACATGGCTGATCTCTAGGCATACGGTTGCCGCCGTTGAGATGGCTGTCGGCGCCGTCATCGTTGTTCTGGCGTCATCGGGCTCACCGGCTAGCCGTGAATGCATATGGATCTACGCCACAGCCATGCACAGATATAAGGCAAGATAATCAAAACATATAAAGAATCTCACCTTCGAAATGACCGGCCATGACGTCGCTGGTGACGGATGGCGACGGTGTGTGCGCCTGTGCGGGGTTCTGGGGATGTTCGGCTTGCCGGAGATGATGACGTGCTCGCCGGAGTCCATGAACTGCTTGACGATGAGGCTGACAGCGAGGGGGGTCGACGACGTCGCCGCCTTGCTTGCCGACGATGCGTGCGTGCAGCCTGGCAGTGTGGGATGGAACAGAGCGGCGGCGTGCTGGTGCTTGCGCGTGTATGCTGTGCGCAGCCTGGCGGCGGTGGTGTGGAGATGGAACTGTGTGTGCGACTAGCTAGTAGGGGGCGGCATCTTGAAGGTAGAGTCCGTCCATCGGTCCATGAGAGGGAGGAGGTGCTTCCCTTTTATAGACAGGAGCTAGGGTAGCAGGCTGAGGCGGTGGCAAGGAGCGCGGCGCCGCTGGTCAGTTGGGAAGGAGACTCGCCCGGCCGTATCGTCCGGCATGCGTTCCTGCTCCGCGCGCGACCGACGTTTATTTGAAATTTGAACAGGAGTTATCTGCTTGGCGAGCCTATCTCATGAAACATTCAAACGATTACACAATGTCACTGATCAGTGGCTCAACTTGGAGATCACCGTGGCGTACATGCACATAGACTATCGAGGAGAGAGTATTTGTTTGAATTTATCAGCACCGCCTATTTTGAAAATTGGGGCCGTGCTCTCAGGGAGGGGCTTCTACAAGCACCGGATATTCTGCCGCCTTTGCATGGTGCATGTTGGGCATTGGGCAAGTCATGATATGTGCCGCAACAATCTTTTGTATTTGTACACGTATTTATACGCACACATATGCACAGCCAGTCAAACAAGTCACGTGCATGCATCTTCTTGTAGGGATTAATTGGCTTGTGCATTCAGCCATTTCAGCCATGAAACGTGCACATACTCTGTAGTATGTATCTATACCTAATATTTAATTGTGAAAATTTCTACGCTCCTTTTTTGTTTCCACCTCTAATTTATGTCTGCCCGCACAAAATAAATTGTATTCGGACTGGGACTCAACACAGCCCGCCGTTAGTCTCCTGGAGTCCTTGTCGCCTTTGCCCACCCGACGCACGCATCGCACAAGTTCTGATTTTGTTTCTTTTGTCCACCCAGTCCGCTTCGTCCTGTACACCGAAAGCCTCCTCTGATCTGATTGATGACTCCTATACAAAATCCAATGGAACAAGAGCAAACTTCTATCTACACTTGTCGTTCCTTCCCAGGTATATAGTACGCACCCATATCTCCTGATCTCCTTTCCAAAATTGAATGCAGCCCGCACTCGACACGACCTGGAACTCAGCAACAAACCAAACCAAATCCAGATTTCAGTTTTAGTTCAAAATAAACTCACATACCAAATTGTTGAAAATCACATAGCAATACCAAATAGAGGCCATCAAGAAAGTCGAGGACAAAATCGACATGGAGCGGTATGATCTGGGCCTCGAGCACAAAATCAACATGGATCGGTATGATCTGGGCCTCAACACCGGCAGCGCGCGGCAAGGGCAGCAGCCGGCTGCACGTGACCATGATGACAGGTTAACCTCGAGAGCGCAGCGGTCTTGAACCTCTGCGAGATGTGTGCTTCATGGTGTGGGCTTACCGACCTGATCGGAGAAGGGGTCGCGCGGAAACCATAGTCTGGAGAACTCAGTGTCGCGTGGTGACGGTCTACGGGCACTCATTGAGCTAGCTGGAATAGCATACGTCCATGTGAACGCACCTTTGACTTGTACACACCCGCCCCGCCCCTGCTTCTTGTCAGGCACAAGCAAAAGCATACGGAACCTTTTCATTTACAGATAACAGATTAACTGCCTGGTTGCACACATAATGACATTAATATATGCATACAATTATGGCTTACGTTCCCGCTTTCCGTCGGTATAGGTTGCCCTAGTAGGCTGGCCGTTCTAATCTATTCTACTATAAAAGAGCGAAGGAATTAAAAAACACTCGTTACCAAAAAAAAATACTTTACCCACCCTATTAAGAACACTTAGATGATTAAGTATCTTTAAATCTAACGGTATATGATGATCTGAAGGTGGGCCATCCATGCAAACGCAAGATCTTACGCGTTCCTGCCATGTAAAATCTTATGGTCTCCCGACTTCGCGCTGATTATTTTCACCACACCACAGCCTACCCGCCACCTATACCTGCCCGCTCCCATCCCACCGCCATCTCAAGCATTCTCGGGTGACGGTTTCCTCGTTTGCGCCGCCTCTCCTTGTTCATGTCTATCCACGCGGATGCTCTTCCCTCCCCGTCCGCCACACATACATCCTCTTCCTCCCCATCCACCACGAGCCTCTGACACCACCAGAGCTGCCACACGACTCCACGACCAGCGCGGCCACTAGGCAAGGGCGAGGAGCCAAATGTAGACGTGGGGACGAAGGGGCGGAGGAGGCATGCTCGCCGGCAAGCCACGGCGTCGCACTCCCTCCCAATCCACGCTAGACACGGTAAGAAAGGTACACATTTACATTTTTTTTTCCAATCAACGCTGGCCTATAGCGCCCTTCCCATGTAGTTGCAGTGCGCATCATGGGCGTCCCCGACGCCCTCGATGCCTAAGATCGCATCATCCACACCCTGACGGCGCTGTGCCCTAGACAACGAAGGCTGCTGGCATTGTAGATCCCCGATCCCGTATTCTCTGCTCTTCCAGAGACGCCAGCAACTATCTCCATCCACAACATATATTCTGTAGTCCCTTTTAGTTTGTTGCATGCAGTATGAACCAGTGTAGTTCATATATTTTCCCTTGTTGCAGTTTTTGTCGAATAATGGAATCTACGAGTTCTGGAATTGGTTTGATGACAGCCTGACATGACATGACATGACATTAGGTACAGCCTCTAATTGATTGTTGCCCCTCTTCTTTAGTATACCGTATTGGTCGTGTGATTGATTGCACTCTGTATATGACATTGTTACATTGACTTCTGGAATATATTTGGTGGTATGTAAATAAAGGGACACTTCACTGTCTTGTTGTCTACTTCCGTGCCTAAATAATTGTTGTTTTTGTTCCCCAAGAAACAACTTTGACTAAATATAAATAAAATAATAATAGTATTTAGGGTACAAAATTAGTAATATCATTAGATAGATCATAATAAATTTATTTGGAGAAACAAATATTGCACGCATTTTTAGTCAAATTTACAACACGAAAACAAGAAAAAAAACAGTTATTTATAGACGGATGGAGTACTCTAAAACGTGACTAAAGTATTTGAATGATCTACTAGGTTGGTAAATTATATCTTAACATCCCATGGTGTGTGGCGACAGTTTATGTGTTCATAACTTCAATTCTTTTATGCAAATGCTTCTTGGACAACTTATCACTGCACATGTTATATATGATTTCATTCACCTTTTTTCTCTGTTGTTTTAAATAATCTGTTATGTTGTTTCTATTTCCCACAGAAACAGGATTGCTTCTAGCTACTTCAACCTACTTATTTTGTGAGCTGTTTGTTTTTCTTTCCCATCCTGCCTGTTGCTCGCGGATGAGCCGGCCCTTGCCACTTGTATACATATAAACCTTTAAACTCTTCTCATTTATGAGGAAATAGGGCTGACCATGGGCCAAGGAGTTAGCATTCACTGAGGTACAAATGTAGTCCATAAATTATTTTTCCATAGTTCCTATCATATATAAGTGCCTGAACTTTGACATCTTTGCCACTTGTGTACATATAAACCTTTAAACTCTTCTCATTTATGAGGAAATAGGGCTGAGCATGGGCCAAGGAGTTAGCATTCACTGAGGTACAAATGTAGTCCATAAATTATTTTTCCATAGTTCCTATCATATATAGGTGCCTGAACTTTGACATCTCCTAAGAGATTGTTAATAATTCACGAAAATGCAAATTATTTCCATTTACATCAGCTTATGTTTTTTTGGTCTTAGATACACTTATTGGCTTCTGAGATAGACTTTTGAGACGATAATGCATGTCAATATGTCTTATGAGGTGATAAATTATTTTTTCAAAGGTATGTTGGTATGAGATATATGCATTCATAATAACCTTCGTAATTTTCAATTTATTAAGTTTATATGCTTAAAAAATTAAAGCCAAGCTATTGTGTCAAAGTTTTGTTACTCAAGTTGTTTGGTCTCCATTTCAAGAATTTTATGATCTAATCAACTGCAATATAGTTTGTTATTGGAGGGAGCAGCAAATCAAACCTGATTAATTACTTGGTTGTACTCCAATAAAGTCAAACCCAATGAACTTTAATTTAAAGATGTCCATCTTTGAAGAATGCTGTAAACAGATTGTAGAACTTGCAGGCAATGGAAATTGAAAAAGGCGATGTGTATGCCTAAAAGGCTTACGGGGCAACTGAAACATGTTCGCAGATCTGAACATGTCATATATGAGCAAACTTTCCTATTTGATTATAGGGGCATGGAAATGAACCGGGCTTCAAACAATGTGAGTATGGCCTTCAATTTATAATATACATTCTTCTTTGATTGATGAATCTAATCACAAGCCTCCAATTGATAACAATTGTTTTTGTAAATTTAATCAGGGATGTATTTCGATGTCGGGAGCTTCATCCATTTTTCTTTGTCGCTTAATAAATTAACATATGGTGTACTTGCTCTTATACTAATGGAGCATGGCACAATTGGTTCTCACATCATTGCCTGGGTGTGAAGACAAAAGCTCGAGGGCGGTCAGTATTAATGAAGGAAGATGAAGATGGAGAGAGAAACGTCACGTGCAGGCTAGAAAATGACATTTTGCATAAACTACTTTAAAAGTAATGATCCGTGTGCAAAATGCATAGATCATAACCATGTCTTATTTAGCACGGAATGTTTTGAATAAAAAGGCCAATAATGAGTATTTTGTGCAGATCGATCTAAGGACGTGCTAACTCCTATATATGTGAGGAGGACCATCACAAATCTATACTATAAAAGAGTGAAGGAATTAAAAAACACTCGTTACCAAAAAGATGAACAATAGTTGATTTGAAAAGTGAGCTTGTTCACTCATGGTTTCTAAATTTTTCATATATTTACTATGCAATGTATAAGAATTGCCTTATTAACATTTCAAATTACTCATTCATAATTTTTTTTTTCTACACGTGCGTGTTGCACGTGCATTGCTACTAGTTTATATAAAGAGTAAAACATAAATAATGTGTCATTTTCATTCTTATTTTTTATAGTTTTTTACGCTTTTTTTCTCCCGTTGTAACGCACGGACATATCTACTAGTTTTGATACAATTCAGTGGGCATAATTAGTAATACACCAATTATTATTATTTAAAAGCTCATCATGGACCCGAAAGTCTTGGTAAGCCACACGTATGCCATTATTTGGATATGGGCCATATGCGTAAGCCCAATATTGTTAATTAGCCTTTGTGCCAATTGATGGTTATTAGGCAACTCGTACATATTTGAGGCCCAAATATTTATATAGGCTATTTCATAGGCATCATGTCATTGTCAAAGTAGGCCTCATTTAACTCATACTAAATAGGCTATGTAATATTACAACATACCAAAATTTCATCTTACAGTTATATAACGATAAATAGAACAAGCTATACCAAAATTTCATCTTACAGTTACATACCAAAATCAAGACCTTTAACTTGGGAGAACCCCTTTGCAACTAGTCTCGCTTTGTTCCTCACCATTATGCCTTGGTCATCTTGCTTGTTACGGAACACCCACTTGGTTCCAATGACTCTTGCACCTTTTGGACACTCTTCAAGTGTCCAAACTTGATTGCGGGTGAAGTTGTTCAATTCTTCGTGCATGGCATTCACCCAATCTGGATCTTGAAGAGCTTCATCTACTTTCTTAGGCTCAAGGCAAGAGACAAAAGAGTGATGTTCAACAAAAGAAGCAAGCTTTTGAGATCGAGTTATTACACCATTTGTTGGACTCCCTATGATGAGATCTTGTGGATGAGCTTGAAGTAGAGGTGAATGTCTTCTATCAACCACTTGAGGAGTAGGTTGGGGAGCATCAACATCTTGTGCTTGTGCCATGGCTTGTTCATGAGATACATGAGTATCTTCATTTTCAACTCTCTCATCTTTGTCATCACCATGCGGCACATTTGATGAAGAAGGAGGTTGATCACTTGAACATCGTCTTCATCATCTTTAGGCTTGATGTCTCCCACTGGCATATTCTTCGTGGCCTCCCTCAATGGTTCATTACCTACATCATCACAATTCTCAATTGCTCCTTGGGAGCCGTTAGATTCATCAAACTCCACATTATATGTTTCTTCAACCAAACCGGTGGCATGGTTAAATACTCTATATGCTTTGGACTTAGATGAGTAGCCAACAAGAAAACCAATATCACAACGTCTTTGGAACTTCCCTAGGTGTTGTCGCTTCTTATAGATGTAGCATTTGCAACCAAACACCCAAAAGAATGAGACGCTCGGCTTTTTCCCATTAAGCAACTCATAGGGGGTCTTGCCAAGAAACTTTTGTAGGAAGAGGTGATTTGATGCATAGCATGCGGTGTTGATTGCCTCAGCCCACAACTTCTCTGGTGTGTTGTACTCATCTAGCATTGTTCTTGTAAGAGTAATCAAAGTCCGGTTCTTTCTCTCAACTACACCATTTTGTTGAGGCGTGTAGGTTGATGAAACTTCATGCTTGATCTCAATCTCATCACAATAAGCTTCAATGTTTGAGTTGTCAAATTCTTTTCCATTGTCACTCCTTATCTTCTTGATCTTTACTTTAAATTCATTTTGAGCTCTCTTGACAAACTTCTTGAAACAATCGGCCACTTCGGATTTGTCATGAAGAAAGAATGTCCAAGTGAATCTTGAGTAGTCATCAACAATTACGAGACAATAAAGATTGCCACCCAAGCTTTTGTATGTTGTTGGGCCAAACAAATCCATGTGTAGAAGCTCAAGCACTCTAAATGTTGACATGTATGCTTTTGTTGGATGAGTGTTTGCAACTTATTTGCCGGCTTGACATGCACTACACGGTTTGTCCTTCTCAAACTTGACATCCTTCAAAACTCTAACCAACTCTTTCTTCAATAGCTTGTTGAGAGTGTTCATTCCAACATGTGCAAGCCTTCTATGCCAAAGCCACCTAAGTGAGGTCTTGGTGAACAAGCAAGTCATCAAATTAGCTTCTTCAGAGGTAAAGTCAACAAGATAGAGATTGTTGTATCTAAAGCCCTTGAATATCTCTTGCTTGTCATCCATCTTTGATACAACAACTTCATTTGGAGTGAACAAACATTGATAGCCAAGATCACACAATTGCCCAACGGATAGTAAGTTAAAACTCAATGAGGCAACATAGAGCACATTTGAAAGAGAGTGATCATTGGATATTGCAATTTTGCCTAGACCCTTGACTTTGCTCTTTGAATTGTCCCCAAAAGTGATCTTCTCTTGACATTCTCCATTTTATTCTAATGAGGTGTACATATGAGGATCACCGGTCATATGTTGAGTGCAACCACTATCAATAACCCAATGAGTTCCACCGGTCTTGTAGTTCACCTACACACAAGAGATCAAGCTTTTTATTTAGGGACCCAAACTTGAGAGGGACCCTTGACTTTCTCAACTAGTGACTTGGCAACCTAAATTTTCTTAGGCCTATTCTTGTTTGGAGGACCTAAGAACATGACTTTTATCTTTCCACTAGGATCCTTTCTTAGCATGTAGTGAGCATTAAAAGCAAAGGGTCTAGCATGCTTGGGCAAGGGTTGTGGTGGTGGAGTCACACACTCATGAGAGAAATGTCCTTCTTGTCTACACTCAAAGCATCTCTTTGGCTTGGGCTTTGGCTTGTCTTGTTGCTTTTGTTGAGCTTTGATCTTCTTCTCTTGATGTTCCACATAGCCAATACCACTCCTATCCATCTTCATGACGGTGTTCATAAGTAGCTCACTTTGTAAGTATTGGCCTCTTGTGAACTTGCTCAACCCAACCTTGAGGTGCTCTTTTTCTTTCTTAAGCTTCTTGTTTTCTTCAATGAGCAACTCATTTGGTACTTGCTTTTCTTGTGTCATGAAAGCCTTAAGCTTGTTGTTCTCTTTCTTGAGCTCTTCTATCTCATCAACTAGCTTTTGATCATGATCAAGGTTCTCAATCACAACGGTGTTGGTGGTTGTGGCATTCTCAAGATCTTGCTTTAGCTTCTCAATTTCACTCTTGAGCTTGGCATAATCATCAAAGCAATCGGACTCAACCACTTTCTTTCCTTTGCTACTAGAACCTTGCTCAATGCTCTCATCAATCAAGTCATCACATGATGTAGCTATATCAATCTTGACAATTTGGTTAGTAGCATCATGTGTCTCAAGAGAAAGCTCATTAGCAACAACAAGACTATCATAATTGACTTTCAATGAAGTATAGTCATCTTTTAGTAAGTTGTACCTAGTGTTGAGCTCATTATGCTTCTTCTCAAGTTTATCATGTTCATCTCTAAGCTCTTTGTTGGAAGTTTTGAGCTCCTTGAGAGTAGAAGACACAATTTTATTTTGATCTCTAAGCTCATCACTAGTCTTTTGTGCAATCTCAAGCTTAGATGAAAGTGATTCATTTTCATTTTGAAGTTCATCATTTTCCTTTCTAGTCTTTCTTATGACTTTAGTGTACTTGTTGAGCAATTTTACAAGTTCATCATAAGAAGGTGCTTCATACTCATCATCACTATCACTATCATCATCATCATCACTATCATTTTGTACCTTTCGTTCACCCTTGGCCATGAGGCATAGGTGAGTAGTGGATGATGGCGGTGAAGATGGCAGTGAAGAAGTTGATGAAGACAATGATGGCCCAATCACAAATGCGGCGACATTTTCTTTCTCATCATCGCTCTCATCGCCGGAGGACTCACATGATGACTCAATGTCGGTGAGCCAATCACCAACAATGTAAGCTTTGCCTCCCTTCTTCTTCTTGTGATATTCTTTCTTCTTGCCATCCTTCTTCTTGTATGGCTTCTTCTTCTTGTCATCTTTCTCATCACTAGAGTCATCCTTCTTGCCCTTGTTCTTGTTCTTGTATTTATCTTTTGGAGGCTTAGGGCATTGATGAGCTAGATGACCAAGTTCATCACAGTTGTAGCAATCCATTTCGGATATAGGCTTTCTTTTGCTACTTGTGAAGAACTTTTTCTTCTTGCCATCAAACTTGATGCCACTCTTGTTAAGCTTCTTTAGCATCTTGGTGGTCTTCTTCACCATAAGAGCAAGTGATGCATCATCAATGTCACTATCACTTGAACTTTATTGAACAATCATGGCTTGGCTCTTCTTCTTTTTCTTCTCATGGCTAGCTTTGAAGGCCAAGTCCTTCTTCTTGAAAGATGATGAGCCCTTTTCCGAAGTGATGTGCATGTACATCTCATGAGCATTGATCTTTCCCAATACTTGTGTCAGTGTTGCGGTGGAGAGATCACTTTGGTGAAGCACGGTGACAATATGTCCATACTTCTCAACGGAAAGCACGCTCAAGATCTTTCTTGCAACATCCGATGGACTCATTTGAGTAAGTCCAAGAGCATTGAGGTCCTCTACAAGAACATTCAAGCGAGTGTATATGTCATTAGCACTTTCTTTAGGAATCGTCTCAAAAGCATTAATCTTTTTCATAACAAGATGATAGCGTTTCTCACGCTCACTCTTGGTTCCCTCATGGAGAGCACAAAGGTTAGTCCACAATTCATGAGCGTCTTTGGCATTACGCACACGATTGAAGATATCCTTCCCAAGCCCCTGGTAGAGCGCATTTTTTGCTCTTGCGTTCCACCGGTCGTACTTCTCCTTGTCACCAACGGGGTTTGAGGGATCCTTGATTTTAAGAAGTCCCTCAGTGGCGGCTCTAAGACACCCAACATCTTAGGCTTCGAGATGCCCCTCCATGCGAATTTTCCAATATGGAAAATCATCTCCCTCAAAGATGGGAGGTGGTCCTTCCCCATTAGACATCTTACTTTAGGCGGTTAAGCCTAATTAAGGAGCAACTCGGCTTTGATACCAATTGAAAGGATCAAGATGCCCAAGAGGGGGGGGGGTGAATTGGGCTTTTCTAAAAATTATTGCAAGAATTAAATCCTACTAAGCCATAATTCACCCCTAGTGCTTACAAGTGTTTCTAATGATTCTGCCGGTAAAAGTTTTGCACCCTAGGTTTCAATTCCTAGTCTAGCATGGCAATTCTAGGAATGTAAACAAGCAAGACAAGCAATGAAAGTAATGCAAGAAAGTAATTGCTTGAAAGTAAAGGGGCAAGGAACACGGCGATGTTTTCCCGAGGTATCGGAGAGTTGCCACTCCCCACTAGTCCTCGTTGGAGCACCCGCGCAAGGGTGTAGCTCCCCTTTGATCCGCATAAGGATCAAGTGCTCTCTACGGGCTGATTCTTCGACACTCCGTCGTGGTGAATCGCCCACAACCGCTCACAAGATGAGTTGGGTCATCCACAAGCTCCGTCGGATGATCACAAAGCTCCCAATCACCACCAAGCCGTCTAGGTGATGGTGATCACCAAGAATAACAAGCAAGATCTCTCACTTGACCACAACAAGCCTAATGAGAAGGTGGATTCACACTTGCTACTCCCTAGTCACTAGTGAGGTTTCTCAAACTTGGATTCTCAAATCTCAATCCTCACTAGGGCTCTTGCACTTCCTTGCACTTGAAAGGAGTTTCTCAGCTGAACAAATGAGTAAAAGTATCTCAAATGGAGGGGTAGAGGTAGTATTTATACTCCCCCTCAACTCCTCCAACTGTTATCTTCAAAATCAGCAACTTTCGGGACCGACAGACGTAATGACGCCCACCGACAGACACGTCTGTCGCCACAGAAGAGCGCGTCTGTCGCCATGAAAGGGCGCGTCTATCGCGTGTAACGGAGCGAAGCAACTCAACTAGCCATTAGGGCTCGACAGACGCTGGGCCGCGTCTATCACCCCAGCACCAGACGCGTCTATCATGTGACGAGCTCCTTAGAGCATTCTGGACTGCGTCTGATACACACCAAACGCGTCAGACGCTAAGCCCTCACAACGTCTGTCATGGGCACCAGCGAGGGACGCATCTGACGCCCTTCACCCCCGCATCTATCACTTCATTTCAAACCTAGCAGCGCAATTTCCATGCGACAGACGTTGACGTTAGCGTCTGTCGCTCTTGCCTTCAGCGTCTGTCGCCTGTTTGAAGGCCGAAACGACTTCTGATTCAAACGCTTCTTGAACGGCTTTTGTTCCAAATAATCTTAGGGCCATCTTGGAGCTACCTAGTGCTAAGTTTGACAAGTGTGCACCGCACCTAACCATTAGACTCACCTAGGTCAAGCTACCCATCCATGCCCCCCTTAATAGTACGGCCAAAGGAGAAAAACAAAAGTCCTAACGACTAATCCGAACGTCACTTAGCTCCTCAACGTCCGAAACTAACCCTCCTTAACCTTGTCGTCCATCCTTTGAAAACCGAAAACAATTTCCATCGATAAGAGGCATGATCACCATATCGCCCACGATTGCCATTACCATGACCTAACATTCTATTGTTTTAGCAAAACACACGTTAGTCATGATAATTAACCGTTGTCATCAATCATCGAAACCCACTCTAGGGGCCTAGATGCTTTTAAGATCATAGCCTTGTTGTCAACTAGAATTGTGTAGGTGGCTTACATAGCTAGGTTGTGCTAGTGCTAGAAGAGCTTTGCCATTTGTTTTACTAACACCTTGTCTAGTGAAGATTGTAGAATTTTCAAAAGGCTATTCACCCCCCTCTAGCCATTTAGGACCTTATAGCATTCTAACAAGGCATAAAGCTGATTTGCGCAAGGGAATAAAGAAGAAGGCTCAACCTACTCAAAGAATTTGAGCAAAGCACCTACATGGGCTTGACCCAGGACATCCAAAGACCCACCAGACGAAGGCGGTGCGTAGGCGGCCCAGCCAGGGTGCGGCCACACCCCCGTGGCCCTGTTTGGCCCAAGGTTTGGTCGGTTGGTTCTTACCACTTGGCCAAAGTCGGTATGGTGGTGTCGCCTAGGTTCAGTGAATGTGGAGGTCGGTTTGGTACCTTCCATGTGGGGAGAAGCACTTTTACAAATGACCTCCTCCTCTCCAGCTATAAAAGGAGGCCCTCTCCCCTTCAATTCATTCATCACTTGGAAGAGAAAAGCACAAGGAGACACTATGTAGATAGAAGAAGAGTAGACCTCCATTTCATATCTTAGCTCTCTAGATAGATGTAGTAGGGAGTGAGTGAGTAAGAGTGGAGAAATGCTAGAGTTGTTGGCTACCTCCTCTTGTGTACTCGGGGCCCCGTGTACACTTAGTGGAAGGAATGACAGGAATGTCAAATTGCTCTTCACTTGTACCTCGATGAATCTAGTACTATTTGGAGTGCAAAGGTTCATGTTCTTCTACCGTGGTGAATTCTTACTTTAAGTTAGTCTTGTTTACTATTTACTTGTGGGTTCGTCATCCGTCCTCGTGATGGATACTCTAGTAGAGGGTTGTATTTACGACGGATAACCCTACCAGAACACTAGAGTAGTAGTCGATAACGTAGACTCGTGTGGCAAAACCACCTGAATTATATGGCCCATATGTGCTTACCATTGCCCCATAGGCTTCTGATATAGCACACGTGACCCAAGTAATCTGGTAGACTGTCGGGTCACCCCGGGGGAAAACCCAAATCATCCACATTTTTCCTTTGAGCAGGATCCCATTACAAAAACATTGCAGTAATTACAACAGTTGTACAAATATACGAATATATTACATTAGAGTTTAAAAGGTAGAAGTATTACAATACCATAAGTTTTACAAACCAGTATTAAGTTATTACAAACCTATTTATATTACAAATCATAGTTCTGCCTTCACGGCAGTGGGTAGCAAAAGACGGTACCACTTATACTACAACCAAAAGATCATCACCCTGCCCATGGGTGCACTCCACTAGTCACTCTACTTCTAGGAATCCTCATCTAGCACAACCATATAGCAGGTACAGAAGCCAACCTGCTCATGGGACTCTCCTGCAACAGGGGTTTAACAAACCCTGAATACAAAGGTACTCAACAAGACTTATCCATCTAAATAAAAGACTTGGAAGGATATGCAGGTTCTACTAGAATTAGGATAAGACTGAAGTAATAGAAAGAAGACTTTTTGCAGCAAAGGCTTACTAACATTGAGTCCATACATTCAGGATTATAACTTACTTTTATAAAGGTAAGAAAAAGATTAACACCTGATCTAAACCAAACACTTCTTAAACCATCTCATCAAATGATCATGTACCTGCCAAAGGGTCTCTAGCCTAGTGGTTAGAGCACCTGGGTGGCATCCAGTAGACCTAGGTTCGACTCCCCGTGGGAGCGAATTTAAACAAGTCTGTAATAAAGGAAAATATAAAAATAGGCTGGGGTTTCCCCTACTGACATCTGTAAAAAATGATCATGTACCACAGTGTTGAAGTTATTAACTACGATGTAGAGCAGAGAATCGAGTCTTCTTCTCTGAGAAGCAACGGTGATTCGAATCGATTAGGCCAAGCTAGGGTTTCCTTACCACATGACAAATATGAGTAGCTAACTCACATTTATCAACCCTCACTCAGATCCTCCAAAACCTGAACAGGTCTGCACTACTTGAGAGCATAGTACTCCACTGCTCCATGCCACAATAGGTGGACAACACCATATGGGTACATATTACTCTCACCATCTCCACACACCCACTGCGCAGTTATCGTTCACGTTAAGGAATAGCCAAGATATATTGGGCTTACCGGAGTATGTGGCTAGTACTAGCAAAGTCTCGACTCACACAGGTCTAACAACGGTACGGTCCTCAATCGACATAGGCGGGGTCACTACCTCAGGCCTCAAACCATAATGCAAGCCAAGATTCCACCCGGTCTCATATTAAAAAGTATAACATGATCATCTTCATACTTCAGGTTCATCAAAGTTTTAGTATATTTATCTTTACCAACTTTTATCATCTAAGCAGGGCTAAGCTTATAACTAACATTTAATTAACATGTTAACTCTTACGATAAACATTAGTATTCAAGGAGGATATGCAACAGCGATATCAAAAAAAACTCCTATAAACTTAATGCACCAACCAGATTAAGTGACAAACATTTTATAAAATACAAAGAATAGAAATATGCTCCAGGGCTTGCATGTCGGTGTCGGGGTGGTCAACCAACTTAGCGACAACACTCCCTAAAGAACCAACCTCCACAGAGTGAACACCCGACTCTGTGGCTTGCTCAATAGCGGGCTCCTCAACTTCACTCTCTAAATGTATTTAAAATGCATGCTTGAGATTATGGTCATGGTAAAACAAACAAAGCATGATTAAGCAAGTGGATCAACATGTTCATTAATTTGAGTACAACTTTCCTTCATACTAAACAAGTTAAACCCTTTATTAACTAACCAGTTTTTATCTTTACTTAACCAATTAAAGAACTAGTTAAAAACATAATTTTTATTTAACATTTAATCCATTTTTGAACTACTTAAGCAAGATAACCAAACAAGTAAGTAATTGCCATGGAAAAACAAAGGGTGAAGTGCTCCAAGGTCCACATTCAATTTAAAATCCATCTAGCTCATTTTAAAGTTTATTCTAATTATTTTTTTATTAACTAATCAATTTAAAGCATACTATTTAAACATATAACCAAAAGTTATCAAAACAGAACCAAACTTTTTGTGAAGGTAGATCTAAGTATAAAAATTGTTCTCACCAAGTTTCATAATTTTTAGGCAAGTATTTTAACCTATATAAATTCTAGAAGTTACATTTATTAATTAATTGGGGGCAATTTTAAGATCTACATAAACTAAGCATTTTTACCATTTCATACTTTTCTTAAGTAAAGAACAGCATGAAAAGCTTATACAAAATTTTTATGATGTTATCACACTTTTACATTTTTGTGTGAATTATCAAAGTTCAGCATTTTTAATTAGAATTAGAAAAAAACATTTTCACTCTTCTGCTTTGGCCCAAGGCCTGCTCTCTCCGGCCCAACACTGGCCCAAGCCTTAGGGCAAACCGGCCCGAGGCCCAGCCGGCCACGGCCGCGCTGACCACGACGGCGGCGAGGTTGACCGATGGCGAACTCCGCCGGCGGCGACCTCTCTAGTGAAACCAAAGGCACTAGCGTGATCCCCACACATAGGTGCACCTACCCAGGGCACTAACCCAAACCCAAACTAACTCTGGTGAGCCCAACATCGATGACGGCGGTGCTGCACAACTCCGGCGAGGTAGTTAAGGTCGTCGGTGACATCTTGTAACATCCCAAAAATTCACATTCAAAAATCACTCGCATTAAAAATTATTTTCAAATGCATTTCAAAAACTATAAATCATTTGAGCTCTATTATCTCCTTCCAACTCTTGTCCATCTTATATTCATCTCAGTTATCTCTCTTCAATTCATAACCTGCAATAGAGCAACATCCACATTTACCATTTACCATGCATGCAAATTAGGCACCGTCCATGCATGCAAATTAGGCACCGTCACCGTCCATGCATGCAAATTAGGCACCGTCCATGCATGCAAATTAGGCACCGTCCATGCATGCTAATTAGGCACCGTCTATTTGCATGCTAAGCATCTACCTGCTACGCACCGCACCGTCCATCGTCCTTCACTCTGCAAGGTTGCTTGCATGCCTCACTATACGCCGCACCGTCCAAACATTTAGCCACAGTAATGCCATTGCATGCAAGCAAGCAAGCCGGTGGTGCAGCCTTGCGTATTGGCCTATAAATAAGCATGTCCAGGTGCTCTCCTCTTCCATCAAGCAGCAGCTCAGCTCACTCACTCACTTGCCTGCTCTCGCTTCACTTTGCCTCGCGTATACCGTATACGGCCATACGCATAAGCCAGGCTCGACTGTCATCGCACGACGAGGTGAGCATCCCATGAGCATCTCCTTGTTCTTCCCTCTCTCCCTGTGGTCTCCTCTCTACTTTCCTCCTTGCCTTTGCCTGTATCGAGCCACTTCCGAGCTCTACGAGAGCTCAACCATGGTGTCCAGTATGCACGAAGCAAGAAGAAAGCTCATGCTTGCTTGCTAGCTTCTCTCTCTTCCTTCCCATGCATGTGTGTATGACGTGTGGGTTCTAAGCTACAACTCCATCCAAATAGCACACGCACAGCATATGCCATGCACTACCAGACAAGATAGATGCCTACGTGAGCATCAATTCCTTAATTACGCTTATTCTTTTTCGCGTGATTAAATTTCGGCCATCTGACAGAGCCACATGCCAACTCTGATTCCAAATATTCTTCTTCCTAAATTCATCTAAAATCATAATCTATCTTCTATATAAATTTCATAATTTTTAGAGCTCATTTGAATTTATGTGATTATTTATCTGTGCTTGTTTGTTTGTTGCGGTCGTTGCGTACTTCTAGCTGACGGAGTGAACGAACCAGAGAACGAGGACGTCGGAGGCGAGTACCGCGAGTTCGACGCTGAGGAACCGGACTGCCAACAGGAGTTTGCCGAGGACGCCGACGGAGGCAAGTCCAACCTATTCCCTTTTGATGCATGTTGATCCTATTTTTAAACACAACCCGTAGAAGCCGTTTTAAATATTGCATGTATGATATACGTACGAAGTATTTTCACTGCTTAGTTAAGACTCGTTTGAATAGCCATCCTTGAATTGATATTACCTGATAATTGTCTTATTTAAACTTAGGAGCAAATAATATACTATGGTAAAATATTATTATTTAGTATGCTTAGGACTTGATACTCATCATGGATACTTATTACTATGTTTTCTCAAATACAATGATTTTAAAAGAAAATGTGTGAGTTGTGAAAATGAATTGTGGGTATGATGAAAGGGTTAATGAACAAGATATAGATGGTGATTACCCTAGAGATGGGGCGGATCGGTGTTCCTTTTGTGGGATGCCGCGGTGTTGAGGCTTGTACCTTTTGTGGTTAAGCGTGAAGATATCCGTCTTATCTCGATTAAGGACTGAGTTGATGATTCATCTCACCTAACTCATTTTCGTACAACCACTCACCTTACATGGGAAAGGCTTAGTCTAAATCCCTCTAATTAGTATGGCAATCACCTGGAGGCAGGGTGCAACGCGGCACTAAGAGATGGATGTGGACATGGTATGAAATGTAAAGAGCTCTGTAAAATTATTATATTATGAGATGTGGCCTTAATGTTCCCGTGGTGAGCGCCAGTGCTAGCTATGGAGGGTAATGGCTTTGATGGATCTGTGCTTACACGACGGTGTTAAGTTACAGTATTCTACTTGTGGTGAATGTGTACAACCTCTGCAGAGTATAAAATTTATCCGGATAGACGTGTCCGCGGTATCAGACGAGTTATGGTTTGGTTTCAACAACTAGATGAGTTGGGATGAGTGAAAACATGAGAGTGAGTGTGATTTTGGAAATAAATGGTTGTCTGCCATGTGTTGTGGGAACTAGGGTTCAGCAACACTTAAAATTTTGACCAACCTCTTTTTCAGAAATACTATCGTATATGGAAAATATGTCTTTTGCAAAGATATTTATAAAATGAAACCCTGCATGTGTAAAAAGGTAGCTTTATGCAAATAAACCAAGCCTTATCCTTGATATATACATATGCATATATTGTTATCCCATTCCGTAGGGTAAGGTTGGATTTGCTGAGTACTTTGTACTCACCCTTGCTTTGTTGAACAGAGGAAGATCCGAACTTCGATCCCGAAGCTACGTTCGAGTAAGGTCGTGTCTGCACCCAACTAAGCCTGTGGCATTGGGATTCGTCAGATGATATGTATTAGCGAGACCTTTTTCTGGGTCTGTTGGACCTGTATTATGTTGTGGTTACTTTTAATCGTGGCATGTCTTCATTGTCCACGCTTGTCGAGACTACTGCAATGAGACCTATCTGATGTAATAAATGTGTTACTAGCCTCCTGGGACTAGTATTGTATCACATTTGAGTTTCTGGATAACCAGGGGCGCTTCACATCTCTAGTGATAAGGTCAAGCTCTCGACGTCCCTTTATTTCTTTTGAACACGCCCGAGCCGTTAGATCGCTCGTCAGCACCTAGCATCACTCCCGTCGGTGACCAAGGCAGCACGGTGAACCTCTAGGCTCGCAGCTACGCTCCCTGGCTAGCTCATCGGCGGCTCGAAGGCCTCTGGTACACTCAACTCACTCCCACGACTATGCTCGAGGGGTTGAATCGAGCGCCGGCGGCAACTACACACCTAAACCGTGGCGGCGGTGACTCTAGCAGAGCAGAGCATGCCGACACGGCGGTGCACCGGCCATAAGGCCATGGTAGAGGTCACACAAGCGATAGGGTTAGCATCAGCAGCTCACTGTGACTTCAATGCTCTAGCTGGAAGGACTGGAGAAGCAATGGAGCAAAGGAATCGACGATGATGGCGATGGCGGCGGCGTGAACTGGCAGACACGACGTTGTTCCGGCGCGTCTGGATGTCAGCTGTGAAAACAAACGAGCCGATGAGCAACAGCGACTCAAGGTGAGATGAAAATGATAGTCGGTAGGCGACGAGGTGTGCTGTGGAGAGCTGTACACGGCGGCAGGGCTCACGGCGGCGCTCTAGATGCCTATGAGGAAGAAGACAGATTTTTGTCAACTCCGTCGAGGATAGGAGTCTTAAGTGGTTGGAATCGATGCGCGAGGAGATGGCGGGGCTATAGGCGAGAAGAATTGGAGAGAGCGAAGCAGTGGTGGCGAATTGCTCGTCGAGCTATGGCGGTGCTCCGACAAGCCGAGGAAGAAGAAGAAAGACGAGGCAACCGGCTCAGCTTAAAACGGTGACGTGACCATGGGTGAAACGTCTAGGCGAGGCCAGCAGCTGCTGGCGATGCGAGCAGGAAGGCGGGTGGCCGTGCGGTGGCGAACGGCGGCGAGCAGGCAAGGAAGGAGGTGACGATGCTGCACTGTTCATGATCGAACCCAAGCACTTCTCCCTCTCTTTTCTCTTGATTTTCCATTGCAGCTCGATGATCTCCATTAATAAAAGTTGTTCACCTTCAACTCTTCTCCAACTTTGCTTATTGGATCCATATCAAAAACTCAATAGATTGAGAGATCAAGAAGGGAAAAGAAGAGAAGAATGAAACTGAAACAGAGTTTCAGCTAGAACTGCAGTTGTTCCATGTTTCAACATGTTTCATTGTTTTAGCACCTTGTCTCACCCTTTTCTCCAAATCTTTCTCAAGAACTTGAAAATCTCCAAAAATAAAAGTTGTTATATTTCTCAATATCTTCATCTTTGCTTTATGCATGAACCCCAAAATCTTTGTAGATCAAGAATTTGAAATAGGGGAGAAAAGGAATTGAAATTGAAACATAATTTTTCAAGGTTGAAACATCATGAGATGAGCTAGGGTTTTGAAATTAATTACTTTAACACTTTGGTGATTTAATTAGTGACTAATTAGTGATTCACAGACTCTACTAAGATCATCATTGTCGGGTACCTAAATTCGGGGTACCCAAACTATGCGAATAAGAGGCCTGAGGGGCCAACCGAACCAATAAAACGAGACCCGACAAGTCCAGAACAACACCACGGGCCACAAAGGCAAAGGACTAAGCCGATAGGGGAAATGGCCCAGCCCACTACGCAGGACAGCCCAGAAGCCAAAGGAGGCACCAGCCCCGCCGATGAGACGAATACAGCTGAGGTAACTCCGCCTCGCCCGACGTGGGAGGGACGCCTGAGGTGTTTTCAATTCGCCCGAAAGGGCTCCGACTCGTTCGAGGTAACTCCGCTTCGTCCGAGGTGCCCCCGCCTCGTCCGACGTGGTGAGAATAGCTAGCGTGGCTCCGCTTCGCCCGAGGTGAAAGGGGGACCGCACCATGACTTCCAAGTGACGGTCCCCAACATCGTACGGTTCATTAAATGCGAGCACACGCCGCTGTACTTGCCAAGGTATGTACCCCGTCAGGATGAAGAGCGTGGGCGCTGACAGGAGCACGCCGTTGTACTCCCTGCAGCACGTGTCTCGTCGAGACGGAGACAGGACCATTTGCAAGGCACGCCTAAACGTATGAGTGCGAGGCCATAGGAGTGGCCTGGTAAACGTGACGGTGGGTCTCCGCTATCCATAGTGGAAATCACCACAGCGACCAGACACAACGTGACACCCTGGCATGGGAAATCATGATGAATGCCCCTAAGACAACGCAGGGGCTAACCTCAGCTGAAGAAGGGGAGCGTCATACTCAGACGAGACTAGACCCCTAGCAGAGAGCAGTTGGGATAACCAGAGCTCAGCGTGCGTGGTCAGAAGCAACGCCGGATGTCAACACCTACCGCGCCATGATGATAGGGCGTAACAAGGCAGGCGTGCGCGGCCATACCAATCACAACAACTACGAATACGGAGAAGGCCAGGCTTCATCCCTGGTGTGTACGAAATACGTAAACCAGGGGACGAATGAGGTACGACATGGGACAGGGTCTCTAACAAATCCGTTACGGGTCAAATATGAGCAAGGAAAGGACAGATGTCATGGGTGAATCCTTATCACCTCCGAGAGGCTATGAACGACGTCTTCTCCAAGCATTCTACACTCTACTTCTTGTGTTACACTCCTCGCCATGTAAACGGACCTCCTCTTGGGCTATAAAAGGGGAGGCTCGGTTCCTTCACAAGAGAACAACAAAGCATTCGAGCACACACACTCACTCACAGAGACTTGGAAGCTCGTTTACCTCTCTCGCCCAAGCTTGTAGACCCCCTGGCAAGCAAGAGATAAGAAACACGAGTACCACCTCACATTGGACGTAGGGATTGTTTGGCCCGAACCAGTATAAAATCCTTGTGTCTTTTGTCTCACCATCCGATCTCGATGCGCATAATTATAAATTTACTTGTTGGTGATTTCGTAACACCGACAATCGTTATGTAGTACAAAGTTTGTACTAAACAATAGTGTCCAAGTTGGAACATGTTTATTTTGGAAATTCATTTTAATCAATTTCCCAAAATTGAATATTCTATTGATTTCCAAGGCTTAGGCAAGAATTTGACCGATTGTTGGATTTCAACATCATTTTCATTTTTGGAGCATCTTTTATGGTTTATACACTTGGATTACAACATAACCACAAATAGTAGTTACACTACAATGTCTATTAAGACTTATTTCCAAGTGTTTAGTTAGTATTAGTCTATTAGCAACCTCATGTCATAATTTATGTACTCCTACACCATGGCCGAATGTGGGGGATTACGAAGGACGGATAGGGCTATTACCATGTAAGTGCAATCAAGCCCTAATGTGGGGTTTTGGTGTTGATGACTACCGAAATACATTAATAAGGATGTAACTTAGAAAGGAGGAGTCCCCAATTATCTTGTGGACAGGCTTGACACTCAAAGGAAGTTTAAATTCTTTTATACTTTGAATTTAAGTAATAGGAAAAGCCGTACTATCAAGGGGGATACACCTCCTAGTTCAAAATGGTAAATCAAATGCTCATATCAGGTCTTTACCACCACCATCTTTCCACCAAATAGCTTGCAAAACAGTTTTCCATTCTGGGCTGTTTGGTGAGTGCGGCAGTGCCGCACTTGGAGTGCGGTAGTTGTTGGTGTTTCTTAGCGAAACCAGTGTTATCCGCAAGCGCACGGAAATACCGTTGTAGCACTTCACCCAGAAGTATTCAGGGTATCGTATATTTTACAAGTACGGTCTATGTAGGTAGCCTTTGATTCTAGTCAACCCTTTGAACAAGAGAAGGATAGCTCGGGTAGTGAGGATATCTTTTGGTATCTTTTTTAAGTTTAGGTACCGCTATCATTATGCTTCACTTCGGGCACTGGATATTACTTGGTCTGCCAAGCAATGCCGGCCATTAGCTCTTCACTGAACCCGAACGTGGGGGAATACAAAGGACGGACTGGGTTGTCACCACCTACCGCCTACCCCTTGTTGGTATTAGTTAGCGTCACTAAACAGGGTTGTCAATCCCAACACTAAGAAATACGTGATGACGGTTCTGTAGGATAAGAAAGGATTCCACAAGCGCACAGAACTATCATGTAGCACTTCGCCTAGGAGTACCAGGTGTTGAATTTATATTTATCCCCAAGGAAGGCAGGGTTTGTGATTCCTTGGGTTAAGCAGTCGAGTGATGGATAGGGTAAAAACCTTAGTAAAGATAACCAATTAAAGTATAACTAAGGTGAACGAACTAAAGATTGCTCAAGCTCTACGGGGATAACTAAGCACCTATTTGTCGATAAAACCTGGTCGGCAGTCTACCGAAGGGTATGCCCAAGGTAGTAGATTGTTGGCAGACAGGTGTGCAAGCCACGAACGAGATGGTGATGCAGAACAACACGTGGGTTTACCCAGGTTCAGGCCGCCGTGTGGGCGTAACACCTTACGTCCTGCTCTTTGTTATTGCTGTCTCGAACAATGTATTACAAGCTAGATTGCCCTAGAGTATTTCGATGATTTTGAGGGGGGTCCCCTGCCCTCCTTATATAGTCTGGGAGGCAAGGTTACATATCTGGAAACTAATCTTAGCCGGTTACAATTGTCATATGGAGCCGGATAAGGATTCCTAACCTAACCGACCAAGACCTTGTTTGATCTCCAAGTCTGATTTGATGCCTTGCGCGAGACTCCATCTTGACGATCTGGATCGCGCGTCGTCACGTAATGGGCCGGACCGTCTGGTCTGGGCCTGCACATGTCTAGCCGTAAGGGTATAGGGGTTTATACCCCCACAGCTAGTCCCCGAGCACTATGTATTCTGTATCGACACACTGTCTTAGTCTTCTTCAACTTGCGAGGTTCGTCTTCACATCACCTTGAAACGTTAGCCAAGCATGCGCTAGTGTTCCATCTGGATCAGGAATCAGTAAACCGTGATTGTTGATGAAGATTGCAATTGTCGGTGAAGATTGCATAGTGGTCCAAAAAGAAAAATTTTCTTTCCTGGTGAAGTGTACCCACTTGTATTTCTGAAAAGAAATGTAAGTGTGCGTACTTGGTGGAAGTAACTTACAAAAAAATTCTAGAGCGTAGGGGTCAAAAAATAGAAATAATTCACCGTCAGGTGAAGTGTACCCACTTAGTCCCCGAGCCTGGTAGTAGGTGACGTAGGCACGTAGTGCCAGGGTCTAAAAAGAAATCCTTGAGAACCAATGAACATTATGCACCGTCAGGTGCATCATATATGATGTAGTCCCCGAGCTTGCTGGAAGGCGAAAAATGAGCCTTGTAGCAAGGTCTAATAATAATAAGCGTCCATCGACTGTATGCAAGCAAAGTACATGTAGTCGAGCAAGACGAATCCTGCGACAGGAAGTGGTCTATCAAGTCCCCGAGCTCGGAGGTCTGGTGACGAGTCCCCGAGCTCGGAGGTCTGGCGACGAGTCCCCGAGCTCGGATGTCTGGCGACGAATCGCCGAGCTCAGAGGTCTGGCGACGAGACCCCGAGCTCGGAGGTCTGGCATCGAGTCCCCGAGCTCAGAGGTCTGGCTACAGGTTCCATCACCAACTCTTCATCTCTGTCTCTCCTTTTCTCTCTCTCTTCACTTTTTTTTGTAACAGTCCGACACGATGATGGCGTTAGAAATGCCGCTATTGTTTTTATGTCACAACACTTTAACAGTGACCCAGCACCTGTAACAAGACGCGTTTGGGTCGCGTACCAAACGGCGCCAAAATCGGAAAGTACGCGATTATTGCTGGATAAATCCTGTCAGTTACCGCAAATCTCGCGCCACGTGCCCCATTCTTCGGAAACTGAATCGGCGTTGCCTTATTAATGACCGAGGAGGGGAACGGTTCCAATCTACTCACACTCGCATATTCGCAATATTCGTCTTCTTGCTCTCGCCGCCTCGCCATTGTCGCCGTAGAGCCCTCTCAAGCCCCATTGCCTCCACCGTAGTTCAAACCGCAACCGCTGCCATAGGCATCGCCGTAGAGTCCCAAGTTGCTCATGCGCTGCCGCCGGTTGAATCACCGCCGCCAAACCCTAGCCACTTGCAAGAGCGGCGCACTCCTTTTTCCCCGTACAAAGGAGAAGTCAAAAGAGTTAGGGAATGGCCACGAGGAAGATGAAGACGGAGGCCGAAGTGCACAAAGAGATCATGAAGAAGGAGTGGAGCCATTCGAAGTGCACCCCACTTAGCCTCAAGCGACTGGTGCGGATGGGCGTACTCCATGCCCAAGAGCTGGCAGGATGGCGTGCACCCAATCTGGAGCTAATCCCGGAGCCCCAAGGAGGTGAAATCATTGTTTTTGAGGAATACTTTACTCATGAATTTGGTGTTCCAGTTCATCCATTTTTGCAAGGACTCTGCAATTATTATGAAATCAGTATTTGCAATCTGCACCCGAATTCTGTGTTGCTCGTGGCTTGCTTTATCCATCTCTGTGAAGCGTATGGTGGATTCCAGCCCCACTTCGACTACTTTCGCCACTTATTTTGGTTGAAGAAGAAAGGAGGTCGAGGCAGTTCCAATGTTGCTGGTGGCTGCTATCTGAACATGAGGGAAGGGATCAAGTCGAGTTATCTACGCTGCCCTTGGAAGACCACACTGGAAGACTGGTACAGGCATTGGTTTTACATCCGTGAAGAACCAAGCCAGGCCTCGTACTGTGATGTCGCCCTGGTCCCAGAGAAGATCAACAGTTGGAAAGAGCTACCACAGAACACAGTCCAAATTTAGGCAATAATGCAGCTGCTACCTTAGTCAAGGCTGGATGGACCAAGTGTAGTAAGCAATTTTATTAGTCGTCGGATCCAGCCATTCCAGGCTAGAGTGCACCCGGCGTATGAGTACCAGGGTCGCATGGACCCGACCAGGATGAAGAACGAAGACCTCGAGCCGAAAGAGGTGAAGAGCAGAGTCTGAGACCTGTTCAATTTGAAGGATGCCAACTTCAAGAAGCTGACAATCATCGATCCAGCATTCAAGCTTGCTCGCCCACCACCACTTGTAAGTCGATTATGTTCTGCCAGTTTGTCTGTTTGATTAAAACTTTGCATAATAACTGCTATTTTGATATGCTATCTTTACTGATATTAGCGTTGCTCTCTGTTGCCCATTTTGATGGACAGGAGAGAGCGCGAACGTTCGTGTCCTGTCCTCCAGGAATGGAGTGGCCTGAGGTTGCACCGCGGACCCATGATGCACAACCAACGCCCGTAGACGACGATCCTTCCGAAGTGGACTGGCTTGCAATTGAAGATGAATCAGAGCAAGCCAACCGACTTGCAGGCAAGAAGCCACTTGTCTCTGCCCCAACGAAGAAAAGGGGCCAGACCTCACAAGTAACCTCCTCGACTGAAAGTCCCGAAGGGATAATTGACCTGGAGGAAGCAGAGGATCCAGCAAACAAACATCGACGCCTTATTGTTGACTAGCCAGAAGAGAAAGATGAGGAGGTCGATGAAGCCTCCGGTATCGAAGCACGCAGCCAGAGAGAGCGGCTGGCTAGAAGGCAGGAGCCAACACCGCCGTCGCCATCAACCGGACCAACACCTCACCACCTCAACCACAGGCACAGCCCTCAGAAGTCCCAAAGCCTGCTGCCGCTGCTGGAGGTGGCGTGGCTGGGCCAGTCCCGACCACTGGCCCAGTCGCGGAGAAGGGTGCCGGCCCCGAGAAGGTGAAGAAATCCCGGTTCACCACCATATTCCGTGGCACAGACCTGTAAGTTGTCGTGAACTTGTATGATTAGAAAATAATTGGTTAATATCATCACCTTTGTTATTTGTCATGGATTTGTATAGCTCTGCATCGACCCAAAGGCCAGAAGAGCTATCTGGCGGTGCAACACTGCCACCACCAAATACCACCATCGCCGAGCAGCAGGTCCTGGAGCAGACCATGGCAGAGAGGGTAGTCCCCGAGTTGTAAGCTCCTACAACATCTGCTCCTGGACCGCAAACCGAGGTGTTGGGGCAGGCAGGAGATCCTAGGGCCCTAGAGCTGCCGGAACAACCCCGGGAGGCCCCAGAACCAGAAGGACAGCACCAACCAGCCCCAGAGCACTAGCTAGCCCCAGAGCACCAAGAACAGCCCCAGCCGACCTCAGAGCAGCAATGCGCAAAACCTGCAGAGATTGTTGGGACCAGCAAGGATCCAACTGGAAGTTCTAGACCAGGGAAAAACCTCGAGTCTTCAGCCCCAGTCATGGAAGAAATCCTCGGGCATTATAAAGAAGAAGGCAGGTTTTGTGGTACCCGCTCCTATACTATAGAGATCCCAGTAGGAGACGAGGTCGAGGCCGTGGAAGCGGTTGGTAAAATATTTCTAGAGGAAGTGAAGGTAAGCTTCTCATAATTTTATATCCTGAGATTGTCTTTTCCATAAAAAATGCATTGTCACTTTGTGCACTGCAGACTGTGGCCGAGAAGAACAAGCAGCTCAGTGCAGAACAGAAGAGGCTGCAACAGCAGTTGGAGGGTTATGCGTGACAAAATGTTGAGCGCGAAGAAAAAATGCGCATTGTACTCCAACAGCTGGACGTGGTCGAGAAACAGAGATTGGGTAGGAAACCATTCTGTTGTTAGGTACTCGAGCTCTTTAGGATGCTATAATACTGTAGAGTTCATATTTGAAGTAATGATGCAGGTCTGGAAGCCGAAGTCAGCCGGCTTCACGAGGAAAATGCCCAGGTAACTGTTGAGCGTGACCGGCTGTCCGAAGAGAAGAACAAATGGCTGCAAACACAGCAGGCCATGAAGGAGGAGCATGCTAAATTAGCAAAGGAGCTAGAGAGTAAGTAGTCCAAGTTCTTGTTTTCCTTGTCGTAATTTACAGTAAAGCGTGTAGTAGTGAATTCTTAACTACGTAGCACCTTGCAGTTGTAAAGAAAAATGCCAAAGTGCACCTTGAGAAGATGAAGAAAGATCGCGATGACCTGGAACTTCAAAACTAGGCCGGTGCAAAGAAGATTGAGGCGTGGTCGCAGAAATGCAACAAGCTCATGAGGAGCAAGAAGCCCTTAATGACAAATGCAAGACACTCGTCAGGGAGTGGGAGACTTGGAAGCATGCCTGCGCCAAAATTGCGAAGGGGATCTCACCAGTGCTCGACATCATTGGTGCCGACTTTACCGAAGCTAGAATGCAGGCACCAAAAGTTGGCCTGGTCGAGAAATCCCAGAAAGCCTGGGGATGGCTCCAACAATGGGCGAAGGACATCAGGGAATATGTGGGTGCACATGTACTTAGCTTGGTACGTGCCCACTACCCCTTGATGGATATTGCTCGGTTGGAAGCCGATTACCCCAGTGGGGTCGGGGCAGAGTGAGCCGACGAGCTGCGGCTAGAGGAGATGGAGCATGCTGCCGCGATCACCAAAGACATCATCTTATGCCCGGCTGCAGCCCCTCCAACGACAGGGAAGATTGAACTGTACATTTGTCCGGTACCAGTGCCACCATCTCTGGCGAGTAGCGAAGCACGTTCAGCTCCATCGTCGACCACGCCAAAGGTCTCAGAGCCGCCAAAAAGTCAGGATGCTGGGTCAAGCCAGCAGTAGTTGTACCTACAAGTAGTTCGTAGGAGAAACAATCTTCGTAAACGTATTGTAAACTTGTGCCTTCAAAGAGGCGAGTTTGTAATAAGGTGATTATTGGTACAATGTAAAGCTGTTTATTTTTGTATGAAAAAACATTTAAGCTTTGTATTACGTACTGGCTTAACTAAGTTAGAACAGCAGAATGTTCTGTTTTTAATTATTCCAGCGTGATCGACGTTAACTAAGTTAGAACAGCAGAATGTTCTGTTTTTAGTTGTTCCAGCGTGATTGACGTTAACTAAGTTAGAACAGCAGAATGTTTTGTTTTTAGTTGTTCCAGCGTGATCGACGTTAACTAAGTTAGAATAGCAGAATGTTCTATTTTTAGTTGTTCTAGCGTGATAGACGTTAACTAAGTTAGAACAGCAGAATGTTCTATTTTTAGTTGTTCCAGCGTGATCGATGTCATCCTGTAGGTCTGTACGGCTTTGGAGAGGCCAGTTATCTGAGTGTAAGGCTGTCGGAGCCTGTATACACGTAAGAGTACATCTGGTCTGGCCAAAGGGCATCTGCCGACCACCCAAAACGCAGAGGGCAGATCTCATGCACGCTATGAGTGAGGTCAAGAACAGAGCTGCTCCGAGAACCCGAGAGGACTGGTGATCGATGTACTGGTTTATCAAAAAGTCGTTATAGTTATAGAATCAATAATGTAGACAAGTGTAGGCAACTATAGTCGAATGTATATATATATATCATAATTCAAAGTACAAAAGTAGTACAGAAAAAAGGTACATATCTGTATTTGAGAATTAGGGGTAAAAATGCCTAAGCTTGTCGATGTGGACGGAATTTGGCACGTCAGTGCCGTGAAGTCTTGCAAGCCTGTACGAAGTAGGTCGTGTAACAGCCTTGACGATGTAGGGGCCTTCCCATGGAGTTGCCAACTTATGGATGCCATCTTGGCTAGTCTTCCATTTCAATACCATGTCGCCGACCACAAAGAAACGTTCCTGAACATTTTTGTTGTAGTACCTGCGTAACACGGCAAGGTACTTGGCCGTGCGTATACAAGAGTCAAGGCGTCGTTCCTCTGCACAATTCACCTTGAGCTCTCGTTGTTCTGTAGCTTGGTCTTCATTGTAGTTTTCAACTCGAGGTGACCGGAATTCGATGTCCGCTGGGAGCACAGCCTCGGCGCCGTAAACCATGAAGTATGGTGAGACACCGGTATTGCGACTGGGTTATGTCCTAAGTCCCCAGACCACGGCTGGTAACTCCTTGATCCACCGGCCAGGGGCTTTGTCGTTCTCTCTATACATCCTCTTCTTCAATACATCCAGAATCATTCCATTAGCCCGCTCGACCTGTCCATTAGCTCTGGGGTGTACCACCGAGACGTATTTCACTACAATGCTTTGTTCATCACAGAAGTCCCAAAACGTGTTCCCAGTAAACTGAATCCCTAGGTCTATAATGATGTTATTGGGGATGCCGAAGCGGTGGATGACCTAGTCAAGAAATTCGACTGCTTTTTCGGAAGATGCCTTGACCAAGGGTATGTACTCTATCCATTTGGAAAATTTATCAATCAGCACGAATACAAACTTGAAGTTACCTGGTGCTAGTTTGAAGGGTCCAATCATATCCAGCCCCCAGCATGCAAAAGGCCAGGAGGCTGGTATGGTCTAGATCTCATGAGCTGGCACATGAATTCTCTTGGAGAAACACTGACAGTTGGCGTAATGTCTAACAAGCTTCTCTGCATCAGCTACTGCGGACGGCCAGTAAAAACCTATTCGAAACGCTTTACCAACCAATGTCCTCGATGCGGCGTGATTACCACAGGTGCCAGAATGTATCTCCTCCAAGAGCTTAATGTCGTCTTCTTGCTCTATGCATTTCATCAATACTTCTGCTTTTGCATTTTTACGCCACAGCTTACCCTCGACCACCAGGTACTGCTTGCTGCGACGTATAAGGCGTTCATTTTCACTTCGATCAGAATACCCGGTGCCATCTGTTAGGTACTTAATGAATGGAACGCGCCAGTCTGCTATCTTGGTTGGGGTCTGAGATGGTCCCGTTGTGGTCGAAAATGATTCCGTAGTGGTCGGTGATGGAACCAGAGCTACCAGAGGCTGGTCTGGGAGCTTCTCGACCACGGGGTTGTCTTCTTGCTTGATTGATGGCTTTAAGAGGTCTTGAACGAAAACGCCATGTGGTACTTGGGCTCTGGATGTTCCTAACTTTGACAGCGCATTTGCTGCTTGATTTCTATCTCGGACCACATCGGAGTATTCAATGCCGTAAAATTTGCCTTCAAGCTTCCTAATTTCTTTGCGGTATGCATCCATTTTCTCGCTAGTTGTATCCCAGTCCTTGTTGAGCTGGTTAATAACTAGGGCCGAGTTGCCGTGGACATAAAGGCGTTTGATACCAAGGTCGACTGCAATGCGCAAGCCATGAAAGCATGCCTCGTATTCTGCGGCATTGTTAGATGCCGGGAAATAAATCCTGAGGACGTAGCGCAATTGCTCATTGGTCGATGATATGAATAATATGCCCGCTCCTACACCATCAATAGTTAGTGAGCCATCAAAATACATTTTCCAGTAGTCAACAGGTCCTTGTGAGGTCGGGATACTTAAATCTGTCCACTCGACCACAAAGTCAGCCAGTATTTGAGATTTGATGGTATCACGACGCGCAAACTCCAAGTCAAAAGGACATAACTCCATTGCCCATTTGGCGATGCGCCCGTTTGCATCTTTGTTGCGTATAATTGTTCCAAGAGGAAACTCAGTTTTGATCACCACGTGGAACCCGTCAAAATAATGTTTCAACTTTCGGGTTGTAATGAGTATGGCGTAGATCAATTTTTGAATCTAAGTGTACCTAGTTTTGGACTCGTTGAGCACCTCACTGATGAAATAAATCAGGCACTGAACACCATAAGCGTGGCCGGGCTCCTCGCGCTCGACCACGAGGATAGTGGAGACAACTCGATCAGTCGCAGCAATATACAGTTGAAGAACTTCTCCTGACTTGGGGGCAGTAAGGACCGAAGGTGATGTGAGGTACTGCTTTAGCTGTGTAAAGGTAATATCTGCTTCCTCCGACCACTCAAACCTCTCGCCTGCCTTGAGTAGCTTGAAGAAAGGTAAGCCTTTGTCCCCAAATCGAGATAGAAATCGGCTTAGGGCGGCCATACACCCTGTAAGCTTTTGGATATCTTTGACGTTTGCTGGTCGCTTCATATTGAGGATAGCTTGCACCTTTTCTGGATTAGGGCGTATGCCGTCTCGACTGATGACATTGCCTAGTAATATACCAGATAGAATGCCAAAGATGCACTTTTTAGGGTTCAACTTCCATTGATATTGATTGAGCGCTGCAAAAGTACGTGTCAGATCATCAATCAAGGAGTGGGATTCCTTGGTTTTGACAACTATGTCGTCTACATAGGCCTCGACCAGGTCAGCTTGTATCTCCTTTTCGAGGCACTCTTGTATTGCACGCTGATAAGTAGCTCCGGCATTTTTGAGCCCGAACGACATGGTCGTGTAGCAATAAGCGCCGAAGGGTGTAATAAAGGATGTCTTGATTTGGTCCTCTTTGTTGAGAGTGATCTGGTGATAACCAGAGTAGAAGTCGAGAAAAGATAGCAGCTCGCAGCTGGCCGTGGAGTCCACGACTTCATCAATGTGAGGTAAACCGAAGGGGTCTTTAGGGCAGTGTTTGTTGAGATCGGTGTAGTCAACGCACATTCTCTATTCATTATTCTTTTTGCGTACAAGAACCGGATTAGCTAACCAGTCCAGGTGATACACCTCTTTGATAAAACCGGCTGCAAGAAGCCGTGTAACTTCTACCCTAATAGCCTCCTTTTTGTCCTTCCCGAACCACCGTAGCTTTTGCTTGACAGGCTTTGCCTTGGGGTCAACGTTCAAGGAGTGCTCGATCCAGTCCCGAGATACACCAGGCATGTCCGATGGTTTCCAAGTGAACATGCTTACGTTATCTCTCAGGAACCGTACGAGCGCGTCTTCCTATTTGGGGTCGAGGTTGGACCCGATCAGTGCCGTCTTGCTGGAGTCACCCTTGACCAGCTAGATCTCCTTGTACTCCTTGGACTTGATAGACTTGCGTGGTGCTTCAAGCTCTGGAATCTCTAGCTGGTTGGGAGGAGTCTTCTTTGCTTCCATTGTCGTTGCCGCCATGCGTAGGGAGAGGTCGTGGGCTTCAGCTATGCGAAAGCTGTCCTCTTCACAGTTATAGGCAACAAATACGTTACCTCTGAGAGTGAGGACTCCCTTTTCCGTTGGCATCTTGAGCACCAAGTACCTGTAATGAGGTACGGCCATGAACTGGTGATTGCGGGGTGACCAAGGATAGCATGGTAGGTGCCTTCAAAGTCAGCGACCACGAAGTTGACGTAGTTGGTACGGAAGTGGTCTGCCGTGCCAAACTGCACAGGTAGGGTAATTTGCCCAAGAGGCGTAGAGCTCTGTCCAGGCAAGACACCCCAGAACTGTGCATCGTATGGCTTCAAGTCAGCTTCAGATATGTTCAACGCTGACAGGCTGTTCTTGAACAGGATGTCGATGGAGCTACCGCCGTCGATGAGCACCCTGTCAAATTGCTCTTTATTGATACAAGGACTGAGGACGAGAGCGAAATGACCTGGTTTGAGGATGGTGGCCCATTGATCCACCCTGCTGAAGTTGATGTCTCGGTGTGACCAGGGTGGTAGTCTTGGATCTGCAATGAGGTCATCTGTCTTGGCGACGTTCAAGCAGGCGCGGGCGCGCAGCTTCCGCTCGCGTTTGCTTTCAACAGACACCTTGCCCTCGATGATGGTTGCAACATGCCTCACCAGTTCCTGGTACTGGTGCTTGGGGTTCTTGTCAGGATCATCCTCATCATCATCCATGCGGTTACGCTAGACTGTCGCGTCGAGAGGCTTGTCGGCACTTTCTGAAGCCTGTTTGCGATGGTAGATCTCCTTGAGGACCTTGCAGTTTTCCAACGTATGATTGGACTTGGGGTGAGCTAGACAAGGCCCCTTCAAGGCTTTAGCATAGTCTTCTTCATAATTGTGGCACCCACCAAACTTTTTCACGGTGTTGACCTCGCTGTCGTCATCGCGAGCACGCTTGCCCTTGAAGTTGTCACGGCGATCTCCGTGCTGGTTTCGGTTGTCGCACCGATCATGATTGTCATTACAGCGGTCCCTAATGTCGTTGCGGCCTCTGTACTCATCATGGCGCCGGTTGTCGCGGTAGTCATCACGTCGTGGGGAGTACGGAGCTTTACCGGTGCCCTCGTTCAGCAGCTTCTTGGCGTCGTCGGCGTCCGCATACTTCTTGGCGATGGTGAGGAGGCTGACCACCGTTGCAGGCCATTTATGAAGGAGCTTGTCCCTGAGGTCATTGTGGTAGCGCAGACCTGTGATGAAGGCTTCAATAGCCTCGTTGTCGATGATCTTGGGGATCCTAATGCGCATATCCGAGAAGCGTTGGATGTACTCGCGCAATGGTTCGTCCCTAGCGTCGCGGATGCGCTGAAGGTCGTACTTGTTGCCTGGCTACTCACAAGTAGTGATGAAGTTTTCGACGAAGGCTTGACGCAAAGCATACCAGGAGTCGAAGTGGTTCTCTGGGAGACTGACAAGCCATTGGTGCCCCACCAGCCCGACCACCACGGGGAAGTAGTTGGCCATGACGTGCTCGTCGCCCATAGCAGATCTGCAAGCAGTCTCATAAAGTTGTACCCATAGCTCGAGATTGACCTTACCATCATAATGATTAAGCTTCTCAAGCTTAAAACCTCTAGGCCAGACGACCTATCGCAGGTGATTGGTGAATTGCTTGGGGCCCGGGGGGCCATGAACCGTATCATATTCCATGCGATGACTGGTTTCATGGGACGCACGGTCCAGAGCTCTCTGTTCAATGCGAGGACGTATGTCACGGTTGTTGAGGTTCTGACGGAGATCGTAATTGCCATCACGGCGATCTCGTTCGCCACCATACTGTTGTCGTTGACCATGGTGGTCCCGGTGATCATTACACCGGTTATCGCTGCGCCGATCGTCGTCGTCGTTATTGCGGCGGTGGTCGAGACGGCGGTTATCATCACGGGGAGGGTTTCCACGGTTGCCTCCGTCAGCTCTGTCGTTGCCTGGGTTGCCACCAGGAGCTCTATTGTTCATAGCGCGGTCGCCCGCGCCAGCAGGTGCCCGTGAGCCATGTTGACCAGACCTGAAAGGTCGACTTGAGTGCTGTCGGCTCCTGCTAGTCGCACTAGACATGGATAGGCCCACGGCACGTTCATTGGTCTGAACCATAGCCGCCTGGAGATAAGCCTGCAAATCTTCCCAGATATTTTGGATTTCCAGGGTGTCTGGTAACCACTTCAAGCTTTCAATGGCGACGGCCATGTTGGCGCTTGGGGTCTTGAATACTGGTCTGTTCCCCACCATGTTGAAAGCATCATTGAGGTTGCGCCCTTATAGTCGATTATGCCTGTCAGCTTCTTGCTGGTCGTCGTCTGCTTGCAGTTGCGCTAGGCGTGCCTCTTCATTTATGCGACGTAGAGTTCGATTGGTGTTGCGTTGTAGTCGCTCTAGTCGCTGTTGATCGATCTCGCCTCCAGCAGGTGGATCTTCATCTTGGCTAACCACGTTGATCATGGCGCCACGCCTTGGAGGGAAGATCGGGATCTGAGGAAAATCTGGAGGATGTAGCCTCTCCTCGTCACCGTTACTCACATGATGTAATATCATGGTATGAGTAGCCCCATTGGACGCGGTGCTCGATCCAGAGCTCGAACGGCTATCTGTCTGGGTGGTATAGATCAAAACTTGATCAGAGGCCACCATATTGACGAAGTTGCGTGGTCGAGGTCGAGCGGAGCGCCCTTCAGGAGTTGAAGTGACTACTAGATCTGTTCCCAACCGTTGAAAACGAGTGGCTTGAGCAGGTCAAGTAGATCTGTTGTAGCTGTTCGAGTCCTGATTGGTAAACTGCTCTTAGAGCGAGTCAACCAGAGTTAGGGTAGATGAGAGCTTGACACCGAGTCGGTCGATGGAGTTGATCAAGTCGGTGTCGTCGAGTTTCTTCCCCTGATAGCGAGGAAGAAAACGACAGGTTGCCGGCGTGGTCGATGACGATGCTGGTGTAGGCGAGGCCGGAGCCAGCGTAGTCGTAGCCGATGCCGATGTCAGGGAAGTAGTCAATGCAGATTGGATCTGCATCCCCTCCGTGGTCGAAGCGACGAAGTCGTTGGAGCCGGTGGTCCACGTGATCTGACCGACCGTGAACGTGAGGCCCACCGCCGTGGCCATGGAGTCGGGGAAGATGACCATTTCGCACGCCTGAAAAGCAGTACACACACCCCCTACCTGGCGCGCCACTGTCGACAAAACCTAGTCGGCAGTCTACCGAGGGGTATGCCCAAGGTAGTAGATTGTCGGCACACAGGTGTGCAAGCCACGAACGAGATGGTGATGCAGAACAACACGCGGGTTTACCCAGGTTCAGGCCGCCGTGTGGGCGTAACACCTTACGTCCTGCTCTGCTTTGTTATTGTTGTCTCGAACAATGTATTATAAGCTATATTGCCCTAGAGTATTTTGATGATTTTGAGGGGGGTCCCCTGCCCTCCTTATATAGTCTGGGAGGCAAGGTTACAGATCTGGAAACTAATCTTAGCTGGTTACAATTGCCATATGGAGCCGGATAAGGATTCCTAACCTAATCGACCAAGACCTTGCTTGATCTCCAAGTCTGGTTTGATGCCTTGCGTGAGACTCCATCTTGATGATCTGGATCGCGCGTCGTCACGTAATGGGCCGGACCGTCTGGTCTGGGCTTGCCCATGTCTAGCCGTAAGGGTATAGGGGGTTTATACCCCCACACTATTCAAGTAGTGTGTTGTGTGTTCTAACTAGCAAAGAGGCATACGCATTCCCAATTTAACGGGCTACGACACACCATGAGCCTTACTATTTAATAACTAGACCGAATGTGGTGGAATACAGAGGATCCTAGGGCTATCACCACCTAGCACCTACCACTACTATCCGTGGGTCTAGTAGTATCTGAAGATAAGCTATAGCCTAAGCACCTCGCTTAATCTATGAACTTATTACTCTAGTCAGACGTCACTAACTAGAGCACCTTAACCAGACGACAGAGCAATTACTAATCTTCGCACACAAACACTAAGAGAATAACTATTACTACCTATAATCAATACTCAATCTTACTACTACTAAGTAGATGTAAGAACAAGACTTAACTAAAGGTAATAAAGGTAAAGTATTACTCAAATAGTAAGTACTGAAAGTAAAGTACTCAAAGTAAATACTATATTGAATAAGAACAACTGTAATGCTTACAAAGGAGCTCTAGCAGACCCCGGAAGACTCTTCCGGACGCCTTAGGCCGAGACTCCTCCCCGACTTTGCTATTCACTAGCTAGCTTCTACCGCTAAGCAGGCAAGCAGAGCTTTGCTAGGACTAGAGCTAGAGCTTGCGCTACGCCCTAAGAGCTTCTACTTGGAATGAGCTAATTCTTCTAGTTGTTGATGGAGAAGTGAGCCGGAGGCACCCTTTTATAGCCTTGGGAGGCAGGGGGTACTTGTAGGCAGCCATAAGGTCGGTGGGCACCGAGGGTAGGGCGGCCGCCCCCCTATAGGGCACCTGCCCTCTCAGATCCACCACCACAGCATCCAATGGTCCAGGATCAATCCCATGGTAGTTGGTAAGTCGGTTCAGCAGGTATGGTGGTTGTAGAGTCGGTTTGGCCTCCTTGGGTGGATGATGGTGGGCCCGTCAATCCCTGGCACCTCAAATGTGCACCCTTGGATCCAACCGACCTTGATCAACAGTGGAGAGGTGTTGTGGAGCCTTCCCGCGGATCGGTGACGTGGCCTGGCCACATGGGTAGGGCGGGCGTCCCCCCTCATAGGGCGGCCTCCCTGAAAGGTCCTAATATGGCTAGAGGGGGGTGAATAGCCTAATTTTAAATCTACAAATTCACTTAGGCAAACTTGTTAGACAAATATGAGGCAATAAAGCTTTTTGCACTAGCTTCTAACAAGTGATGCAAGCCACCTATCCCAACAATTATAGTTGTTATAATCTCTAGTTCACACAATGGCTAAGTCACTACTTTACACTAGTGAGCAAGAAACTAGCGAAGCAACTACACAAGCTACTAGAACAACTACACAAGATAAAACAACAAATACAAGGTAGAGAGGTGATTTTTATACCGCCGTGTAGAGGATATGAACCAATCAATCAACGGACAATGATGAAGTACCAATCACCAGGAGAATATCAATGGGCAAGAGACAATCAATTTTTCTCCCGAAGTTCACGTGCTTGCCGGCACGCTAGTCCCCGTTGTGTCGACCAACACCTCGTGGTTCAGTGGTTAATCGGTAATCCAAAACCGAGCTCTCCCAAGGAGCACCGCAAGAACCAACCGCAAGTGTGGTAGCTCAATGACACGAGTAATTTACTAGAGTGACTTTTGGCGCTCCACCGAGGAATAAGCCCAAGAACCCTTCACAAATATCACCTTGATTGGGGGCAGACACAATCACCAAATCCCCTCACCAATCAACAATCCACCAACCGTCTAGGTGACGGCAATCACCAAGAGTAATAAGAAATCAACAATTGCAGCAATCACCTAGTGCCACAAAGAATGCAATCACAAATGCACAACACAAGAGTTTCCCCCAAATCCTCTCTCAAATGAGCAACAAGCTATGGAGGAGGAGAGGAGAGGGAGATGTTCTTCACACTCTCAAGATCAACACTTTGAGCTCTCAAGATCTCTCTTAGGATGAGCACCAAGATTGGAGAGAAAAGAGAGGAGAGGGAAGAACTTGCTCTTCACTTGTTCTTGAGTTGGGAGAATGGGAAGAGGTGAGTCTCTGTTCTCGTACTGGGCAAGAGAAGAGGGATAGGGCACGGCCTTTTTCTTTTTCCCAGACCAGCTCGCCCGAACGGGCACCCAGGTGCACGCCCAGGCCCGCAACGGCTACAGTACGGCGCTGCCAACGGATAAACATCGAGCGGCAACGGTAGGGAAACAGCCGTGCTCGCGCAGCTTCCTGCTACTTGTGCAGTTGAGCATAGACGGAAAAGAAATGGCGTGGCCTCTCTGCCTACACGCTCACTCTGCTAACGGTTTGGGCTGGAATGAGTTTAATAGTTTGGATTGTGAGTGGCATCACTCTGGGTTGGTAGCTCTGGTTTTGGCGTCCGTCTTGGGCTGGGTCGTTTGAGGGCTAGGAAGCTGATGGATTGGGCTGGTTCAGGTTCCAAACAATTCTCAGCCCGTGGCTGCAAACGAGTTACCACTAGTAGAAAAGAGCTCTAAGCCTGCGGTCCTCTTTTATTTTTACTGGCGGTTTCACTTTAGGGCCGGCTGTGTAAAGAAATGGGTGGGCCACGACTTTGTAACCGCCTGTGGAAATGGATTTCCACAGGCGGTTGTCATAATCCAACCGCCAGTGCAAATGTTACATTTACACTGGCGGTTGACTTATGACAACCGCCTGGATTTCCACAGGCGGTTGTCATAAGTCAACCGCCAGTGTAAATGTAACATTTGCACTGGCGGTTGGATTATGACAACTGCCTGTGGAAATGGATTTCCACAGGCAGTTACTAAAGGCAACCGCCAGTGATGTTTCTGGTATATATACTCGTCTTCTCCCCCGAGCAGACAGTTCCGTCGCAGCCACCTTCCATTGGAGGGCAGTTTGGAGGTCCAGGTCTCTTAAAATATAAGGGGAGAGGTTTTGATCTTGATTTTTTGGAAGGAGGTTGATAAGAAAGGTTAGTTTATGTTCCTGTACCATCATTTTGTTCATTCTTACTTAATTTGAGCTACTTTTTGGATCTAGGGTTTCACCATGAGTTAGAGAGAAGAAAATCTAGCTTCTTGTCTTTATTTCTTCTAATGAGGTTGCTTAAGATGGTTACATAATGTCTCTCCTCTCTCCCTTTTCATGTTTGCTTCTCAATTTAGCTAGTTTATGCAAGATATATATTCCATCAATTGTGTGTTCTTGTGTATTCATGTAGAGAGAGAAATGCAGGTTTTTTTGTTATTTTTTTAATTATGCTCATTAGGTTTTTTACTTTAATCTCTCTCTTTATTTCTCAATTTATTTTATCCACATGTATCTATTTTAATTATGCGACTTAGGTTTTGTAATTATGCAACTTAGGTTTTTTAATTATGCTACTTATTAGGTTTTTTACTTTAATCCCTAGGTACCCTACCTAAACCCTAGCTAAAACCTCATATAAATCGTAAACCCTAGCTAATAAACCATAGCTATACCCTACCTCACATCAAAAGGTGCTAATAAATATCTCTAGATATATATATCTGGTTACTTGTTTCGCATTGATTACAATACCCAAGGTCCACAATGTCATGGTTTTTACAGGTAACGATGGAGAGGTCCTTTTGGATGTATAAGTTATCAAGACTAGATCCATCATACATACCCGAGGTCCATAGGTTTATTGATGCCGCTAAGAACCATGCAAGGAGAACAAAGAAGACGCACATACATTGTCCATGCGTGGACTGCAGAAATGTTGTTGTATTTGATGGCACTCAACAAATCCTTTCTCATCTGGTCCACCGAGGATTTATGAAGGATTACTTGATTTGGACAGAGCATGGAGAGGGTAGCTCTGCGCCTTATACAACTGGAAACCCTGCGAACATCAACGTCGATGGTCTAGATATGCTTGTTGGCGGGTTTCAGTTCGTACACGAGACACAACAACCTGACGCCGAACATGTTTTGCCAAATGTTCCTGATCATGGTTTTGCTGGAGGAAATGAAGGTGTCAGAAATAATGTCCTGCCAAATAATATGGCTGCGGAAGATGCAGAATTCCTAGAGGCAATGCTGCGTTGTCATGCGAAAGATCTATCAATGTTCTTCATGAAGGGTATGGAGGCCCTGATGAAGGCAGCAGAAGAGCCTTTGTACGATGAGTCTAAGGGTTGCACCAAAGAGTTCACGACGCTACGGTCTGTGCTAAAGTTGTTAGTGTGCAAGGCTAGGTATGGTCTTTCTGATGCTAGCTTTGATGCGTTCTTGAGTATTATCGCAGACATGCTTCCAAAGGAGAACAAAGTGCCTGCTAACACGTACTATGCAAAGAAGCTAATCAGTCCACTGACGATGGGTGTTGAGAAGATCCATGCGTGTAGAAATCATTGTATCCTATATCGAGGTGCTGATTATAAGGACTTGGATAGCTGTCCAAATTGTGGTGCAAGTAGGTACAAGACGAATAAAGACTACAGAGAGGAAGAGTGTGCTGCCTCCTTGTGTGAAGGAAAGAAGCGAAAGAGGACCCAACAGAAGACCCAGAAGAGTAGTTCAAAACCCACCAGCAAAGAAAAACAAGAAGTAGACTATTATGCGCAGAAAAAGATTCCTGCTTTTGTGATGTGGTACCTGCCTGTGGTCGATCGATTGAGGTGTTTGTTCGCTAACCCAGAGGATGCCAAACTTATTAGCTAGCATGCTTCTGATGAGCACAAAGACGATGGGAAGCTTCGGCACCCAGCCGATGGCCAGCAGTGGAAAGATTTCAATGAAAACCACAAGGACTTTGCAAAGGAACCAAGAAATGTTAGGTTCGCACTCAGTACTGATGAAATGAATCCATTTGCTGAGAGGAGCAGCAAGCACAGCACATGGCCGGTGATCCTCACCATCTACAACCTTCCTCCATGGTTGATGCAGAAGCGAAAGTATCTTTTGCTAACCATCCTTATCTCTGGACCTACACAGCCTGGAGTTGACATGGATGTTTTCTTGGAGCCCTTAATGGAGGACATGAAAATATTGTGGGAAACAGGTGTTCAAATATTGGACGAGTACCGCAAAGAATCATTCACGCTGAGAGCAATTATCTTTGTTACGATCAACGATTACCCTGCTCTTTTCACTTTATCAGGGCAGTTCAAGGGAAAGGTTGGTTGCGTGGTATGCATAGACGGAACCGCTTACATGTTCCTTACTGCATCTAAGAAGATAGTGTACATGAGGCACAGACGCTTCTTATCGAAAGGACACAGGTACCGCAAGAAAAAGATGGATAAGTACTTGACAATAACATTGAACTACAGTCTACTGCTCCATGGGGTAACAGTAAAGGCAAAAGAGTTTTCGACATAGTCGGCAAACTCAAATTTATTTTTGGGAAGAAGACAAAAGACGGAAAACCAAGAAAGGATGTCAAACCAACTCCAGGGGCTACATTCAAGAAGAAGTCTATTTTCTTCGAGTATTTGTCATACTGGCCAGAGTTAGACGTCCGCCACGTGATCGATGGTATGCACGTTCAGAAGAACGTGTTTGAAAGCCTAATTGGAACCTTGCTAGGCATGAAGGGCAAGACAAAAGAAGGACTAAATTCACGCAATGACATGGTACAATTAAACATAAAAAAAGAACTTCACCCTGTTCTTCAAGAAAATGGGAAGTACCACCTCCCGGCAGCAAGCTACAACCTCAACAATGATGAGAAACATGCGATGTGTGTGTGGTTGAAGAATTTGAAAGTCCCATCTGGATTCTGCTCTAGCATACGGAGTATTGTGTCAATGAAAGACCTTACACTCACCAACTACAACTCACATGATTGTCATGTCATGCTGACTACTTTCCTCCCTATTGCCATCAGAGCTACAAATCCAGTGTGGATAAAGGTTGCAGTCACACGGTTGTGCTACTTCTTCAACAGGATCTCACAGAAGGTGATTGACCGTGATGAGTTGGCGTCTCTTAAGGAATTCACGGTAGAGACAGTGTCACAGTTTGAGATGTGTTTTCCCCCAGCATTCTTCGATATTATGGTTCACCTTGTGGTGCACTTGGTTCCACAAATAGAGGCACTGGGTCCCATGTACTTGCATGAGATGTGGACGTATGAGCGTTTCATGTCAATACTAAATGGCTATGTATCAACTCGTGCTCGTCCTGAGGCGTCCATGGTAGAGGGGTACTTAACCGAAGAGGCAATTGAGTTCGGGGCTCCATTCTGCAACAGGGTCCTAAAAGACCAGGTTGCAATAGGTTTACCTCCGTCACGACACGCGGGTAGGCTGAATGGAAGAGGGAGGACGGGAAAGAAATTATTCATCCCGCAAGATTACAATACAGTCCTCGAGGCACATCACAGCATCCTACATCAGCTCTCGATAATGGAGCCTTTGATTGAGGAACACATTGATGAGCTTCGCGAACATAATCATGGGCACACGGATGAATGGTTAATGAAGGAACACAAGAATCGGTTCACCTCATGGCTAAGGGAGCATGACATTCCAGATGGGGAAACAATTGAGGAACGCACCATCAAGGTGTTGGCTTCTGGACCATCACGCCAGGTCACGACATGGCAAACCTATGACATTAGTGGCTTCACATACTGTACCAAGTCCAAGGATAAAAAGAGCATGTCATAGAACAGTGGAGTTCGATGTGACGCCTTACACTCTGAAACTGGTGAGGAAACTACATACTTTGGCTTTGTTGAGGACATATGGGAACTAGACTATGGTACATTTCAAATCCCTGTGTTTTGATGTCAATGGGTTGAAGACAAACATGTCACAGTGGACAACTATGGGGTCAGAGTTCTTGATCTAAGTAAGGTAGGCTACAAAGATGATCCATGGATAATGGCTAACCGTGCTGCACAGGTCTTCTATGCTGAACAGATCATTTCTCCTAAGGAGAAGAAAAGTACTTACAAGCCGAAGCATGTAGTTTTTCCTAGAAAGCAACAAGCTATAGGAGTTGATGGTGTATCTGACCTGGATAAATTTAATGAGTTCAGTGACATGTCTCTCTTTGTAAATGACCATCCAGTAAAGATAAGGAATGTTGAGCGAAGCATCCCACAGAATTCGTTGCCCTGGGTGCGCCACGATGGACAAGGAAGAACAGTAGCTGCTTAGATTATATTTGTCATTTGTCATGTAATCCATTTATGTTACAATGTGTACCTTATGCTACGTACCCTTCTCTGTTTTTACATGTGAGACCTTATGCTTATTTCACCTTCATGACCCTAGCTAAAACCTAACACAAATAAAAAAGAATACATATATTTTCCTCTATGTAACAAGAGCACCAAGGAATATATTTTTCACAGCATCTACACAGTACAATAAAGCTAACAAAATTGGATTCACATTTTTCTAGTATCCCTAGAATTATTTATGTATTAAACAAGATATGAGGCATATATTCAATTTAAATCATTTTAAAGAAAGCTACATATAAAAGTTTCTCAAACATGGCATTTCATATTTGTAACATGAAGATCATCTCAAGAGAAACACCACAAATTTTTTTTTCACTAATTTTGGACAAATATTTCTCAAGATATGAATTTTTGAAGCTTTTAAACAATTTCTGCAAATTCATTTAAAAATAGAAACAAATTCGGAAAAACATTACTACAGGCGGTGGTCAATGCCACCCGCCTATAAAAATATGTATCTACAGGCGGTGGTCAATACCAACCGCCTGTAGAAATGCACACCCTATATAAGAAAGCTCAGGAGCCCTGAAAATTTCTAAATTTCTTGGCGGGCCAGTTTTTCGAATCGACGCCGTCAGGCTACCGAAATCCGCCATCGCCGCCTCCGCCGAGTCACGCCGCCTCGCCATCGTCGTCGCGTCGGTGAGTTCTCTGCGTTTCCTCTCTCCTCCTCTCTCTCTCTCTACGGAGGTGGTGCGCGCGGTGGCGGAGGTGCTGCCGACGGCGGCCGAGGTGCTGCGGTGTCGGGCGCGGGGGGCGGCGGTGGCGGAGCGGTGGTGCGCCCGGTGGCGGAGGTGCTGCCGGCGGCGGCCGAGGTGCTGCGGTGGCGGGCGCGGGGGACGGCGGAGGTCGTGCGCGCGGTGGCCGAGACTTGCTGCGGTGGTGGCGCATTGGCGGGCACGGGGGGCGGCGCTGGCGGAGCGGTGGTGCGCGCAGTGGCGAAGGTGTTGCCGGCGGCGGCCGAGGTGTGCTGCGGTGGCGCGTGGGGGGCGGCTGCGCGCGGTGGCGGCAGGCCGAGCAGTTGGGTCGGCCTGCGAGCTAGTAGGCCAGCCCAATTGCTTGGCGGCCTTTTTTTTCTTTGTTTGATGTAATTATTATTTCTTTATTATTTCTTTATAAATATGTATGATGTAATTATTATTTCTTTATAAATATATATGTGTGATGTAATTATTATTTCTTTATAAATATGTATGATGTAATTATTATTTCTTTATAATTATATATGTATGATGTAATTATTATTTCTTTATAAATATATATGTGTGATGTAATTATTATTTCTTTATAAATATGTATGATGTAATTATTATTTTTTTACAATTATGTATGTATGATGTAATTATTATTTCTTTATAAATATATATGTGTGATGTAATTATTATTTCTTTATAAATATGTATGATGTATTTATTATTTCTTTATAAATATATATGTGTGATGTAATTATTATTTCTTTATAAATATATATGTATGATGTAATTATTATTTCTTTATAAATATGTATGATGTAATTATTATTTCATTATAAATACAAACTCTACTAAGTAGGGTTTAGAGTCCTTATGATATCATTATATATTTGTATGTCAGATTTTCGCGATGAGTTCTCCGCACAAGGACCAAGCATAAGAGTCCGAACACACGGAACACGCCCCAGGGTCCAACCCCACGGAGCAAGTAGAAGGGACCCACGAAACGCGCCAAACTCTGGGGTCGTCCAACCCTACGGAGCAAGTAGAAGGGACCCACGAAACGCGCCAAACTCTGGGGTCGTCCCACCCCACGGAGCAAGTAGAAGGGACCCACGAAACGGGCCAAGCATCAGGGGTCGCCACGCCTTCATACGAAAGCGTTAGCGACGACATGGAGCCTCCCGAAGTAAGGAAGGCTGGTCGTGAATTGGCACGTGACCCTGATTACAATCCACAAGATGATGAGGTAAATTACACATCCATGAATTTCATGTTTGTATCTATATGTACCAATTGATAATTTGTTGTGCGTACCTTTTGTCATGAATAGGAGGTGTTGTCTCAGTTCAAAGAGATTGTAGCTCAAGAAGAAGTGGCACACGAAGACGCACCGAGCCCGACCGAGACGACCACTAAGAGTTCAAGGAAAAGGAAGCGGAGTGACCGAAAACGAGGTGACAGAGGACTGAACAGGTGGCTAGATGATACATACAGAATCTCAGAAGTGAGCCTGAAAGGACAGCCCCTAGCTCCTGAGGAAGCCCTACCTAAGTTTCGGAACGCCCTTGGTTTCTTAGTTAGGGACAATCTTGACATCACAGTTCGACAGTGGAAAGATGTGTCAGTTGCTGACAAGAAAAAAATTTGGGATAAGCTGGTGACCAGGTTCGTTTTTCCTCGGGGCTCAGACAAACTTGTGAAGGAATATGCCATGAAGCAGTGGGCGATCATGTTCCAAAACTGGAGGTCTGAGATGAATACCAAGTGGGCAAAGAAAGGGTTGGACCCAACAAAAAGGTACAAGATTACGGCCGGGCAGTGGGCGGTTTTTCTAGAGCAAAGGAGAGATCCAGAGTTCTTAGCTCGGAGTGAAGCCAATAGCGAGCTCGCAAAGAAGAACAAGTACCACCACCACCTAGGCACAGCTGGTTACCAACACCAGGTTCCCAAGTGGAGGCAAGAAGAGGCTGCCAAGAAAGCGGCAGGGTTGCCGACGCTGTCTGAGCAAATTAGAGAAAGGACCGCAAATTGTATTCATGCTCGGAAACCGAGGGAAACCGAGACCGGTGTGTCCTTTGATGACCCAATGCTCGATGAAGCAGCAAGGAGCATATTTGCGGTGGCAGCTAAGCAGCACGAAGGATTATTTAAGCCACGAAGAGAGAGGGACATCCTTACTGCTGGCCTAGGTAACCCCGAGCACCCTGGTCGTGTTCGAGGCATCTCATCGAAAGAAGGATGGAAAGAAGGATTCGGACCGGAGTGGGAGGGTGAGTACAAGAAACGTGATCGATACAAGAAAGAAATGGAAAGTTATTTTAAGGAGGAGGCAAAGAAAGACTTCCAAGAGATGATGTCCAAAATTATATCCGATCCTCCTCCAGAGTTGATGCAGCGTTTGGCGAGTGCGATGTTTGCTCAACAGATGAGCACTCAGGCTCCCCAGATGCAGCTAGTCCCAATAACACAACCGTTGATGACACAGTGTACCACAACCATTCCAAGCAGTGTCGCGTCAACGGTAAACAAGGTTCACTATCCAGTTGATGACATTGATAGGCCGGTGGCTTGCTCCCTAGTCATAAGATATGGTATTAACAATCATCGTACAAGGGAAGTAGCCGTAGGCCTTGCGATCCCAGGACACAACTACCATGGGAGCGACATTCCATAAGACTACTGCAAGGTAGAAGTGTCGACGGTCGTCCAAGGATACAAGGACGACATGCTAGACATCCCCGGTCCCGAGGGCATTGAGAAACTCCGACAGGCTATCAAGAACTTCATCCATTGGCCTCGACGAGACGTCCAGTTGAGTGAGCCACCACCATCCTCTCAAGCCCCGCCACTCACTCAGGACTTGTCAGCACCTGCCGATCCTCTTTCTAACCCACCATCTTCGCCACCATTCAATTCTCCACCTTCTCCACCACCATCCTCTCAAGCCCCGCCACTGACTCAGGACTCGTCAGCACCTGCCGATCCTCTTCCTAACCCACCATCGTCACCGATCGTGGCTCCTATTGACCCCCCATCATCTTCGCCACCATTCAATTCTCCATCTTCTCCACCACCCAAAGATCCTAAACAAACACGGGAGGCACCAAAGCGGCCAAAGAAGAAATTTCCAATACCCAAATTGGTTTTCCCCTTCCAGCAAAAGAAAAAGACTGCCGGCACGACCAAATTTTTGGCAGGAATTGCACTAAGCCGCACTACACGTACCCTTGACTTGGCTGAGCATGATAAGTTAGCAGAAAAGCCTAAGGTGATTACCGTAAGTATCAGGAAGCCAACAATGGACGATTACAAAAATGTCCCTGATAAATACATGCCTGAAAGGCCTCTGCTCAAGTGGGGTACACTCAAGAAGATCTCTGCTGGTGTTAAAAGGTTGCATGACTGGTACATGAGAGCATCCTCTTTTGGCATCGACACCATCAATGTGTCTATACCACCAGCTGCATTTGTTAGTGGCAGACAAACGGTTGTTATTACCTTCGAGGACATGTGGTTGATGATGAACCTCCAGAGACTCGATGTACAGCTCGTAACGGTGTTTGCATTGTAAGTGTCACTCATACTAACACATGCATCTGTTATTATTAGTGAGTTGTATGAATTTTCAATATCTTACGTGTGCGTGCGCCTTGCAGAATGCAATATGATCAGCAGGAGATGCGTTACAGTCCGAATCCTAATTCTAATGCCGGTCAAAGGGTTGGGTATTTGAACCCAATGAAAATATGTGAGGAGCACCACACATTCAGAATCGGGGATGATCACGAAGACTTACAGAGTTTACAAGGTGAAGAACGGGAGAAGAAAATAGCGAACCTGACGAAAGAGTTTGAAGCCAGATACGCCTTGTACGTAGGACACGCAATGATTCAATTTCAACACTGGGAATCCATAGTGGCCCCCTACAACTTTGGGTTAGTGTGAGTTTGCATATATCAAATTAATTATTTTAGTACACACATGCATCACAAATTTGATTCGTGCAGGGACCACTGGATCTGCTTCATGATTTTTCCTAGGCCTGGACAGGTGTTGGTATGTGACTCCGCAGATTACCCGACTACAAGCTATGGAACATTCGTGAGGCACTTAGAGCTGTAAGTCAAAATTTTGCATGCATACTTTAATCGATGAGATGTTGAGAATAACAAGGTGATTCTATTCGAGATTATAGGGCATATGGGTATTACAAGATTAAAGGTGGAAGGTGCGAGTCATCAACACAAGGGCAGCCATTGAAAATATATCATAACTGGCCGGTACGTATGGAAATTTATGAATACATATCATACATGTACAATACATAGGACGATATTGCAAGTAAATAACCACTTTCCCGTTATATAGTGCCACAACCAACCACCCGGATCGGTCCACTGTGGATTCTACGTGTGCGAGTTCATGAGAGAGAACGGACGATACATCAAGAACCCTTCTAAGGTAATATAAGTAATAGTCATGTATATATTTCTGATATTAAATTTGCAAATATATTATCAAGTGTAAATATATGATGTTTATAAACCTCCTTTCCAGAAATCTGATGTAAAAAAGGCTAAGCACATGACCGAACGTGCTTTATACAACATAGTTGAGGACCTGTGCTCATTCATCTTGAAAGAAGTCATTCCATACGATGGGAAATATCACGATGCTACCAGCGTCTTAGCACGCCCAGAGTATAGAATGCTCACAGAGATTAGTAGGCTTCAACTTAGTCGAGACAGTTATTAGACAACGGGTGAAAACTTTGATGTATATAATGTGTGATGAGATACTCTTGTAACTTTATGTTTGTGAGCACAAAACTTTGATGTATATAAATGTATGTATGAAATATTTAAATTGCATGTTGCTATATTTGAATACCATCCAATAAGGTTTAGCAGTTCCAATTACAATGTATATGTATATATTTAATAATATAAAAATATAAAACATCACAGGCGGTTGCTTTTGAACTGCCTGTGGAAAAATCCACAGGCGGTTCACTAAGTGAGCCGCCTGTGGAAATAGATTTCCACAGGCGGTTCAAAAGCAACCGTCTGTGCTGTGGTCCTATTTTCACTGGCCTCCAGCGCAGGCGGTGCTAGAAAACACCTGTAAAAATAGGTATAGACCCGCCTGTATAGTATGTCTCTGTACTAGTATACGGCCCAGACTTGTTGCCTATCGTCTCAGACTCCACCTCGTTCAGACCTCACGACTGCACGGCCGCCGCCACTTCGGACACGCACGGGCGGACGGCCGCCGCCACGCTGCCGCTGCTGCTTCGCACGCTCGCACACGGGTTCAAATAGCTCAGCCCGCGCAGACGTTTAGGCCCATGTTTAGATCACCTCAAAATTCCAAGTTTTTTCACTCTCTCTCCATCACATCAATTTTTAGCCGCTTGCATGGAGTATTAAATGTAGGTAAAAAAAATAACTAATTACACAGTTTAGTTGGAAATCACGAGATGAATCTTTTGAGCCTAGTTGGTCCATGATTGGACAATATTTGTCAAATAAGACGAAAGTGGTACTATTCATCGGGTTGAAAAAACTTTCAATCTAAACAAGGCCTAGGTTCAAATAGCATAGTATACTGGGTTGGTGTGGTTAGAATAATCCAGTTAATGGGCTGGGTGGATTTTTAAGATGAAGCTCATCACGAATAGTTAGGGGTGGGTTCAGATCGGATTCCAGCCCACTGTCAGGCGACTACGCGCGGACCCTCTCGTACCAACCCGCAGACGACAGCCCACAAGAGGCAGGCGTCGGTCCTCCCAGCATTCGACAACGCATGTACGGTGGCAGGCTCTGGTCCTCCACAGCGGTCTCACATGCAAGCAGCTTGAAATAGCAGGAAGTATCCACGAAACTGCCTGGTCTCCCACCGCTCAAACATGCAAGTGTGGCACCACGGAAATGGACAGCAAATACCAGAAGCATGCGCTCCTCCTTGATTAAATTAGCCATGGGCCCCACGAGCACTCTTATCTTGTGCACCTAAAAATAGAGCAACGACATACTCCCTCCGTCCCCTTATATTAGTCGCTCGGGAATCGTGACTGTGAGAAGAGCACGGACTTCAAACGACCATCAATAAGGGACAGACGAGTACATGCAGCGGCTGAAATTTTCTCTTTCTGAGTCAAATGCCGAAGCACTTTTCTTTCTCACAGTTAATCGCTGCATAATGACATGCATTAACCTAAATTAGCAACAGCAGCTGACGAAGCTTCCATGAAGTTTTCTTTTCACAGGCAACCAGCTGTGCTGGCTCCCATGCGCACAGACGAGCGGTGCAGCTTCCTCACACGACGACGGAGTCAACGAGCAGAGCAGGCGCTCACGTGCTCTCTCTTCACAACGGTAGAGTGCATGCATGCATCGTGGGCCCCACGCTGCTTCTCCCTTGCAGCTCCCTGGTTTTGAAACTTGGTCCGAGCAGCAGGTCCCCATGCTCTCTGGACTAGATAAAAGGTCCGGCTGCTTCACTCCCTCCACTCTTGTTCTGAAAACTGGTCCGGGTGACACTACTTAAGCCCAAGTTACTTCACCTTTTCACTTTCTATTTATTTGCTAACTATTTCTCATAAGAAAAGATATTCTAGCATTTAAGTTAGCATTTTCACAAATATTTTTCTAGGGATTTCTCATGCATCTCACCACGTCACAAATCGCAAATATTATGCAAATGAGACACACACTTAGTGGCACTAGATAACCATTGCAATTAAAGATTTCCCCTCTTTATAGTACGGTTATTTATTCTAAATCCGGTCACGTACTCTATTGCGTCTTGATCAGTAAAACAAAATGGCCTTATATTTTATACCTTTGCCTTGAGCCTATTTTATTTTCTTCTTTCTTCTTTTTTTTTATGATGGAGCACTTGATCACTATCTTTTAGGACATCACCATCCATGACCATCATCTTTGCCTCATCACTTGGTGTGTACCAATCGTATCTCATATACACTTAGAGCAATGATTAGTACATAAAGATTTCATCAATTATCTAAAACCGGCTTTCACTCCCCCCACCTGGTGCCCATGTGGTGTCAGGTGTGCTCCACGTGGCTTGGCATGTCCCAAATTGCCTATTTTTCATATTTCCCTGCATACAAATATAATTCTCTAATACATGTGGAACTAGGTAAGTTTAAGGCTGGACGAAAAACTCGAAGCTCGCTAGCTCGCTCGGCTCATGGTTGGCTCGGCTCAGCTCGGCTCGGCCCATTATGATAACGAGCTGAGCCGAGCCTGGATTTTAGCTCGTTAGCTATAACGAGCCAACTTGATCTGGCTCGTGAGCCGCTCGCGAGCCAAATGAGCCGTAGTTTTAGGAAAAAAGTCATCATAACTTATATTAGTTTTGTATTATTTCATGCCTTGCACTTTCACAAATTGATGATATGTTAGCTCATATAAATATTTTATTCGATTTAAGGCTATTGGACATATTATTTTTATATTATTAATATTTTTAAGATTTAGATAAATATAAATATTATATTTTATGTATTTTTATACCTGGCTCGCGAGCCTAACAAGCCAGCTCGAGCTCGGAACGAGCCGAGCCGAGCTAGCTTTCTGGCTCGTTAAGATAATGAGCCGAGCCGAGCTAGCTCGTTATCCTAACGAGCCAGAACGAGCCGAGCCGAGCTGGCTCGTTATCCAGCCTTAGGTAAGTTATAAAGTAAAATTTCATCATTTTATGTGACTTTACCTTGATTATGGGTGGAATGTTGACGGTAAAATGGGGTGTTAGTGACCGTCAACAACCCTCGACCGTGGGGCACGAGACAAACGAGGCAACTTCTAGTCTAGACACCACGTCAACACTATCGGTCACAGTTCTAGCGTCGGCCAGGAACTTCCGTCTTTATCAGGAGTCATCTACTAGAACCTCCGCCACGAGGACGGACAACGAACCCGCAAAGTATAACGATAAACGATAAACCACTTAGAAAAGTAGTACCGAAGGATATCACGACTTTCATACCCAAAATGGTAATTTGACCGTAGAGGTACAATGATAGCGGGTGCCGACAAGTCCGGCACTCCGCCTACTCGGCGGACTCCAAGAGTCGCGCACTTAGGAGGGGGTGGACAATTCCGCCCTTATCCTCCTCTTGCCCTCACTCACTCCCTATTCTACTATTTCTAGCTAGGTAGCTAGGCTTGAGGCTCCTCCTTACTCTCGCTCAAGTGTGAGCTTGAGTGTGTTGGTGTGTCTTAGTGAGGGAGTGAGCCTCTCCTTATATAGGAGGTTGGACAGGCGGTTGGGGGGAATATATCCCGAATACACCCCACACCGCCAGCCTCCTCTTCAATGCACAACCGCCAGAGCGAGGTGGGCCCGAGGGGCGCCAGCTAGGGCACGGCCGTGCCAGGGGCGCGCGCGCCTGTGCTGGATCTCCTCGGCCTCCCCTTTGGGCCACGCGCTGCTGGTTGGTCCTGGAGTGCTTCCCCATGGTGGGCTTGGCCCGGTTGTGCAGGTTGGATTGGGCTTCTCTTTGTTTTGCTTGATGGGCTTGTCATTTCATGTGAGTTTCTTTGTCTTTTTGGCCCATTCTTGTTGTATTTCCTTTTATACCTGCAAAACAAGAGTGTACACCAAAACTATGGAAATTGATAGTGTAAAACACTATCTACTTTAGTTTTGGTGATTTTTATGCAAATGTTAGCGGTGTTGGGTTCGTGTTAAGGACCGCCAACAGCAGTGCTGCACTTAATCAGACCGTTGGGGCAGGGGGTATTTATACTTTTCTGTCTTCTCCCCAACGTCTCCCTCATGATTCCAACGGTTCTCTCGACTCAGAACAGACCAGAGCTCACTCCCTCTCTCCTCCATTGTTGCTCCTCCATCCCTCAAGCTAATCCTTGATTTCCACCATCAAATCTTGAGAGAAAGGGCAACAAACTTCGATTGGAGAGCAGCTCCTTCACTTCCCAAAGTCAAAACAACATTTGGTTCACGTTTTGGCCGGCGGTGTGTTTGTTACTCTTGGAGCTTTGCTCCTAGCCGGCTAGAGCGTCACCCTAGAGCTTGCCAACTTGTGTGGCAGCCTAGGGAGGTTTGTAACCATCTCTTGCAACTAGTAGAATCACCCCTCACCTCAAGAGTTCACTCTCTTGATTTGAGAACAGGGTAGGGTTGAAATAGACCCTTTGTCTTTGTGGCAAGCCTTAATGGCAAAACCCTCAACAACCTAGACCTGGGCAAGCCTTGGTGGCAAGCTGAACCATATGATAAATCATCGTGTCACTTGTGCTTGTCACTTTGCTTCTTGTGGTGATTTCTAGGGTTTGAGGCCGATCTACTTGTGTGTGGACTTCGAGCCATGAATAGCTGGTGTGCTGTGATCCTCTACCCTGCAGGAAGCTAAGAAAATTATACGATCTAATTTTCGTTGGATAGATTTTGAACTGTGAGTTGACCTTGTCTGCAGGTGTGGCAGTGCCGTAGTTGGGCGCGACAATGCCGCGGTTGGAACTAACATGTTCTTGAGTTAAAATTTTTTTACAGGCCTATTCACCCCCCTAGGCTCTCCTATGATCCTACAAGTGGTATCAGAGCAAGTTTACTTCAAATCGCTTCACCGCGAGAAATATGGAGACCGGGGAAGCCGCTAGCGGGAAACCAGTGGAAATTCCACCGGGACGTGTTGGACTGCATGAGACCGACAACGACAGCAGCTAGCTGAGCGCGTCGACAGCAAGCAACGCGTCTCTTCCCCGTCTTGAGCCCACCGATGTTGAAGACTGAGAAAAGAGAAAAGAAACTCAGTGGCTCAAGAGGGAAGCAAGGGAAAAGAAGAAAGAACAGTAGTGGCTCGATGAGAAGAAGGCAAGAAAAGAAGCTATAAGGCTCAAGAGAGAAGAGAGAAGGAAGAGAAGATAAGCAAGGAAGAAGAGGCCAAAGAACACAACACATCATCTAGTGAGCTCTCTAGTAGCTCCGAGGATGGTGATGATGATGAGTCCTATCAAGCACATAGCAAGAAGGACAAGAAGAAGAAGGAGGGCAGCAAGAACAACGACACCTAATATGCAGCCGTATCCTTCAATTATTCATCTTTGTCTAACCATGATCGCAAGTCTTTCATCAATGTGCCCGCGGGCAAGTTGTCTCATTTCGATGGGACAAACTTTGGCAAGTGGAAGCATTTGATGAGATCTTATCTTATAGGTCTCCATCCTGGCGTATGGGAAGTGATGTGCAATGGATTTGAGCCTCTGGTAGACCCTAAGAATTCAACAATGGAAGAAATGAGAACCATCCATCTCAATGGTCAAGCTACAAGTGTGCTAATTAGTGCCTTGGATGGTGATGAGTACAATAGAGTGATTGGTGTTGATGTGGCAAAGCAAACATGGGACACTTTGCACCTTGCTCATGAAGGGGTTGACAAGGTAAGAAAGGCTAGGATTGATTTGATGATGGTCAAGCTCAACCGGTTTGTTATCTTAGAAGGTGAAGGGCCACAAGAAATGTTTGATAGATTGATGGCCATGGTGGGCAAGATTAGAGGTCTTGGTTGTGAGGAGCTAGATGATCACAAGATTATCAAAATCATGTTAGAAACCTACACACCAAGAAATGAGACCGTGGTGACTCTCATTAGAGACAAGAAGAAGTTTGAGTACTTCACTCCAAATGATGTACTTCACTCCAAAGTCTTGGGGGTGTTCTCTAAATTCGCGTTCTCAAAACATATATGTAGGCTATCTAAATGATAGAACATGGGTAGAACTCATCGAGATCTACAACTTTTGTGTTGGTTATTTCTCTATCTAACATTTTTTGGACAATTCAAATAAAGATTTCAAAATACAACAACCAAAGGGCTTCATAACTTAGTGGTAACGTTGTAGGTTCACAAGTTCGAGCACCCTAAGCGTTTTTTTTAGTTCCTTGCTTCTTAGCTTCCGTCCTCGTTGGGCCCTGCAGCCCATCTCCTGCTCAAATGAGGACGCAGCCCATCTCCTGCTCGAATGAGGACCTCCAGATGTAGCGGAAAGCACAGGTTAAACAGCTGATGATGTATTAGTACCATATCGTTGAGCTGCTGGACATGAGGTTACGTGGCTGTGTGGTAAGCACAGTGGACTATTCTTTCGCCTTGGTGTTCTACTTAAAATGGAAAAAGTCTAGATCACACCTTAACTTTGTGGTTGGTCTACTTTACACCTCCAACTATCAAACGGTCTGATTTACCCCATGAACTTTGCAAAACCGTATAAATTACCTTCTGAGCGGTTTTGGACGGCGGATTGCTACAGTTTTGTCTTTTTCCTTTTTATTTATTTCGGCTGAATCTTTGAAAAATCATAGTAAATCACAGAAAAATCATAAAATGAAAAATCCAATTTTGTTGGACTCCACATGATGAGATCTACACAATGAACATATAATATGGTATGCTTTAGTACAAAATTTTTGCTGTAGATTTTGATCTATTTTTTTCTATAATTAATTAGAATAATTCATACAATAAAAACTTTGTACTAAAGCATACCATATTATATGTTCATTGTGTAGATCTCATCATGTGGAGTCCAACAAAATTAGATTTTCCATTTTATGATTTTTCTGTGATTTACTATGATTTTTCAAAGATTCAGCCGAAATAAATAAAAAGAAAAGACAAAACTGATGTTACTATAGCAATACCGTAGCAAACCTGCCGTCCAAAACCGCTCAGGGGGTAATTTAGACGGTTTTGCAAAGTTCAGGGGGTAAATCAGACCATTTGATAGTTGGGGGTGTAAAGTAGACCAATCCCCATAGTTGGGGGTGTGATCTAGACTTTTTCCACTTAAAATAGGAGGCCCCAACAATATCAATTCTATTCAATTTATTTCCAAAAAATTAAATTTAATGCTAGAATCTAAATAAGAGTTAAACTGTTATTTGAAATTTAGTTAATGAAGGTGTTAAAAAAACAAGTTCAAAATCAAACTTAGCAACATCTTCAACGGACAGAAGCGATCATGAGAAACGGATTCTGATTTAGCCAAAGCAATCACAAGCATCACTTCAGAAGTGATGAGAAACGGGTTGTGACTTAACGAAAACAATCACAAGCGTTTCAGAGTCTTGTCCAATAACAGAAATGTTCAAACACAACAAGCAGTGGTTGAACTGATGCTCGCATTGCCCCAGCAGAATTAAAAACTGATTTAACCAAAACAATCACAAGCGTCTCAGAGTCTTGTCCAACAGCAGAAATGTACAAACACAACAAAGCAGTGGTCGAACTGATGCTCGCATTGCCCCCAGCAGAATAAAAAACGAACTGCTACATCACAGCTCAAAGCAGCCCTGATAACAATTGCAGAACTACACTAACATCGCAAATGCTTGCCGGTTGCAATGCTCAAACATGGATAATAATATGTAGATTTCATAAACTGATGTCCAAAAAACATCCATGAATTCAATACAAGCTACCCTATGTCATGATCATGAAACCTTCAACTGACTGAAGCAGAAATCCACAATGACATCGAAGACCCTAGTGCTGTGCTGTGACCTGTGCATCCAGATAGAAGAATGTCATGGAGTTGAGGAAGGAAGATAGAAACTAAACAAAGATTGAGTCCATTCATGCAGAAGCATGAAAGCGACACTAGCAAAGGCGTATTATGACGTATGCCAGTTCAGGAAAAGGAAAGGAAGAAAGACATGCTCCATCAATATCATCATTTCATTACATAACTGATAACTAATCTTGGAATTAGTGGTGATAGGTGTGCAGATAACAAAGTGAGCTAAATAATGATCTCATTTACAGAAGCCAATGCAGAACAATTTAATTTGGACATAACACTGGGATCTCAGCTGAAAATGGAAACAAGTTTGAGCTGATTTATCAGTGTAGTGTAATTTAACATGAATTCTACTCTAGAGCAAACAAAAACAACAATAATAAAACAACTTTATCCCATGAATTGAAACCAATATCAAGAAAGTGCTTCTCATTTCATTATTAAATTATTTTTCAATTCTTCTCAATTCCTGGGAGAACCTAACAGGGCCTTATGGAATTATTGATTGTGTATAGTATTTCTGTAGAACACATTAGTAGTAGCAATACCTAGATAGGCAGCATGGGAAATTTAAAAACTGACCATTTTTGCCTATCATTACGGCAATACTGTCATTGACTTTTTTTTATTTCCTTTTGAATGGTTTTCTTACAGAATATCTAAAACAGTGCTAAGTCTTCATGGAAGATTGTTTGTAGTAGGAACAAAACTAAAATAATGCTGCTAAATCTTCACTAATTTAGTCCATTAGATCACCATAACTTTAAGATGACAAACAGTTAAAATCAATGTCACCCTGAATTGCTAATTTCTAATTTCTTAAGAAACAATTCCATGAAAGGCACTGAAGTGCTGAACCAATGACAGAATGCTATGAGGCATAAGAAGCAATATAAGAAGTCACAGACCCAAAAAAACCTCCGTGGAATCGCCACCGGCATTATTTAGAGTGGCATCTCCACCTGGATGTTCCTCCACATAAGGAGTGACATCGTAGACCTGGTTCAACCACCAAAGATAAATTTAGAAGACCAAAATATTTTAATTTCCCTATTTTCAAGTCTAGGGCATTGAATAGGGACAAACTGAGGTGGCCACTGCAGTTATACAACCTTGTCCTTGATGATTATCCAACAATCCTTCCTTGTGATATGTTTAGATATCTCTTCCTTTGTAAAGCTCCTAGATGTTATTAATGATGCATTAGTATCAAGGTATATGTGACCCTTGTTTGGGGAATTAAAATTTTGTGTATTACATCGACGATCGTCAGTGTCCTGATGATGCCATTCTTTTCATGAAGAGAACAAAAAAAAGCACTGAGCACTGAAATAAATAATTTTTGAAAATGAATGAGTGCAGACTCAGACCGACCTAACTAATTAACTCGAAGGGTGAGCAAGCATTCACAGTATTGAGGATTCACAAAATATCGACAACTTCAAGCGGATGAAGTGGGAATTGGAAGAATGCGTCGCAATAATGTGGTTGATATATGAGCAGAAAACTTCAGTTAAAAACAGCAGGGATGGGGGCGAACGCTGTCTACGGCGGGCACGGGGCGAGAGCTGACAGCGACGGGAGCCAAGCCCGTCTCCTCGGCGGCTGCGTGGACGGCACGGGCGGGGGCTCAGGGGCCGCGTGCGTCAGGCTGGGGTGCCGGGGAGGAGGGAAGAGCGAGGGGCTCGGTGGAGGAAACGATTCAGGGCGAGGGCAGGCCAGCGGCAGCGGAGGCGCCATGCGAGGGCGAGGTCGAGGTCGAGGCAGACAGCACGGCGTCGGCATCAGCGGCGGCGGCGGCGGCAGTGAAACGTAAGGATGGCAACTGGGCTGTTTCGGGTCGGATATCCGCGGGTTTCGGTGTCGCGGGTTTGGTTTCGGGAATGATTTCTCATCCACGGTTTTGGTTTCTGGGTTCGGGACTCCGAAATCTTTTGGGTTTGGTTTCAGGTTTGATTTTCTATCCGTGAATATTCAATGGATAAATCATTCGAAATTAAAACTCATGTTTATAATATGCTAGTAATAATTTATTCACTTAGATTATTTAATTTTCTTCTAAGTTGACTTATGAAAATAATTATTATTTGTTGCCTCTTTTTTATACATGTGAATATGTGTATATATATATCATGCATATATTTATAGAAAGTCATTTTTGCTCTTACTATGTTGCCATACGGAGCGGGTTTCAGGTATCCATTCGGGTTTCGGGTATCCATTCGGGTTTTGGGTATCCGCGGGTTTGGTTTTGGTGATGGATTATCACTCGAATCGGTGTTCGGTTCAGGTTCGGGTTTCGATTTTGGGTTTCAGGTTTGGGTCCACAGAGACTCCACCCGATCTGAATCCGCCACGTTGCCATCCTTAGTGAAACCTCCCCTTCGGTGTGGGGTTTGGGAGAGGAGCCAGGGGAGCGTGGCCCTTCGGGTGGTGCGTTTGGGTGGTGGGTGTGGGGGCGCGGACGGGCACAATTACCACACTACCCTTAAACGATTAAAACATACATGGCATACTTCATGGTTATTCAATTATTTTTGTTAATAAAATATGATATTTTAATGTATATTTAAGAGATGTTTTAATTTTTTATAATGGTACTAGTGGGAAATTTAGATACAATTTAATGGGTTAATTTGTATTGTCTATCATAATGACATGTATGGTTGATTGAAAAGTAAATTTATAGATTACTTTGCATTATATTTATAATAGCAGATGTGGGCTATCTAGTTACAAATTTAGAAATTCTCTTGTATTTTCTTTAATAATGGGTATTGTCTTTAATAGGAGTAATGGGAAAGGTGGGTAATTTAAATGCAAGGGGTATTTTAAATATCTTCCATAATGGTATAGGTGGGCAAAGTGTTTAGAAAATAGAACAAATCTAATGTCTATTATTGGTAATGATAATTAGAATCATCTTCCATATTAAAGACCACATATATGTTTCTAACTATTGTGAGAATTTATACAATTTATCGTTTTCCTTAACGCATCTCGTGAAAATTAATTTGAAGGCTCCAATGAAGATATCTAATTAGTAATATTAAGATTCCTCACATTCTGGTATAATTTTTCTGGTTCCACTTAACTATATCTTTTTTTTAGTAATGGTCCTCCTAGGTTTGTATATGTGTATAAGACGCAGAGAGTGATGTACTAATAAACAATGTCTTAAAATTGAAGGGCTAAGTATTTTGGGTGGCCTAACGCCTATGCATTCACTAAGGCTATGGGAGAGATGTTGCTTGGCGCCATGAGAGGAGACCTCCCTGTTGTCATAGTACGACCAAGCATGGTAATAAGCACTTTCAAAGATCCATTTCCCGGATGGATAGAAGAAATCAGGTGTGTTTTAGATTCAGATAATCTGCATATATATCTTTTGCACATGCCTTTCATCATAAATAATCATCATTAAAGTTGCCCTGAAAAAAAGAGAATTTACTGCTACTTTGGAAAAATAAAAATATAGATATTACCTTAGTTGAAAAAAAATAATTAGCATGGGTAGGATATACTGATTAATTACCTCATCATAAGATATTGTTGCCTCCTACGAGCAAAGGCTTCCATGTTTCATTAGCGGTTCAGTACTTGATTCGGTTAGTGATCATATGCTATAACCATATTGAAGAAGTATGTAAACTTAATTCTCTATATGGAAATGCATGCTTAAATTTGATAGATTCCGGGAGACATGGTGGTGAATGCTATGATGGTAGCAATGGCAACTCATTACAATGATGTGGGAGCTCAAGTAGTTTACCATGTGACTTCGGCACTCCAAAACCCTCTATCATGCAATCTTCTAGGGGAATCAACATATGCCTACTGTTTGATCAATCCTCGTGTGAGGGATGACAAGAGGACCATTATTCAACATAAAAGGCCTATATTGTTTAGTAGATATGCGTATTTCCATACATATGTGGTTCTAGCTTATAAAACACGACTGCAGGTACACATTTCTCTATATATTACTTCTATATGTAGGGTTAAAAGTTCTCAAATAATAAAATACCCTTCATTGAGATGATGTGGTGATCACTTGAAAACATCTTATCATGAATAGGTGCTTTATGTAGCGAACTCTTTGTTACTTTGCGGGCACCTCGCAGAGTACCACAGTAAACTCAATCGAAGCTTGAATTACTTGATGTCTGCGGCGAAATTTTATGCCCCATATATCTTCTTCAAGGGCTGGTGAGCTTTATTATTCGAAGCTAACTCCTATTATCAATTTTATTTCCCCCCTCAAATAGACAAGCAAGGTCCTTGAAGCTCATTCTGCTTACATTTGAATATGAGATGATGACTAAGTCAAAATGATTTTTCAGTCCTTATGAGTTGATATCACCTTATATAATAGTGGCTGCATTGCAATAATAATATACCAGGTTTCAAAAGCTAAAATTTAGTTGTTTTTTTTAGATCAGGCATATAGCCCGCTTTCATTATGCAGAAGAGAATGATCGATAAACCTACACATAGTTGATACAAAAGGATTCGCGGGTAATCCTTGGATTACCAACGAAGTCCTCAACACAAACGAAAAGCAAGAACATGATGGGTGGGGGACCCTCCACCAGACAACCCCAACAGCTGAGCCTAATACAAATAAATCTAAACACATTGGTAGCCAATAGTGATAGGAGCCGTAGATGATAGCAGTGGCAAAGCATCCGCTAGAACTCCAGACGGCAAAGCATCCATCCAAGCAACCTCGGCAGCAAAGCATCTGCCGGAACTGACAGCGACCTTGGCGGCAAAGCATCCGCCGGAAACGGGCACGCTCTCCGAGTACTCCTTCGAGTCACTGAGGACAGGACCACGGGCGAGGAGGAGGTCCATGAAACCTCTACAACACACCAAACCATTGACGCGGCAAAACATCCGCGAATGGGGCCAACACGCTCCCAGCAGCAAAGCATCTGCATGAGAGGGGCCAAGCTCCGACTACGGCTACGACAATCACCAAAAGGACATACCAAGTGAATAGGAGCAAGAGGCACAGCACAATTAGGCACAACACGACAAAGACGGTGGCGGCACAGCCCGACGTGGCGCAGCGACGAACTCCAGGTAGCGAGAGCGAGGTCTTGCGACCCAGGCCGGCCCCTGGCGAACAAGAACTTCGACGACGCGCCAGCAATGTCACCACCGCCGGCCTAAAACTAGGCTAGGTTTTTACCCAGTTTTTGAACGCCCAGGGGGCAGGCCGGCCATGACGGACGGGCCAAACAGCAACTTCAGCAACGCCTTCAGCAAGGTACGTGGCACTGACAGTACCACCGCTGCCGGCCCGGAGCACGCCAGGCAGGGTTTTCACCCAAGGAAGTTGTTCGCCGGATCATCACTGCCTACCCATCCATGGCCCCCGCAGAAGGGCCGAGTGGGCGTGAGGGGGAGGGCGAGACCGTGCACCAGGTCCGGCCACTAGGGGCGCGGATCTGGCCGGCCGACGCCAACTCCAGCGTCCAGAGCACATGTGCGTCCCGGGTCAGCCATTGACGTCCCGATGAGGGGACCGGCCGCCACCGGGGATGAGAGGGGGGAGGGACGCCGCACTCCAGATCCGGCCACAGGGGCGCGGATCCAACCGGGCGTCAGCCCTGGCCCCTAGAGCACGGCGCAGTCCGGAGCCCACCATGCCCAGCCAAGGAGGAGGTGCGGCCGCCGCCGCCAGAGCCCCCCCTGCCAGATCCGGCCCCCAAGGGCGCGGATCTGGCCTGCCACCGTTGCCACGGCCATCGGAGCCGCGACCCCGGGCCCGGCCGGCCGCCGCAAAGAGCACCCGTCAAGGAGGGAAGCCGGGCGCCACCATCCGCCGTCGCCGAGGGAGGCCGGACGCCACCTCTCACCGGATCCGGCAAGCAACCGCCGCCGCCGTCGATTTAGTCGGAGAGGAAGGGGGTGGTGGAGGGGGGCAGGGGAGCGAGGGGTGGGAAGGGGACATGCGACCAGCGCTGGTTTGTGGGAGCCGCCGCGGTCCGCCGCCGCCGCGCGCCGGAGGACGGCGGCAGCGGCCAGAGGGGGGAAGGCCAGGGCCAGTCGATTCTAGCTGTCGAGAGTGTGGAGCCGGCAGTGAGTGACGATGCGCGAGCACCACTGCCACCAGTAGAGGGCTTGGCTCAGATGGGCGGGCGCAGTAGCACTAGTGGTGCACGCGCCCCACCACCACTAGTGCCACCAGCATCGGTCTTGGCTCGCTGGGTGGCGGTGTGCGCGACATGCAGAGTGAGTACCACCACCACCAACGCGCACGATAGGAGGGGCGAGAAACGCTCGCGATGGGGGCGAGCAAGCGGAGCCGGATGCGTCGCACGGCGGAAGCGAGGCAGAGTGGCATCCGCGTTCAGACGGGACGGGCAGAGTGACAGCCGCAAGGCAATGTGACGGAGAGTAGGGAAAGGAAGGGATAAGGTTTTTCTCTATTTTTTAGAATGGTTGGGAGTGAGGGCGATTGGATGAGCGATCAGTGCGCCCTATATCTAGCGTTACCAAATTAAATACCATCGACCTAATTGATGACAAAAGTACTACCCCTCCATCCCAAATTAAAAGACATTCCAAGAATCTTGGAGAGTCAAAGCATCTCAAGTTTGACCAAAATTATAGAAAAACTACAAAGATTTATGACATCAAATAGGTACATTATGAAAATATAATTAATGAAGAATCTAATGATACTTAGTTGGCCCCATAAACGATATTATCTTATCATATAAACTTGGTTAAACTTAAGATGCTTTGACTCTCAAAGATTCTTAAAATGACTTATAATTTGGGATGGAGGGAGTATATATTTGTAGATTTTTTTTACTTATAGATGTTTATTATTGTAAAAGTGATACGGTCTGACGCTGACTGGTTGCGCCTGCCCAGCCCGACCACAGGTGCATGAGACCCAGCACGCGTCCAGGCAGGTGATTCTGCACTACCGCCCTGTGCACGCACACTTCTCAGAAGGATCGGAGACGAGCATTGGCCAGTGGCCTCTTGGCTCTTCCTGCTGCACTGCATTGCTTCGCTCACATTGGTTTCACATGATTCCACGAGGCCATGGTCCATCTTTCTTACTCTTACGAACTAACAACACCGGGGAAGCAAAAGCACCGGTACTAGGTCGAACCATCCCATTCTGCAGCATTTCATGCAATTGCTTCTGATTTCAGTCTTTTGCATTGGAGACTAGTGATACGGGTCTGACGTTGACTGGTTGCACGCCTGGCATCATGTTGTGTCATGTTTCATATCGGTACCAACTAGTAAATTTGGGATTGCGCGTAAGGCTCGGATGGTTGTGCAAAAATGGATACAGGGTTTATACTGCTTCGGTCTAAATCGTCCCTACGTCCAGTCGCGAGCTCGTTGCTCGATTAGCACCAAGAACTTGTAGTAGGGGGTTATAAGATGTCGAGAGAGAGAAAGCTTCCCAAGTCTTTGTGTTTGCGTGAGGGTGATGTAGTGTGCGGTGTTCAGCTAGCTCTGCAGGTCAGACGAGCTAGGTGAACTTGTTCGTGTGTGAGTGTTGTGGGATTTCGTGAGCTTGTTCGACCTGTGCGTGATGGTGCCCTGCTTCCCCTTTTATAGCCCAAGGGGAAGGCATGTTACAATTCGAGAGGAGGAGAAAGAATAATGTGTGTCCGAGAGGTACAGCTTAGAAAAAGGAGAAAAGGCGGGGTAGTCAACGTCCCTGCTTATCTTCTTCTCGTCTGGCCTGACCATACGCCGGTAAATGATGGCAGGCGTGCCGCCGACCCATGCTCCGCCGTACTGCCGCGTCCCGTCGCCCTACCGCACTCCATCCTGTTGTAGGAAGCGGTGAGCTGGCAGGCCAACGGGACGTTTCCCGTACCACGGATTGGGCGGCACGCTTGAGTCCTGTAGCAACTCCTGTAACACCTCGGGTGTTAAGCATGCATTAAGCATTTCAAATCATGAGCATGAGCATCATATTGCATTCATCATCACATGTGATAAGTGTAACATTGCATTGAAACATTTGAAACATGCCCATGAAACATAGATGTTGCAATTGTTTGTTTAAATAAAACTATGCCATAATTGTGCTTGATTAGGTCAATAAATATGTTTGTTTGGTAGTGTAAACAATTTAGAAGTGTCTAGCATGATTTTTGGAGCAAGTTTTGTATTCAAAAATTTCTCAAAATTTGCTTTTAAAAATAAATTAGAAAAATGAATTTTTGACTTGAAAATGGACTTTGAATCTTTATTTCAAAATCTAGTGAGAATTTTAAAAAGTACCTTTAAGCAAAGTTATAGAGAATCATACTCTAAGCAACTTTTGTTTTGGGGTTAAGTTTTGAAAATGTCATTTGCTAGTTCAAATTTTGATTTTATGGCTCTTTAATAAAATTTGTATTTGAAAAATAAAAAGAAAAAAGGGTTTCTTTACCTTAACGGGCCACCGCCCCACTGTCGGCCCACTCAGCGAAGCGGCCCGGCCTGTCATGCCCGCGCCTCGCTCCCGCGCTCGCCCGCGCCCGAGCTGACCGCGGCAGGGGACGGCCGCCGCGTGGCCGTACGCCGTCGACACCGGCTGCCGGGTGGCAGTCCGGTGGCCCCCGCGTGAGCGCGCCCCTGCCTTCAAGCCAGCCACAGCGCCCACCTCCCTCTCCACTCGCCCCATTTCCCTCCCTCGCGCTTAGCCAGCAGCAGCAGAGCAGCTACCGGAGCCGCACGCCGCCGCACCATTGCTGGCGTGGTGCTTCCGCTCCTCTGCCTCCGCCGCCAATTCGTCTCGGCTCCACCTTCGCCTCGACGAGCTCCACCCCGTGCCTCCGTTTGCAGCCGCCTTCACCATCGGTGAGCGTCTAATCGACTACGGCTTCTCCCCGCCACCGCTCGCCGGAGCCCGCCCCGCCGCAGTCGGCTTGCTCCGCTCCTGCTCCTTCTTTTTCTCGCGCTAGCACTCCACCGAGGCTCGGGAAGGCTGATAGGCCACCTTTCGCGCCCCGCCTTGGCCGAAGTCGGCATACCACCGACGAGCAGCGCCGTCGCGCCCGCCATGGCTGCCGGCAAGCCTGCGCCGGTGCGCCCCGGGCTCCATTTTCTAGCTTAGGTAGTGCGGCTCGGTGCGGTGGATTCGCCGGTGGTGACCTCACCGGCCGAGACATCACCGACGGTGGCCTCCCCTGTCCCGGTGTGGCTGACCAGTGGGGTCATGGGACCCACTGGCAGCGGCTGAGGACAGCTTTGGGTGCACTGCACCAGGTGCACCCAGCTTTTTGAAAAGCTGGTTTTTAAAAGGGATTTAAGAAATGTTTTTCAGAAATTGTGTAAATGCTTTAGAAATTCATAACTCAAAAAATATGGCTCCAAAAATTATGAAACAAATTTTGTATTGTTTCTAATGCTCAGATCTATAATGTAAAAATGTTGCATGTCATGTTGAGATAATTTTATATAGAACTTTATTTAATTCTAGTAATTGCTATTTATCTTAGAAAATGCATAGTAAATAGAATAATAATCAGAAAAATATGGTTCCAGTTTGGTTAGTCTTCTTTTGTGATGTGCTTTGCATGAAAAATATATGTCATGCTTGTTCTATAGAAGAATTTTGATGTGTAGTTCAAGTGCTAATTATGGCTGATTTTTGTTATTTTGTAGAGCTAAATAATTATATAAAACATGCATGTGAAACTTTTTGTACAGTGTTTGTTTACTGTGTAGGGCATGGGAAAAATACTAAATCTGTTGTTTGGTACTTTTCCTAGTACAAAGTATTTTCGTGCTCATTTATATGTCATAATTTGTCATTTTTGTGTAGGCAGTTTTACTTGGTAGGCTAATTGTGGTGTGACTATGCTACTGTAATTTTTATAGATTTTTCTGTACACTAGAGATATAGGTTGTTGTTGTAACCCTAGTTCAAATTGAATATAAAATAGTATTCTTATTGCATGATTAGTTTATTAGTGTAGTTTTGGTGTATCTTTGAAGCATCAAATCACTTGCTGATGTCTTTGGCATGTTAGTATAGTTATGTTGGTAAAGTGTAGTAACACTGGTGTTAGGGTTATATAGTAGTTAGCGGAAAAGTAGCGAAGATTAGTAATGAAAGAGAATGCGGTAGATGACATGTTTTCGTAGTAACTGTCCTTGGATGATGTTGACTACCTTGTAGAAATGTTTGTATCTTTCTATGTACTAAAGTCTCAATGTGTCCATATGCATATCATGCCATCATGATCATCACATGCCACCGCATCTGATGCACTGTTTGCATATTTACTTATACCATTGCATCATACAGGATCGTAGGAGGAAGTGCCAGTAGCGGTAACCGAGGAGCAGGCCAAGGTCGATCCACAGGGAATCCAGGCACAGGAGGTGCCCGAGGCCAAGGAACCAGGAGAGGACCTGCCCGAGAGCGTGGATCATCAACCTAGTTCGTTCGAGTGAGGCAAGCCTCGGAGCATTATGAGTCTCCTACTTTACTAAAGCAATTTAAAATATTTGTTATATATATATGTTGCATTAAGTTGTAGGAGTTGAGTGAAACCGTTGATGCATTATGATATCCTTGGCTATCTGCTTATATCCTTACCCTATTAGGTTTAGGATCGAATACCTGCTTAGCCCTGCTTAGACCAGTAGCGATCGGTGATTTTCTGTCACCTGCAAGTATAGGTGGTTACTGGAATACTTTAGCTCTGAAAAGGATGAAATCCTAGAAATAACCATGGGTTGATGGAGAATTGGAGACCGGACGGAAAGGTTGGAGGCAATCAGACAGGGTTCTGGGGTGCTATTAGTTTTCCGTCTATGTCGGTTAAGGATCGATCGTTGCTCATCCCTCTTGTCATGTTGAACGCATGCCTCACATTTAGCTGGCCGAATAAAGTACCTTTCGACCGCGAAGCTAGTGGCATTATTCAGGCCGGGATCTACACGGGTGCGCATACTGGTGTAGAAGAGGGTGCGATGGAGACACGGAGAGTAAGCCCGAGGTCGTGTTCAATCGACTCAAGGCAGCCGGTCGGTCTCCGGGTATTGCGGCTCCAGTTTGTCCCGCGACGTTCACCGGAATAATATCATTGGTGATCTGTAGCTCACTTGATCGGTGAGTGTGGTTTGTGTGAGGAATAAATCACCAGCTGGTTAGGAATCGATTCGAATCGCCATCGCTCCTGGATAGTGAGCACTTGACTCGAGCTACGGCATCGTAGTAATGATAATGGAATACTGATGGTTATAGGGATGATGTTGGAAATGCTAAATTCAAGTGGTAACTGGATGTTGTTGGTTAATCAAATGATTGCTATAGTGTAGGTGCTTACCTAGCTTGATAGGTTATAATAAACCTGATGCAAAGTACTTAAAATGGTTTATTCATGATAGCTTATGCTTTTCGCAAATGAGTCAACTAGCCCACTCTATATCAGCCTTGCATATTCCTTAGTGTCACTTATTTTTTAGTTTAAGACAGGTAAGTCTAGCTGAGTACTTTCTCGTACTCAGGGCGTTGTTCCTATTGTTGTTGCAGATGGTCAGATGTATTATGGATATTGCATCAACTGCCTGTACCCTGCGATGGGTGTGGCAGAACAGCCCGGTTTAGCCCACTTTCAAAGGCACTTGTCTACCACTAGACACTAAGTACCCCGAAAGGAAACTAAATCGAACAGTTCCTCGAGCACACCCAACGGGAGAACTCGAAACAATCCACGTTTTACATCCAAGATCCAATAATGAGTACAAGCTTACAATACTTAGTTCATTTCATACAACAAAGTGTCTCAGAAATTATTTATTACAGTACCAAAGTTCAGAGTGCGATAATTAAACATCGGAAAATAAATAAACATCTAACGAGCGGAGCAAGGATCCATCTGTGCCCACCAGAAGAATCCTCCACACAACAGCTAGCTTCTCAAGGTGCACCTGCAACAAGGGTGAATAAACCCTGAGTACACAATGTACTCGCAAGACTTACCCGACTGAGGATATATATTTCCCGACTCTCAAGGAATATGATAGGCTTTATGGCTTGTGGGTTTCTTGTTTACGGAAAGCAATACTAAGAGTGTCCTTATTTCATTAGATTATTAGCAGCCATGTTTAATTAATTATCCAACATTCTATGTAAGCACTTGTTTTAATTCCAAGCAAAAGTTGAGCAATCAGAACCATTTTACCATCTTTCTTATGCCAGTTCTTACTACGGTGCCAGAGTGCAGTCAAGCCGTACCGTCACGCAGAAACGGCGATTCGCGAATCAATATGCCCAGCTGGGTGCCCCGAAAACACACGCCTCACTTGCACTCCAGGCACAAGCAAGACCAACCCATTCCACTCCTGTCAAGGGGTCCAGGTCCCCGTCCAAACTGGGACTCCAAGCTCCCAACACTGCAGGTCCGGCCTCAGTGCGGTGCTTAGACCTCCACCTATAACCCACCCCTAATAGTCGGTCCGAAAAGAGCCGAAACCCATGACAAGAGAGCAACAAGTCTTCCCGCTCCCATAAGCAAGTATGTGCTCAGGACAATATATCTGTGACTTGACCGGGGGTCCAGTGCAACGATCGGTCCTTAATCGACACGGGCAGGGAAACAATGTAACCAAGCTAAGCCCCGTGGCCGCGGGACATATCTTGTTACACCCACCAGAACCCAAACCACATCCCTGCCCGGTCACCATTTTCTTTTCATCATTTTATCATGAGAGTGTTAATATTCACCTACTTATGAGTAACAGCAGGTTACTCACGCTACCGATAAACCTAAGCATAGCAGCTACACGATCCTGTACTAGTATGACTCATAGGTAGATATATATATGCACGTGGGTTCCATAAAATTTCTGTAACGTAAGTGCACAACAATTATATATATATAGTAATTTATAAAATACGGATTATGCACTGGGCCTTGCCTTGGGCAGGTGGTGCAGCAACAAAGTCAGTGGTCAGTGGCTCTAGGACTCCCTCCTGCACGAGAACCTCCACCTCGTACTCCTCCACGATCTTCTCGTAGTCCTGTTCCTCCGCGGTCACGTACTCAACTATCTCGTGATCTACATGCAAGAAATGATAACATGACTTAATGCAAAGACAACAACAGCTCTTAAAATAACAACAACTACTACTAAGCTACTAAGCTAGCTCTAATGGCAAACATGATAAGCTATACATTACTTCTACTAAGCAAGAACCAGCTAGCCTAATATTTTCTACTAACTAAAATACATTTCATGATAAATAGATAAATTCAATTGAGCTCTAGCGATGAAGAAAATGGCATGGACAGATAGTTCTTGATTTTCAATGAATTTAGGAAAAAGAATCGAGTGAATCGGAGATCATATGGTGGAGATAATGATAGCGCAAGGTAGTTGTTTAATTAATTCTGAAAACTAAAAGGAATTAATTAGCACTTGCTAGGTCTCCCGTGACTTGCTCATGAACGTGGGTCTTTAATCAAAGAAAAAATGAAGGCGGATGGCGCTGCTAGGGAGACACAGAGGAAGTACTGGAGGGATTTACGGAATACTCACCGCAGTCGACTGGTGCTTCAGGATTCTCCTAGAGAACGGAGCAAACTTTCAGGGAGGAAGAGATGGACAATGAAGTGGGCGGCTGGTGAGCTCGCGATCGTGAGACGTCTCATTTTAAGGACAAGAGACGCAGAGGCAGAGATGAAGCTCGCACGAGAAGGATGACCGACGCGCGCGACAGGCGTGAATTAGTCTCGCAGCGTACAGACGACCGATCTTTGCTCTGGCGAACAGTAACTTCTGTGAGCTACAGTGTTTCTACGCGCGCTACATTGCCTTTTCTGCAATGTGCTACAGTGAATTCTGTATGCTACAGTGCTTTCTACAACGTGGAATTCTGGCGCGCTACAGTTCCTGTCGGTTGCTGTGAATTTCTGCTTGCTACGGTACCCGCGCTATAGTGCAGCGCGTGCTCTTTGGTTTGCTTTCTTTCTTTCTGATGCTTAGCGCGACGTGTGCTCTGGTTCTCTTCTCACGTGGCGCTCAGCGCGACGTGTAAGCAGGGCTGTATTTATTTTGCAGAGCGCGGTGCCTAATTATATAGTAACTAACGCGTATGCTGTGCGTGGTGTCTGCTGCTACCGCAGTCGGTCGTCGCCCTGCGCGTGCTGCGCGGGCACGTTCTGCGAGTGTGCTACGAGCGCGATCAGGGAATTTAGAAAGAAAATAAACTGCGAGCGATGGAGTTGGATCAGGATGACAATAGTGAGTTGAGCTGTGCTGGGAAATATTTGGACAAGGAATAAATTAGAGCTCAAATTGAGAATTAGGACAACAAAATTTAATTCCTCATTTTATCATATACAATAATACATAAACATGATGCTCATAACATGGTTTAGTGATTTGTTAACGCGGTAACACCGAGGGTGTTACAATGGACGACAGCTAGGACCAAGGGCATGGTCACTCCGTATGTCGCATCTGGTGCTTTTGTTGGAAATGACTACCTTCTGGCACTGTATTTGAACTAAACGTGTGTGTGGTTTCAAAACTATCTGCTTCCGCTACTTTATTATGAACCTGGTTTGTAATAACTTTATGTTTAAACTCCGATGTATTCGACTGTTGTTGTGAACTTTATGTAACATGTGACTGTGACTGCTAAACTTGTACGATCTTGGTTTGTATGATGGTTGGTTTGAAATCCATCGTGATTTCACGGACTACCGGGTTATACGGGCTTAAGTTTGCTAAATTATCTGCCTCGGTGGGTGATTTTCTTACTTAATCTCGTATAATTAGTCAGTTCTGTTACAACTCCCTAGGTTTGGCATGGGAGGCCAGTCTCGCTTGTCAGCTTTGGGCTGAAGATGGGCTTTGTCAGGGAACAGTTGGAGGGCGAGGGAGCCATCCTGCGGCCCATTAGCTCCCGTACAGAGTAGGTGAGAAGGACGCAGGAATCCAGCGTCCCGGTCCTTCTCGCTCCATCCGAGGGCTCTTTATGCTTATTGCGCGGCGCGGAGCCGCATAGTGGACTCGGGCGAGGCGGGGCATAGCCCCCGGGTCGGGCAATACGCGCCGCCCTGTGGGGGCTCCACCTGGCTAGACTTAGCCGCGTATCCCTTGGGTCAGTCTCGCCCCGTTCGTGGGCCAGATGGAGCGGGCCCGCCTTCCGGGGGGGTCAGATGAGGCGGAAACCTCCCCCTAGGGGTCGGCTCGAGGCAGGGGCCCCATCCCAAGATTAGGACGGGTCGGTTAGCCTTGTCTTCTTATTGGCTAAGCTAGTCCTTAATGGCCTTGATTAGGGGCCATGACATTTATCCCTGACATGTTGATTTGGTGATCTGCAGGTCGAGTAGGAGGGAGCTCTATAGGTGTTGCAAACAAGTGATCGAACCTCTCGGATCAATTGTTGGATTGGCTTTGGGCTTCCACCGTTGTCCCTTATTGGAGTGCACAAAGATACTGTTGTTCACCCGGCAAGACAGTGACTGGCGTCTCACTATGAAACTAGATGCATCAAGGCAGTCCACCTGTCTTTATCAGCCCCTGCAACTTCTTCGGAGAGATTTCAGCACACCCTTGTAGCTGGTTGCGCACTCCTTGCAAAATGACATGACACCCTTTGTGCGTGATGCATCTCTTTAGTGGTACAATAAACCCACACTGGACTAATAGCTTCGAGCCAATCCTCTCTAACAATCATATCATAGCACCTTAGAGCTAAACACGTGCATCCGTGCAGAATGTATGTCCTTGCACCCACCAACGAAGGGTCGGCACAATCTCAGAACAATGTAACTGGCCTCCATCCGCCGCTTTGAGTTGTGCTGATGGGCAAGACTGAACTAACAGTTTTAGAGTTTGGGCCAATTGGTCACTAATGAATGTACCGACACTTCTTGAGTTGACCAACACCAACATTTGTTGTTTCCCAATTTGAGCCAACAACTCCAACGTCTGACATCTCCCTTAATGTTCCGGATTGAGCAGTTGAACTAGCATTACATTGTATTTAGCAGACAATATCTTCAATGGGCTATCCTTTGTATCTGCAGCACTTCGAATCTCAAGGCATCCAATAGCTCCTCTAATACGTGAAGAGGAATTTAAGCTAGGCAAGAGCGATTCGGACCCCACTTTCCACCGCACATGAAGCATAACCCATTTTTGCGATACTGTTTTAGAGTCACCAACTTATCATGTGTTTCAGACTTGGTGAGCTTCAGTTTCAGTTTGTCAGAATCTTGAACATGCTTCTCTGAAGAACTGCGGTCGAGATTCTTGAAACGGGTACGGCCAAAACTCTAGGGGCATGTCGTAGATGGCTCCTCCTAAAGGGGAGCTAGGGCGCTAGTCGTATCAACATCTCGCGGTCGATGTAGTGTGATAGTCGAATGAATCTCCTCTTTGAGGCCTGATAGAAAGCGGGTGAAGAAGCATACGTCATCATAGGCGGTGTTGTACAGCAGGGTCCCATGCGCCAGTTTCTCAAATTGTGCGTGATACTGCGCCACCGCGCCACCGAGCCAGTCTGCTTCAACATCTCCAAATGACGAAGATGGTTCTGATATTGGTCCTTATCGAAACGATCAAATACCAATTCACAAAGCTTCGGCCAATTGGTAATTTTGCCCCTCCTCTGAATTGTCTGAAGCCATGTCGCCGCCGCACCCTGAAAGTTGAGGGTGGCAAATCTGGTCCTCAACTCCGGCTAGATCTCGTAGACCTGAAAGAACATATCACAATGACCACCACCACAAACATGGGTTGTCACCTTCAAACTTGGGAAAGTTTAGGCATGTGAATAGAATGAGAATAGGAAGGCATCTCATGTTCACGAGCAAAGAAACATCTGTTAGCAACCCCGATGGATTACTCACAGATAACTCGATTCAGGACCTCAAGGGAAGGGAGGTCTGGAATCAGCAATAGGGGAATAAGGTGTCAGGAAGAAGTTACTAGAAGGGTCTAGAAGAGGGAGCTGGGTACAAGAGGGGAGAGACTTGGGGAGGAAGATGAACAATAAGGGAGGAGAGGTGTTTCTAGTTAATTCATTCGATGCCTCCCTCCTGCTTTCCCAGTGCTCTCTTGTAGTGGTATTGCTCCTCGATTACGCAGGTTGCTGGTACGGCCCAATAGGCCACTCAGCCCATAGCCTGATGTCGGCCCATGGCATGGATGACTCCCGACAACATCATCGGAGGGGGGGGCTCTGGACCGGGTGTGGCGGCGAGGATCCAAGGATCCCGACATCCCGGTTGCTGTGTAAATGGTCGTGCCCATGGGGCATTTCCGCGCTCGACGTCGCACACTATGTAGACGTTGTGGGCACGAGGTTCAAATCGAGCCATCCTGTTGGTGGAGGTGGCCGAGGATGAGGATGCAGAGGTGGACCCGGTGGTGAGTAGGTCTCCAATTGCATCACATGGGAGGTCGTTTCCACCGTCTTCTGCAGCTCGAACGAATTGTCTGCAGAAGAACGTCGTGTCTCCAGCCTGCTTAGCATGACCAAGGTGGTCATCATCTCCTGGAACCCAGTGAATTATTGCGTCGTCATGGTGTCCATGGAGGTCTTCAGGGACTCGATCGATTGCACCATCTCTTGCTGTAGCTTCGTCAGTTTGCGTTTGGGCGCCAACACGAGGAATCACCAGCGAATGGGAAAAAAATTTCCCTTAATCGAAAGAACGATGTGTCTCTAGCCAGCTTAGCTTGGCCAAGGTGGTCTTCATCGTCTCCTCGAACCCAGCAAAATATTGCGTCGCCATGGTGTCCATGGACCATGGGGTTCTTCAGGGACTCGATCGAATGCGCCATCTACCCTTGTTGTAGCTTCGTCAGCTTGCGTTTGGGCGCCAACACGAGGAATCACCAGCAAATGGAAAAAAATTCCTCAATCGAAAGGCTCTCGATACCAATTGTAACGAGATTAGTTCTTTGTATAGGTTGATCAAGTAATGGATATCAACCTAACCAGATGTACCGAGGAAGAGATGAATAACATGAAGAAAATGATTACCCTCGGCCCAAATCCCATGCAAGTTCTACTCCATCTCTCTCCCCTAATTAAGGCCCAACAAACATCTCGTTGTCGATCGACTGATCCCCGAAGATTGCGTGTGTTAGGGACTCAGGGTGGTGTCCCTCTCATGAACGTGCCATTTTTTTGCACAGAAAATGAGTGTCGCTTCTTTCCGAAATGGGACGAGAAATGACATAAAAACCATGCCATCTCCTTGAATGCGCGCGGGACAATAAAACTCTCAGGTCCGTACGGAGTGCAAAGCTGAGCTTTTTTTTCTTTCTTTCCCGAGCATGAGGGTGTGTTTAGTTGAGGTGAAAAGGGTGAAAATGTATTGTAGCATGTTTTGGCTTTATTTGACAATTAGTGTCCAATCATGGACTTCTTTGGTTCATCTACAAATTCACGACTAAAACAAAATCATATCCTCCCAAATTGATGCTATAACAATCTATGACAAATTGCTTAGTGTCTATCCTGATAAGGAGGCTGTTGTAAATGCCCACATTGGAAATTTGGTCCCAATTTGCAACTGTGACCTTAATTGCATGTGGAACAGTAGTCTGCTGAAGGTTTAAGTTAATTGCCATTGCGGAGTCAATGAAGTCATCGTTTGATCTTGAAGATGGGTCTGGATCAGAGGACGGCGTTTGCACCTGGAATTTTCTTGCAAAAGCTATTGTTGATTCCAGATCAAGTGGTTGTTGTAGTTGGATGTCTATCTATAGTGTTGGTTGTAGTCCAACTGTGTAAAGCATTACCTGTTGATCATTTGAGAGAGTTGGTATTTTGTTTACCTTCAGAAGAAATTTGTTGCTATAAGTCTCCAAATCTGCCGACCGCATGGTGTTGGTCAGGTCGCCCAAATGATTGTGATGAAGGTGCGGACCAAACCTCCTGTCAATTGCTACGAAAAATTGTGGCCATGTAGGCTGGCCGATTTCCTTTTCCCATCGGATGAACCTGGTCAGAGCATCCCCGCGTAGGTGGAAAGAGACTAGATGCATTTGCTCATCTGGTTTTGTATGTTGAGAGGCAAAAAATCTATTGCATCTGCAAAGCCATTGGGAAAGTTCATCGTGACCACTGTATTCCGGAAATTGCAATTTGTGTTGGTTGGATGAACACCTTTGTTGGGGTTGATCAGCCTGATGTTGCTCTGGTAGTACCGGGGATGAAATTTGTTGGGCTGATGGCTTCAATAGCGCTGGTGGTGGTGCCTGTGATACTGGGGCCGTAGGACGGGGTGGACGTCTAGCCGGCGGAACGTACCTCTGTTCAACCTCTTGTTGATCAAGAAAAAAGTTAGTAAATTTCTTTTCCCAACCGTCGATGATGGCACGAAACTCCTCCAAGGCGTAGGTCGCAACTTGGCTCTGGATACCATTTGTCACGGTCCTAAATTCCATGGCAATCTGCGACTGAGAATTTAGGGTTCTGTAGAAGCAGATTGGTGGCGACTTCGGCTGGAACGACAACAGATCAGTAGGAAACGACAACAGTGGCGCAGGGACAGCGTAAATCGCGGCATCGGCGGTAGCGCGGGCGGTGACGGAGTTAGCGGCGCTAAGGGCGGCAGCTGCAGCAGGCAGCGGCGCAACAGCGGCAGCGGCGACGCGCGGTGGCTGGCGCAGGAGAAGAATAAGAATAAGGGCGGAGAGAGAAGAGGAGGTAAGAGTTTAACTCTAAATTTTGCTTTGCTTGTCTCATTAAACGTTTTTCCTTATATAAAGAGACTTACCATTAATAACGGGTCTGGCCAATGAATCTGTAAGGCTATCTGCAGTGGGAAACGGTATATGCTCCGGCATGAGCATATACCGGAAGAGAGGCCTGCAGCGGTGCCCTGTAAAGGGCACGCTATTTTACCGTGTGCTCTTCCATCCTCTATTCCTGGCGTTGTACAGGGCCTTCGCTACCCGTCCGTATGGTATGGGGCCCACCACTGCTGCACACCGCCTACGCCACGCCCGATGCCGGACCTGCCGACGCCGACGCCGGTTCCGCCATCTTCCGCCTCCTGCAGGTCCACGCCGAGCCCCTCGACCCCGCCGCCGTGCTCCCCGCGCTGGTCGGGGATGCGAGCTGCCCGCGTCCGCCCAGAGGTGCCCGCGTCCGCTCGAAGGAGGCAGAGCTGCCGGCCATGGCGGCCCTCGCGCTCGAGCAGGGGAGACCGGGATCCGCCGCGCCACCTCGTCTGCCGCGGCGTCGTCGAGCCCGTCCTCCCGCCACGGCCCCGCGCGAGGCAGCGGATCCGGCCCCGGCCTCGCGCGCCCTCGCCGGAGCAGGAGAGGCCGAGGAACGCAGGGGCCGCCGGGGTCGCGCCGGGGATGTGCCGCGGCCGCGCCGTCGCGCCGTGGCCTCGCCGGGGAGGTCCGCCGTCGTGCTTGGCCTCGCGCGGGGAAGTGTCGCGGCCGCGCCGTCGTGCTGTGGCCTCACCGGGGAGGTCCGCTCGGAAGGGAGAGAGAGAGGATGACTGCCGGTCACCGCGGGAGGTGGAGGACGGCGGGAGGCGAGGAGGCAGAGCAGGGAGAGGGCGGGCGGTGGAGAGAGAGTGGGGAGGGAGGGAGGTAAAAACAGATGTGTGGGTCCCACACCTTGGTATAGAGGATGATATAGAGTATGGATGAGTGCGGGAGAAAGTAATATAGAGGATGAAATCTCGATGACCAGGACAGAATATTCCTTTTAGAGGATGGATTTAGAGTACGACGAGTGCGGACAGTCTAACGGCTGAAACTCGTCCTCTCTAATATACTGTAGACCAATGGTAATTTACGAGGATGTCCTCCCGGTCGTTCAATTCTTACACATTCTTTCCTACATCCAGAGGGTGCTTCCCAAGCGTGCGCACCTTCTTCCTCCCCTACCGTACACACGACAGACGGGCCGCCACCTTCTCCGTCCGTGCCCAACCGCTCCCGTCTTCCCCTCCGATTCTTTCTCGTCCAGCTCTGGTGGGTAGTCTAGACGGCCGGCGACAAGGTGGGTCCTGCTCCTGCTCCAAATCCCTCTCGGATTCAGGCGTGGCGGTGGCTGGGTTAGGGTTTCGGTTTCGGGGTTGTCGGGGGAGGGCTCCATGGCCAGCGGTGGCGGATCGAAAGTGGAGGTGAGGCAGCCTGGGCGCCGCCGGCTGGGCGACGGACGACAACCGGCGGCGGCAAGCGGCTTCCTTAGTTAGCGAATGGCGGTGTGGATGGTGGTTTTTTGGTGGCGCGGCCGGCGGCGCCATCGCCGGCGGCCGGGGCAAGCAAAGGAGGCCAGCGGTGGCAGGGGCAGTCCGGGTTCATTGAACCTGGACTGTGCATGCCGTCGCCCCAAATCTTGCATGTGCAGGCGTTAGAAAAGTCTTTTTAAATTATTATTTTCTGATCTTCTCTTCTTTTTGTCCGCCTCAAATCACAATATCTTTTTCCTGAGATTCATTTCATACTGTGGATTTGAGTGGTCTGTCCTAGTATGCATAGGACAAGATCGAATGCACAATCTTTTGTTTGGCAGCCCCACTGCTTGATCTGTATGCAGTTGCCCTTTTCGATTATTTTCTGTTTTCTTTACTTTGAGAGGTATAAGTTGTAATATGTGGCAATACGTTGTTTTTTTGGTGTGGGGTGGGTGTTGGGGTGAAGCATATGCTTAAAGGTATAATCTATTGTTACTTTCCTTTTCTTCATATACCACAATGTTCTTCTCTCCTTTCTTCCTAATCTATTGTTACTCTCCTTTTTCTTTTCTTCATATCCCACCATGTTCTTATCTCATTTCTTCTTAGACCTGGAGCTACTATAGCTCTTTTTTAGGGCATTTGCAAAGGTTCTTGCTATTATATCTTTGGGGTCAACAATTATTCCACTGCCACACACATTTAAAGTTAACTTTGTGCGCCGCCCTAGATCTAAACTTTCAACTGAAACCGAGTTTTGTTGCAGGCATGTAGCTTATCGATGCAGTCAGTGTAGTTATCTTAGTTATCGATGCTCGTGGGCTCTTTCTTGAAACCGAGTTTTGTTGCATGCATGTAGCTTGTCGATGCAGTCAGTGTAGTTATCTTAGTTATCAATGCTCGTGGGCTCTTTCTTTTTGCCTTAACCCCATGTTCTTGTACCCCTTTCTCCTTAGTATGTCTGTGAACTTCTTCACCTAGACCAAAAATACTAACTAGTAGGGAATCTACTTGCTTGCCACAGCGGAAACTTTTATGTGTGCAAGTTTTTGAACAAAAAGTAATAGTTCAGTACCCCTGTTTTCCCCTCTAAAACACAGCTTTTTTTTTTAAACCACCTGTACTTTTTCTTCTCTCCAAAAAAAGCACCAGTTTTACAACCCCCCTAAATCCACCACCTCTTAATGGCATGCTGCTTAAATTAAGCTTATGGTATTCTCACTGAGTTCATATCTTTTGTGACGATAGGATTGAAATGAAATAGTTATTGATAAGAGTAATTGGGAAGACAGATATTAGAACTTGAGGCCCACTTCTTACTGTTTAATTACAACATTTTTTCTTTCTAGGATTCCAAACAACCTAGCAGTTAATAATTCAAATTACATCCTGTGCTGCAGTCACGATGTCATCATGCTTTTTTGAGCTAAGTACTTCTATTTTTATTGTACTATACTGGAGAAAATCCAATTTATTGTTTGGTTGCAGGACATGTCTGTAACTGTTTATTTATGTAGCACACTCCCTAGCCTTCGAAATATGAGGTCCAATTTGTCTTCATAGCTGTCAAGCTGGCTCATCGCATTATATTACAATGTACTTTGTACCTGACAAGATATACTATTATGATAATAAAAATCTTCTTTTTCTAATCTGTCTTCTTGCCAAATTTATATGGATGCTTGTATGTCCTTTAAAAATTATAGTATTGAAGTTTCATGCTGCTGCTGTAAAACTAAAACTAAACAAGATAGGGTATTTACTTGGAACATAATTATGAGTTAAACTTCCTTGTTCCAGATTAGCGCACAAAAGGGCGCTGGAATTGTAGGACAATCAACAGAAAGGAGGCAATGGAAACTGTGTATGGTGAAGTTGGTGTTGAATGTAAAGATGGATCAACTACGGGTATTGACATGAATTTCCATAATACATCAGTCAAGGAGGTACATTAACCTAATCACATTCATAACATTTCTCTTCTGTTTTCTTTTCCTATGTGAACTAACTCTCTCTCTCTCTCACACACACAGTGGTTTAGCAAAACAGAGGCTGTGATTCCCAACTTCCACGCAGACCGTATTATCATCCCTGACCCTACATCTGGGGTTTGTCTTTTTAGCTCATAGAATTTCAGTGTCAAATTTTCAGTTATATTAATACTTTATTTTTGAAGTCCTGCAGTATTTAAGTATTTAACTTGTCTATTGCAAAATTGTTTTTACTGCTGCTCTGCAGAAAGTAGTTGTTTTCTTCTCTTTTTCGTTTCTTAATAATTGCATAATGTCACGTTCACCCTTTTCTTTTGTGTATGGGTTGATCCAGAGGGTGAATTCTGGCTTCTATGACATTCTGCCTCGCCTGGTGCCGATTCTGGAAGAGGACAGTGCTCAAGACTTTCTCCGCTTCTTCAAGGCTAATCTTCATTACATGGCTTGGGACTTAGTCACCCCAGAAACCTTACTTCACATCATCCTTGAAAATTCTGTGCGATGTGCCAAAGTTGTCTTGGAGGGCCAAGCACCTGAGCTCGAGGGGCTCCGTGCCTATCCCAACTGTGTTACCCAATACGGGTTCTTCCCACTTCACTATGCTGCTGAGGTTTTTTCTGTTGACATGATCAAGTTGCTCATTCAGCATGGCGCATTAGCAAATCTACGCACAGTTGGTGGTGATGTAATTGAGGGCCTACTCCCACTCCATGTTGCAGTTGAGAACACTTGCATGCATAAGTATCTTGATGACAATCTATTTCCTGACGAGTCAAATCCAGACTACAGTAAGGCAGATACCAGTGACATCTACAAGCTTATCCATCTCCTGTGCCTGCCAGAGATGGTACGTGTCCTCCCTGCATAAATTATTAGTTTTGCAACATAACAAATAGAAAGTATTTGGCTCTGATATAGCATTTTTTTTGGACTGGGTATTCATATTCTTCATTGTATCCTTATGTTACTTTGTATTTTCCCATTTATTGATACATGTTCTGGTATAACAATACAATATACATGATGACTGGGCATCCCTACACCTTCACTTCACGGACATAATAATTTCCTACTGTTACTTTTTCTATGTGCCCATTTGTCGGGACATCCTGTTAGTTTTTAACAAGAAAAAAATTAGTTAGCCACTGTTGTGTCAATTTCCTTTTGCTAGGTGTTAACTTTTTATGTTGTTGACCTTAAGAAAGAATGTGTCATGGCCAGGAGCTACTGCACACATGCACATTTCATGTGATGCATTGCAACACTTTTTGCATATTGGTTTTTATTAGTTCATGTCTTTGGGCAAAAGTTAAGTTAGATATCTTGAGTCTGTTTAAGTTGGCTTTCTGTTGATCTGATCTGTTATTTACTCAAATATAAGTAAGCATTGTCATCCTTTCCCATTAAGCAAGAAAAAATTTATATGTTTCTAACTCACTATGGCTCTTATCTACAGTTAATTCTCTCATCATGCTGGTGTTTATTCCGTAAAGAGATCATTTCAGAATGTTAGAGAGTTGGAAAATAATCAGCGCTGCCTGTTTACATGCAAATGATAAAATCACTTACTATTTTGTCTTATGTTTCATGATTTTTTGCAGAAGATCTTCATGGATGTGACTGGGCTGCTTGCAAAGCACACAGATAATCTGATTGGTGAGATCTGCAATTACATAAAGCATGGGAAACTTCTCCAGACTGCAGTTCTGCTCCTGGCAGCTCAAGAGCGTATCCGAGGTGGTTGTTCCTGCAAAATAAATGGTAACAGTAATCAAGATGGGTTTGGTGATATCATTAAATATATCTCTGAGCACACTAGTGCCATTAAATTGGATGTTGACGGAAAGGAGCAGGCGCAACTGAAGGAAAATTATATTTCATCAATACTATGGCTTGTTCAAGCAATTTCCAGGACTGGTAAAGCTCTTGGTCAATGCATTGGAAGGCATTCAAAGGTACCAGACGTGGTTGGTTGCATCTACAGTTTATGTGTCTTTTCTGAACATTTCTTCTTCGTCATCCATTCTATACTTTGCCCTTTTTTCTCTTCAAATCAACAGTTCCATCATGTGCCTCGTGCGGATGTCCTTGAACATGTTTCATCAATTCTGAAGTCTTATAAATTTTCTCCTACTGGAGAAGGCATCAACATTGGAAGCCTAAACCTGTACGTTTCTTCTTGATGATTAAAGTTTTGTGTGCCAGAATCCCTTACATGATTGACATGATGTTGCTTAATTATTTCTTCTGCTTGTTTTTGAAGCTCCCGCTATAAATTCCCATTGCCCAGTGGAATCATACCTGATGAACTTGGTGGGTGCTGGTTTTACTCTACATTCTATCATGCTTCTGTGCAAATAGTCCCTCTAATCTTTTTTTTAATGGAAAAAAACAGGGAATACGGTTGCTATCAAGGATAGTACTCATATGCATGCTGGAAAGGAAATGGTAAGATGTTTCTTATTTTTTCTGCTTGTTATTTCTCTGTTGTGAAGGTAGTGTTGATATCCCTTCTTTATATTGCTTCCTGCTGTTTTATAGTTTGGGTCAGGACACTGTAATCTGCTGTGACGTTGTGCTAAGTGTCCTTGATTCCTGCATGTTTCTGCTTTTTTAAAAGAAGTTCATCACGTGGTGGTATCTAAGATTATTGCTGTGAATTAATTTCGAAGCTGGCATCTAGAGTAGAAATTTGTTTTTAAATTGTTATCCTGATGCCTATTTTATTCACATTGAGACCTGAGGTCACATATTATATTTATCTGTTTCAAAAGGCAGTGCCTAGACGCTAGACGGAGCAAGCACACCATCACTGCCTTGCCTAGCACCACCTAGGTATTGCTGTCTAGTTTTTTTTTTCTCGAACACGCAGGAGCACTCAGCTTATAGTCCCTCATCCCCACACACACTCAGAAAGGAAACTAGAGATGGATCTCCACACTCGCTGAAGAAACATGACCTGACCACCCCCCACTAAACAGAACTTAGAGCACGTTTGGTTGTTGCCGCCTGTTGGCCTCTGCCAAATTGTGGCGCACAAATTGGCCACAGGATCGCTGGAGCAGAGCTACAAAAATGAACTACGAATCTGCTCTGGTGCCAGGGCCAGCCAATTCTTGGTTGCCATCCAAACGAGGCACTTGCTCATGGTCAACGGCCAAAATGTTGCCTGGCTGCTGTGGGCTCAGATCCAAACACGCCCCAAGTGCCTGGGGTGAGTGATCATGCAAGTATTGCGCGGAGCCCTAACACTCCAGTTGAACACCATAAAACACTCTCATTTGCTATAACCTACACAATCATTTCGATGTTTCCAAATCAAAGTGGCTTAAATTGGAGATAGATGAAGATAGACTCATGGATGCATTATAATATTAGATTACTTGTTTTAATATGCCAAATGTCTGTAAAAAAAGTATGTTCGTTAAATGATTTGGGTTGCACAAATGGGTATTATCTGGCTCTTTGTGGCTGAATTACAGGTAAAATCATACATAATTTACAAAATGTGATTTTGTGAGCTGAGTTCATCTGAAATGGAATAAATTCTGTATGAGCAGTCATTGTGCAAAAACTCAGAAATTTAGGATAATAAGCATGTATATCTTGGCCGAGTCCACGTCGACATTTGGTTTGCAAACTTCAAAAACCAGTGTCCGCTTCAGTTGCTTCGCTTTAAGGATGATCTAAGATCAGCCTTTTGTTTTTGGCTAGATGCTTACAGTTAATTCCTGTTGTAAGTTTGTACTGTTTTATTTACCCTTAAGTTTATAAAATGATGTGCTGTGGGGATCTCCCCGACAGTTTTTGCCTTCAAAAAAAGCATGTATATCTTGGAAAGAAGATAAAGATCTATACTGCATTGAATGAAGTATATGTAATCCAAGTATTTGAGTTCCAATAGACAGTTAGATCTAACTTTTCAACAATTTTCAGTGGTACATGAGAATTGTTATTAAAAGTCTATTGGAAATGAATAATTTCTGATTTAAAAGCTGTTAATATGTTATGAGTGCTTTTCAATTCAAATCCTCAGAGGAAGCCTCCAAAATCATACTACTATATAGTATACTAATAATCCAACTATATGTAGAAATGTGAGCAGGGCAGTAAGAGTGGGACTAGAATTTTTGTAAAGAAGTGCAAATAGTCACACTGTACAGCTCTTAATCCAATTATTTGGGGCTATATGTTAGAACTGACAGGTGGGCCCTCTGGCCAGTTCTTAACTGTTACTTACCACCTCACAGTCTGTCTCTTCATAATGTTAACAATTAATTTATGCCAAATATATTTCATGTGGAAAATATACTGTTCTGACTAGGAAATCACTTCAATTATATATTGTATCACAATGTATGTCCAAGATCCGATGATCCTATAATTGTGTTATTGTTTAATAAGGCCACAAATGATTGATTTGTTGTTTGTAATTTGTTTCCTTGGGTGTGCTTAGAGATGATCTATATATCTCTTATAATCCTAAACCCCACTAGCTATGTATCTCGACATGCGAGCTGTCCACCTCAGCAATGCACTATCATATGCAATTAAAATCCACTGTCACAAGCAATTGTAATGTCCGCGTCAACAAGACAAACATTTTGTTGCATGCCACGCAAATTACTAATCTCCAATTCCTGCAGCAATGCGCCCGGCATAGAGTACATGGTAAGGCAGTCCTTAGAGGCAAAGCAAAAGTTACTTGCTATGTTTTCTGCCACGTAGCATTGATGCTGCTTAAGCATTATTGCTATAGAAACACTGCAATTTAAGGGGTGTTTGAGTACATGGTAGGGCAGTCCTTAGGGTCAAAGCAAAAGTTACTTGCTATGTTTTCTGCCACGTAGCATTGTACGATGCTGCTTAAGCATTATTGCTATGGAAGCACTGCAATTTAAGGGGTGTTTGTTTGCCTACTAGATTATATAATCTACCTTATAGTTGAAGGGCAACATGGTGAAAGGATACCATAGACCATCAAAATGATCTGAAATAAGCTGTACACGGGTAGATTATTGGGAATTATTTTGGTTGTCCATGGTGGCTTTTTACCATGTTGCTCTTGGACTATAAGCTAGATTATATAATTCAAGTCACAAACAAACAGGCCCTTAGTCATATAATTACCAAGTCAAAAAAAAATCATAAGTTGGTTCACTAATGTTGAATTTTATAACTTGGTAATGCAAATAATATCCATCTCAAATGAGTACTGCTGTCTGGTAATGCTGAAATATAGAGGTGCACTGACGCTAATCTTTGTTGACCTGTGAGGCAGGCTGTGGATAGGGAACTACCTAGAGGACTGGATCTCAAATACAAAAGGCGAAGTTTCTTCCCATATTGGAGATCGGCTTTAGCTTTTGGGTTTCCTGTGAAGGTCTATCCTTCCTACTCATATGATGATAAGTATCATCGTCATCTGGAACCTTTCATGTTTAAAAGTGCATCGAGGGAGGAAGGATCTTCTCCAGCTCCAAATCATGACATTGACCTTTCAGCAATAACGCGGCAACCCACAAGCAATTATCAATCCAAAAGGCAATTTGGTACTGGTGCATCGATAAGCAATTATCAACCTAAGAGGCTATTTGGTACGGCTGCACTGGCTCTCTTGAAAGTCTTGAAGAATGCATGAATGGAAAGGTATGCCATGAGTTGTATAGTAATGTATAAATAACTTTTTCGTGCATATAACTGAGAAGGTATGGTGCCACCTTGAGCTTACTAAGATAGTTACAGCATAGTTGATTGTTAAAATTATATTGCATTATCTGTCTTCCTCTTGTCAACTGAACAGGCTGATGACTGCAGCTTCAGTATGTTTCCATCCTCCTGTTTGCGCAGGTGCCAATGGAGTTGTGTTATCGCTGTTTTCTGCAAGTCGTTTGGCGCATGTTCATGGAAATCCAAACCGGTCTGCTTGTTTTATGCCTTTTTGGTGTGCCTGATAATTGGCTACAGCAACTTATTTGGGACTAAATCGTTTTCATTATTGTTGGGGCATCTGATAATCATATTAGAGACGCTGCTGCATAACCTTATTCTGTGTCAGGCAAACACCTTGTTATATCGCTAACGTCCATGGTGTATCTCAACCTTGGAGGTACCTGTGGTGCCAGACTCTTGAATTCTGATACCATGCTAAAAATGTTGCTGAATCGTACTATTTTCGAACTAGCAGTGTGTATCATGCCTGACTTTGACCTGAACTTTTTTTCTGGATGCATGTGATGTTTAGGCCTTGGCATATCAGATTGCTTCTCATATCCGTGGCCAAACAGTTGTTCTATCGTTGTTTTTTTTTTTCCTTTTCTATAAAAAAGATCTCCATGTCATTTGCACAGTTGTGAAGAAAAGCAGAGCCACCCAGCTGCTGCTGCTCATGTTGGGGCCAGAGTTGGCTCGATCGTTCATCCACTTTGGTTTTTAGGAGTAGCGTGTGACCACCACCACCAAAATCTTGGCAGCATGGTTCTCCAAAAAAACTGGGAACTGGCAAGCAGTTTGGGTTCGTTGCTTTCCTGGTCAGTAGCAATGTTGTGGACGCGTCCTTTGTATTGTCGTAAGATCCAGTTTGTTCCAACGTGTTCCAAAACGGCACATTTAAGTTATCTGTGTGTACGGTAAAACAGCAGTGGTGGATTTAGGATTTTGATTATGGGGGTACAAACCAAAGCGCTGTAGTTCGTTTGCACAGAGGCCCCCGACATGACTTCTTTAGTTTTCGATGTTTGTTGACTTGGCCACATCGACAAAAATAGACTCATGACCATAGCAAGGTCCTCACATATTTCTTAGCCCTTGGCATGCAGCTGGGCATATGTATTATGCCCCAAGCAAATACTAGGACAAGTAGTGAAGTCCGATATTAAGTTCATCCCCATGAGGGATGGGTCGAGGGCTGTTAACAGAGGCAAGCATACTTGCCCAAAAGTTGAAATTTTCATCGTCACAATAACATGTAGCTTGTATGTGGAGATCTCGGGAGACGACAATATTTTTTACGACCATCAAGCATACAGGAGAACCATGTCCCACCGGGTGTGTCATTTTGTTTCGCCAGAAAAATCACTAGGCGGGATCTCTCTGTGTTTCGCGGGTCATACTACCTAGTATTAATAAGCGCAGGCGTGTCAGTATATATCCGTATACAAATAAAGTGTAAATGTACAATAAAACACAAGGAACAAAACTTCAGGGAAACATCACTTTATTCATTCATTGGAGAATTAGAAAGTACAATTTCCTATTTTAATACATATGTGCGCCAAGTTCCATCTGACAATCAAAGGATTGTGTGGCTCCTGGGGCCTCTAGAGACCTCCAGTTAATTACATCCGAGTTGTCTCTAGATAAATCAGAGTTGTCTCCATGTACTCTCTCCGTCCCAAAATAAACGTCGTTTTGGATTTTCGTGTCGCAAGTTTGACTAGATTTGTAGAAAATACGTACAACATTTATATCTCCAAATAAATTTGTTAAAAAAACTACATTAAAAGATATTTCTGATGATACCAATTATATATCATAAATATTAATACTTTTTAATCTATATTTAGTCAAAGTTATTTCTCGGGAAGTGAGAACGACACTTATTTTTGGGACGGAGGGAGTATATGCATAAGCACAAATGAATGAAAATGGTGAAGTGCTAGAGCCTCGTCGGCCTCTAGCAAAGCTATCTGGCCTCGTGCGGATCCCATAGTGAAGTCAAGTGTTCGGCCTCGTCGGTCATGAACAAATAATTTCGGCCTCGTCGGTCGCGGAAAGAAACATCCCAGCCTCATCAGTTAGGGGAAGAAAATGACTTCATATGTTCACCGGCCTTGACGGCGCGGGGAAGTGGTGTGATAATTATGAGACTTCTGCTCATGTGATACTTAGGAGATTTCTCCTTTGTATGAATTTCTGAGATCGTTGGCATGAGACTTAGTCGCCTCGCCAATTCACATGTGCAAGTATACTCGAGCGCTTTGTCTTGACTTAGAAATATTTGCAGATGTTATACTCGGGTTTCGGGCCTGTGCGAGCCCATGTCATGAATGGGTCGAGAAGTCAATATTGGGCCATCAATGAGCCAAGCAATAATATCGAGCCAGCTTGTGACTTGCATATGTAATTTGCCCACGTACAGACTGGCATGCATGCTGTAGACTTCTACTTGCTTCTCTATTTGCTTTCTTGCTGTATATTGTACATATACATGTATACACTAATTTGAACTTAGCTTAGCTTCTGGTGCTTGTACACTGGTTGCATTCCTGGGCTAAACAAGGCCCGGCTTGCTAGGGCGAAGAGGTGTTGCCGGGCTGTGCCACTCTGCCGCCACGGTGGCCGTGTTTGCTGCTCCGGCCATCACCGGAGTCACTGTTGACTGGCGCCTTGTCAACGCGGATGTAGTGTCTCGGGGCGCAGGTATCCCCCTGAGAGCATCTTCAATAGCACCCCCTACTTGACCCCTACTCCAAATTTAGGTAGTGGGGGTTAAAAAAATAACTCCAACATGCCCCCTGATAGACCCCACACATTTGTTCGCCTCCTACTTTTCTCCTTCCACCCTCTACTTCTGTTGCCCCCCTACTCCCCACCGTGCAACCTCGGTGGCTTCCCTGGTGGCGCGTCCCTCCCCAGGCGACTTCATCGGCGGCGCGGCTAGCCCCAGTGACCTACAAGCTACGAGCGCCGGCGTCCGCCCCTTCCCCGGCGGCGCGCGCCCCTCCCGGCCGACGTTCGTCCCTTCCCCGGTTGCGGTCGCCCTCCCCCGCCACCGTCGGTGACACGACCACTCCCCATCGAGGCCTGCTGTTGGCGTGGCCCCTCCCCTTCCCCTCCTGGCAACTCCCTAGCTCGGCGTGGGAGCGGCTCCCCTTCCCCCGTGGCCCCCCTCCGCGGCGGCTCCCCTGCGACCGACGACAATGTCCGAGTTCATCCATGGGCCATGAGATAGGGAGGAGGAGAGGATGACAGATCGGTCCCATGTGTCATCCTTTGAAAGAATGGATTTGAGAGGTCTATTTTAGGTAGTGTTGTTGAAGTAAACCATAAAATTTAAGTAGTATGAAAATTAGTAGCTACCTAAACAGAGAAATACGGGGTGTATTTTAGGTAGCATTGTTGGAGATGCTCCGAGTGAACGGCTAGGATTGAGTAGCTTAGATGGGGGCGGAAGCTACTTACAACATACTCCCTCCATTCCTAAATATTTGTCGTTTGCGCTTTCCAAGAAACAACTTTGATTAATTATATATTAAAATATATTAATATTTATCATATATAATTAGTATTATTAGAAAGATATTTGAATCTAGTTTTTTAATAAATTTATTCAAAGATACAAAAGTTACATATATTTTTTATAAATCGAGTCAAACTTGTGACACGTACATCAACGATGACAAATAAAAAGGGACAGATGAAGTAGATGAAAACAGTAATACTAGTATATTCTGCTATCACACTGTTTGGTCTGAGAAAGAAAGCAGAGAGCATTTATTGTTTTCACACGAAGAAATGACCTGGGAGCGGTCTGTTGCAGCGTGCGTAGTGGACTCGAGTACTGGAGCTAGCACACATGTGGAGGAGCCCATGTGAGAACGTGTCAAGCACTCAAGCACCATGATAATGTGTATCTGTTCTTTCTTAGTCCGAATATTTAAATCACAATGTTTATTCAACCATACCTCTAATTTATAATCCGATTGCACTTTTGTGTTCCTTACAATTAAATCTACAAATCAATGCTAATATTAATTATGCTTCGATGTAGAATATAATAAAAATATGTGGCCCCACATGGATTGCTCAAGCACTCGAATATTCAAATAACTGTATATATTAAACCATATGTCCAATTTGTAATCCAATTGAACCTTTGGTTCTCTACAATTAAATCTACAAATCAAGATCAATATTGATTATGTTTTGTTGTAAAACTCTAAACACGAAAATTGTTAAGTATCTACTATATTGTATATTTTACAATTATTTTTATAGAATCAGCTAGCCACTTAATAATATTTTTCTCTCATAGCAAATCAGCATCTGACGCTTTTACAGCTAGGCGAACAAGACGTTGTGATTCCTCGTGAGCCCCGACATGGCCCACTCCACTATCACCGACGAGGTGTCTGTGCCGTCGTGGTGGATTAGTTGGACCGGGTGGGCAGTTGAGCACATGCACTCATCAATTAGCACGGTATCCTCACACAACATTGAGCTCAAATCATCCTTGCCATAGTCCTCGTGATGGTGCTAGCAAAAAGGAAAATAAAAAATAAAAATATAGCATGATATCCAAACACTATCCTAGCTAATAGGTAGCTAGCTAATTGTTAACAAGCTAATATTAAATATGTACTGTTAGCTAGATAACTACTATCAGCTAATGGATCCAAACAGGACCAATAAAACTCAAAATCTTCCCAAGAAAAGCACCACAATTTATGCAAATTCATTTATATAGATTTGAGCTATCAATAATTAAAAACAAGAGTAACTAATTAGCGACCGAACCCCGAACCTCAAACCTCGGACCCCGAACCCCAAACCTTGAATCTCAAACCATGAACCCCGAAACTCGAACGTCAAATTTCAAACCCCGAACTTTAGACCCGAACCCTAAACTTTAAACCCGAACCCTAAACCTCAAACCTTGAACCATGAACCTCAAAACTCGAACCTCGAACCTCGAAACCTGAACATCGAACCTCAAACCTCGAACCCTGAACCTCGAACCTCAACCTCGAACCCCAAACCTCGAACCATGAAACCAGAACCTTCAACATCGAACCTCAAACCTTGAATCTCGAACCTTGAACCTCAAACCTTGAACTTGAACCCCGAACCTCGAACCTCGAACCCCGAACCTTGAACCCTGAATCCAAACCCTAAACCTCGAACCCCGAACCTCGTAGCTCAAACCTCACAACCCGAACCATAAACCCTAAACCCCGGAGCTAAACCCTAATAAACCTAAATTCCCTACACATTAATTCCCTAATAACCCTAAGAACCCTAAATTCCCTAAACCATAAACCCTAATTATCCTAAATTCTCTACACCCTAAATTCCCTAATAAGCCTAAATTCCCTGAACCCCTAAAATCCCTAAACACTAAAAAACCTAAATTCCATGTAGTCCCTAAACCCTAAATTCTCTAAACCCTAATAACCCTAAATTCCCTAAAAACCCTAATAATCCTAAATTCCCTATATTTCCTAAACCATAAACCCTAATAGCCCTAAATTCTCTACACATTAAATTTCCTAAAATACCTAATAACTCTAAATTCTCTATAATCCCTAATAACCCTAAATTCCCTAAACCCTAATAACCCTAAATTCCCTATCCCTAAACCCTAATAACCCTAAATTCCTTACACCCTAAAATCCTCAATAACCCTAAAAACCCTAAATTCTCTAAACCCTAGACCCTAATAACCCTAAATTCTCACATACTAGTACCGCAACCCCCCTAATAACCCTAAATTCTCACGTACTAGTACTGCAACCCCATGTGCAATTACTATAACTCAACGTGGTCCAACAACACGTTCTAGGCCAACCTTCCGAAGCTCTCCTTCGACCTGCCAGGAAACACGAAGGCATTGGACTTCGCGTCACAGGCGTCCGCCAACACCGTGTACATGGCATATAGGCTCGTGCTCTGTCACGAGGACTTCCTTAGCGACCAGTGCATTTGGTGCCTCGCGTTGCCTCGAGCTGGTCACCATCTGCATCGGATCCAGAGACACGACGGTGTACTACGGTCAGTGCCTGTTACGGTTCTCCGAGCGTGACTTTCTCTCTAGCTATGACAACTCCACAGACCTGGTGATCGTATGGAACCTGAGCAGCGTGAGCAGCAGGAACGTCGACGTGTTCGTTAGCCTGCTCGGGTGATTTTTTTTTATGGCGTGCAATGGGATCGGTTTAGGCATGGTACACATTACATGATGTAGGATCTCTGATGACGAAGGGCTCATATTACAAGGTGTCCATATCGAACTGTTATTAATGAGGGAGAGTAAAATCTTGGACGATTGAAGGCGCATATGACATGGTGTCTAGATCAAATGGTTATTAAACAGGGATAGCCCCTCACGAAAAACTCGTTCGGTTGAAAAATTATGAATGATAAGCATATATTGATCCCGAAAAAGTAAAACATACAAGCACTCTGACAGGCAAAAGAATGAAAAATTATGAATGATAAGCATATATTGATTTTGGTAATTAATTTCTCATAATATATATTGCCATTTGCTAAAGAATCAGTATCATCATACATGCAATCTGAATGCAAGTCTATTAATACAAGTTTCGTGTTCTAAACATGTACATAGTTCGAGTAAACTGTAGGGCAAAGGGGGCGTTCGGCTGTGCTGATAAGCCGGCTGAAATACTGTTCCGGCTGATTTTTTGTGAGAGAAAAACACTGTTCCGGCTGAAAAAACAAGCTGAAAAAGACGGATTATAAGCCAGATGAACAGGACCAAAATATATGATTATCATTCTACGATAGAAGTAGTAATATAAGTTTATCATATCTAATTATATATTGATTTTAGAGTATATCCAAATATATGCATATTGTGTTAGAAAATGAATAAAGAGAAAAAAAACTTGTAAAGGTAAGTAATTTTTATTAGTTGTAGATATTAAACATGAACTTCTATTGTTTATTTATATCTCAAGATTGTAGCCCAAAGAGGTCCTAAGGTCTGTGAGTGACAAGGAGTGAAACCAAAGCACTAGATTCATTCATTGCTTATTATTATTATTATTATTATTATTATTATTATTATTATTATTATTATTATTATTATTATTATATAACGAAACTCAGAGAGGCAGAGCTGGACTGAAGTCCTCATCAGATGCATGTCAGCGTCCGTTTATCATGCATGAGCCCATATTTATTATTACTGACTCATGAAGAAACAAGAGGCTGTTTAGTTCGTGAAATTTTTTAGAAAAAAATATCGAAGTATTTTCGTTGTTATTTAGTAATTAGTGTTCAATTATAAACTAGTTAGGCTTAAAAGATTCGTCTCGTGATTTACAACTAAACTGTATAATTAATTTTATTTTTATCTATATTTAATATTCTATGCATGTGTCCAAATATTCGATGCGATGAGAAATTTAAAAAATCTTTGAAAATTTTTCGGAAACTAAACAGCCTAAATTAAAAAGGCAGTAGCTGGTAGCTGCTCGTGACGACATCCAGAACAATTCTTCGTGAAGAAGGAGATGGCCGCCGACGCCCAATAAATGACTGCCAGAAGCCAACCAGAAAAAGTGCAGCCTTAGCAGCCTTTCTAGTACATTGTGTCAGGGTTATTACGGGCTAAAACAACAATCATCACTATGGCATCCCTGTACATGACGGAAGTGAGCACGAATCTTCAAATCAATCCAAAGGTATTTCAGAGGGGATACGTGCACCCCGATGCACACAAACATTTGGCGGCGCCTTGTCAAGCCCTTGTTTAGTTCCTAAAATATTTTGCAAAATACAACTGTAGCACTACTGTACTATTTTCATTGTTATTTAGTAATTATTATCCGATCATGGCCTAATTACGCTTAAAAGATTCGTCTCGTGATTTACAACTAAACTGTGTAATTAGTTTTATTTTTTATCTATATTTAATGCTTCATGCATGTATCCAAAGATTCGATGTGACGGAAATCTGAAATATTTTGCAAAATATTTTGGCAACTAAACAAGGGCAAGCCGAAAGACGCCGTATTTGCCACAGCCGTGATCATCATGCCAAGGATTTGCATGTTCGCTGCTGCCGTAGATGCTGAAAGTGTGCACATTCGCCGTGAAAGCATCTAGCCGCACTCGTGGGTTTCGATGATTGATGATAACCTATAACTAACATGTGTTTTACAGAAACAAGTTTGAGTTGGATCATGGTAATGGTGATTGTTTGGGCAATATGGTTTTCATGTCTCTATCGATGGAAATCGTTTCGGTTTTCAAAGGATTGGCGACAAGGTTAAGGACGGACTAGTTCTAAATGTCGTTTGGTGATGGAGAGGCACTTAGAGTAGTTTAGGACTTTATTTTTTCCTTTGGCCGTACTATAAAGAGGGGCATGAGCGGGTAGCTTGATCTAGGTAAGACTAATAGTTTAGGTGTGGTGCACACTTATTAAACTTAGCACTAGGTAGCTCACGTGAAGTCTAAAGATCATTTGGAAGAAACTTGGTTCAAGTTGCATCACGATCTAGAATGGTTTAGGCCATATTTCATTAACCGGACGCTGTGCTCGGTTTGACCGGATGCGTCCGGTTAGTGCAGTGGATATCACAAGAAGGTGACGCGCGACCGAACGCTAGGGTTTGCCTGACCGGACGCGCAGTTTGCAAGGTCTAATGTCAGAGGGCTCTGGAGCAGTGACCGGACGCAACTGTGTTTGACCGAACGCTGCTTTAGGCGAGTCTGGTCAAGTACAGAATCTACGTAGAGAGGTATTTCAGAGATTGGACACATCCGGTCAACACAAATCGGACTCTACGGGAGTCCGGTCAGTCTGCGCAGTTTGAATTGAATTTGACTGTTGGCCACTGACCGGACGCGTCCGGTCGTAGCGACTAGCGCGTCCGGTCAACACGAAAAATGCTGAGTTGGCACATAACGATTGAAATTGTGTGAGGGGCGTATAAATACTTCCCCTACTCGTCCATTTGGGATCTCTTACTCATTTGTTCAGCTGAGAAACACCATTGAAGTGCAAGAGCCTAGTGAGGAGATTGTGATTTGAGAATACAAGATTAAGGACCTCATTAGTGCATAAGGAGTAGCAAGTGTGCATCCACCCATCTCACATGGTCAAGTGAGAGTTCTTGCTTCTTACTCTTAGTGATCTCTATCACCTAGACGGCTCGGTGGTGATGGGAGACTTGGTGATCATCCGGCGGAGCTTGTAGATGACCTAACTCGTCTTGTGAGTGGTTTTGGACGATTCACCGTGACAGAGTGTCGAAGAATCAGCTCGTAAAGAGCACTTGATACTTGCGCGGATCAAGGGGGAGCTACACCCTTGCGCAGGTGCTCCAACGAGGACTAGTGGAGAGTGACGACTTTCCGATACCTCGGAAAAATATCGCTGTGTTTCTTGCCCTTTACTTTCAAGCATTTCAATTCTTGCAACTCTACATTCCTAGAATTGTCATGTTAGAATAGGAATTGGTATAAAACATTTTACCGATAGAATCACTAGGAACACACTTAGACGTCGAGAGGTGAACATAGGCCAGTAAAATTTAATTCTTACCTTAAATTTTAGAAAAGGCTAATTCACCTACTCTTGGGCACGATCCTTTCACGTCGGGCTGCCATTTCTGCCGGACTGCCGCGCGTCATCATGGATGTGTGTCAGGACTCTGCCATATGGGACCAGGAACAAGCTGGCATTGGCCTCGGTCTACAAGAGGCAGCGGTGGAAGCCAAGGGAGCCATCGAACAAAATATCAGAATCGTCTACTTTACCTTTATTGTTCATCTTCTTCATCCTCCTCTATTGTTCATCTCCCCCAAATCCTCCCTCTCTTGTACCCGGATCTTCTAGAACCCTCTAGCGTCTTTCTCCTGGCTCCGATTCCCCTGCTTTGCTGCTTTCCCCAGATTCTATCTCTATTGTATCGAATATTACTACTGGTGTTGATTGATCGGAGTTGAAGTGATCCCTGTTCTATCATTTAGAAGGTGTGTGCTGCTAACAATTCGTATCAGAGCCGGTCGATTCTCGGCATCGCCATGAGTCCGCTCGACGCCAAGCTCATTCTCGACACTCTGGACAAGCTGTTCGATGACTTCGACACTCGGTGGGAGCGCCGCTTCTCCGACACCCAGGCCGCGCCCGAGACCTCTCGGGTCGTTTCCGCTTCGACCCAGGCTGCGGACGTTGGAACTGCCGTCGTTGCCGATGACTGGGGCGGTCTGTTCGGTGGAGACGACGACTCCATCGCCACGGATACAGACACACCAGTGGTGGCTGACAACTCGGGAGGTCTCTTCGAAGGGTACAACGTCTCCATCGCCTCCGTGCAGATCCGCAACGAGCTCGGCTTCACCTCCAACATCACCATCGCGCTGCCCGATGTCGTCCACGAGCCCGCTCCTGCTCCTGACGCCATCTCCTCCAACCTCGACGTCGTCTTCGACTCCGAGTTCTCCAGCGGTGATAGCGAGGCTGTCTCCACCGACGAGCCCGGTCCCGAACCCACAGCGGCCCGCGCCGAGGCCGATGGCCCCACCTGGTTGATGCCGTGCCTCCGCGAACCCATCACCAGCTCCGCGTGCGTCTTCCCTGGGGATCCAGACCCTTGCGGTAGCGTCATGTCTGAGACAGAGGAGACCTGCCGGTCCCAGCACACCCTCGACCGCCTGAGCCTTCTTCCCGACACGCTCCTCCGCAACATCGTCTCCCACCTTCCGATCAAGGATGCTGGGCGCACGGCAGTGCTTTCCCGTCGCTGGAGGCCTCTCCGTGTCGCCCCGTCTGTCTCGCTGGTTTGCTTCGACCCCGTCCTCCAGATGCGATTCCCTGTGTTCCTCGACATCAACGACGTTTGCGAGGACGCCGCTGCGGACGAGCTCGTCAGCCACACAACCCAGGGGGGAAATCTCGCTGTCGAGTCCCGGCGCCACGGTCGCGGCGCATGTCACCGAAGGCGGCCGCCACGGCTCGTGGACGACGGTCGCCGTCCTTGGCCTCGAGCTCGTGCGATGCTGCCGCAACCTGGTGCGGTACACCATCGAGTCCGCGCACCTCCTCGCCGACATCGCGAGTATGCTCGCGAAACTCTTGGCGTCGTCCGCGGCCGCACCCTCATCGCCAGCTGCGGCGGCTCTGCTCGCGGAACTCTTGGCGTCGTCTGCGGCTGCACCTTCATCGCAAGCTGCGGCGGCTCTCGCGCCAACTGCGCAGCCACGGACGACTCCGTGTTCGTGACTGCGCGCGCCTCCAACCTCACGGGCGAGGAGAATGTGCTTGTGGCGACTTCCCCAGCAGAGTACAAGCGCCAGATTCAGGAGCTCGGGAAGCTGTCTTCGACGTCGCCCGGGGCTGCCGCGGCAGAGGATGAGGCGGACTCACGGGCGAAGCTTCTGAAGGGGGCGTACAAGTACAGGTTTGTGTCCAGCTTTAAGTCCTTCTCCATGCCCGAGGCAATGTCGGAGGCCACCGTCCGCCGCATCTCGGAGCTCAAGGTGGAGCCGAAGCGGAGGTTGCTCTTCCACCTCCGCCCCGACGAGTACGTGTTCTCCGCCATCCCGTTCGGCTGCCACGTCGGCTCCTATGGGCTGGAGTTCATGCTGGCTGTTGAGACGACGCAGGTCGCACGTCAGGAGGCTGCGTGCTGCGGGTTCCTCGTACCCGCCGAGTCAGAGCAGCTCCTCGTGGCCAAATCCACCGCTGCGGGGAAGTCCGAGCTGCACGCCACCGTCATCCTCGCGCGCGCCCCTGGAAATGCTCCGCTTCGGCCCCATCGAGTGCGTCCTCCGCGCCGTCCCGCTCGGTGGCTACGACAGCTCCCTCGACGACGATCCAGAGTTTGGCGTCACCTACTTCGACGCACCGCTCATCCGAGCCGCCGGTCGCGTTGGCAAGGCACCCATAGCGGCTGCCGCACTGCGCGCCGATGCGTTAGGCGCAGCAGGTGGTGGGCGGTTGGCTTGGGTGGTGACGGTGAGGTCAGCGCAGGCCACATGTTCGACAGTTCGTCTGGTCGGCGACCTCAACTTCGCCGACATCCCCGTCGCCGCGTTCTGGGAGGACGTGGTGCGCCACTGGGGCAATGACAACCACGGGCTGGCTCTGATGCCCTGCACATACTTCCTCCGCCTCGCCCAGGGCGGCAAGCTCTCCAACGGCGGACTCGGCAAGTTTGGCGTCATCACGCGCAAGGCGCTCAAGGCAGTGCGGGGAACGCGACTCCCCGACGCGACGTTCGACTACCTGGAGCTGGAGGGCTTCGCGTTCGCGAACAACGGCGACTCTGACAAAGATGTTTGTGAACAGCGACGTGTCCCAGCTGCTGTTGCGAGCGTGTTTGCCTTCGGAATCCTGCTGCCGGTGCTCGTCTCGGGTCAGCTCACGCCCGAGCTCGGCACGGCCTCCGGCGTTCTGCTCAGTCAGGAGGATGTCCTAGTGCGCGAGCACGACATGGCGGACGTGCACGAGCTCGACCCCGACGTGCTCGTCTCCGTCGACACTTCCATGGAGATGAGTCACTTCGCCATCGCGTTCGCACTGGACGTGCTTGTCTACGACGTTGCTATCGTCGAACTACTTCGTGCGCACTTCGTCAAGTCAAGCCGACAGCTGTACACATGCAAGGCCCAGTTCAGCACGGGAGAGGAGTTGATCAGCCTCACCATGCACCGCTACTTGCTCCGCATTGTTGGCTTCTACATCACCTCTAGAAAGCTCCTCGTCGACTCTACAAGCCAAGCGGCAGCGTGGTGGCAGGGCTGCCTTTCCACCAGCGCGGGATCAAGCTCGGCAAGGCCTCTGGCACTATGCACAGCAAGGAAAGCGTCATGCTGGAGCTCCCGACGGAGTGGAGGATGGACGCTGCAGGCTGGCATTGGCGAGCTGGACATGGACGCATCTTTGTCAACCTGTTGCACAAGCATGCCATGGCAGTCGATGCAAGGTCACCAAAGATGAGTGCTACGGCTTGAGAGCAAGCCGCATTTGGGGTGGAAAATGTCAGGACTCTGCCATATGGGACCAGGAACAGGCTGGCATTGGCCTCGGTCTACAAGAGGCAGCGGTGGAAGCCCAAGGGAGCCATCAAACAAAATATCAGAATTGTCTACTTTACCTTTACTGTTCATCTTCTCCATCCTCCTCTGCTGTTCATCTCCCCAAATCCTCCCTCTCTTGTACCCGGATCTTCTAGAACTCTCTAGCGTCTTCCTCCTAGCTCCGATTCCCCTGCTTTGCTGCCTTCCCCCCGATTCTATCTCTATTGTAATCGGATATTACTACCGGTGTTGATTGATCGGAGTTGAAGTGATCCGCGTTCTATCATTTAGAAGGTGTGTGCCACTAACAATGTGTCGTGTTGCCAAGCCACCGCACGCATGCCTTCGTCGTCCGGCTGTCGTGCGTGCTGCAGAGCCGCCGCACGTACGCCCAAGCAGTGTCACCGTCATTAGCACAGGACATGGCTGATCTCTAGGCATACGGTTGCCGCCGTTGAGATGGTTGTCGGCGCCGTCATCGTTGTTCTGGCGTCATCGGGCTCACCGGCTAGCCGTGAATGCATATGGATCTACGCCACAGCCATGCACAGATATAAGGCAAGATAATCAAAACATATAAAGAATCTCACCTTCGAAATGACCGGCCATGACGTCGCTGGTGACGGATGGCGACGGTGTGTGCGCCTGTGCGGGGTTCTGGGGATGTTCGGCTTGCCGGAGATGATGACGTGCTCGCCGGAGTCCATGAACTGCTTGACGATGAGGCTGACGGCGAGGGGGGTCGACGACGTCGCCGCCTTGCTTGCCGACGATGCGTGCGTGCAGCCTGGCAGTGTGGGATGGAACAGAGCGGCGGCGTGCTGGTGCTTGCGCGTGTATGCTGTGCGCATCTTGAAGGTAGAGTCCGTCCATCGGTCCATGAGAGGGAGGAGGTGCTTCCCTTTTATAGACAGGAGCTAGGGTAGCAGGCTGAGGCGGTGGCAAGGAGCGCGGCGCCGCTGGTCAGTTGGGAAGGAGACTCGCCCGGCCGTATCGTCCGGCATGCGTTCCTGCTCCGCGCGCGACCGACGTTTATTTGAAATTTGAACAGGAGTTATCTGCTTGGCGAGCTTATCTCATGAAACATTCAAACGATTACACAATGTCACTGATCAGTGGCCCAACTTGGAGATCACCGTGGCGTACATGCACATAGACTATCGAGGAGAGAGTATTTGTTTGAATTTATCAGCACCGCCTATTTTGAAAATTGGGGCCGTGCTCTCAGGGAGGGGCTTCTACAAGCACCGGATATTCTGCCGCCTTTGCATGGTGCATGTTGGGCATTGGGCAAGTCATGATATGTGCCGCAACAATCTTTTGTATTTGTACACGTATTTATACGCACACATATCCACAGCTAGTCAAACAAGTCACGAGCATGCATCTTCTTGTAGGGATTAATTGGCTTGTGCATTCAGCCATTTCAGCCATGAAACGTGCACATACTCTGTATGTATCTATACCTAATATTTAATTACGAAAATTTCTACACTCCTTTTTATTTTCACCTCTAATTTATGTCTGCCCGCACAAAATAAATTGTATTTGGACTGGGACTCAACACAGCCCGCCGTTAGTCTCCTGGAGTCCTTGTCGCCTCTGCCCACCCGACGCACGCATTCGCACAAGTTCTGATTTTGTTTCTTTTGTCCACCCAGTCCGCTTCGTCCTGTACACCGAAAGCCTCCTCTGATCTGATTGATGACTCCTATACAAAATCCAATGGAACAAGAGCAAACTTCTATCTACACTTGTCGTTCCTTCCCAGGTATATAGTACGCACCCATATCTCCTGATCTCCTTTCCAAAATTGAATGCAGCCCGCACTCGACACGACCTGGAACTCAGCAACAAACCAAACCAAATCCAGATTTCAGTTTTAGTTCAAAATAAACTCACATACCAAATTGTTGAAAATCACATAGCAATACCAAATAGAGGCCATCAAGAAAGTCGAGGACAAAATCGACATGGAGCGGTATGATCTGGGCCTCGAGCACAAAATCAACATGGATCGGTATGATCTGGGCCTCAACACCGGCAGCGCGCGGCAAGGGCAGCAGCCGGCTGCACGTGACCATGATGACAGGTTAACCTCGAGAGCGCAGCGGTCTTGAACCTCTGCGAGATGTGTGCTTCATGGTGTGGGCTTACCGACCTGATCGGAGAAGGGGTCGCGCGGAAACCATAGTCTGGAGAACTCAGTGTCGCGTGGTGACGGTCTACGGGCACTCATTGAGCTAGCTGGAATAGCATACGTCCATGTGAACGCACCTTTGACTTGTACACACCCGCCTCGCCCCTGCTTCTTGTCAGGCACAAGCAAAAGCATACGGAACCTTTTCATTTACAGATAACAGATTAACTGCCTGGTTGCACACATAATGACATTAATATATGCATACAATTATGGCTTACGTTCCCGCTTTCCGTCGGTATAGGTTGCCCTAGTAGGCTGGCCGTTCTAATCTATCCTACTATAAAAGAGCGAAGAAATTAAAAAACACTCGTTACCAAAAAAAAATACTTTACCCACCCTATTAAGAACACTTAGATGATTAAGTATCTTTAAATCTAATGATATATGATGATCTGAAGGTGGGCCATCCATGCAAACGTAAGATTTTACGCGTTCCTACCATGTAAAATCTTATGGTCTCCCGACTTCGCGCTGATTTTTTTCACCACACCACAGCCTACCCGCCCGCTCCCATCCCACCGCCATCTCAAGCATTCTCGGGTGACGGTTTCCTCGTCTGCACCGCCTCTCCTTGTTCACGTCTATCCACGCGGATGCTCTTCCCTCCCCGTCCGCCACACATGCATCCTCTTCCTCCCCATCCACCACGAGCCTCTGCCACCACCAGAGCCGCCGCACGACTCCACGACCAGCGCGGCCACTAGGCGAGGGCGAGGAGCCAGATGTAGACGTGGGGACGAAGGGGCGGAGGAGGCATGCTCGCCGGCAGGCCACGGCGTCGCACTCCCTCCCAATCCACGCTAGACACGGTAAGAAAGGTACACATTTACTTTTTTTTTTCCAATCAACGCTGGCCTATAGCGCCCTTCCCATGTAGTTGCAGTGCGCATCATGGGCGTCCCCGACGCCCTCGATGCCTAAGATCGCATCATCCACACCCTGACGGCGCTGTGCCCTAGACAACGAAGGCTGCTGGCATTGTAGATCCCCGATCCCGTATTCTCTGCTCTTCCAGACACGCCAGCAACTATCTCCATCCACAACATATATTCTATAGTCCCTTTTAGTTTGTTGCATGCAATATGAACCAGTGTAGTTCATATATTTTCCCTTGTTGCAGTTTTTGTCGAATAATGGAATCTATGAGTTCTGGAATTGGTTTGATGACAGCCTGACATGACATGACATTAGGTACAGCCTCTAATTGATTGTTTCGGATTGTGCAAGGCTGATTCCATTGTTGCCCCTCTTCTTTAGTATACCGTATATATTGGTCGTGTGATCGATTAATTGCACTCTGTATATGACATTGTTACATTGACTTCTGGAATATATTTGGTGGCATGTAAATAAAGGGACACTTCACTGTCTTGTTGTCTACTCCCGTGCCTAAATAATTGTTGTTTTCGTTCCCCAAGAAACAACTTTGACTAAATATAAATAAAATAATAATAGTATTTAGGGTATAAAATTAGTAATATCATTAGATAGATCATAATAAATTTATTTGAAGAAACAAATATTGCACGCATTTTTAGTCAAATTTACAACACGAAAACAAGAAAAAAACAGTTATTTATGGACGGATGGAGTACTCTAAAACGTGACTAAAGTATTTGAATGATCTACTAGGTTGGTAAATTATATCTTAACATCCCATGGTGTGTGGCGACAGTTTATGTGTTCATAACTTCAATTTTTTTATGCAAATGCTTCTTGGACAACTTATCACTGCACATGTTATATATGATTTCATTCACCTTTTTTCTGTTTTTTTAAATAATCTGTTATGTTGTTTCTATTTCCCATAGAAACTGGATTGCTTCTAGCTACTTCAACCTACTTATTTTGTGAGCTGTGTGTTTTTCTTTCCCATCCTGCCTGTTGCTCGCGGATGAGTCGGCCCTTGCCACTTGTGTACATATAAACCTTTAAACTCTTTTCATTTATGAGGAAATAGGGCTGACCATGGGCCAAGGAGTCAGCATTCACTGAGGTACAAATGTAGTCCATAAATTATTTTTCCATAGTTCCTATCATATATAAGTGCCTGAACTTTGACATCTTTGCCACTTGTGTACATATAAACCTTTAAACTCTTCTCATTTATGAGGAAAATAGGGCTGAGCATGGGCCAAGAAGTTAGCATTCACTGAGGTACAAATGTAGTCCATAAATTATTTTTCCATAGTTCCTATCATATATAGGTGCCTGAACTTTGACATCTCCTAAGAGATTGTTAATAATTCACGAAAATGCAAATTATTTCCATTTACATCAGCTTATGGTTTTTTGGTCTTAGATACACTTATTGGCTTCTGAGATAGACTTTTGAGACGATAATGCATGTCAATATGTCTTATGAGGCGATAAATTATTTTTTCGAAGGTATGTTGGTATGAGATATATGCATTCATAATAACCTTTGTAATTTTCAATTTATTAAGTTTATATGCTTAAAAAATTAAAGCCAAGCTATTGTGTCAAAGTTTTGTTACTCAAGTTGTTTGGTCTCCATTTCAAGAATTTTATGATCTAATCAACTGCAATATAGTTTGTTATTGGAGGGAGCAGCAAATCAAACCTGATTAATTATTTGGTTGTACTCCAATAAAGTCAAACCCAATGAACTTTAATTTAAAGATGTCCATCTTTGAAGAATGCTGTAAACAGATTGTAGAACTTGCAGGCAATGGAAATTGAAAAAGGCGATGTGTATGCCTAAAAGGCTTACGGGGCAACTGAAACATGTTCGCAGATCTGAACATGTCATATATGAGCAAACTTTCCTATTTGATTATAGGGGCATGGAAATGAACCGGGCTTCAAACAATGTGAGTATGGCCTTCAATTTATAATATACATTCTTCTTTGATTGATGAATCTAATCACAAGCCTCCAATTGATAACAATTGTTTTTGTAAATTTAATCAGGGATGTATTTCGATGTCGGGAGCTTCATCCATTTTTCTTTGTCGCTTAATAAATTAACATATGGTGTACTTGCTGTTATACTAATGGAGCATGGCACAATTGGTTCTCACATCATTGCCTGGGTGTGAAGACAAAAGCTCGAGGGCGGTCAGTATTAATGAAGAAAGATGAAGATGGAGAGAGAAACGTCACGTGCAGGCTAGAAAATGACATTTTGCATAAACTACTTTAAAAGTAATGATCCGTGTGCAAAATGCATAGATCATAACCATGTCTTATTTAGCACGGAATGTTTTGAATAAAAAGGCCAATAATGAGTATTTTGTGCAGATCGATCTAAGGACGTGCTAGCTCCTATATATGTTAGGAGGACCATCACAAATCTATACTATAAAAGAGTGAAGGAATTAAAAAAACACTCGTTACCAAAAAGATGAACAATAGTTGATTTGAAAAGTGAGCTTGTTCACTCATGGTTTCTAAATTTTTCATATATTTACTATGCAATGTATAAGAATTGCCTTATTAACATTTCAAATTACTCATTCATAAAAAAATATATTTTTTCTACACGTGCGTGTCGCACGTGCATTGCTACTGGTTTATATAAAGAGTAAAACATAAATAATGTGTCATTTTCATTCTTATTTTTATAGTTTTTTACGCTTTTTTTCTCCCGTTGTAACGCACGGACATATCTACTAGTTTTGATACAATTCAGTGGGCATAATTAGTAATACACCAATTATTATTATTTAAAAGCTCATCATGGACCCGAAAGTCTTGGTAAGCCACACGTATGCCATTATTTGGATATGGGCCATATGCGTAAGCCCAATATTGTTAATTAGCCTTTGTGCCAATTGATGGTTATTAGGCAACTCGTACATATTTGAGGCCCAAATATTTATATAGGCTATTTCATAGGCATCATGTCATTGTCAAATTAGGCCTCATTTAACTCATACTAAATAGGCTATGTAATATTACAACATACCAAAATTTCATCTTACAGTTATATAACGATAAATAGAACAAGCTATATATTCTCATTACATGCTTGCAACTAAATCTTATAAATTAGTATCATAGAAACCGAAACTTCACAAGACATTCTGTGATCCTTGGAAGCATTTAATGATATCTCCATCGCTTACACATCGGAAAAAGGCACGGCTGAATAAATATGACCAAACAATCATTCACATCACTCATCTTGTTCCAAAGGTTGGTTTCCACATGGTTCGTTGCTGAAAATACTCTCCCAACACTTGCAGTTGCTTTAGAAAGGATCAAGAGTAATTTTAGCACCAAATAAATAAGTTTAAAGCGATTGTGTTTCTCCATAGGTTTGAGAGAGGGAGAGAGAGCGCTTTAAGATTCTTTGCTTTTCGAAACCTTGTGTCATTAAGCACATCAACAATAAATATATTAAGTTGCAAAAAAAAGTTGGACCAAATTTTTGCTCGTAAAATCTTGAGGATAAAACTTTGCCAGTTTAACGTCTTTCCTTGTCATAGAAAGCAAAGGAATCACTAGATTCAAAAGCAATCATGCAAACAAGTAGCTCTTTATGGGACTTCCTTTTCTCCGGTAGAATGAACTAGCTAGCACTTGGGCTTGCTACTTAACAATATATTATACATATATAATGGATTAAAGAGTATATGTACTTAGTATTTTTGTAGAAATTGGGGTACAGCTATACCCCAATGCACCTACTGTGCATCCGCCCCCTGTAAAATAGTCACGTGTGGTGCCCTTCCCATCCCTGAGGCGCATGCTTGTCGCCACTACTCCCCTTCGTCCCAAAAGATACAGTTGCTTTGTATAGAGTAAATCTGTGTGTCTATAATACTCTCTCTATCTCATAAAGCTAAACGTTTTAGACTTCAGCATGTAGATCAACGTTGAGGATGAAAGACCTGCATGCTCCTATGATCTCCTACTCTTCTCATTGATTGATGACAGGCCTGTACTCAGGCTGCGTGCTGAGCACCACTGCAGCACCACCCACATCTGATTCTTTTGTCTTTTATATTCATCTCCTGGCAACAAAAGGACCGTTGGGTAGGAATGACAGGATGATTGGCAGGGTCGTCTCAATAATTTCTAGGGCCTTTGAGCAAATAAGATAGTTAGGGCTCAACAGTCTAATATTTAGTTCATAAAACTTTCATATAGCAGAGTTCACCTCAACCAATTTAACATGTTCAAACAACATACTGAATTGTGAATTTAGAAAATTAGAACAGTATCACAGTAATAGAGAATGACTTAAATTTAGAACAAATTACCTGCAGCCTATGGCCTACAAGCCTCTCGGTTCCCCTGTCCCTATGCGGGGTATTGATGAATTAAACAAATAATTAATAATTAATGCATCAACGTTTGATGCCTGATAGCCGATATGGATTGGATTGCAAGGTCGAAAAGCAAATTGAACGAACGTTCTTAGCAGATCAAACAAACGTTCCTATAACAAATCAAACTTAAACACCGGTGAAACTATACTAAGTGCAGGCCGCCACACCAACTGAAAATCTAGAATCACTTACCGTCTTCAATCTTCACCGTCCACAGGGAGTCTGGGACCGCAGCGCCATTGCATATAACTTGCGCCCGCTGGACAGATACGAGTCATACAATCATACGAACGGGATTACGGGAACGCCGGTCCCCGGAACGGCTGCAGCAGATGACGCATCGCAAATATATATGAAGGGATGCGTGAGGCCGCAGATTGGAGCGGAGCTGCGGATTATTTGCCGAATGCCGACTCGTCGGTCGCCTAGCAGCCTGTACTGGGCCGTGAAATACATACATATACTATATACAGAGTAGAGATGCATATACTCATGCCCCCCCCCCGGTGGCATGGGTGGCCCACGGGCGTCGCACTGCCTGCCCACCCCCTTGGGACATGCCTGATGATTGGCATAGGGTGGAAGCTATGGAATTGGCTATAACATCATGCTTTATGAGACAAATTTTAAGCCTTAAAACGTCCACTATTATGGGACGGAGGGAGCATGTGCACACATGGTAAGGCTAAAATGCAACTAGGTGCATTTTGTACCAAATGCACAGACCCTCGCTGTTGCAACCGTGAGACTAGATCAATTGCAACTTTGACACCACATCAATTACAACTGGACGCGAACTGATCGCAACTCGGCGCGAACCAGTTGCAGTTGGATCTGAAACAGTTGCAACTGCGCGACTAGACTTGTTGCAACAGGGTGGGTGAGCCCTGTTCATCGGTTAAAAAAAAAACGCCCACCGGCATGTACCTAATACGTGCTGAGCCTTCGTCGTCCTGGTGCGCAACAGCAACACGGGTTAGATTAACCGATCCAACTCCGGACCAAACAACGTACGCTACGTTACCAGTTTCATGGCTCAACCCGAGAAAACTGCCGAGACCCTCGTCGGAGGAGATAGAGCGACTGTGGCCACTCTCTGCAACTCCGGTGGCTACAGAAAATTGGATGGCCAACCTCACGCAGCAGAAGCGGCGCACATTCGTCCCGCTCCTAGTGACTGGCGTTCCTCATGACGCCAGACCCTCGACCGAGGGCGAGGAGCACCGGACGGCGGCGTCAAAGACGTTGGCAGTTTACGCGGGCATCGGGAACGCCATCGCCTCGCGCTTCATCAGGTGCTGATCGCCAACTCCGTGGCCGTCATCTTCTCTTCCGCGCTTCTCGGCATTGGCTCCACCTCCGATGAGACCACCAGCAACATGCCACGCGTGCAAGTATTCGGTGAGGTACTGGGGTTCGTCCTCTTGGCCGCCTCGTGACCTTAGTATTGCCTTTCTCTCGTTGTTCGAGCAGGAACGACGCAAACATGGTTAGTTCACAGTCGGCGAGCGGCCAGCCTAGCTCGAGCCTCGAGGACAGCCTTCACCACTACCTCGTCTAGCACTCCACAGCGGCTTCTGCCACATCTCTCCACGGCCAGGCGAGACCCGGCCACGACGACAGCCAGGACCTTCCACAGCTACGCGGACACCGCCTCGACGTGCGACGAACGGTGGGGTGCTAGTGCTCGCCTCTGCTGACAGAGACGAAGCTCGCGCACACGAGATGGAGGCGGCGCTCACCGACGGCCGCAGGAAGATGTTGGGGGAGGAGGCGCCAAAGCACGAATAGGCGGGGAATCACCAAAGCTCGCACGGGGTGGCTACGAGGGTGCGCAAGAGGGGCGCACGCGTGCACTTGGGTGCAGCGGCGGCGGAGCATTGGATCCGGTAGGATGAGATAGAAACGATTCGAGTCTCCCTAACGCCCAAGGACCGGTTTCTTCCCGTCTTGATCTACGGGTAGACTCGGTTTCGTGAGGGAGAAACAGTGTCTCCGTTTTCTAATCTCTCCCCTTATTAATTCTATTCCTATGTCAACAAATTGCTTAGTTGGCAGGATAACTAAAGCACATAGAAATTACCATTAATATATACTCCATTGGGAGTGCCCTAAGAACACTCATAATGCAGACTCTACCATAGAGTCTAAGCCTATTTATTACCCTCCTACTTATGGTACTTTGCTGATGCGGCAGTGTGTGTATTAAAGGAAGAGGGAAAAAAACCAAAACTTCGTTTCATATTTAGACTCCAAGTCTACGCTACCTTCGAGGCCACATCAGCAAAGTACTATAAATAGAAGCCTAATAAATAGGCCTAGACTCTATGGTAGAGTCTGCACTGTGAGTATCCTAATACAACTCTGTAGTTTCTTCAGTGTTGGATGGTTGTAAATCTTTTTCCTCGCCACGATGCTCGGCCTTTAAAAGTTGATGATTTAAGACTGTCGTATGAAATGCGCATAGAACAAGGGGCCACACTAAACTAACATGGTTTAGTAGAACTCCCAACATATTCAAGCCATACAAGAAGATGAAGTCTGTCGATGGCCTAGTGGGCGCAACAAGGAGTTTACCCACCACCACATCCACCCACCAGGTCAGTGAGCAAGAGATAACCTTGGGGGAGGTTCCCTCCGTTACTAAGGTAAGTTTTTAATTGCGGCATTTGTATAAGTTTAATGTCTTTCTTCCATTGCATTTATTTTTTACGCATATAAAAAACTAATATGATAAATATACCAAAAATATTCCCTTTATTTTATATATGTTTCATGTATGTTTATCTTCCAGCTTTGGAAATGATAAACAGTTAGTCCATTAATGTTTCTCTAGTGCCTAGTTTACAACTTGATATTTCTCTAAGTTTGGATTACTTAGTTCACATGAAACCATCATGAACCTAAAACTTCATGGGATGCAAGTGTTGTAACTAAGTGCAATGAACGATGGGCTAAAAGTAAAAATAAAACAAAAAAGAAATAACAATAAATAGTAATGCGGGAGACACATGCACACATTCGGAAATCATGTATTTCATTAATTCTTTCTTGAATATACAAAGTATATGATCATCGAAAATATTGTCTTTTTTGTCTTCAGCACCATGCTTAAGGAGAGGTCCGACTTGTAGAGATTGTGTAGTTCACTGATTCTTGGGGTTTATTGGGCACGACTGGTTAATTACATCCGCAAGACGAGCTTGCAGAAAAACTCTAATTAAGTTGCACTTTATGGTTGTCGTGAAATAAAATTTGTGAGTGTTCAGGAGCACAAGTTAGTAAAATAATGAAGCTTTAGAGCTTTGTCAGACGCTAGCAAGGGTATATGGCTCGTTTTGCGGGTCCCATATAAAGTCTTAAAGGTGTTCGGCCGCAGTCATGAACGAAATAATTCTAGCTTCATCAGTCGTGGAAGTAAAAAGACTTACCAACCTTAACGATACAGATAAATAGGTATAGCAATCTAGAGCTCATGCTCATGTAGAACTTTGGAGATAACTCATAATTATAATATCATCTCCCATAGGAGGAATCTATAATTGCCTCGCTCGGGCAAGTGTTAAGATTTGCCATTGTTGATAGATAAAGGGTTAAGTCCAATTTACAACCTCCAACTCTTGCCAAAGTCTAGATTTCAACCCTGAACTCCAAAACCGGATAACTTTGGCCCTCCACTCTTGAAACCGTTCAATTTTAAACCTTGGTCTGGTTTCAAAAGCGGTTTTCCATTTTCAGGAGACGCTGAAATTTTATATTATTTTTTAAGCATCTTAACGTCCTTAAATGAAAAAACTCAAAACTACAAAGTTATAGATATCATTGAGAGCTACAACTTTGATATAAAAAGTATATTCATTTGACTCCATATAAAAAATATATTAATTTTCTAATGCGGCAAGCGCTAAACTTCTTAACGCCCTCAAATGGAAAAACTTAAAAGTAGAAAGTTGTAGACCTCATCGAGATCTATAATTTTTATATAAAAGTTATCTTCATCCGATGTCTTATTCAAGAGTTATGATTTTCAAAAGTTGATTTTTTCAACTCTTTATCTTTCCGGGAGTGGCGTGACAAGACCCAACTTTCAAAAAATCATAACTCTTGAATAGGACGTTGGATGAAGATGATTTTTATAAGAAAATTATAGATCTCAATAAGGTCTACAACTTTATAGTTTTAAGTTTTTCCATTTGAGGACGTTAAGAGGTTCAAAAAAATAATATAAAATTTTAGCACCATAATAATCGCGTATGAGCGCTTGCCGTATTAGAAAATTAATATTTTTTTTGTATGGAGTCAAATGGATACACTTTGTATGCCAAAGTTGTAGCTCCCAATGAGATCTATAACTTTGTAGTTTTGAGTTTTTTTATTTGAGGACGTTGAGATACTTAAAAAACAATATAAAATTTCAGCACCTCCCGTAAATGGAAAACCGCTTTTGAAACCAGACTAATGATAAAAATTGAACGGTTTCAAGAGCTGGAGGGCCAAAGTTACCAGGTTTTGGAGTTCGAGGTTGAAATCGGGACTTTGACAATAGTTGGAGGTTGTAAATTAGACTTAACCCATAGATGAAACATGCCAACTTGAGCAGCCGTTTCGTCCTCTATGAGACGATAACCTCGTTCCATGTTAAGATGGAACTTGAAGCCTTTAATCAACCACCAGACCCGCAAAAAAGCTTTCGTAGCTTTTCTCATTGTAGATTGGTAATTACACCATTGATAGAGTCTAGGGAGACGTCTAGCGCACAATCCGGCTGCGTACACACTAGATAAAGAGGAGTCTTTCTTTGTCATCAACCAGGTTGTTAAAAAAGAGAGCGCTATTGCTCTTGGTTGTTCAGTCGATCTGATATGACCTTTTTATCGCGGACATCATTACAAAAGCTCTTGACAAAATCACATCCAGTGCCTAATTATCTTCCTGCACCGTGTATTTAAGTTATTTCACTTGCAAGGCTATTAGTCTCTCGGTTTCAAATTATAGGTCGTTTGATTTTTTTTCTCTATTTTACTATACATCTAGATCTAAAATATCTTTTCAAAAAAGTAGATCTAAAATATATCAAGCTATATAGCAAATGTTACTAATATTTTTTATAAATTTAGTCAAAATTTAAAAAAAATAGACCACAACTAATCTTATAGTGTCATCTATTTGTGACGTATGAAGTATTTGCCTCGCAAAATGCTCACTCAACATAAGCTGTGAAATGTTGTTTTTGTTTTTGAGGAAGAACATGAATCATCTGATGGACTATGCTATGCCTCCGGGGATGCAAAAACCGTCGCAAAAGTACCGCAAATCAGGCGTATGCTTTCTGTAAACGCGTAACGATGATTTGTCGTAGAAAAATCTGAAAGTATCCGCTGTAGTCCTGCCAGGACGCTGGGCTTTTCGCGGCCTTGAGGCACCGACGCGGTGGGAACTGGATAAAGAGGAATCTTTCTTGTCAACAACCAGATGGTTAAAAAGAGAGCAAGAGCATCTCCGGCCGTTCCCGTTTTCTAGCCCCAAACGAGAAAACACCTGTTATTTTCGAGGTCTTATACCTCGAGCAGTTCCTTAGACCTAGCTCTAATGAGAATTTTTTTTTCTCATCCCTTAAATCATAGTCTCTCACCTCTCAAATAAAGGAAAGATCTCTCCTCTCTCAATCCACTATTTTTCTCATTAGGATTATTGGATTTTCTTATTTTGCTGAATAGAAGACCCCTCAAAACCCCAAAACATATTTTATATCTTTCCAATAATTAGTTTTAGGGTTGGAGTTTTCTCCTACCGCTGGAGATGCTCTGGCGCTTGCACTGTCTATTGCTCTTGCTTGTTCAGCTGATCTTTTATCGCGGACATCTTACTAAAGCTCTTATCAAAATCAGCTCAACTGCCTAATTATCCTCCTGCACCGTGTATAGGTATGCGCTTGCATTGAGGCTATTACTCACTACAGTATGTTCTTGGTGAATGTTCACTGTCGATTTTGCCTCGCAGAAATGTCACTCAGCATCCGCTGTGTTGTTTTTGTTTTCGAGGAAGAACCTGAATTATCTGATGATCTATGCTATGCCCGCTGGGATGAAAAAAAAAGACCAAAAAATGCCGCAAATCAGGCGTATGCTCCCTGTAAACGCGCAACGACGATTTGTCGTGGAAAAAATCTGAAAGTATCCGATGAAGTCTCTTTCCTTTCCCTCCCTTTTCACCGAATCTGCCCACCCAGGAGGCCGGGACGCCGGGCTTGTCGCAGCCTTGTGGCACCGACGCGGAGCGACGACGACGGGCGCGGAAGCCGCGCGGGCTGGAAGCAAGCAGAGCGGAGTGGCGGCGATGTGCGCTCGTGGCCGCGCGGGGCTGGTGCACGACGCGGCGAGCGCGCCACCAGCGCGGACCCGGCGCGGAGCATCGGCAATGTGCGCTCGCTGCCGCACGGAGCGTCGGCGATGTGCGCTCGTGGCCTCGCAGAGCGACCGCGACGTGCGCGGGCGGCCGCGTGGAGCGACGGCGACGAGTGCCGGTGGCCCGCGCGGCCGCGGAGCGTCGGCGACGGGCGCGGCTGGCAGCGCGGAGCGTCGGCGACGGGCGCAGGTGGCCGCGCGGACGGCGACGTGCGCTCGTGGCCGCGGACGAAGAATCCATCCGTTCCTCACAACGCCCAAGTTGCAGTTTCTTCGTGCATTGGGTGAGTCGACGTTTACAAACCGGCCTGAGCTAGCGCCCGGACGTCTAGCCCGACCTGTGCCCGGATGTCCAAACCCCGCGCGTGCATCGTGTCGCACGCCGCTCGTGGCCGCGGACGAAGAATCCATCCGTTCCTCACAACGCCCAAGTTGCAGTTTCTTCGTGCATTGGGTGAGTCGACGTTTACAAACCGGCCTGAGCTAGCGCCCGGACGTCTAGCCCGACCTGTGCCCGGATGTCCAAACCCCGCGCGTGCATCGTGTCGCACGCCCGTCCTCTCAGATTCCACGCTGCTCGAATGACTCGCCCCACCCACTGCGTCTGGATGTCACCAGTATCGAGAAAAGAAGACACCTAGACGAGGCAACAGATGGCGAGAAGAGAGATGCAACACTCGATCTACCTTTGAAACATAGAAATAAAACATTTGCAATATACGTTCGAAACAGTTAAAATACTTGTAAAAACACCTGGAAAATGCTCAAACAAGTCATTGTAAAAATATACAACATCCAGATAAAACACATGCAACATATGTGCGCACATGTAACATTCATATAAACACAGTTGCAAGCATACGTCTGAAAAAACAGATGAAACATGTAGAACAGACGCTTCCAATATACATGTAGAACAGACGCTTTCAACATACATGTATAGTCATTGCCACATATACAACATCTCGATCTAGTTTTACAACATTCATATGAAACACTTGCAACATACCTCTAAAACATCTGAAACACTTAACATACACTTGCAACATGCGTATTCAAGCATAACATCTACTTGCTACTTGGACGAATGGAGGCTTGTCGATGCGAAGCTCGATGCCGGCACGGAGCTCAATGTTGCGGATTCGCTGGAAGGGGGATTCCAGTGGGCGGGCTGCGCGGCGCAGCCCCGATGAGTAGCTGCCTGGCGACAAGATGGGCGGGCGCAATCCGCGCGGCGAGGCGCCCCACGTGTGTTGGAGAAGGAGAGGCCGTGGGCGTGCAACCTCGGGAGCCTGCTGGTTCTCACCCGTTGGTGGAGGGAAAGGAGGAGGGATGGCAAGAGCAGGAGGCGGCGGCGCGGAGCCGAGGCAGAGCAGGGAGAGGAGCAGGAGCAAGAGGAAAGCAAGGCCAGAGAGAGCACAAGCAGCAGCACCGAAATGAGGTATCAGCATCCTGTTTACATGGAGAAGCCACGAGGAGAGCTTCGGGGGGAGCAGGCATATTGACGGAGGGGGCGTAGATGGTGCGTACGGAAGTGGGACACCCTGAGAGCTTTACTGTTCCTATTTTTATATCTTTCTTCGTTAAATTAGTTGTCACATCAGTTTTTTGCCGAGACAGGTTTATTTAATTTCTATAAAAACTATCATGATGCTGCACTGTAACTTCCCTAATTAATTAGTTCGAATGAGTGCTAGGTGCGGTGCAATGCAAGTCTTCCTGCATCCAAGAGTTTAGAGTCGTGAAGGATGGACCTCCAGAGTCGTGCCGCTTGCCTGTCATTATGTCTTTGTTTAGATTCCAAGTTTTTACACTCTCTCTCTATCACATCGAATCTTTGAACACATGTATGAGAGCAATAAATGTAGATAAAAGAAATAATTAATTGCACAGTTTGGTTGTAAATCACGAGATGAATCTTTTAAACCTAAATAGTCTATAATTGGACACTAATTATCAAATATAAATGAAAGTGCTACAGTATCAAAAGTTGCAAAAATTTACGATCTAAACGAGGCCTATGTATGCTTTGGACTTTGGACCGCCGGCGCACTAGGACACTGCTGCTGCTTTGCGTCCATCAGTTCCACAAGGGAAAGCAGAGAGGAGGGAGGAGGGCCCATGTGACCGTGAGTGTGTCCATCTGATGGAATCTGTCAGGAATGATTTCTTTTCTTGGCCCACCCCATCTCACTTCAGGGTAAAACGTGCACTAGTACCGCAAGTATCACCATCTCTGCAGCAGCACCCAGCGTCCAGCGACCTCACGAGTTCACGAGATTTAGGCCTCGTTTAGATCGCGAAAAGTTAGAATTTTTCTAAATGTAACACTTTCGTTTGTATTTGATAATTAGTGTTTAATTATGAACTAACTAGACTTAAAAGATTCGTCTCGTGATTTATAACTAAACTGTATAATTAGTTATTTTTTTAATCTATATTTAATGCTTCATGCATGCGTGCAAAGATTGATGTGATGAAGAGAGTGAAAAAAATTCAACTTTTCACCTTAATCTAAACAAGACCTTATTACCAGGCCAGCAAATGCAATCCTGAGTCTGAGTCACTAGCTATTTCAATCCCGTAAGGTGATGGATAACACCCAATCGTGGTAACACAACCATGCTAGTACTATATGTCACTTCACAAATCAATCCTGCTGTGCTGCTAATCAACCACATCAATCGCTAATACGTACGACTAACACATCTTAAGCTGCTCTTGCTCTCCGAGAAGCAGACGTGATGTGACACCTGTTGTCATCATTGTTAATCGCCCGGTGGACCTGGATCGATCGCCCCGGCCCCCTGACCTAACAAGTCACCTATCACGCGCGCGGCTTTGGTACGTGTGGCGGCTTGATGATGCGCCGGTGGCCCCACGTCGAGATAAGGATCAGCTAATTACTTGTCCCATTCCAAAGCTTGCATTGCAAGAGCGAGGCTTGTAGGCTTCGAGCTGTTTTTTCGTAGGAGGAGATGGCGACGTGTCATGGATACGGATGCGTCTCTGTCCAGCCGCTGTTTTATTATCAAGTTTTGTTTCCTAGGCTTGACAGCGGCAAGTGCTGTGCTAGCTTGGCGGCCAAGCCAAACCTTGGCGACCTGCTGCCATGGATTACAGTATGCTGCTTTGGTGCGTCTGACACTTATTTTCCAGAGTGGTAAAAGATTGACTGAGGAGCTAATTTCAGCCGAATTTGTAAAAAAATGAATGATTGGCCTGGTTAGTAAATTAATGCACTTATTAATCTCGGCTGGTGTTTTCTTCTCGCGAATCACGTCAGCGACGAGACGGAACCTGAACGACTGCCTGCCTGGTGTGCCCCTCTGCCTCAGGTAAGGTGTGCCTGCTTGGCTGCTTGCGTTGCGGCCTGCGGGAGAGGACCAGGGCCATGTGACGTGAAGGTGATGCCGTTCCGCCGCCGCTGCTTTCACACCAAACGTCTCCCGCGCGCACATTCTGCTGTCTGACGACTGACCAGATACGATGCCCGGGCTCGCCGGAATCTTTGCGTTTGCACACCGGGCCAAATCTCTCCCTACCATTTTCTTTAGCTCGAAGGGTAACCTCTCTTCGGAAAAATGGCAATTCTTGATTTTCGTCATAAATCTATAAAAAATAATAACTGAATGTATATACTCCATTCGTCCAGAAATTATAATCATACTCCCTCCGTCCCAATAATAGGGTCGATATGGGAACCGTGCTGGTCAAACATTTTCAACTTTGACTAGATCTATAGAAAATACGTACAATATTTATATCTCTAAATAAGTTTACTACGAAAGTATATTCAATGATCTACCTAACGTACTAATTTATGTACCATAAATATTAGTATTTTGTTAAATATATTTGGTCAAAGTTTAAAGTTGCTGATTTTTTGGGAAGCGAGAATGACTCTTTTTTGGGACAGAGGGAGTATTTTGTACCGGGAAACGTCAACGTATCCAAATTTTGACTAATAATTATTCAGATCAAATACAAGTTTAGAACATAAAACTTGTATCAATAGACTTTTATTCAAAGTGCTTGTGTGATGATATTGATTCTTTGTCAAAGGACAATATATAATATGAGAAATTAATCTTTAGAAGCTACTGTATTTGACTTTTTTATGTTTAAATATGCTTACCATTTCTGAATGGAGGGGATAATTATTATATTAACCATTAGATATTTTCATAGTAAATATTTTTTAGAGATATAAATATTGATACTACTTTTTATAGGCTACACTATTTTTATAGTCCAATGTAACTTAGTCTAAGTAGAAGTACATTAGACTTGGTTCAAATATAGAATTGTACTCTTTTTAGGACCAAGAGAGTACACTAGTGGAGTGTTGACTTGTTATTTGACAACATTTAGCGACTTGGTTCAAATATAGAATTGTATGTACTCTTTTTAGGACGAAGAGAGTACAGTAGTGGAGTGTTGACTTGTTATAATACATGTCGCTCTAACTGTATAAAAAAATGCCACCCTGACCACATTAGACGATGGTTAGCAACACCGTCCCCTAACTCACGCTTTGCAATGATTTTACTTGGTTGCAAATGCATTTCCATAGCTTTCTATTTATGATGGAGATCTATGTCGCGCCACTGACATTAAGGGTATTTTTAATGGCCTAGCTTAGAGACTAACATGTACTCAATCAAGAGATAGTCTCGCTATATCATTCTCTCGTAGCATGAAGTTTAGGGCTCCTTGTTACAGTCTCTCTCTCCTCCATGTTTATTAGTTTATAGAGCTAGCTGTTGGAGAAGCCTTAACACAACAAAAAAGTTTAAGGGAAGGTGGTCCAACGTAACTTAATTTTCTATGCGCTGTAAATGTAACGTGCCAACGTACAAGTATAGTATAAATTACCAAACGCATACAGTACATGCATTGCCTTATTTTTCTATGCACTTGTATAGTCCTGTTTCGATGAATCCGTGATCCTGCTACGGTGCTGTTCGTGTGACTGCTGGCGAGGGCGACAGAGAGGTAAATGGGCGGGTCCAAAAAGTACACTTGCTGGTGCTCGTTGGCCGCCAGCCACTGGCCGGTGGCCGCGATCACAGGACGGTGGCTTGCTGCCAATGGTCAGAAGACTCCTGCGTTCTTTCCACTGACGGGTGAAGCTTGGCCCATGGCCTGATTATTACCGCTGTCTTTCGTATGATTGTTCTGTCCGCCAAAGAAAAATCTTCATGTGAAATGAAATACTGTACGGTGTAGTACAGGAGCGTAGGCGACGGCAAGGCCCAGATGCAAAATATTTTGAAAAAAACAGTAGATTTCCCATCACATCGAATCTTTGACACGTGCATGGAGTATTAAATATAGATAAAAAATAAAACTAATTACACAGTTTAGACGAAATGGATGAGACGAATCTTTTAAGCCTAATTAGGCCATGATTGGATACTATTTGCCAAATAACAATGAAAAGTGCTACAGTAACATTTCGCAAAAAGTTTCAGGATCTAAACACAGCTCAAGTCGAGAAGAATAGCAAAACGTGAATCAACGATCCGCACGCAAACGCTGTCAAACCCCAAACGGATCCATCCGATCTCCACGTCAGCAGGGCCCCGCTCCCCTGCCCGGCGGCCCCCAGTTCCATTCAATGTGCCGCGGGAATAAAAATGACGACGATGACCCAGAAAGCCAGAAGCCTACAGCCTACTACTGCTCCCCCTTTTCTCCGCGAGCCTTTCCCCACAAATCCCAACCCCTTTTTCCCTCCCCTTCTTCCCTCGCACCACTGCTCACCTCACCCTCCCACACAGTGCCCACTCTTTCTCTCTCCACCTTTTCACGCCCGTTGCTTGTGCCTTGCTCCCCCACGCTCCCCCTCCCTCTCCTTCGCTGCCTTTCTCTCACTTCGCCGCCATTCCCCCAGTCTCTCTCTCTACTCCTATCTCTCTATCTCTCCACTCCTTACAGCTAGATTCTAGAAGCCAACAAAAACAGACGGGGGCAGACGAGCGCAGAGGGGGAGAATCGTGCTCCGGGAAAGCAAACCTCAGAGAATCCACCTCTCCTCTCCTCTCCTCTCTCTCTAGATCTACGCAAGCCGCCTCGGAATACGCGATCGCCGCCGCCGCCGCGGCGGCTGATGCGTCCGTGCTGCTCCGCGGAGGTGGTGCTGACGCTGCGCTGCTAGCTGCTCGTCCGAGAGTTCGCCCGGCCCCCGACCGAGCGATGGGGGCGGCGGGGGGCGGCCAGTGCGTCCGCCCCGTGGCGGCGCCGGTCCTCGTCCTGCTGCTGCTGATCGCCGCTGCAGCATTGCCGCGGCGGGCGCGCGCGGTCACCGACGCCGGCGACGGTAATGCACCCTGCCCAGCTCGCCTCTCGTCTCGCTTCCTCCGCTTGATTGTAACTTGGCAGTTGGCAGTTGCCGCCACGCCTGCACGGGCTGCCGACTGGTTCGTCGTGCTCGCTTGAATGTTTGTCTGGTTGGGTTTTGCTGTTTGCGCGGTGATGATTGGAGTTTACTGTTGCGGAGGGTGACGGAATTGAGATGTGCACTGACACGAGAAAAATCGGTGGGTTTTGTTTTGGTGCAGTAGTACTGTTGCACTGGGGATTGGGTGGGTGGGCGCTGAGAAATGCGGATTGATTTGGTTGCCCTGCTTGATTAAGCCGTTTCGGTAGCGCGGGTTCACGGCTTACTGGTTTCGTACCCGAGGGGGGTTGATGGCGCCTTTGAATTCGTGCGCGCATGCCTGTGGAAGCAACCAAAGTGATGGAATGATACGCGGCGATTGGCATGTGCTTTTCGGTCTGGGGATTGAGAGCGATGTTTATGGTCCTGGAGGGATTTGGTGGCATCGGCTTCCTGTGTTATTATCAATTTATTATCGTCATCCGTGGATAGCAACGGGGGAGGAGCACGACTGCTTCCTAAATATTCAGTGCCTGTTGAAAATAGTCAAGGGCAAATAGATGTAGTATAGTTTTTTGATGGTTACTTGTGGTACATTGGGAACTTTGATCTTGGTGGAGCACTTGAGCTTACGGTCTCAGGAGTTGGAGGCTGTTTAGTTACTGAATTTTTTTGCGAAATGCTACTGTAGCTTTGTCGTTGTTATTTGGTAAATAGTGTCTAATCATGGCCTAATTAGACTTAAAAGATTCGTCTCGTGCATTTCGTCTAAACTGTGTAATTAGTTTTATTTTTTATCTATATTTAATACTCTATGCATATGTCAAAGATTCGATGTGACGAGGAATCTACTGTTTTTAGGCCTTGGTAAGTGGGGAACACAGGCTGAGCTCAGAGTGGCAGAGAGCTGGGTTTCTGGTGAATGCCAGAAGTAAATGTCTGCTTTCATTGGTATCGTGCTCAGTACCTGTTTCAGAGAGGTCTTAGCGACAGAGAGTTAATACAAAATGTAAGGGGGTGTTTAGTTCGCAGCTAAAATTTTTTCATCTCATCACATCGAATGTTTGGACACATGCATGGAGTACTAAATGTAGACGAAAAAAAACTAATTACACAGTTTGGTTGGAAACCACGAGACGAATCTTTTAAGCCTAATTAGTCCATGATTAGCCTTAAGTGCTACAGTAACACACATGTGCTAATCACGACTTAATTAGGCTTAATAAATTCGTCTCGCGGTTTCCAGGCGAGTTATGTAATTAGTTTTTTTATTAGTATCCGAAAACCTCTTCCGACATCCCATGAAACATCCGATGTGACATCCAAAAACTTTTCACCCACAAACTAAACACCCCCTAAATGACTAAAAAGGGTTAGTTCATACCAGGGTGCTCCATACATGCTTTATACAGTTCTGAATTTTGTTTGAAGTAATTGACACCCTTAATAAATAAAGCCCTTTGGTATACATGTAGATTGCTTGATTAAGTATGGTTGCATACTTAGGCATTTGCTGTGTTTATAATGCCTTGTCATCAGTGTTTTCAAATCGCTTGATTAATTAATCGACAAATCGGTCCCTGGACATCGATTAAGTGAAGCGATTCATTAGTTTCCCTAGTCGCTAGTTGCTCGATCAGATGACTAATCGTCAACTAGTAACGACTAGCTGGTGCTTGTAATCGAACAATCAGCCTGTAGAAAGCAACTTGGGCTTCAGTAGGTTAGCCTGGTAGCGTTCAAGGTCCATACCACCACCTATATATACTCGTTACATACCGGATCCTCTGGTTTTGACCTAGCCACGAGCTGAATCGAGCGAAGGTGAACCAATGAAGCTTTAGGTGCATCTCAGAATCTCAGAGGTTGTAATTTTCCAAGGGCTGCGCAAGGTGATGATCCCAGTAGGAAAACAGCAGCTTCTGGTGATTCCAGTCGGCCTAAAAGTGCACAATTCACACTGCAGTTATGCAAGGAAGCGTCTGAGGTCAATGGTTGCTGGGAAGTGAAAATACCAATTAAGATGATGAAAACAGCGAGGAGGATGCGCTTCTTGGTGGCGGACATGATCCCACTTTTCTAACTCAGGAAGACGAAGATGAAGAAATGGAGGAGGATGAATCTGGAGCCAGGATTGAAGAGGGAGGGGCTTTCCAATTGGATATTACTTTGGATGGCTGAATGCTGATGTGCTGCATGTGCTTGGGCTTTTGATGACGACGCTTGACAAGCTGTTTTTCATAGTTTCTTTTAGTATTAGTTACTATCATGAACTTTCAGATTTAAGAACTTGTTTGGTTATTAAGCACTTTAATGTGCAGCAATAAGCACTCTTGTTTAGCACTTGCATGTATGGTTGGCTGCCTGTTATGCTGCCTGGATGCCAATTGCTAGATGCTAATACGCTATGCTAAGTGCCTTATTTAAGCTGTCCTGGACGACCTGTCGATGAGCCCCAAACTAATCACGACTAGTCGATGCCTAGTCACAATTAATCACCTAGTTGGTGCCCAGGCGCCTAGAGTCCATATCATGATTTGAAAACATTGCTTGTCATTTGCTCATTGCTTTACTTTCACATGCAGTTTCTGCTATAAATGGACTTTATGTTGCACTTGGATCACCAAAGCTGCCTGGATGGTCTGCTAGTGGTGGAGATCCCTGTGGTGAGAGCTGGCAGGGTGTCACATGTACCGGCTCAAGTATAACCTCAATGTAAGCCAGTTATTCTATATGTCACCTTTTGCCAGTAAGTCTTTTCTATTTTGTGCTTTGATCAACTCATTGTTTGCAGAGTTTTCAATGCTGCAAATTTGGGAGGACAGCTAGGCAGCCTGGGGAACTTCACTTCAATAACTGAAATGTAAGGGCATGATCTTCACAATTTTCTTTGCCAGTGGTAATGGCTGTACCAATTCTATTGTACTGTTTAAACAGGTGAACCGAGGACACTTTGTATACTGGTATAAGTTATGTTGTACTTGTATCTTATCAAGCTTTGTGATTGTTTGCTTTCTTGTCATTGTAGAAATCTTAGCAACAACAATATCGGTGGAACCATACCGGAAGATCTACCTGTCACACTGCAGAATCTGTATGTGTTATCCTTACTCTTGAAATTTTCTTTAGTTCTGGTTAGATGATGGGATATTTTGTTCCTTGCTACTGCAGGTTTCTCTCAGATAACCAACTAACTGGAAGCATTCCAATGTCATTATCAAAACTCCATAGTCTAACAGCCATGTAATTCCTTTTTCCTTTTCTTTTTCCTCCTAAACGAAAGGACCATACATTACTGCTTTCTACTTCCATCAATTAATTGACTAAAGAGTCAAGATCCTCTTTTACCAGGTCACTGAATGATAACCATCTAGATGGAAAACTACCAGATGCATTTGATTCCCTCACGGGACTTGTAAATCTGTATGTTCTCTCTCCCTCTTTCCCCCCCTCCCTCCATGCAAACTGCTTGATGACACCTGAACTTTGTTCACAGGGATATTTCTTCCAACAACTTCAGTGGTTCATTACCACCTTCATTGGCAAGCTTGACATCACTGACTACATTGTAATTCTACAACTGTTTTCTTTTATTTTTACCCTCTTACCTTGTACTTACTCTTTCATGATCTTCTATTGCACAGGCACATGCAAGATAATAAACTATCTGGGACCCTTAATGTCTTGCAGGATCTCCCCCTCAAAGATTTGTATGTCCACACCCTCTTCTCTGTTGTCAATTAACTTGTTCATTTATTCATCCTAATCTACAAATTAAGCAGAACATCTGCAATTATTTGGTCAGTTACCTACTGGTTTAACAAAAAAAATGCCTGCCTCCAACTAATATTCTCTAGGTCTATTGCTTTAAACCTAAACTACAGGTTATGATAATAAGCGACTTAAATTAGCTCTAGACTTGCAATGTAGTAACTCTATGCTGTATTAGCGAAGCCACCTTGAATTTCCTCGGCAAAGGTCATAGCCTTTTAGTGCTCTCTAAGGCTTTCAGGCTCAGAAGTATAGTTCACAGAATAGTCGTTGTAAATGCACATTTAGCATAGTTTTGCTAATTGGAAAAGGAAAAAAAACATTGACAAAGTAATTTATTTCACTGTTTTTTGTGGAGCCCTTTGCTAATATAACTGACAGTAAGCTGAGCTAGCTCAGTTGGTCAAGGCCTCAAGGGTGTGGATGTATGCCCAGACCTCCCAAGTCGAAGTCCTCGTCGAGGCAAATTTGGGTGCCTATTTTCTTCTTAATTAATTAGTAATAAAATAAAATACCATCCAGTTCCTCCTAGGTTGGTCTAGGCTTTTTAATATGATTGACCAGTTCTGCTTTTGGGTCCAGTTATTTCCCAGGAAAGTGGATACATAACTGTTTGTTTCTTGCCTACCAGATTTCTATAACAAACAGCAGCCTGTTGCATGAATTATATACCGACATCCATTTCACATGATGCATGGAGCATATAATTATCTTCTAGTCTAAATCCAATTGATGTTAAATTCACACTCCAAATAATTTATTATCCTAAATGTTCTGTCATGCATGCAATATTAGTACCTCTTTCTGATAATTTATGTACCTCTAAACAGAAATGTTGAGAATAATATGTTTTCTGGACCAGTTCCTCCGCAGCTTCTGAACATACCAAACTTCAAGTGAGATACTTTTCCTTTACCGACTGCAAATGTCTTGGTGCAGCCCAATTAGTCCTGTTTTTTTTTTCTCTATATTCTGTTCTATCCTTCAACACTTTGATGATTGGACCAGTTACATATAACTCATTAACTTCTTTTGCCTACAGAAATGATGGGAATCCTTTTAATACCAGCATAGCTCCCTCTACCTCACCCTCTTCAACACCTGCAGGCTCTACACCAACACAAACACCATCGTCCTCTTCATCCCCTTCAGGATCTCCTCCACCATCTAGTGCAGCATCAAACTCTTCTAGTGGATCTACTGCTCGAAATAGCAATTCTCCATCATCCAAGAAGAACAAGTCTTCAACCCTCAGAACTGTTGGATATGTTCTTCTTGCTATTGTGCTATTCATAGTTCTAGTGCTGTTGGTAATCTTTTGCCTGTCCAAGTATCAAGAAAGACAGTCTAGACGTGATTATTCCGCGGCTCAATTAGGTAGGGTGCATCAGAGGATTGAGGAGCCAAAAAACAAGCAAGCTTCAGTGCAGTCTAAACATGAAGCCAAAAAAGGTCAACTTTCATTGATCATTCTGCAATGTATTTATGTGTTCTCTTCTGTTGTTTTCATATCATGATACATGGTTTTCAAGTTTCACTAACAGGTTCATCTGAGGTTCCTGAAAGAAAGAAGCCCCGTGAAATAAATTTAGCTGTACCAGGTATATATGCTTTCAAATCTGACCAATCAATTCTTTTGTTACTAAAATGCTGTTTCAAGTATAGATGTGTATACTAATCATGAACTGTTGGCAGTTGTCCTTGAGAAGCCTCCTGAAAAGAGAAAAGAGCATGTAATTAATTTGGAGCGGACAGAATCAGAGATCTTTGCTGCAGCGCCTCCTCCACCTCCACCTCCACCTCCACCTCCTCCGCCTCCACCACCACCGCCCCCAACACCGCCACCGCCACCTCCACCTCCACGACAACCATCACCACCTCCTGTTGAAAAAGTAACTGTAAATCCCATTGTACGTTTGGAAAAAAGAGTTAGCACCCCGCCAAGGACTGGTCCCTCAACATCTGCAACATCCTTTTCTGTGGCATCACTTCAGCAATATACAAATAGTTTTCAAGAGCAAAATTTGATAAGGGAGAGTAGATTGGGAAAAGTGTATCTGGCAGAACTTCCTGGAGGCAAAGTATGTATCAAGTATTGCTTCATTTACTCAGCGAGTGATTTATGCTGAATCTTCTTTTGTCCTATGCAGTTACTGGAAGTTATGAAGATTGATAATGCTAATGGAAGAATACCAGTAGATGACTTTCTAGAGTTGGTTGCTCGTGTATCTGATATTAGACACCTTAACATTCTTGAATTAGTTGGATACTGTGCTGAGTATGAACAGCGGTTACTCGTGTATAACCACTTCAGTAGAAAAACATTACATGATGTACTACATGAAAGGGAGGATCTAGATGAACCATTATCCTGGAATGCTCGCCTCCAGATTGCTCTTCATGCAGCAAAAGCCTTAGAGTAAGCTGTATTCAACTTAGATGTTATATTCATGACCTTGTTTGTGTTAAACTTAGCTTTTCAAGAGATGCCATCACAATCTGTATATTTACTATTCACGCTTTTCTTTCAGGTATCTCCATGACACCTGTGAACCTCCTGTAGTACACCAGAATTTTGAACCAGCCAACGTGCTCCTCGACAATAGATGCTCAGTACGTGTTGCTGAATGTGGGCTGGCAGAATTGATGGCATCTGGTTCTGTTACACAGGTAACCTCTTCTATTCAGCTTTATCGTAATCAATAATACAAAATTGTGGCTGAAAGAACTGTACTCATAGAGCATAACACCTTCATTGTGCACGGACATGCACAGAGAGCATCCAAACATTGAGAATATATAGTCACAAAAAAAAAACATTGAGAATATACTGATGCATGTATAGCTAGCAGCTCCCAACCCATGATACCTATCAGGTCTCATCAAATGATTTCCTTCCAAGCTTGGATAGCCTTTGCCACATCTTAACTATTTTATCCATGCTCTGTTGGAAAAACAATTGGAAATTGACTTACCTAGATTACTTGGTTATCATTAATACTTTCTTCTTTATTTCTTTGGGAGTATGAACGTAAAGTTCCTTATAATAGTGTTCCCTTTTATCTCAGCTATCAGGTCGTATGCGAGCTCTACTCAATTATGAAGCACCTGAAATCCATGAATCTGAGCCTTTTACTCATCGAAGCGACATATATAGTTTCGGTGTGGTGATGCTAGAACTTCTTACTGGTCGTAAGCCATATGACAGGTCGGAGATCCATTGTAATATGCATGTTAAACAAGAGCCTTTTGCAATTATTTGAATCACCTCTCTCCTATAAACTCATTTTTGCTACCTCTTTATGTTGGAATGTGCAGCTCTCGTCCACGTGCTGAACATCTTGTTAGATGGGCTGATTCTCAGTTTCATGACATGGAGTCCCTGTCAAAGATGGTTGATCCTTCTATCCGAGGAGAGTGTTCCGTGATACTGTTGTCACGTTTTACAGACATAATCAGTGGGTGTATTCGGGTAATTCTAAACTTCTTAACCTTACATGCTCGGGTTTCCATGCAAAACTGTTTATGCCCTATCTCTGTACAGTTAGAGCACAAACATCATGAACATTCTGGTTAACTTGCAGGAATTTACTCATATTAGAATTAATCATATATGAAGGTCATGCCTTTCATGTTATAACCCTTGTATTAATACTTTAATCATATAGCATTAGTAGCTTTTGTTTATTTCAGTTAGCTGCCAACATATAGGTTGGTTTGCTCTGTTTTCTTAGACAATAAGACTAGATCTATCTCTAAGAGCAAGTACTATACAAGTTTGGTTTTGATTGTGTTGGAGGTGTGTATGGTGTTGTAAGGGTTTTTACCTCTATTTTCTTCTTAATATAATGATACGCAGCTCTCTTGCATGTTCGCGAGATTTTTTTTTATTGTGCTGTAGAAATAGATGTTGGTTTACAACAGCTTATCAGCACAAGTATAGAGTCTGTGCTCACCTGAGTTCCAGCCTTTCCGGCAAGTTTGAGTGTCTGCTTCTCTCCTCCCCTGCTGGAAGTCCAAGATTTCAGACATATAAGTTACTGTATTGCATGTATATATTTGTAGTTCTTTTAAACATTCCTTCATGTTCAGGTGAAGTATTTGTACTTGTTTTTGTTTTTCTATTCACTATTGCGTTCTGGTTGACACTCATTTCTAAAAATACCAAGATGCATTTACGCTACTGATCTCTCAAATTTATTATGCAGAAGGAACCGGAATTCAGGCCAGCAATGTCTCAAATCGTCCAAGACCTAGCTAGGATTGTAGGTGCTAGTGGTGAGGTACCAGAGTGACAAATAAAGGAGGAACAGTAGACATCTAGCTTGTCAGTCGTGTGGCCAGTGAAGACTCCTACTCCGTACATCCTTAGCGCAGTGCCAGGGGCACTCTATCGGCATTTATATTGGACGAGATTGCGGCTAGTGTACATGCCATATTGGAGCCTCATTTACTTCTAGAAAGATGTAGTGGTACTGTGGTGGTATGGCGCAACCAGTGAGATATGTACTTTGTAGCATGGTTGCTGAGCAGATTCCCGTGCTCGTCTAGACATGATAATTTCACCTGTAGGCAGTATTTCTTGTAACTAATTCTAATTTTATTACTTTATTACATTATAGCTAGTCATGTTAAATATGATGCATGTCTTGAGACTCATGTTTCTCCGGGGAAAAAACTGGCTTGCTAACTCCATATGGTTTGTTAATCTTAGAAGTATACTGCCATTGGGATTCTTTTCAGAGGCAAAACGACCTTCCCACTTGACATGGACATGATCATCGTATTGACCTGGTGTCTTCTACCGACCTGTACATGAAGATTCTCCTCCTTGAAGCCAAAGCACCTCTGCTAGGTATGCATTGTGTGCTTGGTTCCTGTCTTTTCTTCGTGTGATTTCTTCAAGACCTAGAATAAATTAGGACAAGGTTGAACTATGCTGATTGGGATTAGATAAACTTTTTTATTGATCTGTTCACCCTGTGGTTGATTGCAAGTTTGATAAGCTATGGTGCCTTGCAGCACGTACTGTCAGGTTCTGGATTGGTTGCTTTCTTCTATTTTTTCCAGCTTGCACAGCTAACAACGAAGTTGATTCTAGTGCCCAGGAGTATATTTGGGCTCACATTTTTGTTTGCTTGAACTAACAGTATATCATCTTGTCCTTTAGCAGAGCAAAAGCTTTGTATATCACAAAACTGCGAAAGTTTGCCCTGCTTCCCTATCTTGTTGGGGGAAATGTTTGGTGGTGTATATGCTTGTTATAATAGTAAAGCACCTTTTCCTTTTAGAAAAACAAAAGGTTACTTCCTCTGTCCTAAATAATAACACGTTTTGTCATTTCTAAAATCATAGTTTTTACTATATATCTAGACGTAACATATAGGCAGAATAGTCATTTTGGTCCCTCAACTATTACTCGAGGTTTAGTTTCGTCCTTGAACTTTTAAAACGGTCGTTTTAGTCCTTAAACTTTACTTTTAGGCTTAATTGCATTCTAGAACTATGAAGATTATTGTTTTAGTCCTCAAACTTTACATTTTGGGCTCAATTTCATTTATAAACTATCAAAGTGTATTTTGTTCTTTAAACTTTTATTTTTAACTTAACTTTATCTACGTCCTACGTGGAACGCTGCACTGTTGCACCTGATTAGCTCCAACACCACTAGCAATTCGAGATAGAAAATAATATTCATCCAAAAACTCTTTCGTGGCCATTAATAATTCTAAGCTGTTATTTTTAGTGTTATCTTATAATGGTACCATTTATATATATATATATATATATATATATATATATATATATATATATATATATATATATATATATATATATATATATATATATATATATATATATATATATATATATATATATATATATATATATATATATATATATATATACGATTAAATGATATTTGTGGGAGCAATTACAGTTGCATGGAACACTATTTGTTCTTTAAGAATACATGGATATATTGAAATAATAGTAGATCTATAATTTTGATAATTTATGGATGAAATTGTGCCTAAAATATAAACTTTTTATTTTGAATAGACAAAATTGAGTTGAAAATAAAAGTTAAATGCATTTTGATAGTTTATTATGGATGAAATTGAGCCCGAGATACAAAATTTGAGCATTGAAATAATCATCTTCATTGTAGGATGAAATTGAGCCTAAAACTAAAGTTTGAGGACCTAAACGGCCGTTTTGAAAGTTTAGGGATGAAACTGAGCCTCGAGTAATAGTTCAGAGACCAAAATGGCTATTGTGCCTAACATATATCTAGCTACGTAGCAAAAGCTAAATCTAGAAAAGTCAAAACATCTTATAATTAGGAACGGAGGGAGTCCGTTTGGTTCGTGACCAAAACGTGCCATGCAGCAGGTAGTCATGCCACAATTTTTCTGGCAGCTGTTTGGTTTGCTGCCACAACTACGGCTTGCCACACTTTCTTAGCACCCTGTCCCACACGTCATACACCTATTTTTTTGCCAAACTTTGCCACAAGTTTGGCTTCAATTTTACTCGCCAAACTTTCTCTGAAAGCCACAGTTTGACGAAGGTTAGATGTGAAGTTTTGGTCACCAATCAAATAGACCTGCTTCCTCTCTTTGGGGGGGGGGGGGGGGGGGGGGGGATGTTTGACTTGTTTGAACTTTGAACACAATTTGAATCGATCTGTGCATTCTACAAAACCACGAGAATCATAAAGTCCGCGAGAACAATGACATGTGGCCATCTGTTTGGCCACATGAATGGCTAGTTTTCGGTTGGGCAGAGAGAGTTGCGAACTACAGCTGTTTATGGAGAGCAGTTTATCATGCCACGAGGATGGTCGCAACTGGGCAAGAAGTGTACATGTGCAATCCACAACATTTTGTGAGGGTAGCGAGAGTTCTGTGGCAGAGCCGCTGCCAAGTGCCAACTCCTTGTCTTCTATCCCTCTGAATCTCAGCCAGGGAAATATTATATTAATCATATTATAGAGCAACCATAATGTATATGGGCTAAATAGTCCATATGAGCAGCTTAGTGTCAGTGGGCTATATCTATTGCTGTCTTCACGATGTTTCAGCCAACAAGTGGTCCATAAGGTGAGTCTCATATGAGATAAAGAATTCTTTCTTCTTTACAATCCTGTGGAAAACTAAGAAAGAGAGAAGGAGAGAAAAAATAATATTTTTTATTCTCTATGGGTAGACTATAAGCTTATGGGTATCTTTTGCTATGGACTACCCTATAGACTGATATCATAATGTTCGAGCTACTTGATAGTAAATATTTTAATTTTATGACTATCTTATGTCAAACATTGTGGTTGCTCAGTGATCCATATTTTTGATCAGGATGCCTGACGTGGCCCCGTGGCCCTCCTGATTTAGATAAGATGGTCCACAGCTATCACATCATCCCGTGGTTGGTGTTGGAATGAATCAGGCAGGATACATTGAACAGTTCCCATCAGCGAAGTACTACCAAAGTCACCCAACGCGACCAATATCGCGAGTTTATTCGAGAACAATTATGATCATATGCATTTCTGATTAAGTGAATAGTGCATAGCAGATCAGAGACCGCTAAATTCACAGTAAATCACATGACACTCAGATTTTTATTTGTCGGAGTAATTACTTGGGGCATCTTTAATCTGTGTATGTATCAGCTCATCTACGGCATGTTCGCTTCAGCTTAAAGCGGCTGCGGCTGCCACTGCAGCTTCTCAATTGTGATGTCCTGTAGCTTTGAGCTACTCGCAGCCACAGCCGTAGCGCTTTATAGCTGTCACAACATATCTTTGTAGACCACCACTTGGTTCTTGCCAAATAGTGGAATCCTGACCCTGCGGGACGGCAGGAAGCCAGGAACCACTTTCAGCTGTGCCGTCGAGCTTACTCCCAGCCTCTATTCATGATGATAGGTTATTGCCGATACGGTAAGCACAGGAAGTTCCATGCCGAAAGTTACGTGGAACGGCATGCGAATACATGGATCCACAGGCACAGGCCAACATACATCCGATTATCCGTCGCCCTATTGCACAAGTGGGAGATCCTGTTGTCGCCTTGCTTTTCACTATGCATGCATCCGCTGATCCACATGACACATGTCGCTGTTGTGATGAGCAGTAATACTCCCTCCGAAGAAATCAATTTCTAGAGTTGTCCTAACTCAAACTTTTTAAACTTTGACCGAATTTCTAGAAAAAAATACTAAGATTTATAGTATCAAATTAATATCATTAGATTTATCATAGAATATATTTTTGTAAAATGCTCATTTTATGTCATAAATGTTATTACTCTTTTCTATAAAGTTAGTCAAATTTAAAAAAAATTGACTGTCACGGATTCTAGGAATTGATTCTTTCATAGAAAGAGGGAGTACATTGAATCGGGTTGAGACAGGGATATGAAAACTTGCACTTCATTCTTTCCAGTCTCTCGTGGCCAGCTTTGGGTTTCCTGGTTTTCCGGTCAGTGTGGGACCTCTCCGTGACTACCGCTACCTCTGTCTCAAAAAAAAAAATATAACAGTAGGATTAGACGCACATACCAATACAGCTAGAAAATTACCAAAATGCCCCTAAGAACAATGCTCAGGGCATAGCAGCCATGTGGCAGTACGTCAGAGATGCTTCTAGAGCATACTGTGTGGACAAAAAATGAGCGGAGGAGGTGCCTGCACATTCACATGTGAGATTTTTTACTTTTTAACAAGTACGGCAAACATTTTTTTCTAATATCAGATTGATAGATGTGCCTAGCAAATGGATCCCGCATAGGACATGGTTACCTATCCAACTACCTAGGATTACATGTTTTGTGAGACATAATTTAAATGCTAGGATTATATTCTTTTTGAGACGGAGGGAGTAGCAATTTGCGACGTACGACTACTCTACTGATGCTGAGATTTTTCTCTTTTGATGAGTTTATAACCGATTGGTTGGTCCGTAGATGTATCTGGCACGCAAAAATATATACCAACCAATACGTGCGCTGACTTGTGGATCTAAAAACCGTGGAGGTTCTTTCGGGCTGATTGGGACCCGGAGTCGAAGATTTGTTTTAAAAAAAACAATAATATATACAGTGGTATAATGTGCAGGACTGCAGGTGCATGACTAGCCACTTAGGCATTCAAACTAGCACTGCATCCACAAGATATCTTTGCTCATGTTTGCACTATGGCCCTGTTCTGCTGGTCATATTTCAGCTTATTTCAGCTTGTTTCAGCTTATTCTCTCTCACAGAATACTATTGATTCAACCGAAACCAGCCGGCTTTTATACCAGCCGAACCAGCCCTATGTATGCAGGTGCAACATGACTTGATGACCACATGAGGCAATATATGCAACTTTGTACACCCCCAGCTGATAGATCTTTCAGCAGAAGGTTCGTTTTGAATCTGCACGAAACAAAGGGAACGAGCAGGAGGGAGGTGAGGACTGAGGCGAGCAAGCAATTGGGCTTTCGAAATAAAGCAAAAGCAATTCCTGGGAACAGGATACTTTCTAGGGCCTTCGTGAATTTTTTTAGGAAATTGTACGGTAGCACTTTCGTTGTTATTTAGTAATTAGTGTCCAATCATAATCTAATTAAACTTAAAAGATTCGTCTCATGAATTTCGTCTAAACTATGTAATTAGTTTTATTTTTTTATCTATATTTAATGCTTCATGCATGTATCAAAGATTCAATGTGACAGAAAATCTGAAAAATTTTGTAAATTTTTTTTAACTAAACGCTACCTAGGTAGTGCGACCGTAGTAGCCGACTAGCAGCGACAACAACGAGGGTACAATCGGCATTTCCACTGGCCACGCACGTGCGCGTGGAACACTGGGACAGTACCACGCCCACCACATCCACACGTTCCCGGAATCCGGATCGCTGACCCAACCCACCAACGACCCGGTGTGTGGTGTCAGACGAACAGGTGGAGGAGATTGAACAGGGAACAGTTGCAGCCTCCTTCCGGGCCCGCCCGGGGCCGCCGGACCTCACCTGTCACCGATCGACGCGCCCGTCCACACGCTCGTGTCCACGCCAGCCAGACATCCCGCCAGGCAACGGATCAGACGTGGCGCGACGAGCCGCCTGACCGGACGAGGATCCGTCCGCGTCGCCACGACGACGCCGCGGAAACCATCCCGTCCGAACGGCCGGACGGGAGCCCTTGGCCGAACAGTGCGCGGGAAAGTGCCCGAGAGGCAGCGCGCGGGAACCGTGAGCGGGAGGCGGTACACAGGTACGAATGTTTTCTTTTCTTTTCTTTTCCTTTTTTGTTTATTTTTCCTTTCCTTTCTTTTTTATTTTTTGTTTTCTTTTTATTGTTTTATTTCCTTGCTTCTATTTATTCTTCTTTTTTATTTTCTTTTTAGTTTTCTATGTTTTCATTCTTATTTTATTTCTTTTCCTTTTCTTATTCTTTTCTTATTTATTTTTACCTTTTATTTTCCTTTTTTATTTTGATTTCTTTTTATTGTTTTTCCTTACTTCTATTTTTCTCCCTTTTTCTTTTCTTTTTAAGTTTTCTACGTTTTTCATTCTTATTTTATTTTTGTTTCTTTTAATTTTCTTTTTCCATCCTTATTTAAGTTATTCATTTATTTTATTTGTTCTATATATTTAACATTTGTTAATCATGTTTTTTATATTTTCTTTCTTTGTTGTTTTACTCTAATTAATTATTTTAATAATTTATTTTTATTTTTATTCATATATTATACTCGTACAAAAATAAGTTAGCATTCTAGTATTCGGCACGCAAACGAAGAAGGGAACAAGAATCTGCCTCTGCGAATCAGTAAAATAATAGTGCTGCCTTCAGTCTCCGTGCTTTTTTTAATTTTTTATTCCTTCATTCACAACGCTGGTACAGTAGGAGTCTAGATGATTCTAGGCTGATTTTTTTCTCTTCCTACCCACGCTGGTGCGCACCTGTGTCAGGTACTGCTGCTGCAGGGAACTCAACACCTAGAGCCCGTTTGGCACGGCTCCAACCGGCTCCGGCTCCTGCATGCAAAACACTGTAGCAGTACTGTTCACAGGAGCCGAAACTCTCTCTCCTCTCTTCCCCTCTCACGTAACCAGCGGGAGCCGGAGAAGCTCGTTTCGAGGCTCCTCCGGCTCCGGCTCCTGCGCGCTACAGTAGCGCTACAGTAGCAGAGCCGGAGCCGGCAGGAGCCCTGCCAAACGAGCTCCTAGTATACGAACCTCTCATTTTGGAAAAAAAAATTGAATTGCAAATATGCAATTACTAGAAAAATGCACGGCGTTGCCGCGCAGTAGGACCTAGTTGTAGGAAATATAATAATGGCATGTAGTGTATAGTGTTAACTTTAGGAGTGTAGGAATATTAATTTAGGATATTGACATTTAGGTATATCGATTTACGCTCAGGCTAGTATGAGACCATGCTACTGTAATAGATTTAAGTAATTGATAATTTATTTAAAAAGAACTTGGGTACAAGTATTGGTTTGCTTGAGAATGGGGGAGTATGTAACAAAGATGCAACAGAGTAAGTATTATTTCATTATTTCAATTATTTAAATTTACACACTGAGGTTAAGGGCCCATGCTGCTTTATTGGTAGAAAGGATTGCATATATATTGTTGTGTACTAATTATTTTTTCAATGACAGAGGTGGATAATTTAGATGTCACTTTATGTATTTTTTATAATGAAAGAGGTGGGTAATGCAGATGAAAAATTAGAGGTTACTTTATATTTTTTTACAATGGAGGAGCTGGGTAATTTTTTATGAAACATGACCCCTTTGAGCCCGCATGCATATACTCCCTCCGTCCTCAATTAAGTGTCGTTTCCGGTTTTTGTGCCCGCAAGTTTGACTCGATTTGTATAAAATACATGCAATATTTGTATCTCCAAATAAATTTATTAAAAAACTAGATTCAAAGATCTTTCCAATGATACTAATTATATACCATAAATATTAATATTTTTTAATATATATTTAATTAAAGTTGTTTTTCGAGAAACGTAAAGCGACAGATATTTAGGGACGGAGGGAGTAGCTTGGTTCAACATGCATGTCATGTACGGGCATGGCCCAAGGCTTCAGGCCTTGCCTCCCTAGCACGTGGTAACATGAATTGGCCGGTCAGCAGAAGCGTAACCGAAGTGCCAGGCTTCCTTGCCGTTCACCCGTTCTGATCCCTTCAGGGGAAGAGAAATGACTTCCCCATCTCACAGGCATGCACATGCACGCAGAGGTCTGGGTGGAAATCCAGCCCGGCACTGCACTTGGCCCGGGATCGCTCTCTCTCCCATATCTCTTCCAGAGGCACACGACAGGAGGAGTGGGAGGCGTCAGTCCCCTGGATTTGTGCCTCCAGTGCGCTCGCCGTGCTGGCCGGCGACGACCGCCCTCCCGGGTCGGCGCGCTCTGCACCCCCGCGCGCTCTCCTCTGTAGCATCGCTGCGCCCGCACGGGGCATCGATGCCGGGGGCCGTACGCATGAGGCGTCGCGCCAGCAGGGGAGGGGCCTCGCGCGGCTGCTGGCCGAGGTCGGGCGCCTGCGCGGCGGCTGACGGCGGGGGTCCGCGCTCGCGGCCTGGAGGGCCAGCGCGGCAGCATCCATGGCCGCGGCTTGTAGCGCGCCCCCCCATGGGCCGGCCGGATCGGGAGCAGCCGTTGCGGCCTGCAGGGCCGGGGCCGCTCGCGCCCGAGCGGCACACCTCGACGTCTGGCGCGGCTGTGCGTCTCGGGCAAGGTGCAGGCGCGTCGGAGCGGCGTCTAGCCGGCTCTGCCCCTGCCGCGCCGTCCCCGTCCTTGTCCTCCCGGCGGCGGCAGATCTTGCCGGGCTGAGTGCGCGAGCGGCAGCGACACCGCCACCGGCGGAGGCCATGCTGGCGCGACAGCGGTTGGCGCGGCATGCGGCCCGGCGGAGGTGAGGCCCGAGCGTGGCCACCAGCGGTGCGAGCGTGGATGCGGCCTGCGCCCAGCCCCTGCGTCGTCCGAGTCCCGACGGCCGCGCGCAGGACGACGGAGGTGGCGGCGCGGGCCGCGTCGTTCGACGTCGGCCGGGATGCTTTCTTGACCGTTCGTCGCTGGATGGACGGCCGAGATTTTAATATAGACGTGGCCACGCTGGCTGGCCACCTTTTGGTGCAAGAATCGTATTGAGAGATTATGGGATGGAGAGAGTACTATTCCATAATATACATTTAGTGTTCTATATTGTGTTATGTCATGTTCACATATTATACCTATGATGTTTTTTATTGTTCACGTAGTATATACGTGATGTTCATGTAGTATACATGTGATGTTCTATGATGTTTTTTGTGATGTTCACTTAATATACATATGATGTTCTATGGTGTATTTAGTGATGTTCATATATTATATATGTGATGTTCTATTATGTATTTATTGATATTCTACTAGTGATGTTCACTTAGTATACATGTGATGTTCTATAGTATATTTTAAGAAGTTTAAAAGGTATTCATGTTATGTTTTTCTAAATTTTTCTCTATTACATGTTTTTATTTTTTTCCTTATGCTTTGCTCTAGATTTTATTATTTTTATTTATGTTATGTATTTATTTATTTATATGTATATTATAATACTAATTTTATGAATATAAAACTAGAATACTATTTTTTCTAAACTGATAACATTTTTCTTACGAAGACGGAATGTTGTTTCCTGACCTTAGAACATTGTCTCTGCTTAATAAAAGAAAATGTTCTATCTTTATGAGATAAATGTTCGTTAATAAAATTTTATCTAAATATATTCACGTGAAATCTTGTTTTAAAAGATTTATTACAAGAAATCCGATATTGTAATTGAAATCTAATTTGAATGTTTAGTTTAGCTGTTATGATTTTTTTTAAAAGTTTGTTACAACGAACCAGAGAATATATATTTTGGCTACCGTCGCACGGGCCCACCTCATCGACCCCGCGCGCGGAAACTTTGCGCGCGCTATCAGCGGACGCAGGATACGGTCCGAGGGACCGGATCCTAGCAGCCCCCACAATGCCGCCAATAATGCCTCGATCGCGGCCTCGAGCCAGTCACCGACTCACCGAGCCGCGCGGGGGCGGGCGGAAGCGGAACCCCGGATCACCACAAGCGCGCGCGGCGCCGCGCGACGCGACCATACAGTGATACAGGTCTGTAGCCCGTCCCACTTGCCGCGCGGGCGCGGCCCCCACGGGTTGGTTGCCGCTCTGGAGCCTGGACCGAGCGAGCGGCGCCGGACGTACGATGGGTGGTGGATCGCGCTGCCACCACACGTACTCCTACGCCGCGAGCGCGGCCGCGTTGGCGCCGGGATCACCACCAATCACGCGGGCGGCTGGGGCTCGCTTCGCGTGGCCGCCGCGATCGATGATACGGGTGTGTGCGCGCGCGCGCGCGGGGATGGCTCCGAACAACTTGTGTACCGTGCGTGCATGGACGCCGCCACGCCTACGGCTAACGGCTCGATATATCGGATGCACGGAGAGTGCATGATGACTTGATGAGACGTCGTACGTACGTAGTACGTGCCGGTTGGTTGTCGGATATTTTCCTCCTTAAATTCGGCGGTAGCTTGGCTTGCTCTGGTGCTCTGGTTTAGTTCCAAAAATTTTCGTTTTCTACAGTAAAAGAATATGTTTGGACACATACATGGAGTACTAAATATAGATAAAAAAAATTGCACAGTTCTTAGAAAAATCACGAGATGAATCTTTTAAGCCTACTTAGTCCATGAAAAGCCTTAAGTGCCACCGTAACCTATATGTGTTAATAATGGATTAATTAGTATCATTAGATTCGTCTCGCAGTTTTCTGACGGGTTTTATAATTTGTTTTGTTATTAGTATCCGAAAATCCCTTCCAACATCACATAAAACATCCGATGTGATATTTTCTCAAAAAAACTTTTTACCGACTAAACGCAGCCTGACTGAGTGAGTCATAGACGGCACAGGAAAATGTCCAAGGAGGCGAATGTTCTGCCTGCCACGACCCACGAGTCATAGACCGAGCCACTGGCAGCAGCAACAACTCCTTGGCTAGCTTAGCTCCCAGATATACATATCGTTAAAGCAACTGATTGACGTGTCCCAACCAAACCACGATAGGAGCTCCTCATCAAGGTCCAAGCTCTTAGAGCAAGGCTAATAATACAGGCTGTTACGAAACACAGTCTGTTACTGGATGTATAGGTCCTTGCAACTTGTTTCTCAGCTTTCTCATATAACAGTTATCTTTCTACTAATACATGGCTTACCTTCTTCTTTCACAAAGTTTCTTAGTTTCTGTACACCGGCTGTAAACTTACAATCTGGATTCCTTCTCTTTCCTCCACCTGCTTGCTCTTAAAAACGCCACTGCAGCGTTTGGCATATTTGTATATATATTATATATAGGGAAATAAAGCAGTTGGTTGGTGCACTTTAAAATACATACACGCAGCGTCTCCTGCGGAACCACGAATAGAAAGCCCTGCTGCTGCACAGGCGGGCTGGTGGGATAATTAAACAAGTCACATATGGTTAGCTGCTGCATCACTACGGTGATTAGCTCGAGATTATACATAATATATAGTCCACAAGATTATTCTTACAGATCGAGACTGTATATATATATTTGATTTGAGAATTGACCAGGGATGGGGGCAAACACGACCACATGCGCCGTGCCTAGCACACACGCACGCCATTGGCTGGTTCATCTCAGCCACATATGGCATGGCATAGTGGCATGGCATGGCAACTGTCCATCCATCACCTCTCCTACAACCTAACCTTCCCCTATTCGGCTAAGTAGATATTTTTGCCATGATGACGTAACTTGGCTAGCTACCAGAGGATCAGATCGGAAGATAGTTCGCGTGATGGCATCGATCGTACCACAAATCTGTAGCCGAGATTAGGCCATGTTTAGTTCAATTTTTTTTCCTTCTATAGTAAAAAAAAGGATATATTTGGACATATGCATAGAGTACTAAATGTAGACGGTAAAAAAAACTAATTGCATGGTTCTCGAAGAAATCACGAGACGAATCTTTTAAGCCTAATTAATCCATAAAAAACCTTAAGTGCTACAGTACCCCACATGTGCTAATGACAGATTAATTAGTATCATTAGATTTGTCTCGTAATTTCCTGACGGGTTCTGTAATTTATTTTTTTAATAGTATCCAAAAACCCCTCCCGACATCCTTCCGACATATCCGACGTAACATCCAAAAATTTTCATCTCTCCAACTAAACGCAGCCTTAGTATTAGCTGAACCTTCAAAAGACGAATGATTAAAAATGAACTACTGACCATGCATATATAGAGCTAGCTTGCCAATCGCAGCCGTTTACGGAAAACTCAAAATAAAATTTGTTTTTGATGGCAAACCTTCTAAAAAACATTGTTTCAATTATATGTCATGCATGCGTGCTCATAAGTTACTGGGCAGGATTATTCATAGAGAATGACAAGGAAGCACTGGTGGCTGGAGTAAACACAATGCTCAGATTGCAACCAAGCTGCTCAACGAGGTGGGAAAAGATGGGAGGTTGCTACTAAAGGATGATTCCGGCGGCAACCAGAAGGATTGAAGCGGTGGATGATCAGTTGTCTACTACTCAATCCATCTCAAATTATAAGACGTTTGATTTTTTTGACACCAAGTTTGACCACTCGTTTATTCAAAAATTTGTGCAAAATATTACTTCTTTTGTCGTGGCTTAGTTTATTAATAAAAGTTCTTCAAGAATGACTTAAATTTGACTATGTTTGCATAAATTTTTTGAATAAGACGATTAGTCAAACTTGAGTTAAAAAAGTCAAACGTTTTATAATTTGGGATGGAGGGAGTAGATGTTGTTTCTGATCTTTCTCTCCAATTTCCGTAATGGGTTGCTGGCTCTGTGTTGAGTCATACTTTTCAGTCTGCTCGTCCATGGGGTATCTTTTGTTTTCTGCTTCTTTGCTGTATGATGAAAGTTGCCTGAAATAGGTAGTGGTCGTAAGTCTTGTGGTTCTTTATTTTTCTGAAACAGTCTGAAACCTACTGTATTTCCGTTAGCTTTAATGGAAATGGGGATACCTCTGGTTCAAAAAAAAATGGGGAGCTTGCCTATTCACTCGTTGCTCTGAACTAATGAACATGCAAGATTAGTATGGATGCACAAATTTTGCCCCTAGGAGCACATGCCCTCACACGCGCCACCGTTGGATGCGCTCGCATTACCAGATTAGTATTCCCTTTCAAGTAGTTTTATAAATATCCAGTAGATCGATCATATCGAACACTTCCTCGAATGGAAAGAGACGACTATCTAGGTTAATAATTCCATCATATCAGGTCGAAAAGTACGATCACGATGAGAAGGAGATTAGAGATTAGCTGTTATCTAAAAAAAAAGAAGGTTAGAGATTAGCTAGCTAGCATGATGATGAAGCCGGATGCGCGTCATCAGCAACATGATGATCTCACGGCGGATGACGTTCTCTAAGCAATAATTCAGGCTGTGTGGGCTAGGCTAGAGGAGATTGGAATTGAAGGAGATTGATACCCCCAAACGGCAACGGGATAGGTTTTAGAAACCGAAAAGGGGAGGGGTCCAGCTGGCCGGCCTTCCAGAACAGGGGCCACGTGAAAAGTATTTGCGCATGGGCCCTTCGAGACGGACGAGGTTTTGTGGACAGGGATCGCTCTACGATCGCTGCCTCCCCAACCAACGGCTCCTGTTCATTTGCCTCTGCCCCATCCTCACCGTTTAATCTCCCGTCGTTCAACCGTGGCCGCTTATATTCCACAGACCACAGGTCACTTGAACCGCAAAGAGGCCACAGAGTGACATAATATATTAATTAATACTTTTATATATACTCCAAGTGCCATGTGAAAAGTACACCTGATGAGCTAGTCCCGGTTTAATTTGGTCGCCGATAAATCGGATCGCAAGTGGCAATTTCTTTTCTCTCAATCGATGGATAAGCTAGAGATCGAATTGAAGCTGCAGCAGCTGCATTAGCGTGATGTTTAGTCACGCGCGTGGTTAATTATCTACGAGCACAAGCTTTGGAAGCACATGTAGGCGGACTTTAGAGCTTGTATGAAATGAGAGCTTATTAGTAATTAATAATACATTTTTTTCCATTATAGCCATTCGCAAATGCTTGCACATGATCGTCTGTCCCGTCCGGACACATGCCTTCCTGGCCTGTGTAGTGGACATGCCTAACATCACCTCTTTTATCTCTAGAAATTCCCCCACTCGCACTCGCATCGGTAGTATTTCCTCCACGCATATCAGATAGGTTTCTTCTCGGGCGTCATCGTGCATACGCCAGCCGCACTCCGCCTCGCCACGCCCCCCTTCCTCCACTGCACGCTTGTCCCCCGCCACGCCGTGCCCTCCCCTCCTACCCCACAGCGCCGCACCCCATCGCCATTGTGCCTCGCCCTATTTCCCGTGAGCGGACGACATTGAACAACTGCGGCAAGCAGCGGTGGTGCTAGAGAAGCCGCGCTGACGAGACGCGAGTCTGGGGAGCGAGCATGTGTGGGAGAATCACAGTGGGGAGCAAGCATGTGTGGGAGAATCACAGGAGGAGTGATGGGCTGACATCCTGCATCGGACACGCTAGGCCGACGTCCTCCTAACCCGAGTTTGTTGGCTACTGCAGTTCCCCACTAGGTAGGCCATGTTTCAAGTGTTTCTGCCGTTCCAGACTTATGTTTCAAGTGTTTGATTTGGTTATTGCAAAAGTATATCTAAGATGTTGCATGTGTTGCAATGACAATATATGCATATTACAAGCGTATGTTTTCAGCGTTTCAGGTGTTCCAGACGTATGTTTCAAGTGCTTTATCTGTATGTTGTAAAAGTAGATCTATGTGTTGCATATATATGCATGTTGTAAAAGTATATTTCAAGTGTTTCATACATATGTTGCAAGTGTCATGCCGTTAGCTATTGCGTCAGAGATTTTTGTCGTTTGTTGACACTGTTTTGCAACAAAATCTCACTCTGTTGACTAAACGTTGTCGATCTCAAGCATTTCTAGCACACTTGAGTTAATATTGGCAGCTTAAGGTACTGTGCTGCTTTATTATCTTGTGTGCATGGCTGTTGTACCAAACAAATTACTGCCCGCACTTGCAAATATGGACTAGAAAGGCAGCGTGGCGTTGCCGCATGACTTTGTTACGGGCCAGTATCTCGTGGCCACCGTTGTTACCTCTCGTAGTTTTTGATTCTGAGTCTCGCTAGTATAAAATACTTTGAATTTAAATTTTTGATGTGTAGCAAAACTTTAGATTTTGAAATTTTGAGTAATTTTTTATATTTAAAACTTTTTTTTGGCGTAAAGACGTTTTGGTGTCCGAACCGCCGGTACAATGGGTGCTATGTAAATATTTATACAGATGAATTGTAAAAGTGCTTTGAATTTGGAATTTTACTCTATAGTAAAGCTGTAGATTTTGAAATTCTAAACAACTTTCGTATTGAACATTTTTTAATTTGAAAACGTTTCGGTGTCCAAATTGTAGGTACAACGGATCGCATGTAACGCATTGCGAAAGCGTTTTGAATTTTAAAATTTGCTCTATAATGAAGTTGTAGTTTTTGAATTTTTTATCAAATTTTATATTGAACAACTTTTGATTTGAACGCATTTTGGTGCTAAAATTGTACATATAATGTTGCTTGTGTAAAAAGAAACGAATGGAACGGGTTGTGGTTTGGTTTAAATTAAAATCCGATGGTTTTTCTAAAAAAATTCTAAGAGAGGACCAGGATGGCGGGTTAATTCATTGAAAACTTAAGGGTTTCTTTGTAAATTTTTCAGAACCATGAAGGTTGGACTGCGGGTTTATTTGGTAAAAGTTTTAGGTTTTTTCAAAAAATGTCTAAGAGAGGAGGCAAGACCACGGGTTGATTTCGTTAAATATCGAGGACTTTTTTTTGCATAATGACCGGGACTAGTCCGATCTGAGCCGTCCGCGCGCCTGAACTAACCGCCGGGAACGGCCGGCACGTGGCCACGCTACCGGACCACAGTTTGCCTTGCGGATTCGATATTAGAAGATATGATTTTATACGACAGTACAAACAAATAGGAAAAAAAAAAGATCTCAGCAGGTACAGTACACGAGTCAAAGCGGAACCTTTTCCGCCCGTTCATTCGCTGAAATATCGTACCGCACACGGACGGTGAGGACCGAGGACGACCTGCACGTCCCCAAACCGAGACGGCACAGAGCGGAAGGAAGAGGAAGCGTTCAACAACATTTCCCAACACGCCCAGAATCAACCGCACCTGGCGCTGGCGCCACATTCTTTTCCCCGGTCCGGTCCCTCTCCAGCTTCCACGACACCTACGGTGCGAATTGCGAAGAGCGAGAGAGAGTCAAGAGGGAAAAGTCCAATCGCGACTCCTTTGCTTGCTTTGCTAGTACATGTTGTGATGTGTGGTGGCCGGCGAGTGAGCACGACCAGCCCACCGTCAGTAGCCATCGGCCACTACCAACAGGTGGCTCGGCCGCGGGTCGCGGACGCGGGCGGGGCCCCTTTAAATGCCGGCCATACGCGCAGCCCAAAGCCTCCAAACAAAACCCCCTGCTTCCTGGCCGTAGCCGAAGCCTCCTCCGCCCGCCCACGGTTTCCACCCCTGGTTGCGCCGACTCCCCACTTGCACCGGCCGGTTTCGCCGAAGGGCGCCGAAACGCCTCGCGCTCGCCCGCCCGCCCACCCGCGGAGACTTGTATATAAAGCCGGCCGCGTGGCGTCCGGTGCTCCCGAGACCTGGAGGGAGCAAGCGAGGGAGGCGATCCATTCATCATCCACTGAACACCACCACCTGTCCAGCTCCGCGCGCGGGAGGTCGGAGCTCTTCTGGTCTTGCTTGTTTGCTTGGGCGACTACGACGAAGGCGAAGCGACGAACACCAAGGCTCCGGAGTCCGACGGGAAGACTGAGGAGGCAGGCAGGAAGCGAGAAGACATCGGGAATGGGTGTTGCTGGTGACGCGACTGCGACGGCGGGCCGGAAGCGGTGCGAGCTCTGCGGTTGCGCGGCGGCCGTGCACTGCGCCGCGGACTCGGCGTTCCTCTGCCTGCGTTGCGACGCCAAGGTGCACGGCGCCAACTTCCTGGCGTCCAGGCACCTGAGGCGCCGCTTGCCGCGCGAGTCCGGGGCGGCGTCGTCCGCGTCCAGCAGCTCCTGCGTGTCCACGGCCGACTCCGCGGAGTCAACCGCCGTGGCGCCGGCGAGGGCGGCGCCGTCGTCCACGGGGAGGGCTCCGGCGCGGCGCCGGCCGCGCGCGGAGCCGCTGCTGGAGGGGTGGGCCAAGCGGATGGGGTTCGCGGCGGGGCCCGCGAGCCGGCGCGCCGCGGCGGCGGCCGCCGCGCTCCGGGCGCTGGGCCGGGGCGTGGCCGCCGCCCGCGTCCCGCTCCGCGTCGCGATGGCCGCCGCGCTCTGGTCCGAGGTCGCCCCCGGCCCCGCCGGGTGCCGCGGCAATGGAGGGGAGGCCGCGCTGCTCCGCCGGCTGGAGGCCGCCGCGCACGTGCCGGCCAGGCTTGTGCTCACCGTCGCGTCGTGGATGGCGCGCGCGAGCCGCCCGGCCGCCCAGGACCAGGAGGAGGGATGGGCCGAGTGCTCCTGAATTCCATTCTGATCCAGCCGGGCCCACAACCGTTGCTGCCGCTGCTGCACCCCCACTGTACCGAACCGTTCCGATATTTTCCTCCCTAGTTAATTATTATAACTGATAATAGGAGTATGTACGGGCGAGGGTCCAAGAGATCGATCGTGTGGTTGGCTGCCTGTCGTGCGATTAACAAAAGCCGATCTGATTTTATTACACACAGACATACACACTCATGTGGTCTGGGATGATGGTGTGGTGGGGTGGGGGCCAAGTCCAACGCATTGGCTGGATATTTTGTTTTGCTAATTGTGTGCCTAATACGTACACATCAACGTTGTTAATCGGGACTAACCACACATGTGGACCGTGTGTGCTAGCTTCGGTGGCAAGGCCGGTCTTCTGGATGCGATGCTCTCTCAACCATGATTTTTAAGGGTGTAGAAGAAAAGGTCGCTGTCGTCTGTCAGGCCAGGAGTTCTCACCGACCGTCCAGCCTTCTCTCCATCCCCTGGCCGCTCGTTTCGAGGTAGTGGTTGCGGCGTGGACCTTCGAATTTCATATTACTAGGGCACGGTTCAACCGGTGGTACACGGCCTCGTGGAATCGTGTGAAGTGAAACCAACGTTCTGAGAAGGCGTGCGGGGTAGTGCAGTGCAGCAGGAACGGCCACTGCTCGTCTCCGATCAGGGCGGCTAGCGTGGAATCACCCGCTCGGACGAGTCGCGCTCGGGGGTTCTCGTGCACCGGTGGTCGGGGGACGGACTCCCCAGCCCGGAAGCCTGGCCACCCGCGCTGCCGGCCCGGGAGCCACACGACTCGACACGGCGAACGCGTCCACGACTCGCCATCGCACGCCGCGTGCGTGGCCACTGCCCTGCCCGGAAACAAATTGACCGAGTCCCGTGCGCGAGCGTGCGGCAGACGGCCAGTGGGATTTTTTTTATTTTTAACCTTTTTTTAAACAATTTTCGGATCTGACACGACAAATTTTTTTTAAAACTAACCCGTTTGGACGCGCCGTAGCTGGTGGCGCATAGGTTGGGTACTGACACGCCGTGCGTGGCGGCGCGTTAGTACCGCCACGTCACCAGCCCCGCGGCCAGGCTGGATGACGTGGCCGGTACTGACTGTCACAGAACCGTCCAAATTATAAGAGCACAAGTATAAAAATAATCACCGAAGTGATCAAATTCTCACACTTGAGCCCATATAACTCCGGTAGTCCAATGAAATCACGAGGGATTTCAAACCAACCAACATACAAGCCAAGACCATAGTGATTCAACATAACAAGCCACATGTTACATCCATTTCACAAATAGTTCAATATACATCGGAGTTTAACATAGTTATTATAACTTAAACTAAACAGTAGCGGAAGCAAAATAATTTGAAGCTAACATTACTCTTATTTCAAATATATGCCAGTACCAAGGTCGGCTTCCAACAAAAGCAGTAGAGACAAGATAAATAAGAAGGATCATGCCCATGATCGCACTCCGCCACTACGGCAGGAGCCATCCAATTCTTGCAGTAGCCATGATACATCACAACCTGCAACAAGTGGGAATAAAACCCTGAGTACGAGAATGTACTCAGCTAGACTTACCCGTCAAAAACCAGAAATAAAGTGACACCAAGGAGTATGCAAGGCTGATATAAAGTGGGCTAGCTTGACAACATTTTACATAAAAGCTTAATTCAGATGAGTAATCATTAATGCTTAAGCATCAAGTTAATAATCATTAACCTGTCATCTATATTAGCACCTGTACTAGAGCACTCACTTGATTAGGAGCAAACAATATTAACCATAGCAGGTATAAATTGAGGCAACATTAAATCATCATCCAATTAACCATCCGTTCAATTAAGTGAATCTACGTTGCCGCTGCTCAAGTCAAGTGCTCACTAACCGGGAGCGACGGCGATTCGAATCGAGTTCCTATCCAGCTGGAGGGGTATTTCTAACACTCACCGCGCAGGCCCTTGCCAGGGTCGCACAAGCCACCTTTCGTACAATTTAGGAGTCGCAGGTTCGACTGATGCCGCATCCCCAAGGGCAACACTCTGCCAGGTGATAGGGACTCTAACCCCTCTTGGTCTCACGCCAATGTCCCCAAGCACATCCTTACTATCTCCAAGATGCGACCTACCATTCGATTCCCGGCCTGAACTGTATTACTCGGCTTCGCGGTCGGAACGGCTTATCCAGCCAACTAAGTGTTAGACTGCGTTCAACATGACTCAAGGACGTACAGCGAATCGGTCCTTAGACGACTCAGACGGGGATAGATCCACACCCAAGACCTCCATGCCTTGTTGCTTCACTATCGTCATCCCGCCCGGTCTCCTTTCATATTATTAGTACATGGTTCTTTTCCACGATAGCAAATATAGCCAACCGTGCCATATATGAATATCCCTACATATCGCAGGTGACAGGAAATCACCTGACTTCTACCGCGTTAAGCAGGGCTAAGCATCTACTCGATCCTGGTCTATGTAGGATTCACAGATTCATATATCTGGACAAGGAGTGATATTGATGCAGCAAGGTTTTCACTCAACTCCTATACGTAATGCAACAATACATATAACACATATATAGTATTTGCATTGAAAAGTAGGGAGTCTTATAATGCTCTGGGGCTTGCCTGGAATCCGACACAAGTTAGTCAAGTAAGGTTGCACCATCTTGGTGACACCTCCACTCCTTGGGATGGATCCACCAACACTGATCTTCAGGTTCAGCTCGACATCACGTCCTTCACGTGTTCATCTAGCGTACCTAAATGATATGCAAAATGCAAGTGTATGAATATTGAATACATGGAAATGCAATAGATGATGCATCACACACTAATCAAGGCAAGTACAAGGTTATACTTAAGACACTTAAGCACATCACTAAACGTCACACTAATCATCATGCTAAGATAGCAAGTAAAACAACACCATACCAATAATTGTAATTACCTAAGTCATTTAACTCATCACCCAAGCACAACATATGAATATAGTAAGCATACTAGACATGGCACATCAAGAGCTTAAGTTCATATACTTCACACCTGCATAGATCAAGACTAACCAATCATGTTTAACCAATGAGCATGAGTCAAAGCACTCAACCCAAGGCACATGCACAGAATCTGGACAGCAGCACAGTAGTTACTTGTTTAAACCAAAACTAGAGTTATACAAATCCAATTGACATGAATCAAGACATTCTGGAAAGCTTATGAATTTATCTACAACTTCTTTATTTACACCCAGGGCTGATCCTAAGGCTAACCAAGCCAAATCACAGCAAGAAGCAAGTCTGCACAAGTGATAGACAGAAAACTGATATGAACTTCAGAGACGCATAACCAGTGTTTTATTAATCCAATAAGGGTGGTTCTTGACTCCTTAGAGAGCTTATTAAGTTGACTACAATTTTGTTATTATCATCTCAAAGTGATTCCACGGATAAAATGGCCAAACAACACCAAGAATGCACCTCTGTCCAGATTTGGACAGAATCTGCCATCCTAATTTGAGCAGCTATAACTAGAGTTCTAGGACACTAAAAGTAGTGATCCAAGACAATTTAGAAAGCTTATGAAAAACACTAAAACTCTTCTAATACCACCCAAAAGTGATTCAAAGCTTAGCTAAGTCAAACAACACAAACAAGCATTTCTGTCCAGACTCGGACAGATTCTGGCACTGAACTTCAGACAGCTATATCTGAAGATTTAAACCACTAAAATGTTTGATCTTTAACAATTTGGAAATCTTAACAAAAGTACAACAACTATTATATTATCACCAAATTATGATTCCACATTTAAATAAGTCAAACAATTCACTTATTCAAATCTGTCCAGAACATCAGCAAAACCTGACAACAGACTTGTAAAATCTAAAACTCACAAACCATCAAGCCTAAAATCACGAAACTCTGACACAAGATAGAACACAAAGTTACCTACAACTCTTGTATTCATCATACTCACAGAAATCATCATTTGGATACTCAACTTAACAAAAACTCAGATTAAAACATTTATTAATTGCTTAAGCAATGTGAATCAATATCTCAATCACACATCATCCAATATAGCTGCAATTTTTATCACAGCACACACATATTATCAGGAACCTACCATAAAAATTTCGACTCAATTGGAGCACCACAACTTCAGTTATGAAAAAGACAATCATAACTAGCATTAAAAACCTAGTCACATAATTCTATTTTTGCAGGTAACAATTTAAACTAAAACATGCAATATTATAGATCTACTGCATAGGCAATTTCACAAGGATTCCAAAAAGTCCTAATTTGCTATTTTACGATTTTCCTACGATTTACTATGCATTTTCAAAGTTTCTAATCAAATAATGGCAAAATTCCGAAAAAGAAAAGGAAAAACACTCTCGCATCTGGAACCCTAAACTTTTCACAAATCAACTAAGCCCATAAATAAAATACTTATGTGTCTAGCCATTAAGCATCTGGAACCAAGAAGAGTTTCTATTTTGATTTTCACTCCCTTTTCTTCTTCTTCTACGGGAAGACAGAGGAGGACAGCGGCAACGGACATTGGGGAGGACTTAGGGAGGGGCGCTGCTCTCTGCCGTGGTCAGCCTTGGGCTACGCCTAGCCCTAGTCTTGCCGGTGGCAATGGGTGGAGGAGAGCACCGCATGGCTGGAGGAGGCGCGCTGCTTCCTCTGCTCAACGACGTCGGCACTGGAGAGGGAGAACTGGGAGACCGAGCGAGATAATGGGAGAGGGAGAGAGAAGGGAGGGCGCTCGGCCTGGGTATTTCCGTCTCCAGCAGCTCTCGACCAGGCGAGGTGTCGCACAGGGAAGGCGTGAAGGAGCCACGCGGCGTCTGACTCCTGTCCGTGTCGGCCACAAGAGTCCCATTCAAAGGGAACAGAAACTGCTAATTCTACACCAATTGTACAGCTGAAACTCAATTTTCTTCTCATCATATCTCCTAAGCCAATTGATGATTTGTTCCACCGATTGTTCCTTGTGATAAAACTACACGAGTACTACAACTTTGATTAAAGGAGCATGTTCCAAATCCAAATGGTTTGTGAGATATTAATTCCTAAATAGAGCTACCTTGAAACTGATGCTGACAAAGTTCAGTTCTCTGACTTAGCCAAAATTCGAGATCCTGAAAACAGCACGGGATTCTAACTTGAGGGCTCTGTTAGCCTAAGTTATTGACTGAACTAGGTCTTGGTACTTAAACAAAAGTTGTTCTACTCAAAATATACTACAACTTTGCTCAAAGGATCCAGATCAGATTTGGCTTGGTTTGAGAAATATAAATTTCCAAAGTAGTGTTCATGAAACTGAAAACTGCATTCAGTTAAGGTCCACAATATGATAACACTTGCAGTTTTGGGACTTGATTTTGAAGGTCCAAACGAGCTCCAAATCCGATGAGACTTGCTCTGTTGTTTTCTTCACAAAGTGTACTTCAACTCATATTAAGGAATCCAATTGAGTTATCAAGTAAATCTAGAAGATAAAAATTCCCAAACATGTTAACTCGCTGTTACCGATCAAAGACTTAGAAACTGCTAAGTGCTGAAACAGCACTGTTTTCAGGCTCGTGGGCTCTATTTGAGAATGTTCCACACATTTTCGTGACTTGACTCCTTTACAAAGTTTGTTCCTTATAAAATTCTCTTTAACTTTGTTAAAGGGTGCATAGCCATGCAAAGTTTCTAACTCACACTTTTGAAATAGTCATACTAAAGTGTTCTAGGGTCCACTTATGGTCAACCATCACTTAGAAGCACAATTAGGCAAAATGGTCAACATGAACATTGTTCCAAAAGTGATCCTAAGTGTAGTCTAAGTGTTGTAGAGCCTAACCATGTCCACCATGCATAGGTTACATAGGGATAGGGGTCTCATTTGCATTGAAACATAGAAAACAATGCAATTGAAAGACTTGCTTCATACCCTTGTTTTATTTGTTTCAAGGCATTGTTGCAAAGTACATGCCACCCAGGTTTCACTATTGTGTTTCACATGTTTCAAAGATTTGTTTCTCATGTTGCACTTGTACGAGCTCAACTGGTAACAAACACCTGGGGTGTTACACTGACGTGCCACCATACACGGCGTGTCAGTACCTGACGCGCCGTAGATCTTGGCGCGTCAGTACCGTATACAAAATACAGTCGCGGCCCCTTCCTCTCTCTGCTCTCATTCTCCCACTCCTCCATAGCCCGTGTCCGACTCCTCTCCAAGCCCTCTCCCTCCTCCCCCTAGCTGCCCCTCCCCCCAAGCCGCCCCCCTCCTCCATTGCTGGCCCCTCCTCCTCCCGAGCCTCCCACTTGTCTTCCCCACCGGCTGCCCTCTCTCCTGCACCATTCGTTGGTTAAGTATGTTTATTGTTTGAATCGAACTAGTTGTTACTTAGTGTTAAAATGCATAGTTAGTAGAAGGAGAAGAAAAGTGATGCATTTGGTTGTTTGGATTGGTGTAGTTAGATCGAAGACATGTTTCGTGAGGAGTATTGGAAAAATCGGGGTCGTCCTAGAGAATTATACCTCGACAAGTGTAGCAAGGATGGACCGGTTCCTCCTGACCTCGCAGTCCCTAATTGTGACTGTGGTCGTCCGGCCGACGTGCAGCAGTCGAGGCATCCGGACACAGCGGCTTGTTGCTTCTACACTTGCAGCAGTATTTGTGTAAGTAATTGTTGCGTTGTCTTCTATATCTTATTTCATATTTTGTTCTTCGGGTACTAATTATTTCCTGTAATTTTTTGTTGTAGGACCATACGAGGTGCTATTTTTTTCAGTTGATTGATGGTCCAGACAAGTTTGACCTAAGAATCCTCTTTTTCCCCGATTGGAACACTCATCATAAGCGTGAGCACTTCAAGCGCTGGGTTCCACCTCCGCCTAACTCTCCTCCGATGACGAATGAAGAGAAGACCTACGCCGCAGCTAGACGGCTCGAGTCGCCTCCTCGGTGCCATTGCGGAGAGCGAGCAGTGATAAACTCTCAGAATCCGAAAGAGTTCATTTGTGCTCTCCACCATGAAGTAAGTGGAGAGCATATGAGTTGAAATGTCTATCCTTTTTTGTTTCATGCACTAATCCCTTCTTTTGCTAGAATCATGCAATACCGAGGTGCAGTTTCAAGGAATGGCTCTATGGCCCTAAGGATCTTTGGCCCGAGCCACCAAAGCAAAAGGAGAAGGAAAAGAAAAAGCCCTTGGAGGTGACTTACACTAAACCTGTGGTGATGTGCCAGTGTGGTGTTCAAGCCAACTATGGCTTACTCCCTTCAGAGCTTGGCATTGGCCACTACTGTGGCCGTATGATTGACTACGAAGAGGTTGACTAGTTCAGTTAATAACATGGAATGTATTTCACTTATTTTGGAGTGAAATTCTGATCAATTTGATTGTTCCAACAGAGCACTCAAAAATGCATGTTTGAACGTTTTGTGGGTAAAGATAAATTCCTCGAGGAGGTACAGGGGAAGAAAATGCTGGCACGGGTGAGGGGATATGGTCCTAATTACGTGTCTTCTTTCATTGAAGACCGGAAGGACATGCATGAGCATGCTAGAGTGAACCGTATTCCGTGCCCGATGATTGTTCGGTGGAGAAAGTGGGCAGCAGAGAGAGATGCGAGAATGGAGAGGGATAGGGCAAGGAAAGCAGCATTAGAGGAGAGAGCAGTGTTGTAGGGTCAAGATGGCGGACTAGAGGGGGTGAATAGTCATTTCTAAAACTTAATCGTGGTAGCTAACCGAGACTTATGCGGAATTAAAACTATCGGTCTAGCCAAGACTACACCCCTCTATATATGTTCTCTAGCACCTTACAAAGATCCTAATTAAGCAACTAAGGTGCCAAGCATAGCAAGAGCCCACCTAATAACTTCTAGAGCAAGGTCACACAAACCTATGCACTAGTACTTTAAGCACCGGGGAGCTCCTACACAATTCTAGTAAACAAAGCACAAAGCTCCTAAGCTTACTAGCAAAACTCAATAACAAGGCAACCAATGCCAAATTAGAGAGCGCAAATTACTTAGCTACAAAAACTAAGCAATGTGACTAACAAGGTTACACAAACCAAATTAGCCACGCAATGGGAGCTACTTCTATGCTACACAAGCAAGAAGATAATTAGCAAGCTACACAAGCTAACCAATTGCAAGAGCAACTACACAAGCACTATGTATATGAATAAAAATACAAGCTTGCGTAGAGAGGATGTAAACCACCGTGAAGAAATACACAAAGTTGACACGATGATTTTTATCCCGAGGTTCACGTGTTTGCCAACACGCTAGTCTCCGTTGAGACAAGCTCCAAGGTTGCCGCCGGTCCTCTTGCTTCTCGTTGTGGCGATGCACCCACTTATTGGATCGCGAGCTAATTGACTATCAAGAGTCAAACTCTCAGCGGGTGCCGCACATCCACTCACAAGATGGGGATCCTCCAAGCCACAAGCTCTATCACTTGACCCGGCCGGACCACTTGTCGCCCTTCGTGTCTCGCTTTACTAGAGTTGCTTTTCGTGGCTCCCGCGGGGCGAGCACAATGCCCCTCACAAGCTCTTCTCCGGAGCACCGCACAATCTCCTTGCGGGCTTCCACGGAGACCACCGTCAAGCCTTCTAGGAGGTGGCAACCTTCAAGAGTAACAAGCCCACCGGCTTGCAAGACGACCACCTAGTGCCACTCGATGCAATTCTCACGATGCAACGCACTAGAATAGCTCTCTCACTCGATCCGATGAACACTATCAAGCATGAGTGAGTTAGAGGGCTCCCAAGTACCACAACATAAGCCACTAAGGCTAAAGTGTGCTCAGCTGCAAGCCATGGCAGGCCAAAGGGCTATTTATAAGCCCCTCCACGAAATAGAGCCGTTGCCCCTTCACTGGGCGATTTTTGGGGGCACCAGACACGTCTGTTGCTCGGCCAACAGACGCGGCCAGCGTCCAATGCCCCTAAGCTACTCGCGACCGATCTTCACCACGTGTCCACGGTTGAACGAGAACAGTTGATCTCCAACGGTCGATTCCCCGAACACCTGACGCGTCTGACGAACCAAGTCCCAACGTCAGATGCCGCACCGAACGCACTCCAGAGAGGTTCGAAAACGCCCGAACGAGCATCTAACGCGTCAGTTGACGAGCCAACTAACTCTGCCAGCGTCCGACCAGAGTAAGCTGCTGAAACGCCTCCGAGCAAGCGTCGTCAGACGCTGACGTCACGCTGAGCAGATGCTAATGCACAACGTCCGATGCAACAACGACAACGCGTGAGATGCAAGAGCGAAGACAGCGCTGAAGCTAGGGTTTGCCAACTGACGTGAGGCCAGCGTCTGACGCCTTCGATCACCGTGCTCGGTGCTCATAAATCAGCGAGAAACACATCCGTGACTTCGCCACTTCTTTCCACTTTCGGCGTAAAGGAAAATAGTCATTTCATTTCCTCGAAAACACATCCGTGATTTTCATTTCCTTGAAAATCAGAGAGAACCCCAAACCCCTCTCAACCGCTCAAACTCCATCGCCTTCACAAATGTGCCAACACCAATAAGTGTTCACCACCTTGTGCACGTGTGTTAGTATTTTCACAATCATTTTCTCAAAGGAGTTAGCCACTCAACTCGCCACGCCACTCGATTCTAGCAACGATGCAAAGTTAGATCACTCGAGTGGCACTAAATGACCGATATGCAATCAAGTTTGCCCCTCTTAATAGTACGGCCATCTATCCTAAACCCGGTCATCAACTTCTCTACGCACCTATGACCGGTGAAATGAAAATGCCCTAGGTTTATACCTTTGCCTTGCGCATTCCATTCCAACTCCTCCAATTGTTGATACAACACATGCACCAACCATATCACAAATGATATGATCCACTTCATATCATCATGTGACCTTGTTGGTCCATCGATCTTGACCTCACTTGCTCTTCACCGTTGCCTTGGTTTGTCGACGCCAAGTCTTGCTCAAGCTTCACCGCCACGCGATCCATCGCTCCAAAGCCTCCAACTTGCCCTTCACGCTTGCAACCGGTCCATCGAGCCAAGCCTCATCTCGATCTTCGCCACCTTGGTCACATGACTCCATGTCATGTCTCATATGCAATGAGCTCCTTCATGACATCATCACCTGTGGACTAATTCCCTGTGTATCTCACATAAACACAATTAGTCCAACTAAGGTTATCACTCAATTACCAAAACCAAACAAGGACCTTTCAAGTGTGAAATCACCCCCAAAATTTCCACTCAAACGGGCACAGAGGTCGTTGAAGCTAGGAGGTCCATCAAACCATTCCAATTCTTCTTCCATATCCTCAAACATGTCATCTTCTTTCCTAACACTTCATCCGTAAAAAATTTGGACACAACAATCCATCTACAAAAGCATTGCACGATAATTCATCAATTCTTCGTATGGTCTCTAACGTAGTAATACAAACTAACTAAAACCTAACTATAAACTAACTAAAAACTATTCCCTAACTATAAAAAACTAACTAAACCCGAAACCCTATCTAACTAATAACTAAGTAAACCCTAAAACCTAACTAACTAAATCCCTAACTATAAACTAAGTAAACCCTATATATAAAATAACCTAAATAACCTAATAACATAATAACCTAAGAAATCCATGTTAACTAAGTAAAATACATCACCTAATAACCTAATAAAATATAACTATCTAATGCTGGTAACCACCTATATATAAAATAAATTTACTAACTAATCTAACTACATATCTAATCTAACTAAAAAACTAAATATTAATACCTACATTAGCCTAATTAATTCAAATAAATAACAAAAATAGCTAAACTAATTCAAATAAATAACAAAATTAGCTAAACTAATTCAAATAAATAACTAAAAAAATACCTGACGGCGAGGGCCGACGGGCTGACGGCGAGGGCAGCGACAGGCCAAGGGGCGTCGCCGGTGATGTGCGGCACGCGGAGGGGGTGGCGCGGTGGGGCTCGCCTCCTGCGGCCGGGCCGGGGACGGGGACTGAGATGGGCCGTGCCGGAGGGGGGTGGCCAGTGGCGGGCAGGCGAGCGGTGGGCGGCGGGCGCGCGGGGGTGAGTGGCATGTGCACGGCGGTGGGAGGCGGGCGCGCGGCTGTAGGGGGCGTCGCGGCCAGGCAGCGGTGGCCCTCGCCGGCGTCCGGGCGACGGCGGAGCACGGGCGAGGAGGACGGGCGGCGGCGGAGCTCGGGCGAGTTTACTGAAGCGAGATACGAGAAAGCGCCGGGCCTTCCCGTATACGGTACTGACGCGCCAAAATCTACGGAGCGTCAGTACCGGCCACGTTATCCAGCCTGGCCGCGGGGCTGGTGACGTGGCGGTACTGATGCGCCACCATGCACGGCGCGTCAGTACCCAACCTACGCGCTACCAACTACGGCACGTCCAAACGGCACGTCACATACGGAAATTGTTTTAAAAAAGGTTAAAAGTAAAAAAAAATCGCCAGTGGAGCGCGGCGGGAGACCGCCGGACCGCAGGCGTGACTGGTTTGGCTCTGTTTAGTCCGGCAGTCCGCACGCGCTTCCCCTCCAGGCTCCACCGCCCCAGAGTCCAACCACGCCAACGGTCAAGCCCCCCCCCCCCCACCTCAGCCCACATATCAAGTTATGTGGCCCGTTAGCGTGCATCCTCAGCCCACGTAGCATATTCGGCCTCGTTTCTATATTTTTAAAGTTGTTGTTTACAAGAATAAATTGGCTATATATATATATATATATATATATATATATATATATATATATATATATATATATATATATATATATATATATATATATATATATATATATATACACACACGGCAGCACTAGGTGTAGAATAACTATTTTACACCAAAACACAGCCAGTCCACCAATCCACCTGATCTGACCGCACCAACCAACCAGCCCCCCCCGATCCTGACCGCACCAACCAACCAGCCCACCTCCCGTGCCCAGCCGATGGATAAAACACATCTTCCCCAACCCACCGAATCGAATCGCGCCGCCACCCAGGAAACTACGACGCCCCGGTCTCCGTCCACAGTCCACCTCGACTTGGGCCTCCGGCCCCATCCCACCGACCACCTCGTCGTCGCCCCCTCCCTCGCCACCACACCGGTCCGCCCCCACCTCAGACCACATCAGCGCAGCTCCCTCCCATGGCCCCGACCCCGCCCATCTGGTAGACCGCCGCCATGACCCGCCGTCGGAGGTCGCAGGATTGGGAGACCTCCGCGCACGCCCCGCCTTCCATGGCCGCGTGCGACGCCGCGCCCGCCGCCAGGCGTCTGTGGCCTCGCAGCCATGCCTCACGCCTCCCATGGCCGTGACGCCCGCCGCGCGCAATCCATGGCCGCTCCTCCTACCTCCATGGCTGTGCCTCATGCCTCCTGTGGCCGCGACGCCCGCCGTGCACCATCCGCGGCCCATCCTCCGCGGCCGCGCTGATCACCGCCGTGCCTTCCCAATTTGTCCGCCTCTGTTCCTCCATCGAGGTGAGCCACTGTACATGGCTCCTGCCTCCGCGACACAGAGATGGAGCTGGCCAGATACACCAGCCACAGAGTCACGGCGCCGCCAGGACCAAGCTCGTGCTCGCAGGAATTGCCGACGGCCAGTTCAGATGTCGCATGAATGGCTGTGCTCTGAATACTGTTAAATGCTACTGAGAAATACTGAACACTGAAACTGACATATACTGGAAAAATGAGATGAACTAATGAGTACTAATGACATATACCGAGACATACTGAACACTGAAACTGACATATACTGAGTGATACTGAAAAATGAGATGAACCAATGAGTACTAATTACAGATACTGAGAGTTACTGAAAACTGACATATACCGAATGAAAAATCATGCGAGGTACTAAAACAAGTACTAACAAGTACATTCAACATATCAACATGTGAAGAAGGATTATACTGGCCAGGAAGATACTGAATACTGTCAAGTACTGAAAGAAAAATATTTATAACTACTGAAAGCTACTAATGGAATCATATAGTATTGACACAGTACTTAAACATACTTAAATACCGACAACTACCTAAAAGATACTAGCAACTAGAAAGGTTAATATACTGAACAATACTGACTGATACTGAAACATACTGAGAACTACTGAATCAAAAATTGAGGAAGTATCAACAATACTGGCTGATACTAAAAACATACCGTACTAATAACTACCGAAGGACTGTACTGACAAATACTAAAAGGACTGCACTGAGAAAGTACTTAAGCGAACGTAATCAATATACCAACTGTGGCCCTAATCAGTATACCACCGTCCTATGTTAGTATCATTCAGTATCTAGAAAATACTGACCACTAAAAGCAGCAGAGAGTAGATAAGAAAAAAAAGCACTACAGAATTACCAAATACTAAATAATACTACCGGTACTAAACACGAGAAAAAAATAATACTGACAAAATACTAATGGAAAATAAGAAAATGCCGATGAATATCAAAGAGGGCCAACTACTAAAAAAAATAGTAACAGATACTAAAGAATTATATTGACAAGTACTGAACTCAACATATCAACATATACCGAAGAGTGTTAATCAAAAGAAAAAAGAGGACAATACTGACAAATACTGAACAATTGTACTAACAAATACTGAAGCTAACCACAATACTGATAAAATACTAAGTCAAGTTTATATAAAAAAATAGTGCATGTGGTCGAGGCAAAAAAAATCTCTAGCATGTGTCTCCACTCTCTAGCATGTGGTGCATGCAGCATGCAGTGCGTGTCAGACGGCAGTGGGCGCATGGCATGGAGAGGGCAGGCCACGGGGAGCTGAGGCCTGAGGCGTGTGGCAGGAGCGGCATTGGAGCGCATGCGAGTGGAGCGGGCCCGGGGGATGCAGGGCTTGTGAGTGGGCACGCCTCGCGCGTGGGCAGGACCACATCATACGTGGCGTGTGCGGACTGGGGGTGGGGGAGCCGTACAGCGCGCGGAGTGCTGCCGTGCGGGGGCGCGTGGGCAGGATCGGAAGTGCGGGGCGGGTCGGGTTCGCTAGGCGGAGATGGGAGTGAGCCGGTTGAGGTTGGCTCATGGTGTAGAATATTATTCTACACGTGTAGAATAACATCTGTGTATATATATATACTCTTTCGTCGTCGATTAGGTTGATTCCCGCCGATTAGAGTCACGGTAAAAAGTACAGGCCACGGAAGGTCCTTGTCAGTAGAACAGCAACTCGATCAGGCCCTGAACTCGATACTGCTGGTATAGACGTTGCTATAGCAGTAGTGGCAATATTGGACAAGATAGTTGTAGAAAAAATAAATAAATTACTTTTCAAATAGTGTTAAATGAAGACAAATTTCATAGAAATCGATGAATTCTAAAAATTCTTAGTTGATGGCCTTTTCATTTGAGACTGATCAGGAGCTCAGATATATTATATTAAGTTCTCAAATCTTGAAATTCAAATTTATAAATGTCTCAAATGACCTTACATCAAGGCGCATACTATGTCAAAGTTGTAGAGCTCGATGAGATTTAAAACTTCATAGTTAAAACTTTTCAACATTATTTAGAAGCTAAAACATTTAATATAATGTTCATACACGCCCGTGTGGTTTTTTAGACTATTCCATGTGTGCCACTAGTAGCTAACCGTGTTGGTGAAGAAGTAAACAAGGTTTTTAAGCGTGTTAACTAGACAGAGGGCTGCGGATTGGTAGGGCGATAGTAAAGCAGGTTGCACGATAAACCTTGTGGTCTTTTTATATATAGTTGTAGATATACAATTTTTTTTATAATGGGTGTCTTCTCATTACTCATAAATGTTAGGTTGATCTCCACCACCTTTGGTCAGTGCCCTGATTGGGGGCATCAAACCCAACAGAGGTTGGTGAGCCCTGTCACATAGTGCCTATAAAGAGGAGGTGGGGCCTATGGCTCAAAGTACGAGGTTCGCCCTAGCTGCCACCCCACTCCTAACCCTAGTCCGATCCCGAGGGTGGCACTGCCAGCAGCGGGATTCCCCACCATCGGTCATCTCCACCACCATCACCACCTTGCTGCTCTCGCCAGACACCGCCAGCCAGTCATCTACGCCCGCCGGACTTCACCAACACTCGCTCCACCAAACCGACACCATGGTGGCCACAGTCGATAACTTCCCCCCTCTCTCTCCCTCTTGGTTCTCCCATTAATTCTACATGATGCTTATGCCAAGTTTATGAGAATGTACCCATCAGATCTACCCTAAAATGATCCTAGTTTTCTAACAATGGTACCAGAGCGAGGCTAGCGTGTAGATCTGGTCGGGGTAGAAAGAGAAGAAAATAGAAGAAGAAAAACGAATTCAATTCGAAAGAAATTCCCAAAGTCAAACCCTAACCCCACTGAAGCCGAGCTAGAAGAAGCTAGAAAAGAGGGCTGGCGGGACCTCCCTCACCAACTGGCCATCACCACCGGCCGCCGCCCAGCGCGGTGCGCGGAAAGAACAGCCAAGCCGCCACTCTCGCCGGCGTGCAAAAGAATGGAGCCGAGCCGCCGCTTGTCACTATGCGTTGCGGGCTCGGGCTCAAGGCGCAGCAGCAGGGCCGCTCGACGGCGACGCGCTCAGCCTAGGGCGAGCGCGCGCGCCGGTGAAGGGCCCCACCGTCGCGCCGCCACCTTCTCCTATTTCTCCAGCCGCCACAGGCGTCGCTGCTGCTCTGTGGTTTTTGGTACTGTGCAGAAGCAGAGCGAGGAGGGGAGGGGGAAGAGAAAAAGAGGAAGGGGAGCCGACCGGATCTCCGACAGCGTCCTTCCCCACTGGCGCGATGGCCAACGGCGACCGTGGCCGCCGCCACCGCTGTGAGCTCTGCGGCGCTGAGAAAGGAACGGGGAAGGAGTTCGAATGTGTAACAGAACCTCCTAAATTATGATGGCCCACATGTACCTGTCATTGTCATAATGACCTCTGACAGGCATACTTATGTTTTTCATAACTTAAAAGGCCTGATTTCCTCCGAACAGGATCCGATTACAGGAGTATTGCAACATTACAACACTTTATTCAAATAACATCAGAGTAAAAGAGCAGAATTCTTACATAACTTAAGTTTACAAACCAAAGTTTCAAACTTTCAGACCATAGGTAGCATTATTACAAACCAGTGGTAATGGAGTATCAGTAGTAACTTTATTACAACACCCAAACGAGGTGCCTTGCCCAGAGGCCACACAGCCTACTCGTCGTCACTTTCTTCAACGATAACGGTCATGCAGCAAGGCCCAAAACAGACTTGCTCATGAACCGCACCTGCAACAAGGGTTTTAACGAACCCTGAGTACTGAGAGTACTCAACAAGACTTACCCGATTAAAGAAAAGACTCCAAAGGCATGCTAGCTTTAGGGAATCAAGGTACGGGTATTCAAGAATCAAGGTTATTTTTGCAGAAAATCTTACTAAAATAAGTCCTTGCTTTCAACATTTTATTTTTATCATTGATGGTTCATTAACCAATTCTAAGTGATCCTAATCTAGATCAAAGTAATACTCATCAAGATCCTTTCCTTATTCTTTCTTCCAATTCCAGTTCTTAACTACGATGTTGGTGCAAGATCAAGACTCCTTTCTCGTGGAGTAACGACGATTCGAACCGCTTGATTTACCCAGCTGGGGCTTCCTAACCACACGACATATGTAGAACCAAATCTTGCATATATCAACTCTTACTTGGGTCGCCCAAAACCAGAACGTGTCCATCGCCACCCGAGAGCACAGTACTACTCGAACCCGGCCCAATTCTAGCCCCAAGGGTACACGCTACTCTCGCCATCTCTCCACTCCCAGTGCGAGGTTAGACGTTCTCGTGATGGAATAGCCAAAGTAAGGCTTGCCCAAAGCATGTGATTAGTACTATTAAAAACTCCTTGACTCGAGGGCCAACAACGAACGGTCCTTAACTGATAAGGCGGAAACACTATATTGAGACTCCTTTCCCAATGCAAGTTAGCAGTGGCCAAACCACCCGCCCGATCTCAAATTCATATCATTGCTCATTAAACATTAAGTTGTTCCACAACAACCCTTCAAACTTTCAAACTTGAAAAGCCTACCTCACTAAGCAGGGCTAAGCATAACTATGCATCTTCCGATAAAAACATATACCAAGGGTGATATCTCAATAATCAAGGATGATAATGCAGCAAAAGGGGTTGCCACTCAATTCCTAATCACTTAATGCAGTAAACCATAGTACCAGTGATAGAAATTTGTAAAAACTCAAGGAAGGGTTTAAATGCACCGGGGCTTGCCTTACTCAAATGAGACGACTGGTTCAGGCTCAACGACTCCGACGTCCGGTCCAGAACCCACTGACGACAGCTCTTCTCCGAAAGCTTGCTCCGCAACACTTACTTCCTCGAAAGCGGGAACTATACGAAAGTATGACATGCTTCAACATGATGTAATAATAAAATAATGCTTGATGATGCTATGTTATGACTAACAACTTGAGTACAACTTTCCTTCACGGTACAGTTGCAAACTAACAGTAATTACATTAGGTAACATTTCAACTTCTTTAAAGAACATTTAATTATGAGCTCAACCAAGTAATTAAGGTGCCAAGGATCATTAAGGATTAATGACCCAAGGTCTTCACTCAATCAAAAGGGCACACAACACTTAAAGTTATGAATTTAACATTTAGTTAATTATTTAAACAATTAAGGCATAAACTAGAAATAAAAATAAATTTCATCTAATTGAGCTTAAACTTTTTCTACTGATTGATCAAGGTCTAAAACAGTATCAAAACAAATTTCATGATTTTTGGATTAATATTTTAATTACTAAAATTCCTGGAAGTTGTATTTAACAATTAATTAAACTAATTATTGCACATGCAAAAAGTACTCAAAATTGGCATTTAATATTTTTTCTAGGCAGGTTGCACTCTGAAAAGCTTACACAAAAATTTTCACAATTTTTAGAGGTATAAACAGTTCTCTACAAAATTTTTATTGAAAAGAACAAAAATTAACATTATTCACATTTTTGAAAAAGAAAAACAAAAACTGCAGCTCGGGCCGCTTCTCTCTTTTCTTCTCGGCTCGGCCCAGCACTCGCGCTCGCGCTCGTGGCCCAGCAGCACGCGCGGCCCGCTCGCTCCCGCGCCCACACTCTCCCTCTCTCGCTCTCGCTGACAGGGCGGACCCGCCTGTCATCCCTCTTCTCCCTCACTCGCTCTCTCTTCCCGCGGCCCAGTCATGGCGGCACGGCGGCCGACCAGTGACCACGACCCCGACGGCTCAACTCCGACCAGCTACCCCGAGTAGCACGACCTACACTACCTACCGGACGCCCTCGAAGACACCACCTGCTCGCAGACGCCATGGAGGGAGCCCCCCACTCGGCCATGGCGGCACGATGCTCCGGCGACGTGCACTCCCCGCGAAACAAGCCGGTAGAGGTTAAACAGAAAGCGTAGAAAAACTCAGTGGCTCACCGCGAGCGTAGAGGTGCAACGGGTAGGCGCAGAGAGGCGGTGGAGGTGGTTGGCCACGGGAGGCGGCTCGGTGGCGCTCGGTCGCCGGAGAAGATGAAGGAGAGGATCGCACGGGCGCTTTGGGTGGAAATTGATTAGTGCGAGCGGTTGAGAAGGTGTGCGGGAGTGAGGCGAACTCGATGACACAGTTGCTTTAGCCGAAGATGGCTCAACGACGGAAATAGAGAAAGAAGAAAAAGAAAAACGACGGCGGCTTGCTCTTATAAAGGGGTCTCCGACCCTGCTGGCGTGCTAGAAGGCGCGCGTGCGGACGAGGTGGCGATCAAGCGCTCGCGGGAATGGCCTGGAAGCAGCCTGGCGACTCGCCGGCGCCCATGCCGTGCGCTGCCCTGCTCTCATTCGCCTGACACTGTAGCTCCCCCCCCCGGTTTTTGAATTTCAAACTGTTTTTTCAAAATTACTTTCAAAAACATGTAACAACTTGAAAAATTCCCAATCTATGAAATCTTTAGAATTTCAAGCTCTACAACTTTCATATAGAAAACTTTTTCAGATTTTGCCTCCATTTTGAAATTTGGGTTTGGGGACAAAGAGGGGTCAAACTTGAAATTTGCTTATTTTCAAAATTACTCAAAATTTTCCACTGAAACTTTGAAAACTCAAAACACCAAACTTGTAGCCCTTGAAAAGTTCTACAAACTTGGTTATAAGCTTTTTCCCAAATTTTGCTTAGATTTTGAATAATTGAAAAGGGGGTAAAACAAGGATTTTGAATTTAGGGTTTTCGGAAGAAATTCAAATTGAAACTTGTTGCTAATTTAATTGGTGATAAATTAGTGATCACACCACCACCCAAGGGCATCATTGAGTCAAGCATCACGCGTTTGACCAAGTGCCACTCTTGGTTGACCAAATTGACTTTTGAAATTCTTTTAATATTTTCCCCAAATTTGAATTAAAAATTGAATCGGAAAACTTGCGGCAAGTTTTGGATTCAAAATTCAAACTCAACTTGAGGCTTCATTATATGGGTTGGACTTGAGCTCATACCCTACACTTGGCACTAGTGTACAACACAGTCATACACCTCAATTGACGTAGGGCATAAACTGAGTATTTGCAGTGACATTCGAAATTAGGGTTTTTGCTTCGAGTCACACATCTCAGAAGCACATCCAACCTAAGAAAATGTAAACTCATTTTAGTTGATGCACATCATAGTTTACTTAATCATGGATGCTTTGTAATCATGGATGCTTCACACATATTTTTTAATATTTGATTGCAACAACTAAATTTTAGCTTTTGAAACTTGGTAGATCACTATTGCAATGCGGTGACTCATATATAAGGTGATATATCGACTCAAGAGTGAAAATTCGTATTGGCTTAATCATAAGCTCATATTCAAATGTAATATGGACCTTGCTTCTATTTGAGGGGAAAATAAAATTGATAATAGAATACATTTGAATAAAACTCACCATCCCTTGAAGAAGATATATGGAGCATAAAATTTGGCCACAGACATCAAGTAATTTAAGCTTTGGCTGAGTTTACTGTGGCATTCTGTGAGGCGCCCACAAAGTAACAATCAATTCGCTAGATAACCATACATATAGAAGGAAGGAAGATAAATGTGTACCTGCAATCGTGTTTTATAAGCTAGAATCATATATGTATAGAAATACACATATCTACTAAACAATAAAGGCCTTTTATGTTTAGTGGTCTTCTTGTCATCCCTCGCATGAGGATTCATCAAACTGTAGGCATATGTTGATTCCTCTACAATATTGCATGGTAGAGGGTTTTGGAGTGTTGAAGCCACATGGTAAACTACTTGAGTTCCCACATCATTGTAGTGAGTTGCCATCGCTACCATCATAGCATTCACCTCCCCCGGAATCTATCAAATTTAAGCATGCATTTCATGGAATTAAGTTTACATACTATTCCAATATGGTTGTTTTCTTAATTACCCTATACAACCATATTATTTCATATGATCACTAACGAATCAAGTATTGGACCGCCAATGAAACATGGAATCCTTTGCTCATCGGTGCCAGCAATAAAGACATCCATTGTCCTGCAACCAATATATTATGATGAGGTAATTAATCAGCATGATATATTGTACCCATGTGATTTTTTTCAACTTAATATCTATATTTATTCTCCAGTAGAAATATTAAATCCTTCTTTTCTCAGGGCAACTTTCATGATGATTATTTATGATAAAAAGCATGCATCTGCAAAACATATATATGGACATTATCTGAATCTAACACGCACCTGATTCCTTCTATCCATCCAGGAAATGGATCTTGAAAAGTGCTTGTTATGATGCTTGGTCGTACTATGACAACAGGGAGGTCTCCTCTCATGGCGCCAAGCAACATCTCTCCCATAGCCTTAGTGAATGCATAGGCATTAGGCCACCCAAAAATGCTTAGCCCTCAATTTTAAGACATTGTTTATTAGCATATCACTCTCTGCATCTTATACATATACAAACCTAGGAGGACCATTACTAAAATAAGAAGTAGTTAAGTGGACCCAAATAAATTATACCAGAATTTGACGAATCTTAGTATTACTAATTTAAGACCTTCAATGGAGAATCTTAGTATTACTGATTCTAAGACCTTCAATGGAGCATCGCGTCAATTCTCACGAGATGCGCTAAGGGAAGGATAAATTGTATATGAATTCTCACAATAGTTAGACATATCTCCGACGTTTAATTGCAAGATGATTCTAATTATCATTACCAATAATAAACATTAGATCTATTCTGTTTTCTAAAAACAATGTAAAACATTGTACCCACTTCGGCCATTATGAAAAAGCATAGACAACATCTAAATTACCAACTGTCGGTGTTTCGTAAATCAGATTAATATATTTATACGATTGTCACGTGCTCTAGGAAGATGATGGTGGCATCCAAAAGACACGAGGATTTATTCTAGTTCAGGTCAGAGCCCTATATCTAGTCTCAGAGATGACCGAGTGCATGTTCCTCGCTTGAATGCTCTGAAGTTCTTACAATGAGGGTGCAAGAATGGTGAAAGAGGTAGTGGAACCTATGCTAGATGAGGGCAGCCTGAAGGGAAGCTTCAAGAGCCCTGCTTCTGCTATGGATGGAGAAGTAGAGGACGAAGAATGAGAAGATGATCCCAAATGGGTGCCCTACCGGCCCTTATATAGAGTTCGGGGCTAGGGCTTGATACAAAGAGGTGATCCTAGCTATCTTGGCTTGTAAGCTACGCCGTCTTCTGGTATTCACTGAATCGTGGTTGTCGTCTTGGTCTTGTGGACACGTCGTGGCAGGATGTGACGCGATGCCATTGTGCCGGCCGCGACAAACACTGTAGTCTAGGTCGAGACCTCTCATTACAGATCCCATCCCATAGTGGGTAGGGTCGTTCATGCACCTTGTCGGTCCGTTTTGGACGGTGGGTGTGAAAGCCCTAGTTTGGTTTTGGATAATTGATGAAACTTAAGTGCACTAACATTTGTCATGAGTGAAATGTAAAGATAAGTTGGTACACACCAAGTGATGGAGCTAGATGATGGTCATGGTGATAAAGGTGACTAGAAGATAATATTCATGTGCTCTAACTTAGAAAAGAAGAAAGAGAAATAAAATGGGCTCAAGGCAAAGATATAATCTTAAGAGCCATTTTATTTTGCCACTCAAGACACCTAGTGGGTGTGAGTGAATTTAGGATAAATAATCGTACTATAAAGAGGAGAATCTATAGTTACAATGGTTATCTAGTGCCACTAAGTATGAGTCTTATGTGTACATGTATTGCGTTTAGTGACGTGGTGAGATGCTTGAAAAAGGCTGTGAAAATATTTGTGAAAAGCTATCTCTTTTGCTATTTTTGTTTGGCATACTTGGGATAAGATAACATTTGAGAAGGGTGTTTCTGGTAGCTCTGGAAGTGCTGCTGGTGGCTTCTGGTAAGTGGTTTTCAGCTCTGCTGAGCTCTGGCCGCGCAGGCGCCAGAGCTGGTCGCGTGCAGCCGCTTACTGGGCCAGCCTGTCGACTAGTGGTGGTGCTCGTTTGGACCAACCATGAGAAGTGGAGCAGGTGTCTGTGTGGGCCAAGCTGGCCGGGCTGGTCGCATTTTGGACCAGCCCGTCGACCGAGGGGCTAGGCCATGGCAAGTGGACCGTCGTCCGCTCGTTCCTTGTCCCGTGCGTGAGAAGGAGAACGCCCGGGTGGGGTCCCCGCATGCATGCATGCCGTTTGTTTGCTAGTGGAGCGGCATGGCGGGAGCGCTGGCCTGTTTAATTGCCACTTAAAAACTTTTTATCTATCACATCGAATGTTTGATATATTAAATATAGACTAAAAAATAACTAATTACATAGATTACATGTAAATTGTGAGACAAATCTTTTAAGCCCAATCAGTCCATGATTAGACACTAATTGCTACAGTAACACATGTGCTAATGACGAATTAATTAGGCTTAATAAATTCGTCTCGTGATTTCTAGATGGATTCTATAATTTATTTTTTATTAGTATCCAAACACCTCATACGATACCCCTGTAACATCGGATGTGACTTGACTTCTGATCGCGTGATCGATCCTGCTTGAATCCCAGCTCAAATAGACCGGTAATAATTCATGCCATATATTCCAATATAGGAGTATTATATTACTATACTAACACCATCATCTCTAGTTCTCCATCATCATGAGGTGTTTAGTTAGTGGATGAAAATTTTTTGACTGTCACATCGGATGTTTTATAGGATGTCGGAAAGGGTTTTTGGATACTAATAAAAAAACTAATTACATAACTTGTCTGAAAACCGTGAGACGAATTTATTAAGCCTAATTAAGTCATCATTAGCACATGTGTTACTGTAGCACTTAAGGCTAATCATGTACTAATTAGGCTTAAAAGATTCGTATCGTGGTTTCCAACCAAACTGTGCAATTAATTTTTTTCGTCTACATTTAGTACTCTATGCGTGTGTCTAAATATTCGATGCGATGGAATGAAAAAAATTTCGGTGGGAAACACCCCCTATATCCACGCGACCATGCATGCATCCAGCATCCGTGCACCGCGTGCCAGCTGGATACGGTCCATGGACAGGATACCATAAGACTGACCGCACTCATGGACCTCTATATTCATCCTCTATACGTCCTAGTCAGCAAGATTCTCTCCTCTATACTCAATTCTCCCGCACCCATCCATCCTCTATATCATCCTCTATCCACTCTATCCACTCTATCCACTGTGGGACCCACTTGTCACTTTATCTAAATATATCCATGTGTGATCTAGTTTTGAAGGATTTATTGAGACGAATTTAATGGTGCAATCGAAATTTAATTTGGATTTTTGGTTTGTGAGTTATAGCATTTTTTTTGCTTTGTTTAGCTAGTAGGACCCGCCACTGTCCAGTATAGAGTAAGCACTGTACTACTCTAAATATAGAGTAAGAGAAAAGATAGAGTATCGTTTAGAGTATCCCAGTGCGGCAGTTTTTACTCTATATTCATACTCTAAAGTTTTAGAGTATCGTTTAGAGTATCCCAGTGCGGTCAGTCTAATACTGAGGCAGCATGTACAGTACGCACGAGCCCGAAGGAACCGGGACGACGACGCAAGCGATGATGCGATTCGATGCAAAAGGGGCGGAGGCTGGCTGGTTGACTGGACGAGGGCAGAAAAGTTGGTTCCGGTTCCGGCGCCGCGGTCAAGGTCCAGCGCCGACGCCGCCCACAACTTTGAGGTCTTGATGAGGCGAGGGCGGGCGGCGTCAAAACTCAAAAGGGCGGGCCCCGCCGGAACCTGTCGTGGTGTCGCCTTGCTCCCGTCGTTCGACACGTGGGTCTGGGCCGGGTGCTCATCGCTGCTCAGTGCTCGGCGGGCGGCGGCGACCCGGACCGGAGAGACCGGGAGAGTGGAGGGGAACCAGCGGGACCATGCGCGTCACGTGGAATCCACTACGCCCTGTCCTGCCTGCCACCCCGCCGCAGTTACCGAACTGGCGAACTCTCTGCTCGGCGAAGGACGACGCCGCGTGTCAGCACCAACGCCTTGTTTAGCCCTTGTTTAGTTCCCAATTCATACACCCAAATTCCACTATGCAAAAAGAAGATTCCCCGTCACATCGAAATGCCGGCACATGCATGGAGTACTAAATATAGATGAAATAAAAAACTAATTATACAGTTTTGTTGTACTTTACGAGACGAACATTTTTAACCTAATTAATTAATGTTTGGACAATTTTTACCAAATAAAAACAAAAGTTGCTACAGTGCGATGTGACATTCACTGTTCCAACTTTGGGTTCCCAATTTGGGAACTGAACAAGGCCTTAGATGCACCCCAAAAGTTAGAATTTTTTCACTCTCTCTCCATCACATCAATCTTTGGACGCATGCATGCAACATTAAATGTAGGTAAAAAAAATAACTAATTACACAGTTTAGTTGAAAATCACGAGATGAATCTTTTGAGCCTAGTTGGTCCACGATTGGACAATATTTGCCAAATAAGACGAAAGTGGTACTATTCATCATGTTAAAATTTTTTGCAATCTAAACAAGCCCCAACTTTCGTCAACTGCACGGCGAGCAAAATGCTTTTCTCTCCGCGTCGCGGATCCAACTATCCAAGGAACCACCGAATCATTTTAGGTAAACCGTTCGTGAGATCAAACTAAGCTCGAATAAGCTGGTGTTTTTTTTCTCAATCACGTAAAAGATTTACATATTTTTTATATTTTGAGAAGAATAAGTTATAACGTTACATGGCCGGGATGAGGACAAAGAATAAGCTGGTGTTTAAATCCAGAGGCTAAAGTTCAAAGGTGTATATGTAGTGTAGATAGCTTACGAAATTATCCTCCTTACTCATTTTTCAAATTATAAAACATTTAACTTTTCTAGATGGGTCTATCTCCACAACAATAAACTAAGGATTTGCATTTTTTCATTAGTCGTCTTTAACCTCACGTCCATCTTATCCTGACATCCTCGCGCTCCCTCCTCGTCCTCGCGCGCCTGGCCATGGAGCTCTCTAGCACCCCTCCTCCGTCTCGTCCTCGCCCCCACCACCCCACCACGGCGCGCTAGGGATTTACCAGACACCGCAGCCGCAAAAGCTACGGTACATAACCTTGGCGTGACACGGCAACCGCCTTCTTCACCTCTCAGTCCATGCTTTTTGAAGAGTCTTCTGCAAGTGGGCGCTAGGTACCGATGGATGTATAGCTACAAGTAGTACTGAAACTTGGAACAGTAGCTACCCGTCACTGTTGCTGCCTCCGGTTTCCATCCTATACCTTGACCGTGGGCAGCAGCCGCATGAAAGCTGGAGCTGGACTGTCCCGTCCCGTTGGTCAAGAAAACAAAAACCAAGCGGACTTCCCCCCATGCGTTCGATTCCGCGGCACTCATACTCTACAACTGCACAACTGATATATATTGTTGTAGCACATCGTTTCTCTACGTATACCAGCACAATCCATGTCGACGATCGATTCAGGTTACTAGTGGAGGAGCGCAGGGGCGCGTGCGGTGCCTGGAGCCCGCATGGGGACCGACGCCTGTTGCCGTGTTTCTCCGTTTGTCCACACGAGAGAGACACGGGGCCCATCATCTGTACGGTGTCGCCCGTTACTGCGCAGGAGGAGCGTCGCGTGGGGGGCCCGCTTTTGTGCGGTGCCGCTCCCACCCGTTGGGGTTGCGTCGGGTGGTCTGGGGATAAGGCAGAGCGTACCTCTTCCTTTACTCTGGCAGGTTCCTTTCCCCATTCTTGCATCTGTGAACCAAGAACAGAAAACAAGTTCTCTCCTCCTTCTCTCTCACTTTCATTGATTTATGCTCTAATCAAGTGAGAGATCGAACTCTAGTGATAGATTTGACAGATTCAAGAGCCTCTCCTCTCTTTCTTCAAGCTTGGTGCTTAGGCTCTGTTTGCATGGCTGAAAAGTCATGACTAAAAGTACTAATGGCTGATTTGTTATGAGAAAAAAATAAGCTGGCTGACAGAGAAAAGTACGACTTATAAGACAAGCGAATGAAGCCTCTAGGATTGAGGGAAACCTTAGTGTGTGCATTTGTGATTACATATTTTGGTGGCACTAGGTGCTATGATTGTGGATTTCTTATTACTCTTAGTGATTGTCGTCATCTAGATGGTTGGTGATTGATTAATTGGTGAGGGGATTTGGTGATTGTGTCCGCCCCCAATCAAGGATATATTTATGAGGGGTTCTTGTGTCTTCTCCGGTGGAGCGCCAAAGACAACTCTAGTGGATTGCGCGTGTCATTGAGCTACCACACTTGTGATAGGTTCTTGTGGTGCTCTTTGAGAGAGCTCGGTTTTGGAATACCGATTAGCCACCGAATCACGAGGTGTTAGTCGACACAACGGGGACTAGCTTGCCGGCAATCACGTGAACCTCGGGAGGAAAATTGATTGTCTCTTGCCCGTTGGTATTCTCCCGGTGATTGGTTTATCATCATATAGTCCATTGATTGATTGGTTCATATCCTCTACACGGCGGTATAAAGATCACCTCTCTACCTTGTATTTGTTGTTCTTTCTTGTGTAGTTGTTCTAGTAGCCTGTGTAGTTGCTTAGATATCTTCATGTTCACTAGTATAAAGTAGTGACATAGCCTTGTGTGATATAGAGATTCTAGCAACTAGAATTGTTGGGATAGGTGGCTTGCAACACTTGTTAGAAGCTAGTGCAAAATGTTTTATCGCCTTATTTTTATCTAACAAGTTTGCCTAAGTGAATTTGTAGATTTTAAATTAGGCTATTCACCTCTAGTCAATTAGGACCTTTCAGGGTGTCATACCCGTTGTCACCGTTGTGCAATGTTGTCTTGTTCGTGCGGCGTGGCACGGAGTTGGTACCTGACCGGGCTGAGGTGACTACTTGAAAGCCCTAGTTTGGTTTTGGCTAATTGATGAAACCTAGGGACTAATCCCAATGCTAAGTGTGTAGACTTGAAAGGATTGTCCCATTTCAAGCGAAGGAGCTAGAGATGATCATGGTGATGATGGTGATGACCACAAGGTGATCAAGTGCTCTACTTGGAAAAGAAGAAAGAGAAAAACAAAAATGGGCTCAAGACAAAGGTATAAATATAGGGCCATTTTTGTTTTGCACTGAAGACACCATAGAGGGTGTGAGTGATTTTGGATCGATAGCAGTACTATAAAGAGGGAAATTCTTTGGCTAAGCGGTCTATCGAGTGCCACTGGGTGTCATTGATCATGCATTGCATCTAGAATCCTAGTGTGCTAACATAACCCTTAAAAATGTTTGTGAAAATATGCTAACACACGTGCATAAGGTGATACACATGGTGGATAGTACATTTGAGCAAGGGTTGAAGAGGTGGTGAAGTCGCGGAGGTGTCTCTCGCTGAGAAACATCGACCGGACACTGAGGTCGTGAGGACTAGACGCTGTGTTGCGCGTCCGGTCAGTTGTGCAGAGGCGCGCGGGGCTAGGGTTCTTCACCGGACCCTATTCTGCTGTGCACCGGTGCGTCCGGTGCCTTGGTGCGCTTGACCGGACGCTGTGGACCGGACCCTGGTTCCTGCGTCAGGTCACGACATGACGTAGGCTGGCGTCAGCGTGGCACTTGAGTGAGGAGAGAGCGATGCTCTGACCGGACACCGGGCATGTCAGGTCAACCCTGACCGGACGCGTCCGGTCGATAAAAATGCTCTCTGGTGGCTTTCTAGACTCGACTGGACGTCGTGGGCTCGGCGTCAGGTTGATTTCGTTGGTGCATCCAGTGCAACTTAAACATGAGCGCGACTATGTAAGTGACCGTTGGGATCCGATGGCCATGGTTCAAAGCTAGACACGTGGCGGCCATCGGTGCAGCATGGCGCTGTTGACCGGATGCTGGGCAGCATCAGATCAAGTTGGACCTGCGTGTCCGGCCGGCCCGTGAAGGCTAGAATGTGAGCCTAATGGCTCTATTCATTTGGGGACCTCTATAAATAGTATTTGGCCGGCTCTTTGGTATCTTTCTTGGCATTTTGACATACTTGGCATCCTTGTGAGCCTAAGCAAACTCCTCCCACTCATCTCCATCATTGATTCATCATCTTTGTGAGATTGGGAGAGGATCCCAGTGCATTTGCTTGTGAGATTGCATTTAGTGGCACTTGTGGATCGTTGAGCTGTGGGATTCTTGTTACTCTTGGTGGTTGCCACCACCTAGACGGCTTAGAGCAGCGGTGGAGTTATGGCAAGAGTTGGTGATTGTTCTTGGCCACCTCCCGGTGATCCTGTGAGGGGTTCTTGTGCCTTTCTCGACGGAGCGCTAAAGACAACTCTAATATATTGAGCTACCACACTTGCGGTAGGTTCTTGCGGTGCTCTTTAGGAGAGCTCGATTTTGGATTACCGATTAGCCGCCAAACCACAAGGTATTGGTCAACACAATGGGAACTAGCGTGCTGGCAAGCACGTAAACCTCGGGAGAAAAAATATTGTGTCTCTTGCCTCTTTGGTATTCTCCCGGTGATTTGATTGGATATATCTTTGATTGGTTCATCTCCTCTACGCGGCGATATAAAGATTATATCCCCTCATTTACATTCTTGCAAGCTAGCTTAGTTTCTTGTGTAGCTTAGCATAATTAGCTTGATTAGTTTATCTTGGTTAGCTTGATCATCTAGATAACTAGTAGTGACATAGCAATTGAGTGCATAGAGATCATAGTAGCTAGCTTTGCTTGGATATGTGACTTGCAACCCTCGTAGAGCTAGAGCAAAATTTGCTATTCACCGTTTGTCTTACTAATCAAGTTGCTCTAGTGATTTATAGATTTTTAAATAGGCTATTCACCCCCTCTCTAGCCATATTAGGACCTTTCACTACGTCCCCTCGGCCCTTGTGAGGTAAGTGCAGCGTGCCTGCCGTTGTCAGAGCAAGCATTCTAGGCGATGCTCGACCTCTCCCCGCCTGCCTAGAGGTCGCGTCGGAGGAGAGGTCAGGTGTCCTCTGCGCGGCTAAGGCGGGAGAAGGGGTCGTGGCCTGCCCTGGCCCGAGCGTTGATTTGGCGTGCTTGGTATACCTAGGCCTCAATCGTTTGGGCTTTTGCTAACTGTTGTACTGCAAACCACATGGCCCGCTAATTATTCGGTGCCTTCAGACACCCCGGGGTTATAACCCCGACACCAACCTATATCATTATAAAAGATATTTTCTAAATTTGCTTTTAAATTACTCTCCTGTACTACTACAAATGATAATATAGAATAATCCCTTTAATTTGCATTTAAATCGCTCATGTCTATGTTATAAAACCATAAACTAAAAAATATACATTAAATCTACGGCTAAATCACCTCTAAAAACTATTATGACAAAGGATTAAATAGCCGTAAAGTAAACTATATACTCATTCCATTCTGGAATAAAGTGCATTATGACTTCTAAAATTTGTACTGAAATACAAGACATTCTATGTGGTGTTGATGCTTAGTTTTGGCAAAGTTTGTTAAAAATAAAGTCGCAATCTTTAATTGGATTTAATCTATGGGTACATGCGTCATGTGAGTACTTCCTTAAGTTGTCTTATTTTTCTAGAATATTGTATTATAGGATGGAGTGAGTATATTTCAAAACGACCCAGTTTGATCAGTGTTAAGTTCAAAGTAAATGTAAATGCTCAGACGTTGCTCGCATGAATAACCGCATTGTACGCATGCCGCCTATTTTTTCGCCCCCTATGCATAGACCCCACCTCCACTTCCTACTCTGACCACCTGCGCCCCTCTTCATTTCACGTGCACACACAAGAAACCCCGTGGGTCACCTACCCAACCTCAAACATATGCAACATCTAGATCTACTTTTACAACATCCTAATGAAACACTTGCAACATACGTCTGGAACATTTGGAAGATACACCTGAAATATATGTGTATAGCCATTGCAACATATGTAACAACCCGATCTACTTTTGTAACATCCATATAAAACACTCACAATATACCATTGAAACACTTGAAATATACGTTCGCAACATGCGCTTTCAGTACAACATCTCCTTGCTTTGGCGAATTGGCTCGTCAACGCGTGGAGGTCACCGGTGTAGAGCTCGGTAGCGGCGTGGAGCTGGGTGGTGGCGCACAGAGGGTAGGGTAGGGTCGGCAAGGGCGGCGGTGACAACGCATAGAGGACGGGTGGGGCGCAGCAGCAGTGGCGCGGGGGTTGGGTGTGGGAGCGGCGACAGCGACAACGACGTAGAGGGCAAGTGAGGACAGCAGCGGGGGCGTAGTGGGTGGGGCGGGGTGGCGACGATGACGTAGAGCACGGGTGGAAGTAGCGGCGGCAGCACATAAAGGAATGGAGCACACATCTCAGGACAGGGTGTCCGCCCGTCCGGACGCCCACGTCAAAGCTTTACCCATAACCTTATGGTCTTACTCTATCCATGGTACCTACCGTAGTATACATCAATCCGGCGGCTGAAGTGATGCGGCTCGATCGACACGCGATCAGCTTTTTACATCTATATATAAATAATAAAAGATTCAAATATATATTTAGCCAGTAAGAACACTAGTAAATTGTAATATATGTAGCAAAGGATCTCCTTCGGAAAAGATCGACCAATGCATTTCATGCTCTGCCTTGTTTCTTCATGTTTGTAGCCACCTTGAGAACAGCCGGTATGTGGGTGTTGAACAAATAAAGCCTTCAGTTGATGCAGCTAGAATCATAGTTAAACATGTATCCATCACCGTGCCTTGCGCCTGTTGTCCCCCACAGCCTTCTCAGGTTTGTATCATCAAAGCTTCACACATAGATTCAATATGAGAAAAGGCTCGATCAGCATCACAGGCAGTAGATCAAATATATTGACACTTTTTTTATGTTCAATTACAACAACTAAATTTTAGCTTTTGAAACCTGGTATATTATTATTACAATGTATTCACTGGTATATAAGGTGACATTGACTTGTAAGGACTGAAAATCCGTCTTGACTTAATCATCAGCTCATATTGAAATGTAAGCAAAATGAACTTCAAGGACCTTGCTTATCTATTTGAGGGGGAAATAAAATTGATAATAAGATAGCTATGAATAAAGCTCACCATCCCTTGAAGAAGATATATGGAGCATAGAATTTGGCCACAGACATTAAGTAGTTTAAGCTTCGGTTCAGTTTACTGTGGTACTCTGTGAGGCGCCCACAAAGTAACAAACAATTCGCTACATAAAGTACCTATTCATGATAAGATATTTTCAAGTGATCACCACATCATCTCAATGAAAGATATTTTATTATTGGGAAATTTTAACGCTAAAGATAGAAGGAAGAGAAATGTGTACCTGTAGTCGTGTATTATAAGCTAGAACCATATATGTATAGAAATACACATATCTGCTAAACAATATAGGCCTTTTATGTTGAATGGTTCTCTTGTCATCCCTCACATGAGGATTGATCAAACAGTAGGCATATGTTGATTCCTCTAAAAGATTGCATGACATCGGGTTTTGGAGCGCTGAAGTCACATGGTAAACTACTTGAGTTCCCACATCATTGTAGTGAGTTGCCATCCCTACCATCATAGTATTCACCACCATGTCTCCCGGAATCTATCAAATTTAAGCATGCATTTCCATATAGAATTAAGTTTACATACTATTCAAATATGGTTATTTTCTTAATTATCCTATTAAACCATATAGCATTTGATCACTGACTGAATCAAGTATTGGGCCGCCAATGAAACATGGAAGCCTTTGTTCATAGCTGGCAACAATCATGGGATCTAGTGTCCTGCAACCAAAATATTATGGTGAGGTAATTAATCAGCATATTTTTCCCATGCCAATTATTTTTAAATTTAGGTATATTTGTATTTTTTTATTTTTCCAAAGTAGCAATATTAAATCCTCCTTTTCTTCAGGACAACTTTAATGACAATAATTTATGATAACAAGCATGTGCAAAAAGATATATATGCACATGATCTAATAAATCTAACACACACCTGATTCTTTCTATCCATCCAGGAAATGGATCTTGAAAAGTGCTTATTATGATGCTTGGTCGTACTATGACAACAGGGACGTCTCCTCTCATGGTGCCAAGCAACATCTCTCCCATAGCCTTATTGAATGCATAGGCGTTAGGCCACCCAAAATACTTAGCCATTCAATTTCAAGACATTGTTTATTAGTATATCACTTTCTCTGTTGTACATATTACAAACCTAAGAGGACCATTACTAAGATAAGTTGTAGTTAAGTGGACCTAGAAAAATTATTCTAGAAATTGACGAATCTTAATATTACTAGTGAGACACCTCTAACGGAGCCCTCATGTTAATCCTCATGAGATCGCTGGGAAAATAGATAAATGTATAAATTCTCACAATAATCAGAAACATATATCTGACTTTGAATATGGAAGATAGATTCTAATTATCACTACAGATAATATCCATTAGATCTATAATATTTTATAAAAACATTGCCCACCTACGCTATTATGAAAGATATTTAAAATAACACCTTAATCTTGTATTTACATTACCCACCATTGTCTTTATTAAAGATAATGCAAGATAACCCCTAAATTTGCAACTAAATACCCATCTCTACTATTATGAAAATAATGCAAAGTAACCCCTAAATTTACTTTTAAATCACCCATACATGCCATTAGAAAAGATAATATAAAGTAATCCCATTAATATGTATCTACATTTTCCAACTCTAGCATTAAAAGTTAAACTAAAACATCTCTCAAATCTACAGCTAAATATCATGATTATTATGAAAAATAATTGAATAACCATAAAGTACATGTATATTTCTACCACCGTCAAATAAAAATAAACATAAATTATATGTGCCACCACTAGGACAAATATTTATTTTAGTAATTTATCAATCATAAAATTTATTATATCAACAAACCGCATACCAATGGCACTCAATTAATGGTTCTTGGCAATAAATTTTGTAAGTTGTTACTTTAGATGATTTTACATATTTTGATTGAAACATTATGACATACCAATGCTAGTAATTTAATTTTAAGCACTCTAAGCTTTTTAAAACAATACTACTACATATACAGTCTTCAATAGAGCAAATTCACCATCTTCATAATCGTGGTGCATGCTAAAATGACTTATGCCACTTTAGTTAAGAGTACAGTCTAGAACATAGAATCGATATTTAATATAATAAAGAGGGAATTTTTTGGATCAATGGTACAATAAGCACTAGGTTTCAATTTAACGCATGGATTAAAAAATACGACAACTAATAAGATCCATAGATGAAAACCAAAACATAATTCTCCATGATGTCATATAAAGAGATGCAATAAAGAGCTTATATAGTATAAGCTTATGTTTCAACTAATATGACTCATTGAAGAGCCACATGCAAATGATGACAACGCATATCTTAATATTACGAATTAGATGCCCTTAACAGAGCCACCACATTAGACCTCAAAAGAATAATAGCCATCGGATAAATCCTAAAAATTCTCATATAACTATAAATATCTAGTCATTAACTTGGTCAACTTTAATTAGCATAGAGAATAATACCACAAGATCTATTATGTTTTTAAATACCCGCTTCTGTCATTATGAGAACTGTAAATAACCCCTAAATGTACATCAAAATTACCAACCTTTGCCGTTATGAAAGATGATTACTGAAATTGCTTTTCAATACTCACCGTGTGCTATTATGAAAGATAATATAAAATAATCCTTTTTAATTTGCATCTAAATCACCCATGTCTAACATTATAAAAGCATCACTATATAGTATATCTCTAAAATCTATAGTAACTATTTTTTTTATACTGAAGTCTGCAGGGAAAATCCCAACCTATTTTTTTATATTTTTTATTCTAGACCTTTTTAATTCGCTCCCACTGGGAAACCCAACCTATTTTTTATATTTTTAATTCCAGACTTTTTTAATTCGCTCCCACGGGGAGTCAAACACAGGCCTACTAGATGCTAGTCAGGAGCCCTAACCACTAGGCTAGCTAGAGACCCTTTCGCACCTATAGTAACTGTTATAGCAAAGAATTAAATAACCATCAAGTACATTATATATGTTTCTAAATGATCTAGTTCGACCGCTATTAAGTGCAAAGTAAATGTAATGCTATTTGTCACCACGTATACCACATAAATTAGCGATCTATATAGCTTATTTGTCCTGAAAAAAATGTTTCTTAACAAACCGCATACCAATAGTGTTGACAATTCATTTAAAATTATATTAAAACCTTTAGTAGTTTTTAAAGTTTTTTGCTTCAAATAAGTTTATATATTTTGGTTGAAATATTATGACATATCAATACTTGTACTTTAAACAATCTATTTTTATATAACTATAAGACTTAGTATATTTGAATATTTTGGTGACATTTTGTGGACTAAAACAACTTTTTATGCCATTGTAGTCACTAAGAGTTTAGTCTAGAATCTAAAATCCATTTTTAATAAAGTATATAATTTTATTTGAATAAAAGATACAATAAGCACTAGAGCTTGAGCTTAATATGTATGGATAAAAAATTGAAACAACTATTAAGACCAAAAGTTGAAAACCAAAATATAGACTCGTGTTATCATAAAAATAGTGCAACAAGAGCTAATATAAATTAAACAAGGTTTCAGTTGAATACAAAAAAAATCTATTGATGTGGAATCTGAATAATCAAAACGCATATGGAATAAGTTGTAAGTTTATCACAACCACATATACATCATAGAGTATTTAAATGGGTATTGTGTTAGAAAAAAGAGAGTAAAAATAATCAATTTTAGTTTAATTAGTTTTAAATGCTAAAATTAGTCACGAATTTTAATACTCATATAACAAAACATTGTAAATCGTGTTGAAGCATGAGTTGATGGGCTAATACTACTAATTCACATGAATGTTGATAGATAGATTTGTGCAGACCTCTTGAAGCCAAGTTTCTTCATGGCTACCTTTTCTAACTTTTGTGAGCTATCACTACCGGAGCGCTCCTTCATAAGTTTTGCTTTGACCTTGTTGGCTAACTCCAGCTCTGCTTCAATGTCCAGGTGGCGACCCTTCTTTACCAGTTGACCCATCTGGAGCGGTTTCTCCAGTAGTCGGCCTTTTTGCAAACCGGCTACATAAGCTGTTTGTTCAAGAAACCTACGTAAGAACCCCATGCCGCTTGAAAGCTACTACTCCCTTTGTTTGAAAGACAATATATGATTTGTTGAACTCGTTAGTAATCAAGCAAAATAACTTATGGAGTGTTTGCTTAGAGAATCAATTCATTTTAGATATAAGATGATGCATCATGAGTTCATTCATTCTTTAAATTTAATGAAATGACTTCATTCCTTATACTAGTACGGAGGTGGTGATGCATCAACAAATTTTATATGGACTATCTCATTTTATAAACCAAACACCCTACTAGATACGCTCACAATTATTGATGGACGCTTGCTAATGGGGGGGGGAGGATGGGTTTTTTGGGGCGGGTTCTGATATGGGGTGTGTGTGGATGGGCGGAAATGGGTTCTATTTGCATACGGGTTAGGGTTACAGAGAAGATGGGTTGGGGTGGGTTGGGGTTACCCGTCGGGCTCGCGTCCATGGAAGCAAGAGCTTCAATCCCATGTCCATGGCGAGCTCGCTGAACTCCGCCCTCGCGACGTGCTCCATCTTCCCGTACGGCACCACCTAGATGAGCACCCTGCCCGGCAGTAGGAATACCGCGTCCAACGAGCTCACCATCTGCGCCTGCTCCGCCTCCGTAGCGCAGCTCCACCGCGACCGCCTCGAACCCCGCCGCCTTCGCTGCGTCGTCACCACGTAGCTCCGCAGCTACAGCCTCGAACCCTGTCGCCTTTTGCCGCGCATCTCCGCCTTGAACCCCGCGCTGCCCCTCGCGCCACCTCTGGCTCTTTCATGGATTAGCAGCAGCCGCGGTTTCTTGTGTGACGGCTCCCGGCCCATGCTCACCGCCAGGCCACGTGGGAACGTGTAGATCTCGCACACGAACCGGTGACGTCCGCCATGGAGAGCGCGTAGTTCGGGGCTGACGCGCGGTGGGGATTCGCACGGTACGTGAACCCGCAGGAACGGGGTGGGTTTCGTAATATTATTTTTGGGTGGGGTTGGGTTGGCACCTGATGATGTGAACGAATGGGTTGGGGTGGGTGTCGGGTGGGTCTTGCCCCATTAGCAGGCGTAGATGGGCAGTATTGAACAGTGCTACACAATACTAATACAACGCTATATATAGCCACCCGGTTCGCTTGAACTTATCACCATAGCTCAGCAATGGTACAGTGTTTTTCTCTCACAACAAAACAGCATCATCCGGCTTATCAGCCGCAGAAACAACCAGTCGAACAGGGTGAGTGTCTTCTTTGTGGGACAAAACTTTGAATACTATAAAGTCTTCCTTTGTAACAACATGTATTTTGATACGAGCGAGCACTATATGGGCATGTTTGTTTTAGATTTTTTATGGCTTCTACTATTTATAGAAGCTATAAAAGCTGAAACAAATAGCCTAGAGTTTGGTTTTTGAAAAGCTGGAAAGGTAGCTTATGAGAAAACGAACTAAAAGTTGAAAAACATGTTATGATGAGCTTTTTCAGGTTTTGGGGGTGCTGAGGAGCTAGATTTTTTTTTTTACAAAAGCTAATGACAAAAGGCCAAAAATCAGAAAACCAATTTTTGAGCTAAAAACTAGAAACCTACAGCTCAAAAAAAAAAGGCTCATAGTATAGGTATGTCGAATGTTCGCGTGGGACTTACCGGTTGAAACATGGAGGAGCAATTTGAGGTGAGAACACTGTCTTGCAAATTGGCATATATGTGCGGTTACAAAGGTATTGGATGCCAAGGCAACATCATACCTACAGACGACGACGCAACATGCATTAATTATACGGCCAAGTCGATCGAGTGAGCACATGAGCACATGAGGTATAGTTAACCACATCCCCTATAGTTCAGTCACCTGAACAGTTTTGTCCTTATCCTTCTTTAGAAAAAATTATAATTTATTTATTATGAGTTGTGCTAATAGATTTGGACCGTTGGATGAAGATCTGATGGTTGTTAGTTGTCGCCTTAACAGATGTTATATTTGAGGCACGTGAAATATAGCATATCCCTTACCACCTGATTATCAGTTTACGTTTCTCGATCCCTGAACACGCATGCATGCATGCATTCCAGCTCATTGATATCTTAATCTGCTGCGCACGCACGCACCTCTCGTAAAAATTGGTGGTTGCAGCTCCATTGATGATAATGTCGATCTCCTGAAACAATTGTTCTAGCTCGGGCGTTTCCAAGTCCGAGATTCTGATGCGCGACGTCCCCGGCTAGAGGGGATGTCTTCTCTTGGATGAAAGAGTGGAAATCAGCTCCGTGTTTGGCCCGCAGGACATCGAAGAGTTGTTTACCTACAATCTTTAATTTTGACAAATAAAAGAAGAGGGGATATTTAATAAATTAGCCATCATGCATGCATGTGTGCATGATATATTCTGCAGATTTGATTTAATCGATATATGCATGCAAATGCAAGCTTTGTAATTGTAGGTACACAGTGCAAATCTCGTGGAGCACACGCTGCTGTGTGGCCGCGTCGTTGGGCGCCCGCACCAGCAGGTAGAGCTTCTTCACGTCCGGCTGAACTCGCAGGATCTTCTCCACCACCACTGCATGCATATGCAATACTTTTGTTAATTTACTCCGCACAAGACATGAAGAAACATGAGCATGCTGTACATTTTACTAGGAAGCCAGTAGAGCCAGTGACGAGGATGGTCCTGTCCCTAAAGCACCCTGCAACTTTGGTAGCGTCCATGGCTGCCATGGCTATCGATTAAGCAACTATTTCTATCGGTTTATGCGGGTGACCACGCACTCACAATGTCTTGCGTGCAGTTGTGCATTGCAGTGCTACTTTTATATATATATATATATATATATATATATATATATATATATATATATATATATATATATATATATATATATATATATATATACACACACACACTTCTGGGAGTAGTTACTCCCATCTTCAATAAAGCCGCGTATGTGTTCATACTTATTTATCAGTTTGAGTATGTTTATATACTTATTTTAAGATACTTTAGATCTTACTACGTGAAAAAAATTTAAAAGAACTCATACTTTTTAATATATTATTAAAATATCACTACTGTAGTATATAAAATAAGTATAACCACATATTCTATGTATGCATGCATACTTGACATACATACTACCATAGATGATCTAGTATGATCATATACTTCGTCCGGTCAAATACACCCTAAATCTTAAGATATAAACATGGGAGTAACTAGTTCCTAGGAGTAGGAAATATTATATATATATATATATATATATTATATATATATATATATATATATATATATATATATATATATATATATATATATATATATATATACAAGTGTTATTCTACACCCTAGTATTCTACACCAAACTGTTATACTGAATAGGATTAAGTACTGTTCAGTATTCGCGTTTCAGTATTGTTCAGTATTTCGTGGTCCTGGGAGTAGTACTGAATGATACCGAACAGCGTTCAGTACTGCTCAGTTTTTTTTTTTTTTTTTTTGCTCAGTTTTGACTTGCGGTGTAGAATAATATTATATATATATAACCGGGCTGGGTCTGGGCGTCATCGATGCCTTTGTCTGCTGCCACGGCACTTGACTACTGCCGCGCCGCCACGGCGCGGCAGGTCCACCACGTGGCCAAATGGACCTGTCTGTGTACAGGCGGTGGCCTCCAGTGCACACTGCACCCTGTGTGTGTGGTCTACTGGATGCAGGTGTGAATCTGATAAAGCTGATAAAGCTGTGCAGACAATAGTCGAGCAGATGTGCGGGCCTTGTTCAGTTCCCGAATTTGGGCACCGATTCTGGTACTGTAGCTGCAGTGCCCGTGTCGGAACATTGTAGCAGCTTTTATTTTTTTAATGTGAAAAAATATCCAAAAATTGATTAATTAGACTTAAAATGTTCGTCTCGTAAAGTACAACAAAACTATGTAATTAGTTTTTGATTCCATCTATATTTAGTACTCCATGCATTTGCCGGTATTTTAATGTGATGGGGAATCTCCTTTTTGCATAGTAGAATTTGGGCGGTCTACTTGACGCAGGTGTGAATCTGACACGGCGGCATCTCCACCAGCTTTTGGGAAGTCATAGGCAGCAGTAACACGTTTTTTTGGAGCAACACGCAAACCCAGATGCATGCATGCATGTCTCTCCTGCCTATCATCAAAAGAATGGATCAAGTTAAATACACTGTAGTTTGGATAGCCAAAATTAATTTAGTTTGATTAAATTTAGAGTACGTGCATAGTACCTCTGCGCTTCTGCTCTGCATGCTGTACTAGTAGGAGTACATCCTCCATCTCTAGCCTGGAGTATATTAATTACGATTTGATAAGAGGCCTTGTTTAGATGTTGGAATTGGGAGGAGAAGTTGGAATAGTGTAGGTCACGTCGTACTGTAGCAACTTTTGTTTTTATTTGGTAAAAATTGTCCAAACTTTGACTAATTAGGCTCAAAATGTTCGTCTCGCAAAGTACAACAAAACTGTGCAATTAGTTTTTAATTTCATCTACATTTAGTACTCCATGCATGTGCCGACATTTTGATGTGACGGGGAATCTTCTTTTTGCATAGTGAAATTTAGGGTTGGATTTGGGAACTGAACAAGGGCAGAGTTAACAGCTCCAGCAGCTATACTGTACCTGGGATTGCGTGTCTAGCAGCCGATGGACGCAAGCGAGCATGCATGGAGCTCGCTCGTCAAAGCCTGTATGTGTTCCAATTTGGCTTCTATATAAATTATCTGGTTATTTTCTATCTTTTCTATTTGTTGTCTATATATTTTATCTGTTATTCTTTGTATTTCTGTCCATTTGCATTTTCATAGTAATTATCTAGTAATCTTTTTTACTATTTTATTATTTGATTTTATATTTATTTGATATATTTTATTTGCATCGTTAGATTTGGATCCGGCGGCTATAATGCATAGTTACACCTAAACACACGTACACAGTAAAATATGGTTCAATAAAATGTAATCGGCTAATAGATCTACTACTCGCTCCGTTCGAGAAAGAATGTAATTGTAGCACACTGTCATGGTTTTATATCTTAAGTTTGATCAATTATAAATAGAAAAGTATTAGATTTGACCAAATTTTTATTGAATAGTATTCGTATTTATAGCTCCAAAATAATTTATTAAGAAAATACATTTCGTAGTTAATCTAATGATATTTATTTGATATCATAAGTACTAATACTTTTTATTTATAATTGAATAAATTTCACTGGCGGTCCCTGAACTTGTCCCGCGTTCTCATCCAGGTCCCGATACTTTCAAATTGCACATTCAGGTCCCTAAACTTGTCCTAAAGTCTCATCCAGGTCCCGATACTTTTAAATTGCCCATTTAACTCCCTAAACTTGTCCCGGGTTCTCATATAGATCCCAAAAATTTTTTGCATGGCACTGTGCTGGTCGCATGCATGGCACTGTTCTGCTCGTTGGCGCGCGCGTTTTGGCCATCCACAGCTCTTTTTTTTTTGTGTTTTCGCTCGTGTTTAAACATTTAATTTTAGTCGTAAATATTTCTACAGTGTTTAAACGTATAAGGTTTTTATTAGTTGCTCTCACATGTTCTATGTTCTCTAAATTAAATGTTTAAATGGCTAAAATACTGTAGAAATATTTACGACTAAAATATTACTAGGGTTTAAACCGGGCGTGACAGGATGCCAGCAAGTTGAACCAGCACATTAGCTATAGGGTTTAAACCTTAGTAATATTTTAGTCGTAAATATTTCTACAGCACTAAAATATTTACGACTAAAATACTGTAGCTAATGTGCTGGCTCAATTTGCTGGCATCCTGTCACGCCCGGTTTAAATCTTAGTAATATTTTAGTCGTAAATATTTCTACAGTATTTTAGCCATTTAAACATTTAATTTAGAGAACATAGAACATGTGAGAGCAACTAATAAAAACCTTATACGTTTAAACACTGTATAAATATTTACGACTAAAATTAAATGTTTAAACATGAGCGAAAACGCAAAAAAACGAGCTGCGGACGGCCAAAACGCGCGCGCCAACGAGCAGAACAGTGCCATGCATGCGACCAGCACGGTGCCATGCAAAAAAAAATTTGGGACCTATATGAGAACCCGGGACAAGTTTAGGGAGTTAAATGGACAATTTAAAAGTACCGGGACCTGAATGAGACCTTAGGACAAGTTTAGGGACCTAAATGTGCAATTTAAAAGTATCGGGACCTGGATGAGAACGCGGGACAAGTTCAGGGACCGCCAGTGAAATTTACTCTTTATAATTTATCAAACTTAGGATACTAAACTATGACACTATGTTAGAATTGTATTCTTTCATAGACGGAGGGAGTAGGTGCATTCTTTTTTTTGACGAAGTATATTACTCCCTCGTCCAGAAAAGAATGCAATTATGGGAAGCGTGTCAGTGAAACTAGCTCAACTTTGACCAAGCTTATTGAAAACAATATTAGCATTCATGTATCTAAATAAATTTATTATAAAAATATATTTTATAACTAATCCATGATACTTATTTTGTTTCATAAGTGTTAGTATTTTTTATATAATTCCAGTCAAAACTTAAATTGTTTGACTCCTCGGTACGTAAGAATTGCATCTTTTTGTGGACGGAGCGAGTACAGAGTAGATGATGTGATGCCCTATCGCATTGTACCAGAGCAGCATGCAGGTCAGTACGCACGCAGCCACATGAGGCATGCTACCGGTGGGACCGCGCACGACACAGTACCGGAGCAGTATGTAGGTCAGCGCTCAGCAATGCACATGAACGCATGCAGCTACAGTACCCATTGCCGCCACCTTAGGCCCCGCGTATGACAGCAACCGGCGCCCTCTCCCTCGGCACTCCCGCGCCATGTCTGGCATTTTGGACCTGCCGCGCCATGCATGACGGCGCGACAGGTCCGGCCATGTCAACCAGCCGAGTGGCGAGCCTGGCCGCGTGGTGGACCTGCCACGCCGCCATGCATGGCGCGACAGTAGTCAAGTGCCGCGCCAGCTACTACGGCGCGACTAAAGGGGTTAGTTTTTTTAAAAAAACTAGGAGTGTCAGATTTGAAAATTGTTTTAAAAAAAGGGTTAAAAATAAAAAAAGCGTCTTTGTCACCCCATTAGGCATCATCACCCGGTCTGTAGATCTCGAGATTAACATGAGGAAGATAGCTTTTAGTAGAGTTTGTATAAGAGCATATGGACTCAAACACTGTTGCTCATAGAATAGCTTGTAGCTTGATCCATGTCGAGGTAGGGCGGCATGTGTGGTTTTTGAATCTACTAGGTAGCATGTTCGTGCGTTGCTACAGGATAACTAAACTTTTATACTGAAAACATACGGATCGCGCGGTAAGATAACAATACTGTAAAATGAAATACCGATGTTAAAGTGACATTTAATCCAAAAGAAAAAGTTTGTGAAATTAACACAATTATGGAAAACGCGGCTGTATAGACCTCTCCGTGCATTGCAACAGGAACAAATAATACCCCGATAATTTGAGCATGAACATGTCCTACTGCTAATTAGAGCGCGTGATGTTTGGAATGTCAATATTACAAATTAAATTTTGTGCATTACTAAAATTCTCATCGATGGTTTACAATCATCAAGGTATGCATTTATTGTATTGTACTTTTGTGCATATGCATATGAAAGTTCATTTCACCATAACAAGATTATTGATTCCTCAACCTTTGAACTAACCATCTCTTTGAATTATCAGTTTACATCATACAGGACTGGTATACCAAGTGGATTCATTCATTAAGGGGTAAAATCACCTCCACCACCCACGTAGAAGAATTTGTGTCCCTATGGATCAGAATTCAGAACATACACCTACAAACAAGAGTCCAAGATTCAATCACCTGGAAATGGACACCCGACGGAACATATTCCACCCGCTCAGCCTACTACATCCAGTTCTAAGGAAGCTTTAGGATGTTTCGGCCTGAACTAATTTAGAAGGCACATACAGAGAATAAATGTAAAGTCTTCGCTTGGATCCTCATCCAAAACAAAGTCTTGACGGCTGACAACGTACAGCTAAGAAACTAGCCACACCAGGATCATTGTGTCATGTGCAACGGGCCACTAGAGTCGGATCTCCATCTCAGCCTGCTGTGCCCTCTGGCCAAACAAGTTTGGGACTTTGTGCTAACCTGGGAACACTTTGATGTTAATCTAATTAGGTCACAGACCCAGCCAACAGAAATCAGCTCTTGGTGGGTGGAAGCGGCTGCAAAAATTCCAAGATAAAGGCGACGACACTTCAATGGGGTGGTCATATATATAATCTGAAACATATGGAAAGAGAGAAATAGAAGGATCTTTGATAACAGTTCTTTGGATGCAAACCAGGTGGCCCACAGGACAAAGGAGGACATTGAGCGCGATCAAGGGCACTAAACAATTTCGCTTAGTTGAGAGTGGGATGTTGGAATGTGTGCCCTTAGGGGGCCTAGGCTTACAGGCCTGTTGTATCTAAACTCTCTTTTTCATCTTAATTGGGAGGCAGAGCTCCTGCCAGTTTGTCAAAAAAAAAAGGTCAACAAACCACCAAATGAAGAGTAGGCGGGAGTAAAAGCAATCTTCAATTGTTGAATATGACAGTATGGCACTCAGAATTCAGAAACACGTGGAATGACCTTAGGCCGGCCTTCAGTGCTACGAGCAACTGTGTGCTTGGTGATAGCGATGCGCGATGGCAGCGAGCGATAGAGGCGCATGATGGGCGGCGATGTCAGCTCTTCAACGCATGTCCTCACATGTGCTGCAGGCGATCGTGTCAGGCGTGATGAGGTATAGCGTCACGTAGGGAACGACAACTGTCCTTGACCGAGTCCAACCTGAGTCACGCGCGTTGTGCACGCCCACGATGTAACGTAGAGCCGGTTGCCAAGGCTGCAACCCGAGTGTACATGTATATACATTGTTGTGTGATCAATATAGAAATAGGTTGGCTGTAATTATCTTTCTTCATGGTATCCGACGCGCGGGTTCCTCTCCTGCCCTAACCGCTCGCCGCGATCACGTCGCTCACCGCGCTCGCATCGCCCGTCGCGCCTATGTCTGCGCCGCTCGTCGTGAATCCAGCAAGCGTCGCCCACTTCCCTCTGTCTCCGCTGCCTTCTCCCGCGTTCCTTCTTCATGGATCGTAACCCGCTTCTTGACGTCGACATCTCCGACGATGGTTCCTCTTCCCATTCGTCTGACGGCCTTTCCTTCACCGGCGCTGCCGGCTCCATTGTTGCCACTCCTCCTGTTGTCGTTCTTCAAACAGTCAACATCAAGTCACACGTCCCCGTCGTTCTCGAGCTTGCCAACCCCAATTACAACGAGTGGCGTTGCTTCTTTGATGCCTTCCTCGGCAAATTCAATCTCACCTCACACGTCTCATCTCAGCCCACCCATGAACAACGCCATGATCCCGAGTGGAACATCATCGATCAATGCATCGTCAGTTGGCTCTACATCTCCATCGCCAAGGACGTGCACAACATCATGCGCGCCCCGAAGGCCACAACCTATCGCATCTGGTAGGATATCCATGATCAGTTCCACGACAACGAGCTTCATCGCGCCGTCTATCTGGAGGCCGAGTTCTGGAACTTGGTGCAAGGCGACATGGATATCGCCCAGTACACTGGACGCCTCAAGCAACTGGCCGATGCGCTCTGGGACGTCGGGCAGCCGGTGCGTGAGACCAGCCAGGTGCTGAACATGTTGTGCAGCCTCAGCTCCAAGTATCGTCACATGATCCCGGCGATCATGGCGCGCCAACCGCCGCACACGTTCCTCTCAGCGCGCTCCTACCTTCTTCTTGAAGAGCAGTACGACAAAGAGCACAAGAAGATGGCCACTCAGCATGCCCTCACCGCCATCGGTGGTTCTCGAGAGCCAAATTCCAGCACCGGCACTTCCAGCTCGGTGCCCGCTCTAGCACCGGCAACACAGTTACCAACACCACACACTGGTGGCAACGGTGGCACCCCTCCACGTTCTGATGCTCCATGTTCTGATGCTCATGGTCACCGCGGCCGTGACCGCGGTCGTGGTCACAGTCGCGGCAACAATCAGTACTCTGGTGGCTTCCAATCTGCGCCGTGTGCTCCCACAGCATGGTCTCCAGGCGTGAACCCATGGACAGGGATGGTGCAGGCATGGCAAATGCCGTTCCGAGCACCGGGAGCCGGCGTCCTCGGCCCACGGCCTGGTACACTTCTAAACCAGGCCTATTACGGCTCACTGGACCCCAGCGCCTACACCAACTCTTCTTCGTCGACTCATGATCCTTGGAACCAGCAAGCCCTCCTCACCGCACTCGCCACGGCGAATGTTCCCTCTTCTGATCCGTAGCCCGCCGAGTGGTACATCGACACCGCCGCATCGTCTCATATGTCATCTAGCTCTGGTAACTTCTCCTCCTCTCAACCCCTACTCAATTCCCCTCCGATCATAGTTAGCAATGGCGCCTCGATGCCAGTCACTCATTGTGCATCATCGTCGATTCCTACTACTCACCGTCCTCTTCATCTTAACAACATCCTAGTTTCTCCATCTCTTGTTAAAAATCTTATTTCCATTCGCAGTTTAACCCGTGATAATAATGTCAGCATCGAATTTGATCCATTCGATTTTTCTATCAAGGATCTCCCAACCCGAACGGTGCTTCTCCAATGTGACAGTCACGGTGCACTCTACCCTCTGGCTCCTTCACCACAGGCCTTCCTCTCCACTACGCCCTCCATCGACCTGTGGCACCAGCAACTCGGTCACCCAGGGCGCCGTGTCCTCCACCAGGCCATCTCCAACCTCGACTTCTCTCCAAGCAAGCAATCCTCCACTTGTGCTAGTTGTCAACTTGGCAAACATGTCAGATTGCCATTTTCTAATTCGAACTCTGTTAGCTATGTTCCTTTCCAAATTGTGCACGCTGATGTATGGACCTCTCCAGTTTCTAGCTTTTCTGGGTTTAAATATTATCTGGTGTTGATCGATGATCTTACTCATTATACATGGTCCTTCCCTCTGCGTGCCAAGTCTGACATTTTTGCTTGCCTTGTTGCCTTTCACGCATACGTTCAAACTCAATTCCAACTCCCTTTGCTTGCTTTCCAAACTGATAATGGAAGGGAATTTGATAATCTCGCATTCCGGCAACACTGCGAACGCCACGGTGTTGTTCTACGCCTTTCTTGTCCATATACATCTTCCCAGAATGGAAAAACCGAACGCATCATCCAGACACTAAATGACTGTGTCCGTAGTCTTCTCCTCCATGCCGGCATGCCCAGCGGATTCTGGGTCGAAGCTCTTTCCACCGCCACATTTCTCATCAATCGCCGGCCCTGCCAAACCAGTGGCTATGCGACACCACATGAACTTCTCCTTGGCGTGCCACCTGATTACAATCAGCTGCGCGTCTTTGGCTGCCTGTGCTACCCGAACCAGGCAGCCACCAAGGCACACAAGCTGAGCCCGAGGTCAATGCCATGTGTTTTTCTTGGATATCCTTCTGATCATCGCGGATACCATTGTTTGGATACTCAAACATGGCAAGTCATCACTTCGCGCCATGTTGTTTTTGATGAAATACGCTTCCCATTCATCTCTGAACCTCCTATTTCTCATCCGACAACAGAAAGTTCAGAGATAGCTTGTTCAGATTCACCTGTTCTGCTTCAGTGTGTTGCTCCTCCGCGCCATGTGCCTACACCACCAACCACTGCTTCACCTACACCACCACCGAGCGCCACTGGTACTGCCCAGTCTTCCCCACCTACTTCGGCTTCGGTTCTGTCACGTACTAGTTCTCCAATGCAGCACAGCCCAGCCGATATTCACCATACAGCTGCTGCACCTACAGCGCCCGGCGGCCATCCCATGCAAACTTGATCCCGGACTGGCATCTTTAAGCCTAATCCGAAGTACGCTCTCACTACTGAGCCGTCCACCAGTTCTTCCACCATCTCAGCCCTGCCAAAGTCAGTTCGCACAGCTCTGAAAGATCCACATTGGAGAGCTGCCATGGCGTCTGAATTTGATGCTCTCCAACGTAACAGAACATGGCGTCTGGTAGATCGGCCGCCAGGAGCAAATGTTGTCTCGAGCAAGTGGGTTTTCAAACACAAGCTTAATCCAGATGGCAGCTTGGAGCGCTACAAAGCAAGATGGGTGGTGCGCGGTTTCACTCAACGCCCCGGTGTCAATTTCGGCGAAACATTCACACCGGTGGTGAAGCCCGCCACAATCCGAACCATGCTAACAATCGCTGCATCGCGTCGCTGGGCAACCAAGCAATTGGACGTCTCCAATGCATTCCTCCACGGCCACCTCCACGAACATGTGCTATGCCAGCAGCCCACCGGGTTTGTTGACACCGCACGCCCCGACGTAGTGTGTCTCCTCAACAAGTCGCTCTATGGCCTACGTCAAGCTCCACAAGCGTGGTTTACTCGGTTTGCCTAGTTCGTCGTCAAGCTGGGCTTCCGGGCGACACGTTCCGACTCCTCCCTCTTCGTGCTCCGGCGTGGGCACGACGTCGCCTACCTACTACTCTACGTTGACGACATCGTGCTCACAGGATCAAACAACATGCTTCTCCAGGCCATCGTCCACCGGCTTCGTGTAGAATTTGCAGTCAAGGACATGGGAGAACTTAGCTTCTTCCTTGGCATCGATGTGCAGCACACCAAGGAGGGCTTCTACCTTTCTCAAGCCCGATATGCCGAAGACATTCTTGAACGAGCAGGCATGATAAATTGCAAGCCGGCTCCTACACCAATTGATGCCAAAAGCAAGTTTCCAGCTGAAGGCCCCGGCACGGATGACGCCCAGTCCTACCGCAGTCTTGCGGGCGCGCTCTAGTACCTCACGATGACGTGCCCGGATATTGCGTTCGCCGTCCGGTAGGCTTGTCTTCACATGCACGATCTGGGTGTGTCGCACATGACGCTACTCAAGCGGATACTGCGGTACGTTCGTGGAACGACATCGCACGGTCTTCTTCTTCGAGCCTCCGACGACTACAACATCACCGCTTATTCAGACGTGGACTGGGCAGGCTGCCCAGACACAAGACGGTCGACATCCGGCTTCTGCATCTACCTCGAGGACTCCCTTGTCTCGTGGTCGTCCAAGCGCCAACCGACGGTCTCACGTTCCAGCACTGAAGCTGAGTACCGTGCGGTGGCAAATGCGGCCGCGGAGTGCATCTGGCTTCATCAACTTCTTAGTGAGCTCCACCTCGACGTTGCCAAGGCCACGGTCATCTTCTGTGACAACGTTTCGGCCGTCTACATGTCGTCCAATCCGGTGCATCACAAGCGTACCAAGCACATAGAACTCGACATCCACTTCGTTCGGGAGCGAGTTCAGCTGGGCGCCTTGCGAGTTCTACACATTCCCACTGGCGAACAGTTCGCGGACGTCTTGACGAAGGGACTTCCGACCGCGATGTTTAAGCGCTTTCGTTCCAGTCTTTGTGTGTCTCCGATCACCCATCAGACTGCGGGGGGGGGGGGGGGGGGGGGGGTGATGAGGTATAGCGTCACGTAGGGAACGTCAACTGTCGAGTCCAACCTGAGTCACACGCGTTGTGTGCGCCCACGATGTAACGTAGAGCCGGTTGCCAAGGCTGCAACCCGAGTGTACATGTACATACACTGTTGTGTGATCAATGCAAAACAGGTTGGCTGTAATTATCTTTCTTCAAGGCGAGTAGGGACCGCGACGAGACGAGCTGCGGGCAGACTGCAATGGCGAGGCCGGCTTGTGGCGACTACGACAAATCGACAATGGCGTGTGGTGCCAACTTGCAAAACGAAAATCAAAATATGATGAGGTTAAACAACTAAATTCTGGCATGCAATTGCATGATGAGGGAGGAGTAACTAACTCACCTGAGCGCTTGCAACTTGAATTCTTGATGCGTGCCTTGCCGGGCGTGTGTCAACACTTGGTAGGATCACCCTAGGACACCTGCTGGTCGTATCTTGGTGGCTTGGCGTCTCGGCGGCTGCAGAGCTCCGATTGGACGCAGGGACTATTCTCTAACGTGATTGAAATTGCTTCCTTTCCATCTTGATCACAACGGGATTGATTGTTGCCGGGTATGTAGTGGTCGCAGGGGACAGGAGTTCGCGGGGAATCGCGGTATCTCAGCAGGCAGACCGACGACCCGACGTTGGATTGTCGCAGCAAGGTTTCCTTCCATTCGGTCGCACGGAGCTGATGGGACGCACCAAATTAATGTCGCACGATTGGATGATCTTAGTTTCTTTCTTTTTAGTTGTGGGAGACTTGATGGTTGTTTAGTATGTTCAATCCTCCTATTTGAATAAAGAGGGTGGTGTTGCTCAAAAAAAATATCAGGCATCATCAGCCATCAAAGTAGAACAGGAAGAGCGCTACACCTTGCTTTCGTTGAACTCTGCATGTGAACCATTCAAGGAGATGGGTATAAGTCATTTTCTTGTTTCCATTCCTGAAAGAAGCGACAATCATTATGTTTTCTTTGCAAAAAATGGCAAACTCATGAGAGTGGCACGCATCTTTGGGGAGATCTAGTCGACACTGAGATGTTTAATTTGGGCCTTTGGGGAGACATGGAGTAGATTTTTGGGGGTAGGGTAATATTTGTTTGGGTTAATATCCATTCCGATGGAAATGACTCTATGACAAGGTGGACCAACCACTACCTGATTATATTAATCTAAACAAATAACTATCATTCTACTGGCATTTAACTTTAAGCCTAAGCACTGAGTTAATACCTTCAGATCATGACATTGTCCGCCTACAGTTTCCATACCAGTTATATCTTTACACCATTATATTTTAATTTATAATGTGGTGGTTCCTCCTTGTGCTCCTGGTATGGGTTGTTGGTGTTGGTGGTTGTGTTCTTTCCTCACCGTCTTGCTTTGTATCTCGGGGTTTATGACCCAACTAGGTAACTTGCGTTGTTGTCCTCTATTCCCAGCCTCACCGACATTTTGCTAGGAAGCCAGTAGAGCCGGTGACGAGGATGGTCCTGTCCCTAAAGCACCCTGCAACTTTAGTGGCGTCCATGGCCACCGATTACTAGTATATGTGCAGGGTAATTAAGCTCCGGACATGTCTTGTGCACTTGTGATTTGTCGTGCTTATATAGGAGTAGGGTGCTGGCACCGGGTTGGGCGTGTCTGCTGCCGAGCATCGAGCAAGCTTTGTCAGCCATCAAAGCAGCAGGATAGGAAGAAGCGAAGAGCGTTACACCTGCCTTGCGCTGGATCATCATGAACTCTGCATGAGAAGGAAAGGAAAAAATGGTCAGCTTTGCACTCCCTACGGTTGTCCCGCGCGCATTCAAGGAGCATTTTCTTGTTTCCATTTCGGAAAGAAGCGACACTCATTTTCTTTGCAAAAAATGGCACATTCATGAGAGTGACAACACACTGACACGCAATCTTTGGGGATCAGTCGATCGACAACGAGATGTTTGTTGGGCCTAAATTAGGGGAGAGAGATGGAGTAGAACATGCATGGGATTTGGGGGTAATCGTTTTCTTCATGTTATTCATTCATCTCTTCCTCGGTACATCTGGTTGGGTTGATATCCATATGCATGGAAATGACTCTATGACAAGGTGGACCAGCCATTACCTGACCAACCTAAATAAAGAACTAGTCTCGTTACAGTTGGTAAGAGCCTTTCGATTGAGGGATTTTTTTCCATTGGCTGGTGATTCCTCGTGTTGGCGCCCAAACGCAAACTGACGAAGCTACAGCAAGAGATGGCGCAATCGATCGAGTTCCTGGAGACCTCCATGGACACCATGATGACGCAATAATTCGCCGGGTTCCAGGAGATGATGACCACCTTGGCCAAGCTAAGCAGGCTGGAGACACGGCGTTCTTCCGCAGACAATTCATTCGAGCTGCAGAAGACGGCGGAGACGACCTCCCATGTGACGCAGTTGGAGACCTGCTCACCGCCCGGGTCCACCTCTGTGTCCTCATCCTCGGCCACCTCCACCAACAGGATGGCTCGATTTGAACCTCGTGCCCGCAACATCGACACAGCGTGCGACGTCGAACTCGGAAACGCCCCATGGGCACGACCATCCACACAGCAACCGGGATGTCGGCACCGGGATCCTCGGATCCTCGCCGCCACACCCGGTCACGGCTATGTTTCCAGAGCCCCCCCTCCGATGATGTTTCTTTGTTCGCGAACATGAGACGCCTTCCTATTCTCGTTCTATTCCCATGCCTAAACTTGACTTTCCCAAGTTCGATGGTGATAACCCGCGTTTGTGGCGGTGGTCATTGTGACATGTTCTTCGAGGTCTACGGGATCCAGCCGGAGTTGAGGACCAGATTCGCCGCCCTCAACTTTCAGGGCGCGGCAGCGACATGGCTTCAGACAATTGAGAGGAGGAGCAAAATTACCAATTGGCCGAAGCTCTGTGAATTGGTATTTGATTGTTTCGATAAGGACCAATATTAGAACCATCTTCGTCATTTGGAGATGTTGAAGCAGACTGGCTCGGTGGCGGAGTATCACGCACAATTTGAGAAACTGGCGCACGGGATCCTGCTGTACAACACCACCTATGATGACGTATACTTCGTCACTCGCTTTCTGTCAGGCCTCAAAGAGGAGATTCGTTCGACCATCACACTGCATCGGCCGCGAGATGTTGATACGACCAGCGCCCTGGCTCTCCTTTAGGAGGAGCTATCTGCGACATGCCCTTAGAGTTTTGGCCGTACTAGTTTCAAGAATCCAGACCACAGTTCTTCAGAGAAGCAGGTTCAGGATTCTGACAAACTGAAACTGAAGCCCACCAAGTCTGAAACAGATGATAAGTTGGTGACTCTGAAACACTATCGCAAAAATGGGTTATGCTTCACGTGCGGTGGAAAGTGGGGTCCGAATCACTCTTTCCCAGCTTAGATTTCTCTCATGTATCAGAGGAGCTATTGGATGCCTTGAGATTCAAAGTGCTGCAGATTCAGAGGATATTGTCTGCTGAATACAATGTAATGTTAGTTCAACTGCTCAATCCGCAGCATTAAGGGTGACGTCAGACGTTGGAGTTGTTGGCTCAAATTGGGAAACAACAAGTGCTGGTGTTGGTCAACTCAGGAAGTGTCGGTACATTCATCAGTGACCGATTGGCCCAAACTCTGAAACTGTCAGTTCAGTCTTGCCCATCAGCACAATTCAAAGCGGCGGATGGAGGCCAGTTACATTGTTCAGAGATGGTGCCGGCCCAGTGTGGGTTGATTATACCACCAAAGAGATGCATCACGGCATCACGCACAAAGGGCGTCATGTCATTTTGCAGGGAATGCGCAATCAGCTGCAAGAGTGTGCTGAAATCTCTCCGAAGAAGCTGCAGGGGTTGATAAAGACAGGTGGACTACCTTGCTGCATTCAGTTTCATAGTGAGCCGCCAGTCACTGTCTTGCTGGATGAACAACAGTATCTCTGTGCACTGCAAGAGGGGAAGCGGTGGAACCCCAGAGCCAATCCAACAATTGATCCGAGAGGTTCGATCACTTGTTTGCAACACCTACAGAGGTCCCTCCTACTCGACCTGCAGATCACCAAATCAACTTGATGCCAGGCACGCAACCAGTCAGCGTCAGACCCGTATCACTACTCTCCAATGCAAAAGACTGAAATCAGAAGCAATATGCACGCAACCTAGTACCAGTGCTTCTGCTTCCCCGGTGTTGTTAGTGCGTAAGAGTAAGAAAGATGGACCATGGCCTCGTGGAATCGTGTGAAACCAACGTGAGCGGAGCAATGCAGTGCAGCAGGAAGAGCCAAGCGGCCACTGGCCCATGCTCGTCTCCGATCCTTCTGAGAAGTGTTCCTGCGCAAGGCGGTAGTGTGGAATCACCCGCCTGGACGCGTGCTGGGTCTCATGCACCTGTGGTCGGGCTGGGCAGGCGCGCAACCAGTCAGCGTCAGACCATATCACTTTTACAATAATAAACATCTATAAGTAAAAAAATCTACAAATATATAGTACTTTTGTCATCGATTAGGTCGGTAGTATTTAATTCGGTAACACTGGGTATAGGGCGTCTGTCCGTCTCAAAAGGTGCCGATGGCGAGCTGCAGCGCAGCCCAACAACTGCTCATCCACTCACCCTTGCTCCCAACCATTCAAAAAAATAGAGAAAAACCTTATCCCTTCCGCTCCCTACTCTCCACCACATCATCTTGGTGGATAAGAGAGGTGGACTGTAAGAGAGAGAGGGCTGGATGGGGAGAGAGATGGAGAGGGAGGGTTATTTTTGCAACTTTAACTGGCATGACCTCATAGGTAGTTGGTAGTGGCGTGGTGTGTTTTGGACCTTTAATCGAGCACAATAGTAGATTAAGGACTTAGACGGTCACTTTTTATTTCGAGTATCCAAGTGAAAATTTGCAGTAGATTGAGGATCTAGATGATCACTTTTTTAGTTCGAGGATTCAACTGAGAATCCATGAAAATATTGAGGACCCAGGGTGTATTTTACTCTTGAACATTGTTAGATACCTTAAGGGCAATAATATCACGTTTTATAGTTGATGGAGTTATGTAGTCGACCCTTGTTTAAGTTATATATTTAGCCACCAAGGGGTTAAATAGATTTTTCCTATAATTAAGTTTTGACCAAACTTTATCGTAAACACAGTGTATTTTGATAGGAGCAGCACTAGTATATATATAGAGGTATGTCGAACATACGCGTGAGACTTACCGGTAGAAATATGAAGGAGCAATTTGAGGTGAGAACATTGTCTTGCAAATTGACATATATGCGCGGTTCCAAAGGTATTGAACGCCAAGGCAACATCATACCTACAGAAGTACGCAACGTGCATTATACATACGTATATACTACGTGATCCAACGACCAAGATCGATCGAGTGAGGAGCACATATATGACGTGGTTAAAACTTGATTAGCTATTTACATATTTCCATCCCAAAACACGTGCATTCAGGTTATGGATCGAATATCTTGTCCCATTTGGTACGGCCCTATTTCACTAGGGTTTTTTTTTTTGCTTATTCAGCTTCACGGGTAGGTGGAGTTGAAACTATTTTGATGAACTATTTATTAGTAAAACAGTTCTACACAGGAAGCTCCTTGAAACATGAATCCCACGCAGGACCCACCGTACGACTGGGAACGAGAGAAGCTACTATTTTTAGGTCCATCTCCTGTCCACCCCTTGTGAGAGTATGTTTTAAGAAGCTCTTCAGTTGGAGCTATTTTATTTTACCCATTTTAACATAAAACAACTTTAAACATCTCTTAGAGTTGGTGATAGAGCTATACCAAACGGGACCTTAATTTACACGTGCGCACGCACCTCTCGTAAAAATTGGTGGTTGCAGCTCGATGGATGATAATGCCGATCTCCTCAAACAATTGTTGAGCTCGGGCGTTTTCAAGTTCAAGATTCTGATGGGCAACGTCTCCGGCTAGAGGGGATACCTTCTCTTGGATGAAAGAGTTGAAATCAGCTCCGTGTTTCGCCCGCAGGACATCGAAGAGCTCTTTGCCTAGAATCTTTAGGTTAGTTTGACAAAAGAATAGAGATACATGCATTTAGATAATCAGCCATTAAATGTATGCATGCAAATGCAAGTTTTGTATTTCCTCTATTCTAAATTATAAGACATTTTGATTTTTTAGATACATAACTACATGCACTTAGATATATATCATCTATACATAATAAAAGTCATATATCAAAACATCTATAATTTGAACCTCGTGGAGCACACGCTGCTCGGCGGCCGCGTCGTCCGGCGCCCGCACCAGCAGGTAGAGCTTCTTCACGTCCGATTGAACTCGCAGAATCTTCTGCACCAGCACTGCATGCACGCGTGATGGATGTATCGATTATTTGGCAGTAATGCTTTTGTTAACTAATTTACTGATGAAGCTTGGATCAAATAAAGAACGAAGATGCAAGCAAGAGTATGCTGGCTGTACATTTTGCTAGGAAGCCAGTAGAGCCGGTGACGAGGATGGTCCTGTCCCTAAAGCACCCTGCAACTTTAGTAGCGTCCATGGCTGCCATGGCTATCGGTTATTTCTATCGATCTATGCGCAGGTGTGCTTTGCTGTGTGCTACTTACTCCTACATATATTTGTTGTCGAAGTGCCGATCTTTGTCACCCATCAAAGCACAAGAGGAAGACGCGAAGAGCGCTTCATCACCTTGCGTTCTGTCGAACTCTGCATGTTTTTTTTTCGCAATCGGGTAATATAACCCGTTTTATATTAAGAGGAGTGAATTATAAGTCAGATATGAGAGAACTCTCATAGCACAGATTACAAACAACTAAAATAGTTGTGAGTAACTTGGAATAAATATAGGAACAATAAAAGGTACAAATAGAGAGCGACTGCCCTCAACACCCTAGACCAACGACTGTGCCTGGAAAAGATACAACATCGCAATGGTTTCCTGCGTAAAAGACCATGCCATGGTGACAAAGCATCCACCAGAGAAAGAGTATCCAGCAGCAACGGCGATAAAGCATCCGCCAACAAACCGAGCAACCACGACGGCATAGCATCCGCCAAGAAGCGGGCCAACGCACTCTCGGTAGCCAAGCATCTACCAGAGAGGGGGCCAAAGAGCCATAGGCGGCCAAGCATCCGCCACGGATCCACAGACAGCCAAGTATCCGTCAGGGAAGATAACACCCCATACAGCAAAGCATCCGCAGAGGGGAGCGGCCGTGACACTCAGCAGCAAAGCATCTGCTAAAGAGGAGGCCAGCGACAACGACGACAAAGCATCCGTCAAAGAAGACGACAGCGGCAAAGCATCTGCTAAAACGACTCCAGCGAGGTCATGCACAGTAGGACAACCATTGCAGTGAAACAAATACACACAGAGGCACAGCTAGGAACTTCTTCTCCACGACAGGAACTACAGACGTCGATGATGACCCGGGAGGGCGAGGGGCTACAGTAGTGCTCCAGTGATGCCTTCAAGAAGGACATTGACATCCGCGGACGCCAACAACGCTAGTAGCAACAAACGAGTAGGACTTTCGACCCCAGCCTGCTCTAGATGAAGAAGCTTCGACGACGCCTCCCAGGAGGTAGATGACGCAAGCAACGCCACCGTCGCCGGCCTGGAAGAACCGGGCAGGGTTTTCACTCAACTTGTTTCAAGTCCGCGGACGCAGGCCACTTGGGATTGCAGCACCCTCCACCACAGCACTGGACTGGCATGCAGCCCGCGGACTACCGGGGACACGGTCCCCCGCCGTTCCAGGCAGCATCCCGGCCGCCAAGATAGCACGTCTCTAGCCAACACAGAAAGGCCGCCCGAGGACGCGGGCCCTTCGTCGCTCCAGTCATCCTAGGACGCGGGTCCGGGAAGGAAAGCCACCGACAAGGACGCCTGATGTAGACGATGTCCGGACGTGTCCAGGTCGCAGACCGCGTGAAGAGCTCACGCGTCGGAGCCGAGTCGCCCGCCGTTGCGTGAAGGGTTCGCGTGTCGGAGACGAGCCACGCGCCGTAGCGGGTCTAGACGACGGCCGCGGCCAAGACCCAGGGCACCCCGATGGGGCGCCACTAGGGTTGGCGCATGGAGACCCAGGCTGTGGGCTGGCCAAGACCAGCTGCAAGCCAGTGTTGCCCCGGTCAAAGGCGACGATGACCCCACCCAGAACCCGCCCGCCTAGCAGTTGTCGCCGTGGATCCATCGAAGGGGGGCTAGATCCGGCCCAAAGGAGGCCAGATCTGGGCCGCCGACCGGCGAGGCCACCGGAGAAGCACCATGGATGGGTCGGTGGAGGGATGGGAGTGGGAGAGAGGTGGGGGAAGGAGGGCAAGCACGGCGGGCACCTTGTTTTTGGGCCGCCGCCGCCGCACGCCGGAGGGCGGCGATGGCGGTCGGAGGTGAGGGCTGAGAGGGGGGGCTAGGGGTGGCATGGCGGTCGCCACCCGAGTCACCCACGGGGAGTGCTCGGGGGAAGGGAGAGAGCCGTTAGTCGATCTGAACTCTGCATGTGAACCACACATGCTCTACTTTGCACTTCGTACAGATCTGACAGGGTTTTATTGTCCCGCGTTCAAGGAGGTGGGTACAAGTAATTTTCTTCTTGCCATTTCTAAAAGAAGTTTGGGTGCTCTTGTCCCGCATTCAAGGAGATGGTTACAAGTCATTTTCTTGTTTCCATGTCTGAAAGAAGCGGTCATCGTATTGACATTCATGAGAGTGACACGTACGCATCTTTTTGAAGAGGTCTACTAGTCGACAGCGAGATGTTTGGGCCTCAGGGGAGAGATATGGAGTAGCTAGAACATGCATGGGATTTGGGGGTAATCGTTTTGTTCAGCTACTAGCATAAGCACCATGACATTATTACCCCATAGTCATAGTTTCGATATCAGCAGTGTCAGAATCAGAATTTCAACATTAGACATTCCCACTACTGTATTTAAAAAAGTCAAATCCTTAGGTTTAAAATTAGTTTATAGTAGTACGTTACCAATAATTAAAGCCACAAAAATAGTAAATAACAAATTGTTCAGCTCTAAGATATGCATGAAATAAAGCTATAAGTAATAAAGAGAACTTGCAAAATATCTATTTGTTTTTCTTTTTGTTAGCCAATAGCAAGAGCATTGTAGATCAAATATCGTCCCTAAATAAATTAGTAAATCTTTAACTAATCTTTGCCTTTTAGACTTCTAGTTGCAAATTGCACATGCATAAACAACAAAACAACCTTTATGTTTGGAGGCTAACCCATGCATGGAACAAGTGAACAACTCACCATGTAAAGTGTAAATCACTATTCATTAAATCCTCACTAGAGTACTGGACTTGGCCCTGGGCAAGATGCCTGGGCCTGGCTAGAGGGATAGAGCCATGGGGAAGAAATCCTCAGTGGCGTTCGGCGGATGGAAGATGGCGTAGGCTACCACTTCATGTTGCTTTTCTTCCCAATCGCCAAGATACACCTGTGGACAATCTTCTTGATGAAGACTGCCCATAAGCGTTGGAGGAGTCCATCCCCGCTAGAGGTATGCACGCATGGAGCCACACGAAGAGATCAACGTCTTGGTTGTGGATGTTGAAGAGGAGGAGGTGTATGTCAAGGTGGACATCAAGGAGGATGTCATGCCCAAAGAGGAGGAGATCAAACTAAGAGGTCGTTCCAAAGAGAAGGAGAACCAAGAGAACATTCCCGAAAGAGGAGGAGAACCAAGAGAACATTCCCGAAAAGGAGGAGAACCAAGAGGACATTCCCGAAGAGGAGAACCACCATGAAGAAGAGATCACTCCTGAAGATGCCCAGTCTAAGAGTGAGTCCAATGTGCAACCCCAAGCTATCCAAGAAGAAGAAAGAGTGCCACCTCCATATGTAGGTTGGACTAGGAAGTTCTACCTCAAGCACATTGGCGACACCTACTCCCACCCCCTACTCATGAGTTGTTGCAGAGCTACTATCCTCACTTGCAAGCCACGCGCAGTACTACTGCGCTGAGCCCAAGCATCCTCTTTAAGCTACCTACTGGAAGACGAACTTGTTTGTCACCATCTTGGATTAAGCTAAGCAGGCTCATGGAGTGGAATCTATCCACACCCCTCTTGCTGACTGTGCTACCATCAGGCTAGTATGAAAGATGTAGCCCATTGAGCCTACATGATTTGTCACGCCCGATGCTTTGGAGAGATGAAAGAAGATGAGTTTAAGTTTCTTCCTTGCCGTAACTCAAGAGAAGATGGTTGTGTTATGATAGATCCACAAGGCCTTGATCCAATGTCTAAGGTAATGGTCAAGTTTGCTAGAGAGATGCACCAAAGGTTGGAGGCCTGCCAGATGGAACTGAGGGGAGAGAGAGGGTGGCTCATAAGCGAACCCAAACACCGCTCGGTGATTATAGGGTCCATGCCAAGATGCCCAGAACCTATGATATGGACACTCCAGCTTGTTCACCTCAGTGCCACCGGCGTTTTCTAGGATGTGTTTGCCAGGCACAAACCGACCTCTAGTTCTCCAAGATCAAGATGTTATCCCTATGCATCATTGCTTCAAACTCCAGCTAGTATGTTATGCGAATAAAGCGTGGTGGTCTCTAGCCATAGATGTGGGAAGGCATGACCCTCACCTTTAGGTCCTTTCTGGCAGCTCATACGGTGCCACCCTAATTGAAGTTTATGGCGTTGTTTCCATAGCACTACGACATCCATCTCACACCTTAACCTTAACTTTTTGCTGCCATCTTCAGCGCCCAACTTTGTGAGAAGTTCATGGACATGCCTTGATGCCATAATGGCACACTATGTTCTGCTACTACTAAACTGATGGCCTATGTTCAATGAAGATCACCATTATAAGTTGCCACCTCTAGCTCCGCTGAAAGCTCTATGTTTGGTGTTGGTAATTAGTGACAATACCTAAGTGCTAATCATATGCATAAAAATGTGCGTAGCAATGATGATTAGCACAAGACATGGTGAAGCATGGTGATCAAGTGATGTGATGATGAAGTGCTTACCGTGATGTGGAGTTGGAACAAGGTGCAGCAAGTGATGCTCAAGGCAAAGGTATCATGTAGGGATTTTCATTTTGCATCCAAGACACCATAGAGGGTGTGGATGGCTTAGGATACGCAGCCGTACTATGAAAAGGGAATTGTCGTATCAATTCTAGTCCTACATGTGCCTCTAGGTGACATTTCATTGAGCATATGCATTTGGATAGAGTGCATCATCTTCGCACTACGTGCTTAACTTGAAAATGAGCTAAAACATGTGCTAAAGTGTCTTACATACTTGGACTAGCTCATATGAGAATAGGGCAAACAAGAATTGAAAACAAAACTTGAAATCTTGCTTGTCATGAGCATCGAACGCTGGGCTTGGAAGCACCAGATGCATCAGGTGATCTTCTCATCGTTGTAGTGTGCTGAAGTAGTGGCGTCAGACGCTGGCTCTCAGGGCACCAAACGCTGCCCCTGCGTCTGTTGACTTGCCCTAGTATCACGCTATTTTCGTGCGTGCATTAGACGCAGCTGTGCTACGGCTTCAGACACCGTGCGTCAGCGTCTGTTGGCATCGACGTAAGCGGTTTCGAAGACCTCAGAAGCATCAGACACTGGGTGCGTCAGTTGGCCCTGCGTCGGACGTGTCAGGTGCGGCTTTCACCGGCTGTGACCCTCTCTACATAGCATCTGGTGGTTGTCAGACGCCGAGACCATGTGACGTCGAACGCGTCTGTTGGAAGCAGAATCGACTGTTGAACTTTGAACGCGCAGGGACATGTGGCGGCCATCCGAGCATCGAACGTGGTGTGCTGCATCTGGTGACCACGCGACAGGCGTGTCTGATGACCCCGATATGGGTATAACAGCTCTATTCGAAGGGGTACGTCTATAAATACTTGTTGGCCGGCTTTGGGCTCCCTCTCTAGATATTTTGACATTCTTGTGAGCATCTTGAGTTGAGCCAATGCCCTCACCCTCCTCCCCACTCATCTCCTTGCATTCGATTGCGATTCTTGAGTGAGATTGAGTGATTCAAGTGCATCGATCATTGATTTGCATCTAGAGGCACTTGGGGGATTGATTTGCTATGGTTTTTCTTGTTACTCTTGGTGGTTGCTACCACCTAGACGGCTTAGAGCAGCTTGGAGGCCTGGCAAGTGTTGGTGATTGTTCTTGGCCACCTCCCATGATCTTGTGAGGGATTTGCACCTTCCTGGTGGAGTGCTGCAAGGTAGCAATAGTATATTGCTCGTGTCATTGCAACTCCTAGCCATTTGGTAGGTTCTTGTGGCGCCTTTTGAGAGGCTCGGTGTGAGACCGATTAGCTACCGAACCACGTGGTGTAGGGGGACACAACAGGGACTAGCGTGCCGGTAAGCACGTGAACCTCGGGATTAATCATCGTGTCTTCACTTCATTGGTTGTGATTGATTTGTCTCGGTGGTTGGCTATCTTGGATATCATTTGTTGATCATCTTGTTGGGTTGGCTCATTCAACGACGGCGGTATAACAAATTCAATCCCCTCCTTGTATTACATTTGTCATTACTTGTTGTAAGTGCTTGTCTTGCCTAGTTGATAGCTTAAGTATTTTTGTTAGCTTAGTAGAGTAACTTGTTTAGTTGTTTCTCTATCGGTTTAACTTGTGCGGTTGTGTGAACTAAACAAGAATTGTTAATTGGATATGTGGCTTGCATCACCGCTTAGGCTAGGCAAAACTTGCTTCTCGCTAATTGTTATTACTAAGCAACTTGTCTAGCACATTTTGTAGAAAATTTTATTAGGCTATTCACCCCCTAGCCATCAAGACCTTTCAAGTGGTATCGGAGCCATGGTCACCATTTGCAAGGCTTAACAACCTCGGTGTAAGATGGCTCATGTTGTGTTCAAGCATGTCGGGGGCAAGTCTCCATTCTTTGATGGTGTCTCATCTTTTGATCATTGGAAGAGAAAAATGAAGCAATATCTTGGCTCCATTCTTGAGAAGGTTTGGGAAGTGACTTGCCATGACTATGCCATCATTGATCCTGGCAACCTCACCAACAATGACCGCATCAACAACCAATGCAATACTATGGCTCTCAACACCCTCTACCATGGGTTTGATATAATGGTCTTTGAGCAAATTAAGAATCTTGAGAAGGCAAGTGAAGTGTGGACAAGGTTGGAGGAAACATATGAGGGCACTTCAACGGTAAAGAGTTCCAAGATCTATACGCTCAAGGACAAGTTTGCAAGCTTCAAGATGAAGGAAGATGACTCCATACCAGAGATGTTCTATAGACTCCAAGTGATTGTCAATGATCTCAAGGAGCTTGGAGGGAAGGTTGAAGACAAGGACTTCTCACACAAGTTCTTGATGAACTTACCCAAGAAGTTTGCTATATTGAGGAAAATGATTCAAAGAGAGGGTTTGAACAAGGTGACTCCAAACTAAGTGCTTGGAGATGTCATGACCAATGCTCAATATGATGATGATGAAGATGTAGAAGAGAAGGAGGGCAAGGTCAAGCAAGAGAAGACCACCGCATTCAAGGCTTCATCCTCAAAGGGCAAGAGCAAGATTGATAGTGATGATGATGACCCTTTTGATGATGAGACCATGGCCCTTCTAGTGTACAAGATGGGTCAATTCATGAAGAAGAGAGGCTATAGTGCAAGAAAGAGAAGAGACTTTATGAAGGCAAAGGAGATGCTTTGCTACAATTGCAAGAGCCCCGATCATGTAGTGGTGGATTACCCATATGAAGATAAGAGATTTCATGATGGGGAGTTGAAGTTGAAGAAAAACAAGGACAAGAAAGAGAAGGAAAAGAAAGAGAAGAAGAAGAACTTCACCATCAACAACAATAAGAAGGGTGGTGGTTATGTGGTCACTTGGGAGAGTGATGACTCCGATGATGATGATAAGAGCTCAAGTGATGATGAGAAGCCCAACCGAAGAGCTATTGCAAGCATCACCCTCTCCAACAAGCCATCCATCTTCGACACTACATCGACATGCCTTATGGCCAAGCCAACTAAGGTAAAATATGATGATAGTGATGATGATTCTTATGCTAGTGATGGTTGTAGAAGTGATGATTATGATGAGGATGAGGACTACTCTAAGGATGATCTCATAGACATCATTGACCAAATGAACAAGGGCTACAAGAAGTTACACAAGAAGAGCAAGATGATTGAGCAAGAGCTCATTGCAAAGAGCAATGAGAACAAGGCTTTGATGGATGAGCTTGAGGATCTCAAGGAGAGTAAGGAGTGCAAATGACTTGACCAAGAGCTCAAAGCTCTTAGGAAATCCTTTGATGAACTCGAAGCTTCTCGTGAGTGTCTAAAGGAAGACCATGAGGATCTTGAGATTGCTCACTCTAGGCTTAAGGAAGCCCACTCCACTCTACTTGAGCTTGTCAAGGAGAAGGACATCATACTAGAGAAGCTTAAGAAGAAGCCCGTGGAGGAGAAAGTCATTGTGACTTGTGATATTGGACTAACATGTGATCTTATTGATGAATCTATTATTGTTGAGTCCACTAACCCCTCTTGTAGTGTATCCACTTTTACCTCTACTATTTGTGAGGGTCTCACTTGTGATGCCTCACTCATAGTTGAGAATGAGAACCTCAAGAAGGAGGTCAATGAGCTCAACCGCGCTTTAGGCAAAGCCTATGGTGGCGAGGACCACTTGCTTATGGCTTTGGGTAGCCAAAGAGCTTCTCTCTATAAAGAGGGACTTGGCTATAACCCCAAGAAAGGTAAGGCCGCCTTTGCTCCTCACAAGACTTATTTTATGAAGAACAATGGTTGCTATTGCTCTAGTTGCAAGCAAGTTGGTCATCTAGAGCAAGCTTGTACCAAAAAGAAATCTCAAGCCCTAGTATCCTCAATTAAAGTTGATTCATTCTATGTTCTTGTTAAAGGTACTAGTGGTGTGAAGGCTAAGTTCGTTGGTGCACCATAGATGAGCCCAAAGAAGAAGGCTATTTGGGTGCCAAAGAACTTAGTGACTAACCTCCAAGGACCCAAACAAAAATGGGTACCTAAAAAGAATTGATTTTCTTTTGTAGGTAAATTACAAGGCCGGAGGAAGGCATTGGATGCTTGATAGTGGGTGCTCTCAACATATGACCGGTGATTCAAGGATGTTCAACTCTCTCAAATCAAATGATAGTGGCATTGAAAGCATTACATTTGATGACAATAGCAAGGGTGATGTGAAGGCTCTTGGAAGGATTGCAATCTCAAATGATCATAGCATTTCTAATGTGATTCTAGTTGAAAAGTTGAACTTCAATCTTCTCTCGGTTGCTCAACTTTGTGATCTAGGCTTCAAGTGCATCTTTGGTGTTGATGATGTGGAGATAGTGAGTGTTGATGGCTCTAATTTGATCTTCAAGGGCTTTAGATATGAGAATTTATACTTGGTTGATTTCAACGCTAGTGACACTCAACTTTCAACATGTTTGCTCACCAAATCAAGTATGGGTTGGTTATGGCATAGAAGACTTAGTCATGTTGGTATGAAGCAATTGAACAAGTTAGTGAAGCATGACTTAGTTAGAGGCTTGAAGGATGTCACATTTGAGAAGGATAAGCTATGTAGTGCATGTCAAGCCGGAAAGCAAGTGGGCAACACTCATCCATTGAAGAGCATCATGAGTACTTCCAAGGCATTTGAGTTATTGCACATGGATCTATTTGGGCCAACTACATACACAAGCATTGGAGGCAACAAGTATGGCTTTGTGATTGTGGATGATTTTACTAGATACACATGGGTATTCTTTCTTGTGGACAAGAGTGATGTATTTGGCATATTCAAGAAGTTCATCAAGAGAGTTCAAAATGAGTTTGAGACCACGATCAAGAAAGTGAGAAGTGACAATGGAAGTGAGTTTAGAAACACTAGAGTTGAAGAGCTATGTGATGAGCTTGGAATCAAGCATCAATTCTCGGCCAAGTATACACCTCAATCCAATAGGCTAGTTGAGAGGAAGAATAGGACCTTTATTGATATGGCAAGATCAATGTTGAATGAGTATAATATTAGTCATTCCTTTTGGACCGAAGCAATCAACACGTCTTGTTTTTATAGCAACCACCTCTATTGCCACAAGTTCCTAGAAAAGACACCATATGAGCTATTGAATGGAAGAAAGCCCAACATCGCATACTTTCGGGTTTTTGGTTGCAAGTGCTATATCTTGAAGAAGGGCACAAGATTGAGCAAATTTGAGAAGAAATGTGATGAATGCTTCCTACTTAGCTACTCAACTAGTAGCAAAGCTTATAGAGTTTAGAACTTGGCTAGTGGACAACTTGAAGAAGTGCATGATGTTGAGTTTGATGAAACAAATGACTCTTAAGATGAAGAAGATAACTTGGATGATGTGAGAGGAACTCAATTGAGTAATGCTATGAAGAAAATGGACATTGGTGATATTAGGCCAAAACAAGTGATTGATGTGGATGACGACAAAGATCAAGTGCTCCAAAGTCCAATCACACAAGCTAGTGGTTCTCTAATGCAAAATCAAGCTAGTACATCATCTCAAGTGCAACAAGATCAACAAGTGGCTAGTTCATCATCTTCAACTCATGATCAACATCAACATCCAAGCAATCAAGTCCAAGTGCTTCAACCAACTAATATTACAAGAGACCATCCATTAGATTATATCATTGGTGACATTCAAAGAGGAGTTCAAACTAGATCAAGATTGACATCATTTTGTGCATACTCTTCTTTTGTGTCAATGGAAGAACCAAAGGACATTGATAAAGCTTTGAGAGATCCGGATTGGGTAAATACAATGCATGAAGAGCTCAACAATTTTAAAAGAAATGAAGTATGAGAACTAGTTGAGAGACCTAACAATCACAATGTTATTGGAACAAAATGGGTCATTCGCAACAAGCAAGATCAAGATGGGATAGTTGTAAGGAACAAAGCAAGACTAGTGGATCAAGGTTACACACAAATAGAGGGTCTTTACTTTGGTGAAACATATGCTCCGGTTGTAAGATTGGAAGCAATTAGGATCTTACTTGCCTATGCTTGTGCTCACAATATCAAGCTATATCAAATGGATATGAAGAGCGCATTTCTAAATGGGTACATTCAAGAGGAGGTGTATGTGGAGCAACCTCTCGATTTCGAAGATGACAAGAAACCCAACCATGTATATAAGTTGAGGAAAGCTTTGTATGGATTGAAATAAGTACCTAGAGCTTGGTATGAAAGATTGAGAGATTTCTTGCTATCCAAAGGATTTATCATGGGCAAAGTGGATACTACTCTCTTCACCAAGAAGATTGGGAGAGACTTGTTTGTGTTGCAAATCTATGTTGATGATATCATATTTGGTTCAACCAATCAAGATTTTTGTGATGAATTTGGGAAGATGATGGCAAAGGAGTTTGAAATGTCAATGATCGGTGAACTTAGCTTCTTCCTTGGACTTCAAATCAAACAAATGAAGAATGAAACATTTGTGAGCCAAACCAAGTACATCAAAGACATGCTCAAGAAGTTTGGCATGGAAGATGCAAAGGGAATTACTACTCCTATGGGCACTAGTGGAAGCTTGGATAGTGACAAGAGTGGTAACATGGTGGATCAAAAGCTATATAGATCAATGATTGGTAGTCTACTCTATGTGATGGCATCAAGGCCCGATGTGATGATGAGTGTATGCATATGCGCAAGATTTGAAGTCTCACCAAGAGAAAGTCATTTGAACGCAACAAAGAGAATATTGAGGTACTTGAAGCATACACAAGATGTTGGATTGTGGTATCCCAAGGGTGCAAGCTTTGAGCTAGTTGGATATTCGGATTCCGACTATGCCGGTGACAAAGTTGAGAGAAAGAGCACCTCCGGGACTTGTCAATTGTTGGGAAGATCACTTATCTCATGGTCATCCAAGAAGCAAAATAGCATTGCACTATCTACCGCCGAGGCCGAATACATTACCGCGGGTAGTTGTTGTGCACAAATCTTGTGGATGAAGACAACATTGAAAGATTTTGGAATCAACTTCAAGAATGTGCCATTGCTATGTGACAATGAAAGTGCCGTGAAGCTTACCAACAATCCGGTTCAACATCAAAGAACAAAGCACATTGATGTTCGTCATCACTTCATTAGAGATCATCAACAAAAGGGTGACATTGCTATTGAGAGTCTGGGCACCAAAGATCAATTAGCTGATCTATTCATCAAGCCACTTGATGAGAAGAGATTTCACAAGCTCAAGAATGAGTTGAACATACTTGACTTCTCCAACATGAGTTGATGCACCCCATATATGACATGCCTCTCCTTCGACCAAAGCAAGGTACAATTGGTTGACATGTCATACATTCTATGCTAAGGACTTGTTTAGTGCATCTAGTCATGATATACATGTTCTAGGCTCATTCATGAAAATCAAATGATTTTGAAGTTTATATGGTGCCACTATTGTTTCTTTGACTTGTATGATCTAGTGGTAGCATATAACTTGTTTGGGAGCTTGTGATCCTAAGTGTTTAATCTAGAGAACTTGTCTAAGTATTTGCTTCAACATGGTGCATGATAACCCTTCTAGTGAGGTGTGAAGAAGCTTACCCTTGGATCAAACCGAAGCATTTCACTTATGCAAGCAATCTAGGTTGAACCACAAACTTGATCCTCACCCCATAACATGACATGATAATCTATCTAAAAATGGTCCCTTGTGGTCATTGGTGCCAAAGGGGGAGAAATTATTGTTCACAAAGATAGATTCCAAAGGGGGGAGAAAACCTAAAGGGGAGAAAATTGAGAGAAATAATAAAAGAAGGGGATCAACTAAAATTTTGAGCACACAAGTAGGGGGAGCAAGCTCTTAAACATGAATGTTGCATTTCTATGCGCATTTCATATGTATGATGCATTGTTATGCATTTCTTTTTCTCCGATACCTTGCTTGTGTGGTGTTTGCTAGTATACAATTGAATGATGCATTGAAGTACTAGCATGCATAGGTGTTTAGCTAGATATGTGCTTCCTCTTGTTTTTATAGCCTCACTAGAACCCTTCTTATAATGTTGATCTCACCGGGTATCTAGTGTTTGCTTGCAAGTGATGTTGTTCCAAGTGGTATCTAGCTACACAAGGTGTTAAGATAGTGTTTATCGCTACTCCGATGGTATCACATTTCAAAGGTCTATAATCTAAAACACTTAGCACCAATTGATAGTCAATGCTCCTATGCTTTCCTATCTAAACATGCATGCTTCCTAAATCCAAACATATAGCATACATGTAGGGTGAGCCATTGCTATCAACTTGAATTCATGATCACTTGTCCATACTTCTTACACATGGTGACATATTTGGACAATGTGATATGAGTTCAAATCAAAATTTTATCATAACATCTTTGTGAAAGGGTTGTCACCAATTACCAACAGGGGGAGATTGAAAGCTCTATGTTTGGTGTTGGTAATTAGTGACAATACCTAAGTGCTAATCATATGCATAAGAATGTGCGTAGCAATGATGATTAGCACAAGACATGGTGAAGCATGGTGATCAAGTGATGTGATGATGAAGTGCTTACCATGATGTGGAGTTGGAACAAGGTGCAACAAGTGATGCTCAAGGCAAAGGTATCATGTAGGGATTTTCATTTTGCATCCAAGACACCATAGAGGGTGTGAATGGCTTAGGATACGCAGCCGTACTATGAAAAGGGAATTGTCATATCAATTCTAGTCCTACATGTGCCTCTAGGTGACATTTCATTGAGCATATGCATTTGGATAGAGTGCATCATCTTCGCCCTACGTGCTTAACTTGAAAATGAGCAAAAACATGTGCTAAAGTGTGTCACATACTTGGACTAGCTCATATGAGAATAGGGCAAACAAGAATTGAAAACAAAACTTGAAATCTTGCTTGTCACGAGCATCGGACGCTAGGCTTGGAAGCACCAGACGCGTCAAGTGATCTTCTCGTCGCTGCAGTGTGTTGAAGTAGTGGCGTCGGACGTTGGCTCTCAGGGCACCAGACGCTGCCCCAGCGTCTGTTGACTTGGCCTAGCATCACGCTGTTTTCATGCGTGCATCAGACGCAGCTGTGCTACGACGTCAGACACCGTGCATCAGCGTCTATTGGCATCAACGTAAGCGGCTTCGAAGACCTCGGAAGCATCAGAGACTAGGTGCGTCAGTTGGCCCTGCGTCGGACGCGTCAGGTGCGGCTTCGACCGGCTGTGACCCTCTCTACATAGCGTCTGGTGGTCGTCAGACGCCGAGACCATGTGACGTCGGACGTGTCTGTTGGAAGCAGAATTGACCGTTGAACTTTGAACACGCAGGGACACGTGGCGGCCATTCGAGTGTCGGACGTGGTGTGCCACGTCTGGTGACCGCGCGACAGACGCGTCTGATGAACCCGATACGGGTATAACGGCTCTATTCGAAGGGGTACGTCTATAAATACTTGTTGGCCGGCTTTGGGCTCTCTCTGTGGACATTTTGACATTCTTGTGAGCATCTTGAACTGAGCCAACGCCCTCACTCTCCTCCCCACTCATCTCCTTGTATTCGATTGCGATTCTTGAGTGAGATTGAGTGATTCAAGTGTATCGATCATTGATTTGCATCTAGAGGCACTTGGGGGATTGATTTGCTATGGTTTTTCTTATTACTCTTGGTGGTTGCTGCCACCTAGACGGCTTGGAGCAGCCTGGAGGCGTGGCAAGTGTTGGTGATTGTTCTTGGCCACCTCCCGTGATCTTGTGAGGGGTTTGCACCTTCCCGGCGGAGTGCCGCAAGGTAGCAATAGTATATTGCTCGTGTCATTGCAACTCCTAGCCATTTGGTAGGTTCTTGTGGCGCCTTTTGAGAGGCTCGGTGTGAGACCGATTAACCACCGAACCACGTGGTGTAGGGGGACACAACGGGGACTAGCGTGCCGGCAAGCACGTGAACCTCATGATAAATCATCGCGTCTTCACTTCATTGGTTGTGATTGATTTGTCTCGGTGGTTGGCTATCTTGGATATCATTTGTTGATCATCTTGTTGGGTTGGCTCATTCAACGACGGCGGTATAACAAATTCAATCCCCTCCTTGTATTACATTTGTCATTACTTGTTGTAAGTGCTTGTCTTGCCTAGTTGATAGCTTAAGTATTTTTGTTAGCTTGGGTAGAGTAACTTGTTTAGTTGTTTCTCTATCGGTTTAACTTATGCGGTTGTGTGAACTAAACTAGAATTGTTAATTAGATAGGTGGCTTGCATCACCCCTTAGGCTAGGCAAAACTTACTTCTCGCTAATTGTTATTACTAATCAACTTATCTAACACATTTTATAGAAAATTTTATTAGGCTATTCACCCCTCTAGCCATCAAGACCTTTCTTCCGCCCTCTGCAACTGCATCACCCATGAGCCCTTCCCCCTCGAGCTTCGGGCCTCGTGGAGAAGCTTGAGGGATAAGACTAGTGGGCATACGTCGAGGACAACCGTAGCCTCGAGAAGCTCAGCATCCCATGAGGCCTGGTTATCAAGAGTCCTAGAGTGAAACCATCCTATATTTCTGACGTGGTGGGTGCCCCGGCCCTGAGCGGTGACATGGTGGACCTGATTTTGCTATCCACGGAGAAAATCGAACTAAGGGCATGTTTAGTTCCCAAAAAGAACCTAAAAAGTGCTACAGTACTTATCACATCGAATCTTGCGGCACACGCATAGAGTACTAAATGTAGACAAAAGAAAAAACTAATTACACAGTTCAGTTGTAAATCACGAGACAAATCTTTTGAGCCTAATTAGTCCATGATTGGACACAAATTGTCAAATAAAACAAAAAAAAAATGCTACAGTAGCCGAACCCAAACTTTTTCACCAACTAAACAGGCCCTAAAAAGGATTTTCCTAGGGAATAAAATTGTGTGGACCATGGGTCCAATCCTGTCACAGAGACCTCTATCCTTGATGGATGACAGGTGACAACTAAAACAATCATGTGGTCAACAAATCTATCAATTGCATGCACAAATATGGTCCCACAAAGTATGACCTCATTTAGATCAGTAGATCAGCTGTGTGATTAATTTCAGCTACACATATTGTCAATCAAGGATAGGGATACATACAAGAGAATTGGAGCCGGATGCATGAAATTTGATTCCTTTCCTAGACCTAATTCATATATATATATATATTTTAGAAATTCCTGGACCCAATTCATAAGCACCACGAACCCGTTCCAAGCCAACCAAACCAGGAGGGCGGAGCCTGTTAGTTAGTAGAAGGGCGCAGCAGCTCGCGGAGTACACAACTATCTAGAGCCTGTAAAACAGCTTACGGCCCATGAGTCCTCCACATCGCTCACCCAGCCACACCACCCACGAGTCCACGACTCGGCCTCGTGCCCACGAACCCGAACCCACCTGTCCTGCTCGGGCGACGCCGTCCTCCCTCTTTTTACCTTTGGCCTTCCCCGGCGACCGAAGCCGCCACCCAGCCTCGCCATGGACTCTCTCCTCGCCAGCTACGCCTCTTCCGACGACGACGCCGACGAGGACCCACCTGTTCCTTCTCCTGCTCCTGCCCCTTCCCCTTCCCCTGCCGTCTCCTCCGGTGGCGGCGCAGGCGGACTCTTCTCCTCGCTCCCGCAACCCAAGTCCGCCCTCGCCCCGCTCTTCTCCTCCCTCCCGGCGCCCAAATCCACCCCCGCGCCGCTCTTCTCCTCTCTCTCGGCGCCCAAATCCGCCCCTGCACCCGCCCCCGCCCCTACCTTCTCCTCCATCCCGGCGCCCAAGTCTTCCGGAGGAAACCCTAAGCGCGTCGTCCAGTATCGCCCGCAGCCGATCCGGCAGCCCACAGGCGACAGCTCCGACGACGACGAGGACGACTCCAAGAAGCGCCGCGCCAGCAACAGCGAGGCGCGCTTGCCGCCCGTGTCTGCTGGCACGGGGCCCGTGTCCTCGTTCCTCCCGCCGCCGAAGCACTCGCTCGGGCTCGGCGCAGGCTCTGGCGCCGGAGCCAGGAGGTCGACAATCGATACGGCTGCGCCGGAGAAGCCAAATCTCGGCGCCGCTGTCCCTTCAAGCTCGGTTGCCAACACAGGAGCCCCGGAAAGGCCCGACAGTGGCGCGTCCCATGACGACGATTCAGAGGACAGCGGCAGTGAGGACATGCATGCCCCAGAGCTGGAGGAGGAACACCAAGAGCAGCAAAGTTTTAGTGCTGCAGCTGCAGAGCTGCAGCAAGGCCATGATGCTGGAGCTGGGGGCACTAGTGGATATGAAGCCTATGCATGGGATCCAAACTACTATGCCCAATACGGTGCGAACTATGGCTGGGATCCTAGCGCCAGTGCAAATTATGCAGATGGAACACATTATGCAGCATATGGAGGAGGGCAAAGTGGAGGGTATGTTGGTTCGCACGGAGGGGAGCATGGCAGCGGATATGACCATGTTGCTGCAGTGCCATATGGAGTAGATTATACTGGAGGGTATGGTCATGAGGTAGCAGCAACCACGTTGCCACCGGTGCAAGAACCGGTACTGCCACCAGAGATGGGTAGGATTGGAGGGAAGAGAGGTAGGAATGATATGCCGGCCCAGATTTTAGAGGTAAATCAAGCAGAGCTGATGAAAAACAGACCAAAGCAGGATAAGTCCAAGCTCACAGGGTTGGCCTTTGGTCCTAGTTATCAGGTACAGATTCATCACTCTTTGCTAACTTCATTCTACTTCAGTCGAGCACCTTTATGCTTCATTAGCTTATCATATGCTTGTGTTTCAGTAGCTTAGTTCCGAATCCGGTAGATAGAAGTGGGATGACAAAGCTAATTATTTGCTCTATGCTCATATTGCTAAAACACATGAAACTAAAGCTACTCCTGTTAGTCATGAGCCAGTATCAGATAATGTGGCTCAGTTCTTAATGACACAATCACACAATAGTATTTGTGCAGAAGCAATAATGGGTATGATACTAGTTCCCAAGCAATGATTCTTGAAAAATAGGCACACACATGCCACACTATTTTTATTTTTTTCATTGTAATTTTTATTTATCATGAAGCAAGTAAAATACTTGACTATCAAAAATCTATGTTAGGCTGTGAAGTCATATTGTCAATGGTTTAATTGCCAGTTCTTAAGTGGAATAGCCGTAATATAAAGTTCTTCAGTGGAATAAATGGCTACATTTTGTACTTTAATGAAGTGAAAAATCATTCTATTTGCACGTTCTTTTAATAAAACGTTTGCCATATGAATAGTTATGCTTGTTAAGCTTGCTTATGGTCATACAGAATTACAGGCAAATGGTGTTTGTATTGTGTCTTACTTTTTTGGGGAGTGATTTCACTGCTTTATGCTTAAGTAAATTTTATCGTCACAAATAAAATGAAAGGGGTGATGCTTTGATGCTACACTCCGTGAACGGATTTGCACAAATTTTGGAGCAAGGTTTAAGTTGCTGGAATCCACCCTTGCTTTGTGTATTACAATACAGTGATACACAACTCTCAAGGGGTGTAGGGGTGTAGCATTGATACCTTGTAGTTATAGGTCTGCCTGCATGTATGTTTTCCCTCCTATGGGATTTGGGTACTTGGAGAAATTGATGATGCACCAAGCCAAACTAGGTTTAGGCCATACTCTTGAAATAAGAACAGGCTAAGAGTTGATTTTTGACTTTCTTTTAATGGGTCAATGGACAGAGATTAGCCTTTGTAACAAAAAGAATTGGCTTGGTTGCCTGAACAATAAATTCACTTTTTGAACTGAAGTACTCTAGCTAAAAGTGCAGCATGTATCACCCTTTGGTTCCACTGTTTCAGTAACGTGTAGTCAGGAAAATATTGATGTACTCCCAGGTCCTATAGGATCCCATACAGTTTTCCAGTGGGAACCATGTTTTTGCACATCCGGCATTCCCTAGAGTACAGCAGTACGCTTGTTTTGCTGAATGGCTATAGGACAGCTCAAAATATTTCTGTTCACCATTGGTCCATTCAATCCATCCTTTTGCATGAAGAAAATGTACTGCATAAATACATCAATGTTTCCTTACCCAAGATTTCTACCTTGTGAACAGCCTGCCCCTTCAGCGAAAGGAAAGCCATCCAAGTTGCATAAAAGGAAACACCAGATCGGTTCTCTGTACTTCGACATGAAGTCAAAGGAGATGGAGCTTGCGGAGAGGCGTTCTAAAGGCATTCTTACGAAAGCAGAAACTCAAGCAAAATATGGCTGGTGAGCATGTAAGAGAAACTCATGATACCTGTATGGGATCTGTTGAATTGGAATGTGCGAATATTTGTTGCAAATTTTGCTGTAACTGTTACGGATTTTGTAAAACCCAAATGCAGAACAAATAGTTAAATGATCAGTCAATAGTCAACACTTGTGTTACCCAGCTTTTCCTTTTCTACTATACTCTCAACTATTGTGATGTTTGTATGAATAGTACATGCCTAAAAGCATGCACGCAGTGTACTAGTGTGTCACTGTCCATCCCAACGACGATAGGAAGCGTTGTACACAAAACTGCGATAGGAATAGGAAGGGACCACGCGGAAATGGCTGCTGAGTACATACCAGGTGGCATACTGCTCATTTGGCTTCACAGATCACGTACAAACCAAAACGTTCATATACATTGGCTTCAATTATTAGTGAACGCAAAAGTAATAGCTGAAGAGGCATACAACGACGAATAACACCACGATGGTCCAGCAATGTAGTTAAATATGACTGGAGTCTGGAGCATAAATTACAAAAAAGACTTGTACTCAATTACTGAAAACGTTTTTAATCACAATGTGCATGAACTTCTTAGTTTGAAGTTACTTATGACAAGATGCTGAGGAACATAACAATAGGCTGGACAGTTTCTTGCTGTCTGGGTACAAAATAAACGACCAAATTAACATGACTCCAGTAGCTCATCAGCAGAAGAAAATAGAAGCCATCAGCCTGAATGGATCCCAGGAAAGTCACCAGTCCTGAAACAAACAGAAAGAACAGGTGTCACATAGTGGTCTTCAATTGGTAGGTAGAACAACCTTTGCATCGATCAACACCCTTACACCCAAATGGTCAATTAGTAACATCCTAACAGTAACAGGCACAGATGATGCACAAACAGATGGGTGAATACATCATCTGCGACACAGCACATACCGTGTCTTGCCAAAAACTGTGCATCTTCACAATACCATATCTGCAACGTTAACCTCTTATGTCCTTTCCTTTTTAGATAAGTCCTTTCTAAGTCACATTAAGCAAACACTTCTAATCCATTTCGTCGGTGTCATAGCCATAGTTGCGAGACCATCCCTTCCAGAATGGAACAAAGATATTCACATACATAGTGGGCAGCATTTAGCAACCACTTTTAATCCATTTCGTTGATGTCAATGCCACTGTTATGAGACCATCCTTATCAGAATGGAACAAAGATATTCACATACATAATGGGCAGCGTTTAGGTCCCCTATACAAAGCGCCACACCATGCTTTTATACCCTATAACACAAAACTCGAGTTCAAAAATAATTTGGCTATTTAGTTTATAAACAGACTTATTTTCTCACTTCTAGAGACACAGAGCCTACAGGTCAATGGTACATTTGTTGGAAGTGAAACAAAAATTCTGGAATCAACTTGCTGGAAATAGTAAGTCATCATAAGGCTTGTTCAACAAGGCAGTAAACCAATTTGCTATCTAACCATTTCACATATCACCGGACGTTGGCTCAACTTTTACACTCAACAAGAGGAGTAGCACACATTTGAAGTGAATTAAGGAGACAGATCTGTTAAGAAGGAATTCATTGCTGCGCTGTGATATGGCAGTCACACGGCTGAGTTTCCTGAACAGCTACACATAATATAGATAAACAAAATGACAACAGTGCGATAAAAAAAATGCAGTCCATGAACACCCAATTTAAATTTGCCTGCATTAATCATCAACTAAATCCGCGCACCTCTTGCGAGCAGAAGAGGTGTTAAGGATAACTCAAAATTTCTAGGAGAAGGTGCACTATCCCATTCCACATTTCAATTTGCCGTGCACAAACACAAGCAAATAATCTTCGCTAAAACTAGTCGCCATAGTCAATTACTAAACACAACAAACACATCGATCTAACTCCAGCAGTGCTCTGCAAGGCCTACCGCGTGCCAAATGTAAGGATTGAACTCGTTCATTCAGATGCAATTAGAAGAGAGCAAGCCGGCCGGATCCGAGCGATCCGCAGTGCACCAGCCACGACCGGATCGGATCCTATCGGGAAAGAAGAGACAGGGAGCCGCAGACTCACCTCCGGCGCTGCCGGCGAGGGACGGGGCCGCGGATCTAGTGCTTCCCGCCGGTCCTCTCCATCTCCTCGAGGTGAGCGAGGTGGGCGCGCTCCCAGGGCAGATTGACGAGGTAGGAGAAGGCCATCCCTCCGAAGCAGACGTGGAAGAGCGGGTCCGGCGAGCTCGTGTCGATGTACTTCTCGATGTAGCGGTCGACGGCCTGGTCGGCGCTCTTCTTGACGTTCTCCCAGGTCAAGCGCGGCTTCAGGTAAGCCGGCACCTCGCGGACCTTCATGCCCCGGATCTCGTTGTACAGGGCGCGCAACGCCATGGCTGATCTCCTCTCGGCTCGGGCTCTCGCTCGCTAGGGTTTGCTCGTCGGCGTGGGTCGGTGCGGCTGCGGAGGAAGGGGAAGGGGGATTTGTTCGGGAAATGGAGAGCTGGTGTTGTTGGGCCGAACCGGGCCGGGCCTGTGTTGACTCGTGCAGTGCGGGGGTATGGGCTCCTTGGGGCCATGAGGTGCACGGGAGGCCCACCAGGCAGAGAGAGGGAGGAGGGCGTCTTCGTCGTCCTCCCTCCCGCGCATACCGGTCCGAGCAGATACAAATGGCGGCAACGCATCTGCCTCTCTTTCTCCCTCTGCTGGAGTACTGCCACCGACCGCAGGCTAAAATTAGCGAGAGAGGTGTGCGGTGGGCAGGCAGGCAGGGTATGGAGGGAAGCAGCAGGGGGTGGTGGCGAGGTGGCATTACCGATTGGAAGAAGGGAGGGAAGAGGAGGCGAGAGGTGAGGGAGGACGAAGAGGGCGCACTGTGGGTTGGGTGATCACGGCCTGATGGGGTCGTGGCGCAAGGCCTACGGCGCCCTCAAGGACTCCACCACGGTTGGCCTCGCCAAGGTCAACAGCGAATTCAAGGTGAACCATGGCGATGGCGATCCGATTTCTGTGGATTCTAAACTCTCATCAACTGATTTCTGTGGGTTCTGAATTCTCAATTGTTTGATGCTCTCTGTTTGTCTGAGAAAAGGAATTGGATATTGCAATTGTGAGGGCAACCAACCACGTCGAATGCCCTCCCAAGGAACGTCACGTTAGAAGTGAGTAGTCATCATGTTCCTCCTTACTCTTGTACATTAACTGAATCTTCATATCCTATCCCCCACGCCCCCAATTTCTGTGGTATTCTGATCTTCGTCTTGCGACGCAGAAATATTCTTGGCAACCTCAGCAAATTGCCCTCGCGCAGACGTCTCGTACTGCATATATGCATTGTCAAGGAGATTGTCCAAGACAAAGAACTGGATAGTGCGTGCTGTTCCTCGTTGCCAATTACTGATGATTCATCCACTTTGTTCGGTCTCCATGTGTGGAATTCATCATGCCTTCAACTAATGCATATTCAATGTTTGCAGGTTGCGCTCAAGACATTGATAGTGGTACATAGGCTTCTGAGAGAGGGTGATCCCACATTCAAGGAAGAGTTTCTGGCCTACTCATCCAGGGGGAACATTTTGCATATAGCCAATTTCAAGGATGACTCTAGTCAATCAGGTGAGTTCTTGTACATCCTGCTGGGAATTTCTTTAATGTTCCTTCCCTGTGAACTATGAATGATGAATCAATTCATCCATCCTTAATTTGTCAGCTTGGGATTGCTCCGCATGGGTTCGCACCTATGCATTCTTCCTGGAGGAACGGCTCGAGTGCTTTAGGGTTCTCAAATACGACATCGAAACTGAGCGTCTTGTGAGATATCCCCAGACTTCTAGCAAGGTTCTTTTTTTTGTCTTCTGAAATTTGCTGTACAGCATTTTGATGATATATAGAAATTTTGTCTCTTTTTTTTATTATTAGAGGTTTTGTCTTATGACTGCGTGCATGTTTTGTAATCCTGACAAAAACAGGCACACAGTAAAACCAGGTCCCTACCTAGCCCAGACCTTTTGGAACAGTTGCCTGCACTGCAGCAGCTGCTTTTCAGGGTTGTAGGCGTCCAGGTCTGACACGCCAAACCTCAAGTTGTTTAAGCTTGTTGAATGTCTGGTGTTCACTAGTTATATCCTTGTTGTCAATTCCAGCCTGAAGGTGCTGCCTGCTCAAATTACCTTATTCAGTATGCTCTAGCCCTGGTAAGCTGCAAACATCTTATTTCTTACAAATTATTCCCCTCTTGTAAGGCACTTTTTTGTTCTAGGTCTCTTATTCAGCTCTTGCATTCCTTAGGTTCTGAAGGAGAGCTTCAAGATCTACTGTTCAATTAATGATGGCATCATCAATCTCGTTGATATGGTAAAGTAGCAATTCTACCACATGAATCATGGTTTCTTTGTCGCTGAATCATAATCATAATTTTCTTACTCCGGCTGGTCTGGTCCAGTTCTTCGATATGCCAAAGTATGATGCAATCAACGCTCTGGCAATTTACAAACGAGCTGGCCTGCAGGTGTGTCAATTTTTGTATCCGCATTTTTGTGATACTGAATTGAAGCTTAGCATGCCAAGCTTACCAAATAATCCTCAGAAGAAAATAGTTTTGATTTTACCAAATTCATTCACAGGCAGAAAACCTTGCTGAGTTCTATGACTTCTGCAAACAACTTGAGCTTGCCAGGACATTCCAGTTTCCTACTCTCAGGCAGGTTAGTTAATTTGTCTCTACATCTTGCCGTTTTGATTTAGGGCTGTTAGGAAGCTTTAGCTTAAAAGTTGAGTTTTAGTAATGCGCTCATCACTACTGTTCTGCAGCCACCTGCATCGTTTCTTGCAACAATGGAAGAGTACATCAGAGAAGCACCCCGACCCTCAATCAAGAGTGAGGTGAGTGCATCTCCTTTTGAGAAACAAGTACTAGATTTGTTTTGTTTTGTAACTCTTGATGCTCCTAAAGCAGGAGAGCGAGGAGCCGAAGCTACTGACCTATGACCAAGAAGCTCCCGAGGAACCCGAAAATCCAGTGGAAGAGGAGAAAGAAGAACCTGAACAAGAACCAGAACCTCAACCTGTGCCTGATCCAGAACCCCACCCACAGCAAACAACTGGGGGTCTACTAGTATTCTCCCATCATTTACCTGATTCATTTCTGCTTAGAAAAACTCTCGTGTACGTTTATCTGAATCGCTTTGTGTTCTTGGGTTTGCGTGAATGCAGAACCTGGATGCAGAGGTGAATCCTTCGATTGCAGAACTCGAAGAAAGCAATGCATTGGCACTTGCTATTGTAGCACCAGGTATCGTATGCACAATTTTACAAGTACTAATATTGACACAATTGAATACAGCTGCTATTAAGCGATGAAACGAGAAGGAAATACCAATAGTTTTTCTGGTTTTGCTGGTAGGTGACTACAAGGCGTCAGCAACTCAAAGTATGTTTGATGTCAATGCGTCTGGGTGGGAGCTGGCACTGGTCACTGCTCCAAGCACCCATACAAGCCAAGCAGTTCAGACCAACTTGGTATGTACAATCATTGCTCTATCAGCTGCTTTTCAAATATCCACCTTGGGGGCAAATTCAGAGTAACCCAGAGATAAAATCACCTACAGATAGAATTTCATCTGATCAACAGGCTGGAGGCTTTGACAAGCTGCTACTTGACAGCCTCTATGAAGACGAGGCAAGGAGGCAGCAGATTGCCAGCGTGACCTACACCGGTAGCCTAGGAGCACCCAACCCTTTCGGCGCCAATGCCAACGATCCGTTCGCCATGTCCAGCAGCTTCGCACTACCGGCTCATGTGCAGTTGACACTGATGACTCAGAACCAACAGCAGTACTACCAGGCGCAGCAGTATTTCCAGCCACAGCAGCAGTTTCTCCAGCCACAGCATCAGCAGCAGTACTTTCAGCAGCATCAACAGACGTCGGCAATGCCAACACTAAACATGTACCACCACCAGTATCAGTACTCTGTGCCTCCATCTGGAGCTTCAAACCCGTTTGGTGATCCTTTCAGTGACCTTGCCCCAATGGGTGCTCCTGGAAAACAGAGCAACTCAGTTTTTCTCTGAACTGGGTGCTACTTCTGAACATTCAATTGAGTAGAGCAGCAAACCTGTACAGCACGAGTTTCTTCACTGAGTGGAGGTGTTGTATATTAACTTTCTTTTGCAATATCCAAATCTTGAAATATGACATGATTAGTACGAGTTCTATGCTGAATAGTTTTTAGGAACTAGAAGTTTCAGTGTATAATGAAACCATGCTGCCAGACTCATCAGAGGAGTAAAACTGTCACTGGAACTCACAACAAGGCCAGGTTAAACTATAACGTGTAACTGATTTCATAATCTCTCGTGTCTACAAAAGAATTAACCTTATAATAACAGTAAGAACTGACAAAACCCCTGTTACTCAGGATATGGGAGCTAGGAATCTAAGAATGAGATAGAGAGGAGAGAGAAAGAATTGAAGGGCTAACAGAAACATACAGTCATACAGAGGGCACCACGAATGACAGGGAGGGCAGCGTCAATACTAAACAAACAGCACCTCAGCCCTACCAAGGGACTCAGAATTGCATCACTGGCCCTGGATCTGTAACTCTGTGTTAAGCCTCTAAGTATCAATTTCACAATTTACATTAAGTGAAAAAAAAATCCTAGGGGAATCTCCTAGGCCAAATGCCAATAAAATCATGTAGAACTCAAGCCGATGTGTAACTGGAGAATAGCTTCAGCAGGTTGTTCAGAGATTCTGGGTAAAACTTTCTAGCAAAAAGGTAGCATGGTCTTTTTGTTCCATTCCACATACATGGGGTCCGTGTCATAACTTTCTGCAATGAAGAAAAAGCAATACATCAATATTCCATAAAGATGCTACAACACAGCCACGTGTCATCCATCCAAGGTAAGAGTCCATGGGAGAGAACTGGACCCCGGGTCCATACAATTTTATTCCGTGTTTTCAAGTTCAAAATCTGCTGAATTATTTGAGTGGGACATTCTTCAGCATGCCAAGTAAGATAGATGCTACGATACAGTATTTTTCAAGTTCAAAATCTGCAGAATTACTTGAGTGGGACATTCGTCCGCAGCTAGCGGTTGGAATCAAGTATCATTTTTAAAGGAGAATTAAGAATTTTAATGCACCATAAAAACAAGGTAATCACATGCATTTACTTTGAAACAGGCCAATTAACTATCCAAATACAAAGGTTGACACCTTTGAGTGCAAGGCATATGAAAACATCAATATTCTTTGGTGTTCTTGTATAACTACAGTAACACAGGAATCATTACCAAATCCTAGTAAAGAGGTAATAGCAAATTCCTATGTTGTGCTTGAGAGATAAGGAGGAACTGATATGCTTACCTTATCATCACTTGTAATGTGGAAATTCTCATTGACAGACTGCACAAAGTAAGGCAAACAAATCAGTATGAAGCACAATGAATTGAGGGCAAGTGGGAACATATTTTTTCCATTTAGCAAGATAAAGGCATATACCGTTATGTTCTTTAAGAGTTGATAGGTAACATCTGCAGCTCTATATGACCTTGGATGCCATTTTCCCTCGGACCAATCAACATGAGTCACTGACCAGTTAGCTATTCCACCAGGATCGACCATCTGAAGATTAAAGCACAACTATACTAAAAAAGGAAAGCAAGGGATCGAGGGGTAAAAAAGGCAAAGAACAGTTGAAAAGAATTACTAACATTGAAGAGGGTTGGCAAATAATGCTCATCAGCAATACAGTTGCGTCCCTCTGCTGGCTGCAAATAACAAAAGCAAAGACATAGCTTAGCTAAAACCAAGTTTTAAGATGTCATGAATTGTTCTAAAACAGTTAAACCCATGATCACTGGTTGTGGTAACAAATATATGTAGATGCTGGTAACCTGTCATGTGACAATTGGTATGAGATGTAACATACTCAGCTCTGCCAGTTATTAATCAAGCCTGTCTGCTGTAGTTGCACACTAACACAATAAATGAAAAGGGAACTCTCTTTGGGTTTTGTGAGGGTATGCTCAAAGCATACTCCCCTTTTAACTCACTAGCCTCATTGCCAGAAGCAGTTAGAACCACAGGGCATAAGTTTTTTCCCCAATTTTCCTAATTTTAGGTATACTGAAGTTCCATGATGATATGTCTAAACTGCAGATCTAAAAGAAGTCCTAGCTCTGTTGTCGACTTCATTTTGAGGTTAGCATACGAAACATAGTGATCATCACCAAGCACTATAAGCAAATATTTGCATAACTTGCATCCAGTTTCATTCAAATAAAGAATACCTATGTGAGGGAACATACCTTGCAGTACAGCTTGAACTTATTGTAGTAAAGGTTGTCTGCCAGAATCAATAAAGCGTGCCTTCGTGTTATAGCAAACCACTACAGCAAGCACAAAAAATTATTCAACAAAAGCATGAAAACAAAATGTGATCACACATCAATACGAACTACCATGTCCTGATTATAAGGCGGCAGAATTATGAAATACTTTGAAGCACCAATCATTCTATTAAACATGTACCTGGGCACCCTTCCTGAAGTCCCTCTGTTCTATTTCAGGAAGCATTTCCATCGAATACCTTCCAGTTCCATGTGGACCAGGATCGAGGAAGCTGATAACATTGACAAGATCAGAATAAACATGTGAACTTATTTTCATTTCAGTTAATGAAGTTAGATAAAACTGGGATAACTCATTGATTTACTCTTTATTAGAACAAAAGGAATATCTTATCTAGGCTATCATTATTACATCATGCATGCATTCCTTTTTAGTAACATATGCCAAGAATACCATTGTCCCTGAAAAACAATGTGGGATAGAACATAGAAGTATTCCTAACTAAAATATAAATAAAATTTACCACAAACAACAACAACAACAACAACAACAACAACATAGCCTTTTGTCCCAAGCAAGTTGGGGTAGGCTAGAGATGAAACCCAAAAGAGACGAGAAACAGGGAGACACATAAAGGGACATAAAGGGCACAAGACAAAAAGAGGTCACGGTTCAGGCACATTGATTGCCAATCTCCAAGCGCTCTTGTCCATAACTAAATCCTTGGAGATATTCCACTCCTTAAGATCTCTCTTACAATGTTTACAAGTCGTCCGATTAATCGCGATTAATCGCGATTAATCGTCCTAATCGGTCCCTGGTGCTCGATTAGGAGGTTCGACTCGATTAGCTCGACCAGAAAGCTGGTCGTCCGACTAGTCGACGACTAATCACGATTAGTCGTCCGACTAGGCTATGGACGACCAGGGTGACTGCTCTGTTTTTTTCGGGCCGGGCCTATATGTGGCCTATTGGGCTTCCAATTTGGCCTGTTAGGGTTAGAATAGACACAGAAAGCAGGAGGCATGCAGTGACTCAAGATATTGATGTAAGTTGATGATGAAGACCAAGATCAGCATGTAGATTCAGCAATAGCAATGGAGGAGGATGAAGAATCTGCACCAACTGAAACTGGAGATGGAGATGGAGGCTTCACTTTTAATGTTGATTTGCTTAATTAGATGGCTAGTTGCCTACTACTTTGTTGGACTGTTAAATGTCAGTGTTTGTGACTGTGTTGAACACTTTAGCAGTTTAGCTTATGTGTACTGAACTTGAACACTTTAGCTTATGTAGTTATGTGTACTGAACTTGTTTGCTAAATGCTAGTTATTTGCTACTGCAGCAGTGCTTGCTAATGCAGCAGTGCTGCTGTTGAGATGTGTCAAGATCAAGACTACATTAGTGTTGCTAATTATGGTCTTCTTTGGTATTTTAGGCTTCCAGCAGCAAGTCAGCAAAGAAATGGAGTTTGTGACAGGAATATGGACCTCTGGACATGGCAGAAAAGAGAAGAAAACAACTCCCACAAGTAAGTCACCAGCTAAACACTTTAGCTTATGTGTACTGAACACTTTAGCTTAGTGATGCTTGCTTTATTGTGTATACTATATAGTATATATAGGTATATATATAGTAGGTATATATATCCTGATATATAGGACGACCAGGGGTCGACTAGGTTCGACTAATCGACCTGGTCGACGACTAATCGCGATTAGTCTTCTGGTCGGTCCCATGGCGACTAGGTTCGACTGGACGACTTGAAAACATTGCTCTCTTAACGGACTCGTCCCAAGTTAGTTTAGGTCGACCTCTACCGCTCTTTACATTATCGGCCCGCTTTAGAACTCCACTACGCACCGGCGCCTCAGGAGGCCTCCGTTGGACATGTCCAAACCATCTCAACCGATGTTGAATCAATTTCTCCAAAATTGGTGCCACCCCAACCCTATCCCGAATATCGTCGTTCCGGACTCTATCCCTCCTTGTGTGCCCACAACACCAACGCAACATACGCATCTCTGCTACACTCAATTGCTGGACATGTCGCCTTTTTGTAGGCCAACACTCAGCACCGTATAACATCGCCGGACGAATCGTCGTCCTATAGAACTTACCTTTCAGCTTCTGAGGCACCCTTTTGTCACAGAGAACGCCAGAAGCTTGACGCCATTTCAACCAGCCGGCTGAAATTCTATGCCTAACATCTTCATCAATTACTCCATCCTTTTGTAGCATCGACCCTAAATACCGAAAAGTATCCTTCTTGGCCACCACTTGCCCATCGAGGCTAACGTCTCCCTCCTCGTGCCTAGTCGCGCTGAAATCGCACCTCATGTACTCGGTCTTAGTCCTACTAAGTCTGAACCCTTTTGACTCTAACGTGTGCCTCCATGGTTCTAACTTCCTATTAACCCCCGTCCTACTGTCGTCAACTAGCATCACATCATCAGCAAAGAGCATACACCAAGGGATATCACCTTGTATGTCCCTTGTGACCTCATCCATCACCAAAGCAAATAAATAAAGGCTCAAAGCCGACCCCTGATGCAGTCCTATTTTAATTGGAAAGTCACTGGTGTCGCCATCACATGTTCGGACAAACGTCACCACATCCCTGTACATATCCTTGATGAGGGTAACGTACTTAGTTAGGACTTTGTGCTTTTCCAAGGCCCACCACATGACATTTCTCGGTACTTTGTCATATGCCTTCTCGAGGTCATGTGCAAGTCCTTCTTCTGCTCCCTATATCTCTCCATCAATTGTCGTAATAAGAAAATCGCCTCCATGGTCGACCTACCAGGTATTAACCCAAACTGATTTTGGGTCACATGTGTCACTCTCCTTAGGCGATGCTCGATAACCCTCTCCCAGAGCTTCATCGTATGGCTCATCAACTTAATCCCACGGTAGTTAGTACAACTTTGAACATCTCCCTTGTTTTTGAAGATAGGTACTAATATACTTCTCCTCCATTCTTCAGGCATCTTGTTAGACCGAAAAATAGGACTTCAAGTGAATTTGAAATAGGTGTCTCGTCAGCAATAGGGGAAATAAGCAGAAGTTTCACTAGTTCTCAAATATACATGTATTCCTGTTGACATAAGAATCGAGAATACAAGTCGTAGCAACTAGCAATCTTACCAATCAATGAAGCTGACATTGGTTCCCATCAGATAATTATATATGTAATCAAATGTATGTAGTGGAACACAGCTGTCATACAAGAAAAAAGTTTTATTAAATTACTAGCAAAAGAATTGAGAAAAGAGCTCTTTTGCCTGAAAAATCATTTAGAACCTGTCAGAAAGCAAGAGGAAAAATTGATTATCAACATCTTCCAATGCATTTGCTAACAGCCTCTTCTCTGCATCAACCATCGAAATCCTCCCCCATACTACCTACAGTTCAGTGACATTTAAGTGTTACATTCCACAGAAGCAAACATGTAGCAAAAAAATAATAGAATAATGTCAGAGAAAAGGAGGCAACATGGAAAAGAAATGGCAAGGATCATTTGTATCAGTGAAACTTTAGAAGACAGGATTCAATGCATTCCATAAAGGCTAAAACAAAAGTTGAAGCTAGATTAAAAGCTTACCCATATTTAAGTCCATTCAATGCAAAAGTAATCTCACTTATAGCCCTTGAAAACTAAGCCAGCTGCTTTTAGATCATTTCAGTTTCCCCTCACGTATTGGCCTTTCTTTTTCTCTACTCTCAGTGTTATACCATCCAATCTTCCCCTGTCTCACCGTTGTTAACTCCCAGTGCCTTAACAACTAATGGTCCTAACTCCATTGTTTCATTTAAATCCCATTGTAGCTTCATAAAGCGTGTAAGAAAAACTCTTAACAATACAGACATTAAAAATAAAGTACTCTATACATGTCAGGCTGAGAAACTTGGTCGCTAAGATGGGCAGCATAAAACCTCTCTTTTTCATAGGACTGTCTGGTTGATTTCTGTAATATAGTTAGCAACAACAACAACAACAACAACAACAACCAAGCCTGTCAGTCCCAAGCAAGTTGGGGTAGGCTAGAGTTGAGACCCAACAAACACCGTCAGTTACGGTTCAGGAACGTCAATAGCCGTTTTCCAAGCACTCCTATTCAGACATAGGTCTCTAGGTATATCCCATTCTTTCAAATCTCTTTTTATTGTCTCTTCCCAAGTCAACTTTGGCCTTCCTCTGCCTCTCCTCACCTTATTATCTTGACTTAGAACTCCATAATGCACTGGTGTCTCTGGAGGTCTCCTTTGTAAATGGCCAAACCACCTCAACCGATGTTGGACAAGCTTCTCTTCGATAGGTGCTACCCCTAGACGATCACGAATATCATCATTTCGCACTCGGTCCATCCTTGTGTGACCACAAATCCAACGCAACATACGCATTTCTGCAACACTCAGTTGTTGGACATGTCTTCTCTTTGTGGGCCAGCATTCTGCTCCGTACAACATAGCGGGTCTAATCGCTGTTCTATAAAACTTGCCTTTTAGCTTTTGTGGTATCCTCTTGTCACAGAGAATGCCAGAAGCTTGGCGCCACTTCATCCACCCTGCTTGGATTCTATGGCTAACGTCCGCATCAATATCTCCATCCCTTTGTAGCATCGATCCCAGATACCGAAAGGTATCTTTCCTAGGCACTACTTGACCTTCCAGACTCACGTCTCCCTCCTCCTGTGCAGCAGTGCCAAAGTCGCATCTCATGTATTCGGTTTTAGTTCTGCTTACTCTAAAACCTTTAGACTCAAGGGTCTGCCGCCACAATTCTAGTTTCCTATTTACCCCCGCTCGGCTTTCATCAACTAACACTACATCATCGGCGAACAGCATACACCAAGGGATATCTCCTTGGATGTCCCTTGTAACCACATCCATTACTAAGGCAAAGAGATATGGGCTCAAGGCTGACCCTTGATGAAGCCCAGTCTTAATCGGGAAGTAGTCTGTGTTACCACCATTTGTTCGAACACTAGTCACAGCATCGTTATACATGTCCTTAATGAGGGTAACATACTTTGCTGGGACTTTATGCTTGTCCAAAGCCCACCACATAACATTCCTTGGTATCTTGTCATAAGCCTTCTCCAAATCAATAAAAATCATGTGTAGGTCCTTCTTCTGTTCTCTAAACCGCTCCATAACTTGTCTAATTAAGAAGATTGCTTCTATAGTTGACCTTCCGGGCATGAAACCAAATTGGTTCATGGATACCCGCGTTGTTCCTCGCAAGCGATGCTCTATGACTCTCTCCCACAGCTTCATGGTGTGGCTCATCAACTTGATTCCCCGATAATTAGTACAACTTTGGATGTCTCCCTTGTTCTTGTAGATTGGTACCAATATGCTTCTTCTCCACTCCTCAGGCATCTTGTTCGATCGATAGATATTGTTGAACACCTTAGTTAGCCATACTATAGCTATATCTCCGAGACATCTCCACACCTTGATTGGAATACCATCAGGGCCCATTGCTTTACCCCCTTTCATCCTTTTTAGAGCTTCTCTGACCTCCGATTCTTGGATCCGCCGCACGAAGCGCCTATTGGTGTCATCAAAAGAGTCGTCCAACTGGACGGTGGTGTTCTCATTCTCACCATTGAAAAGCTTATCGAAATACTCTCGCCATCTATGCCTAATCTCATCCTGCTTCACCAAGAGCTGCTCTCTCTCATCCTTAATGCACTTGACTTGGTTGAAGTCTCTTGTCTTCCTATCACGAGCCCTAGCCATCCTATAGATGTCCTTCTCTCCTTCCTTCGTACTCAAACGTTGGTACAGACCCTCGTATGCCCGTCCCTTTGCTTCGCTCACCGCTCGTTTTGCAGTCTTCTTTGCCACCTTGTACTTCTCTATGTTGTCGGCACACCTGTCATGGTACAAGCGTTTATAGCATTCCTTCTTTTCCTTAATAGCCTTTTGCACATCTTCATTCCACCACCAAGTGTCTTTTGAATCGCATCTATCCCCTTTGGTCACTCCAAGCACCTCTGAAGCAATCTTCCGAACGCAAGTTGCCATCTTCTCCCACATGTCGTTTGCATCCCCTTCATCCTGCCAAGGGCCCTCTTCAATAACTCTTTCCTTGAAGACCTTTGCTGACTCCCCTTCCAATTTCCACCACTTTGTTCTTACAATCCTAGGTTGTTTAACCCTACAAGCTTGCACCAGAAAGCGGAAATCAGCCACCAACAACCTGTGTTGAGAAACTACGCACTCTCCAGGTATTACCTTACAATCAAAGCATGTTTGTTTATCTCTCCTTCTTGTAAGGACAAAGTCGATCTGGCTAGAGTGTTGGCCACTACTAAAGGTCACTAAATGAGACTGCTTCTTCCTAAAGAAAGTGTTGGCTAACATGAGATCAAAAGCTATAGCAAAGTCTAAGACTTCCTCTCCTTCCTGGTTCCTACTGCCAAAACCGAAACCACCATGAACCGCCTCATAACCTACCCTTGACGTACCTACATGACCATTAAGATCCCCTCCTATAAAGAGCTTCTCGCTACTAGGTACCGCTCTAACCAAGCCATCTAAGTCTTCCCAAAAAAGCCTTTTCGCACTGTCATCCTGGCCTACTTGGGGGGCATACGCACTAATTACGTTTAAGACCAAATCGCTAATGACGAGCTTAACTAAGATGATCCTATCCCCTAGCCTTCTCACCTCCACCACACTATCCTTAAGGCTCTTATCAATCAAAACTCCTACTCCATTTCTATTGGAAGCTGTCCCTGTGTACCAAAGCTTGAAGCCGGTGTCGTCCACCTCCTTCGCCTTCTGACCCTTCCATTTAGTCTCTTGGACACACAAGACATTTACCCGCCTCCTAACCGCTGTATCAACTAACTCTCTTAACTTACCCGTGAGGGACCCTACGTTCCAGCTACCTATACGAATCCTAGTGGGTTCGACTAGACATTGTTAGCAACTTAGCATAATTATGATCTACTTTAAATAGACATTGTTGAATCATGTGGAATTGAATCTAGAGACTCATCATGTCCTCCTTCTGCTTAGTCTTATCCATGTCATACACAATGGCAGCCTTAGACAGACAGGTTCTACTAAAGTTTCTGGCAACAAAATGGTCGATCTATTAGTGTTCTAAATGTCCACTAAAAGGACAATATGAAGAAAAAATGATACACCATTTTCTTTTCTTTTTTTTAGCAGAGGTAAACCCTGCTTTTATAGAAAACTTATAAGAGTACAAACAATGTTTAAACTCACACAAAAGCTACGGCTGGGGTTATCAGCTTACAAGATTCGCATGCCAAAAGGACAGGAAATGCACCATTTTCTTCTTCCTCAACAATCACAAGAATGGTCAAGGCATGATTACATGTTTACAGATAAAGCAACCTAAAGCACTTGTAAAGGGGTGTGAGGGAGTACCTTTTCACTGTGAATTTCGCGCCCAACAAACAGAGAGCTAGAATGTACAGGTTTTTCACGAGATGCATGGATATAGATGGAATATCGACCATCATGACCCTGTGCAAAGAATTTCGAGCAAACCAAATAAACTATTACAAAATGGTGACGGTACAGCAGACATAATACAAACTTCATATTTATTAACTCCAAAATTAGATGATGGGTATATTAAGAACCACACCTGTAAAAATTTCTCCCACAACCTCTCAAAAGGCAATGTACCTGGTGTCAAGAACATAAAGGCAATCTTTGGGTTCTTTGGCACAGCCATAGGCATCGAAAGAAGATCCCTAATAACCACTGATGAAACTATCTCTTCATCAGTTTTCTCCCGAGCAACAGCAGGTAGCCAATCCTTGAACGGAGTACAGACACTCGAAGCAAAGAAGTAGCATGCAGAGTAGCGCCGTGGTGGGTAGACATAGGCCCCCATAAGGGCAACACAAACCAATGACAATAGCACTATGATCCACATGGGCTTCTTAGCAGCGCCTCGGTGGCGCGGAGGGGGCATGGCTGTCATGTCCTTGCTGCTCCGCCCCCACACCTGTTTCATCTCCTCGCCATTGACAAATCACAACATACGCCTTGTGGTGACAGCCTCCACCAATAATACAATACTACATGCCACGCAGTAACCTGTAACCAAGGTCAAGTACGTTGTGCCCCCAGAGTTGCCTCTTTTTTCTGCAATGCAAGGTACCCACCGCGTTAATCCACGAACTGGGAAAGCTCCAAGTCACGCCACTATCAAAAACAGTAAGCAAATTGTGCAAGATGCAATACTACAAGCCTATAGCACATCACCCCTCTACAACAACCTACGAGATCTGCTACATGTCTTACGTCGGTCACTACGATGTTCCAACTTGCTTGGCCCTGTGACTACATACAGTGCGGTTTAACACGATTCGGACGGCCAAAACCAATAGTTCCAAATCGTTTAACTGTCCCATCGATCAGAACAACAAAAACAGTTGGCGATCCCCCTTGCACGAATCAAATCATACCCACCATAGAAGGTGGACGAGTCCAAACAGTTGGCGCCCAAAAGTCAACTCCTAGCTACATCCCACGCTGCCAACAGCAACACGCTCCGCGTTCCGAATCCAAACCCAGGCATGACCACCCCAAAGGAACCAAATCAACGCTCAAGCCGAAATCGCCTCGATAATTCACGCGAAAACCGAAACGCCACGACCAGGACACACAGGAGCAAGCATGAAGCCTCTGCAGGACGAAACCGTCCCCGGAGCACTCCCAGCCAATGCGAAGAGGGTAGCAGGAGGGCCTGGTCGAGCTCAACCGGCGCGGGAACCTTACCCTGGCCCGGGCGTGCTGCAGCGCGAGGAGCGGTGAATCCGGCAGGGCGCGTCCCGGGGCGCAACCGGCGGCGGGATCTGGTGCCTGCCGCCGGCGAGATCGGGCTAGGGCTCGCGCGCGGCGGTGGCGGGGGACGAGGTGGAGGTGGTGGTACTGGAGGCCTGGAGGGGAAGGGGAGAGGAAGGAGAGGGATTTAAGCAGTGGGATTAATTAAGAGGCTTTTATATAAATGCCATTATAAAAGTTAATAATTACACCTGAGCTATAAAAAAAAGTTGAGGTTTTTCGAGTGCCACTGCTCCGAGCTTTTTTTTTTCCCTCCACACCACTTCCGTCAGATTTAGCTGTGTAAATATGTAATTAATTTTTTTGAGCATCTTAACGATCTCAAATGAAAAAACTCAAAACTAGAAAGTTATAGATCTCGTCGAGATCTACAATATTTATATAAAAATTATTTTCATTTGATTCCGTATAAAAAAATATGATTATAAGGAATCAAATGAAAATAATTTTTATATAAATATTGTAGATCTCGATTAGATCTACAACTTTCTAGTTTTAAGTTTTTTCATTTGAGATCGTTAAGATGCTCAAAAAAAAATTAATTGAATATTTACACCTGAGGGTATTTTCGACTTTTCACACCCGCAGTTCGACACCGTCGGAGCCAAATCTGACGGAAGTGGCGTGAAGGGCAAAAAAAAAAAGTTCAGAGCAATGGCACCTGGAAGAACTCAACTTTTTTAATGACTCATGTGTAATTACCAACTTTTATAATAGCATTTACATAAAAGTCTCATTAATTAACGGCGGAGTGGATTTAACTATTATGTTAAGGCGTTACGGGCTTATGGCTAGCCCCCACGGGTTTTTTTTTTTTTTTGTCATCAGATTGTTAGAGCAACCCAACAGTTTGCCAAAAGGATTTGCTATCTTTGTTTTTTTAGCAAAAGAAAAAAAAGCTTTAACAATTTAAAAAAAATTGACATCTTTGACAAATTGCTAAAAGTGCTTGCCGCGTGCGCGCAGGCACAAGCGTGCATCCACTCGCGCATCCTGCTGCTCACCTGCAACTGGGTCGTTGAGCGTGGGCCAAGGACGGACGGGCGAGAAGGCAGCGCCCATGCGTCGTACGAACAAGCAAGCTGGCCGTAGTCTTGTCTACTCTTGCTGTGTTTAGTTCCATTAAAAAGTGCACTATGCAAAAAAAAGATTTTCTATCACATCAAACTTGCGATACATGCATAGAGTACTAAATGTGGATAAAATTAAAAACTAATTACACAGTTTGGTTGTACTTTGCGAGACGAACGTTTTGAGCCTAATTAGTCAACGGTTGGACAATTATTATCAAATACAAACGAAATGCTAGGGTCCCTCCAAATTTGGGAAATAAACACAGCCTCTATTGCTTGTGATTCACGTCATGGCCTCTGCCTTGTCTTGTCTACTTTGACCCTGCTGTATGGATGTTGCTGTGCAAGTACTTTGAGCCTGCTGTAGGCGTCATGACCTGCTGCTGCCGTAGATATGAGTTGTTGCTCGCTGCCATGACTGCTGCCCAAGTGCTGATATCTCGCTGCAATGCGCTGTCTACTAGTAGCTGCCTCGAGACGATGGCCGGCTGATACAGTTTGTTGACTTTTTTTATTTTACCAAGTCAAAAATACTAAACTCTCGAGGAGGAACTGTCTTTTTACTTGACATATAGTTTTAGGAGTTGGCAAATCACCAGATTTACTAAGTAAAATTTGGCAAACTCTTAGAGATGCTCTTAGACTTTAGATTTCCACTTTTATCATGATCGTTAGCTCGAGAGAGCATGCGCATTGATTAAAAATGAAATCTATATATCTATATCTATATATCTCATATTTTCAAACTCCACTATCAATTTATCTTGCCATGCAACATCTTACTGTCTAGCACATTTAACTATACTAGCAATTTATCTTGCCATGCAAAATGTCCACATCAGAATCCACTAGAACATCCCACTATCTAGCACATGTAACTATCTCTCCATACAAAGTACCCACATCAGCATCCACCGACACATCCAACTAACACATGTCATTATATCTTCATTCAAGCTATTCACATTAGCAAATCACATCATTTAATAACGTATATTTAGTTGTTCACGCTAGAATGTTAAAAATCATCCACTAACATGTATTATGATATTTATTCATTCATATATTAGTAAATATAAGCCGTATAATTTTATCAGTGATTTTCGCAGCAACGCGCGGGGCGTTCTTATAGTATTTTTTTTAATTTGAGCCTCTATGGTTTTTCATCTAAACGTGATTTAACTATTTTGTCAAAATACTAGAGCAAGTTTGAATACTCTACTGGTAGATTTACGGTAAAGATCTAATTGTGCAGTTTGGACGTCAGTCTTTGGTTTCCCACTTTTATCACGAAAGTAGCGTACAAATTGGAGAAAATTGTAAGCCTCCACTTTTTTATCTGACCGTGATTCCATTATTTTGGTAAGACGTTACAATAAAGCTAGAGCCCCCCATGGGTGGGTTTACGACAAAGCTTACATGGCTTTTCATCTGATCGTAGGATTTTGATGTCTAAGCATTGGTTTTCCACGTTCGTCACAGTCGCTCGTAGTAACTTAAGAGTAGTGTGTGCATCGGAGAAAAATATAATATGTTTTCAATTTGACCCTCATAATTTTTTATCTGATTATGATTTGACTACTTTGTTAAGGCGTTACAAAACTCGGAGCCCCATGAGTGGGTTTACGGTAAGGCCTACATATTTTCTATCTGGTTGTGGGGTTTGAATGTCTAGGCTTTAGCTTTTCACTTTGATCACGTGACATTTTTCAATTTAAATATTTTATTATGTAAACTTTTTCTATGTTATTATTCAAACTTCTAGATGTGCTCAAGTCGATCAAAAAGTTAACATATTTTAGGAATTCAGTAATAATGTATTATCTAAAAATATTCTTTAGAGCGCATGTTTCTCAAAACATCTAACAAGGTCCACAAAACATATAAGATAAACTCCTCAGGGACATATTTGGAACCAAAATTAATGGTAAGGGAGAAATTACTTAGATTTTCATAGTATTACGGTCTTATGGTATTATAAACATGGTTATGTTATTCTATAATAAAAATAGTTATAATATATTTACATTTTTTTTATAATCTCCCAAGACTAAAGCCATGTTCATAAAATAATGTTGTAGTGCTTGTTTCTAGCAATTTATAGCTATATTGCTTTGATGTTATCGTAGCATCGCCATTTTTTACCTTTATTTTGTAGTCGTTTAGTTTTTTAGACACCTTAACATGAACGTTAACATTAGTACACATAAAGTACATCGCTGCACCCCTCCACTGATGTTGACATCAATATAGAAATTTAAGGAATTAGCTTAGTCCCATTCAATTAGTAATCAATAGAATTTACATGTTTGGTTGAGTCCAAGCATTAATTTGATGCATTTTTGGTATTTTGTCAAAAATGGAAATGGTATAAGAGGTGCATACAAATGGCGATTACAGGCATGAGTCCTCTCATATTATAAATAAGAATGATTCAAGAAATGTAAGTTACAATACAACCAGTGTCAATTGAGACAATGGATAGGATAGAGTGCTCTCTCTCTCTACCCAAACATGGAACACCCCAAGAGGGAAGGTGGGTATTCTTGTGGAAACCCTGCACAAGTGTACACGTAGTCCAACAACAACCTGTCGATCCAAATAACAACACGCCACAACAGGTCGAACATGTCCCCGCACTGCCGCACACGTATTAAAAATGCCCAATCATTAGGCATATTAAAGGTAGTTTCCAAAACACGATTAGAAAACTACTAGTACGAGAGGGAGAGCAGGAGTGTTAAGGACAGACCATCCTGGCTAGACTCCTCGGCTGCGGCAGGTCTTGACCCTGCGAGGAAAAATAAAACCCACTCCTTTTAAGTAGACACTCATAATAAGTTCATTTACTATGGTTGTGTTTAGTTTCTTATGGAATACAACATGCCAACTACTTTAGAACGATGAAATACAAAATACTAAAAATTTTATAGGTGTGTTTAGTTCTAAAAATGCCAAATTTTTCATGGAGTGGGTGAGGACTTTTTGATTTTTTTTTTTTTTGCCTCTTGAGGCCAAAATCAAAAATAGAGAATGAATATCTTTTTGCTAAAAATTTTACACGATGTTTAGTTTCATTTTGCAAAATAATGGGTCAAAACCTAAATTTTTTTGGGTGAAATAGAGAACTAAACACACCCTATGTTCAAAAAAAAAAGAATAAGTTCATTACTCGTATGTTATCTTTTACAACCATCCTATGCGTATAGTTGGAGATAAAAGGGAATGTTGAACTCCAAATTCAGCTGTACAGCCAAGGTCAGCACGATCAAATCCCAAAAAGGCAACATAGTTTTTCAACAAACAAATAGAAATGATGCTGATGTTTGAATACATGGACATTGTACTTATTCAACTACAAGCATGCCCATCACTTATTACAATGATAGCAATAAATGATACATCGAAATAAACAGGGTGCCCATCGGGCACTGATGACTAAAACAGTGGTGGCAAAGAGAAGGAGCAGCGGTGGGGAAAATTCTCATACATGATCTCAAACTACAACCTCCGTATCTTATAAAACATCTGGCGTCCTTATTGTTTACACAAAATCTAACAGTTCACCGTGCCTCATCTTCTAGATTGCGGAACCCAGTGGTAAGGTCGTCATACAGTTTCTTAAATTTGGCAACCAAAGCTTCTTCACCTTCGGCAGGATCCTCAAACTTTTGAGATCTGTAATGCATAAAAAAGGATAGTTAGTGATGAACTGATGATGCCACCAAAATTAGTATTGAAAATATGTTAAAAAATACTTACACTAGCCGATAAAATAGATCGCCCAAGCGATGCTTTATGACATTGTATGTTATCTTTTGGCCGTCAGTACCAGCTGCCCGCTCCACAGCCTACAAACGATACAAGCATATAAAAAATATTCTTAAACCACGAATGCTGTCTCACAAGCTATTTCAGCTCACTCCAATGACTACTATTCATTTCCCCTTCTTGCACTCAGATGGAATTAATCCATCTTTAAAAATCTTGACAAAAACAATATAAGGATAGCAGGTAGAGCAATATTAGTTTATGATAATTGGTTAGAAAACATTCAGAAGTTTAATAAGATTTCTTGATCATTGCAGCAAACCAATCAGGGGGGAAAACATTTGCTCAAAAACTATAGCAGTACTGCCAGTTGAGAGCTTACCTGATTTGCCAATGTGTTGAAGTGAATAATGTTGCGCATCATCCAAACAGATTTGTAGAATGGGCAGAACTTATCATATCTATATTAAACAGCACTTGTCAGAATTATGTAAAAATAAAATGGAAAAAAATGAGCAGAAAATGTGTTGAAATAACGGGGACTCACGGAGTAAATGCATTTTGTGCCAAATAATCTTCTCTCAGAAGTTTTGCTGTCTCCAGTGTAATCTTGTCAGATTCTGCCAGCGCATCTTTACCAACAAGCTGAACACATGGAAGTCACAATCAAGACAATGGAGTGCTAGTGATAAATTTTAGTCATTAGCATGCTGCATGACAGAATCACAGAACATGCCAAGGCAACATATAATAAAGAAAAAAAGGATGAAACATCATGGTATTTTGTGCAAGTAAATGAAAAAATGATGAGCAAAATCTACCTGCACAATTTCATTTAGATCATCTTCCCTCTGCAACACCTCACGTGCTTTTGTCCTAATATCAATGAAATCTGGATCAAACTTCTCATAAAAGGACTCAAGGGCCTGCAAGGCAGAAAATGGTATGGTCATATAACATCATCACTGGAGAAGAACAGAACACAAGCAAATGAAGAACTGTGGATATTTGAGAGAAAGAAGACAGCAAACACACTAGCATTATGGTAAATAAATCAACAGAGCACCCTTGCCACTCAACACAACAATGTAGACATTTTCAACAACCTTTATATTTCTTTTCTTGTGCTCCATATTTTGCATGAAACTTTTAGAGATAATAAATGTGAGCAAAACAGGTTTTACGCAAGTCAGGAAATAACCTTGGAGTATTTTGAATAGGAAATGAGCCAATTCACAGATGGGAAATGCTTCCTTTGAGCGAGCTTTTTATCTAAACCCCAGAAGACCTGCAAAAAAGAGCAGCACATGATTTAACAATATATTGAAACAACAAACACTGTAAATCAAGCTGGACCAATGATCGGAGGACTGAAGTATTGAATTAATTTGGCAGCCTTCTTACCTGAACAATACTGAGGGTTGCGGAGGTAACAGGGTCTGAAAAATCACCACCAGGAGGAGAGACGGCTCCAACAATTGTGACACTGCCAGTCCTGTCTGGACTTCCCAGGCATTTCACCTTACCAGCACGTTCATAAAAGGATGCCAAACGTGCAGCCAAGTAAGCTGGGTAACCACTATCAGCAGGCATTTCAGCCTGGACCAAAAAAAAGTGCACCATTAGCTGTAAAGTCACATAGACAGCATGTGAAAAATGATCAACACAACAAAAACAGAAGTTCAAAGTATTTCATATTATCTCAAAGCTCAAACTGCTTTACTAGTGTTATAGGCCTGTTTGCAACTTAAACGTAGGCCCATCCGAGTCATTCATTTCTCTTAATAAGTACCACTATGTAAGCTTATAAATCACAAATTAATGGCATAATATTTACATAATTATGTAGTGACGTTCCTAAATATGAGTTTATGGGTCAACCTTAGTACGTGGCCAAATGATGGTACCAGAAATGGCACATCATACCAAATTGTGACAGCAGATTCAGGTAGCGCGACAAAAATCATAGGTAATTGACAAATACTCCCTTCGTTCTAGATTATAAGATGTTTTGGCTTTTCTAGATACATTGATTTTACTATGTATCTAGACATATTGTATATCTAAGTGCATAGCAAAATCTACATATCTATAAAAGCCAAAACGGCTTCTAATTTGGAATGGAGGGAGTAATATGCAATGAGAGAAAATCCAACATCACTAAAAGATCATGTTGGCATTACACCTGATGAACCAGAGACTAATTTTTGTTAAAAAAACATTTTCTATATCTGTTATTTACTTATTTGAAAAGACACCAATTTGAGGACAGAAGATGAGTAACATACCAAACGCCCTGAGATCTCACGCAATGCCTCAGCCCATCGGGAGGTGGAGTCAGCCATCATACTGACATTGTAGCCCATATCACGGAAATACTCAGCAATTGTAATTCCTGAGGGGAAAAAGGTACAATTATGATTGTTAACAGAACCTCTACACTGAACAGCGACAAGCAAAGATACAGCTGACAGACTGACAGAGGCACCCATATCATCAAGACTCTCCTAGTCCTAACCATGTAATATTTCAATTTTGGTAATACATGGATAGGTTGCTGTGAAACATTTCTGATGTTGATATGTTCCCTACCACAGCACTAAGTTTCAGACTTGATATCTGTGGCTACATGGCCAAAGGTAAATATCAAGGCAAGAGGGTTTTACCTGTATAAATGGAGGCTTCACGAGCAGCCACAGGCATGTTTGATGTGTTAGCCACCAGTGTTGTTCTCTTCATGACTGACTCCTCACGGCCATCAGGCAATGTCATCGTCAACTGGGGGAAGTCCATGAGAACCTCAGCCATCTCATTTCCTCGTTCACCACAGCCCACATAAACCACAGCTTCGGAATTGGAGTACTGCAGATAATATTAGGCAAAGTTTAAAGATGAGACCATCAAGACAATACAAGAGAAAAAAAATATGTACAGCTACAACAGAAGGGGCAGTAGTAAAGGGTGAGCGGAAATCACCTTGGAAAGTGCCTGACTAATGACAGTTTTACCACAACCAAACGCTCCTGGAATAGCACAAGTGCCTCCCAGAACTGAGGGGAATAGCGCATCCAGTACACGCTGCAACCATTTGAAAGCATACAAGACTTAAGATTTAATGGAGGAAGATAAAGGGAAACATCATCTGAAAATGCTTGGTGATTTCAAGTTTTTTGCAAGCATTGATAATTATAGACAAGACAACCAAGCTCAAAGCAACTTATCGACAAACCTGCCCTGTCAGAAGAGGTGTGTCCGCAGCAAGCTTCGATGCAACAGGCCTTGGTGAACGCACAGGCCATGTCTGCAAGGAAATGAATTAAGCATATTAAACGGATGCTTCAATCCTTAGGAAATTTGATCTTCTGCAAACAACAACAACCAAGCCTGTCAGTCCCAAGCAAGTTGGGGTAGGCTAGAGTTGAGACCCAACAAACACCGTCAGTTACGGTTCAGGAACGTCATTAGAGAATTAGCTTTTTTACCTGAAGCATGGTAAACTTCTTTTTTATGCCCTGAAATTCCAGTTCTAGCACTGTGTCCTGCATAAAAAAGCAATAGCAAGGATTGAGATTAAAGCTCAGAGGTAGACGACACCAAATCAATAAGGCTTAGTATAAGGCAATAACATCAACTAACCTGCAGGTTGTACTGACCAGCTGGTGCAATGTAACTTATTTTCCCCATAGAACCCGGCGGAAGAGCAACGTGGTGCTGCATCAATGTGTTCTCAAAAACAGTCTGCAACACACACACAGTCAGCAATCATTAGGATGTAAACACGGGTCAACAGCATGCATCTACATATCACAGACAGCTAGTCTTCAGAATGAAGCCATAGATGGAATTCAATGTCATAAGAACTTACAGCGTATAGATCTCCACCTGTGATGACATCTCCAACACCTGGAAATATAGCACAAGAAAATCTATTTAGATAGCATCACAGATCGCATACAACTTAGAAATAACAAAATAGCATGCAAGACCATTTGGATAATGCAGGTACTACATTGAGCCACTACCTAGCTTCTTTGGCTGAAATTCCCACAATGCATCTTTGTCAAGGGCAGGAACTGAAACACCACGAGGAATATACACATCTCCTGACTTAATAGCAATGGTTTTTAGAGGGCGCTGCAAACATAATAGAGCAGGGGTGAGGACAAAAGACAAAAAGTAAATTAAATGACCGCAAAAATGAGCCCTGTCATGTTCAGCACACCTGGATACCATCAAAGATGTTTCCAAGAATTCCAGGTCCTAATTCAACTGAAAGAGGCTGCATGGGAATAGCCATTGAATGTTAAAGGATAGCGAAAATACATTAAAAGATATAGTAAGATTATAAGACAACTAAAACACACCTTTCTTGTTCTCAAAACAGGGTCATTAACCATCAGTCCAGCTGTTTCCTCATAAACTGCAACACAGCACTTGCGAGGTTAGCACAATATCTTCAACTGGAAAGGAAACTTTCATGGCCATGGGCGAATTATGTATTATAGATGATCTGCCACGTTGCATACCTTGGATTGTAGCTGAATCGCCCTCAAGACGGATAATTTCCCCAATGAGGTTATCATGTCCGACACGAACAAGTTCATACATGGCAGCACCGCCCATTCCATCAGCCACGACCACAGGTCCAGAGACCTGCAATAACCCAGCATCAAGGCTAATCAATACGTTGTGATCAAAGTGAGGCTCGTTATGTATATAACTGCAGTGCAGAACATCAGCGGAAGATTTCATTCTTGTAAAGAGATGGGAAACAGCCAAGCTAGGTAATAGGATATAGCATCAAAGGTACAGGCAAATGGGGAACTGCATTGTGGCATTAGAAGCTCAAAAAAAAAAGAATCTAGCTTCTACAAAAACGGTAAATTTATGCACATCTTCCACTAATTCAACTAATTACATGGCAACGCAAACCAAAGACCCCAATAATTCTCAAGCATCGAGGCAGTCAAATCACAATATTGGATCAAACAATAGCATAGCATCAATCATAATACCACTCCACAAATCTCCAAAACTACTGCACCAAGCCACCCCCACCAATGCTGGCTAGATCCCAGCACCACCTCGGCAAGGCCAGTCACGCCCGAGAGATCCACAACAGTAACCGTCAACACCACCCAAATCCCAAACCGAGAACCCGCAGGTAACCAAATCTGGCAGCAATTCAGCTCGATCCGAGCACGCCAGACGCCGACGACTCAGCCACTGTACTGTGCAGCCCGCGCCCACTAGAGATCGCGCGCAATCGAGAAAAAGCGGGATCTAGGCGCAAGCAATGCGAGCGGGAGGAGGGAGGAGGGAGGAGGCGCGGACCTTGCGGACATAGCCGTACTCGCTCTCCTTCTCGGAGTCCTCGAAGGTGGTGACGCGGTCGCCGTACGCCATGGCCGCCGGCGGCGAGAGGGGTCGTCGGCGTCGGCCTGGGTCGGATCGCGCGGCGCCTCGTCGCGATCTGGTCGGGGAGGGGTAGCGGAGCGGAGAGGACGCGATGGGGAGGACGGCCACGGAGGCAGGGCGGATTCAGCCTTAAATAGACGCCGTCGTCGATTTTTATTTCGCTCTGTTTTTTATGGAGCTGGAGTATCGTGTTGTCACGAGATGTGTGCTGTGATTTGTGAACTTGTTGCACGATCGGATCGGAGCACAGTACCGTTTTGTGTTGTAGCTGCAGCGGCCGATGCGGACGCTGACATATGGGACGTCGTTTAATAAAGGTCTTTTAAGAATAAGGGTGCGTTTAGTTTCTCATTTCACCCAAAAAGTTTTAGGTTCTGGTCTGTCATTGTGTAAAATAAAACTAAACACCATGCAAAAATTTTGGTAAAAGATATTCATTCTCATTTTAGATTTTGGCTTTAAGAGGCAAAAAAAAAAACCAAAAAACCAAAAAGCATTCACTCACCCTATGAAAAATTTGACATTTTGGACACCCATAAAAATTTTGGTATTTTGCATTTCATCATTCAAAAGTAATTGGTATTTTACATTTTGCATTTCATGGGAACTAAACACAGTCTAAACTTGCTAGTTCGAAGAATATGTGATCGGAGACTCGAAGTACATACATTTGATGAACGAACTGTGGATTTATTAGCACTTATACTGGGTTATGGTTCTTTTTTTTATTTGAGCAAGGGAGTGTTAAGTTGTCTTGCTCTTAGTATTTGTTTTCCAGATGGTATCATGATGCAACTTGCAGTTTTTTCTTTTGACTTGCTTGCCTTTTATTATCAGTCGGCTGCCACGTCTCCAAGCGAGGCGAACCGGATACTTAGCTAGAGAATGTGCTACCTTATTACAATTCCTACTAATGAAAGAAAGAGAATTCTTGAAAGACAAATCTAAGCTCATCAATCTCCCGCAGAATAGGATCGATGATTGAAAGTTGGGTCTCCACCTTGTTCCATAGTTGAACCACCTGGAGGCAATCAGTCTCTATCACCACCCGCTGTATACCCAGCTGCGCAGCAAATTTAGCACCATCCCTGCACGCCATTGCCTCCAAAGAGCAAGCGTCCAGGCCCTTGTCATAATATGGCAACCACCTGGAGGCAATCAGTCTCTATACAACATGCAGTTTGGGAAACATGGTTGGCTAAGGTTTGTGAGTCTCATTTCTTTTTGGACCGTGAGAAAAAAAATCCTTTTGCGCTTGCAATGCAATATTGCCATTATGGAGATCAGGAGATGTATAAAGGTTCCCAACCTAAAATAGTTACTACCTCCATCTCAAAATGATTTACTTCGATCACGGAAAAATAATATAAAATAGATTTTAATTTACTTTCTCTTCCAGTATGTTCTCATAAGCACTTCAAATATTCATGCAAATTTTATGTCACATAAACTTGTATGTAGTTTGAGTAAATATTAGTCAAAGTTTATAAATTTAATTTTTGTGTGCCATTTACCATTCCAGAAACGGACCGAATATATTCTTAAGCCAGTGACTTGAAATTTAAACATGAGTTTTTGCTCCGGTGGTCCTCTCCAAAATTGAAATCTTACATCCTCCAATCCAACTTTAAAAACTTGACAAATTTGCCCATACGTTAGTTAAAAGTGGGTTTAAGGGTGGTTTTCACCCACATCATCCCTTTTTAGTTTAGAAACAAATCTGGTAAATACTAGATAAGGTTTTAATAAACCACCAAAAATATCTTCGGCGCCTCCCCAAAAAGGATGAGAAAAATCTTAGAGATGTATTAGGACAAGGGACAGCCAAATAAAAAGATCTGAAACTTGTTAAACTATCTCTAGAAGCTTCCCAAAAATGATTTTGGAAAAACATCTCAGAAAGGAAAAATATGAAAAACATTCTAATCAATGTTCAAATACACCTTGAATTTGTCCACAACAAAAACATGAAATGAAACCAGCATGAATGAAACACATAATAGTTTCATTATATGTTTAGACATCTACTAGAATGCTTTTGGGATTTATTTAGTTTTCTTCTCATATCTTTTCATCTTTCTTTATAACTCAATCCAAGTTTTGGAAGCTTTCGGAAATAACTTCACCAGCTCTAAATAGTTCACCTAGGTGTCATTTGTCCTAATATACCCTTAGGATTTTTGGAGGTTTTGAAGATATTTTTCATTGTTTTAAAATCTTATCTAGTGTTTACCAAAGTTATTTGAAATAAAAAGGGATGACGTGAATCAAAACCACTTTTATATATGAATTATAGGGGGGTAATTTGTTAAGTCTTGAAAGTTATGGTATGCAAATTTCTAGTTTTTTAGTGTGTATATGGGGTGGGGGTTTCAAATTCAACAAGTTCAGAGTCAAATGGAGTTTATTAGGAAAAAAAAAAGGTTTTACGGTGTGTCATCATTTGATAGGTCACAATCTCCTTCAATCATGCCAACTGCTTAAAGGTTAGACATATATGATGCCCGTGACGTGTACCTGTTGGATTTGCAATCTTCTTGGACCGTGACCGAAATATATCACGTAAATGGGAGGAAAATAAAAATGATATTTCAGCGTGTCAGGACTCAGGATGTGGGTTGTACCTTCCCTGATTTTTTTAGCTAGTCACATGGAAACTGTGAAAATGACACATGCATCAGGCCTACGCAACTGGCCACAAATCAAGCCCAGTTTCATTTCAGCCCAAGTATGCCAACATCTCCTTGTTGAGAGGTAATAATGTATTAATTAGTTTTCCAACTTGCTGGAAGACATGTAAAATTTTCCAAGTGAGGCGTACAGTGTAGTTAAGCAATAATATGCTGCTCTAAAAAAAGCAATAATATACCGTAGTTACTTGGCTAAGGTTAATCGCAACCTCTTCTTAATGAAACAATTGTCAAACATGCCAATGCTGATATGTATACCAACCATCGACAAACTACAGATTAATTAAGCAGTAGTAAGAAGAGGTGAAGCCGTGAAGGCTGCTGCTGATTTCTTACCCGAGGATGAACACATGCCTTGCGAAAGGCCTGGCGTGAGGAGAGGAGAGCGAAACGTACGTAGCTAGGGGCAAACTTGCCGGCACTCGCTGAAACGCAGGCTTGCCGCTTGCCGCTTGCCGGCCGGCCGGCGGCGGCGTTCCGGGAAGTCATCCTTAGCTGCATCCCGCTCTGCTCCTCGTCTCACGCAGGGCCTTGCACGCCCTGCCCTCAATTTTTGGGCTCTGATGCTTCGTGATCGGCAAAGGCAAACCAAGCTTTGCCAGTGAGGTTAGTATCGAAAAACTTCTTCCATCTCCATTTGCACTTGCACCTTCTGTTGCTGTCGCACAAGAAAATGATGCATGGCTAGCTGCCAGAGAATAGAGATTGCCTTTTTTTTACGGTAATGCTACTTCTAGGACGTCCGTGCACGTCGGACGGACCCTGACTCAACTGAGCGCTCGTGACGCGACCCGACCCGTCCCCTGTTCCTTATCCGCTCGCTCCTCATCCCGTCCCCGTGAACCCCACGCCCGCTTTCTTCTCCGCTCGCGCCCCTCCCCCTCTCCGCTCTCGCACTGCTACACTGCTACTGCTCACGCTGCTGCTCTCCGCCACATCCAGCTCGCTGCGCACCCCGCCTGTTCGCACTTCCTCCCTTCCTCCCTCCCTTCCTCCCTCCCCTCCGTGACCTCTATGGCACCGGAGTTGAGGGCGACGGCGCCGGCTTCCGGCGAGCTGCGACATCCCTCTCCTCCCTGCCTCCCTTCTCCCCTCCGCGACCTCCATGCCACCGGAGATGAGGGCTATGGCGCAGCTTTCGGCGAGGTAGGTGGGTGCTTATCTGGATCCTCGCCCTCCTCCTACTCCTTCGGATCTGAGCTCTCCTCGTCCTCTTCCTCCTCCTCCCCCTTCTGGATCTTAAGGGATGTGGCGGTGGCTAGGGTTCTGGCGAGCTCTCGGGGGTTCCGATCTCGCCGTGTTGTAATGGTTTACTTTGAATGTTGCAGTAGGTTTCAGTTGATGTTGCAGTAGTACTGCTTTTGAGATGTTACATCATGTTTTTTAGTTGCTTCAATCTGCATGTTGGAGTAGTTGTTGCATGTTGTTGCAGCAATTGTTCGGTGATGTTGTAATAATATATTCATGGTGTTTCAACTGTTTCAGCATAATGTTTCAACTGTTTTTCATTGTTGTTGCAATAATATGTTCAATGTGTTTCAACGTCTTCATCCCAACGTTGCAACTGTTCCCCCTTTTTGTTTGTTGCAATACACATGTTCATGGTGTTTCAACTGCTTCAACCTATTGTTGCAGCAGTTTCTTCAGTGTCGTTGCAATAACATGTCGATGGTGTTTTAGCGCTTCATCCTACTATTGCAGCGGCAAGGAGGGGGGTGAGCTAGGGGGCAGGCTGTGGTGGGCGAGCTGGCGGCAGGCGGATGTGCTGGGAGCCGGTGAGTTTGGGGGGCAGACGGATTTCCGTGCGCGTGGGGGTGCTAGGCGGGTTCGATCTACTTCCTCCTCCGTGCGCGTGGGGGTGCAGGGTGGTTCCGATCTACTTTCCTCCTCCGTGCGGGGCGTGCGGGGGCGGTGTCCAGACGCTAGCGCCCAGATTGGACGTCCGGGCGCTAGCAATTCCTTTTTTATACCCTTTTTTGTGTTTTCTTCTGTATGACAATATCAGTGTCGCCGGGTGCCATAGATAGTCGTGTCGATGTATACATCGGAATCGGACAGCCCACGCGTGCGACCCGATCGAACCTGTGTGGTGGGCTACATACATGCAGCGCTTGACGGCCCGTCGGTATGTAGGGAAACATGCTAAGCAATGTGAGCTTTAGTGGCAATTTTTTTTTCCGTTTGGTTCGGAGATAGAAATAGAATGGAGAGTTGAAGAGGAAATTTACACATTCCGTTTGGTATAGAGGTTTTTGAGTGGAAAATCATCGGATAAGTCATGATCACAGTGAGAATATATATTGATTAGTGGAAGCTAGTCCTATTCCCACCAAAATTCTCACCCCATGAAACCAAAAAGAAAAAATGTCGTCTAAACTCACATTTTCTCTTTTCAATTACCCCCAACCAAAATTTAGACGTTGCCTGGGTGATGGCCAACTTGACATCACCTCCATCCCCCCTAGACTTATAACTCACTTAAGCATCACCGCACCACTATCAGACAGTCTCACCGGCCGGCAACATCTGTGACAATGTTCGGTGAAAAAACTGCACCTGCGAGCTTCTCCGCCCATCTAAGCAGCACTGTACACTCTCAGCAACCAGCAGTTCAAATTAAGGAAGTGGCAGTCTAATTATATGTAAAAAATGGTGCATGAGCTTCATGCAATAAGCTAATACCACCGACTAATTGCAATAATCATTTTTGCATCATAACAGAAACCACCAAAATAAGCTTCATGCAAGGCAACACAATGCATGATCATGTTTGATATAAAACACAAAACATAAGACATTTTAACTTTTCCAAATACATTGCTTTTGCTATGCACCTAGACATGATGTACATCATCTAAGTACATAGCAAAAGTTACATATTTAAAAAATTGAAAACGTCTTATAATTTAAAATGAAGAGAGCAAGAAACCTGTATATGTAAGGGCACATGCAATGGTTGTGTTGAAACCGTCTGCACGCATCCACCGAGGCAAAAACAACAGAGTTATCACGAAGAGAGAGTGCTGTCGTCGCCTCACAAGACGACGGCCGTGGCTCGTGCTCCTAGAGCGAACGCGGGCATGGTTCGATCTCGTGCGGCAAGCGGCCAATGCTGCTACGACGTACGGCAAGCTGGCGTGGTCCCTTTTGCTTCCTTGTGGATGTGAACGACAGTGAAGCTTCCTTGTGTAGTCTGGATTATACTTTATTGATTATGAAAAAACTATTTTTTACTATATTATATAAGGGAGCGTATGCTATGGAAACTAGCTTCTTGTGAAAACTATGGAAACTTTAATTTAAGTCCACAAGATTCTAATCCGATGATCACAGATGAAGGTGGTCATTTATTCACTTAAACCCTCCCACCAAGATTCTAATCCGATGATCTCAGATGAAGCACAACTCATCTTCAGCTGAGGCCATCGGATTAGAATCCTGTGGACTTGATTGAAGTTTTCATAGTTTCCACAAAAAGCTAGTTTTCATAACATACGCTCCCTTATTTATTTGCAAAGTGTCAAAAAGGAAAGCAACATGAAATAGACATGCACACCAACAATCAAGAGCAGCTGAAACTAAGGTGGAGTAGTTGCGAACTAGCAGCTAAAATCGAGCTAGTAATTACCAACTCAAGCTCATTAGGAACTAATGCACAATGAGACGACTACAGTAATTTACCAATCTGCTGACCTAGTTTCTCTTAGAGGTGTTCAGAAACTTTCAGACCACGGAAGCAACATGTTCAAATAACTAGAAGCATTCACACAAACATTTGGACCATAGCCAGCCGAACAGGCTAGTTCTTGTCACGATAGGATGCACGTGCGGACTCAAACGTACAAGGCAGACTGTACTGTCAGAAAACCCCCGATAATCTTGGGCCTTGTTTAGATGCCCAAGACGGGCGCCCGAGAACACTGTAGTAACTTTTGTTTTTTAGTGTAAAAAATTATCTAAAAATTGATTAATTAGACTCAAAATGTTCGTCTCGTAAAGTACAACAAAACTGTGGAATTAGTTTATGATTTCATCTACATTTAATACTCCATACATTTGCCGACATTTTGATGTGATGGAGAATCTCCTTTTTACATAGTGGAATTTGGAAGTGAATTTTGGTATCTAAACAAGGCCTTGAATCGGTGAACGGTGATTTGCTGCCAGCGCCAGAAACAGAAAGAAAATATGCCTCCTTGGGCGCTCCGCACCACGCGATGTGGACACCACCCACCGGCGGGCACGGACGCACGGCCGTCTTCTCGGCTCCCTTCTCCCTGGGTATAGAGCTGTGTGACAGTGTGAGTCTGTGAGAGCCTCAGAGGTGTTTGGCTGTTAGCTGGTGTTTGCCTGATCGGAGAACCCGAAGGCTGATAATCAATTACTTAGTCATCGTAGTTTTCTTATTCCAAGGCCTCTGTTGCAACGATAGTGACATAGTGTAAACTATATATAATTTCCACACAATTGTGAGCCACGAGGTGCTGTTTGGTTTCAACGTTGTAAATGTAACATAAATGGGACCATTGACACGGCGCTACTAGTTGCAGGTAATGGAAACCGTCGATTTGTTGCATCGTGAAATGATCATGGGCCAAGAACCCCAGACCAAACAACCCTATGACTGTAGTATTGTCCGTCTCCTCCCGGTGAAAACCTTGCTCTAGTTATCTGGAGCCGGTGGTGGCGGCGTCAACGACGTCGTGTCCCTCTTGAGGGCGCCGCTGTGGAGGGGTAGATTCCAGCTCATGCTATCGCAAAAGCCAATCCGTGCTTGCTGCATCCGCTAGACAGGTACTCGGGGCGAAAGCCTTTCGGGCCTGGTGCTCTACTCATCGATGGTGGCGTCCGTGAACGTCACTCCCCCTCTTGATGGCATCGATGCAAGCACACCTGCTTCCATGCACGTCCCCACACGGCCTTGTGCTCTCCCCGAATGCTCTCCTCCCCATCTTGTTGTTGGTATGGCTACCCTCCTACCCTTTGGCTTCTGCAAACACCACTTGCTGTCAGGTGCTCGCCATCTCCAACTTGCTCTGTCGTTTTCTAGATCACTTGAGTGCTCCGCCTCATCATATGCCGGGTTGCGGGGACCTTGATCTCATCTCTGGATCTCCTCATTCTCCTCCTGGCGATCCTCCCCCTTTGGGGCTTCCTTCCCCCAAATGGCGTTGGTGGGCGTCGGTTGGAGCTCAGATGCGCTCTTAGGTGATGATACTCACGGCTGCCGCCTGTTGGCTCTGACTCAATGCCTTGCAGCTTCCTGGCTGCCGTCTATCGGATCCCACTCAATACCTCACAGCTGCATGTGGTGTGGAGCTCTTCGGAGTATGTCATTGGTGGTGGCACATGTTAGGAAGTTGTGCTTGCAGTCGCTCCGGTTAGTAGGCTGACTTAGTAGCTAAATCATGTTGTGTTTATTGTTGTTCCGTTAAGTGTTATAATCCCTCTCTCTCCTACTTATCATGTACTTCTCTGAACTTATTGTATTGAGATTGGCACCACGCCCTTCCACCCCCGGCTTGACCGGTATATGTGGAATAAAAATTCAGGTGGAAAAATCTTATCCCCCCTGTGTTGATCTAAAAAAAACCATCAATGACTTTATGCGTGGAGTGAATTAGGAAAAGTTATTTTTTTCAGCTTCCAGTCGCCTGAAATAATTTCAGAGAATCACTGCTCAGTAAAGAAATTGTTTGTAGAGAACGCAATCCACAGAGTATGCAAAAGATTTCGAACCCACCACGATTTGACAAGAAATCCGCCAAAACTCAATGGACTTTAAAAGGCCCAACAGCCACATGGGAGGGAATAGGTGAAAGCCCAAGTTTGGTTTTGGTAATTAATGACACCAAGTTGCTAATGCCATGTGTTAAGTGTTTTGAGTTAGGCATAAGCAACACATGTGATGAAGGTGTATGTGGCAAGGTGTGGTGGCCACAAGATCACAAAGAGATGGTGCATGGACATGAAATAATGATCATGGTGGAGATGCACATAAAAGGAAGGACATGATGTTTAAGTGAAAAGAGAAGGATCTAAGAGCGCAAGGCAAAGGTATAACCATAGGGGTTTTCCTTTTGCCGGTCTAAGATGAATAGAGAAGTGATTGACCGGGTTTAGGATACATAGCCGACTATCAAGAGGGGCAATCACGGTTAGCTCGGAAATCAAGTGCCACTAGATCATTGTCTTGAGCATATGCATTAGGATCTAGTAAAAAGCTAACATAACGCCTTGAGAAATGATTTATGAAATGCTAACACACATGCACATGGTGGTGTACACTTGGTGGAGTTAGCACAGTTTGTGAAGGCGGTGGAATTTAAGCGGTAGAGAGGGGTTTGGGTTCCTCTCTCCCTCCCGCCGAGCTTGCGAGGCGGGATTCGGCGCTTTTTGGAGAAGTGAAATGCCTATTTTCTATTGCGCCGGAAGTCAGAAAAGAAACGGAGGCGAACGGAGGTCACAGAGATGACCGGACGCTGGACCGGACGCGGTCTCTGTATGACCGGACGCGTCCGGTCAGTGTTCAGCGTCTGCGCGGTTTTCAGTTTGATGATCGGACGCGCAGCGCGTCCGGTCACTGATGACCGGACGCGTCCGGTCATCCAGGGAGCTTACTGGACTCTAATCGGACGCTGGCACTGTGGCGTCCGGTCAGTTCAACAGCGCGTCCGGTCAGTTCTCCTGAGCGAATCAGAGCGCGCGACCGGCGCGTCCGGTCCCTCACGTAACCGGAGCGTCCGGTCAGGCGTCCAGAAGGGTAGAATGAAGCGGAGTAACGATCGGACGCGCGACGCGTCCGGTCACGTGCGATCGGACGCGTCCGGTCTCAACGGGAGCATACTGGAATGCGACCGGACGCGGGCACTGTCGCGTCCGGTCAATCGGTTCAGCGCGTCCGGTCACGGCAACGGCTAGTTCTGACACGCACTGTTTCTTGCTGTCGTGTAGTGACCGGACGCGTCCGGTCACCCTGACCGGAGCGTCCGGTCAGTGCGTTTTTCGCTGCGTCGTCTGTAACGGCTAGCTGCGTACCCCTTCGCTATAAATAGAGGTTGGCCGGGGTTTGAGGGTAACTCTTGCACATTTTGAGATATAGAGACATTCTTTGAGCTAGAGAACAACCCCTCCACTCATCTCTTTGCATAGTTGCACATCTTGAGTGAGATTGAGTGAGATTCAAGTGCATTGCTTGAGAGTTGCATTCTAGAGGCACTTGATCTTCGAGTTGCTGTGGATTTCTTGTTACTCTTCCGTGTTTCCCGACACGGTAGACGGCTTGGAGCAGCGGAGGTGATTGAGCTCGCAATTGGAGATTGTTGGAGCCTTCACCAAGTGTTGTAAGGGGTTCTTGATCCTTCCCCGCGGGAGTTCGCAAATTGGATACTCTAGTGGAGCTCGTGGCTTGAAGGATCCCCATCTTGTGTGCGGTTGTGCGGCGCCCGCCGAGGGCTCGACTCTTGATAGTCGATTAGCTCGCGAACCGACAAGTGGGTGTATCGCCACAACGGGGAGTAGCTTGCCGGGAAACAAGTGAACCTCGGGATAAATTCTTGTGTCATTCTCTTCCCGAGGATTTCTCTTGTATGATTGATTGATTGATATTTCTCTTCTCTTCACGGCGGTATAATCACTCGAAGCTCTTCTCTCGTATTACTTCTCGTTTCTAGCTTATAGTTGTTGTTGTGTTTAGTGAATAGCCTTGTACTAGACTTGTGTAGGTGGCTTGCTTAATTAGTTAGAGCTAGTGCTTTTGCTTCGCCACCTTTCGTACTAACTCGTGGTTAAGTAATTCTTGTAGAAGTTTTAATTAGGCTATTCACCCCCCCTCTAGCCTATTTGGACCTTACAATAGGGATGTCAATGGGGCATATTCGAACCGGGAGACTTCGCGGACTCGAAACCGAAACCCGAACTCAAAACCCGAAACTGCCTCGAACACCGGTTCAGATGATAATCCAAACCTGAAACCAAACCCGATTGATACCCGAAACCCACCACTACATGGTAATACAAAAAAACTAATAAGGAAGTTTTAGCAACATATGCATGATATATATTACATATTCACATTATAAACAAGAGGCAATAAACAACACAAAATTTCATGACTCAACTTAGAACAAATCTAATAGCTTACATAAACAATTTATTAATAAAAACACATGAGTTTTTTTATTCAAAATGTCTATTTCGGACCTCCATTGGGCATCCGAGGGTGAAAACTGAAACCCGAAACCGAACCCGAAAACCATGAAGGGAAAATCGAACCCGAACCCGACCCCGTTAGACCTGAAACCCACGGATATACGCCCTGAACCCACCCCGCTGCCATCCTAGGGAGGGATCCCTCTCATTCCTTTCCTTTTCAACTGGTCCCGTCGTGCACAACCGAAGTCACCACCATCTCCCTCGCCCCTAGATTTAGTCTAGAAGCTGCTACGGGAGCTCTACCAAACAAATCCTAAGTATTACAATAACATTCTGTAGGCTACTTAGAAAAGTTCTCGTGATATTTGTACCATCATGTTAGTTTTTTGTTTCTCTCTATGCTAGCCATCGGCACCATTATCCCTCTCCTTCGTCATCCCCCGATTTGTTGGCATATGTTATAAGAAGTTGGTGGAACCACATTGAATTTTTCACTTACCCTTTCCTTTGTTCTTGTGGTAAGGAAAGGTTGAACCGTTGAAGCTGGAGCCATTGGATGCCAGAGTCTTGCTGTCACCATGATGCAGCCACCATTGTTGTTGTTTGTGGCGATGACAACAGTGGTTAGTGGACTTGCTCGATGCTGAGATCTTGCAATCAACCCCTTCGAGAAGAAGAATGGACTGGGCTTCCAAGAAACTAGGTGTAGAGTATTTGTCTTAACGATCGACATGGTAGGTATCATACTCTCGTTCAACCCATGGAGAAGGGTGAGAACGAGAGTGGATCAAAGACAGGCTGCTTGACACGTCAGTGAGGGCGTCGATGTAGGACTTAAGGTGTTGAGAGTAGGTGAGGATGTCCAAGTTGCCATGGGGCAAGTTGCGGAACTCGGCCTCTAGGGGAGAGCGCAAATGAGGTCTTGTTGCGGTGGAACAAGTTCTCGATATTTATCTAGGTTATGCACACCGACACATGAGGAGTCATGACAATGCTAAATATAGTCTCGGAGATGGATCCATAGAAGAGGGATAGCACATAGTAGTCTATGGTCCATGATGATCCATGCAGCACGAATAGGATTGACATCCTCAGGAGCTGGTATAGGTATGCCATCAATGTGTCGGTAGCCCCAAACTTTTCGACAAGGAACTCGAGGGGTTTGTGCCTGCGAGAGTAGTTTGGGGGATGGAGGGAGAGCAAGAATGACTGAATGAGATGTGAGTGCACACGTTCAGCATGGAGAGAGTAGAGGAAGGGCAGCAGTGAGCACCACAATGCAATATTGTGTGCATCGCCAACCACACTACACCGCAACACCGAGATTGGCAATGGACGATCTGTCGCTAAAAGCAAATATAGCGATAGGCTATCTATAGCTAAAAAGTTATAGGACAGGCCATGGGAGGGTGGATCAAGGTTTTTAAGCTAGTACCATGAAATAGGAAATATTTTTGGAGAATAAAAACTCAATTCTCATTGATGAATAGACATGTATATATGCACAATGTACAGCTTGTTCACAGGGCATTGATCCATCAATGTTATACAAGAAATATGCTAAATAATGTCTACTATCCAAGGCATGCTTCTGCCGCGCATGGTTGACGTGCTGGACGATGAATAGAGATGCAAATATATTGTTCAACAATATAAGCTATGCGAGTCGTAATTAGAGAGAGCTAAGGAATTGCTACTAGTTTTCTCTTTTTCTTCTTGGAGAGTAGTGTCTTGTTAGTAAGGTAATAGCGCACATGGACCCTATTTGGATGAGCTTAGTACTAGCTGCACAATAGTTAAAGCTAATTGTTAGCTAAAATTAATTGACATATGTTTGAATACTCCCATTGTCCTCCTATAATATAGTGCATTATGATTTATAAAATTTGTAGAGTAGGTTTATAGTTAAAGTCTCTTTTACCCTTGGTATGCGCACATGAAACGTGGAAGGGGTAGGTGGATAGGAATATTTTGGGTCTTTTCTAGATCCATTAGCTCATTTCAACCATATAATGGACTAGCAATCAGTAGTTAGCTAGGATTCAGTTTAATAATCAGCTCATTCATTAGCCCTTTTGTGATGAATTAATTAGAGCTAACTTTTAGCTGGCTATAAGGGCACCTCCAATGTTCAGGCGAACCATATAGTTCGGTCAATGCATGGTTCGGCAGCTCTAGTGTGGGCATTGGTTTATGAGGGCCATGTACACAGAAAATTTCTCTCTCCATCCACTCACACTATCAGTTGCATGCGTCTAGCAGAGCCGACGTCCGCACAATAAACAATATTTAACTTCCTCGGTGTGGCGCGCCTTTGAGGTTCACTTTTGCGTCTGACAACTACGTTCGTTTCCCCGGTGTTCACGGTTCGATTTCCTCATTCCATGGTTTGATTTTCATCCACACTGGAGCTGCTCTAAGCATTAGCCTCTACACCAAAGAGGTTCGTAATTTCTGTATATATGGGAGCGACGGACGAAGTCAACTCACCTACCGTGTCGTGTCCTTCAAGGGCCAGAATGCACCTGGACTTTGTCCCGGTGGATCGACCACCAGCCCGACTCTTAGGCCACGTTTAGATCCCAAAATCACCCAAAATATTTTGCATAGTAACTATCACATCAAATCTTTAGACGCATGCATAAAGTATTAAATATAGGTAAAAAAATAACTAATTACACAATTTGTATGTAAATGTCGAGATGAATCTTTTGAGCCTAGTTAGTCTATGATTGGATAAATTTTACCAAATAACAACGAAAGTGCTACAGAAACTTTACCCAAAATATTTTGCGATCTGAACGGGGCCTTAATTAATGGAAGTACATTTTGCTCAATTTTTTTAATGGAGTACATATTTCCGATTAAAAACAGATTTTTTTACAAATTGAGCAGCAGATCGATTAGCACTGTGTCATAGACAGATCATCTACCTCCCCACGATATCTCGCAGATTATGTGCATATAGCTGGTAATGGTAAATTCGAAATCGGCCGAGATTTACATTGATGTTAAATAAATACGAAATATTTGTTATATAGGAAAAAATCTAATTTACCTTCTTAAGTGTATATATACCGTGGCCGTCCAAATTTTTTTTCCCTTGGACTACGAAACCACCTTTTTTTTTTTACCTTTCTCAACTTTTAAAAACCATTTCCTTTTACACTTTGGGTGATTTTGATGGTGGTTTTGCAGATGTAGCGCCACGTTAAATCGAAGCACGTTGAACGTTTAGGTCAGGGTATAAATATATTTTTTTTTTAAATCCAAAAGTCATAAAAGTATTTTTTTTAAAAAATATCCAAATAGTTTTACATGAAAAAACAATGCAATTAAAAAATTCTAAAATCGACGGCCTGACGCGACGACGAGCCTCACAAGTCACAACCCATCACCTACAAGTAGCTTTCTCCCCCGTCAGTCGTCACCACTCCTCCAACGCATCACGCATCCCAGTTGGTCTCAGGCTACTCTCAGTTCAGAGACTAGCTAGCTGTCGTAGCCATGGCTTCCGGCACCTCGGCGGCGGCGTTGCTCCTCCCTCTACTTGTCTTGGTGCTCTTCGCCGCCGGTAAGTATTGCACGTACGAATCAAGCATTATTGCATGGATCGGTGCATGCATGTTAACTGACGGAACGACGGCGGCTGTGCTGAACTTACACACACTCCATTCAGCAGGTGCGCAAGCTGGCGGCGCCATCGAATTCTCGCCGCCGAGAGCGCGCCGTGCTGGCCCGCCGCCGACGTCGTCCATTATCGGTGTGTAACCCATGCATGCGTATGCGTTGCTGGTACATATATAGATCCAATCCTTCATATAAAACTAACTGAATCTGATCCTGCATGGAGATGGAGTAGTCCGGGCGGAGAAGGAGAACTGCCCGTTGATTCGGGTGCCGAGCCTCGTGGACGCGTGCCGCAGTGCCCCCGGCCTCCCCGCCTGCGCGGCGCAGTGCGTCGTCTACCACTACCGCGGCGGGTACTGCGACATGCTGCCCCACGGCAGGCCCGGCGACTGCTACTGCACCAACTTGTTGGGTTTTGATCTCCCACCATTAGGCCCAACGGCCTTTTGGGCCTTGCTTCTCGCGCCCTGATCGGGGGCGCCCAACCCTACATGGTTGCTGGGCCCCCGTCACACTGCGCTATATATAGAGGTGGGGGCCGGCCGGCTCTAGATACGAGGTTGACCTGAGCCGCCACTCCCGACCGATATTCCCGATCCCGATCTGAGAAGGGGCGCAGCCAGTGACGGGAAGCCGCCACCGTCTTCACTGCGCCACCATCGTCACTGCGTCGACTCTCATCTCCACCGACCGTCGCTGCCGGCGCGCAGATGGCACCGCCGGCGAACGAGACGTCCAACCCCACTGCTACGACTCCGGCTCTCGATGGTCTGCGATTCCTACTTCTCTCTGTTCCATTGTTCCCTTTTTCTCTTACTAGAAGTCGTGGTAGTAGTTGTTTTAGATCTCGTGCACCTACTGTAAATCGGTTTCGACCACTTCCTACTGTGATTCGTACCCGATCTAACGAACCAACGACCAACGAATCTCAACAATGGTACCGGAGCCAAGGTATATGAACGAAGAACCCTAGATCGGGTAAACCGATTCTAAATCGGAAAGAAACTGAATGAATCCACCGTTTTTTTTGAATCAAGAAGAACAAAAGAACCAAATCAAAGAACGAATCCCTAACCCTACCACGAACTCAACACGGTCAAAGAAATCACTGCTCGCCGGCGGCCGGGTCCTTTGGAGCCCGCGCGGTGGAGGATGAAAAGCTGCGGCCACCGTGCGCGCGCGAGAAGGGCGCCGTCTGCTAGCCCCCTCGACGGCGGCGAGCTCAGCCCAGGGCGAGCTCGCGCGCCGGCGAAGGGGGGCAGCAGCGGCGCCACTGCCTTCGGCCTCTCCGGCAAGGGCTATGTTGGCCGCGCGAGCTGCTGTGGAGACCGAAGGGAAGGGGAGATAAGAAGGCCGGTGGCCACGCGAGAAAAAGAAAGATGAGGCCCCTGCTCCGACGAGCCGCCGGCGGTTGCGGCCACCAAGACTGCCGAGCGGCACTGAGAGCGGTGGAAAGAAAGAAAGAAAATGAAACTAGGTTTCTGGTGCGGCGGCCGGGGGGAGGGGGAGTTTTTTGATCTATCGATCTCTGCGCTCCACCATCGGATCAAATGAACGGTTGGGATTGCTTACAGGGGCTGAAACCCTAAAACAAACCGAGCCGGGCCGCTGCCAGGCCGCTATTGGGCCGTCCGACCAACTTTCCAGGCCGCTGTTGGGCCGCCTGACCGCGCGCGCCACGGGCTGGGCCGCAGAGAGCGGTGCGCGTGCGTGGGCAGAGTGCGAGCGTGGGCCGCATGCGCGAGATGGGCTGTCGAGGCCAAAATTGATGAAGGAAATGAAGTTTCGTTTTATTTTTTCAGAAGCAATTTTTTTTATGAATTCGATGAATATTTGAATGAATTTGAATGAAATTTTGATAGGAATCTTCGTGCAAATTTGTCCAACGACATTTTGCTCAGAAATAATGAAATTTTTTTTAGTGCTTCTGGAAAACAACATTATGAGAATTTTATTATTATTTCCGCTGCGTACTTGATATAGTTATTTTCATTATCAAATTCGAACCAACGGGAGAATTTGGTTTTGGAAAATGAATAATAATTGAAGATGAATTGTAGTATTGTTATTTTCTGACCAACGTTGTTAATAACAATATTATAATTTTGATTCATAAAAATTGTGCATTAATTTTATTTCAGCCCAACGGTGATGTAAAATTATTGCATAGATGAATTATATGTTTCAATTTGACCAACGTTGAGTTAAAGCATATGATTTCATATATAAATATTTCTCACTTACTCTGATGTGGTTTCAGGAGGCAAATGCATTGTGAACATCTCGAACATCCCGACACTCAACGGGACAAATTACCGTGTGTGGCGGGAGAAATATGAATTGGAACTTGCATTGGGAGAGGTCGATTTTGCCATCATCTCACCGTGTCCCATTGAACCAGAGGACCCGGTGAGAGACGAAAATGAATCTGACGTTGATTTCGCTACTAGAAAGCGTGATCATGCTGAGATAAGAATGAAATATGATCTTAAACATAGGCAATGGACTCTCTCCAACCGCAAGTGCCTGTTGGTAGCCAAGGTCACCATAGAAGAACAGATAAGGGGCTCAATCCCTGAATGTGCTACTGCCACAGAATATCTTGATAAAATCAAGAGTCAGTTTACTGGGTCTACCAAGGCCACAGCAAGTTCACTGATAAAGAAACTTGTGAATAAAAAATATACTGGTGGTAGCATCAGAGAGCACATTTTGAAGATGAACACCACGGCATCTAAGCTGAAAGAAATGAATTTGAAGGAAGATGATTTCCTGATTCATTTGATTTTTGCTTCCTTGCCAAAAGAATATGATACTTTCATTGTGAACTATAATATGCAGCCTGAAAGATGGGGCATAGAAAGACTTATCTCAATGTGTGCTCAAGAAGAGGAGAGGATAAAATCCTCACAGAGTGAGTCCGCTCATTTTGTGAAGGATAATAAAAGAAAGAACTTTAATAGCAAGAATTCTAAACCACAGGGGAAACCCAAGTGGGACAAGGCCTCTTCCTCAAACTCACAGGGAAAGAAACCCCAGGAACCTGAAAATCAGCAGAGCAACTCCTATGGTGGAGCTGAAAAGGATCAATGCAAGCACTGCTTTAAGAAGGGACACTACAAGAGAGACTGTCCTGACTTCCTGAAATCTCTACTGAAAAGAGGTGATGAATTTATTACATTTGTAGATGAATCCCTGTATTTATGTTATGTTAAATCCACTTGGTGGGTTGATTCAGGAGCAACTACTCATGTTGTAAATTCCTTACAGGGGTTAAGTGGGACGAGAACCTTGCAAAGAGGAGAAAGAACGATTAAAGTGGCAAATGGAGTACAAGCCGACGTTGAAGCGATTGGAGATTTATCTTTAGAATTGAACAACGGCTTTGTACTTAGACTTAAAGAACTATTTTATGTTCCCTCTTTGCGAAGAAATTTGATAAGTGTTTCAAAACTTGATGATGACAGAATTGATTGCCATTTTGGTGATGGCAAATGTAAGATACTCGTTAACAATAAATGTGTTGGTCTTGCCTTCCGACAAGACAAGCTTTATTTATTATCTCTTGATGAAAATACGAACAATGTATGCGATGAGAATATAAATGATTCCCCATCTGCGAATGTAACAAAGAAGCGGAAGTGAATTGATGATGCCTCTTCGAAATTATGGCACTGTCGCTTGGGCCATATTTCGAGGGGGAGAATGGAACGACTAATCAAAGAATCAATTCTTCCGCACTTAGAATTTTCAGATTTAGAACAATGCGTTGATTGCATCAAAGGAAAGTATGTCAAGAAAATTAAGAAAAATGCCAAACGAAGCACAGGAACTTTAGAAATAATCCACACTGATATATGTGGTCCATTTCCTGTGAAAAGCGTGGATGGTTATGATTCATTTATAACATTCACAGACGACTACTCTCGTTATGGCTATATTTATCCAATTAAAGAAAGATCGGAAGCATTGGATAAATTCAAAATATTTAAAGCTGAGGTTGAAAATCAGCATGATAAGAAAATAAAGATAGTACGATCAGACCGAGGTGGAGAGTACTATGGGCGACATACCCCATATGGCCAAATTCCTGGACCGTTTGCAAAGTTTCTACAGGAAAATGGCATAGTCGCTCAGTACTCCACACCGGGGGAGCCTCAGCAGAATGGAGTGGCTGAAAGACGTAACCGTACCTTAATGGATATGGTAAGAAGCATGATAAGTTACTCCACTTTACCGATTAGTTTATGGATGGAGGCACTGAAAACCGCCATTCACATACTTAATCGGGTACCAAGCAAATCGGTGCCTAAAACACCGTATGAATTATAGACAGGAAGGGAACCCTCACTTAACCATTTGCGTGTGTGGGGCTGTCCAGCTGAGGCAAAAGTGTTTAACCCAAACATAGGAAAGTTAGACTCCAAGACAGTCAGCTGCCATTTTATTGGCTATCCAGAAAGGTCGAAAGGATATCGATTTTATTGTCCTGACAGACATACGAAGATTGTAGAAACAAGACACGTTGTGTTCTTGGAGGATAACATGATCAGGGGGAGCATGGTAGCACGAGAAATAAGCCTACAGGAGAAACGGGTACATGTACCCACTCCGATGGTTGAAGAACCATTCTTTACGCTACCTGTTGCTGTTGAGCCGACAGTGCAGGACACTGTAGAGCCAACACCTGTTGCAAGTTCTCCCGTGGCGATAATAAATGAACATGAGGAACCTGTCCTTGAGGAGGCTGTGCTTGAGGACCCCATAGAACCAAACGTCGCACATGAGGAAGAACAACAACAGCCCAATGTGGAACAAGTGCCAGAGGCCCCTAGAAGGTCTCAAAGAACAAGAAGGTCAGCTATTTCTAATGACTATGAAGTTTATAAAACAGAAGAATTTCAGATGGGGGATGATCCCACCTCATTTGAAGAAGCCATGAGAAGCGACCACTCATCAAAGTGGCTTAAGGCCATGGAAGATGAAATGAAATCAATGAGTACCAACAAAGTTTGGGACTTGAAAATTATTCCTAAGGGAGCCAAAACAGTAGGTTGTAAATGGATCTACAAAACAAAATATGACTCCCAAGGAAACATAGAAAGATTTAAAGCGCGACTTGTGGCGAAAGGCTTTACGCAAAGAGAAGGGATTGATTACAATGAGACGTTTTCTCCAGTCTAATGTAAAGATTCCTTCAGAATTATAATGGCACTTGTGGCCCACTATGATTTGGAGTTACATCAAATGGATGTAAGAACGGCGTTCCTTAACGGGGATTTGGAAGAAAATGTTTATATGACACAACCGAAAGGTTTTGTTGTAAAAGGAAAAGAAAATATGGGATGTCGTCTAAAGAAATCAATCTACGGATTGAAACAAGCCTCAAGACAGTGGTATTTGAAATTTGATAGAACGATAAAAGGTTTTGGGTTTAAGGAAAATGTTGAGGACAATTGCGTTTACGCAAAATTCAAGAATGGAAAGTATATATTCCTAATTCTGTATGTGGATGATATCCTGCTTGCTAGCAGTGATGTCAGTCTACTAATGGAAACGAAGAAATTCTTGTCCTCAAACTTCGATATGAAAGATCTCGGTGAGGCCTCGTTTGTTTTGGGAATAGAGATTCACCGAGATAGAAGAAAGGGGGTACTGAGACTGTCGCAAAAGGCATACATAGAAAAGGTTTTGAAGAAATTTAGTATGCATGCGTGCAGTTCTTCACCTGCTCCTATTGTCAAGGGCGATAGATATGGGGAACATCAATGTCCCAAGAATGAATATGAGATTAACCGAATGAAAGCGGTACCGTATGCTTCAGCAGTTGGAAGTTTACAATATGCTCAAGTGTGTACACGCCCTGACTTGGCTTTTGTCACCGGGTTACTTGGCAGATATCAAAAGAATCCAGGAATAGAACATTGGAAATTGGTGAAGAAAGTCCTGCGTTATTTGCAGGGTACGAAAGGCCTCATGCTAACGTATAGAAGATCTGATTCCCTGAAGATAGAGGGGTATTCAGATTCCGATTATGCGGGAGAAGAAAGAAAATCCACGTCAGGATATATATTTACTCTCGCAGGAGGGGCTATATCGTGGAAAAGCTCCAAACAAACCGTAACTACATCCTCGACAATGTATGCCGAGTTTGTAGCATGCTATGAGGCAACGGGGCAGGTGAATTGGCTAAAGAAATTCATACCCGGATTGAAAGTGATTGATGATATAAATGAACCGATGAGGTTGTATTGTGATAACAACCCAGCGGTACAATATGCTTACAACAATAGGTCAAGTGGTGCTGCTAAACACATTAACATAAAGTACTATGTTGTAAAAGATAAAGTTCGGGATCATATTATAAATCTTGAGCATATAAGTACAGAGAAAATGCTCGCGGATCCGCTCACAAAGGGCTTACCACCCAACGTGTTCAGAGAACACGTAGCCGGCATGGGTTTAAGGGAAAGCCTATGATTCCCGAACATACGAAGGGCCCAGAAGAAACTTCATTCCAAACAGAGAAATGTGTTGTGGTTGTTAGTCTAACGGCACTAATTGCTGTGACGATGAAACAATTCAATACACTAATCTGCAATGGAATAGGATAGAAACAAGAAAAAATATGAATCGAAAGTTTGAGTATGAAATTAAAGAACGAAGAAAATGATGAGAGATCAAGGAGGAGAATGTTGGGTTTTGATCTCCCACCATTAGGCCCAACGGCCTTTTGGGCCTTGCTTCTCGCGCCCTGATCGGGGGCGCCCAACCCTACATGGTTGCTGGGCCCCCGTCACACTGCGCTATATATAGAGGTGGGGGCCGGCCGGCTCTAGATACGAGGTTGACCTGAGCCGCCACTCCCGACCGATATTCCCGATCCCGATCTGAGAAGGGGCGCAGCCAGTGACGGGAAGCCGCCACCGTCTTCACTGCGCCACCATCGTCACTGCGTCGACTCTCATCTCCACCGACCGTCGCTGCCGGCGCGCAGATGGCACCGCCGGCGAACGAGACGTTCAACCCCACTGCTACGACTCCAGCTCTCGATGGTCTGCGATTCCTACTTCTCTCTGTTCCACCGTTCCCTTTTCCTCTTACTAGAAGTCGTGGTAGTAGTTGTTTTAGATCTCGTGCACCTACTGTAAATCGGTTTCGACCACTTCCTACTGTGATTCGTACCCGATCTAACGAACCAACGAACAACGAATCTCAACACAACTGTCTAGTCACCACCCAGGCGTAAGGCCGGCCAGCGGAGTCACCTCGCCGTCTCGGTCGCCGACGGATGACATGATCAGAGCTGGCAAACCATCAGGGCCAGGGGAAAAAAATACTTATTAGTCGAGTCCTACTATTTGTTATATATCTGCATTTTGAGCTGGTGTCTCTTCCTGATTTCTCATTCATTTCCTATATTATTGTTTGATCTGCAAGATGATCAATTTTCGTTTATGTTTAGATTTTTTATTTAGTGAAATGAATGAATCACTACCGGAGACGCGTTCTTTGCCTAGTGTCACATGCTTTGCCGAGTGTATTTCATCGGGCACTCGGTAAAGAGGCCGGTTTGCCGAGTGTTGCACTCGGCAAATAAATACACACGGCAAATCTGTAGTTTGCCGAGTGCCAAACACTAGGCAAAGTGTAACACCCCTGGTGTTACTAGCTTATTTAGCACCGCGATTTAGGCCTAAGAAAAATTTCCGAAACGAGTTTCTCGGGTTTTTAATTTAAAACGTACTTGCTGCGACAAGTGAATCCCGTATAACTTAGTTTCGTGGACTCAAATAAACGCTCAGGATAAATTACGCAGTGCATAGAAATATTCAGGAATGTTCGACAATGATTTTAGAGAACGGTTTGTCCTGTTAGATTAAGCATGAAAATCAACTTTTATAAATAAAATAAAATCCATTAATAAATAGAACGATACCTATATATAAACTCACGGGTTTATTTTGTTAAGCACGAACTGACGAGAAAGAGAGCGCGGCAACTTCGTTTATTTTGCCGGCATGCAATGTACTCGCCTGGCATTACTTTTTACTGTCTCGTTCTCATCGTGGCCCAGCAATTCGCTGCATTGCAAAGTCTCCTCATCCATCCGCATCCATGCTCTCTGGCTTTTGCTTTGTTTCTCTTTGACTTGATTACTTGCTAACCCTTTGCTGTAACCATGATCGTGTTGGATAATCCTGTCAAGAAGCTAGTGCTTATCGTTGATGATCATGTGAGGAAGTGAAAATATTACTGATCATGATCATTGCTTTAATAATGACAGAGTTAAATCGTGCACGAGGAGGGCTTTTAATAATGGCAGCGGAAACATACAGAGCATGAGCTGTAGCACCGTGGAAAATAACTGTAGCATGAGTCAACACTGCCACTGAGTCTTGCATGGAGCGCACACGACACGCAGAAAACACTGTAGCGGTGTGGAAACACTGTAGCACCGTGGAAACACTGTTCATCCCGAAGCATCACGACTTGCGCAGCGACGTTTTATTGCCTTTAAGCAAGCTAGTTAGCCGCTAATCTTACGACGCGTCGCTGTCGCGCCTTCGCGTCGCCTGCCTTTAAAAGGTTACACCGAGCCGTTCCGCTCCGCTACTCACTTGCTTCTCTCAAATCAAGTTTCTCTGTTCTTGCCCGTGAAAGTTGCGTATATCGATTTCTCCCGAGCTGCATTAATCAGCTGAGGTAGCTAATCTGTAATTGATCTTCTCATTCTCTAATGTTTCCTTGACCTGTGGTCTCCTCCCCCCATTAATTCCTTGACCTGCATGAATGAATCAGCACCCCACCACCAAGCACGTTTAGCCCAAAGCACACTCTAGTCCTGATGTGCTCGTCAAGTCCAAAGACCACTCAAAGTCTATCTTTTGAATTAATGCACTCATGACCAAAGACCCACTCCAAGTTCATCACGTGAAATCCAATTCACATGACTAGCTAGCCAAATGCCAGCTCCACCTCCAGCCCACATCTCCTGCCTATAAAAGGACACGCCAAGCCTGCCAAGCCATCCCACTTCGCCGCTCACCATCTTACTCTCCAAATTGAGTTTCTCTGTTCTTGCCTGGGAAGGCTACGCTCTGTTGATCTCCTTCCTCAAGCTGTAATTGACCATGGTAGATAGTCCCCATACATCCCCTACCTCCCTTCTACCTCCCCATGCCCTTAGATTTGGAAGTCATGGCCAGAATCGCCATCAGGTGAAAGTCCAGCAGCTATCCATGATGGACGAGCTGAGGAGCACAAACGCTCGGTGCTCTCTGTGTCTCTCTCAAAAAATCCTAGCCGTATACCCACTTTGCTCTTTGTTTAAGTCCACAGCAGCAGCTTGTCCTATGCCATGTGCTAGTAGCAAAGCCGAGAACCAACTCAGCTCCTATACACGTAAAGTCAAGAGTCTTGAGCCATTAATCCACTCCACCAATTTCTTTATTCCTTTTCCCTTTCTAATAACCAGCGGCAGCTCGTGGCCACTAATCACATTTCATTTTCTCTCCTCGTGATTAATTAGCGGCCACCTTGCACAATTAATATCTCCACTATGCTAACTCTGATTCCATCACTTCTTCTTCCTAAATTCATCTAAAATCGAACCCCACCTATCCATAAAGTTTCATAATTTTTGGAACACAGTTGAATTTATGTGAATATTTAATTGTGTATGTTGCCGAGTACCGCGAGTTCGACACCGACGGAGGGACGTCGATGGATTGTGGAGTCATCGGGAGTTGCTGGAGAAATGGTACTTTTGGAAGCGTGATCGGATTTCTAAGAATTTCGGCTGTCATTGATTATTTACATCTATGCATTTGCATCAATACATATCATAATAGGAATGATGGTGGATCGTGGGATCAACTGGAGTAGCTGAAAGATGATGCTATGGTGATCATATCACGAAGATGGAATGCTAACTTTTGGTTATATTTTACCAGGCAAGCCCCGGTGCATAACCTCTATTATGCTGCACTTTATTTATGCTTGTGCATTAAGTTTTAAGGAGTTGAATGAAACCCACTTGCATATATATATATCCTGATCCCATGAGTCTTACTAGTATGTCAAGATCGTGTAGATTGCTATGCTACAGGACTCCGGTAGAAGTCGAGTGATTGCCCGTCACTCGCGAGAGATAGACAATATATTATTGTTATTATTATCATGTTACTACCACATGGAACATATTTGAATGATAATTGGAGACCGGGCGGAACGGGCTTGGATGGATTTGGACCTGGTTGGGCAACAGAGCGGGGCTCTGGTTGCATTTGTTCCGCCTGTGTCGATTAAGGACCGTTCGTTGCATTGGATTCCATAGTCAGGTCACAGACCTACTTATCCCGAGCATATACTAGCGGATGGGGGCTAGAAAGACTTGTTATTCTCTTGTCATGGGTTCCGGCTCCATCCGGACCAACTGAAGGTGGATTATATATGGGTATTAGGAGGTCTAAGCACCGCGAGAGGGCGGGGGCTTGGAGTCCCAGTATGGACGGGGACTCGGTTCTCTTGACAGGAGGATAATGGGTTGGTCCTGTTTGTACCTCGGTACGGGTGGGGCGTGTGTTTTTCGGGGTACCCAGCTGGGCTACATTGATTCGCGAATCGCCGTCAATTTGACGGTCCGACATGACTATAATCTGGCATCGTAGTAAGAACTGTGGAAGATGGTGAAATGGTTCTGATTGCTTACTACATGCTTGAAAGTAGCTTTGGTGCTTACATAGAATGGTGGGTTAATGAACTACCAATGACTGCTAATAAAAGTTAAATATAAGGATGCACCTTTAGTAATGCTTCCTGCAGTTGCAATAACCCACAAGCCAGATAGCCTTGCATATCCTTGGAGTCTTTTCTTTCCTTCTGACGGGTAAGTCTTGCGGAGTACAATTGAGTACTCAGGGTTTGTTCTACCCTGTTGCAGGTGACAGATGTTCTTGAAGCTGACTTTTATGTGTGGAAACCTCCTGGTGGGCTCAGTGAGGATTTCCCTTACGTTGCGGATATAGAGTTGATTTATAACTCTCACAAAAAATGTTTTACAAAGGAAAGATTTACCACCTATTATGAATTATTGTATATAAATGTTCACCATGATAATATTTAACTCATCATCAAATGGTTTCATTTCCGCTGAACTCTGATAACATTTTATTTTCCACTGTTATAATTAAACAATGGATTACCCTGATGTTGTACTAAAAGTGATGTAAGAAATGGTAAAGATGTTGTAAGCTTTATCTCTCATTTATGATCCTGAGGTAAAAATGTGGATTTTCGAGTTCTCCCTCGGGTGTGCTCGACGGAATCGCAGAGTTTATTGCTCTCCCTTGGGTACTTAGTGTCTAATGGAAGACAAGTACTCTTGGGAGGGTATTAAATTAGGCGGTTCTGCCACAGGTGGTATCGGAGCATAAATGAAGAAATAAAGCTTCAAAACCCTTTTCTAAATTAAAATTTGACAACACATTTTTGCAAAAAGTTAGGGCGTTTGCATACGAAGTTATATAAGTAGCCCTATTACTATAGTTAAGTCTTCGGAATAAGTTTAAGTAGGCTTTCGTCCGGTAAACTAACTGGTGTGTAGCGTGCGGTCCTAAAGTCAGATGCGCTGTACTGCTATAGTCATCGTGCCAGTTTTACTTGCAGGTGCCCTGTTCGTGGGTACCATGCGTCCTTGTCTAGGAGTTACTGCTGTACTGTGGCTTCGTGTATCGCGTTCGCTCGTGCTTCGCGACTGTCGGGGCTTACGCTTTCGGCACTCCTTTCTGCGCCCTTGTCGGACCTCTGCCCGGCAACCGTGCTAGTCTTTATGGCCTCGAACACCGCTCGCCTTGTGTGCATAAAAATCCTATTGTTGTACTTTTACTGGTTCCCACGCATGACTCGAGGGTGGTCTGCGCCAGGACCACTGGCCGCTCTGCCTTTTTAAGGGGGCCAAGCCCAGCCACTTTGTGTCACCACTCAGTGCATTCCAGCTCGCTTAGCCCTTTTCTCTTGAGCAAGCTTCTCCTCAAGCCTTCCTTGCAACCACCACCCACCTAGGATGGCAGGAGTTTGGGTTAGCAGCTACTGCCTGAACACCGAGGGTTTTCCCAAAATCCTGTATGCTACCCTGCAAAAACTCGGCATTCGGGAGCGTCCTGAGTATGAGGGTCGTGAGTACATGAAGCATGGCATGGAGCGATGCAAGGTCACCATCTACATTGGCAAGAGTGAGGAGTTTCCCGACGTCACTGAAGCCTAGAATATGACCGCAACCGGGTTTCGCTTCGGCGACACCTACCAGGTTGTGGCCCGCAAAGCCTTGCGACATCTGTGCCGGATCTATGAGCAGCCCATTGCTCGTACCCCCATGCGGTTCTTTCCACCTTTGGACAAGAATCGGCGAGTATGGAGGGCTCGCATGGAGGCCTTGCGGGGTCAGGACGTGCAAGAGGACAACCCGACCGTGGTACACCTGACCACGTACTTGCTCGCTCTGGATGAGCAGTACGACCGGCAGGCCTCAAAGCTGAGAGAGTGTCTCCACCGAGCTGAGGAAGCCGAGATCTTCTCCAGGATGCTCGAAGTGCAGCTTGCTGAAGCTCATGCCAATCTAGCAGCCGCTGAGAGTCGAGAGGCTGCCATGGCGGAGGCCGTCAAGGTGGACCAAGACCGTCATGCCCAGGAGCTGGAGGACGCCTATCTTGTCACCCGGGCCAAGCGTAGGACGATGGCCACGGAAAGGCAGGAACCCTTGATCTTGGAGGGAATCCCTGTCCATCCACTGGAGAGAAGGAGAACTGGTTTTGCAGCACCTCCTCCCACGGAAGGCTCAGAAGTAGAGTCATTGCTTCCCCTCACCCAGCCACCACCACAAGAAGGAGCAGATCCACAACCTAGTGCGGCAGAAGAACCCCAGGAGCCCAGGAAGGAAGCTGTTTGGGCCGACGAAGTAGATTAGTTGTCCTAGGGGAGATGTAACTGTTGCTAGTAGTGCTTTTCATCGTTGTCCCCTAGTGTTGTAGTCTTTCCGTTGTACCGCAGCCGTAGTTGTTAAGGGCGCCTGGTTGTACGTTTCGAGCGATGTGTCGAGTGTGGGAGAGTGTATGCCTGTATGTTGCACCCGTGTAGGGCCGTTGGGAATGAGTATTTGCTTTATCCATTGTGTTGTTACGTCGTTTTTCCTTAGACCTCGTTCGATTCGCTTAGGGTTCTTGAGACGACAATAAGCAGGTTACAAGGGGAACAACTATTCTGATGCAGCAGATCGGCCGTGATTGGAAAACAGAGGACACTGTATCACTAATTGTGGATGTCCCAGCAGAACACTTGAATTCCCTTGATTTAAATCTGCCTTGGGATTTACTTTACTTGTTCCTTATTTTGAAAGGAACCTGTGTTGCCTGAATTTTCCCTTACTCCTCTGATTCTGTGGTCTATGACCCCGTTGTTTTTACTGCGAGTAAGTTGGTAATAGTTACTTAGTTAATAGCTTATGGTGCCGCGACGGAACCGAGGGCCACCTGTGGAACAGCTGCCACATGGTGACGCTGCTCGACGCGCGCTGGTATCGAGGTTGTTGACCAAGTGCTTTTACCGAGTTACACCGCGGTATCGCTCTTGCTATAAAAATTCTCTTTGGTAAAAATATCCTTGTGTTCAAATGGGAAATCCACAATGGGTTGATAGAATTGTGCTCTGTCAAAGTAACAGGGGTAACAAGGTTTTTGAAGAAAGGAAAAGAAGAAAGAGAAAAGCAACAGGAAAGTTAGCCCGCACGTAGGTCAGAGAAATTGCATCACCCGACTTGACGTCGTTCCTGTGACCGGTTTGGTCACGCTACATACGCCGGGTCGCTGTCACTGCGTACCCTGCGGACGCCGTTTGTGGTGGGGCCCACGTGTGCCGTTCTCGCGTGACCACGGCGTTGTGCCGCACTCGCCTCGTCTTGTCGCACTGTACGCCCCTCTGATCCCGGCACCCGTGTCGGCTCTCGATTCTCGCTCTCGTCCCCGTACCGGACCCCCCTCTTTCTTTTCCTTTGGGGCCCCGTTGCTCGCACGCCGCCTGGTCGAGCGAACCGCATCCCCTCCTTTCTCCTTTGCCCACTCAAGCTCGCACAGGGAGCGCACCATGGCCGACGCTCTCCCCACCTTGTGACCCCCCAGTGATTCCCATCTCCTCCGTTTCCGGTGCACTGCATCACCACCTCCGTCCACCAAGCTTTTATAATGCCACCTTGCTTCTCCTCCATTCAACCCCCAGATCCAGAGTAGAGCTCATAGTATCGACTTCCTCCGTCTGTGCTCTGGTGGGAGAAGCTCGAGAAGTAGTCAGGAAGAAAGTAGTTGGAGGTAGGGCTACGAGATCCAGTCGTTGCTCGCAGATCTAGGGTTGCTAGTCAGAGGCAATGGTGTAACTTGAGAAGAAGGGATCTGGTTTCCATGGAGAAGTTCAAGTTCATCCCTGGTTAGTTTAGGTTTTAGAGTTCGCAATGATCTTTGTACCAGTCTCCAATTTCTGGCTGTGTTGGGCATACGCCATGTTCTGGATAATCGTTTTCCTTCTGCTTTTCCATTGTCCCCGTCTTCGTCGATTTCTAGAGAGGTTGTGAGTTGTATTAGATTTGTTCTTAGCCGTGTTCTCTAGATCCCGGAGTAGTTTGGTGTTCGAAGTCATGTAATCTCCTATGTAAGCTCAGATCTGTGAAACGTAATCGCGTTTCCCTCTTTTGTTTCTTGTTCCAGATCTCGGGACGAGATCCTTTTTAAGGGGGGAAGGATGTAACACCCCTGGTGTTACTAGCTTATTTAGCACCGCGATTTAGGCCTAAGAAAAATTTCCTAAACGAGTTTCTCGGGTTTTTAATTTAAAACGTACTTGCTGCGACAAGTGAATCCCATATAACTTAGTTTCGTGGACTCAAATAAACGCTCAGGATAAATTACGCAGTGCATAGAAATATTCAGGAATGTTCGACAATGATTTTAGAGAACGGTTTGTCCTGTTAGATTAAGCATGAAAATCAACTTTTATAAATAAAATAAAATCCATTAATAAATAGAACGATACCTATATATAAACTCACGGGTTTATTTTGTTAAGCACGAACTGACGAGAAAGAGAGCGCGGCAACTTCGTTTATTTTGCCGGCATGCAATGTACTCGCCTGGCATTACTTTTTACTGTCTCGTTCTCATCGTGGCCCAGCAATTCGCTGCATTGCAAAGTCTCCTCATCCATCCGCATCCATGCTCTCTGGCTTTTGCTTTGTTTCTCTTTGACTTGATTACTTGCTAACCCTTTGCTGTAACCATGATCGTGTTGGATAATCCTGTCAAGAAGCTAGTGCTTATCGTTGATGATCATGTGAGGAAGTGAAAATATTACTGATCATGATCATTGCTTTAATAATGACAGAGTTAAATCGTGCACGAGGAGGGCTTTTAATAATGGCAGCGGAAACATTACAGAGCATGAGCTGTAGCACCGTGGAAATAACTGTAGCATGAGTCAACACTGCCACTGAGTCTTGCATGGAGCGCACACGACACGCAGAAAACACTGTAGCGGTGTGGAAACACTGTAGCACCGTGGAAACACTGTTCATCCGAAGCATCACGACTTGCGCAGCGACGTTTTATTGCCTTTAAGCAAGCTAGTTAGCCGCTAATCTTATGACGCGTCGCTGTCGCGCCTTCGCGTCGCCTGCCTTTAAAAGGTTACACCGAGCCGTTCCGCTCCGCTACTCACTTGCTTCTCTCAAATCAAGTTTCTCTGTTCTTGCCCGTGAAAGTTGCGTATATCGATTTCTCCCGAGCTGCATTAATCAGCTGAGGTAGCTAATCTGTAATTGATCTTCTCATTCTCTAATGTTTCCTTGACCTGTGGTCTCCTCCCCCCATTAATTCCTTGACCTGCATGAATGAATCAGCACCCCACCACCAAGCACGTTTAGCCCAAAGCACACTCTAGTCCTGATGTGCTCGTCAAGTCCAAAGACCACTCAAAGTCTATCTTTTGAATTAATGCACTCATGACCAAAGACCCACTCCAAGTTCATCACGTGAAATCCAATTCACATGACTAGCTAGCCAAATGCCAGCTCCACCTCCAGCCCACATCTCCTGCCTATAAAAGGACACGCCAAGCCTGCCAAGCCATCCCACTTCGCCGCTCACCATCTTACTCTCCAAATTGAGTTTCTCTGTTCTTGCCTGGGAAGGCTACGCTCTGTTGATCTCCTTCCTCAAGCTGTAATTGACCATGGTAGATAGTCCCCATACATCCCCTACCTCCCTTCTACCTCCCCATGCCCTTAGATTTGGAAGTCATGGCCAGAATCGCCATCAGGTGAAAGTCCAGCAGCTATCCATGATGGACGAGCTGAGGAGCACAAACGCTCGGTGCTCTCTGTGTCTCTCTCAAAAAATCCTAGCCGTATACCCACTTTGCTCTTTGTTTAAGTCCACAGCAGCAGCTTGTCCTATGCCATGTGCTAGTAGCAAAGCCGAGAACCAACTCAGCTCCTATACACGTAAAGTCAAGAGTCTTGAGCCATTAATCCACTCCACCAATTTCTTTATTCCTTTTCCCTTTCTAATAACCAGCGGCAGCTCGTGGCCACTAATCACATTTCATTTTCTCTCCTCGTGATTAATTAGCGGCCACCTTGCACAATTAATATCTCCACTATGCTAACTCTGATTCCATCACTTCTTCTTCCTAAATTCATCTAAAATCGAACCCCACCTATCCATAAAGTTTCATAATTTTTGGAACACAGTTGAATTTATGTGAATATTTAATTGTGTATGTTGCCGAGTACCGCGAGTTCGACACCGACGGAGGGACGTCGATGGATTGTGGAGTCATCGGGAGTTGCTGGAGAAATGGTACTTTTGGAAGCGTGATCGGATTTCTAAGAATTTCGGCTGTCATTGATTATTTACATCTATGCATTTGCATCAATACATATCATAATAGGAATGATGGTGGATCGTGGGATCAACTGGAGTAGCTGAAAGATGATGCTATGGTGATCATATCACGAAGATGGAATGCTAACTTTTGGTTATATTTTACCAGGCAAGCCCCGGTGCATAACCTCTATTATGCTGCACTTTATTTATGCTTGTGCATTAAGTTTTAAGGAGTTGAATGAAACCCACTTGCATATATATATATCCTGATCCCATGAGTCTTACTAGTATGTCAAGATCGTGTAGATTGCTATGCTACAGGACTCCGGTAGAAGTCGAGTGATTGCCCGTCACTCGCGAGAGATAGACAATATATTATTGTTATTATTATCATGTTACTACCACATGGAACATATTTGAATGATAATTGGAGACCGGGCGGAACGGGCTTGGATGGATTTGGACCTGGTTGGGCAACAGAGCGGGGCTCTGGTTGCATTTGTTCCGCCTGTGTCGATTAAGGACCGTTCGTTGCATTGGATTCCATAGTCAGGTCACAGACCTACTTATCCCGAGCATATACTAGCGGATGGGGGCTAGAAAGACTTGTTATTCTCTTGTCATGGGTTCCGGCTCCATCCGGACCAACTGAAGGTGGATTATATATGGGTATTAGGAGGTCTAAGCACCGCGAGAGGGCGGGGGCTTGGAGTCCCAGTATGGACGGGGACTCGGTTCTCTTGACAGGAGGATAATGGGTTGGTCCTGTTTGTACCTCGGTACGGGTGGGGCGTGTGTTTTTCGGGGTACCCAGCTGGGCTACATTGATTCGCGAATCGCCGTCAATTTGACGGTCCGACATGACTATAATCTGGCATCGTAGTAAGAACTGTGGAAGATGGTGAAATGGTTCTGATTGCTTACTACATGCTTGAAAGTAGCTTTGGTGCTTACATAGAATGGTGGGTTAATGAACTACCAATGACTGCTAATAAAAGTTAAATATAAGGATGCACCTTTAGTAATGCTTCCTGCAGTTGCAATAACCCACAAGTCAGATAGCCTTGCATATCCTTGGAGTCTTTTCTTTCCTTCTGACGGGTAAGTCTTGCGGAGTACAATTGAGTACTCAGGGTTTGTTCTACCCTGTTGCAGGTGACAGATGTTCTTGAAGCTGACTTTTATGTGTGGAAACCTCCTGGTGGGCTCAGTGAGGATTTCCCTTACGTTGCGGATATAGAGTTGATTTATAACTCTCACAAAAAATGTTTTACAAAGGAAAGATTTACCACCTATTATGAATTATTGTATATAAATGTTCACCATGATAATATTTAACTCATCATCAAATGGTTTCATTTCCGCTGAACTCTGATAACATTTTATTTTCCACTGTTATAATTAAACAATGGATTACCCTGATGTTGTACTAAAAGTGATGTAAGAAATGGTAAAGATGTTGTAAGCTTTATCTCTCATTTATGATCCTGAGGTAAAAATGTGGATTTTCGAGTTCTCCCTCGGGTGTGCTCGATGGAATCGCAGAGTTTATTGCTCTCCCTTGGGTACTTAGTGTCTAATGGAAGACAAGTACTCTTGGGAGGGTATTAAATTAGGCGGTTCTGCCACACAAAGTTAGGCACTAGGTAAACAGACAGTTTGCCTAGTGTCGAGCACTCGGCAAAGGATTACACTCGGCAAACTCTAGCTTTGCCTAGTGCGTGACACTAGGCAAACTGCTGCACTCGGCAAACCTTGACAGGAGCCAACGTCCACTAACACGCCATTAGTATTTGCCGAGTGTTTTCACTAGACACTCGGCAAAGTGAAAACTTTGCCTAGTGTTTTCACTGAACACTCGGTAAAGTGACAACTTTGCCTAGTGTTTTCACCAGACACTAGGCAAACTATTTTTTTTCATTTCTGGACTCCAAACTTTTTTCTGCTAACGTCATACAGTAACCTTGACTCCATGTTAAAGTTTGGTACCTTTCTCAATCTATTTGCTATATTTAGTAAACTTATCTCATTTAATTGAATTTTTGGGGATAACTTAAATTTGAACTGCAGGAGATTCGAATAATTGAAAAAAATGAATGGAAAATTGATATTCATGTTATTTGAAATAGAAGAACGTTAAAATCCTCGAAGTTACATCAAATTTCAAACATCTTCCTCATGAAACATGAGCACGAACTTCTCACTGAATTGTTTTTAAATTATATAAAAAGCAAACAAAGTCTGAAAATTACAAGATTTGTCAAGATGTCATGATATCATATGTCGAGACTGTGATAAAAATTTGATAAGGTTTCACGAAAGTTATCACGTCGATGCTTACAAATCGGAACATCTCCGTACAAGTTTCAGAGAGTTGAGAAGGATCCGGTAAGATCTGGTGTCAAATTGAGTGTCGAGTTGGAGTTTCACTTCAAAACTTTTTGTATAGTGAATAGACGGCCGAGATTGTTTCATGTGAAATATTGGTAATTTTTCAGTTCCGTTTGCTAATTTTAATTTGTTAACCGCAATTATAGAATTTTATAATTCCGATAAATAGAATTTGAGCTATATATAACCGCATTAAATAATGTCTGAATATTCATGAAAGCATCGAGCATACAGTGTAGAGTGCATTTAAGAAAATATTTTAGAAGTTGATTAACTAGAACAAATTAGCATCTAGTAGATATAATAATACGTCTATATTTATTTGATTTTTTAAATTTTATATAAGATTATTGAAATAAAAATAGCATTAAAAATACATTTATAAACTTTTTAATACTACGTCTATAAGCTCTGAAAGTTGACTTTTTTAAAATATGTACATAATTTTAAAATAAAAAAATTTCACTTTGACTTTGCCGAGTGCCGGATCCATGGCACTCGGCAAACCGCCGAACAGGAAAGCCAATAGAACACACCCGGCCAGCAGGGCACCACACACACCCACCCGCCACCCCACACACACACACCGACGTACAGGAGCCCGGCCAGCACAGGAGCCGCACCGGCGAACCCACCGGCGAAGGAGCCGCGCCGCCTCCGGCGCAGGAGCCTGGCCGCCACCGGCAGCGCCCCGCGCCGCCACCGGCCGCGACCCGCGCAGCCGGCCCCACGCCCCACGCCACTGGTCGTCCTCCACGCGTCTGCACCGCCCGGTGTCTTTCCCGCTTCCGTGCCGCCGGTCGTCTTCCCTGCGTCCATGCCGCCGGCCGCCTCCCGCACCATCCACTATATAGCAAGCAGGGTGACGTTGCCTCCACGACGCTGGCGGCTGTCTCCATGCCGGCGCATCTAGGGTTTGTTGGCCGCACGCCGTCGGATGTTGTTTCCACGACGACTCGACCGCATCCCTCGAGGTCGACCCGGACTCCCGGAGACCTTCCTATCAAGTTGAGGTACTGCTGCTGCTCTCTCTTATTCCCAGATCTTGATTTGTAGTAGTGGAAAATGGTGTAAAGCTTTTCGTTTGATTTAGTGAATTAAAAATCGAGCTGAAGGATATGGATAATTAGTTCTTCCCTTTCATATCTGGTTAGCCTATGTGACTTGCTGTCAGTTTACCTTGGTTATATGTTTTATTTGTGACTGTTGCATAATCTCTTCATCTATTGGCTACTGCAGTGTGAATGCTTCTCTGAATCTCTGATTTACTGAGAGCACTATGCACCAGCCTAAATTATTACTTTACCAAATCTAGTAATCTTGAGTCAACTCTATATGTACAGTGTGCCATTTTAGTATTTTGAGATGATCTTGACTTTTAGACTTCTATTCAGTACAGTTACAATGCCTCATGCATTTTGGTTTTAATTCATAAGTCTAATTTGGAGCAACAATGGGTTTGGAGCTTGGGCGTACTCCCTGGAATGGTGATTGTGTACTAGTGCTAGCAGTAGTAGTCTAATGCTAATATTTCGGAACATTTGTTTTCAGTTAAGGCCTTTGGAGTTTCTGCAAGCGACATTTTGGTAAGCACCATTAAAATAAATTAGCACCTGCGTTCTACAATTCGAAGACAACACCTGCATTCAATCTCATCTGCTCAGCCCTGTTACAGTGTAGGATTTTTTCCCCCTTGTATTTATTTATCTTGTTGCGTTCTACAATTGAAAAACAACACCTGCAAGTGGGCATTATGCATTCATTTATCCTATCCTCAGCTTAGTATTTTCAGTGTCCCTAGCTTTGGCATGCTCCGCCCAGCCTAGCCCACTCGCTCATTCTTTAAGAAACTCTTCCCACTTTCAGTTCTATTGAGCCTGGGCCTCGTTTAGTTCAGAGAATTGGGGAGAAAAACACTGTATCAGAATTCCTGTAGCATTTCGTTTGTATTTGGTAAAAATTATCCAAATTTTGACTAACTAGGCTTAAAATGTTCGTCTCGCAAAGTACAACAAAACTGTGCAATTAGTTTTTGATTTTATCAACATTTAGTACTCCATGCATTTGCCGATATTTTGATGTGACGGGTTTGCATAGTAGAATTTGGGGGAGAATTGGGGAACTAAACAAGGGCCTGGTCTTTTCACCATCCAAGGCATCTAATAAAGGTTTCCATGTACTACCCATGACCAGACTACACACAGGGCACTAAATCTGTGTGCTGATTAGTACCTGTTCAGATTTCTAAACCTAGTAGGCTTAATTGGTGTAATGCTAGTGCACTGAATGTTTTCTAAACCTGTATGGATTAATTGTGATATGCTTCAGTGTGCGAATATTATGAAGATAGGTGCTGATTTGGTGAGTTGTTTTTCTATTCCTTTAATTGATTGCCTACCATTTTTTCTCTTTTGCTTGCTGTACAACGCTCTCTGAATATTGGAGCCGTTCGGCTGAAATTATAAGCCGGCTGAAAAACACTGTTGGCTGATTTTTTGTGAGAGAAAAATACTGTTCCGGCTGAAAAAACAAGCTGAATAAGACGGATTATAAGCCAGATGAACAGGGCCATTGTGAAGTTAGCTAGTTTGTTAGTTTTAGGTACTTGAATGAGATATTATCCTCTACTTATAGACTTGTTTGGGTTATTGTAGCTATTTAAATGCAAAGAAATATACTGCTAACATCTTAGTTCAGTGCTTCAGCTTCCTTCTATTTTTCAGTCCAGCAATAGTTTGGTCCATTTAACTGAAGAAGGCTCTATTTTGCGTTGGTCTGACTTCATTGACAACTTCTTGTAGTAGCTTGTGTTCTAGTATTCTCTGTTTCCATCTATTTTGCAAGGAATGAATACCAGTAGTAGCAGCTGGTAGCTATTCGACAGTACCATAATGAGGTCTTCATCATTGCAATCTGCAATTTGTTTCAGAGCAGCAGTGGGTCATTTTCTCCTATCCTGCAAAGTCCTTTTTCTAGCTACAATAGTCAATAATTCAAGTACCCATTATGACTACAATTGGCTGGTAGCTTTCTGTGCAAACTAGCAGCCACATGGTCCTTTTTGAGCTTGTAGTGCTTGCACAAGAGATTATCTATTTTCTGCAAAGTTAACAACAAACACTTATTCTTTCAGGATGTATTTATATCAATCGACCTATTTATATTAAAATTGTTGTTGTCCAACATATTAGGTGGTTATAGATCTTTTTGCCAATATCTAAATGTGTTGCTTTTCTTATGCAGTTCGTGTATGCTGGATAGATTGCAATCTCCAAGAGTGATGATCCAGTAAGTTCTGAAGCTTGTGAGATAGTTGTCTTTTCCTGCTTTAGATATGGACATGGACTTGTGACAGAGAGGTTGTAGCCATGATGTTGCTGTGAGTTTGGTGATTACCTTAAACTTTTGGTATGATTTAGCCATCTCTTAAAAAACTATAACCGATTTGAGGATGTAAGATATTTTTTTTGACGTGAAAACCATGGGGGAGTTCCCCACGGTGAATCAAAAATTTTATAAATAAGGCAACAAAATAAAAGGGTCCAGGAGATACTTACAATGAGAGAGGGGAGGATGTAAGATATTAATTTGTATTTAATATTTGAATATTATGACTTGTTCACTGTTGTTGATCTGGATTTGGGGATGAATGTAATTACGATGGATTTGTGAACTCTGTGAGCTGGTTGTTATGATATATTGTGAGACATGTGACGTTTGTGATATGTTTGTGATGTTGGTGATATATATGTGGTGTTAGTGATATATAAGTGATGTTGGTGATATATATGTGATGTTGGTGACGTCTATTATGTACATATTCTGTTTGTTTGGATGGAACGGAAAAAAACAAATAAAAGCGGCGGTTTTAGGTCAGTTTGCCTAGTGTTACACTCGGCAAAGAGTGCATTTGCCAAGTGTACAGGTCAAAACACTCGGTAAAGAGAGCGTATTGAGCATTTCTAGAAACATGCTTTGCCTAGCGTCTTGAGTTTGCCGAGTGTCATGGCAAGAACACTAGGCAAACTTCAAAGGTTTGCCGAGTGCTGGCACTAGGCAAATCAATTTTTTTTAAATAATTTTGCCGAGTGCTGACACTAGGCAAAGCAAAAAAAAAAATTTCCAAAATTAGGCTTTGCCGAGTGCTGTCCGGGAGAACACTCGGCAAACTATTTTTTAAAAAAAATGGTTTTGCCGAGTGTCGACACTAGGCAAACCATATGATGCCGTCTTGCATCCGTCACGGCAACTTTTGTTTGCCGAGTGTCAAACGGACACTAGGCAAAGAGTTTGCCGAGTGCCCGAAAAATGACACTCGGCAAAGCCACATTTGCCGTTAAGAAATTTGCCGAGACGGCTTTGCCTGGAGTGGCACTCGGCAAAGGGTTTGCCGAGTGTTTTTTACCCTTTGCTGAGTGTCGTAGACACTAGGCAAAGCGCTCGATTCCAGTAGTGAATGAATAATAAAAAACAGCGTTGGGTGGTTGTATTGTGGCATTGCCAGCTGAACTATACTATGTGTGTCATTAAGAGGGAAATTTGAGTACATTAGAGGTCAGCTGAAATGCATGGCGCGCAAGCAGCGTCGCCAGGCTACAGCTAACTAAACATAACAAAATCAATAAGCACTATTACAAAACCGACAATAGAGCTACGCTGCACGCTTTAGCCAACTAGCGCGAGCAAGGTGACCAGGTCTACAAAACCTGCCTCGATCCAGCGATTTTCTTCAGCAACCAACAGCTAGATTAAGCTATGTGGTCTGTGGAAGACAATGAGGGATCATAGTTCCAAAATGTGATTCTAAAATTCAGCTATCCACTCGAAACTTGGCATGCGGAGAGATTCTCACAATTCCAAGCCAATAGCCGCTATGAGAATAATAAATCTACAAACACTCATTTAAAAAAAACTAAAATCCAGATCGAATCATTATGACAATGAGGTCCAAACAGGGTAATCAGATATTAGCCAAGTTCATAAAATGGGTACTTTATGAAATAAAGAAAAAAAATTGGGTGATGAGTTTTTTTTCAAAACATATGAACCACTCGGGTTGAAAAGGAAATGGTTCCAATAGTAGTTGAGTGGGGACACATACATCCAATTTTCCAGATAAAAAGGAGAAAAAAACACTTTTCCTTAAAAAATAACATTGACATTAGTTTGTACTAATGGCTGTGCATCCCCCTCCCCAACAGACCATGAGGTACTAATTGAAATTAGCTTGCTTCTCCTCTAGGTCCGGCACAAGCACAGCCGCCTTCGCCACTGCCATCCATCGCCGCCACAATAATACTAAGATTCTCATCTTCTTCTCCGGTGAACACCCGCCCACCGACACTGCCCAACCGGCCTCTCCCACCACCCAACAGGTGGCGCCCTCGCCACCCCACTCTCCACCGCTGTCTCAACCACGACCACCAGCGGTCTGGCAACCTCCCCGGTGACCCCTTCTAAGCACGGAGAGTATAGAGACCCTCGAAACCCCGAACCCTAACGCCACCACCTGCTTCATCTCCAGTGGCGGCGACGGCAAGTGAGTACATCTGCATTTTTTTTTGTCTTTTAATGTGTGCGTGCTGAAGCCTTTCCACACGCGTATGCAAAAAAACATTTGAGAAGTTGTTATATGAGAGTCCTGAAATTTGAGAGGGCTCCTAAATCCCCTTCCACCCCTTAGCACAACTCCAACCAAAGTCCTATCCGAGCCCTCGTCTCATTTTGAGTGTTTAAAACGCAAAAAATCATTCTGCAACCGGTCTCCTATCCAACCCCCGACTGATGAGGGTGCCTCGTTCCTCGCTCCTCGTCCCCCACATCTTAGGGCCTCCAATCCGGTGCCTCATCCATCGAGCGGTTCAACAGCCGTCTTCACACGCCGCAGGGAAGTTCTCTGAGCTGTTATGTCCGTGTTGTCCTCTTCTCGTTAGCCTGGGTTCTGGATGGATGGGAGATGGGGATAAAAATGAGGGCTGGAATCTAAACCTAGGAACTCTCATTCGTGGGGAGTAGGGGGCCAAATTTTGAGGGATCGGATCCTTGGCGCAAGCCCTGAAAAATCCGTTTCGGCTGATTTGCTCGCGCCGGCTTTCTTCCCGCTCGCGACCGAAAGCCGCGCGCGCCGTCGCTTCCTCCGCTCGCTCGCGCTGCTTCCTCCCTGTCGACGCGCCGCCCGCATCCTCCGCCTTTTCGCGCGCGGACCTTCCCCTCCCCTGCATCTGGCTCGCGCGCGAGCCCCATCCACGTCCTCCCGCAAGCAAGGAGGACGGCGCCGCTGGATCCGCCGGAGGTGACCGGCGCAGCCCTGTTCCTCCCTCTCCCTGGCTGCTTCCCGTACCAGGCGCCCCCTGGATCTGCTCGCGACCGGCGCCATCCTCCGTCATCGCGCTCGACAGCAGCAGCATCTCTGCTCGCGAATCCGGAAGAGCCCGGTGCCGCATCTATGCTCGCGAGTGGCCCCGCCATCCCCATCCGCACGCTCGGCAGCAGCAGCGCCACCAGCGGTACGTGCTTCCCTTTGATATGCATTGGGTTGGTTGGACAGTCTACAACTCCAGATCAGGCCGGCGGCAGCGGGTTCCTCCGCCAGCCCACTGAAATAAGGGTTGTTTGTTTTGTTCTCAAGCTGTCAAGCAGAGCGTAGGCATTCGAAGCAAACACGTCCACGCTACCTGCACTTTGGATGTTGCTGCTGATGACTACTCACTCATCACAGCGCTACTTCCATCATGGCAATAAGAAAAATTTACACACATGCAGGTCGTCAAAGCTCTTTGCGTTGCCGTCTCTCTGTTCTTTTTATCCATCACTAGTTCCTACCGTCTCCGATCATTAGAGGTAGTACATCTTAAATTCGCTGGGAAAACAAAATTTGCCATTGTTTTTAATTTCTTTGTTTCTAGTTTGAATTATATCATGCTGTAGTAGTAGTACGGTGCTCCCGTCTTGTGTCATCAAACTTCAGTTAGCTATATATATTTTGGTTCCCTTGCCGGTTGCTGTTAAGGACTCGACTAGCTCAATTATATGTGTTGTTTTTCTTTTGCACAGTTTGATACATGTCGCAGGGAGATAATTGGTCATTGGTGATGTCTGAGGACATTGAGGTTGATGACATTGCAATTTTACCAATTGGTACTGAGACAAATGGTACTCAACCTAGTGCACCAAAGAGGAAGCAAATCCGTACTGCCAACTACTCTCAGGAGGAAGATCTCCAATTGTGTAGATCATGGGAGAAAATAAGTTTGCATCCTATCACTGGAAATGAGCAACCTAGCAAGGCATATTGGAAGTGAATTCATGATGACTTTCATGCCAACAAAACATTTGCATCTAACAGGAATGAAAATTCTCTAGAGCATAGGTGGTGGGGGGGGGGGGGGGGGGGGGTAATTCACAAGAAGTGTCAGAAATTTCAAGGCTTATTTGAGGAGGTTGAGCGTCATCATCCTAGTGGACTGCCATATGAGGAACATGTAAGAATTGTTTTCATTATGATATTGAATCATTTTATTAAGAATTTGTACTGACACATGTCTTCGATTTCAGTTGCTAGAGGCTCAGAATGCATATGCAAACAATGATCCAAAGAAGAAGGGGTTTTCTTTCCTTCATTGTTGGTTGAAGATTAGACATTCCCAGAAGTTCACGCCCCCTACCACCAACAAGAGGCCTAGGAGAAGCAACTCACCACCAACAACAGATGTGTTTGATTTGGAAGATGATAAGAGTATAAAGAGTCAAACCCCTGACTCTTCCATGCCTAATGGTAAAAGGCCTATGGAAAGGAAGCAAGCAAAGGAGAAGATGAACAAAGGGGGGAAACAAACAAATAATCATGCATGGTTGCTAGAAAAATGGCTTACAGAGAAAGAGAAAATTAGAGAGGATAGGTGGTAGGAGAACAAGATGATGGAAGAGCGCAAGATATCACTTGAAGAGCGCAAGTTATCACTTGAAGAGCGCAAGGTTGCAAATGAGGAGAAGAAGATGCTATGGGAGCAAGAACAGGAGATTATGTTTTGTGACCTCGACACATTGGAGCCCTCCCAGAAGACATATGTGATAGCAATGAGGGCTCAAATTGCAGCCGAAAAGAAGGCAGCCTTCAACAGTGCTTTTGGTGGTAGCAGTGGAGGACATGAAGCTATTGGTGGACACAGTGGCAGAGGCTAAATTTGATAGATGTATCATGTGATATGCATGTTATGTTTTGGCGGGCGTGACAATGGCGCAAGTTAGGTGTTTAGTTGTATTGTTGGACTTTATGTTTGATGATTATGTCATTTGATTTGCAGAGATGTTATGTACTATGTTGTTATCAAATGTCATCAAATTCGGACCAAATTTGTGTTTGAATTTAAATTCGAATATTCGGATTTCCATTCATATTTTTAAATATGATACTCTAGAGTTACAGTTTAATTAAGTTATTATATAGTGTGGTGTTCTCAAATACATATACATATAGTGTGTGAGAAAATACAGAGAGTTGAGAAGTAGTGGCTTTATTTTGAGGGCTCTTGCTGGAGTTCATTCTAGAAAATAGTGTCCTCAAAAGTAGGAGCCTTTAAATAAAAAGTTGGGGCCCTATTTTGAGGGCTATTATTGGAGGTGCTCTTAGCTGCTAATAATTATCTCCTTTCGATCAAACGGGGCCGTTAATAGTGTAGCTAATTGTTAGTTGAATACCAACTAACAACTACTCCTATTTCACTAGTTGGGTCAAACCATCTAACAATAGCTATTTATTATTAGGTATGAGCTATTAACTACCTAACTATTAGTGATTAATAGATCCAAACATGGCCTTAGTTATTCTTCATTAGCGCATTCAATCTGACCTTAACCATCCTCAGATAGACATTTGTATCTTATAAGCCAGGAAATGCTTCTATTATACTGTCTAGCAAAATTAGGAGGACATTATTCCAATCAATACCGTGCCAGTTTTAGGGCTTCTTCGTGGTCTAGGTAATTCTCGGTTACCCTCCGTTTGCATAAAAGCAGCCACTCTCGGCAGACATCCATCCCAGTCCTATATATTCAGTGTCCAATAAATCCACACTACTGCACTCACTGTCACTGCCACTATACAACTCCAATTCAGAAGTGTCTCGACCGAATCCCAAGCTGAAGTCATATGGCTCGCAAGGCCACAGCCCTCGTTGCATCTGCCCTGCTACTGCTGGCAGTAGCCTTCCTGTCTCATGGTAAAGCTCGTATAGAAGTACAGAACACATGCATGGTGATGCTACATATATATACTAACTAGCTACCAACATGATAGCCTTCTCATGTAAAAAAGATAGATACACAGCAAGTACTTTATGTTTGCATGCATCAAACATTTGTCTTTTTTTTAAAAAACGGTTATTCCCTTCCCCAGACCCCACTCGTGTGGGAGCCTCTGGCACTGGGTCTGCCCTTTTTTTTTTTTTACAAATCTTTGATGGAGCAGATGCTGGTGTGGAAGCCTGGTGCCTGGAGTACCCGGCGCCGGACCCCAACGCTTGCCGTGGAAGCCGCGGCCTCCGGTACTGCCGCGATGAGTGCGTAGCGGTCGGCCGTGGCTTCGCCGGCGGGGAATGTAACAAGGGCGAGTGCCTCTGCCTGAAGTGCGCCGACGAGCCACCAGCGGCGCGTGCTCTGTAGGACTGTAGAATGTGCAGCGGAAGCATATGCATGCATACCGAGTTAGGAGTGTTTTGGTTAGATGATGTTTCGATTCATAGCATTTCGGTCTAGGATAATAATGGAACCTATCTACTCCTGTTTTGGAAGCATGTAGCACTCGAGTGCCGGATGGCCACAAAACACACTTGAATCTGGCCAGATGACAAAATCTAGTATTTCTAATGCACGAAACGCTCGATTATCATAACCATAGGATCCACATCCAACGCACATAATTAAACATACACTCCCCATACAAAAAAAAAATCAACTTCTGTAATCCGATATCAAAACAGCCATTCATCTGAAACATCTAAAATCTAGACCATCAAACTCAGTATCTGACATCTCAAAATATGATTCTGATAACTCAAAATCTGATACAAATTTTGAACAATAAAGCTTATGTACTGAACTACAGAACATTCACAATAGTTCATTCATAGGTCGAATATATCAAACAGCTCATATATTAAGCTGCGTGCAACACAAAGAAAAATGTTCACACATAGGCCCAATATATCAAGCACTACGTATATTAAGTTGCACCACATAGATCAAAGTAGTATACCCAACCAACAGAAGCAAACTGTACATCAAAGGCCAAAAGATCATATCATTCCCACCCACCACCAGGATCATCTTTACATCATATAAGCAACAACTGACCTATATATTTACCAAAAGAAGCTGCCTTAACAAGAAACTATCAGATGATCAGCCTTGAGCAAAAGAGGCCCATACGGCGATACCTAGGCCCAAATCCTTGGCTGCTGCCTATAGAGTATAGAATGACATGCATACGATCCACATGCTAAGCATTTTTTTTAAAGGTCGGCAAGAGCTTTGCCAAAATATATTAGTAGAAGAAAGAAGTTATATAGAAAAGCTACAAACCTAACCCTAAAAAAAAGTTACAAAACCCCTAGTGAAAAAGACAACCAACAACTGACCAATGGCAAACTCGCTCTAACGACACAGAGGACAAGCAAATTCTAGACGGTACAAGTTCTGAATTGAGCTAAAAAAATATCGATCTACCTGCCATGGAGTTTAGTATTTTTGCAATTTAAAAAATATTTCAAGTGAATCACCATGCCCCATTTTTACAATTAGTGGCATGGTAGGGGTTCTAAAAAATTGCCCCCTAAATTGATATTGATCGCCTCTAAGAATCGTTTGTTTGGTATTGTAATAAAGTTCATCTTAAGGAGATCTATCTTGTTGAAAGTATTTTAACAACCTTCACATAGCCAGAAGGTTAATATGGTTTTTTTAGTGACCAAGACATAATTTTGGTCTATATAGTAGTCAAATCACTTAAAATTTGTGAACCGAGTGTCCACTCAGCTGATTGGCTTCCTCGTGTGGGAAATTCTCAACTTGACGTGGATCCTCATATTTTCCCAATTTATTCTAGGATTTGATGGCATTGTTCTTTTAGTGGTAGGTAACGTGCCCGTGAGCAATGAGACACAACAAGGCATCTAAGATAACTTCATCAATCTCGAAATCTGTTGGTTTAGTCTTTCGAAGACGCTCATAAGAGTAAGTCGGTCTGTCTGCTCAGTCTTTCGGAGGTGCTCATAGAGATAGATGGTGTGTATGTTTTCATCAGGTTGAGTCTATGTGCATCGGTGCATGTATAAGTATCTGTTGTAAGTGTAATTCGCAACAAAAATCACATAAAACCTTGATGATGTATTCTCAAAACAGCACTTGAATAAGTACCTTCAATATCCAATTCTGATATGATCTATCTTGAGGGCCATTCATTTCAATATCTTTTTTTTTCTAATATATCAGAGCAGAGACGGAACCAGGGGGGCTAGCAGGGGCCGTGGTCCCCCCAAGCACAGTAAGTTTCCTTTAATACCTATATAAATATATGAATTTACAGGTAAAAAATATTAATTTTCACCTATTTTTTATTCAAACATTATGATTTTGGTTATAAATAGTGTAAAATATTTAAAAAGTTGTTGAATCATATAATTACATATATTTTAGCACACTAAAAAAATATGATCATATTTGTTTGACCCCTCTAGTCAGAATCGCTGGTTCCGTCTCTGTATCAGAGTATGGATGCAAAAGCATGATATGAACGTAGCACTTTCCATAGGTGGCCAGAGGACGATGAGTGCTCCGTCAAAGTGGCAGCAAGACGTTGAAGGGCCATGCCACGTCGGCAGGTTGGCCGGAGATATCTCGATCCTACGTGGCCCAATGGAGCGCGGGCACACGGATATTGCAGCCAATGGCGGGCGGGTTTTGGATATCCCCATCCCGCTTCGTCTCCGGCCGCTCGCGCTCTTAATAGCAGCCTCAGATTCTGCTCGGCTCTCAAACGCCACTTGTTCTTCTCCCTCTCTGCCTCACCAGGATCATCGGGAAGCAGCAGCAATGGCGATGGCGTCGTCGAGCGGGCTGAGGAGCTGCAGCGCCGTGGGCGTGCCCAGCCTGCTGGCGCCGTCGTCCCGGTCCGGCCGCCTGCCGTTCTGCGCCAACGCCACCACCTCCGGCCGCGTCACCATGTCCGCCGAGTGGATGCCCGGCCAGCCACGTCCTCCCCACCTCGACGGCTCCTCGCCCGGGTAAGCTAGCGGCTGAGTCTCTGACCGACAACGGCGCGGCGTGCTCTGTCTGATCTCTCTCTCTCTCTGACGATCACAGGGACTTCGGGTTCGACCCACTGGGCCTGGCCACGGTGCCGGAGAACTTCGAGCGGTTCAAGGAGTCGGAGGTGTACCACTGCCGGTGGGCCATGCTGGCCGTGCCGGGGATCCTGGTGCCGGAGGCTCTGGGCCTGGGCAACTGGGTGAAGGCGCAGGAGTGGGCGGCCGTCCCCGGCGGGCAGGCGACGTACCTGGGCAACCCGGTGCCGTGGGGCTCGCTGCCGACCATCCTGGTGATCGAGTTCGTGGCCATCGCGTTCGCGGAGCACCAGCGCACCATGGAGAAGGACCCCGAGAAGAAGAAGTACCCCGGCGGCGCCTTCGACCCGCTGGGATTCTCCAAGGACCCCGTCAAGTTCGAGGAGTACAAGCTCAAGGAGATCAAGAACGGCCGCCTCGCCATGCTGGCGTTCGTCGGCTTCTGCGTGCAGCAGTCGGCGTACCCCGGCACCGGCCCGCTGGAGAACCTCGCCACCCACCTCGCCGACCCGTGGCACAACAACATCGGCGACATCGTCATCCCCAGATCAATCTACCCTTGAGCTGAGATGTTTTGTGTGTGATTGCCTGATTGGTTCGTTACTAGGCACTGCCACTGCCTGCGTGCGTGCAGGAGCTGTACAACGACGACGGTAGCTTCCCGCGCCGGAAAACCCTTGTAATGTAAAGCTTATTATTAAAGTAGCTAGCGGCTACTCTTGTATCAAATTTGAACTGGTTTGGCCAGGTCCCATGGTTATTTCTGAGCCTAACCAGGGGAAGTTTAGCTTAAAACGGAGAAAATTCATACGAGACCTTTGTAACTACAAAGTATATGTGCTTCTGCTCTCCCCAAACCTTTTGCATAGAGAAAGAATTTTGTTTGAAGTACAAATATCTGTGTTTAGCAGGTTCAACAGAAATGGACGGATACAGACGTGCCAGTCAAAGCTATTGACTAAGAATATCTGAAAAATAATAACTTTAATTCTAAGGATAAGGAAATTGGTACCATGTAGACCTTATTTGTATGTTACCAGATTCACCTCAATCCACATGTGTTGAGGTGGGTTAGAATGGAACTCAATCCACATGTGTTGAGGTGGACTGAGGTGAAATTTAGTTTAAGTTTCATTCTAATTCACCCCAACACATGTGGATTGATACAAATTCGATTACAACCAAAACAAGGCCGTAATCTTCTAGCATGGCAGCAATTCCTTCGTTTGCAGCGTCTTACTAACCATTTGGGCTAAAACCAATTGTGCAATTCTTCACCAAGCCTAAGAATCACGATTCCTTCGCTGCTACACTGTAGTCTGTCTCAACATTGCATAACTACTACAACAGTCTTTCTTTGAAAGAAGGCATTTCTCAGCTGTTAACCAAGTAGTAGCAGTAGGCAGGTATGTGATGGTGATAACCTGGTGCCTCCTTTCTTAAGCAGTGGCCTCCCCTCTTGTTTGTACTGGTGTCTGGTGGTAGTGGTACTAGTTGGGTGTTGTTGCTAATCGTGGTTCCCTCTGTTAATTTATCTGGTAGCACCCTGTTCAATGGATGGTTTAGTATGCAGTTGGGATGCTATGACGACAAGTGAGGTTGTGCTTTTGAGATACTGCTCCCTGATGGTCATGGATCTGGAATGGCAATGGTGTCTTTTCTATCAGCTTAGTTCAATGGCATTCTTACTGTGATTTTTTGCATTGCTTTTTGGATAGTGCATTGCTATTTGTAGGAGTACATGACATTTTTGCCATACAAATCATGTGCTTACTAGTTGCCTTCCTGGATTCCTTGTGAAATTTATGGAGATAGTCAGCGCGTGCTTGTCATTTTCTTTTGCATGCACTTGTGGCTGTGTAACTTACTCAGGTAGTTGTAGTTCTAATAAATTATAATCTTGGATTACATTGCCTGGATTAACTTCCTATCTCTTGCAGCTGTACTGCTTTGTGAAGGCTAGCAGTAATTTTGAGCATCATTTTTATTATACGAAATATAAAGAACGTGCAAGAAGTAAGAAGCATGTGTATATTATGGCCACTGCTTTAGTGATGCTCTGACTGTGAACCCTTATTTTCTCTGATACCTATTGTAAAATTTCTTGACGTTTACAGGTTTATCTGCATGGATTTGTTATGGACACGTGTAGGACGTTGAGTGGGCAGCGGAATCAGGAGTTTATCCTGAGCATATAGAAAATCATTATTTTACGTTTTAAAGCCATGTTTGACTGCTACTTGGGGATGGCCAGGCATAGCTTCCAGGCATCCAATTTTAGATGTCAGGAGGTCAGGATTGCTGGCCTAGGTCAGGCATGCCTTGTAGGCCATGATCCAAACCGCCCCTAAATGTCCCTAAATGCGAGAGCCTAGATGAACAATTGTAATAAGTAAAATTAAACCAATAGCCGAACCAAAAAATAGAAAGCGGAGAAAGAATAAACCAATAACCAAACCAAAATAAATTACAAATTAGAGAAAGAAAGAGACCAGTAGTAGGTACTCTACAGAACCAACCTATTCTATTCTTGTCACATGGGTTTGCCGTGGCGGTCAATGTATCTTCCCTCCCCACCCCAAGAGCCTTGCCTCTTGCCCGCACTTCCCTCGCACCACCTACACTACCGAGCCATGGCATGCAACCAACACCTTCAAAAGCTCCAAATGCGCCCACATGCACCGCCTCCTTCTATTGACCCCACGCGTGCCCGCCGCAATGCCATCACGGCAACCGCCCTCTTCGTTGCCGTCTTCTTTGCCTTCGTCACCAGGCACGGCGGTCCTAGCCCCAGGCGCTGCGAGCTGCCTCCCCGCAGACCAGTCCTGCTTCACGATCTCGGCCTCTGTCGGTGCGCCCTACTCCTCGAGTCACGATGCTGTCGCCGCCGTTGTGGGCACACATGCTTGTTGCACCACAACCTCCTACATCACCGTCCTCGGCATCAGCTTCGGTTCCCTCCTCATCATCTTGCTCATCTTGTGCGCCATTCGGTGGTACCTCGTGCGGCGGTCCGCGAGCCGGGGCGTTGTCGAGGCTACTGCCACAACGGAATTGGAAAAGAAACAACCCAAGGGACTGGATGCCGACGCCATCGCCGCACTGCCGGAGTTCGTGTTCCAGAAGGAGGATGCCGACGTAGAGGAGGAGCGGGAGGTTGAGTGTGCCGTATGCCTAGGCACAATGGCGGACGGGGACGCAGCGCGGCGGCTGCCCTCATGCATGCATGTCTTCCACCGGGGCTGCGTCGACGTGTGGCTAAGGGAGCGTTCGACATGCCCAGTATGCCGCGCCGAGGTGGACGTCATATCGTCTGACGAGGGTTGTGACGGGAATGACCAAGAAGGCAGCCCGTCGCGGGTGTCCACGTCGATGGCGTGGACAGCACAGGAAGGGCCCGTAGACGAAGGGGAGAGGGACCTGGAGGCGCAGCTGTAGAGTGTATGGCAGAGAGGTAATGCTAGGAGTAGCTTTATTTTGTTATTATTCTTTTCTTGGTTAGGAATAGGGAATTAGTAATTTAGATGATTTGGAAGGAATTTGTAGCATATAAATATATATGTAGTGTAATATTCTACCTATTGAGTATCACACATACCAGTGCTGGTGAGAATAAATACAACAGAAAAGGCTCAAGGTTTTCTTGTTGTACTGAAATTCCCCCCCCCCCCCCCCCCCCCCCCCCCCCCCCCCCCGAAAAAAAGGAAGACACACTGAAATAGACTCTGATACATGTTCCTCTAAGGCCAGTTAATCAGGTGGGATTGATCGTGTCGCTTAAGGTACACCTACAAAACTACTGTGAAATGGAATTCCAAAAAAAGGCAATACAAATTACCATACGGAAAATTAGAAAAATAATTTTCATGTCGGTTTCACGTATAGGAAATAAGGGACAAACCGTAAACGGTAGTTAGGGAAATAAAATTTGCCTGATGGAGCACTGACAAATATTTTTTTTGTCGGTTCTTTCACAACAGAAAAATTCCGGACCGTCAGATCTGTTCTTTCCAAATACGGAGAAAAATTCACCGGCGGTCCCTGAACTTGGCAGCTTTAGGTCCCCGAACTTTGAACAGTGTATTTCTGGGTCTCTGAACTTGGCTTCAGGTGTCATCTAGGTCCATGAACTTTGCTTTAGGTGTCACTTAGGTCCCCGAACTTTGAACAGTGTATTTTTGGGTCCTTGAACTTGGCTTCGGGTGTCATCTGGGTCCCTGAACTTGGCTTCGGGTGTCATCTAGGTCCCAAAGCTGACGTGACACGGTCCTACATGTGGGGCCCACATGTCAGTCGGTTATATTTCTATTTCGAAGGTACTGTAGCTACAATTTCTAAAAAAAATCTAAAACTTGTATCTTTTTCATATGATCTCGGATGAAGATGATTTTTATAGGAAAAATTTAGCTCTCGACGAGATCTACAACTTTCTAGTTTTGAGTTTTTTAATTTAAGATCATTAAAATGCTTAAAAAAAATTAAACAAATTTTCAGCAGTATATTAATCGCGTACAAGCGCTTGTCGTCTTGGAAAAATCATATCTTTTTTATATGCTGTCAAATTAAGATAATTTCTATATGAAAGTTGTAGCTCTCGATGAGATCTACGACTTTCTAGTTTTGAGTTTTTTAATTTAAGGTCGCTAAAATGCTCAAAAAAATTAAACAAATTTTCAAGAATTAATATACTGTTGAAAATTTGTTTAATTTTTTTTAGCATTTTAACGACATCAAATTAAAAAACTAAAAACTAGAAAGTCGCAGATCTCATCGAGAGCTACAACTTTCATATAGAAATCATCTCTATTTGACAGCATATAAAAAAGATATGATTTTTTCCAAGGCGACAAGCGCTTGTACGCGATTAATATACTGCTGAAAATTTGTTTAATTTTTAAGCATTTTAATGATCTCAAATGAAAAAACTCAAAACTAGAAAGTTGTAGATCTCGTCGAGAGTTACATTTTTCATATAAAAATCATCTTCATCCGAGATCATATGAAAAAGATAAAATTTTTGGAATATTTTAGAAATTGTAGCTACAGTACCCCGAAATAGAAATATAACCGACTGACATGTGGGCCCCACATGTAGGACCGCACCACGTTAGTATTCGGACCTAGATGACACCCGAAGCCAAGTTCAGGGACCCAGATGACACCCGAAGCCAAGTTCAGGGACCCAAAAATACACTGTTCAAAGTTCGGGGACCTAAGTGACACCCAAAGCCAAGTTCAGGGACCTAGATGACAGCTGAAGTCAAGTTCAGGGACCCAGAAATACACTGTTCAAAGTTCGAGGACCTAAGTGACACCAGCTGCCAAGTTCAGGGACCGCCGGTGAATTTTTCTCCCAAATGCGATAGGAAAATGCATTTGAAATGTTAGGCGAAAAAGGTTTTCTTGTCGGTTGTGAACGGTAAAAAAAAATACTACTAACTTTCCTCTTATTGTTGTCGTCGACAAGAATGACATTCACACCGACAAGAAAATAGTAAAAGAGGAACCTCATTTGTTTAGAAGTTCACATGTAGCTTTCTATATATTTCATACATGATTCCATCTCATTTATTTACAAATTCATACAGTATGTTTCTATATGTCTTATACATGAACAGGAAACTGCCAGTCCAACTGGCTTATAGGACTAGATTTTCAATTCTTTGCTGAAAAAAATACAAATTCAAATGAAACGAAAAGATACAAAAATAAAGAAAATTCGCCCCAAGTCCACGGGTTAACGAATCAGAATCACCAGCCCACTGGCATTCGACGAATTCCATCTGTTAGTTTGGGCCGAACAAGCACACTTGGGTCAAGTCCAATGGGCTTCCATCACGCATCAGTCATCACGCTTCTCACGAATTACCGACGGCCAGAAGCCCAGTTGCCCACCTCCGTCCAGTCATGTCCAGCGCCGCCGCCGCCTTCCACCTGGGCCAGCGCGTGCACGCCGCCGGCGACCCCCGCCGCGTAGGCACGGTGTGCTACCTGGGCCCCGTAGAGGGCCACGCCGGAGACTGGGTCGGCGTCGACTGGGACGATGTCGCCGGCGGCCGGCACGACGGCTCGCTCGCCGGCCGCCGATACTTTGTCGCCGCGGGAGAGTGCTCGGCCTCCTTCGCGCGCCCCACCTCGCTCAGCGGAGGGATCTCGCTCCCGGACGCGCTCCGCCTACGCTACCGCGTTCAGGACTTCACCAAGGAGGAGCAGGGTTAGTGCAGTGCGCGCCGACCGACGGCTCCCTGAATTTGCTGCCTTCACATTTCCTTTGATCCGGCAATGCTCACTTTCTTTCAGCAAAGGACTAGAAATATTTGTGAAAACATCATCGCAGTTTGTTAAACTTCCTTCGTAATTACGCTGATTGCATGCTTTGGCGCACTGTGTTCAGATGAGATGTATGTCTTCTCGACAAGCCAGAAGCGTGTCTCGGTTGAATTTGTTGGCACAGACAAAGTTCAGGAGAAGCTCAACAACTTCAATGAGTTGACCAGTGCATCCGTTTCGTACATGGGAGTGAGCTCAATTGGAGCGCCGGATGAACTGAAGAGTTTGGTTCCAAGTAAATACTGTCTTATGAATTACCATCATCTTTTCCATTTTACTACTTGTTTTTATTGCAAATAAGCCATAATGCGTGTAGCAATTGGAGCAGATGGTTCTGCTACCATTTGTTTAATCAGGGACTTATTAAAGCCTAGGTTTCCATTTGTTCTGACAGCTGTTTTGCATGTTCCAGATCTCAGACTTCTTGACTTGACTGGAAATCTATTCTCACAGTGGCAAGTAAGAATTCCCACAGAACGATTCTTGTTATTTCAATTGCTCTACTTACAATTGTGTGGCTTTATATAACATCAAAGCAACAAGAGAAACAGTGTTGGTGGTACTACCAAATGTTTGCAGCATATCCCCTGTCCTTCTGTGTTTAACTGTTTGTTGGTTTGCTGTGTGTCTAAACATTTTGGTTCCCTCTCAGGATATATCCTCTCTTTGTCAAGCACTGGCATCCCTGGAAGTTCTTAATTTGACAAACAATATCATGGAGAATGACGTTGTAGAAACTCCAATGCTCGAGAATATCAGAATTCTTGTTCTCAACAACTGTGGTGTAACATGGGAACTGGTATGCCCAATTGCTGTCACTTTGAAGCTTTTGTTGTTAGTCATTGCCAATCACACTGTGAGCTCATTTTAACTTCTTTATAACAGGTTGAAAAGATTAAAGTTTCCCTTTCATGTATCAGTGAACTCCACCTGATGTCAAACAGGCTCAATATGATCATGGTTAGTGTTTCTTCTTATACCTCAGCTTCCATGTGCATCCGATGGTAATAGAGAACACATCTAGGTGTTTTTGGATTATCCTTTCCAATATTTCGAGCGCATGTTTTTCTTGTTTCAGCAAGGTGTACATCAACATTACAAATTATGATTTTTTGTACATCTAACTGTATCTCACTTTCTTATCTAGAGCCTAGATGGAAAGTTTGTACAAGGTTTCAATACACTGCGGCTCCTAAATCTAGAAGATAATCACATTGATTCATGGAATGAAATTGTGAAATTTTCTTACTTAAGAAGGTAAAAATGGAAACAGTAATGTTCCCACCCTTAATTTGATAGATACTTCTGCATTTGATTTGGGTACTGTGAATATTTATGATCTCTCTCCCATGTTTATCCAGTTTGGAACAACTCTATTTGAACAAAAACAGGCTAAAGCATGTGAAGTATCCATCTAGTCTTTCAACAGATGGACCTCTTGATGATGCAGCTGCTGTGCCATTTGAAAATTTGCAGGTTCTTTTGTTAGGTATATGCCTTCTGTGGGGTAGATTTTGTTGTCTTTGCCATATAAAGAACCCAAGATTCGAGCATGATTCTGTCTAACTTCAGTACTGCACTAGTGCTTTCTGCTTTTCAAATGGAAGTGAAAACTGAAGACACTGTGCTAATATTGATTTTTTTAAGTTCACCAGGATCTAATGACATAGATGACTTTTCTTCAGTGGATTCACTTAACCTGTTCCCAAATTTAAGGGTGAGCTGGTTTCAGTGAACTAGTTTTTTGGAATCTTGTTGCTGATCTATAATACATTGGTATGACCATACTGATCTCTAATCTTTTGAAGGATGTCAGGCTTTCTGATAATCCTATAGCTGATCCTGCCAAGGGCGGTGCTCCTCGTTTTGTGCTTGTTGCTCGACTTGGGAAAGTTGGAATACTAAATGGCAGTGAGGTTTATGCCAACTCCATGGATGTTTTCTTAGAATGTACAATATGTTGTAAAGATATATGACATCCTTAATCCTTCTTGCCATGTCTAGATAAGCCCACGTGAACGGAGGGAATCTGAAATACGGTCAGTTGATCTTGATCCTTTGTATCTGTAAATCATTCCAACTAGTATATGACCATATGAGGTTTCTTTGTGGTATGGCCAGTCAAGCCTATTTAGGATATCAGATCAGTACAACAACAACAACAACAACAACAACAACAACAACAACATAGCCTTTTGTCCCAAGCAAATTGGGGTAGGCAGTATTAATGGAAATTTAAAAATGTATTTTTTCCTCTATCTGAACTGCAGAGTTTTCTTCTGGTTCTTTGATGAAATGCTACTACATTCTTTCAGGCTTTTTTTAATAAAAAAAGACCCTTCAATTGTCTTTCTAGAAGTCACACTGCAATTCTGATACAAGCAATGTCATTGTAGATATGTCCGCCTTGTTATGGGAAAAATAGAATCAAATGACCCAGAAGAGATCAAACGGCTGCATCCTAGGTAAGTTTGTGGCATTTATCTCATTCATAGGTTTTTAAACTGTATATGCTGACACAACATGATCCAGAGAAGAAACAGTCCATTGATTTTGTGATATAATTCTTTTTAGGGGTGACCGGGTGGGCATTCAGTTTTTTTTTTTTTTTGGTTTGGTTAATTTTCCTTTTCGAAATTTTGGCTCCTGACATTCGAAAAACAAACAAAGCAAATAAATTTCGGTTTCTGAAATTTACAAAACAACAGTAGTTCAGTGAAACTTCTTGGTTTCCACCGATTTCTTTCTCGAACACAGGAGATCTGTCTGTCATTTCATTAAGATAGGGAAAACTTACAAAAACGGGATGGCTAGAAAAAAACCATCCCAACATACCCACTTACACTACATATGCGCCACTGCAAAAAGAAAATAAAAATCCTACCATAACCAACTTGACATACAAGACCACTAAGGGCTTGGAGCAAGCAACCTCATGATAAGCTCCTGAAGAGCAGAACCACCGGCAAATCATACACCCTGAACTCTGTCTCCAATGGATCAGTGGATCTTAATCTAGCTGACCCCTGCCACACCTGCATGCCACCTGTTGCCATCACCTATCAGACCACGGATGGCAACAAATGGGCCTTGGGCCTTCATGTCAAGGTGGCATCAGCCTAGCTTTCTTCATCAGTTGTGTCGCAAGAAACTACAGCTGAACCAAAAACTGAGGATGTATGTTTCTTTTACCTTCAGTGTTTGGTGTGTCTTTGCCACCCCTAATCTGTTTCTTAAATGATCAAATTCAGTTATTGCGCTGAAGACCATCATTAGCCACGACATAACACATTCATTCAATATTCAATGGAATCACATCATGCTGTGTATAATGCTAATGCAGTGATTATCTTTAACCACGAGAGCTGCAGCTGGCATGAATAGCCTATGGGATATGCAATACAGAATAATTATTATGGGTTTTGTGGCTAGCTTTCATCTATCAGTTTTATTCACTTGACATATACTTGATAGTTGCATAAATAGTGGTAAGATTGTTAATGATACTTATAGAGGTAGAAAAAAAACTTGATGCAGATTTGCTGAACTGAAGTCCTTTCATGGTATTGAAGATGAGAAGCCAACTTCAAGCACATCGGGACCACAAAAGATGGCTTCTGGTCTTATAAGTACTGATCTTGAACTTTAAGCTTGACTAGATTTACATAGTTGACGGGTCAGCTGAAGGAAGATGCCTTCCGGTTGTTTTTGTACGCTGCATACAGGTGTTACATTGAAATGTGTGGGCCCATCAATGGGTGAAAAGCAACCACTGACAAAGAAACTGCCTCCTACAACAACTGTGAGTAGTTGGTACTACATAGCTATCCTTATTTATCGGGTTGTTTGCATTCCTTTGGGAGGTCCTAGTTTTCAGTACAGTGATGGTGGGACATGATTTCCTTATTTTTATTCGAGCTATCTCTTAGCAATAATTGATATGTTAATTTGACTGCTGGGGACTAGTAAAAGTTGTTGTGCCTAGCAATTCAAAGACCTTTATTTGTTTCTTCCATGTATCTTGATGAAATAATGTTTGGAGTCTATATGTTACAGGTTGGGAAGTTGAAATCTTTGTGCGAAAGCTTCTTTAAACTGAAGGACATAAAAGTGAGACTGTTTGTCGAAGAAGAGGTATGAACTGTAACTGTATCGTGTACGATTATTGTCTCATACTACAACCTATCGAAAAGATCTGGAGCTGTACCTTTCATGCATAAAGTCGTGTATGATGACTACTGCATTTTACTGCAACAGGGATACCCTCTACCACAATTTCTGGAGGAAGACACGGCCTCTCTGATGGAGCTTGGAATTGGCTCGGGCGCAACCATTGTTGTGGACGAAGAGAGCTAGCCAGTCGTCTTCAGAGAAGTCTGGCAACTGTATGACGCAAACTACTTCAGCTGTTATTAAGTCTTTGAAGAGGAGAGTTGATGATGCTCTTCGTTGTCCTGTATATTTCTTTCTGTGGAAATGTGCACTTGATGAATATTGTTGCGGGTTTGGGATGCAAAATGGATCAGCATAGTAACAATATTGGCCCTGTTTTCCAGCACTACCTCAGCAGTATTTTTCAGCGGTGATTTTCTCTCACAACAAATCAGCATCAACAGCAGCTAAATTTCAGGAAAACTAACAGGGCCGTGAAAACGGTTACTTGTTTTTGACAAGTTTTTTTTTGGTTTTGTTTTCGCCAACGTTGGGAACTGCATAAAAAAATAGTTGATAGAAAAAAGCTCACGTAGCCTCTTGTTGGAACACGCTTAGGCCTTGTTTAGATTCTCCTCTAAAAGTTTACACCATATCCCATCGAATGTTTGGACACATGCATGTAGTATTAAATATAAACTAAAAATAACTAATTACATAGATTGCGAGTACTTAAGCCTAATTAGTCAATAATTTGACAATAAAGTGCTATAGTAACACATGTGCTACTGATGGATTGATTAGGTTTAATAAATCCGTCTCACGGTTTACTGATGAATTCTGTAATTTTTTTTATTAATGTCTATTGATACCCCATGTGACACCCCGTGTGACAACCCAAGATTTTACGCTCTGAAACTAAATAGGGTGTTATTTGTTTGTCGACAATGAGGTAAGTAACTCTCCGTGTTTCAGAAGTACGAGTAGTATCTTCTCAATAACCGTTGCTTAATAAAAAAAAATCAAAACCACTGATGGACAATACAAAGTCGCTATCGTACAAACACCGATTGTAAAGACGTGTCGCCCGTTGGTTGTCATTGTCAGGCAAGGATGGCCGGTGTCCAAGGTCCAAATCCCATTTTCTTTAATCTGTTTTTGTTTAAAAACTTTTCCTGCAGCTGCAGGATTCGGCGATTTGCATTCCAGGCCTTTTTTTAGTTCGTCCAATTCTCCCCGAATTTCACTATAAAAAAGAAGATTCTCTGTCACATCAAAATATCGGTAAATGCATGGAGTATTAAATGTTGATGAAATCAAAAATTAATTGCACAGTTTTGTTGTACTTTGCGAGATGAACATTTTAAGCCTAGTTAGTCAAAATTTAAATAATTTTTACCAAATACAAACGAAATGCTACAGAAATTCTGATACAGTATTTTTCACCCAGATTCACCGAACTAAACGAGGCCCCACTTGACGTTGCTTTGCCCGCAACTTTTGCTTGTCACGACGGAGGCCCCGCCAGATCCAGGTTCCTGGGCGTCCTCCTCCATTCCGGTCTTCTCATCCTTCCATCTCCCGCCCGTCCCTCGTCGCAGCACGAGCACGAGCACCAAAGGGCCCCGGACTGCGTTCGTCTCTGCTCTCCCTTTCTTCTGCTGTTGTTCATCCTCCTGCGACAACTGGGCCACCGCCGCTGACGCCATAAAACAGGTGCCCAGGTCTTCGCCGGTGACGAGCACCCACCACTCCACCAGGTATGCGCACCCCCCTTCTCTTCCATTCCTGCTATTTGGCTGTTTGTATTCGGATCTGATCCGATTTTACAAGTGTATTATGCCTACTAACTAAGATTTTTTTTTATTTTTGCAAAAATAATATTTGTTGTGTATGTGTACGCCCATGTCCTTTACTGCTCCCTTCAACTCCACCACCAGGGGATGCCCCGGGCTTAATTGAATGGGCTCTCTTCTCACCAGGGCTGGCGCATGGCTCCAGGCCAAGATTGTTGATCCCGTGCTGCAGGTCATAAGAAGGTATCCCCCACTCTTTCCCCCATCTGCTGCACTTCTTCTCCCAATTGCTTCATTTCAGTCATAATAATAGCTAATGTGTCCTACGGAGGAGCATTTCAGGCCAAGATTTTGGCATTCAGCTTGGCAGTACCCTGATTCTTTGCATGCATGTCCGCTTGTTGACTCTTGAGGTTGTTGACAATCTTCTGTTGGGATGCCGTGCAGGGGAGCGGAACCGAAGCAACTGGCCTTCTCTGCTGCCCTTGGTGTCACGATTGGGATCTTTCCAATATGTGGTAAGGAGCTTCCTAGTATATGCATTTCACTGTCCCACTTTCTTATCATGCAACTAAAGCATGACCCATCTTTTCTCAAAAAGAAAACCCCCTTTTTTGCTCTGGCACACCTATAAGTACGACATAGATTAAATTGAGTCTAAAAGTTTCTCAAAATTTCAACGGTAGTTATGCTCAATCATGCCTGCAAAGCAATCCTGCAGTCATGCTTAATCACCAATCCTGCATTATATCTATGTAGCTGTGTAATGAGTAACAGTAACCATTATATCAATTGGCCATCCAGCCGTATGTTCCTCAAAGCATCATCACTTATCCTTCAGACATTTTGTGATTCCAGGGACCACTGTTATTCTTGGTGCTGTTGCTGTAGCAATGTTGGGAAGTCGTTGCAATGCTGTTACTGTTATGGTTCTAAATTTGGCTGCCACTCCAATTGAGCTAAGGTACACATAGTCAATCTCCTGGTGGCCAAAGCCATACCTGATTGCCTACAAAGGTCTCAACTCTCAAGTCTCTGTGAGGTCATTGCATAGATCAAGCTTGGATTCTAGTAGTATGCTAGTGACTATGTCAAGAAACAATCTTTCATAATTGTATCTGCACTGTCACACTGCTGAAATCAGTTATTACTGTCACGATTATGGGTGTGAGAATTTTGCAGGCTCTATTGAGTCTTAACTGAATATATCATCAAATTCTGCCCTGCGTCAATGATCTGCTTCATTTAGCTTTACAATTCAACTGAGACATGCTTTTGATATGAATAACCAAACTGTACACCAGTGGTGTAGGCTTCTAATCCATCATGTTTTCAATTCATTTGCAGCTACCTGATGAGTTTCTCAGTTCACCAGATTCTTTTCTGGTTTCAATATGTTTGGCTCTGCTAATTGCTTATCCCTTTTTCTGCAGCTTGATCATCCCTTTCTTGCGTTTGGGGGAAACCATCACTGGCAGTGGGCACTTCCCCTTGACGACCGATGCATTGAAGAATGTCCTCACTGGTCATGCCTCAAAGGATGTGCTACTGAGCATCGTCCGTGCGGTTAGTGAACAGCCTTTCCGCAATCAGTTCTGCTTATTCATAGGATAGGAGCACTATTTTACTCTTGCTTTGCTGCGACATTGACATAAGACTGTCCGCAGTGGCATACTCTAAACGATACTCTAAAATTTTAGAGTATGAATATAGAGTAAAAACTGCTGCATTGGCATACTCTAAACGATACTCTATCCTTTCTCTCACTCTATATTTAGAGTAGTACTGTGTTTACTCTATATTCTGTAGTGGCGGACCCCGCTAGCTAAACAAAGGGAAAAAATGCTATAACTCACAAACCAAAAATCCAAATTAAATTTCGATTGCACCATTAAATTCGTCTCAATAAATCCTTCAAAACTAGATCACGCATGGATATATTTAGATAAAGTGACAAGTGGGTCCCATAGTGGATAGAGTGGATAGAGGATGATATAGAGGATGGATGGGTGCGGGAGAATTGAGTATAGAGGAGAGAATCTTGCTGACTAGGACGTATAGAGGATGAATATAGAGGTCCATGAGTGCAGATAGCCTAAGACTACTGCTATTGTCGACAACAGATGCTGGGTTGGCTCATTGCTGCACCATTTGTACTGGCCGTGCTGTACGCTGTTTCGATCCCTTGTTTCAAGGTCCTGGTCAACAGGTTTGGCGGCATTCCTTCGAGCCCCAGGACCCCAATCAAGGCGGTGTAACTAGTGTGGCAGGTTGAATGCTCCTGAAATTGTGTACAACAAATTCTTTGTGATGCCGTCGGGTTGAGATGGGTTCCAGCATCATGTTGCTCGGCCATCCCAGGCACTGGCGAATAGATACGACGTGAGAGGCGTGTGTCCTCTATAATTCTGTGTGCTGGCTTCACATCATATAGTGAGATGTGTATTTATGAATTTATTTACGAAGTCTTTAAATAAAGCTAGGAAGCACAAAGGGCATGGACCACTGTGCCGTTCGTCCCGTTGTACGGCATGGCTGTGTTCACTTAAATTTTCCGTAGGTACTGGTACTGTACATGCTTGTAGGAATTCATAGGCAGATGTTTGAAATTTGAATCATAGGTTTTCAGTGGCAAGGTAAACTAGTGCTTAAGAATCATATTAAAATGTACTCTCTCTGTTTCAAATTTTAAGACGTTTTGATTTATATATTGATTTTATTATACCTAGACACAGTGTATATCTATGTACATACCAAAACTATGTATCTAGAAAAGTCAAAGTATCTTATAATTTGGAACGGAGGGAGTGCGTAACATTAATGAATACACATTTAAGCTCTTTAAAGTGCTCATTTTAGTTAATTAAAAAATAAAACATAAATACTCTCAACTTACAAACTGTACCTTCGCAAAATGCTTTAGAATTTGTAATATGGATGCCCCACTCTGCGTGACGAAATTTCTTTTCTGAAACGAACAAAGCACGAGGACTGCCTCTTAAGGCAGGCTAGATACAAGAAAAAAAAACAACATTGGTAAAAAAAAACTATATAAAAAATTGTACAATGAGTGTAAACGCTCGTAGTCAGTCTATCAGAATCGCGAGATGTTCTAAGCCTGCCACGATCCACATTCTGATCCCATCCATTATTTTTCTAGAGTAGCTGATTACAAGCTAACTCTCTCCAATTGAAAACCCAAGCATTTCTTCTGTTCCAAATTTCTCTGATTAAGATGATCAAAGAGTACATTCATTTCCTGGAGTTGGAAAGTACGACTGAAAGGGAGGTGCACCATTGATGAAGCGAGTCGGCTTGCGACCAAGAAAGCGAAAAAAGGACGCTGAGGGCCATCCAAGCCGCAAGTTCCTCCCAGATACGCTGGGAGGGTCTGCAATGTGTACGGAGGTGGATGACAGTTTCAGGCTCTATAGGGCACGACCAACGGTACATTATCATATGCCTCATTAAAAAAATTGCCGTCCACATAGGTGAAGAAAGCTCGAGACGGTTAAACTTTCAATGTACTGTGTTTGGATCCGGGGGCTAAAGATTAGTTGTGTCACATCGGACGTTCGGATGTTAACTAGGAGGACTAAACATGAGCTAATTATAAAACTAATTGCACCAGAGTAGACTAATTAGCAAGACAAATCTATTAAGCCTTAATTAATCCATAATTAGCAAATGGTTACTGTAGCACCACGTTATCAAATCATGGACTAATTAAATTTAATAAATTTATCTCGCAAATTAGCCTTAATCTATGTAATTAGTTTTGTAATTAGTCTATATTTAATACTCCTAATTAGTATCAAAGATTTGATGTGACGGGACTAAACTTTTGCAGGGAATCAAACACAAGCCGCATCTACTTTATTTAAAGGGTCCCACCACTCTCTCTACCTTTATGGTCCCCTCTCTCTTTCTGCCATGAGATTCTCTTTCTCTCTCCAAAAGCATAGGATTCCTAGTGGCCACAAGTTTACAACGCGTGCTCGAGTAGTAGCTCCCCTTTTATGTCAAATGAAGTTGTCGCTTCTTCTGCAGGCTAACCTGACAACCTGTGGAGCTACGCATATTGTCGATGTGTACTCTAGGGCGACAAGACACACTGTAGAGTTGGGCGTGGCCTAAGGGGGCAATGTCAACTTGTTAAGACTATCTTCAAGAATGGCACCCAAAATATAAGACTCATTCCATGTTTGGGTAGCACTACAGGCAAAGGGTTCAATATCTAATTTTGGTTTTCTCCAACAACAAGACTCAAAAGAGAACTCTTTCTACAAATAGGTTTCCAGGAGAGAGGATACTCAGATTTAGGTTGTACCTCTCCTGGCACCCAAAATGAGTCGTACTCTGTTGGAGGCCGATACAGTACTGTTGGAGACCCATTTTGCGTTCGGGTGCCCTCACATGTTGGAGACGGTCTAAGTCACACAGCCTGTGGTATCTTTCCAAACCAACCAACCACCAACCATGCGTAAAAGATGAAAACTGGAGAGTCTCCGTAGCGAGGAGTGAGGCGTCATGCCGATTTCCCCCGTTTCTTTCCTCTTCAATCCCCAAATCCCCAATCCCAATCCATCTCGATCCTGTGTTTCCCCCACCCCTTGTATGCTTCAATCAAAGATCGACACCTGCTCCTTTCAATTTCAGCTCCAATCGTCGATTTCTTCGTCGGTCGACACCTGCCCTAACCCCAGTTCCCTTCCTCGGCGACACCTGCTCATCCATCTTCCTTCAGTGCCACGCGCCGATCTGCCGCTTGCTTTCGATTCCGTCGCCGTCAATCTCCGATCCACCACTTTCAGCCTCCGTCATGCTTTATCTAGTCGATGAGGTACCAAGTTCCAACTTTCTTTTCTTAGTCGATCGTTTCCTGCTCCCTCTTTCCACCATGGACAGCGACCGTCCCAACCGCTCATCCTACCCACGCCCTCCGATCCATCTCGTGATCCACCTCTACTGCCCACTCCACCTGGTCTATCGTGCACCCCTCCACCACGCCCAACAAACCCATCGAACAAACCATCGTCTCCTTTTGAAATGGATCTTGTGAGGTCCCTCAAGGCTTTATAGGTCTCCTCACGTGCTCAGACTGGGCATTCGGTTTAAACCGACCTTCGGTTCGGTTTATTCGGTTTCTGAAAACTTTGGTTTCTAACAACTAGGACTCGATCGGTTCGTCACAGAAATAGAAACCGACTAGTTCGGTTTCTCAGTTTAAACCGAACCTACCGAAAGCTCGCACAACCGCGCAGGCTGCCTCCTTGCTCGCGCCGCCCGCGCTCGCCGGCTCTGTGCTCGCGCCACGCGTGGACCGCTCCCACTCGCAAGTTGTGCCACCGCGCCACCACGCGGGCCCCTCCGTTGCTCCTGTTGCCAATTGTAGCGGCAGGTTATGGCGATGGACAATCCAAGGTTGCCTTTTATATACAAACATCATGCTTCTATTGGTGTGGAAGCTTGCTAGAAATAAGTTTTTGAGTACCTCGTTTACTGCTCCGTAGCTGTCCTTCTAGGCGTTGTGGAGCTCTAGCCTGGCTGAATGGAAGATCTAGAACAACTCACTCCTTCCTCTATTTACCGTGAAGATATGTTTGTCGCAGCTAGAGCTAAGATTAACATCACCAATCTAGCCAAGGATAGATTGTTTGTTCCCATCTCTGATAAAAGGTCCATCATAGTTTTCATTCATTATGAGAAAGTTCAGAGAATCTGCACCTTTTGTGTTGGCTTCTTTCACAACACAGATGAGTGCTCTTACAGTAATCATAGTCATCGGTGCCCTCTTTTGGATGCACTGACTTCTGTAAACATACATTCTGTAAGGCTTCTTGCAGCTTTTTGCTGCTGAAATAAAATCGTTTGATGTAAAAAAAACCTTGTCAAGTCACACCTGGAGACTATCCGATGTCCATAGTCTACTTTGGATGGAGCCTATCCAACGTTCATAGTTTGTTATGGATGGAGAAGCACCCATGAACTTGAATTTAGGTGGTGTCCAAACTTTCCAAATGAGTGAGTCAAAGTTGGTCCGTTATTATTGTAGACCCTAAGAATAGAGTTTTGCAAATTGAACTTGCAGAATATTCACAACCAGTAGAAAGCTATCAGGAGATCTCGTCGGAACCTCTATCGGCAAATCTAAGCCTTGTACCAAACGCCATAGTGCAACATCATCGATAAAATGTTGTATAGTGAAACCACGATGTTGCAAGTTAAGATACCTGATCCAGTTTTAGTTGTGAAACGCTGTGTATAGGGATATCTTTTCTTTTGGAAATTTTGAAGAGGTTGGGTGCAATGTCTTTTAATTTGGTCTTTGTCCCTGGCTCAAAGCCCCATACTAGAAGGAAGCTTTCTTACAACTCCCAATAATAATGGTTGTCGTATCTATGAACAAAGGAGGTCGTGTTATACACCAGGCGCTCAGACTGTAGCAATCCACCGGCAATTCTTTTTTCGCCACGCGCTGCCGTCGCCTAGCCCTCATGCGGTCGCAGAGCTCCAGTGAGACCCTACTGTGCCCACAGCTCTCCTCCTTCCCCTCCCCCCACTGCCGCCATGGCAGTGGTTGCCCCCGCCCTAATCTCGCTCGGTCGCCCGCTCCGGCGGCATCACCTCCGCTACCCACTCTGGCAACGTCACCGCCACCTTTGCCTTGTTGTCATCTCTCCCGTCCCCATCACCGCGTCGGCCTGCCTCACCTGAGCCCCTTTCCTTCTAAGCCCGCTGGGATATATGAACCGTAACCTACCGAAGATGATGAACCCTAACCTGCAAGAGACGAAGATAACACTAGGAGAGTGTTGGTGGGCCAGAAACAAACAAATAAAGGCCCAAAGGAAACAAAAACAATCAACTCTGGCACATATCTTCCCAACGGGAGAAATTGCCGGCGTGTTACTCCAGTCCAAGCGCTCGGACCAGAAGATTGGCGGAACAAAGGTGATCAGTTCTATTCCAAGGGATATCCGATCACACCCAAGTTTTATCAACCGACTTCCATTCATGCCATAGCTATTAAAATCTAAGTGTCCTAACAAATCTTCCCAAGCATAGGACTCCAATAAACTTTGCATTTTCCTATAGAAACTATTTCCTATTGTTCCTAATTTTGTCTAGCACATCCTTAGGTGCCTTCAGAGCTGTGAGTAGGGAGACTGTCTGCGACCTTTGAGTCATGTTTCCCTCAATTCATCTCACGGAGCTACGGTGCCGTTGTGTATGGGTGGGGCAGAGGTTTCGAGAGTTTTCTCGATCTACGTGAGAAGATCTTCTTCTTAAGCCGGAATACTCGGGGGCTGTCTAGTGAAAGCCCAAGTTTGGTTTTGGTAATTAATGACATCAAGTTGCTAATGCCACGTGTTAAGTGTTCTGAGTTAGGCATAAGCAACACATGTGATGAAGGTGTATGTGGCAAGGTGTGGTGGCCACAAGATCACAAAGAGATGGTGCATGGACATGAAATGATGATCATGGTGAAGATGCACATAAAAGGAAGGACATGATGATCAAGTGGAGAAGGATCTAAGAGCTCAAGGCAAAGGTATAACCATAGGGTTTTCCTTTTACCGGTCTAAGATGAGTAGAGAAGTGATTGACCGGGTTTAGGATACATAGCCGACTATCAAGAGGGGCAATCACAGTTAGCTCGGGAATCAAGTGCCACTAGATCAATGTCTTGAGCATATGCATTAGGATCTAGTAAAAAGCTAACATAACGCCTTGAGAAATGTTTATGAAATGCTAACACACATGCACATGGTGGTGTACACTTGGTGGTGTTAGCACAGTTTGTGAAGGCAGTGGAGTTTAAGCGGTAGAGAGGGGTTTGGGTTTCTCTCTCTCCCGCCGAGCTTGCGAGGCGGGATTCGGCGCTTTTTGGAGAAGTGAAACGCCTATTTTCTATTGCGTCGGAAGTCAGAAAAGAAACGGAGGCGAAAGGAGGTCACTGCGTTGACCGGACGCTGCACCGGACGCGGTCACGGTTTGACCGGACGCGTCCGGTCAGTTCATCGTGGCGCGAGCGCTAGGGTTTGTGACCGGACGCTGGTCTGGCCTGACCAGCGCGTCCGGTCAGTTCAACTGGGCGTAAAAGAAAAGCGCGCGACCGGCGCGTCCGGTCCTTCACGGAACCGGAGCGTCCGGTCAAGCGTCCAGAGAGGCCGAGCGCAGCGTAGCACCGATCGGACGCGGGGCGCGTCCGGTCGCAGCTGGAGCTTACTGGAACGCGACCGGACGCTGGCACTGTCGCGTCCGGTCACTCGGTTGAGCGCGTCCGGTCAGGGCAACGGCTAGTTCTGACGCGCACTGTTCACGTTTGTCGTGTAGTGACCGGACGCGTCCGGTCACCCTGACCGGAGCGTCCGGTCAGTGCGTTTTTCGCTGCGTCGTCTGTAACGGCTAGTTGCGTACCCCTTCGTTATAAATAGACGTTAGCCGGGGTTTGAGGGCAACTCTTGCACATTTTGAGATATAGAGACATACTTTGAGCTAGAGAACAACCCCTCCACTCATCTCTTTGCATAGTTGCACATCTTGAGTGAGATTGAGTGAGATTCAAGTGCATTGCTTGAGAGTTGCATTCTAGAGGCACTTGATCTTCGAGTTGCTGCGGATTTCTTGTTACTCTTCCGTGTTTCCCGACACGGTAGACGGCTTGGAGCAGCGGAGGTGATTGAGCTCGCAATTGGAGATTGTTGGAGCCTTCACTAAGTGTTGTAAGGGGTTCTTGATCCTTCCCCGCGGGAGTTCGCAAATTGGATACTCTAGTGGAGCTCGTGGCTTGGAGGATCCCCATCTTGTGTGCGGTTGTGCGGCGCCCGCCGAGGGCTCGACTCTTGATAGTCGATTAGCTCGCGAACCGACAAGTGGGTGTATCGCCACAACGGGGAGTAGCTTGCCGGGAAGCAAGTGAACCTCGGGATAAATTCTTGTGTCATTCTCTTCCCGAGGATTTCTCTTATATGATTGATTGATTGGTATTTCTCTTCTCTTCACGGCGGTATAATCACTCGAAGCTCTTCTCTCATATTACTTCTCGTTTCTAGCTTATAGTTGTTGTTGTGTTTAGTGAATAGCCTTGTACTAGACTTGTGTAGGTGGCTTGCTTAATTAGTTAGAGCTAGTGCTTTTGCTTCGCCACCTTTCGTACTAACTCGTGGTTAAGTAATTCTTATAGAAGTTTTAATTAGGCTATTCACCCCCCCTCTAGCCTATTTGGACCTTACAAGTGGTATCAGAGCCGAGGCACCGTTTATTTGAGGCTTAACAACCTACGGTGAAAAAGAAATGGCTCAATTAAGCTTGCACATCAACAACACCAAGAAGGCACCTCACTTTGATGGCACAAATTATGCATATTGAAAGGTTAAGATGACCGCACACCTAAAGTCAATCAATAGAGAAGTGTGGAAGGTCACTGAAACAAAATTTGAGGTTGCTAATCCGGAAGCACCTACACCGGTGGAAGAGAAGAAGCTCCAATGCAATGACATTGCCATTAGTGCTCTTCATGAGGCATTAGATGACAAGACATTTGAGCAAGTGAAAAACATAGAAGTTGCACATGATGCTTGGGCCAAGCTAGAAGAAACATTTGAGGGCACCGAAGGCACAAAGACCGCTAAAGCATATATCTTGCAAGAAAAATTTTCAAGCTTCAAGATGCAAGATGATGAGAGTGTTCCGGAGATGTTTCATAGATTGCAAGTCATTGTCAATGAGCTCAAGGCACTTGGTGAGGAGGTCAAGGACAATCAATTCTCTATGAAGTTCTTGAGAAGCTTGCCCAAGAGATTTGATACATTGATCACCGTGCTAGTGAGGACTACATTGAAGGATTCAACTCCTCAACAAATATTTCAAGAGGTGATGACCGATGATTCATATAGAGAAGATGATGAGAAGGATGAGTTGGTCAAGAAGAAGAAGAAGGAAAATGAAAAGAAAGATGATGAAAAGAAGAAGAGTGTGGCATTCAAAGCCACCACATCCAAGGGCAAGTCCAAGATTGAATCATCAAGTGATGAAGACTCAAGCTCTTGTGATAGTGATGACATTGATGAGAAGATGGCTCTCTTTGTCAAGCAATTTGGCAAATTCATGAAGAAGAAGGGCTATCGTGCAAGGAGGAGGAAGAACTCATCTAAGAAGAATGAGCATAACATGAGATGCTTTAGATGCCATAGCAAGGATCATCTTATTGCAAAGTGTCCTTATGATAGTGATGATGAAGATGCTATCAAGAAAGAGAGGAAGAAGCAAAAGAAGAAGCAAGAAAAGAAGGAGAGCTCTCATAAAAGGAAGAATGATTCTCATGTTGCTACATGGGATAGTGATGATTCCTCAAGTGATGATGATGATGACTACAAGAGCAAGAAGAAGGGACATGCTAGCATTGCCATCCAAAAGAAGGTCTCCCTCTTCGACACTCCATCATGCTTCATGGCTAAGGCCGCTAAGGTATCATCCGATGATGAGAGTGATCATGATAATGCTAGTGATAGTGATAGTGATGAAGAGGAATTCACTAAAGATGAACTAATCACTATGCTAGAAGATTGCACTCAACATTTTAAAGAATCTAGAAAGGAGTGCAAGGGCTTGCTTAAGGAAAAGAAAAACCTTATGCAAGAACTTGATGAGCTTAGGGCATCTTATGAGAGTCTAAAGGTAGACCATAAGAAGCTTCAAAAGTCTCACATTAAGCTAGAAGAAGCTCATTCCTCTCTAGTTGAAAAATATGAAAACATACCAACTAATGTTGAGAAAGCTAAAACTTGCAACATAGGCATATCATGTGATATAATTGATGAAACTTTTCATAAGCCTATTATTGTTGCTCCTACTAACCCTTCATGTAGCTCATCTACATCATCCTCATCTAGTAGTGATGGTTTCACTTGTGACTCCACACTTATAGTTCAGAATGAAAATCTCAAGAAGGAGGTAAAAGAGCTCAATCACACATTAGCTAAGGCTTATGGTGGTGAGGACCGCTTGCTTATGTGCTTGGGTAGCCAAAGAGCTTCTCTTTACAAAGAGGGATTGGGCTATAACCCCAAGAAAGGCAAGGCCGCTTTTGGTCCTCACAAGACTCGTTTTGTGAAGAACAATGGTAGCTATTGCAAAAGTTGCAAGCAAGTTGGTCACATAGAGCAACATTGCATGAACAAGAAATCCAATGCAAATGTATCCTCAATCAAGTTTAATTCTTTCTATATGCTCACCAAGGGTACAAATGGTGTTCATGCTAAGTTCATTGGTGCACCATGGATGGGCTCAAAGAAGAAAGCCATTTGGGTACCAAAGAGCTTAGTCTCTAACCTTGGAGGACCCAAACAAGTTTGGGTACCTAAAAAGAATTGATCTTGTCTTGTAGGTCAATTACAAAGCCGGAGGAAGGCATTGGGTGCTTGATAGTGGGTGCACTCAACATATGACCGGAGACTCTTGTATGTTCAATTCAATTGATACAAGTCAAAATGGTGGTTTTGATGCTATCACTTTTGGCAACAACAAGAAAGGAGAGGTCAAAGGGCTTGGTAAAATTGCTATCTCAAATGACATGAGCTTATCTAATGTGTTGCTAGTTGAGAGCTTGGATTTCAATCTTTTATCGGTGGCACAACTTTGTGATCTTGGTTTCAAGTGCATATTTGGTAGTGATGATGTTGAAGTCATAAGTGTTGATGGATCAAACTTGATATTCAAAGGATTTAGACATGGTAGCTTATACTTGGTTGACTTCAATGATAGTGAGACACAATTGACATCATGCTTGCTTAGTAAATCTAGTATGGGTTGGTTGTGGCATAGAAGGCTTGGTCATGTTGGAATGAAACAATTGAACAAACTTTTGAGGCATGACTTAGTTAGAGGATTGAAGGATGTCACTTTTGAAAAGGATAAACTATGTAGTGCTTGTCAAGCCGGCAAACAAGTTGGAAATTTACATCCTAGTAAAAGTTAAATGAGCACATCAAAAGCATTTGAGCTATTGCACATGGACTTGTTTGGGCCAACAACATACACTAGCATTGGTGGCAACAAGTATGGTTTTGTGATTGTGGATGACTACACTAGATACACTTGGGTGCTCTTTCTCTATGACAAGAGTGATGTTTATGATCTATTCAAGTCTTTTGTCAAGAGGGTGCAAAATGAGTTTGAGACTACCATCAAGAAGATTAGAAGTGACAATGGTAGTGAGTTCAAGAACACAAGAATTGAAGATTTGTGTGATGATTATGGTATTGGGCATCAATTCTCACCAACATACACTCCTCAATCCAATGGTGTAGTTGAAAGGAAAAATAGAACCTTGATTGATATGGCTAGATCAATGCTTAGTGAATACAATATGAGTCATTCATTTTGGAGTGAAGCTATCAATACGGCTTGCTATTGTAGTAACCGTCTCTATTGCCATGGAAAGCTTGGAAAGACACCATATGAGCTATTGAATGGAAGAAAGCCCAACATTGCATACTTTAGAGTGTTTGGTTGCAAATGCTATATTCTCAAGAAAGGCACTAGATTGAGCAAGTTTGAAAAGAAATGTGATGAAGGGTTCTTACTTGGTTATTCTACCACAAGCAAATCATATAGAGTTTGGAATCTCACAAATGGCACCTTGGAAGAAGTTCATGATGTTGAGTTTGATGAAACCCAAGGGTCTCAAAATGAAGCTCAAAACCTTGATGATGTGAGAGGAGATCAATTGTCAAATGCAATGAAGAACATGGACATTGGTGATATAAGGCCGATGCAAGTTGATGATGATGATATTCATGTGATCAACCAAAGTGTGCAAATTGATACAAATCAAGCAAGCTCTAGTGATACTCATGATGAAGCTCAAGTTCAAGGTCAAACAAGTGGAAGCAGTCAACTCCCAATACTCCAACCTACTAGCATTGCAAGAGATCATCCGTTGGACCAAATCATTGGTGGAATTCAAAGTGGTGTTCAAACTAGATCAAGATTAGCATCCTTTTGTGAGCATTACTTATTTGTCTCATTAGAAGAACCAAAGAAGATAGAAGATGCATTGAAGGATTCTGATTGGGTGAATGCCATGCATGAAGAACTAAACAACTTTGCTAGAAATCAAGTTTGGAAACTTGTTGAGAGGCCAAAGAACTACAATGTGATTGGTACTAAGTGGGTCTTTAGAAACAAGCAAGATCAAGATGGCATGGTTGTAAGGAACAAAGCAAGATTAGTAGCACAAGGATACACTCAAGTTGAGGGTCTTGACTTTGGAGAGACATATGCACCGGTTGCAAGATTGGAGGCAATTAGAATCTTATTAGCATATGCTTGTGCACACAACATCAAGCTCTATCAAATGGATGTCAAGAGTGCATTTCTAAATGGCTACATTAATGAAGAAGTTTATGTTGAGCAACCTCCCGGTTTTGAAGATGACAAGAAGCCCGACCATGTTTACAAGCTAAAGAAGGCATTGTATGGTTTGAAGCAAGCACCTAGAGCATGGTATGAGAGGTTGAGGGACTTTCTCCTCTCTAAAGGGTTCAAGATGGGAAAGGTTGACACCACTCTCTTCACCAAGAAGCTTGGAAATGACTTGTTTGTGTTGCAAATCTATGTGGATGACATTATCTTTGGATCAACTAACCAAAACTTTTATGAGGAGTTTGGAAATATGATGGCTAATGAGTTTGAGATGTCTATGATTGGAGAGCTTAGTTACTTCCTTGGACTTCAAATCAAGCAAATGAAGAATGGCACTTTTGTAAGTCAAGGCAAGTACATCAAGGACATGATCAAGAAGTTTGGATTGCAAGATGCTAAGCCAATGAGCACACCAATGGGCTCTAATGATCAATTGGGTATTGATAATTGTGGAAATATGGTCGATCAAAAGCAATACCGGTCCATGATTGGAAGTTTGCTCTATGTCACCGCTTCTAGGCCGGATGTGATGTTTAGTGTATGCAAGTGTGCAAGATATCAAGCTTCACCTAGAGAAAGTCACTTGAAAGCAACCAAGAGGATATTAAGATATCTAAAGGGCACTCATGATGTTGGATTATAGTATCCCAAGGGGTCTAATTTTGAGTTGATTGGATATTCGGACTCCGACTATGGTGGATGCAAGATTGATAGAATGAGCACAAGTGGCACTTGTCAATTGCTTGGAAGGTCTCTTGTTTCATGGTCATCAAAGAAACAAAATAGTGTTGCACTATCTACCGCCGAGGCCGAATACATTAGTGCCAGTAGTTGTTGTGCACAATTGCTTTGGATGAAGGCCACTTTGAATGACTTTGGAATTAAATTCAAGAATGTGCCTTTGTTTTGTGATAATGAAAGTGCTATCAAGATGACACAAAATCCGGTTCAACATTCAAGAACCAAGCACATTGACATAATGCATCACTTCATAAGAGACCATCAACAAAAGGGTGATATTAGCATTGAAAGCATTGGCACCGAAGATCAACTAGCCGACATATTTACAAAGCCACTTGATGAAAAGAGATTTTACAAGTTGAAGAATGAATTGAACATACTTGACTTCTCCAACTTGAAATGAGTGCACCTCCACATTCATATATGACATGCCTCTCCTCCAACATAGCAAGGTAAAGTTGTTTGGCATATCATTCATACTTTGCTAAGGACATGTTTAGAATATATAGACATATTTGCATGACAAATAGACTCATTCATGAAAATCAAATGACTTTGATGTATATATGGTACCACTATTGCTTCTATGTTTGATTGATCTAGTGGTAGCATATGACATGTTTGTGGGCTTGCAAACCTAGTGTTGAATCTAGAAAATGAGCTCATGATGTGTAATTCAACATGGTCAAGATAACCCTTATACTTTGTGAGGTGTGAAAAAGCTTGTCCTTGGATCAAACCGAATTACATATTCTAGGCAAGTGATCTAGGTTGAACCATAATTTGGACTCCCTCATATTGATTGACTTATCTCTCACTAAAATTACCTATTCTAGGCACCTTTTTGGTGATTGTTGACAAAGGGGGAGAGAAAAGTCACAAAGATATTGCAAAGAGGAAATAAAATATAATAAGAGAGAGAGAAAAGTCATAGGGGAGAGAAAAGTCACAAAGATAAAAAGAAAAGTCACAAAGAGAGAAATTAAATTTGAGCACATAAGTAGGGGGAGCAAGCTCATGGATTATTTGTTGCATTTGTATGTGCATTAACATGATGAAATGTTGCATTGCAAAGCTTAAATTCATATTCATGATTGTTTGGTGTTTGCTAGAAATAGAACTTGAATGATGATTTGTTGAGAGTAGCTTTACAAGCGGTATCTAGACACCTTGGCTTATAATGTTGATCTCACGGGGTACTTTAGTGTTTGTGATCTTTACAAGTGATGTATTACAAATGGTGTCTAGCTACGTCGATGCTAAGGATGGTATATAAAGGCAACTCCGATTGGTATCACGCTTCAAAGGTCCATTCTATATACCTTAGCATCAATTTGATAGTAGTAACTCTCCCAAAATTCAAATCAATACATATGTGCACAATTGAACCAAACTCATGGAAGCACATATGTAGGGGGAGCTAATACTATCGAAATTGAAAATTGATTTCATTTCATATCTTTGTGATGGTTGTCATCAATTACCAAAAAGGGGGAGATTGAAAGCCCAAGTTTGGTTTTGGTAATTAATGACATCAAGTTGCTAGTGCCACGTGTTAAGTGTTCTGAGTTAGGCATAAGCAACACATGTGATGAAGGTGTATGTGGCAAGGTGTGGTGGCCACAAGATCACAAAGAGATGGTGCATGGACATGAAATGATGATCATGGTGAAGATGCACATAAAAGGAAGGACATGATGATCAAGTGGAGAAGGATCTAAGAGCTCAAGGCAAAGGTATAACCATAGGGTTTTCCTTTTGCCGGTCTAAGATGAGTAGAGAAGTGATTGACCGGGTTTAGGATACACAGCCGACTATCAAGAGGGGCAATCACAGTTAGCTCGGGAATCAAGTGCCACTAGATCAATGTCTTGAGCATATGCATTAGGATCTAGTAAAAAGCTAACATAACGCCTTGAGAAATGTTTTATGAAATGCTAACACACATGCACATGGTGGTGTACACTTGGTGGTGTTAGCACAGTTTGTGAAGGCAGTGGAGTTTAAGCGGTAGAGAGGGGTTTGGGTTTCTCTCTCTCTCCCGCCGAGCTTGCGAGGCGGGATTCGGCGCTTTTTGGAGAAGTGAAACGCCTATTTTCTATTGCGCCGGAAGTCAGAAAAGAAACAGAGGCGAAAGGAGGTCACTGCGTTGACCGGACGCTGCACCGGACGCGGTCACGGTTTTGACCGGACGCGTCCGGTCAGTTCATCGTGGCGCGAGCGCTAGGGTTTGTGACCGGACGCTGGTCTGGCCTGACCAGCGCGTCCGGTCAGTTCAACTGGGCATAAAAGAAAAGCGCGCGACCGGCGCGTCCGGTCCTTCACGGAACCGGAGCGTCCGGTCAAGCGTCTAGAGAGGCCGAGCGCAGCGTAGCACCGATCGGACGCGGGGCGCGTCCGGTCACGTGCGATCGGATGCGTCCGGTCGCAGCTGGAGCTTACTGGAACGCGACCGGACGCTGGCACTGTCGCGTCCGGTCACTCGGTTGAGCGCGTCCGGTCAGGGCAACGGCTAGTTCTGACGCGCACTGTTCACGTTTGTCGTGTAGTGACCGGACGCGTCCGGTCACCCTGACCGGAGCGTCCGGTCAGTGCGTTTTTCGCTGCGTCATCTGTAACGGCTAGTTGCGTACCCCTTCGTTATAAATAGACGTTGACCGGGGTTTGAGGGCAACTCTTGCACATTTTGAGATATAGAGACATACTTTGAGCTAGAGAACAACCCCTCCACTCATCTCTTTGCATAGTTGCACATCTTGAGTGAGATTGAGTGAGATTCAAGTGCATTGCTTGAGAGTTGCATTCTAGAGGCACTTGATCTTCGAGTTGCTGTAGATTTCTTGTTACTCTTTCGTGTTTCCCGACACGATAGACGGCTTGGAGCAGCGGAGGTGATTGAGCTCGCAATTGGAGATTGTTGGAGCCTTCACTAAGTGTTGTAAGGGGTTCTTGATCCTTCCCCGCGGGAGTTCGCAAATTGGATACTCTAGTGGAGCTCGTGGCTTGGAGGATCCCCATCTTGTGTGCGGTTGTGCGGCGCCCGCCGAGGGCTCGACTCTTGATAGTCGATTAGCTCGCGAACCGACAAGTGGGTGTATCGCCACAACGGGGAGTAGCTTGCCGGGAAGCAAGTGAACCTCGGGATAAATTCTTGTGTCATTCTCTTCCCGAGGATTTCTCTTGTATGATTGATTGATTGGTATTTCTCTTCTCTTCACGGCGGTATAATCACTCGAAACTCTTCTCTCGTATTACTTCTCGTTTCTAGCTTATAGTTGTTGTTGTGTTTAGTGAATAGCCTTGTACTAGACTTGTGTAGGTGGCTTGCTTAATTAGTTAGAGCTAGTGCTTTTGCTTCACCACCTTTCGTACTAACTCGTGGTTAAGTAATTCTTGTAGAAGTTTTAATTAGGCTATTCACCCCCCCTCTAGCCTATTTGGACCTTACATCTAGCTGTAAGGTCCAAATGGCTAGGGGGTGAATAGCCTATTTAAAAATCTACAAGCTTCACTAAACAACCATGTTAGTATAAAAGATGGCTAAGCTAATTCTAGCACTAGCTCAACTACACTATGTAAGCCACCTATACAATTCTAGTGAAGCAAGGCTATGATCTCTAATACACACCAACAAGGCTAAGTCACTAAGCTACTTACTCCTATGTGATAAAGGCTATACTAAGCAAACTACACAAGGACTAGTACAAGAAAGTAAAGAGCAAGTGACTTGATTCTTATACCAACGATGTAGAGAAGTAATGCACTCGAAGAATCAATCACAATGAGCAATCACAAGAGAAATCATCGGTAAAGAGATGACACAAGATTTTTTACCGAGGTTCACTTGCTTCCCGGCAAGCTGCTCCTCGTTGTGGCGTTGCACCCACTTGATGGATCACGGGCTAATCAACTATCAAGAGTTGAACCCTCAGCGGGTGCCGCACATTCACTCACAAGATGGGGATCCTCCAAGCCACGTGCTTCACTAGAGTAGCCAATTCACGAACTCCCGCGGGGAAGGCTCAAGAACCCCTCACAATCAACTTGGTGAGGCTTGAAACAATCTCCAAGGTCGAGCTCAACACCACCGCTGCTCTAAGCCATCTAGGGTGTTGGGAAACACACAAGAGTAACAAGCAATCCGCAGCAAACACGAAGATCAAGTGCCACTAGATGCAACTCTCAACGCAATGTACTTGAATCTCACTCAATCTCTCTAGAGTATGCAACCAAGCAAGGAGATGAGTGGAGGGAGTGTTCTCTAGCTCAAAGTGTGCCTCAATATCTCAAATGTGCAAGAAGAGCACCCCAAGGGTTGGCCACCTCTTATTTATAACGTTTCACTCAAGAGCTAGCCGTTATCAACTTCACTAGATGATTTTCGGGGGCGACAGACGCTGCACAGTAGCGTCTGTCGCCAAGCCGATAGACGCACGCCCAGCGTCTGTCGCGTTCTCCTCGCGCCACGTGTCCTCAGTTAAACGTGACCCGTTGATCTCCAACGGTTGGCTCAGCTCATGCTCGGACAGGCGATGCAATGGACGCAACACAGTACCACATCAAACGCGGCACCAGACGCGATCCAGAGAACGTGTTTTCGCGCTGAGCCGTCGGACGCGTACGCTACTAGGCCGACAGACGCAGCGACGAGCGTCTATCGCTCACACTCTCGCGCGCCCGCACAGTTCCACAGTGTCAGACGCGTCTGTCGCGACCGACAGACACGACACAGAGAGGCTGTTTGCGCGCCAGATCGTCAGATGCGTCCGGTGCTAAGCCGAGTAATGCGTCTGTCGCGTTACGCCGCGCCGCGCCTAAAACGCCCGAGCTGCAACACACGATAGACGCGGCAACAGTGCCATGCACGACATTTGTCGCGGTCACGTCCCCACGTCTGTCGCACCCGCGCGCACAGGCCAAGCTAGGGTTTGGCGTCAAACGCCGCACCCCGCGTCTGTCGCCAGCAAGCCGAGCGTCTGTCGCTCGTTTCTTCGTGATGCTTCATCCAAAACTCGTTCCGCTTGATCCGCCCTTTCACTTATGAGCTACTCTCCATATGTGTATCACTAAAACACATGTTTTAGCTCATGAAACACCTCCGTGCTTTCACCACTTTTTCAACCTCTGGCGCAATGGAAAATAGACATTTTATTTCCTCGAAAACGCCTGAATCCCGCGCTCACAAGCTCGACGGGAGAGAGAGCGAACCCCAAACCCCTCACTATCGCTCAAACACCACCGTCTTCGTAAATGTGCCAACACCATCATGTGAAAAACACCATGTGCATGTGTGTTAGCATTTTCACAATCATTTTCCAAGGTGATATGTTAGCTTTCTACTAGATCCTAATGCATATGCTCAAGAAGATGACCTAGTAGCACTTGATCCATGAGCTAACTGTGATTGCCCCTCTTGATAGTCGGCTATCAATCCTAAACCCGGTCAATCACTTCTCTACTCATCTTAGACCGGCAAAAGCAAACCCTATGATTATACCTTTACCTTAATCACTTTGTTCCATGTCCATCTCCTCATGCTTGATCACCATGACAATCATTTCATGTCCATGCACCATTTCTATGTGATCTTGTGGCCACCACTCCATGCCACATGCACCTTCATCACATGTGTTGCTTATGCCTAACTTAAACCACTTAACACATGGCATTAGCAACTTGGTGTCATTAATTACCAAAACCAAACTTGGGCTTTCACTAGCCACCGCGGATCGAGTTTTTATGTTTCCCTCGATGAGGTAAATTTGCTGCCTGCCTTATCCAGAAGGAACTGTAGGTCCATCGCTCCCACCGATTTGTGTTTTCTTTAGGTAGCTGACAGGTGGGTATGTGTGCATGCGTCACTCTTTGAATGGCTGGTGACGTAACATAGGCCCCGTTCGGCTGTACTGATAAATCGACTGAAAAACACTGTTGGCTGATTTGTTGTGAGAGAAAAATATTGTTCTGGCTGAAAAAACAAGTTGAAAAAGACGGATTATAAGCCGGATGAACAGGGCCATAGATCCTGCGGCCCACCGCCTCCTCTCTCACTCCCGCGAATCTCTCCCACAAATCTCTCTTTTGGATTTCCCTCTCTCCCTTCCGTGAGTCTTGGCGACGGGCGACAATTGTGGCACAATGGTCCCCTAGAGCTAGCGAGCGTCGCCGTAGTATGGGGGCTCTACAAGGGAGCGGTTAAGATGGCAACAGGGAATTCCCTGTTGGGGAGTCACTTACCATCCCCGTCCCCGCACCTGTCCCGTGAACACTGACGGGACACCTTTCTAACCATCCTCGTCCCTGCGTGAGGATTAATCCCCGTCGAGGAACCCATCCCCGAAACAAATACCAGTCGAGCAGAAAGGGCAAAAGCGAATCAATGGTGTGGAACTTTGGTTGTTCACAATTTCTAATCTCACATAATCGAAAGAAAGAAAGAAACAGGATTGATTCTAATTTGTCAAAATCCGAAGAACGAGAAACATGGCTAGTTCTTTTCTCTCAAATCCAAAGAACGAGAAACATGGGGCATAAAGAAAGAAGAGGACTACGATGATGAATGGATCTGATCTCTAGCACATGCATCTACACCATGTCAAAGATTTGGAAAGTTGTGCCCAGCAACTTTTGTTTCTTGTTTGTGCCAATTGATGGCAACAAGGGTACAGCTCGGCCGCTCCCGCTCGTCTACCTGAGCTAGCGGCTGTCACCTGCAGGATTCAGGATGACAGGAGCATCCTTGGTGGCTCACGCGTGGAGGGAGGACGACCTCTCCTATGGCGGCATGTCCACGCGGGGACGTTGACGAGCGATGGGCCTGTCAGCTGATGTGTGGATGAGGCAAAAGCATGGCGGTGGTGTGAAGTGTGCTGGACTGCTGGTGGAGCACTAGAGCGGTGGCGGGCACTAACGAATGAATGGGGCTAGGGTATATATACTCTGGGGATGTAGCTGAGCCTTTAGATGGGCCTTGTCCTTTGTAGCTAGCTAATCGCACCTGAAGGCAAAGCAGCGGGCCGGGTTAGGGCACCACCAATAAAGACTAACACTCTTAGTTGGTTTTAGTACAAATAAAATGATCTACGCAGAATAGGAAATGTTGAGGCTACTGTTCATACAATACGAACTATCACTACTTGTGGTTTGTATAGTAACTTTTTGCTTTCATCATGCCTCACAATTATTTCCTCTTCCTCTTCTTTTTTTAGGTTTTAGCATGGACCACCTTCTCTCTTCCTAAGCATATGTAGCTTCTACAAGTCACTATGACAAGTATAGAGCACCCACTTTTTTATCTAATCCTACATGGCCCTTGGGGCTACTAGTAAAAAAAACAGTGTTGGGGAATGCCTCAGCGGGATTAGGGACAGGAACTCTAGAACCATCCCCATCCCCGCCATCCCTGATGGGGATACAATTTGCACCGTATGAATCCTTGTAAGGAAAGATTTGGCTCCATCCCCATCCCCTAACAGGGGAATTCCCCGCGGGGAATCGGAGAACGGGACCCCAATGGTGTGGCACAGCGACACGTGAGCAAGCTAAAAACACTAGCAACAGTTTTTTCCCAATTGCCACCGTCAATTCGTATACGAGTCAGCGATGATCGTCATTTTCACCATCAGTTTAAAACTAACAGTGATGGAGCTTATTATCACTGTCCACTTTTATTGCATTGCCGAAGGCCAAAACCCGCGTAGAAATGGGGTTTTAGAGTCAGCGCGGCGTGATCAAGTTTTTGTATTAGTGGAACATTTGGGCAAAGGTGGCTTTGCTCCAGGAAGTCCATTCCCAAAGACTACAGGGAGGGATTTGACTGGCTGGTGATGTCGGTTGGCTGGCTACTCTGGAAAGCAACCAGACTAATCAGCGAACGTTCACCTGATTCCTTTTGGGTGAACGATCGAACAACAGTAGCAGTTTTCATTTCAGGAAACAAACAGATCCCACCTCTTCCCATTTTTGGTATACAGACGTTGTTTTTATTTTCACGCGCTGGTCTTATTTTCTTTTCGCGCGCACGCACGCAAAGTGTCATACTCTTTCCTCTCGCACATAACTCACACTGACTGAGTTACACATCATAACTTGTAGGAATAAGTTAAGCATGCTAAATTATACAACATTACTTTTTTTTTTCTTTTTTCGCTGTGACAATAACATTCTATTTAGGTTTTCATTGGCATTGTTTTTTTATTTCAGAAACTAATCATTCGGAAACATGGGAAAAGGGGTTTAAAAAGGGTGGTGGAGCAAAATAAAAGTAACTTTTACACTCTATACTACACAATAAATTATATAAGATTCTGCAAACTTTAATAACAAGTTACATAATAGGTTTGCATAACTTGTACAACTATGATATTCAGCATCTGTGTCTTCAACCGGAAGATCTGCAAAATATTTAATATTTGAAATCTACAAAAGAACAAAGTTGAAAAGAAGAAACACATAACTTAATAACAAAAACTAACATGATTATCTAACATAGTGTCATAAATATGAGACTAAGTACAGTAAGTTAATCAAATAGGTTAGGTAGTATACACATGAAAAGACCGGTTAGATACATTACTCTGTACAATAAGTTAGTCAAATAAGTTAGGTAGCATACACATAAAAACATAAGTTAGATACATAACTCTACAAAATAAGTTAGGCAGCATACACATGAAAAGGCAATTTAGGGCCCAGTTCGCTTGGCTAAAAAGCCAGGGCTAAAAGTACTGCTCACTAATTTGTTGTGAGAGAAAAATACTGTTCGTTGACTGAAAAATTACGGCTTATAAGACAAGCGAATAGGGCGTAGATACATAACTCTATACAATAAGTTATGTAGCATATATACGAAGAGACATGTTACATACATAACTCTATACAATAAGTTAATTAAATAAGTTATGTAGCATACACATAAAAACACATGTTAAATACATAATTATGCACAATAGGTTAATCAAATAAGTTAGGTAGCATATATATGAAAACACAAGTTAGATAATAACTTTGTACAATAAGTTAATCCAACTAAGTTGGCTAGCAAAAAAAACTAATAACTGAAGTTAAAAATCATACTGGTTGTACCTTGCTAGTCCAAAATTTTAAACTTTTATACCCTAACAAATTTGAAAATGTGCAAAGATCATCACCATAACTTCCCATCATAACTTTTTAAAATTTACAGCCATAAGATTCAATTAGATCAGAAGAAGAGAAAAAGTCAAAAAAGAGAGAAAATGGTTGAAAGAAAAAAAATATGGTGCATAACATTATATTGTACGTGTTGAAAGGTCCTAATATGGCTAAAGGGGGAGTGAATAGTCTATTAAAAATTCTACAAACTCACTAGAGCAAAAGGTTAGTATAACAAATGGCGAAATATAATTTTGCTCTAACTCTATAAGGGTTGCAAGCCACCTATCCAACAATTCTAGTAACTATGATCACTATAACAATCAATGGCTAAGTCACTACGAGCTCTTAAAAGCTAGCTACACTAAAGAGCTCAACTAGATGACAAGCTACACTAGCAAAGATAATACAAGCTCTCAAAACTAATTACACTAAAAAGCTTGTTACAACTAGTTTGCGAAATGTAAAAAAGAGGTATGTGATCTTTATACTGTCGCGTTGAGGAATGAACCAATCACAATAATATAAAGACCAATCACTGGGAGAAATTCAAGGAATCAATCACAATGGAGACACAATTTTTCTCCCAAGGTTCACGTGCTTGTCGGCACGCTATGTCCCAGTTGTGTCGATCACCACTTCGTGGTTCGACGGCTAATTGGCAATCCAAAGCCAACCTCTCCAAGAGCACCGCAAGAACCTACCGCAAATGAAGTAACTCAATGATACAAGCAATTTACTAGAGTTGCCTTTGGCATTCCGCTGGATGAGGCACAACACCCCTCACAAATCACCGGGAGGTAGCCAAGAACAAGCACTACTCTTGCCATAACACCTCCACTGCCTCTAAGCCGTCTAGATGACGACAACCACCAAGAGTAATAAGAATTCCGCAGCTCAAATGATCCCCAAGTGCCACTAAGATGTAAACTCACAAGTACAATGCACTTGGATCACTCAATCTCACTTTGGATTAGCAACCAAGCAAGAGAGATAAGTGTGAGAGAGTATACTCAGCTCAAGAGGATGTTAGGATGTCAAAATATCCAAGAGTGTTGCCCTTGAGCCGGCCAACAAGTATATATAGGCGTCCCCAACATGAAATAGTTGTTAGGCACTTGACCCTCTGCTGTCGGCCTGACCGGACGCGCAGGTCAATATTGACATGACGCGACCAACGTCCGGTCGTGCCACCGCTTCCCCGCTGGATTGCTGACACGTGGCTCTATTTAAATCTCGTTCACTCGATCGCCAACAGTCACTGAATCGAAGTGAGCGCGTAGGAGAATAACTGGACGCGCCGATCAAACTGACCGGACGCATGCCCGGCGTCCGGTCGCCATGCGCTTGTGCTGCCAAGCAGCTGACCGGACGCGCCAGCACAACACACCTGACGCCGAGGGACCAGCGTCCGATCGACAACAGAAAGCTACCAGAGAGGTATTTCTGCGACCGGACGCGTCCGAACAATGATGATCGGACGCACCCAGCATCCGATCAACGGAACTGCACAAACTTAGCGCTGACGTCACTCGCACCTGACGCTGACGCACAGTGTCCTATCAGAACACACCGGACGCGCCGGTGCAAAACCCTCGCGCCGCGCACTTCTCGCTGCTGCGTTGAACTGACCGGACGCGCCCACAACGTCCGGTCGATTCGACCGCAGCGTCTGGTCAACAGATTTCACACAAAATCAATCCGAATTTTTGCCACCCTTGATCAAATGTGCTAACCACCAAGTGTAACACCTTGTACACGTGTGTTAGCATATTTTCACAAATATTTTCAAGGGTTATGTTAGCTCTCCACTAGGTCCTAATGCATATGTTTGTATGAATTCACCTAGTGGCACTTGTTATACCGATTAGCTGAAAGAATTTCTCTCTTTATAGTATGGCTATCGATCCTAAGTGTGATCACACCTTCTATGGTGTCTTGATTACCAAAAGCAAATCCTATCTATACCTTTGCCTTAAGCTCCATAGGATTTTGCCTCTTCTCCTCTCTAATTAAGCCCTTGATCACATTGTAGTCATCACCATGATCATCTAGGCTTCATCACTTGGCATGGGACTTTATCATTTCATGTCGATCTACACACTTAGCATAATGATTAGTCTCTAGGTTTCATCAATTATCCAAAACCAAACTAGGGCTTTCATATGTACCACCTATATATGAATCATATATGATCAATAAAATAGATAGTCTAATGTATAAAAAACTAAAAAGGAAAAAAGAATAGAAAAAAGAAAAAAAGAAAAAAAAAATACATATAGAAAGAGGAACGTACCTACTGCAGAGAGAACACATGTCGAGAGATCTTTGGCTGAGGGAATATGAACGGAAAAGGTACTTAGTTGGAGAGAAAATGAAAAAGAAGCATCCGTCCGTAAGCCGACTGACTCGAGAAAAAAAGGAAACACATCAGGAAGGAAAAGGAAACCGACGACTCGGTCTGATCGTTCGCTGTGCTGAAATCGGATGATCGATCGCTAAAATGGAACTGTCTCTGGAAAGAGCGCAATCAAAGAACTTTTAGGAGCGAGTCAGAAGAACTGCGGAGGTTCTACTTCGGCCCCGTTTAGTTTGGGTGTTAAAGTTTAATAAACACCGTAACACTTTCGTCTTATTTGACAAAAAGTTTTCAATCTTGAACTAATTAGGTTTAATAGATTTTTCTCGTAAATTACTCCTAATATGTGTCGATATGCATGCAATTAGTTTAGTACTCCATGCATTTGAGGGAACATTGAGATGATGGGAGTTAAACTTTAACACACTCAAATCAAACGGGGCAATTGTTGAATACAGGCTTTGGGATGCTACTGGGTTCAGGCACCTTCGCGTTGTTTGCTTCAGTGGTCGCGAATACTTCTAGTTTATAGTAATCTTTTGTTTCTGTGTTCCGGTTTGGCGATGGTAATCCAAGGATTACCGCTCAGTTTGTACTACCAAAACATTCTATTTCTTTTTAATGAAATACAAACCTCGTGGTACAGTCAAGGAAAAATCATATGTTTATGCTCAACTTTGCTCCGTGGGTAGACTTAAAAATCAACAAATAACCTTATCATACAGATTTGATAAGAACAACACAACTGATATTCACTCAACATATAATAAAGTAATAAAATCATTTAATATTAGTCTCATCACGACCTCAAGTTCCAGAGCTGGCATAAAAAGTGTTTTATCATTTTTTTAATTGAAACCGTGGGGCGGAAAGCATTTTATTATCATTGGGGGTGTTTACTTCCTTCAAAATTCCAAAAATTTTACAAGATTTCTCGTCACATCGAATCTTTGGACACATGCATGGAGTATTAAATGTAGATAAAAAAAATAACTAATTGCACAGTTTGTCTGTAAATGACTAAATGTCGAGACGAATCTTTTGAGCTTAGTTAGTCCATGATTGGATAAATTTTACCAAATAACAACGAAAAGTGCTACAGGAACTTTACACCAACTTTTACACCATCTAAACACTACCATTATTCATATCAACTCAAATTCTGGAGTTTAGCATGCACTAGAGAGTACGGAGTAGTTCCATCGCACACAATTCAAGGACCCAACACCTGTGGGGCTTTACCACCACCACCTCTGACACACTCCCTAGTGCACATGCAAATCCCGAGCTTGCAGAATCCGCCGGTATTGCCCTCGCGTTTGCATACTCTGACGCAATCCGGGCTGAACTCGCACCACCCTTTAAAGGTCTTGCTAGTTGCTAGGCGTGAAGCAGTGGTCGGCCTCAGCACCTGGATGCATGCACAATCAAATTCGATTATCTATACAACCAATCAAACACAATATTAATATGTACAGTAGTTAGTAAATATTATGTTTGCAAGTGCATCTAACTCATGAATGATCTACATGTAGTTGATGCCTATCGTCGCTTGCATGCCATGGAGTTTGGATGAAGTCACTCACCCAAGGTCAGGAGGAGCAAGACCATGGCTAGCTGTTGCTGCGATCTCGCCCCTCATGGCTGAGTTGAATTGAAGAGCTGCTTTGTTGAATTGTTGGGTGAGGAGAAGCAAAGAGCACTTGGTGACTATTTATAGAGTCTAGAGTGCATCCAGCAGCGCCATGCATCTGAAAATGCATGGATATGCGTATCCTTTTGGATACTCACTGAGTTATATCGTCAAATATATGAGCAGTTTTGTAGTTATATCAAATAAATTTATGTTGCGTACTCTATCTCAATTTCTATCTCTTCTCCGCTTCTTTATCTTTATCTTTATGTATCTCTTTCTCTATCCCTTCGCTGATTCTTTATCTCTATGTATCTCTATCTCTTCTACGTGTACTCTCTTTTGGTGAAGTAGAGCCATAGTGGCTGGAACCTTTTTCCATTATCTAAAAAAAACTCTTCTCTGTTTCTCTATTTCTATCTCTATATATATCTCAATATTTATGGGGGTGTTTGGGACTGCTCCGCTCCACGTTTTTTAGCCAAACGGTTTCAGCTCCACGCACTCTATTTAAGAAAAAAAAAGGGTGGAGTTGTGAGAGCACCTAAATAGATGCTTCACAAACTCCAGTTTTTTTATGAAGCTGCTTCATGGTGGGGTTTTGAGGAGCAGAGTTTATGGAGCAGTCTCAAACACCCCTATATCTCTTTATACAATATATATTACTTTATACTACTTATATGCATATGTGGAATGGACATGTCTATTAAAATATTAATTTGGATGGAGGAATAACAATTTTTTTTTAAATGTCAATATACTCGATACGTGCAAGTCTAGCCATGCGTTGGGTTGGGTTTACTCACGTGCAACCCACACTGTTCAGCACTACATTTTTTTTAAGAAAGGGTTGGATTTTATTATACAAGACTATTACATTCATCCCTTTGACAGGGTACCCCTAAGTAAAAAAAAATACATTGAAGTCCTTTATCGGAGCAGCCAGTACACGTCGCCGCTGCCGACCGTCGTTGCCACAGTCCAGTCCTCCTCCACCTCCCGCAATGAAGGAACACTAGAATGAAGCTCACGGCCGATACCCAGTTCGACGAAGAAACTTCAAATTTTAAGCCCATGAGTAACACACTGGAAGTGTGCTTCTTGTCCATTGAACGTCCCGGGCAAACCCTATGTTCACCGGAATCTGACACTGGTCGCCTCACCGGCCATCCCCAGTCAACAAGCAGCAAACCCGCAAGGGAACAAAAGACCACCGCCCGTACACACGAGCAAATGGTAAACTAACCTCACAAGGCAGCCACAGACTACGGATCCACCTTGGAGGGACCTAGCAATCCTCCAGCCTCCGGCAACCATGTCTTTGGTAACGAAGCCAGCGTCTCTACTGACGTCGTGGGCAAAACCAACAAAGATAAACGCACAGAAGAATCGAGTACCAACGCAAAAGAAAGTAACAAAGAGAACCTCGTCGATACTGAATCCTCTGCAAAAAATGCCGGCTTTATGCTCCACACACCTCTCGAGCACCACCAGACTCCGTTGACCACCGATATCACTGCCACCCGAAGAGCCATGGAGGAAATCCAACCCTAAACCTAACCTATTAGTAGGGGATATATACATCCTCCACCGGATCAATGCCTCCCCCAGCACACCAGCGACACAGAGGCCGCCGGAGGCCGAGGGAAGCCGGTGAATCCGGCAGGGGAACGGAGATCGCCTGGAAATCGCCCGCTTGCTACTGTTGGGGAGAGTCGGGAAGAAGACTCGCTACTTGTTGGCACCAAATTCTTATGAGGCGACCCAATGGATACCTACACCATTTTTGGGGTTTTGGTATTGGGCCAATAGGGCCTAACTACAAAGTACTGGGCCAATGTGTTTCTAACCTCGCTAGTCTCTGAAATTGATCAGCGCACACCTAAAAAATATCCAAGGTCACCTCGTATCGCTCCGCTCGCGGCCCTCCGTCAAACTAGATGTCGTATGTGAGACTCCCTGGTCCTGTACTCCTATGCGTGCATGGATTTGTTACGTAATCGACCAGGTCAAGTCTGAAACCATGCGAACGCGGGACTTGTCCTGGCGCTGCCCATCGTCTTCTCGCAACGGCTTCCGCGTCAGCCATTAGCGTCTCGTCGACTAGCTAGGACGTGTGCGCCCAATATAGGAACACATTGACAACAACAGCGCTGGCGGGGGCCGCGAGGCGGCGTGCACATCCTCGATCCGCGGCCGCAGCAGCGAGACGGACTTGACGAAGGCCGGGAAGGATGACAGCGATGGCGAGCGCCTCCTCGAACTGCGGCCGCAGCAGAAGACGGACTCGACGGAGGCTGGGAAGGTGGACAGTGAGTCGAGGGCCTCGACACACTCCGCTTGAGGCGAGCGCTAGCTCCACGATGGCCACACTGTCAGCGCCGGCCAGCACGGTGCGGACGAATGCCACGTTGCGCGGGGTGGTGCGGAAGGTGACGGGGTGGCGGTGTCGGAGCAAAGTCGATGAGGTCAGTTAGCGGGATGGTGTGGCTCTTGGCCATAAACGGGAAGATGACAACGTTGTGAAGTACCTTTTGTCTTTTTCTAGTGCGGAGCTGCGAGTAATTAATGGTGAAGCAAATTCTACAAGGATCCTGCGCCTGCAAGGCTTCAGGTTCTTGCTTCATCTTTATTCTGTTTATAAACGCAGTTCAACGTCGAATTCTCCTTTCAATCAAAAGTGCGGGCTTTTCTTTCTTCTAAGGCACCCTTGAGGACATAATCTTTAAAACTTTTCTGGTGATTCCCTTCAAAATGAACTAATTCCTGTACAAGTCGTACAAAATTCTAGCGTTCCAAACATATCCTAGATCTTCATGCAACAACAGGATCTGCTATCTCTATTGCGTTGGCCCGGCGGGCTACACCGGCGGCCACTGCGTCAACTTCCCGTACCGGCGATGCGTGTGCACTTCAGACGTGTTCGACGGAGGCAGCGCAGCAGCGGTGCAGGAGGACGTGCTGACGGTGGAGGCCATCATGCATGAAGAGAGTCCTAGCTTACATAGTGTGTTGCCCGCTCGATCTTAGTTAATGAGAATAATGAAATGGTTTACGCTGCTATGTGTGTTGAGTGTTTTTTCATTTTTTTTTTGGGGTTCTTATTACCTATCATGTTCAGATTCGCTGAATTTCAAACACTAGCAAGGTCAGAAACACATTGGCCCAGTACAATATATGTAGTTAGGCACTATAGGCCCAGTACCAAAACACAAAAATGGTGTAGGTATTTATTGGGTCGGCTCATAGGAATTTCGTGCCAACAAGTAGTGCTGAACAGTGTGGGTTGCATGGGTAAACGGTAAACCCACCCAACGCTATGGCTAGATTTGAGTGCATCGAGATCGATATCTACTTCATCCGCGAGAGTATCTACTTATCTATATTGACACTTTTTTAAAAAAATATTGTTATTCCTCCATCCAAATTAATATTTTAATAGACATGTCCGTTTTGCATGTGCATATAAGTAGCATAAAGATATAATTGTACTAGAAGAACGTCCCGCACGTTGATGTGAAATTGCTGGTGAAATTATACTATTTATATTTACTAATATGATTGAATAAATATTATAATACATGTTAGTGAATGATTTTTAGCATTCTGGTGTGAACAACTAAATAGATATGTTATTAAATGATATGGTTTGCTAATGTGAATAGCTTGAATAAAGACATAATGACATGTGTTAGTTAGATGTGTTAATGGATACTGATGTGGACACTTTGTATGGCGAGATAATGGGATGTGCTAGTGGGATGTTCTAGTGGATGCTGACGTGGACATTTTGCATGGTGAGATAAATTGTTAGTGGGGTTTATCTTTATAAGAGATATAGATAAAGAGATATAGAGATCGAGATATATAGAGAGATATTATATATATATAGAGAGAGAGAAATAGAGAAGATATTTTTTTAATAATATAACAAGGTTCCAACCTCTACTCCACCGAAAGAGAGCAGTAACAGAGTAGACATAGAGAAACAGGGGGGAGATAAATATAGATATACATAGAAATAAAGATAGAGATGCGGAGAAGAGTTAGAGTGCATAACATAAAATTTATTTGATATAACTACAAAACTGCTCATACATTTTATGTAACTCAGAGAGTATCCATAAGCGCAAAAAAAAAACTCATAGAGTATCCAAAAGGGATATGCATATCCACGCATTTTCAGATGCATGGCTCTGATGGATGCACTCTGGACTCTATAAATAAGCACCAAGTGCTCTTTGCTTCTCCTCACCCAACAATTCAACAAAGTAACTCTTCAATTCAACTCACCCATGAAGGGCGAGATCGCAGCAACAGCCATGGTCTTGCTCCTCCTGACCTTGCGTGAGTGATTTCATCCAAACTCCATGGCATGCAAGAGACTATAGGCATCTACTACATGTAGATCATTGATGAGTTAGATGCACTTGCAAACAGTGGCGGAGCTAGCGGGGGGTGGGGGCGCTCGAGCCCCCCCCCTACCACCATGATTCTTATGGAGCCCCCTAAGCTCCCTCTACAAATTTGAGGAGAAAGAAGGAGGAAAGGAGGGGCGAGAGGAAGAAGAAGAGGAAGCAGCCCCTGGCGTCATTCCTGGCTCCGCCGTTGCTTGCAAACACGATATTTACTAACTACTGTACATTAATATTGTGTTTGATTGGTTGTATAGATAATTGAATTTGATTGTGCATATACATCCAGGTGCTTAGGCCGACCTATGCGTCACGCCTAGCAAGATATTTGGAGGGTGGTGCGAGTTCAGAAGGGATTGCGTCAGAGTCTGCGTACACGAGGGCAATACCGGCGGATTTTGCAAGCTCGGGGGTTGCATGCGCACTAAGGAGTGTGTCAGAGGTGGTGGTGGTAAAGCCCCACAGGAGTTAGTAGCTGGAGGCCATATATGAGGAGCTAGAAGCTGAGAGTTGGGTCCTCGAATTGTGCGCGATGGAACTACTCTCTTGTGCATGCCAAACTCCATAATTTGAGTTGATATGAATAATGATAAATTAAATGCTTTTGTTTTTGCCAGCTCTAGAACTTGAGGTCATGATGACTAATATTAAATGATTTTATTACTTTATTATATGAGTGAATAATATCGGTTGTGTTGTTCTTAACAAATCTGTATATGATATGGTTATTTCTTGATTTTAATTCTACCGGCGGAGCAAAGTTGAGTATAAACATAAGGCAGCACGAAGAAAACCCATGCACGGATTAACAGTGCGATGAGGCTGCATATATAGCACTACTATAAAAATAAAAAGTTTGCAGCAACATTTTACTACCTGTTCTCACCCAAAACTGCTTGTGATAAGTTCACTACTACAGAACACGATCCATGTTGGCCCATCATTATAGGGTTTTACTGGTGCCGGCAGTAATGATCCAGTTTTATTGCCAGGTCCGTAAGACTAGGATATACAAACAACGATTGGGGATCATGTTCACCCAAGTTGAGCTACGAACCATTGATATATCACTGACAGGCAGAGCCACGAACCGGTAGTGAGAGGGGAATATCAATGGTATGTCAATGTTGGGCATGGCTTGGGAACTCTTATGAATAATGTTGTGTTCCTCGTAGAATTCATCGAACATTATGGGAAATATACTCTCGAACCACGATCTAATCTAAGACGCTTGATCGTCTTTCTCTAAGACACTTGATCTTTCTCTTTAATAGTTGATTTTTAACTTCAGCTTTATAGGTTTTAAAGTTGTCTATAGTGTCTCATCCTTGTATTTCAGCAAGTAAACAAGGTAAAATCTAGTCGATCATCAATTAAATTCATGGAATATCTCTTTCCACCTTTTGTCAACACGCCATTCATCTCACACTAATCAAAATGTATGAGTTCTAGGGGTTCCAAGTTTCTGTCCTCAGCTACCTTGTGAGGCTTTCGAGGTTGCTTTGATTGCACACAACTATGACACTTAGAACCTTTGACAATAGTGAAATATGGAATTAAACTCATGCTGGACAATCGTGGCATCAAACCAAATTTAACAGGATACTAGGGCTGCGTTTAGATGCAAATTTTTTTGCAAAATGCTCATGTAGCACTTTTCATTGTTATTTGGCAATTAGTGTCCAATCATTGACTAATTAGGCTTAAAAGATTCATCTCGTGAATTTCGTCTAAACTGTGTGATTAGTTTTATTTTTTATCTATATTTAATGCTTCATACATGTGTCCAAAAATTCGATGTGACGGGGAATCTTGATAAATTTTGCAAAATTTTTTGCATCTAAACTGGACCTAGATAAATGCTCGTGTGTTGCATGGAAAAAATGCTATGAATGGGGCCTATCTATTTCCCTCTTGCGTTATCTAGCATTGCTTCCTAACATGCATGAATTGGCATTGGTTATGCCCATGTGTTATTGATATCAGTATTTTAAATCTACATAGCATGGATTTATATTGCAGGCTATAGCAGTGTTAGCGCAGCTTTAGCTTTTGGAGAAAGTTTTGACCGCTATATTGCGCTTTAGCGCTGTTAAATTGCTTAGCTATAGCATTGAAATAGCGGTGCTGTTTTAATTTTAGCTACAACAATGACAATCTAGTTACTATCTACTTATCTTTTGTGGTTAAGTTTGTTATCTTTTGTTGCTATATAAGTTGGTCTTGCGGACTCTATTCCGTTTCGACGAGGCAGATGCGTCCAACACGGACTCTGCAGAGTCTTTCACCAACGTCGGTGGACGATATCTATTCGTACAAAATTGAAATGTAAAAATGTTGAACTGAGCTTAATTCTTCTTTGAGCTGATGGGGCTTAATTGTAGTATGTGCCACTTCCGTCTTTTTAGTCATTTTCAATCGCAATCTGTAGTGCTTAACGCAAGTCTGAAGTGTGAAAATCTGAATCAGTGAATCATGAACATTTGTATACGTAGAGGCAAACACAGGGAACTGAAGAGCGTCCTGCCACAGCTGGCGTATGTTGATGTCTCCATGTTCGCTGGGCTGAAAAGTCATGATTGAAAATATTGTTCGCTGATTTATTGTGAGAGAAAAAAACACTATTTGTTAATTAAAAAAGTACGGCTTATAAGAGAAAGAACAGGGCACACCATTGCACACCAACGAGCCGCGACCCCATAAACGAGCTCACCAGCGAGACGCCGAGACCGTCTCGGTAGCCGTGTACACCTGCGGCTGAGTCTGGTGCATCTTCCATATTTGCGGCCCCGTGCAGAGCCGATGCGTGGGGCACTCATGAGTGATGAGCCTCGCTAGGCGCAGGGACCCACCCATGGCCGCTGGCCCGCCGCTGTCCATCCACACGGGCAACTTTGGTGCCGTGAGCGCGCCAGCGCCCGCGAGCTGCGGCGCTAGGCCCTCGCCGGCGGCAGGGTCAAGAGCGGCCAGCGCGGCGCCGGCGCCCTTGGTCTAGTACACGCTGTTGTGCTGCTGCGCTAAGCCGTACATGGCAGCAACACGGCGGAGGTCACAGCGGCGCGCGGCCGCAGTCCCCCAAGGAGCAGGTCCAGCGCCTCCGCCCACATGAGTGGCGGCGACACGATGCGGCCCCGCTCGGCGGGGTCTTGGTCTCGGTCTCTCGGAGGACGCCATCGCGGTCGCAGTAGTGCAGCAGTCCGAGTCCAAGTGGACGGAGTCAGTCTCCACGCCGAGGTCGAGCGTCTCTAGAGCCTCCTCGCCGCGGAGAAGGTCAGCCATGAGTAGGAGATGCGCAGGGCTTGGGCCTTGGGACCAGTTGTAGACCGTGTAGCAAGAGAAGGCCACACTCTAGGGCCAACGAGGCACGGCGTACTTCGTTCCCAATTCGAGGAGGTAGATGCAAACGGAGTCGGTATCGGACTCCGCACTCTGCAGACGCGGAGGGGAGCGGGGAGCGAGGCGATTAATCGGGCGTACGATGAGGACATTAGTTATTTTTTTAGTGTAGATGTAGAGATTTTTTTACGAAAGAAGAATTATACATGAACACGTTACAAGCACTATAGATTATAAAATAATACTCACGCTGTGAATAGCATAACTTAAAATCTAACCCATTAGATGTTTTGCAGTATGGATGACCGCACAGGCAAATACTCGGCAAATGGCCTAGCTGAGAACAAACGCCTAACGAACGACGACCAACATTCTTATAGGCGAAATTGAGGAACTTCTTCTTTTTGGTGTCTTCCTTTTTCTTCTTTCTGCCACCAAAGAGTGAGGAAGACTGAAGTAAAAATTATTTTCCCCCAGTCCTTCATCATGGCCAGATCTAACCACAACAAAACAAAGAAGATCAGAGAAAATTATTCCATGGCAGCGACATCATCTCCGCCTTGATGCCGCCGTCCGGAAACAAAAGTCTCCATGTCATCAATGTTGATGAAGATGCTGACGCCCACGTTGTCGCCCTCATCTTCAACGGAGCCGCCATGGAGAAGACGATTCCACCCTTCCCCTTCACCGTTGCCGGAGAGGAGGAGATAAAACTCTAATACCAAGGAATTTGGCATGGAGAGACGCTAGCCCTAATGAATCGATCTCATAGGAAAAACTTATTAAAAACAATGGATCCCCACTCCCTTCAGCCCCCGGCGAGATGCCGGAGGAGAAGGGAGGGGGAGCAGCAGTGGTGGACTGTGGGGGCGGGGGCGGCAGCGCTAGGGCAGGAGTCGCCCGACTAGCTTTTCATTAGGTAAACCCGGCTGAATTGGTAAACAAAACAGGCTCCTAGTGTAGATGTAGAGATAGAGATAAACAACAGTATTAAATACTCGCATTATCATTAACCGTGCCGCAGATACGGTCTACTGACCCATTATAAAAGTTTGCTAAGGAAAAGCGGAATAAGACTCCACACTCATAGTCTTTACCAATTAATAGTCTATGTTTCGACACTACTATTTTATTAGACTTTAACACTGCCATAAATCCATCCATGTATAATAGAAGGGAGCTGCTAACAAGGTCTTTGTTCATAGTAGTAGGAACATGCTACACATTCTTTGGCTACATGATCTCTTTCAAAGTAAATTTCAGATCTATAATGGCAACATCACGAGCGTGTCAGGCAGGTTATCACCGCATGATTATTGTTTCCTTCCATGCATGCACGAGCGAGTGATTATTGTTTCCTTCCCCCTTCCTTCCGTGCGGTCAGGCTCCTTCCCCTTCCTTCCGTGCAGTCAGGAATCCCCTGGGGAGTCCTACGTCGGGGGTGAAGCGAAGGTAGCCGGGTAGACGATATCGCTATGTAATTTTTAGTTGTAGATTGAGATAGAGATTGGATTTTAAAACTGGGCAAATGGTCTCTCTCAACTATCAGGACTGTTTAAATTATCTCTATGTTCTTTCTAGAAACTATTTTTAAGCGTTGTTCATCTTTATAATTAGAAATTTAAAAAGGCCAATAAGGTTGAGTATAGATTTACACTAATCTGTTCAGGCGAGGCGTCATGGTGCATTGACGACGCTTCAACCGCAATCTGCGCCGCGTTCGCTGCTGCTCACCGGCGAAAGTGCGGCGGTGCCGTTGCATGCAGCAGCCGGCCTTAATTCCTCCACAGATATCGGCCACCAACTATTCAAATCCGTCCACGATTCGTTCCAAAGGTGCCTATTAAAGCGGCCACCTTCGCTCCAACTCCAAGGACGAAGAATGCAACCCTAGTTATCAATGTCTTCTCGCAGTTAGTAGCATAGCGTTCGGCGTCTCGGTGTGGACGGCGACTGCAACATGCAGCCAGGCAGCACGAGCGGCAGCGCCCACCCGTCCTCCCTGCCGGAAGCGGGGGCGCACGACGTCCCGGGCTGCCCTGACTTCGTCAACGTGTTCCAGTCCCTCGACCGCCCGATCCCCGCCACCGCGGTCCGCGCCGTCACCCCGGAGCGGGAGCGCCGCACGGCGCGCCCGGCGTGCGTCAGGGTGTACCTCCCCGAGCCGCCTCAGGAGATGCAGAACTTCGCCCGGTGCTTCGCGTACGCGTACATCACGCCCGCCGGGGCGGCGTGCAAGGCGGACCCGGCGCCCACCATCCGCCGCGCCATCCACGCCGCGGCCCCGCGCGAGCGCTTCGAGCTCCAGGCGCCCGGCGGCCACGGCTCCGACATGACGGTGCGCTTCTGCTCGCCCGAGGACCGGGAGGCGGCCATGGAGAAGCAGCCCTTCGCGCTGGACGGCGGCGTCTCGGTGCGGCTGGTGCGCGAGGGGGAGACCAGCAACGTCCGCCGCATCCGGTTCGACTGCCTCGCGCACGTCGCGCTGCTCCGCTACCCCAAGGAGCAGCGGAACGAGGAGGACATCCGGAGCAACTGCGGCGGCTTCGGGCATCTGCTGGAGGTCGACCCCGCCTGCTACGATGCGCCTGACCTGTCCCCTGTCCGCGTCGTCCTCAGCATGGAGCACCCGAGGGAGATCCCACGCGAGGTGCGGATCAGGTATACCTCCGATCCCAGGTTTCGCAACGTCGTGCCGGTGCAGATCCTGAGGCTTTGGGACAGGTCCCTGTCCACCGACGCCGACGGCAAGTACGTGCCCATGTACCCCGCTGCGGCGTCAGCGGCGGTTGTCCTGTAGTCTGCATCTTTCCGGTTCGATGATCGATGGCCACCTAACTGGGGGCAGCAGGGCCTCATGCATGCTCCACCTATTAGCTATCTTATGTTGAAGCTGCAATGACAGCAGGTAATAATGGTCGAGGAGTAAGGATCTTGTCGTCATGGTCTAATCCCAGGAGATTAGTTCGCTTCAGTGTCTAGTCTTGTGTCGTTGCTGTTAGAAGCAACTGTGTTCAGCATCGCCTGTCTCATTGTCTGTGGCTTAGAGATGTGGCCGAAGCTACTAGCTTGCTTTGTAATCATCTTTATCTCTATGAAGTGAAATGAAGGTGTGCTAATATATATATAAATCTACGGCGCTGCTAGCGCCCAGACGTCTGAATCTGGGCGCTAGCATCCGGACGCGCCGCAGGAGGCCCCGCTTCCACCCCCGCAACACGCAACAGAAGATGATAATGAAAAAAACTGCAACCGCGCACCGTCCCCACGCGCGCGGGGGGAGCGGATTGAACCCACCCCACCCCCCTCCCCCCGCACACACGGGGATCCGCCCCGCCTCCCCTCTCCAGAACTTGCTAGCCCCCAAGCAACCTTCACCCAAGCAGCTACCGCGACAGACAAGGACCTGCCTGCTGCACCAAAAGCATGAAAACCCACTGAAACAACGGCCAAACACCTACTAAAACAACATCCAAAAAGCAATTGAAACATGCAGAAACTAAAGCTTCAAACAGACACACGAAGCTTGCTGCACCAAAAACATGAAAACTACTGAAACAACACCCCAAACACCAACTGCAACAGCGAACGACAACTACTTCACCATGCCGTTCAAACAAAAAAATTGAAATAAAATCTCAAACACACTCCAACATCTGCTGAAACACTACTGCAACAACGAAAAACAACCATTGCAACAAGGCGAAGAGGGGGAGGAGGAGGGAGGAAAGCTCATACATGTCCCAATCTACTTCTCCAACATCCAAATTGTTATATTGAAACATACCTTTTGATCAACTGAAACAAGAGAAACATGCTACTGAAACAGGAGGAAGGGAAAAACGTCGCTGGATCTGCATCACCCCCATGGATCCACCACGAGGAGCACCGCTGCTCCATGGATCCGCCACCGGGGGAGGGCCCCATATCGCCGTCGAGGTGGGGGAGGCGCGCCAGGGTGGAGAACGCCACCGTGCAGCTGCCGTCGATATGGAGGAGGACGCTCCAAGGTGGAGGAGACCACCACGCCGCTGGATCTGTGCCTCCCCCCATGGATCCACCACGGGGAGGGCGGAGCTCCATGGATCCACCACGCGCCGCCCTCTCTCGGTCACATGGAGGACGCGGGAGCCAGGAGGAAGGAAGGGTGAGGGAGGGGAGGAAGGAGGAAAGGGAGGAGGTGCGGCTTGCCGGCGAGTGCTCCTCACCGCCGACGTCGCCAGGGTGGAGAACGCCACCACGCAGCTGGATCTGCGTCGCTCCTCCATGGATCCACCACGGGGAGCCCGGTGCTCCATGGATCCACCACTGGGGACCCCAGAGCTCTATGGATCCACCATGGGGAAGGCCGCCACGGAGAGGAGCCGCCCCCGCCCTCAACTTGCAGGAAGCGACGGAGGAAGCAAAGGGTCGCAGCGGGGGAGGGGGTGAAGTCAGAGAGAGGAAGGAAGGGAGGGGTGCCTAGCCAGTGGCGCGTGTGGAGGGCGCGCAGTGGAGGAGCAGCGTCCTGCAGCGTGCAGAGGAGAGCGTGAGGCGAGAGGAAGAAGCGAGGCGAAGCGAGCGAGTGGTGAGGGGGAAGACCGAAGAGGTGAACGAGCGGATAAGGGAGACCCGGGCGAGTTGGTTGGGCCGCATCGTTTAGGCGCGTCCGGCGTCGTCCGGACGTCCTGACAGTATCCTTTCCGATAAATCTATCTGTTCGCTGATAAAATGCTTGAGTTTTGATGTAGACTGTGCTGCCTGTTTCATTATTTGTGAGTGCAAATGCGCAGGGGTTGCACTTTGGCCTGCGTGCTTGTTGCATGAGCAGAAGTGAACAGACGGTCTTATTGATGATCACATGAGATACACAGCGGTCTGTTTTAAAAACCCATTTATGAATAATCCTGAAAGTTCTCGTTCTCTCGGCCGATCGACTTCTTTTTAACTTGTCACTACCAAGAAGGGCAAAATCTATTAACCAAGGCGGGCAAAACCATCCGTCTCCGTCAAAAGGTCATGATTAATTCGGGCTTAACGGAGGCAGTTGGCACAACCGTTTTGGTTAATAGATTAACTGAGACGAGCGTCTTATAAATGCCCGCCATGGTTAATGAATTAAAAAAACAAAAAAAGCTTAGAGCCCACCAGCGAGCTCGCTTAAAAGGTATTAACCGAGGCAGTTCTGTTAGAGCAACCGCCTAGATTAAAAGGTATTACCCGAGGCAGTTCCGTTACAATGCCTGCCTTGGTTAAGCATTAACCGAGACGGTTACTGGGCCGGTTGCCCTGCCATGAATAATCGAGACGTGCAGCTGGCCCAACCGCCTCGGAGGCTATTTTTGCAAACGCCTTTGTTAAGGGTGTGTTTAGTTCGTGATTTTTTTTGGCTTCGACTACTGTAGCACTTTCGTTTGTATTTGTAAATTAGTGTCCAATCATAGACTAATTAGGCTCAAAAGATTCGTCTCGTGGTTTTCTACCAAACTGTGTAATTAATTTTTTTTCGTTTACATTTAATACTCTATGTATATGTCCAAATATTTAATGTGATAGGGAATCTTAAAAATTTTTAGGAACTAAACATGGCCTAAGTTTTTGTGTGGCAGTGTGCCGCACGTGTTGCAACTCCACTTTATTTGTAGCCGTCCATCATATCTCAAGATGCTATGCTCTCTGCGTTTGAAGTGTCCACACTCCCAGATGCTGGCCACTTTCTTTGTGCAACTCTTGACTTATACGAATCTTGATGTAAAACTAAACCGTTGGATAACGAGTGTTGCAGCATATAGTTGTTGAAAGGGTCGGACTAATTTTGAGCGCATGTACAGTGCCAATTATCCAATAACAAAGACCCAGTTACCCACCTTACTTTCTGGATAATGCATCTCCTGCATGCCTGTTTTATCGGTAGGAGAGTTGAGCAGGGGAGACCATCTTGATAGTTGAGGGAGACTATTTGTCCGGTTTGGAGTGGCTGGCAGATGGAGGGTGCAGTCCAGTGCAGTGGCGGAGCCACAGGGTATGCCGGGTATGCACCGGCATACCCTGTCTGACCGGCATGTAATAACTAATATAACATACGTATAATACATCTGTACTCAGTATTTGTATTAAAAAAAGAAAGAAATCACTTGGATCACCGATCACGGCATCCATCACCGAAGCAGGAATCAGGACGCGGCCCACGCGGCAAGGTTATCCTCAGACCTTTCACTTTTTGGCTGTTCCTATTCTAATCTCGTTCCATCGATCTGAGCTGAGGAGTCACGGTTCACGGAACACTCCGCCGGAACACGCCGCCACCCTGATTGACGGTTGACGCCGACACAGACGCGGTGAGGCGTGAGGGTAACGCCCTGGTTTTGGTGGCCGGTCTAGCCTCTGCCGTCTGCCCTGCTGCCTCCTATCGCTCGTCTACAGTTGCGGTTTGCACGGCCGCGCAGTCACGGAGGGTCACGGATTCACTATTTTTAAGGTAAAATTTAATCTTCTACTCTTCGTCTTATTATAGAAAATTATTGTCTACTTTCGTAGCTATTTGTTAACATCACAAACAACAAATTGTTTAATTATTTAACATTGTGTTTTCTAGTATTTATACAGTTCTGAAGAGAAACACGGATATTGAATCTCTCGGTTAAGCTTGTAAGCTTGGTGAAAGAAAGAGACACAAAGTGTATGATATGGTCTATGAGATTCTCAAATTGGATATTGCGTCAAATGAAATAGGCAGAAAAACAACGTTGTAAGTCTCTTGTACTCTTTTATGTCTATATTTCAATTATTTGTATGACTTTTAAACTATTTATATTGTATTTAGTGGATGGTTTTAACTTAATCCATGAATTTAAGTCTTATCATGTTACTTAGTGCATATATACCAAATCATGTTGCCATTTTACAATTATTACCGAATTGTCAAAATGGATTTACCGAATTATATATGAATTTTTTTTGTGGCATACCCTAAGCTAAAATCCTAGATTCGCCACTGGTCCAGTGGGGAGTTTCATGAATAAAGAATGCAATAAATTGCAAATGAATCAATGATTTTCAAATTTCCAATATATATAGTTTTATTCTTTATTTAATAGACATTCAAATTCATGACTTATCTAGAATTAGAAACCAAGCAAAGCGAATTTTAACCCTACGAAACTCGCTTCTTCTCTTTTCTTTGAAACGTTGTTACAACAACAACAACAACAACAACAACAACAACAACAACAACAACAACAACAACAACATAGTCTTTTGTCCCAAGCAAGTTGGGGTAGGCTAGAGATGAAACCCAAAAGAGACGAGAAACAGGGAGACACATAAAGGGACATAAAGGGCACAAGACAAAAAGAGGTCACGATTCAGGCACTTCTTTGAAACGTTGTTGCATCATAAAAAAATGTTTATGTGACAACCTATTAAAAATACGAATAAAACATTGGTAAAACTCACATTGAGACAGGCCTAATATAAGAAATCACGTCTACACGAAAACCAAGATAGGAAGAGCTGTGATAGATGATTGGATGAAAATTTTCATGCGTGGAAACTATTCATCGAGAGTATGGTCCCTCTGTATAGTGTCAATATCAATTGGTACTCCGTAAATATGAAAACTATCCCATAGTTTCATAGTTAGGACAGCCCTTACAGCAACTTCAACAGATTAAGAAAAGAGATCCCTTTTCCCTATATTGTCGTAAAAAATTGATTGAATAGGAAAAACGGAGCTCCAATAAATCCTCTTTCCAATCTCCTTTCTCTAATTTTGTTTCACAATCGAAAAAACTCGCCCTACGATCCCTCCTAGAAAGGAGAGCAAATCGTTTCCTTTCCCTTTCGTTAACACGCTGAACACCGGGCAATGCTTAAGAGCAGGTACAACGACCAGCGTATCGCCCAACAGCTCAGCAGACTGGACGACATGGAAGAGAGAGGGAAGAATAGACAAGCGAGCTTGGCGCTGCATGCATCGACCAGCGCATCACGCATGCCAATGTAGCTCAGCAGCTTTTGCATGCAATGGCCCCAATATATAACGACGTGGCACAAGGTGATAGGAGGAGATAAAATTACAGAAAAGAAAGTGGAGACCATGAGAGAATAAAAAGGCATATAGAAGAAGGGATGAGCCAAATTAAAGCCTTTTATTGTATAGCTTGGCTACACATTGCTTACCTATCTTGTCTAACAGCCAAGATCTTGACTCAACCATTAACGATGCTCTAAGACTGGCCACCGATTGACAGGCCATGCCGTTCATGGCTATCAGTCCACACCAAGGGCCGGTTTAGTTTCGAAAAATTTAGCAAAATGGCACTGTAGCACTTTTCGTTGTTATTTGGCAAATATTGTCCAATCATGGTCTAATTAGGCTTAAAACATTCGTCTCGTCCATTTCATCTAAACTGTGTAATTAGTTTTATTTTTATCTATATTTAATGCTTCATGCATGTGTTCAAAGATTCGATGTGACGAAAAATCTGAAAAATTTTGCAAAATTTTTCTGAAAACTAAACTGGGCCCAAGTCCAAAACTCACGAGTCTGGAGTCTGGACCCCAACAGTCCAACTCCGATCTTTTGCCCAACCCGCAGCGCCTGGGTTAAGTGGTGCGGTGGAGGGAGGCGAGGCGTCAGGGTGTGCATTGACGACGCTTCGACCGCAATCTGCGCCGCGTTCGCTGCTGCTCACGCAGCAGCCGGCCTTAACTCCTCCATAGATATCGGCCACACATAACATTGAAGTCCATTCACGATCAAGTTCTGGGATTCAACCGAATTAGTCTGAATTTCGGTGAAATCCGTCCATTTCGGTGAGGTCCGAAACGAATTTTATGTTTTACGTTTCGAAATTTCACCGAATTGAGTTCAAAATTCATCCAAATTTTTACGAAATTCGTCTAATTCGGTTGGGACCTTTTTTTCCAAAACGAATCCCAAAAACCTTGTCCACGATTCGTTCCGAAGGCCCTTAAGACTACCCGCAGTGGGTACTCTAAAACGATACTCTAAAACTTTAGAGTATGAATATAGAGTAAAAACTATTGCACTGAGTACTCTAAAACGATACTCTATCATTTCTCTCACTCTATATTTAGAGTAGTACTGTGCTTACTCTATACTCTATAGTGGCGACCCCACTAACTAAACAAAGGAAAAAATGCTATAACTCACAAACCAAAAATCTAAATTAAATTTCGATTTCACCATTAAATTCGTCTCGATAAATCCTTCAAAATTAGATCACACATGGATATATTTAGATAAAGTGACAAGTGGGTCCTATAGTGGATAGAGTGGATAGAGGATGATATAGATGATGGATGGGTGCGGAAGAATTGAGTATAGAGGAGAGAATCTTGCTGACTAGGACGTATAGATGATGAATACAGAGGTCCATGAGTGCGGGTAGTCTAAAGCGGACACCTTGGGCCTCCAACTGCAAAGACGAAGGATGATGCAACCCTAGCTACAGTACTTCTCCCGACTCCAAAGATGCAGCAGGGCAGCGGCAGCGGCAGCGCCCACCCCTCCTCCCTGCCGGTAGCGGGGGCGGACGACGTCGACGTCCCGGGCCGCCCGGACTAGGTCAACGTGTTCCAGTCCCGCGACCGCCCGATCCCCAACACCGCGGTCCGCGCCGTCACCCCGGAGCGGAAGCGCCAAACCGCGCGCCCGGATACCTCCACGGTGTACCTCCCCGCCCCGTCCCCGGAGATGCAGTACTTCGGCCGGTGCTTCGCGTACGCGTACATCACCCCGGCCGGGGCGGCGTGCAAGGCGGACCCGGCGCCCTTCATCCGCCGCGCCATCCACGGCGTGGTCCCGCGCGCGCGCTTCGAGCTCCTCGGACCCAACCACGGCGCCGACCGGACGGTCCGCTTCTGCTCGCCGGAGGACCGGGAGGCGTCCATGGAGAAGCAGCCCTTCGCGCTGGACGGCGCCTCGGTGCGGCTGGTGCGCAGCGGGGAGACCAGCAACGTCCGCCGCGCCCGCCTGGACTGCCTCGCGCACGTCGCGCTGCTCCGCTACCCCAAGGAGCAGCGGAACCCGGAGGACATCCGGAGGAACTGCACCAGCTTCGGGCACCTGCTGGAGGTCGACCCGGCCTGCTACAACAAGCCAGATCTGTCGCCGGTCCGCGTCGTCGTCAACATGCAGCACCCGAGGGAGATCCCACGCGAGGTGAGGATCAGGTACTTCGATGTCAGGTTTCGCAACGTCTTGCCGGTGCACATCCTGAGGATTTGGGACAAGTCCCAGTCCACCGACGCCGACGGGAAGCGGCGGCCGCCCCATGATAGCCTGCATCCTCCTTGCTGCTCCATGATCGATGGCCACCTGGGGGCTGCAGGGGCTTCATGCAGACTCCTTCGTCAGCTTCCATGGAGCCATCGGATCCACCGATTAGCTATCTTATTAGTACTGTACTGTAATGCCAGCAGGTAATAATCCGTAGGCGTCATGGTCTAATCCCAGGAAATTAGTTCGTTTCAGTGTGTAGTCAGCCTAGTCTGTGTCGTCGCTGGTAGAAGAAATTAGTTCGTTTCAGGGTGTAGTCAGCGTAAGTCTGTGTCGTCGCTGGTAGAAACAAGTGTGTTCTGTGTTGGATGCAGGCTTGCAGCTTGTGAGATTAGTGTCGCTTGTCTCATCGTCTGGGGCTTAAGATGTGCCAGAAGCTACTAACTTGCTTTGTAATAATCTTATTTCTATATAAAATGAAATGAAGGTGTTCTAGACTGTGCTGCCTGATATGAAAACAGATCTGTTCGCTGATAAATGGTTGAGTTTGTTCTAGACTGTGCTGCCTGATTGATTGTGAGTGGAAATGCCCAGTGGGGAGTTTCAGAATAAAGAATGCAATAAAATGCAAATGAAACAATGACTCTCAATATATAGTTTTATTCTTTTATTTCATATAGTCATTAAAATTCATGACTCATCTAGAGTTAGAAATAGAGCCAAGAGAGTTTTAATCCCCACAAAACTCACTTCTCCTGTTAGAAGAGTCAAGGGTCTATTGGGCCTTAGCCCGTTAGGGTTAATTAGTCGCTTGCTTAGGGGTCAAGTAAGACATCTTCTCTATATAAGGAGAGGAGATGTATCAATCTTATCAAGCAAGAGATTAGAAGGAAAAACCTTCTCTCTTGCCGGCCGTGGGCGAAGCCCCGCGGCCGGCGTTCCCAGCGCCCCTCATAGCCCTAGCCGCCGGTCCTTCGCCTCTCTCACGTGGAACAGTACCACTGGTACTGTAGCTGCGCCGCCACTTATCTCTTCCTCCTCAATCCTCTCGATCCCCTCTTTTCATAGAAACGTTGCCGAAATTGTTTATGTGGCAATCTATTAAATAATACAAGCTTGGTGAAACTTCCGTACAAAGCTTAATGTAAGAAATCATGTTTACATGAAAACTAAGATAGGTAGGAAGAGCTGTGATAGATGATTGGGTGGAAATTTTTATTTGTGGCAACCATCCGTTGAGTATGGTTATGTTAGCTATGTGGATAGAACTGGATTGGAATTTGGGGGAAGGAAGCAGAGCAAAAAAGTTGGGAAATAGAGGAGGTCTGTTTAACTGAATAGGAAGTAGTTTAATTACAACTTGTTCGATACCCCTCTCAGCTGTTCGCTTCACTTACAAGCCGTACTTTTTCAGTCAACGAACAATATTTTTCTCTCACAATAAATCAGTGAACATTACTTTCAACCATGACTTTTTTAGCCGAGCAAACAGGACATGCAGCCACACACACGCGCGCAGGGTTGGACCGCCGATGACACAAAAGAAACGTCGGTGGAGACGACTACATGGGCACGAAGCGGCCATATATGAGGAGCTGGAGCTGGCTGACTAGCTGAGAGTTGGTCCTTGGATTTTGTGTGATGGAACTACTCTATTATGCACGTCAAATCAGAATTTGAGTTGATGAATAATGATAAAATGGTTTTGTTATGCCAGCTCTAGAGTTTGAGTTGATGAATTATAATAAACGGCTTTACAAAATCTGTATGATAAAGTTATTTGTTGATTTTTAATTCTACCACGAAAGAACGAAATTGAGCATAAACATATGGTAGCACAAAGAAAACCCATGCACAGAGTAACAATGTGATAAGACTGCAAATATAGCTCTACTGTAGAAAAAGAATTGCAACAACATGTTACCACTGGTTCACCCAAAACCTCTTTGTGATAAGTTCATTACTTTAGAGCATACAATTCCTACCGACCCATCATTGTAGAATGTGTTGGAGCAATGGAGCCCATACTAATCCACTGCTTACCTAGTAGCGAAGCTTCATCTCATTGCCAGTAAAGCCACGATCAGCCGTGATAGGAGGAATAATATCATTGTCGGCTCGAGGCAAAAGCCGGTAGTGTCATGTCAATGTTGGTCGTGGATTGACCCAATAACAGTAGCACGATATTGTAGCCAGGTTGTGGGATTGACATGGCCGTGTCTTACCCGTCGGTGGATTCACCTGCTACCCCAATTCTTCTTCTACACCTTGGGAATTAGTAGCTACCACCCATTACTTCAGCTTGTAAATAATTTCGAGTCCTACAGCAACATAAGTCCACTTCTTATTATGTGGTTCCTCTATATACGCTTTCATAGTCCCATGGAGGTCTGGTGTCCAGTCCTAGCTTCATCCTAGGTCCCGTTTACTTCCCATGCAAAACCAAAATATTTCATCTTCTACCCATCACATCAAATCTTTAAACGCATGCATGGAGCATTAAATGTAGGTAAAAAAATAACTAATTGCATAGTTTGTCTATAATGTCAAGACGAATCTTTTGAACCTAGCTAGTCTATGGTTGGACAAATTTTGCCAAATAACAACGAAAGGTGCTACGGTAACTTTTCACTCACTTTTCCTCGACTAAACACACCCCTAAGTTCTTTCTTCTAGCATCTCTGAGAGAATCCTTGTTTCTGAGAGAAATTCATCCGCATATACCTTCCCTTAATAGTAAAGATGGCACCGTGCACGAAAGGTACCAGAAGAAGGTTCATGAAGATGAAGTCATGCCTACGCACTGCGAGCAATGCTAGCGTGATCCGGTTGGTTCTTACGAAGCTTGTAGTTTTGAGTAGCTTTGGCGCACTCCCTTCTCCTAGCCCAGTGACCTGCTTGACACCTTTGAGAAACTCAAGGCGCCGCAAGAAGGTACATCGTATGGCCATTCCAAACGCTCCAACAATACACAACCCATACCGAGGCTCTGGTTAGTTCCAAGGTGTAAAGTTTTGGATGTCATATGAGGGTGTTGTATGAGGGTGTTGCATGGGGTATTTGGATACTAATAAAAAAATAAATTACAGAATCCATCAGTAAACTGCAAGACGAATTTACTAAGTCTAATTAATCCGCTATTAGCGTATATGTACTGTACTTTATTGTCAAATCATGGACTAATTAGACTTAAAAAGATTAATCTCTTAAAGTACTCGCAATATGTAATTAGTTATTTTTTAGTCTATATTTACCACTATGCATGTGTCCAAACATTCGATATGATAGGACGTAAAGTTTTGGCGTGAGAACTAAACATGGCCTGAGGCATACGAGAATCTTTCCAGTGCGGTGAAGTTATACCATACTTGTGGGCTCCAACGCTTACATTTGCATAGTAAGAAAAGGGCTATACCACTTTCTCGAAAAGGTCTTTATTACCGTATATGTAATTCTCTTTGAAGGTTTTCGTTAATTTATATCATATAAATTTTTTATTTTATTTATCCTAAACTTTATACGACATATATATATTGTTGTCCAAGTGTTTAAAAAAATTTACAAACGATTCACTATTTTTAAAAATTTAAATGAATTCCTATATGCCTATTGAAAGAATTACTGGGTGTGCTCGTCCAAACACACTAGAAAGTTTGAGCATCCGCGTCGGGCGACTCGGGGGCGGCAAGACGGCGCCGCTCAACCCCACTGCCCACCACCTCTTCGGCCGTCGCTGCTGGCAGTTGCGGCCAGCAGCGGCCCACAAAGGTGGTAGCCATTGCAGCACCTCTCTCCCTCCCTTCCTCTTCTCCTCCACCCCTTCTCCACTGCCTATTTCACCGGCGGCTTGGGCACGTGGCGAGGTGGCTCCGCCCCCCCCCCCCCCAAATGCCGAATCCGGCCTCTCCTCCTCTAGATCTATGGCGGGCAGGGGGGCGGCTGTGCCGCAATCGAGTGGCGCGCGGCCGCAGGCAGCTGACGCGTGCGCGCGTTTGCAGCCTTGGCCAAGCTTGCGGCTTGCTCCCATGGCCGGTTGCCTAGGCCGCAGCTGTTGGCCTGACAGCCGGCGCTTGGCGTCGAACGGCGGTGGCTGGAGCCTGGCTGTCTGGATCCACGCCCCTTGGAGCCGGTTCTCCCGTCTGGTGCGCTTTTGGCCAACCTCGACTCCTTCCTCGTCTGCTGGCAGTGCGTCCGGGTGGCTGGTGGAGGCCCCCATCCCCGACACCTACCTCCTCCGCGAACTGGTAGGCTGGCGGGGCAGATCCGGGCCTCCCGTGGCCGGATTTTCCCTCCTCCACCCCGGATCTACTGCTCTGCAGTGGTGGCACAACGCTTCTCCCCCTCATGGGGGTGGTGCCTTTGGATGCATGGTGCTCTGGGCGAAAGTTCAGTCCGATGATGGCGGGGCGGACGATGGTGACGCCTTTGGCGCCACTAACCTCCCTGGAGGCGTCGTTCTCTGAGCACCATACTCTGGTGCCACCAATGCCGGATTCTAGGCGAAAGCCCTGCCTTAGAGGCCTCTAAGGCCAGTGGCAACGACGTCTATGTCTCTGCCATGGGCGCCCTTCCCTTCCTGAAGACGTCGCTGAAGAATCGGCCTAGTTCTTGTCGTTGGTTCCTGGAGGAGTCCCTCACTTTGCCTGTTATGCTTCATTTCCACTCGCATTGGTCTGTCCTGTAGCTGTTGACCTTGCTTGGGGTTGTTGTCGGGGATACCGTAGCGGATGATTTGCCGCTACTGCTTATCCCCCGGCAGATGCTTTGCCACTGGTTGGTTCGTTGGTGGATGCTTTGCTGTCGTTTGGTTCGTTGGCGGATGTTTTGCCACTGTGGTCGCTGGCCTCCTCTCTAGTAGATGCTTTGCTAGCGAAAGTGACTTGGCCCTTCCCCACTATGGATGCTTTGCCGTAGTGGGTGTCTTCACTTTTTCTCCGGCGGATGCTTGGGCGCTGGGTGGTTCGTTGGCAGATGCTTTGCCGCCGTTGCTGCTGAACGGTCTTCTGTGTAGGTGGCCTTTGCGATGTTGTATCCTTTCTTCTTATAGGCACAGTTCGTAGGTTTTAGGTGTCGTGGGCAGTCACCTTCTCTTATATCTTTTTTTTCTTGTTCTTAGTTTCTACTCTAGGTCACTCGCCACTAGCTTGGTGGTATAATCTGTGCTATAAGGGTTCTCTCATAGCTGTGTCGTGTACTTCTCTCTGCTTAATGTTTGGCCCCATCACATCGAATGTTTGGACACATACATGGAGTACTAAATATAAAAAAAAACTAATTGCACGGTTTGGTTGGAAACCACGAGATGAATATTTTAAGTCTAATTAGTCTATGATTAGCCTTAAGTGCTACAATATCACACATGTGCTAATAATGTCTTAATTAGACTTAATAAATTCGTCTCGTGGTTTTCAGGCGAGTTATGTAATTAGTTTTTAAATTAATATCTAAAAACTTCTTCCAACGTCCCATAAAAACATGTGATGTGACAAAAAAAAATTTCGATCACAAACTCAACAAGGCCGGTAAAGCTCACGTCTACTCCCACGGCGCTCCAAAGCGCGCGTGATTTTTTTATTTTTAACATTTTTTTAAAACTATTTTTAATTTTAGCATCATTTTTTTTTCATTTTATACCTAACACTTTTGGCCGCTCCTCACACAAGGGAGCGGTATTTCAACGTTATCGCTCCCCACGTAGAGGAGCGGCAAGGCTGCTGACGTGGCAATGTGTGCCACACGGGCATGGGGCTGCCGCTCCCCAGATCAGGGAGCGGCAAGCTTGTCGCTCCCCAGATCAAGGAGCGGCAAGCGCTGAACCGTACCATATGTATCAGTAGTACATACAGGTAATATAAATACAAAAGGAACGATGCATGCATGGACACGACTGGCAACAATAAGTTATTAGATTGCATGCATCTAACAGACCTGTGTGTTGATCGAGGTTGATCGCTGGATCATCAAGGCCGAGGTTGATCGCTTGATCGAAGCCGACACAAACATGCTGGGAGCTTTAGCCGGGAGGTAGCTACGGCATGAGTCGAGTAGGTTCATTCCAAGGTTGTTCGAAACAAAATGTAGCCCCAATTTACTAGACTCCATGCCGGCAACGGCCTCCCTCGTAACATAAAGCTTTTATCTTCTTAATACAATGATAGACAATGCTCTTCTTTACTGGAGAAAAAAGAAATACTAATCATATTTGAATGAACTTTTCAGTAAAAAAACTAAACCATTGGTCACAGGTGATCATTAAAGTCGATGGTGCATATTCTTTATTTGATCATGGTACTAACTTGTGAGCTGCCTCGGCTAAAGTGGTAGCCATTTAACTTGTAATAAAAAAAATAAAATAGTATATATATAGGTCCTTCAAGATTTTATAAATCATCTTTTTTTACTTTGACTGATAATATTTTTTAAATTGACTATCTTGATTAAAAACAATACTTTGGTAAAAACAATACTTCATAGCAGATCTTCAGAGAGCACTGAGGATCGATCGGATCGGAACACAAGTGTGTGGCCAGCCGGCCGGCGCGCGCATGCATGCATTTACTTCCCTCACGGCCTCACCTGTACTTTTACTTGGAGAGCACCGCTTCCCCCCCCCCCCCCCCCCCCCCCCCCCCCCCCCCCCCCTCCGCGACGGACCCATGCATCACTACTCACTGGCTAGCTGGCGCTGCATCTACGTGCATGGCGGCGACCTCTCGGCCCCTTGCTCGACCTGGACCTGTATAAGCAAGGATTTTAATTTTATTATCGTAAAAATTTCGGTCACCACCGAAATTACCGAATTTCGTGAAATTCGGCCGAAATTTCGGAGAATTTTTTTTAGAGATTAGGAAATGAAGTATGTTGTTTCTAAAAAAAGTTTAGATCTAAATAAATATTAGTATGATCTATGACTACACATCTATTGAATAGAAGAATATACAATATAATCAATAGAAAAATACAAGTCTAGAGTTATACATCACATGTATTAGAGTATTACAAAATTTCGGAGTTTTCTTTCGGCCACCACAGAAATTACCGAATTTCGTAAAATTCGACCGAAATTTTGAACCCTATATATAAGGGCCTCCATAGCCACCTAGCTCTAGCAGACACACACATACACACACGCACACGCAAACAGCACCTAAGCCCCCTAGCCACCAAACCTACCCGCAGGTGGCGCAACACCAGCGCCACAATGACGGCATGCAGCCACCAGCTGCTCGTGGTGGTGGTCATCGTCATCCTGGCGCTAACGCCCGCCGAGGCGAGCAGAGCCATGCCAACGACGACGACGACGACGACGACGGTGGCGGCCAGCGGCGGCACTACTGGTAACAGCCATCAGCAGAACCATGAGGGACCTGCTGCCACAGCTGCCGGAGCAGCGGGCGTGAACAACAGCGACCAGAAGACCTTCCTGCCGGTGCCGGGCTACGTCGGTGGTGTCGGAGGGTTCACTGGCGCCGGCGGCCTCGGCGGCGTAGGCGGAGCCGTCGGGGGCATCGGCGGCGCGTTGGGAGGCGTTGCGGGAGGCATTGGCAGTATGAGTGGTTTCGGCGGCCTCGGAGGTGTCGGTGGTGGACTCGGAGGGTTTGGCCCGCTTGGTGGTGGCGGCGGCCTTGGTGGTCTAGGTGGTGGATCAGGTCTCGACGGCCTGGGAGGTGGTGGTGCCGGCGGCCTTGGTGGTCTGGGCGGTGGATCAGGTCTCGGCAGCGGCGTCAGCGGACTTGGTGGTGGATCAGGATTAGGTCTGGGCGGCAGCGGTGGTGGAGGCGGCCTTGGCGGTGGCAGTGGGCTCGGTGGTGGCAGCGGCGGCGACGGTTATCATAGCGGCGGCGGTGGCTGCCTTCACCCGTGAAGCAACAAGCAAGCAGGCGTCAAGCGTACTAGCGTGCGTGCATGCATGCACACACGGGTCTGTTAGATGCATGCAATCTAATAACTTGTTGTTGTTAGTCCATGCATGCATTATTCCTTTTGTATTTATATTACATGTATGTACTACTGATACGTACGGTACAGTTCAGCGCTTGCCGCTCCTTGATCTGGGGGAGCGGCAGCCCTATGCCCGCATGGCACGTACTGCCACGTCAGCAGCCTTACCGCTCCTTCACATGGAGAGCGGCAATGTTGAAATGTCGCTCCGTTGCTTGGGGAGCGGTAAAAAATGTTAGTTATAAAATAAAAAAAGTTTTGATGTTAAAATTAAAAATAATATTTAAAAAGTGTTAAAAATAAAAAAAAAAATCTCAGGCGTCAGGTGGCAGGTGCATTGACGGCTCGCTCCTGCACACCGGCCGGGCGAGCTCTTTCTCTCCCGCACGCCGGTGGGCAGACATGTGCATGTACACTACCGTGCAGGATCAGAGGCAGTGCTGCAGAGGAAGAAAGAGATGAGAGTGGCGGAGTTTTTTTTTTTAAAAAGAGAATATATTAACATCCTAACTTCTGCATCGACTAATGCATATAGATGTTCGTTATTACAAACACCAGAACAAAGGTCCACGTAATCTCAAAAACGAAGTTCTGAGGCAAAGCGGAAGAAGGTAAAAGTTCTAAAAGCAACATTTAACATGTAATTCTATTGCTGAATCTCCAACCATTTCTTGCAAACACCTCCAACGCAGTGATCTCAATCTTCCTACAACCCATCTTCATCATTTGGCCATCCTCCTCCTTCTGTAGTAGGGACCAGAACCTGATCCAGTATGTCCCTCTGAAGATAACCTGCAAATAAGATGGTGCTGGGATCTTGTCAAAGACTAAGTCATTTCAGGTTAACCATATTACCCAACAAATCGTACTCGCACCCACAAGAATCTTTGATTTCAGTTTCCTATTAAATCCTTGTAACCAGTCTGTAAACAAGTTGTGTATACTAGTTGGGGGTAATAAATTAAAAAAAACTTGAATAGTTCGCCATACAAATTTAGCAAATTGACAATCAAAGAGTAGATGTTGTATGGACTCCTCAGAGGAACAGAAACAACACATCCTATCTCTTTGCCATTGTCGTCTTGCTAAATTGTCTTTTGTTAAAATTACTCCCTTATACAAATACCACAAGAATACCTTGATTTTAAGAGGTAGTTTAAGTTTCCATATTAAAGTGTTATATGGTATAGCTTCAGCTCCTAATAATGCTTTGTACATGGATTTGACTGAAAACAATCCATTCTGATGTAGCCCCCACACAAAGCGATCCCTCTGGTTTATTAATTGTACATCTACAACCATAGCAACCACATCATGCCATGCTTGTAAATTGACACCTACCAGGGATCTCCTAAAACCACATTTAACGGTGTCATAGACATCACCGTTCTCACAGAAGCACCTTTTCGTCTAACAATATTATATAAAGTAGGAAAGAGCGATTTTAAAGGACGTGGTCTTATCCATGCATCCTCCCAAAATCGTACTTGAGAACCATCACCTAGTTCAAACTTACCTAATGAAAGGAACTCCCCCTTGACCTTCATGAGACCAGCCCAAAATTGAGAGTCCCCAGGCATATATTGAACCTGTGTTAGGGTCTTGGTTTTTAGATATTTATTCCTAAGTAATTGTTGCGAAATCTCATCTCCATTCAGCAACTTAAAAAGCTATTTACTTAGGAGACACTTATTTTGAACATCTAAATTTAAGACACCCAACCTCCCTTGATCTTTCGGTGTACAAACTACCTCCTATTTTGTCAATCTATATTTCTTCTTGTACTCATCACTCTGCCAAAAAAACCGTGACCTAAAGTAGTCCAACTTCTTTAGAACTCCTTTCGGTACTTCAAAGAAGGAAAGCATGAACATAGGGAGACTACTTAAAACAGAATTAAGCAGGACTAACCTCCCTCCTACTGACAACATCTTACTTCTCCAACAATTCAACCTCTTTTGAAAACGCTCTTCCACATGTTTCCAATCCTTATTCATGAGCTTTCTATGATGCATAGGAATACCCAAATATCTAAACGGAAACGAACCCAAGTCGCACCCAAAAATATGTGCATACTCACTTTGAGATGCTTTGGCTGCTCCATAGCAGAACAGTTCACTCTTATGAAAATTGATCTTGAGTCCTGACAGTTGCTCAAAAGCAAAAAGTAAAAGCTTCATGTTTTTGGCCCTCTCTAGATCATTATCCATAAAGATGACCATATCATCTGTATATTGAAGGATTGAAAGTCCGTCATCTACCAGATGCGGAACAACCCCTCGGATATGTCCAGCCTCTTTAGCTCGTGAAATAAGGATAGCCAACATATCAACCACTATGTTAAATAGGATAGGAGATAACAGGTCCCCTTGCCGCACTCCCTTCCTAGTTTGGAAATAATGGCCTACATTATCGTTAACCTTTATTGCAACACTTCCTCTAGATATGATCTTCGAGATCCATTCACACCAAGTTGGTGAGAATCCTTTCATTCTTAGGACCTGTTGAATAAAAAGGCCACTTTAACCTATCATATGCCTTTTCGAAGTCTAACTTCAAAATCACACCATCTTGTCTTTTCCTATGCAACTCATGAATTGTTTCATGCAACATAACAACTCCTTCCATAATATAACGTCCTGGGATGAAAGCCGTTTGTGACGGTCCTATCAACTTATCCGCCACTTTCAGAATTCTATTATTTAGCACTTTCGTAAAAATCTTAAAGCTCACATTTAACAAACAGATTGGCCTATATTGTTGTATTCTAGCCGCATCAGCAATCTTCGGTAGTAGAGTAATAATCCCAAAGTTTAGGCTATGAATAGGTAATCTCCCAGCATGGAATTCATAAAAAAGATTCATTAAGTCCGGCTTTACCACATCCCAAAAAAACTGATAAAAATCCGCAGGAAAACCATCTGGACCAGGTGCTTTGTTATGTTCCATGTCAAAAACTGCTATTTTGATCTCCTCCTCACTGAATGGAGCTGTCAACAACTCATTCTCCTCCTCCGACACTTGAGGAATGACATGCCTCAAAGTCTCGTCCATTGAGAAAGAATTCGGTGTATGAGGTCCAAACAACCCTTTATAATACTCAGTTATATAATTATTCAAATTTGTATCCCCAACAATAATTCCTTCTTCTTGTTCTAGCTGAACAATTTTGGTCTTCCTAGTTGCATCAGGGTCTTGTTCTCTCCCGTTTCAAATTCAAGTTTTTTTACTCTCTCCATCACATCAATTTTTAGACGTATATATAGAGTATTAAATATTGATAAAATAAATAATTAATTATACAGATTAGTTATAAATCACGAGACAAATCTTTTGAACCTAGTTAGACCATGATCAAACAATATTTATCAAATTTAAACGAAAGTGCTCCGATTAAAAAAATTCTAACTTCCCAAGCTCTAAACACGGCCCAGATCAGAGAGAGCACCGGGCGCTGACGTCAACTCCCACGGCTCTGTCGATGATCTTTTGTCCAACCCGCCACGCCACTCGGTCTGGCACTCGGGCGTGCATTTACAATGGCTGCTCCTGCTTCTGCTCCTGCAAGCACGCAGGCGGTAGTGGTACACTTTCTCGTCCAGCAAGAATGTAAATTATCACATTAGGAGAATTAAATACTTTTATAAATTTGATTAAATTTATATAAAGAAACCATTATTTATGATACAAAATATTAAATACCATTGGATTCTATAAATACTCAAATTTGAAGACTACTAAATATCATTAGACTACTAAATATCATCAGATTCATTATAAAATATATTTTTGTAATATAAGCCAATTTGAAGATTACTAAATATCATTAGATTTATTATTAAATATAATTTCATAATAAACCAATTTTAAGATATAAACTTTACTCAAACTTAAACAACTTTAACGGGTACGGATACTACTTTCTTTTATGAAAGGATGGAGTATTTACAAGGACAACACAATTTAAGATCAAACACAAGCATTTTATCAGCGAACACATCGAACTTTATACATATAATATATTTAATAATAGAAAAATGTTTCCGACTTTTGCAAGCGCACACAACCAAATTCTTATAAACTTTCAGCTAATTGCCGTAAAAAAGAACATAAACAAAAGTAGATTAAAGGCGGTGATTATAATCAAAATCTATTGTTGCTTCTCCATTCACTCTTGGCAAAAATGTCTAATGCACGCATCTTTTAGTTGCAATCAGAAAAAAAGCGGCAATGTCCTTTTAGTTGCAATCAGAAAAAAGCGGCAATGTCATTCCATATACACCAACTAGCCAGAAAAAAGCGGCAACTACTAAGATTAGCTTTCATTCACCATTCTTAATGTCATTGATCAATTCTTGAGCATGAGACATGAACCCCTGCCTAGGAGGTTAACCCAGTAGCTATATGAATTGTACGCAAGATAGTCTTAGCATATTGACAATCAAAGAACAAGTGCTAAACTGTTTCATTACAATTTAAAAAAGCTATGTTTTGACTCCCTTACCGATTGTCTAAGCTAAATTATCCTTTGTTGTAAAAATCACCTCTCTTTAAAAATACCAAGTCTTAGCTAAATCATCTTTGTTAAAATCACTCTCTTTGAAAATACCAAAGAAAGGTCTTTATCTTTTTAAAGGGGGTTTCAGCTTCCAAATGATGAAATAATTGTACTCATGCAAGGAAACCTCCATATGATTGTATTCATGGAAGGAAACCGTGGGATTCATAAGATAATAACACATATAGATCGTGTTGGTTCATAAGATAATAGCTACTACATAGATCGTACTAAAAAATAGATGTCTATGTAAATCCCAAGAAAAATAAGTCATTCGTATTGTTAAGCTGAATATTAGCACACCATTTCATTTCACAGAAATTAATAAAGATGGTTACAAAGCAAGATAGTAGCTTCCGCCACATCTTAAGTGTCGGACTTTGAGATAAGCTACACTAATAGCTCACAGCTGCAACCAACACAGTACACAGATGACAGAACACACTTGCTTCTACTAATGACGACACAGAGGTGCTTCGCCTACACACTGAAGCGAACTAATTTCCTGAGATTAGGCCATGACACCTACTACGGAACTAAGCACTTGACCTTACACCACTACCTGCTGTCATTGCAGCTCCAACACACAAGCTAAGCTAGGTGGATCCGATCGATCCATGGAGGCTGACGAATCAAACGAAGGAGCATGCATAACGCCCCTGCAGCCATCGACCATGGAGCAGGAAGGAAATGATGCAGGCTATCATGGGGCGCGCCCGCCGCAGCGGGGTACATGGGCACGTAGTTCCCGTCGGCGTTGATGGACTGGGACATGTCCCAAATCCTCAGGATCTGTACCGGCACGACGTTGCGAAACCTGTAATCAGAGGTATACTTGATCCTCACCTCGCGTGGGATCTCCCTCGGGTGCTCCATGTTGACGACGACGCGGACCGGGGACAGATCCGGCGCGTCGTAGCAGGCGGGGTCGACCTCCAGCAGGTGCCCGAAGCGGCGGCAGTTGCTCTGGATGTCCTCCACGTTCCGCTGCTCCCTGGGGTAGTTGAGCAGCGCGACGTGCGCGAGGCAGTCCAGCCGGGAGTGGCGGACGTTGCTGGTCTCCCCCTCGCGCACCAGCCTCACCGAGGCGCCGTCCAGTGCGAAGGGCTGCTTCTCCATGGCCGCCTCCCGGTCGTCGGGCGAGCAGAAGCGCAGCGTCATGTCGGCGCCGTGACTGGGCCCGAGGAGCTCGAAGCGCGCGCGCGGGACCACGGCGTGGATGGCGCGGCGGATGAAGGGCGCTGGGTCCGCCTTGCACGCCGCCTCGGCCGGCGTGATGTACGCGTAGGCGAAGCACCGGGCGAAGTTCCACATCTCCGGGGGCGGAGCGGGCACGTACACCTTGACGTGAGGGCGCGTGGTGCGGCGCTCCTGCTCCGGGCTGACGGCGCGGACCGCGGTGGCGGGGATGGGGCGGTCGCGGGACTGGAGCACGTTGACGAAGTCCGGGCGGCCCGGGACGTCGACCGCCTCCGCCTCCGGCAGGGAGGAGGGGTGGGTGTTGCCGCTGCCCCGCTGCATGTTGCAGTGCAGTTTCGTCCACACACACACGGGGCACGGCCCGCCGAGACGCCGAATGCTATGCTACTGATTGGTATCTTTTAAACCTAATTACTCTATGATTAAACATAAATTACCAACTAAAATAAACAGTAACCGAACCAAACTTTACTCACAAATTACCAACTAAAACGAACAGTAGCCGAACCAAATTTTTTCGCTCACTAAACAACCACTTCCTTTCGAGGCGGAAGGCGCCGCTTTAATAAGCACCAGTGCTGCAGTGCTGTACAGGAAGACAGTGAAAGTGGCAGGCTGTGTTTAGTTCAAAAAAACACTATACAAAAAAAAAAAATATCCCCGTCACATCAAACTTGTGATACATGCATAGAGTACTAAATGTAGATGAAATTAAAAACTAATTGTACATCTTGGTTGTACTTTGCGAGACGAACGTTTTGAACCTAATTAGTTAACGGTTGGACACTATTTACCAAATAAAACCAAAACATGCTATAGTATTTTTTTACACCTTTTTACATCTTTTTACACAACTAAACACACCCAGAGTTGAGACAGCACCGGCCAGCGGCCACAGTACTACACTCCAGCGGTCCATTAAAGCTCACGTCACGTCGTCGACTCCCAGGCCGCTCCAAGCCCTCATCGATGACCTTTTGTCCAACCCGCCACGCCACTCGATCAGGACTCAGGCGTCAGGTGCATTGACGGCTCGCTCCCGCAGACCTGCACGTCGCCACGCCGGTCGGGCGCCGAGCTCTCTCTCTTCCACACCCCGGTGGGCAGCCATGTGCATGTATTTTTACAAGCATTTCCACACCACAGTCTAAGGGCCGGTTTAGATTCGAAAAATTTAGTAAAATAACATTGTAGCATTTTTCGTTGTTATTTAGCAAATATTCTCCAATCATGGTCTAATTATGCTTAAAAATTCGTCTCGTCCATTTCGTCTAAACTGTGTAATTAGTTTTATTTTTTATCTATATTTAATGCTTTATGCATGTGTCAAAGATTCGATGTGACGGGAAATCTGAAAAAATTTACAAAATTTTCAGGGAACTAAACTGGGAATCTCAAAGCAAGCATTTTATCGGCGAACACATCGATCTTTATATATTTTTCTAATAAAATAATGGGAAAATGTTTCCGGCTAATGCAGACAGCTAAATTCTTACAAAATTTTCAGCCAATTATTTTAAAATGAACAGAAACACGAGTAGATCCCAGTGATTATAAGCAAAATCTATTATTGCTTCTCCATTCGCTCTTGACCAAACTGTCTAATGCAGCAACTTCTAGTGCTTGACTCGTCAGTGAAATGGTTTTCACACCACGACAATGTCCGAAACCGCAACTAGTATATTCCTCTTAGGATAGCTTGCATAAAAGCATAAATCGTTTTTTTCCTAAAAAACAACGGCATTCCATGTACACCAAATAGCGCAGAAAAGAACGTTGACACCTATTAAGATCAGCTTTCATTCACCATTCTTAATGTCATTGATCAATTCGTGAGCACGAGGTATGAACACCTACCTAGGAGGGATTAATCAAGTTGTTATATAAATATTGTTGTTCAATTCCCGAGCATGAAGTATGGACCCTGACCTAGGACCGTCTTTTTTTGGTTTTTATTTTACCCTTTTTTTTTGGAAAGATTCTCTCAAACATGCTCCTGGCCGAAAGAATTCAAAAAATAGACCCTGATCTTGGCGCCACAGTAATTGACGCCAAGATATGCGTCGTGCCGCTGACGTGGAAGGGGCTTGACGCTGTTGATCTTGGCGCCAAGCATGACGCCGTGGATCTTGGCGCCATGCTTGACGCCACACATCTTGGCGTCAAGCCCCCTGTAATATGTCGTTTCGTTTCTTTCTTCCTCCTCTCTTCCTTTCTCTTCTCACTTAAATCCACCGCCGCCGCGCCCCTGTGTAGGCTCCTCCGGCCGCCTGTCCTGCCCCTGCGCCCGCTCGCCCTGCCCCTGTGCCCGCCCGCCCGGCCGGCCGCAGCCGTTGAGGCCGCCCTCCGCCACCGTCGTTGCCGCACAGGGCCCACGGCCGCCCCTGTGCCGCTCGGCCGGCCGACCGCCGCCGGTGAGGCAGCCCTCCCCAGCCGCCCTTGCCACGGGAGGCCGCGGCAGCATCTTTAGCGCCGCGCGCTGCTGCCCCTCCCTCCATTGCCGCGCGCCGGCATCTCCGCTTCTCTTACATTGAAGCAAGGTAAAATACTTTGTTGTTCTTACTTAACAATAGTTAGTTAGTTAGTTAGTTAGTGTATTAGAGATTAAGATTTGAAGAAAGATGTTTAGATAGATATGTATATTGATGGATACTTTATATAGGTACTTAGTTATTTAGTTAGTTAAATAGTTATATAGTTAGTTACATACTAGATAGTTACTTGACATAGTTAGTTAGTAGTACTGAGCAGTTAGTAGTAGTTATTAGTTATGAATACTTAGTAGTAAGTAGTACTTAGTATTTACTTTTTATGTATTAGAGACCTTGTACTTAGTATGTTTCATTTATATTGGAGTAAAGGAATTGTGCTTCGTTATGTTTTGGAACTAGATGGACAACCTAGTGAGCATATATCATGGAGGTACTGTGGAACGAGATCGCTATGGATATGTTGAGTTTGTTGACATGCAAAGTGTGCCTGTGCTATTCAATGAGAAGCCATCATTTAGTGAGTTGACTGCAATGGCTCGCGAAAAGGTACATTGCCATGGAGATGATGGCATCATAGTTGAGGGTGTACTTCACCTAGGTTTCCCTCCCAACATGCTAAGGAAGATGATCCCAATAGGGTGTGCAGATCAGTGGGAGAACTATGTGAGATCGGCTATGAAAAGCCAGTTCCAAAGTTTGGACGTGGTTGTGCATCGGGTGCTAGTTGATCCCATCCCTCTTGCGTTCTCCCCGCCAATGGGTGAGCAGGCATACTTTGACCCTCCCGTCCCGGAACGTGATGTGGATACGGAGGTTCCGTCTATCATTCCTGATGCCCAATCTGCCCCCAATGATGTGGGACATCCTCCTCAAGAGATCCCTTTGACACAGAATCATCCGAGTAAGTGTCAATTAGGTATCGTTTTATCTTTGTAGCTTAAGTCTCTTCTTTTTATCCACTCTTCTTATCATCTCCTCTTATTTGTGACTATGTTGCAGGAGACGTTCCCGATAATGAGGGCGCTCCTCCTGCTGATGCTCAAGTCCAGATTGGAGATAGAATTCGTGCCTCCAATAGTGTTAAAATTATGAATGATTCTGACGATGATCGTCCCGTTGGAGAGCTCACGGAGAGTGACGTTGAGATGCTGAGGCGTATTTTTTCTGGCCGCCGTGATCCTATGGTTCATAAGTTCAGTGATCTTACTCATTCAGATCAGGTGTTTGCCGAAGGACGTGATGATGAGCTGCAGGAAGCTTCAGAGGCTGGTCCTAGTATGGAGATAGAGAAGGGGAGGGTTTTCAATGACCGCCCTGCATTGAAGAGGTGGTTGAAGGCATTTGCAGTGATACGCAAGAGACCGTACAAGGTCCTGCATTCCTATACGGAGCGGCGTTACACGGTTGTATGTGACAAGGAACGCTGTCCATGGACGGTTTGTGCAAGGAAGCAAAAGGTCTCCGGAAAGTGGAAGATCACAAGAGTTGTCGGGCCACATACTTGTGCTTCACATGACCTCAGCACGAAGCATCGGCAGTTGACATCTACCCTCATTGTCAAGCGGTTAATGAAAGTATTACAGGGAGAGCCGAACATGAAGGTCAGGACAATTATCAAAATAGTTAATGAGGTCTATGGAGGATATGACATAACTTATGGCAAAGCCTGGAGGGCTAAGCAGCGGGCATGGAAGATGATATATGGGGACTGGGAGAATGGCTACGAGCAGCTTCCAGTACTTCTCAATGCAATCAAAGCAGTGAATCCAGACATGCATTATGAGTACATCCCTAGGCCAGACACATGAAAGGATGTGAGACAGATATTCTTTCGTGCTTTCTGGTGCTTCCCTCAGTGTGTCGAGGCCTTTAGGCACTGCCGTCCAGTCTTCTCCATTGATGGTACATTCTTGATTGGCAACTACCGTGGCACACTTCTCATAGCCATATCGTGTGATGCAAACAACAAGTTGGTTCCTTTGGCATTTGCTTTGATTGAGAGGGAGAACAATGATAGCTGGAGATGGTTCTTGAGGCTAGTCCGGATACATGTGGTTGGGCCTGGCAGGGAGGTGGACGTCATATCTGATAGGCACTAGGACATACTTAATGTTGTGCGAGAGGAGATAGAGGGGTATTCACCTTTGCACCATCGTTGGTGTACTCGGCACCTTGCTGAGAATCTACTCCGGAAGGATGGTGTGAAGGATAATTTTGATCTTTTCCAGGAGGCTGCTCGACAGCTTGAGGATAGGGATTTCTGAAGTAAGTTAGAGGAGGTCAGAACCACATCTAATGGAGAAGGTAGACAATGGCTGATAGGTTTAATGAGAGATGTGGAGAAATGGACAAGAGCTCACGACGCAGGTGGTTGGAGGTACGAGTTTTAGTGCAGCAACATGGCTGAGTCTTTTAATAAGTTGCTGCTGGGGATTCATGGTATGCCCGTGAACGCTATCGTTCAATTCACATTCTACAAGCTTGTTGCTTGGTTCAACGATCGGCACGCCCATGCATTGCAGTTGTAGAGTGAAAGTAAGATTTGGGCTCTAACACCACAGGCACATCTAGACAAGGCGAAGGAAAGGGCTGACACACATGAGGTCACATGTTTTGACCACGCCACAGGAAGATATGAGGTGAAGCATACTGGTGGTACTACATCTGATGGTGAGGTCTGAGAGTCGAGGATTCATATGGTAGTCCTCCAAAATTTCTCATGCACTTGTGGGAAACCAAGGCAGTATCACTTTGTATGTTCTCACCTTGTAGCAGCTGCTAGGTATCGCAACTATGATATTGAGGCTAGGATACCTCACGAGTTCAGTGTCGACACACTTGTCCAAACATAGAGGCCCCCGCTTCGTGTCTTTTCGGGACCCTGGAGAGTGGCCTCCATACGACGGTCCAACGTACGTGCAGATTCAGCTTACCGTTGGGACAAGCGGGGCTCTAGAAAGAGGACGAGGCACAGGATGGTTATGGATCAGATACCCGGTAGAACGTGACGTGGGAGAGTGACGCCATTTCTTAATGACACAGAGCAGTACGAGTGTGACAAGTGCGGTAGACTTGGCCACAATTCACGCACTTGCCATTGGCAAATTAGTGAGGTACGACTTGTAGTTGTTTCTATTATTTAATACCTATCGTATTGATTGTACAATTCTTGCTTTATGTTTAAATGCATATTTATTTTATAACTTACTGACTATATTCTTTTTGTAGAATGGTGCAATTCCACCTTCTGGACCCGGTGTACGACGAGACCCATCGAGGACGTCTCGTAGCGTCGGGGCAGGTAAGATTTTACACTCTCATATCACATACTTCGAATTATAAGTGCATATGTGTGTGTCAAGTAACATTTGTATTTCGTTTAAATGCAGGACCTTTCGCTCCTTCGTTCTAGAGTACACGGAGAGTTCTTGGAAATGCAGTACGACGACAGGTACACACCTTACCTATCGAGAGCTGGCCTAGACCTCATATCTTTCCAGGTTCATCGTGGGCTGTCTTTGTTCAACTCAGCGGGCTTGACTTCGTTGGTTGACAGGTATTTTATGAACACATAGGTTATATTAATAATCATTTGTTCACGCGGTTATGTTTCTGAGGAGCATTTTTGTTTTGCTAAAATTATAGGTGGCGACCTGAGACTCACAGCTTTCACATGGCGTTTAGGGAGATGACAGTCACGCTACAGGACTGTCAGAAGATGCTAGGTCTGAGGATTCGTGGGAGGGCAGTGACAGGGTAGTGTAGGTCAGATGGTTGGAGAGCTCGGGTGGAGGTCTTCCTTGGACGTGAGGTGGGTGAGCAAGGAGAGCGCACTTCTGGTGTTCTTCTCTCCTGGCTTCGGGCTGAGTTCGCACAGTGTCCTCCAGGGACAGATGACCAGACAGTTTAGTACTACTGTAGGGCGTGGATCCTACACTTGTTTGGTTGTGTTCTCTTCCTGACGGAATGGGGGACACTACGTCGTGGATGTGGATCCACTGCCTCACAGACTGGGACCAGGCGGGTCACTACAGCTGGGGCTCTGCAGTGTTGGCTTTCCTTTACCGTCAGCTTTGCGAGGCGTGTCGACGGTCTTCACAGTCAGCCTCACTTGGTGGGTGTGTGTACCTACTCCAGCTGTGGATGTGGTCGCGGCTTCTAGTTGCTCGTCCCGTGGTGCTGGCTCCTCGCGACTGGTTCCCAGTGCAGAACGCACGTCTACAGCCGACGTGGGCGTACCTATGGGACCAGGTGACAGTTCCTCACGCTAGGATGAAGCGGACGTACAAAGAGTACACGGACGAGCTAGACAGGCTAATGGCCTCTAGAGTAAGTATAAATTATTATACATGGTGGGTCGAAAAAATTATTTATTATGCTATCTAACTTCTTGTTTGGACACGTTGCAGGTGACTTGGGAGCCGTACGCGGACGAGGCCGCACTTCCTTTTTTGTTGAGCAACGTGTGTGACAGCGACAACGAGCTCTACAGGGTGAGGTGCCCTCTTATCTGCTTCTATGCTGTCGAGTACCACCTTCCACATCGAGTTGCACGCTAGTTTGGAGCAAGGCAGCGTTGTTCACCATCTCCAGTGTCGACCGGTGTTGACTTGCACAAGTAAGTGTTCTCTTCTTTGTAATTGGACCTTTTTCCTGAAATTGCACTTATATTATTACCACATGATAAATGTCGAATGAGATGGATGAAACATCACTTTTAACTTCCTTTATCAATTGTCTTACAGCCCGTTTGGATGTTAGTATGCAGGTCTAGAATTCGACATTGGCATTAGATACCCCTAGCATTAGATACCTCCAATTCCATTGCTTGGATGGTCTTGGTATTTGGAGAGTGGAAACGAGGTACCACATAGGTCCGCATGCTCGACCCTGCCCACAATACCGAGGCCTACCCCTCTGTATTGACCTGAATCAGCTGCTTCTCCTTACCCTTTCTTTCCCGCACGTAAAGCTTCATCCGTGCTCGCGCAAAAGACAGGAGTCACACTCGCCAATGTGAGAAAAATAGATAGAGATGGAGGTGACCACGGGATGACGGCAGCAGCGCAAGTACCTTCCCTCTCGCTCACCTTCTCATAGCCTCCTCCGTCCTCGTCGGAGCCCCTGCATCCCCTCACACAACCCCTCGCCCCCTCGTCGGAGCCCCTCCACACCGTCATGCGCCAGCTCCTCCGCCCCCTCGCCGGAGGCCTTCGCCTCCTCGTGCACCCACCCTTCCGCCCCCTTGCATAGAGAGGCTAAGCAAAGGGCAAACACCTCGTCTTCTCCTACTCTGGCAAGGTATGGCGCCATGCCCTCTACCGCCTCTGCCAGTCCTTGGCGACGAGGACGATGGCGACGAGTCCATGTCGGCATGTTCGCTTCGCTGAAAAGCCAGGCTAAAAAGTATTGTTTGCTGATTTGTTGTGAGAGAAAAACATTATACCATAGCTGATAAACATAACAGGACCGATCAACCTTCCTGTCTGAGCCTTCGCGACACGCAGAAGGAAGGACCCCATGCATCATGCGATACGTTGCTGAAAGTTCCTCCAACTACAGGGTGCGCGAGGAGAAGAGGTCGAGCCATCTGACCTGGGCTAGAAGAGGAAGGACAGCCGACGCCCGTAGGCAAAAGAAGACAGACTATGCTTCCATGTAGTATAGTTTAAGCACCTTGAACCCTATTTTTGGCTTTTGGTTATGTATTTCTGCTTTTCGAAATAGGTGAAAATAAAGAGCTGTTCACAGCCGTTTTAAGGAAAATAGAGAAATATGTTTTATACTTTCCAACCAAACAGCTTTACTGTTTTTTCACGGCGCATAGCTCATAGAACAGCTCACACCAACTTTTTTTCACGGCTCAAAGCCTAACCAAACATACACTAAAATGGCCCTTAAGCACCTGAAATCGTCCCGCAGTAAACATGTATAACTCGGTTGCAATTGGAAACTGTTAGATATGTACAAGTGTTTGACCCTCAAAACTGCACCACACCAACATTCACGTTGTCGGGGACAATTTCTATTTCTCTACGATGAAGTGATACAACAAAATGCCAAAAAAAAAACTATTCCACTGTTATCTGAAGCACGGTGGTGAGCCTCGGTTTCCTATACCTCCTCAGCAGCAGCGACGAACACACCACGCTGACGGACGAGAATGCCATGCACGCGCCAGCCAGCCAAGGCGGCATCTGGAGCCCAGTGAAGGGAAACAGCGCGCCAGCAGCCACGGGGATGGCGATCACGTTGTACGCCATGGCAAAGAAGTAGTTCCACCGGATCCGGCTGAATGTCTTCCTTGAGAGGTCAATAGCTGTGATGACATCCTCCAGGTTGTTCCGGATGAGCACATAGTCAGCCGCCTCAATAGCAATGTCGGTGCCTGCACCGATGGCCATACCGACATCAGCGGCAGCCAGGGCAGGCGAGTCATTGATGCCATCTCCGACCATTGCGACAACACTGCCATCCTTTTGCAGAGAGCGAATTACATCGGTTTTTCCGGCTGGCATAACCTCAGCTCTCACGTCGTCAATGCCAACCTGCAGAAACCCATAATTTCAGGATTTCACATTTCATACCAGCACGTTAATAAATGTTCTGGTGTAAGTTGCTTAAACTACTGTTGGCAACTAAAACTGACCTCCTTTGCAACTGCTCGTGCAGTCCTCCAGTTGTCCCCAGTGACCATAACTGGATGAACACCCATCTTTTTTAGACCTTGTATAACCACAGCAGCCTCCCTTTTCAAAGGATCGGTTATCCCAATCAAGCCAATGAAGTCACCATCGTATGCTACGAGAATACCAGTTTTTGCATTCAGCTCCATGTCTACCAAGAAACATTCAGCTTCTACAGGAATGTTTACCCCATTTTCAGTTATCAATGCACGATTCCCTACCTGCACAAGTATTTAAGCATCAACATGTCATATTTACTCGTTGTAAATTAAGTCCATCCTCCAATTATTTGAAGGGGCAAAGTAAAAGCAAAGCTGTATTCTCCAACTCACCAAAATTTTCTTCCCATTGATCCAACATTGAATCCCTTTGCCAGGCAAGGCAGAAAAGTCCGCGACTTCCAGAAGCCACTGAGAAAGTATCTCTTCTTTTCTTCTATTAATGCTGTCTTTTGCGGAGGGAAGTTTACCGAAGAAATGGAAATGAAATGCATAATCCAAGATTGCTTTTGCAAGTGGATGCTCGCTGCTTGCCTAAATTACAAAAACCAAAACAAGTTTAGCAGTTACAGCTTGGCACTTTGCTGGAAGCATCATAGGAAAGTAATACAAGAGTACAGTTTTTGTTCCCTTTTGTTCACCTCACCTCTGCAGATGCTACCAATGTGAGAAAGTCCCCCAGATCCATTCCTGAAAAAATCTTTGCTGTTGTTACAGTAGCCTTTCCTTGGGTCAGTGTTCCGGTCTTGTCGAAAATAACATATTTCACATTCTGAGCTCTCTCCAGGGCATCTCCGCCCTTAATAAGTACTCCGTGACTAGCCCCAACTCCAGTTGCTACCATAACAGCAGTTGGTGTTGCCAGACCAAGAGCACATGGACAAGCAATCACCACAACAGATATGGAGAACATGAGGGAGAAAACAAAGCAATTGCTACTTTCAGCAGACCATGAGTTTGGATATGCTCCCAACCATCCACATAGAAACCTAGAAAGTCAATAATGCACGAGTCAGAAACTTAAAAAATAAACTTGTACCCACAGTACTGACCCCAGAGATGTTGAAACTTACCATGCAAGAAATGTCAAGAAGGACAGGGTGATGACAATAGGAACGAAAATGCTAGCTACCTGAAATGAGGTAATGTCAGCACAAAAGGGGCATGCAATTATAGGTATTCAAAATAGAGCAAAAGGCCACTGCATATCAAGGATTTATGTCATGTGTGCTCTGGTATATCCAAGATTTTTTAACAAAAAAAAAATGAATGTAAGAAAGGTGCTCTATAAGAATTTAGAAGAAGATGAAAAAAATCAACCGGGTCATGCCAGGTAACCATCAAACAAATGTAAAATTTGCCATAAATGATTTAATTTTCTCTACAAGACACTTTAAATAGAAAAGGCAGAGTCAATGTTTAACCAATAATGGCAACATAGCAGATTTAAGTTGCCCAAAACAATGCTTTGCAGATTTAAGATTACAATATGGAGTTAAGAGACTATTTTTATAAGCTAAGGAATTGATAAGTGTACTTACATAATCAGCAAACTTCTGAATAGGGGCCTTAGACATCTGGGCAGTTTCAACAAGAGAAATTATCTGGCTCAAAACTGTCCCAGATCCTACTTTAGTCGCTTGTATATGAAGAATACCATGCAAGTTCATTGTGCCTCCAATTACTAAACTGGATACTTCCTTAGAGATTGGTACAGATTCACCGGTTACCATACTCTCATTGACATGACTTGTACCCCAAATGACAATACCATCTGCAGGAACCTTTGAACCAGGAAGGACTTTTAAGGCATCACCAGGTTGTACTAACGACGCGTCAATCTCCTTCTCTCCTGAATATTTTCCCTCTGTATTTGAGGAAAATATTCTGAGTTTATGTGTACGAGTAACAGAAAAAAGGAGAAAATGCCCTAAAGACTATGTGCAGAAGGCTACTCTAAGCAACCAATTAAGATGGAATGCACCACCAATAAGAAGATTAAGGTTTACCATATGAAGACTACTTCTATAAGCCTTCTAGAACTGCTAATCGTTATTACTGCAAGTGGTTGCACAGTACAGATCAGATACCTTTGTCCTTCAGAAGTAGAAGAGCTGTAGCAGGAGCAAGCTCTACAAGCTTCTTGATAGCATCTGATGTCTTTCCTTTTGCAAGCACCTCAAGATACTTCCCAAATAGCACAAATGTAATTATCATTGCGCTCGTCTCAAAATATATTGGAGGATGAAATCCAGTGAATGCCCCATAAAGAAGTGCACAAACAGAGTAGACATATGAAGCAGTAGTGCCAATAACAACTAAGACATCCATATTTGTAGAGCCATGTCTTAGGGCCCTATAAGCTGCAACATAGAATCGTTTGCCAACAACAAACTGTACCATGGTCACCAGAATCCACTTCAACAGATCTCCTATACGAAATGGCCCAAAGTGCATGAGTAGGAATGAACTAATCAGAGGTATGCGAGGGCATACCATGCGGATGAAAAATACAGGAATCTGGTGCAAGGAAACAAGTGGAGAGTCAGTACGCAAGTAACACACACTGTCAAACAGTATGTATAGCATCGAAAATTCGAAGTAAACATATCATCAAAGCCACATAGTTAAATTTTTAGGATAGCAGGGGAAACTAAACTTACACTTAGGAATAAACTAAAGTGAAGAAGATGAAGCGTCTTAGAGGCCTCCTGTGCATCATTTGAAGCAGCTCGTATATATGGATTCTGTACATGAGCTTTCAGTCTATTGTTGCTTTCTATCTCGATGGTATCTACAATCTGTCTCAAACCAACTACTTCAGGGTCAAATACAATGTCAACTTCTGAGTTTGCAAAACTTACACCAAACTGTCGCAATCCTTCCATTTTTTTCAGGATATCATGCAATACATCTACATCTCCCGCAAAATGCAACCCCGTGACACTTAATAAGACTTTGTCTTGCTCGCTACTTTGCAACAGCGCAGCATCAAAACCAGCATCCTCGATGGCCTGAACAATTTCATCTTTGCTAATGGCAGAAGGATCATATTCAACTTCACCCAATGAGGTCGCTAATGCAACAACTGCCCTTTTTACACCTGGCAATTTTTTTAAGATCCCCTCAACCGAGTTCACACATGCAGCGCAAGTCATTCCCCCTATCCTAAATTGACCTGACAAAGTCTTGTGCGATTTTGGCTGAGAAACAGTAGAGTCAGGAAGAATTTCCGCTTCGAACCCAGCATCTTCTATTGCTTCGACAATGTCATCATCCTGCATACAACAAGCTTTAAACATTAAAAAAGGACCCAATAAATCTTGAATAGAAAACTTCCTGTTGGGGCCATTGCAGAATAGTAGTGTTATTTAAAGGAAGTTAGTTGCTAGTAAATGGTTGCAGACTGGCATCGTGCCGAATAGTAGTGTTATTTAAAAGGACAAACATCTATTTTAGCTGGAGATTGTCTGCTGCCTGTTGTAATATTAGTTAATCACGCTAAACTCTCCTAGGGAATTGTTAATCGAAATTTCAAAAATCTGTCAGCATTCCTGTTAAGAGCGACTGTGATCTGCATGATCATCGATCCCACCGATAAAGCTTCCAAACACACGAAACATTTCTCCAACAACACCAACTAATAAAAATCGACACCTATCTGCAGGTCCAATGAATTAAAACCACCAGCTTCAACCAGAAGAAAAGAGAGAAGAAATTCAAACGGTTACCCAGTTAAGTACTTCTGAAGCTCCTCTAAATGAAGAGGAGCTAAGCAGACATGTACATCTCCTATCCTAACCACCCTAACCCACAGGCCGCAGCTCAATTTCCCGCCCCAAGCTCCCCAATTCCCCAGCGCAACGCAACACAAGCGCCAGAACTCCACAGAATTTGTAGCGCACAGCGCTAGGGGAAAAAAAAGGAATCCATCGAGAGGGCGCGCGGGGTGGACGGAGGAAGGAGGGGAGGGGAGGGATCACGGGGCCAGCCGACGGACCTTGGCGAGCGCGGGGTCGAAGACGACGTGGGCGCGGTTCTGGAGCAGCGACACGGCGGCGCGGCGCACGCCGCAGCGGGCGGAGAGCGCGGCCTCGACGGCGCCCGTGCACGCGGAGCACGTCATGCCGGTGACGCGCACCTGCACCCGCCGCATGCCGGCCTCCGCCTGGTCCTCCCCCTCCGGCCGCACCCCGGCCTCCTCGTCGTAGGAGCCCAGCAGCGCAACCTCCTCCATCTCGTCGTCGGCGCCACCGGCGAGCGCCGTGAGCTGGAGGTGGGCCATGGCCGTCGGCGACGGGGAGGCGCGGGGAAATGTTCGGAAGACGGGAGGGGAGGGGAGGGGAGCGGAAATCGTGGGGCAGGGGAGGTGGGACGCGCAATGATGGGAAGACAAGAGACGACTGCCGAGGCGTCGTTTGGATATGAGCGTGTGATCAGAGGGGGTTTCTGCAAATACTGCGGGATTGACTCAGCTGATCCTGATTCCTGAAGAGTTGGTAGGCCGGTAGGTATACGAGTAGACCGTAGGCGTTGTCGTGAACGGGGAATTTCAGCTGTTTACACGAAGAACGACCCTTTTCGTCCCCATGTTTGTAACGCGGATTCCTATTCAGCATTTCAAAAGCCTTGGATTTGGGTGCGTTTGGATGCTAGAAACGGTTCCTTTTCTCACGTGAATCCAGAGAATACAAGCCAAACGACACTCAGGTGAAATGTTTCTGCCAGGAACGGTTCCAACGGATTCTCACTTTTCTGCCTATGAACATTAATCGGCCAAAATGTGTAGATTGTTTCAAGAGTATAAGACAAAATTCCCTTCAAAAAAAAGCAAGACGGAATTGCATCACAGAGATTATATTGAGATGGTAAATATGCGCCACAGCAGTTTAATTGTTCGTTTAAAAAATTACTCCATTTATTCAAAATTATAAGTTATTCTGATTTTTCTATATATAAATAATAAAATAATGTATTTAGAAAAGCTCGGACAATTTACAATTTGTAACGGACGGAGTATCCATGTGACTTGTTAAACACATGCACAGTAAGAGTAGCTCCAATTCGTCAGATTATTACATTGTAGAATTTGTGTATTTAAATTTATGTCTTAATATATTTTAGAGACTTGTATCTTCTTGAATTTATTTCAGAAAGGAACGATATATATATTTGTATTTATTTATTCGTTCACGCTGGTTGTATGGACGTTGAGAGGGCGAGACGTCGACTCCGTCGATAGGGCGTGGAGTACGAGGGAAAAGAGCTTTGGGAGTTGGGACTCACGGGGAGCCGCCGGCCGACGCGGCGGCACGATGAGTTCGAGTCTCCGAGAAGAAACATTCTTGGTGCAACCGTGCAAGCAGACTGAGATCTGAAAACGATGTGGCAGCCTGGCAGGTGCGGACGGATACGTTGTTTCCATCTCACGCGCGCGCCGGCGGTCGCCGTGCATGTTGTCGTCGCCTCGCCTCATGCAAGATGGCAACGGGCTCGTACCCGACGGGTAGTACCCACCCGTACCCGTACCTGCAAAAAATCACTCGTCGGGTTACCCGTACCCGTATGCGGGTAAAAAAATCGTTCCATAACCGTACCCGTCGGGTAATTCTCACCCGACGGGTAACCCGTACCCGATAGCATACCCGAAAATTACCTAAAAATATCAAATAGTCACATAAAAAAAAATCATTCTAAGCTTCCAACAAGTTACAAACATGCTAACAAACATTATTAGCATCATTACAACAAAGGCAATCTACTAGAAATATAGTGGATGTCTCAATGGGCCAAATTCATGACTTATATGCGCTAAAATAACTGAGGTTGGCTAGTTATTTTTGCGGGTATGTCTTACCCGCGGGTATACGGGTATGGGTAGTATACACCCGCACCCGTACCTGCCATACCCGATGGGTATAGGATTTTGCCCAATAACGTACCCACGGGTAGAAAAAATCATCCCATACCCGCCTCTTTATAGGATAATACCCGTCGGGTACTCGGGTTTCGGGTACCCGTTACCATCTTATGCTCCTATGCTATTTGGTCTTGGGCAGCGGTCAGCAGATCACGTACAACGGTCCCCGGATCTGTGTGAGGCTGTTTGCTTGAGACCACGAGGGCATCGCGTGCGATTGAGATGTTTATCCATTATTACGTTTCAAAAAAATTGAGATGTTTATCGTTTTTTATAATTCAAAATTTTTGCGTGAAATGTTGGGCGATGGGGGCACGTGATGACTCAGGAAATCGACCTTTGATACGGGGTGTGTGTGCGTGTATTCGTATGCTGGGCTCATGATGGGCTAGCACTAGCAGGACCACAAGGCTTTTGGGCTAGCACTAAGCAGCTCTCGCAAGGCCCGCACCGCACACGCTGGCACGTTGCTGCAGCCTGCAGCGAACAGACTAGCAGAGCAGGACCGGGTGACGGAGAAGCAATCTGTTGGGCTGTTCTTCGGCGTGGGCCAACTGCTTTTGGATCCCCACACGCGGAACTCTGGCCGTTCGGAATTTTATACCTGTCGTACATGACCTCGTGAACTTCATTTAGGCTATCCGTATCGGGTCCCGTAAAAGTTTACTCCAATAGCATTTTACCGGACCGGAGGCTGCAGCGGTATACTCTAAAGGTCCGCTACGGTGTCTCGAACGCTAAATGTGGCGTGCTAGCGTGCGTCCGGTAAAATGCTGCTCGGGGCCGCGCTCCTCCTTGCGCCGGTCTGCTTGCGCAAACAGGGAGAGAGCAAGTGGGGAGGGAGGGAGGAAAAGCGTCCGGGGCCCGCGCTCGTCCTTGCGCCTGTCTGCTCATGTGAATGGGGAGAGAGAGAGCAAGTGGGGAGGGAGGGAGGAAAAAAAGAGAAAAAAAATCTGATGTGTGGACCCCACAGTGTATAGAGGATGATATAGAGTATGGATGTGTATGGAAGAAAGCAGTATAGAGAAGATAATCTTGATCACCAGGCTGAAATATTTCTTTTAGAGGATGAATATAGAGGATGACGAGTGCGGACAGTCTTAAACCCTACAAAGATGAACTTGTCGCCGATCAGCCAGGCCATCCACGTCGCCTCAAATTGTTTCCACCGTTGGATCTCACCATCGGTGCACACGCCACTTCCTCGACGCATCCGCTGCCCGAGCTTCTGTCTGCCCCCTCGCAGCTCCACTGCCGCCCTCCCTAGCGCTAGTGCTCCTTCCCTTCCCAGCTCCGCTGCCGCCCCTCCCCAGCGCCGGTGCTCCTCCCCTTCCCAGCTCCGCTGCCGCCCCTCCCTAGCGCCGATGCTCCTCCCCTCCCATCTCCGTCGCCGCCTCTCCATCTCTCATGACATCCGCAAGCCCCAACACGGCGGCACGGGCGCAACCGTTCCTGGCACGGGAGGCCTCCGACGTGAACCAGGTGAGCGTTCCTCTACCCCTTCACCTTCCCCTTCCCCTTCTTTTGCTAGCATCGGGGACGTGTACATCGGCACTTCCTGGTCCTCGTCGCTGGAAGGCTCCACCCCTTCAAGCTCCTGTGTTCTCATGAGGCCGTGTCCTAGAGGGAGATAGGGAGATGCAGTGTGGTGTGCTGTTCAATGAAACCCTAGCAGTCGTTTTTGTGTGCCTGTTTTATTAAGGTTGGATTCATAATTCCTCTACTGTTCCAATGTTGTGTTTCAAGTTATTTTTAGGGTTTTTTTCTCCTATAATACCATTGGTGAAGGGGATTTGTCTACTTAGTCCGCAATTTAATCTATTGTGCTTATTTCTTATTGTTTATGCAGCTCACAGACAAATAAATTGTGATGCGTTGTGTACGCTCAAAGAATCATGTACATGTATTTTTCATAAATCCCTCAATCCCTCTTCCTGTTGCTAATTTTTTTTCTTTTTTCTCCATGTTCTTTTTTGTTAGGTATTACACCCATGTTCCATATAAATTTCTCAACTATAATATTTTATTTATCTGTGCTTAATACAATGAGATCATAAACATGACTGTTTCCTTTTGATTTAGTTTAGCGTACGATACCTGAGCCATGCGCCAAGAAACGACTACTACAAACAGTTATCAGGAAGTATTTCCTATGTACTTTGTATCCGTGGTTCCTAATCTTATGCTTACTGGACTAGCCTCATTTTTTAACTCAGACTATAAGTTTTCCTTTACATTTTGGCTACGCTGCTCAAACAGGGTGTACGCTTCCTCCAAATCAGATTGCCTTGTTGGTGCCAACAAACTACAACAACAACAATATAGCCTTTTGTCCCAAGCAAGTTGGGGTAGGCTAGAGATGAAACTCAAAAGAAACGAGAAACAGGGAGACACATAAAGGGACATAAATGGCACAAGACAAAAAGATGTCACGGTTCAGACACGTTGATTGCCAATCTCCAAGCGCTCCTGTCCATAGCTAAATCCTTGGAGATATTCCACTCCTTAAGATCTCTCTTAACGGACTCGTCCCAAGTTAGTTTAGGTCGACCTCTACCGCTCTTTACATTATCGGGCCGCTTTAGAACTCCACTACGCACCGGCGCCTCAGGAGGCCTCCGTTGGACATGTCTAAACCATCTCAACCGATGTTGAATCAATTTCTCCTCAATTGGTGCCACCCCAACCCTATCCTGAATATCGTCATTCCGGACTCTATCCCTCCTTGTGTGCCCACAACACCAACGCAACATACGCATCTCTGCTACACTCAATTGGTGGACATGTCGCCTTTTTGTAGGCCAACACTCAGCACCGTATAACATCGTCGGACGAATCGCCGTCCTATAGAACTTACCTTTCAGCTTCTGAGGCACCCTTTGTCACAGAGAACGCCAGAAGCTTGACGCCATTTCAGCCAGCCGGCTGAAATTCTATGCCTAACATCTTTATCAATGTCTCCATCCTTTTGTAGCATCGACCCTAAATACCGAAAAGTATCCTTCTTGGCCACCACTTGCCCATCGAGGCTAACGTCTCCCTCCTCGTGCCTAGTCGCGCTGAAATCGCACCTCATGTACTCGGTCTTAGTCCTACTAAGTCTGAACCCTTTCGACTCTAACGTGTGCCTCCATAGTTCTAACTTCCTATTAACCCCCGTCCTACTATTGTCAACTAGCACCACATCATCAGCAAAGAGCATACACCAAGGGATATCACCTTGTATGTCCCTTGTGACCTCATCCATCACCAAAGCAAATAAATAAGGGCTCAAAGCTGACCCCTGATGCAGTCCTATTTTAATTGGAAAGTCACTGGTGTCGCCATCACATGTTCGGACAAACGTCACCACATCCCTGTACATATTCTTGATGAGGGTAACGTACTTAGTTGGGATTTTGTGCTTTTCTAAGGTCCACCACATCACATTTCTCGGTACTTTGTCATATGCCTTCTCGAGGTCAATAAAGACCATGTGCAAGTCCTTCTGCTCCCTATATCTCTCCATCAATTGTCGTAATAAGAAAATCGCCTCCATGGTCGACCTACCAGGCATGAACCCAAACTAATTTTGGGTCACATGTGTCACTCTCTTTAGGCGATGCTCGATAACCCTCTTCCAGAGCTTCATTGTATGGCTCATCAACTTAATCCCACGGTAGTTAGTACAACTTTGAACATCTCCCTTGTTCTTGAAGATAGGTACTAATATACTTCTCCTCCATTCTTCAGGCATCTTGTTAGACCGAAAAATAAGATTAAAAAGTTTAGTTAACCATACTATCGCTCTAGCGCCTAGGTATCTCCACACCTCAATGGGGATACCATCAGGGCCCATCGCTTTACCTCCCTTCATCCTCTTCAAAGCCTCTCCGATCTCTGCCTCCTGAATTCTCCTCATAAAGCGTCTGTTGGTATCGTCAAATGAGTCGTCCAACTCAAGGGCAGGACCCTCATTCTCCCCATTAAACAGCTTGTCGAAGTACTCTCTCCATCTGTCCTTGATCTCCTCATCCTTCACCAGAAGTCGATCTGTCCCATCCTTGATGCATTTTATTTGGTTGATGTCCCTTGTCTTCCTCTCACGGATTCTAGCCATCCTATAAATGTCCTTCTTCCCTTCCTTCGTGCCTAGCCGCTGATAAAGGCCATCATATGCCTGACCTTTTGCTACACTCACAGCTCGCTTTGCAACCATCTTCGCTATTTTATAGCTCTCGATGTTGGCTACACTCTTGTCATGGTGGAGACGCTTGAAACACTCCTTCTTCTCCCTAATAGCCCTTTGCACCTCGTCATTCCACCACCATGTGTCTTTCGCTTCCTGTTTGCCTCCCCTACTCACGTCAAACACTTCCGAAGCCACCTTCGGGACACATGTTGCCATCTTTAGCCACATGTCGTCGGCATCTTCTCCTTCTTCCCAAGGCCCCTCGTCTAGCATCCTCTCCTTAAACGTTTGCGCTGCTTTCCCTCTAAGCTTCCACCACTTCGTTCTCGCAATCTTGGCCCGTTTGTCCCGGTGGACATGTACCCGAAAGCGAAAGTCTGCCACCACAAGCTTATGTTGAGGGACAACACACTCCCCAGGTAACACCTTACAATCAAAGCAAGCACGTCTATCCTCCCTCCTTGCAAGGATAAAGTCGATCTGGCTCGAGTGTTGTCCACTACGAAAGGTTACTAGATGAGATTCCCTCTTCCTAAAGAGGGTGTTCGCTATCAACAAGTCATAGGCCAGCGTGAAGTTCAAAACATCCTCCCCCTCTTGATTCCTACTACCATACCCGAACCCCCCGTGCACCCGCTCGAAACCTACATTAGTCGCACCAACATGACCGTTGAGGTCTCCTCCTATAAAGAGTTTCTCGCTGATAGGCACGGTACTAACCATGCTATCAAGATCTTCCCAAAACTGCCTCTGGGTGCCCTTGCTAAGACCTACCTGAGGGGCATAGGCACTGATCACATTCAGAGCCGAATCTCCAACTACCAACTTGACCAAGATAATCTAGTCGCCTTGCCTCCTAACATCAACGACTCCATCCTTAAGGCTCCTATCGATCAAGATGCCTACACCATTCCTACCCGATGTTGTCCCCGTGTACCAAAGTTTAAAGCCAGTATCCTCCACCTCCTTCGCCTTCTGTCCCTTCCATTTAGTCTCCTGAACGCATAGAATATTTACACGCCTTCTAATTGCTGCATCGACTAGCTCTCTTAGCTTACTCGTTAGGGACCCTACGTTCTAGCTACCTAGATGAATCCTAGTTGGCTCGGCTAGCTTCCTTACCCTTCGCACCCGTCGAGGGAAGTGCGAAGACCCTTGCTCATTTTTCACTACACCCGGGCGTAGATGTAGCGCGCCACTAAGGTTGCGACGGCCCGACCCTTGCTCATTTTTCATCGTACCCAGGTCATGATACGACGCGCCACTAAGGGGATGACGACCCGGCCCTTGCCCATTTAACACCACACCTGGGTTCCGATGTAGCGCGTCGCTAAGAGGGTTACGCCCCAATGAATCTCTTGTGGGTTTTAAATCCATGAGAGTGGCTGTTTTTTTACTGTTGGTTCGCCAGACCTTAACACACCCTCCTCCTTTACCCGGGCTTGGGACCGGCTATGTTGAGACGACTTAAGAAAGTCTTCCAGTCAACATAGGCGGAGTTGGTGCCAACAAACTACGTGTATATATAATGGTTCCTTCAATCTATGGTACCATCTACAGTCTAAAATATCTATATATAATGGTTCTTTCAATCTATGGTACCATCTACAATTCTAAAAATCTGAGTGTAAGTACATTTGACCCCATGCTTTTAAATTTATCTAGGTACTCATGCATTCTTCCCTCTTTGTCTTATGATGAATCCATGATTCCTTGTGGTCCTGCAAATCTGTGATGCGAGGCTAAAGTGCATATATTGGACGATTGAGTTAAGGATTAGCTATTTAGTCCATTGCATTTGCATTTAAAAGTTTGGATTGCTATCTACAGCTGCCTCCATAACACTGCTTTTTATTATTGGACCAAAAACATTAGTTATATACTTTTTTCCTACACTTCAGTTCACAATGCTAATGAAGGTCAATGTCGTGTTGTCCATATTTTTAGGTTCATCAAGTGCCTGGGCAGAACAGGTAAAAAAAGATTCAGCCAGCCTTGCCATTTCTTACTTATTTCCCCCTTTCTTTAAGGCTTGATTATTTTGGCGATGGTAACAACTAATCATTGAGTACTGTGGGATAATACATCAGGTAAGGCATAATGCCTAATATACCTGTGAGCCTGTAACCAACGGCAAAAAAAAAAAGACCAACATGTATATTAGTCTGTGACCAATGCCTAATATATTGCTCTTTTTTATTGTTCAGAAATATAAGTGCAGGAGCTTCATATGTTACACATGGTGTCTTGTTGCATGTTCAGGTTTTCTTACAGGTTCGTGTTCTTGGTTTAAGGTGTTTTTTTTATTTGTGACATTTACCTACAGGTCCTTCTATATATACACCTGTGACTTAGGGCCCGTTTGGTTTGGTTTGTTAAAGTTTAACAAATACTGTAGCACTTTCGTCTTATTTGACAAAAAGTTTCTAATCTTGGACTAATTAGGCTTAATAGATTCGTCTCGTAAATTACTCCTAATCTGTGCCGACATGCATGCAATTAGTCTACATTTAGTACTCCATGTATTTGCCGCAACATTGATGTGATGGGAGTTAAACTTTAACATGTGCAAACCAAAAAGAGCCTTAGACTTATTACATAGTTCAGCAGCACCAATGATTGAATACATGGTTTAGGTTCATCATGATGATCTTATTTTTTATTCCCACAAAGGTTACACTGGATTGACAAAAAATTGAAATTGGGTTGTGCATCAGTAATACGGTTCATTTAAACATGGATGAAACTTTGCCGCTTGCATATAAGGCCTGCCATTGCTGTGTTCGATGTCAATTTTTTCCTGTATAAAGGGTGATGTCTTAAATTAGTTGGAATTGTGTAGTTCCATAGCCTGGCCATCTCCCATCGTTTTCATCTATACAATGATATTGGTTCGTAGTGTCTAGAGATATGTAGGATCTGACTTAAAACAATTGGTCAAGGTGGTTAGTGGACTGTATTTATGCACATTGGTGAACTGGTTTGTTGAACTTAGCATAGTGGTTAGTGGATTGTATTCCTGCACACTGCATTCCATTTTCTTTTCTAAACACAGCTTTGTTACATTCTCAGGTCATCAGCTTTGTTTGGATTCAACTCGATGTGTTGTCCGCGTCCTGCTAGGAAGCACGGGGATTTCATGAAGTGGCCGCGATTGACTTCCTGTTTTTTCTGGTTTGTTTAGCCTCCAGCATAAATGCTAGGTATCCCCTGTTATCCCTTTTCTTTATCCTTATAGTTTCAGCAGTTATGGATATTGGCTGATTCTCAAAAGGCAGAAGCCTGCCAGCTATGCTAAAAAAAATTCAGCAAACTATAAATAGTTGAATAGATTTCCTCCTAAATTAAATGGGCAGAAATATTTCTTGCTACAATTTTGTTGGCTGCAAATAGAGGATGGAGAGAACCAAGCATTTAGAATGCCATCATCAGTGTAGATGTTCTGAAAAGGCAGACACCTGCCAGCTATGCTACACATATTTTCAGCAAACTATGTGTCGGTGTTCGGACCCGAGGGGGTCCTAAACCAACGAGTAAATGCTGCGTGTCTCTTTCCTGGATGGTGATGCAAGAAGAACACACGGGGGTTTATCCTGGTTCGGGCAAAAGAAGGCCCTACGTCCAGCGGGGGGGGGGAGAAGTTTGTATTTCCTTACACCGAAGTGCTCGTGTAGGGGTTACAAGCATGCGAGAGAGGGCGTCGAGCCCAAGTCTCAAAGAGAGGAAAAAGAGGACAAGGGTGATTGATTGAGATATCGATCTTTATCTTGCGTCTTGCCTGTTGTCTCTTGTTTTTCTTCGTTGTCCCTCCCCGTTGTAGAACCCTGGGCCTGCCCTTTTATAGGGCGAGAGGAGGCCAAGACGACGGGGAGCCTTGAGGTGATGTTTTGTCGATTCCTGTTGAGCTGACCGTAGCGACGTGCTCAGGGATGGCCGGCCATCCCTGGACACCATGGCGTCGTGGGAGACGAGACGGCGAAATGACCCGGAGCGCTGTGCCACACCGTCCTTCCCTTGCCGTTGAACTGTGCCGAGCGTCGAGGTTGGGTCGAGGCCGGGTCGAGACCGGATGGATAAGGCCGAATCCCCGAGATTGCGGAGAACGGGTCTTGTCTTATCCTCCCTCGAGGGTGATCGATGGTAAACAGTGTGCGGTAAGGTGGGTACAGTGACGGTTTTCACCTCCCATCACGGGATGGGCGGTAAAACAGTGAGATCTGACACGGGCATTGTTCCCACGTCAATCCTGGTCGCAGCCATGCCGGTAGGTAGTAGTAGGTAACCACATTAAATGCTATGACTTTTGTCCTGGGTAGGTAAAGAGAAGGAGTCGAGGCGCTCGACCCGGGCTCACGCAAGTCAGAGTTTTTCCCAGTGGGCAGACGAGCCTCGCGCGGGTCGGAGCGCCGTCGAGGTACCTTGCTGTACGGGATGGGGCGCGATCGAGGCGCCCCGTCGAGCGGGCCTCGTACGAGTCGGAGCCAGAGCGCGGTCGAGGCGCCTCGTCGAGCGGGCCTCGTACGAGGTGGACTGGATACGCGGTCGTGGCGGGCTGCCTTTTATTGCGGTTTCAGTCGTTTTAGTTTTTTATTAGCGATGGATGTGGGTACCCCCGTACTGTTGGTACCGACACTATGAACAGTTGAATACAATTCGTCCAAAATTAGATGCCACAAAATAATTCTTGGCACAGTTTTGTTGGCTTCAAATAGAGGATGGAGAGAGTTAAATTTCTCTCTAATATAGTGTTTATTTACCCTTGTGTTATGCATCATGTTTTGCACACCAAAAAAAGTTGTTTATCATTTAGCGTTTCATCCTCATAGTGAAATTTGAATATATTTGTGCTTCCTGCAGGCACTCTGATTAGTTCTCAGGATGCTAGACATTACAATTCTTAGGTCCAAGTCCCTAAGTGTGTTCTAGACATAAGTACTTCAATGTTTAACCATACTCTTTTATCCCTAATTGCAAAAATAGTCACAGCTAACACTTCCATATCACCTTTTAATTTGCTAAATGTTCACAAGCATATTGTTGTACACATGCGCCTTGCCATCTACAGCTCTCCTTGCTCATCGGGTCATCTGAACCTTATATAAAATGAAGCAAATGGCCATGGGTTTCATTCTTATTGCTGGAAGAGAGCATTGGACTGTTATTACATGCTCTATGTACCTGTGCATGTGTTCTTATGACAAGGCATGCTATTTCTAACACACTTCATATTTCAATCAAAACAGGCCACCTCAAAACCCAGAAATAGTCGAGGAGCACGACAAACACATGCTATGAAATGTTTCCACATCAATATAGTACCACCTCTTCCTGTGAGACTCTTGTACCAGCCTATTGTCGAACCAAGCTATTGCACCTTCAAACACTATTCCGTATCGAAGACAATGTAAACTTCCGTTTCCATCTTATGTGTATAATAATCAGTTTATCACACATCTAAAGACAATATATCACTATGAACCTTGTATATACACCAGGCCTGCTACATTCTACTTCAATCTGTCAAAAAAAAACATGTTTCCCACCTTGACAACTATATCATGTATTCCAAATCTCTTACCACTCGCGCGCAGGGGCGCGCGTTTTCCACTAGTGTAAACACAAACATCGTCCCAAAATCCCAAATATACTAGAAAAGCAATGTGGAGTGCCTACCAATTTGAGCCAGTTTAGTAATTTGTTTATGTTGCCACGACCTGTTCGTTGCTTTTTTTTTACAAAGGATTGATGTATAATGTGGGGGTTTGGGTAGTGTAGGTCGTGGTGACTGTCTATAGGCTATGTGTACCACGTATAGTTGAAGTATATTGTTTTTTGTGTATTCATTTCAAGTTTTTATGTATGAGACATGATGTGCTTGCTCATGAGAATGTACGGAATATTATATATCATATGTATATTTTTTTGTGTATAAGTATGTACGGTAGAATTTATATTTGAGTATTTATATTTCGGGTTGGCGTTAAATTAATTGGCCACCAAAGATCATGAGAAAGGGTATATGATATTGGATTTAAGTTAGTGGAGATATTTTTAGTTCACATGTGGTGGAAACTACAAATTAATCATTCACGAAAAAGTATAGAATTGCTACTGTACCGAATAGAACACAGTAAAGCATATGATATTTTAAGTTTAATGCATACATCTGTTCATAATAAAGTCAACAAGACTGGTTTTGCATTTTTATTTTTTTGTTTGATTTTATATGTTTTTTGAGAGATATATGGTTTTTGAAGAAAATATAAAACCATTAAATAGGACAAAGAGGTTCGTTGGGCGTTTTTGGCCCATTGAGGCAGGCCGGCCCATTGAGAAGCATGGACTGCGGGTTGATTATTGTAAATTCTAAGGTTTTTTTCGTAAAATTTTCTATGAGAAGAAGCCGGACTGCTGGTTGATTTCAACAAAATTCGAGAGCTTTTTTGCAAAATGTTTGGGATTCGCTCGATCCTGGCCGTCCGCCCAACCGATCGGACGGCCGAGAACGGCCGGCGACGTGGCACGCTCTGGTGCCAGAGCTTGGCCCTGCTTTCGTAATATAGAGATAGGTTGAAACTCGACACGGACCAAAGGTACGAAGGAGAAGAACCAAGTAGTAATAAGGAGTCTAAGACGCTCACAGTAGTTCAGTTTCCTCGTCCACGCCATGCAATTCGATTCTATGCTATACGCTGTTTGTGTAACTGTCGTGTGGACGCTAGAACCAACGGATCAGTCACATTGTAACAAGTTTCTATTGGTTGCATTATCAGAACATAACATGTTCCTTGTTCTGTGAACATCGCTCCGATTAATACTAGGTAAGTGTTTCATCCCTCGATCAAATGATATACCGTAAGGCCCTGCTCGGCTGCCCTTTTTTTAGAAACTAGATAATACCCCGCAGCAGTTGCTGCGGGAACTTTGCAACAATTTGGATAAAATTTTATGAGTATGAAATGATGAATCATAAAAATGAAACTCCCTCGCACCTGATATTGGTTTCTCATGTGACAAAGAACACATGCGTAACAGAACTGATCAAATTATAAGAACGTAAGTACAAAAACAATTACCGAAGTGATCAAATTCCTGTACTTAAGCTCTCATAATTCCGGTAGTCCAGAAATCTCGAAGGAAACAACTTTCGACATATAAACCAAGATCGTAGTGATTCAACACAACACATCATTCGTTACAACATTTCACAAGTGGCATACAGATTACATCCATTGGAGTTCAGATAAAATATTACAAACCAAATTCATTTCGCAGAAGCAACATAGTTTAGTACATAGCTTCATAGTTTCAAATACATTGCCATGTCTTAGTCATGTCCAACCAAAAGCATCTCAGGTAAGATCACTAGTGAAGATCGCGCCCAACGATCTAGTCCTCGTCTCTCGCAGGGAGGAGGCAATATTTGCAGCAACCAAAGTAGAACTGGTCATCTGCAACAGGTGGGAAATAAACTCTGAGTACAAGAAGGTACTCAGCTAGACTTACCCGTCAAAAACCAGAAATAAATGACACCAAGGATCATGCAAGACTTATAAGGTGGGGCTAGCTTGACACAATTGCATAAAATAGCTTATGATCATAAGTAACCAATTAAACTTAGCATCAATTTCTTCATCATTAACCTGTCAACTATATTAGCACCTGTACTAGAGCACTCACTTATTAGGAGCAAACAATATTAACCATAGCATGTATAATAAGGCTGTCATCATCATATCATCATTCCTGAATCATCATGTTATTTAGTGTATCTACTTTGAAGATACTCCCGTCAAGTTCTCACTGACCGGTGAGAGACGGCGACTCGAATCGAATTACAACGCAGCTGAGGGGATTCCTAACTCTCACCCTGGCATACTTTGCAAGGGTAGTCGTGGGTCACCTTTAGTACAACTCATGAACCAACTTCGCAGGTTCGGTTAGTGCTAGCACTCTCAGGGATTACCCTTCTGCCAGGACGATCAGGACTTTTAAATCACGTGTCCTTGGACTCACACCTGCGGCTTCCTTCCGAGGCGCACTTTATATTTGCCGACTCCCGGGCTGAGTTGAGCTACTCGGATTCGCGGTCAAGCACTCAGACCCGACTAGCTAAGAGAGAGACATGTGTTCAACGTGACAAAGAAAAGCTCTAAGAATCGATCCTTAATCGACACAAACGGAGTCGTCCGGTCTTTATTTTAAATTAAGACTGTTTCTTTTCCCGTGCCGCCGCGGGAGAACTTTTGCATTGCTTGCACGTCGCTCGAGAGGAAGAAGAAGCTAGCTAGTAGGACTATAGGGCCATAGGGGCTAGTTGCCCTGTTCCCCCAACCACTGGCAGTCCATGTGCCTGTCTCCCATGCACGAAGCACAACAAGAAGAGATCAGATCATCACCGAGAGATTCCAGCTAGCAGCACCTCTCCTTCATTGATCAAGTGCACCATTTCTCCATGCACGACGACATATACGTATACTTATAGACAACTGCTCGGGCTCAATGGATATGGATCCAACTGGATTGGACGTGGCATGTGTGTTGCAGGTTGCAGCAGCAAACATGCATGCGCCAGTGCACCACTGCCAAGTGTCAACCGTTATTGCTGTACTGTATGAAATTATGAATGGTGCTGCCGGCCTACCTTACCGGCCTGGCCCGTCTAAAGTGTACTGTAGACTGTAGTTCTACTTACTGTACAAGTACGTAGCACTATTGCACTGATCCAGATCAAGCTCCTCGCGCAGGGCATGTGTGCTGTCAATCGACAATACAACTAGTTTTTTTTCCTGCTCTCTCTTAGATCCTGCTAGAGTTCGTAGGGTGTGTTTGGCAGAGCTTCACGAATGGTTCCACGTGAGCGGCAACCAAACGCCCTCTCCCTCTTGCTCCACCGAAGAAGCTCTTTGATTCGCGTTGAGAGAAGAGTAAGAGGAGCCAAATATAATAGGTAGCTTCATCCCGCTCCTTGTCAATCCCATGGGCCCTAGATGCGGATGATGTCAGATTTGCCCTGGCGGGCGAGGCCGGTGTAGGCTAGGGAGGGGACGGCTGACGGCGGCGTGGGGCGGGCCATGCTGGGGACGGCTGACGGTGGCATGTCATGGTGTGGACGTGGAAGGCCATCAACTGTGCGATGTGGGGCCGAGACGAGACGGAGGGCCAACTGTGGTGCAACGTAGGGTGACGCCACGTTGGGAGGGCAGACAGTAGTGGCGTAGCATGCAGTCGAGGCGTAGGAGGAGGAAGGAAGAGAATAAAGAGTTGGAAGGAAGAAGGAGATGCATGTGTTGTGGTGACTAGTGAGTTTGGGAGAGATAATAAGGACAGTGGGGAGAGAAAAAGAAGAAAAATGTAAGAGCATCTCCAGCAGTTCCCCAATAAGACCCTTTATCTCTATAAAACTGTCATATTGGGAGGAGTTGAGATAATTTTGTTACTCCACCAATTTCTTAATACCTCTCCTAATTTTTGGTGGCCACCAAAAAAACACCGATCTCTCCTCAAATAGAGGGGGAGAAGCAACTCCCCCAATAGCGTGGGACCCACTGTAACAATCACTTCTCACCGTCGCAGCCATGGAAGCCACCGGCAGTGACCACGATGGACCTCTTCTTCGACGGGATCCACGTGCGGCCGAGGAGGACGGGGTGGCGTCTCCATGCATCCGCGCCGCGAGTCGTTGCGCGCCGTCGCCGCTTTCGTCCATCTGGGGCAGGGCGAAGTCGACAGGAGGGTGGACTGGCAACATCGACAAAAGGAGAGGAGGAAGGTGGAGCACGCGCACCCACATCCGCTGCTCAACATCGACACGATCTGGCAGCTTGTAGGTGGCGGCCATGGCTGCGATTTGAGGGCAAAGAAGACAAGGGGCTCCATGGCCGGGGGCGGCAGGGGTGGACGGGCGCCATGGCCGGCGGCCATGCACGGGACATAGTGGTTTTTCCGCGGCGTGCAGGTGAAGAAGATGCCGACTGTTTTCACGGAGAAAGAAAAGTAAATAAAAAAAATAAAAACTATATTATGATAGGTAGGTCCTATTGGGGAGAATTAATTATTGGTGATCCGCTGTGGCATCTCCCCCAAAAATTTCAAAAGTGCTATTGGGCTATCCCTATTATCAATTTATTGGGGGAGTTGGATTGGGGAGCTGCTGGAGATGCTCTAAATGTATTTTGAACTTTTTACCATTTTAAACAATCAGTAGAAGTTGTTTAACCAAGTTTTTTTCTAATATAAGTGAAGCAGAAGTTAGAAAAAAAACTATTTCATTGAAAAAGCTATAGCTCTACCAAACATACCCTAACACCACATCCACAACAGTGTCCACATTTCTATGCAGTGTACTCCATCTCAAAATACTTAGTACAACTTATAGCATTCAAATTTTGTCTCCAATGCATATTTCTCTTCTGCCAATACATTTTTATTTTATCAATACATCTTTGTCTCTATTTTTAGGGGTACTAAGGTCTTTTACTTTGAACATCGGTATATATAGCAGATCCTAAAATCTACTGTTTTAGAATGGAGGGAGTACATTTCATTCTCTCTAATCTCGGTCATGCACTTCCTATATACCAACAAAAAAGTAAAAAAAAACATAAACCTGCCATGTAGTACCTACTAGTTCTGGTCTTCAGTTCAAGTTTTGGCCTTGTTCACTTCCCCTCCCAACCCAAAATATTTCTTCTTCCACCCATCACATCAAATCTTTCGACGCATGTATGGAACATTAAATGTAGGTAAAAAAAATAACTAATTGCATAGTTTGTCTGTAAATGTCGGGACGAATCTTTTGAGCCTAGTTAGTCCATAATTGGACAAATTTTGTCAAATAACAACGAAAGATGCTACAGTACCTTTTCAGCTACTTTTCGCGAAGTGAACACACTCTGTTGCAAAAGGCTAACTACGTACAGAGTAGTGGTGCTGTCAATCGATCGGGCTGCGGCTATTTGGAGTACTCACTACAGTACTCTCTCCATCCCAAATTATAAGTCAATTCCAAGATTCTTAAGAGTCAAAGCATCTAAAGTTTGACCAATATTATAGAAAAAATTACAAAGATTTATGACATTAAATAAATATACTATAAAAATATAATTAATAAAGAACTTAATGATACATAGTTGGTATCAAAAATTTTATTATCTTATTATATAAATTTAGTCTTGAGATGTTTTAACTCTTTAAAATTCTTAGAATGTCTTCTAATTTGAGATGGAAGGAGTGTATTATAGCTGTTTTCTTGCAGCCGCAGCCGCGCACAAGCCGCAAGCCTAAGTAGTAGTAGGGTGTGTTCACTTCGCGAAAAGTAGCTGAAAAGTTACTGTAGCATCTTTCGTTGTTATTTGACAAAATTTGTCCAATTATGGACTAACTAGGCTCAAAAGATTCGTCCCGACATTTACAGACAAACTATGCAATTAGTTATCTTTTTTACCTACGTTTAATGCTCCATGTATGTGTCGAAAAATTTGATGTGATATGTGTAAGAGGAAATATTTTGGGTTGGGAGGGGAAGTGAACGAGGCCGTAGTTTCTTTTTTCTGCTCTCTCTGAAGCCCTGCTGATCCATGCATGTGGCTGGAAATTAAAACGACCAAGAGAACTCGATTGTACCGTACTCCGTCTCTAAATATCTATTATCGTTGGTGTGCGTACCACAAGTTTAAATTTATATAAAATAATGTAACATTTGCATCTTTAAATAAATTTATTAAAAAAAACTAGATTTAAAGATTTTTCCAATGATACTAATTATGTACTATAAATATTAATATTTTTTAATATATATTTAATTAAAGTTGTTTCTTGAAAAATAAAAATAACAGATATTTAGAGACTGAGGGAGTAATATCTAAAACATGATTCGATCGCTTTGATACAACAAGCTAGGAGCAGATGACTGCGATTAAAGTGTATCATCACATCTGTCCGTGTCCGGATCGGGAGCTTTGAAAGGCTTTGCGCCGATTGGGTTCGGTGTACACGGAATCATCACGGCGATTCGCTGGAATGCCTGCCTGCGTGGTGCGTGCCCGTGCCGCTGTGCGCGCATGCATGCAGAAGCAGTTCAGGGCAGGGCACAAGAGGCCCAGAAGGCGCCACCGCCCAGCCGTACGGCGGCGAGGGGCTCCAGGAGACCAGGAGGACGGAGCTCAGTCGTCGACAGGCGGATCACGAGACAGGAATTGAAGAAAGCACTCGCCACTCGGACAGATACCATCATGGCCGTGATGCTACTGTTAACGTACGTACAGTTTCAAGTCCGGGCAGCGGCGGCAGCCGGCCGGCAACCGGCAGCAGCTTTGCTGCTAACTGTTCTCGCCGATCCGTCTCCTCCTGTCCTGCTTGCCTCGCCTCAAAGCCTTTCAAAAGTTTGGTTCAGGAATCTGAAAAGGCCGGTAGGCACTCGGCACTATACCTAAAAGTAACTTGATTTGTACTGGGTCCTAGGTCCTTGCATTTGCATCCTTTTTTTTTTGGAAGTTATGCATCCGGTTTGGAAAGAAGGATCCGTATGGAGGTAGACGATGGAGGTCATGCATTCATGGCTGCATGTATTGATGATGTTCACGGCTCACACATACCGAACTGCATTTCACTACTGTTGAAATCGTTTTCTGACACGGTCATTTTAGGTTTTCAGGGGCCAGCATAGCATCCGCCTCTAACAAATAGTCACGGTTAAAATCGGTCATTTCCAGTGGCAGGCTCTGTTAATCCATTAACATTGGATCAACTAATTTGGCACAAAATTTACATGTGTATCATTTGTTATGGAGCTATATATTGACACAAACAAAATCAACATGAACTAGACCTAGATCGAGGTGGCTCTCACACACACATCTCTAGATCGAGATCTAGACCACCATGAATTAGGGTCTTGTTTAGTTCGGGTGAAAAGTTGAAAACTTTTCAAGATTTCCTATCACATCGAATCTTTGCACGCATGCATGAAGCATTAAATGTAGGTAAAAAATAATTAATTGTACAGTTTGTCTGTAATTTGAGAGACGAATCTTTTGAGCCTACTTAGGCCATGGTGGGACAATAATTACCAAATACAAACGAAAGTGCTACGTACTTTTCAGGCAATATTTTTTGCCATCTAAACAAGGCCTAGCACCGTAAATATCTTATCTTTCTCCCTCCTCCCACCATTAGAACTTGATCTAGACCACCACAAAAGCATCGAAAACTTGGAAAAGAGCACAAAAGAAGGATATGAGGGCACATACCAACCTCCTACGGTTGCCTCTCTCAAAGAAACCAAGATCAAACCTCCCCTTGAAAATGAAGTTTTCTAGAAGAAATGGAGTTCACCCCATCAAAACAAATGGGTGAGCTTGTGGAGGAAGATGAGGAAGTGGTTGGGCTATATTTGTAGTTTTTCATTAAGAGAGACTGCCATCTTTAGCTGACCGTCTCTATTAATAGAGCATTAACGAAGACGGGCTACTTAAAACGTCCGCCTCTGATAATGCTTAACAGAGGCCGGTGTTTTTCTCCAAGTGGCCCCTCCATTTAACAGAGGTGCGCCCTTTTGTGTCCGCCTTTGTTTAACAGGGGTTGTCTCCTAATTGTTTATAGTGTTTGCATTGAGGATCTTGGAGGTAGGATCAGTATATCATATCAACTTCAAAGCTGTAAGCACATACGGAGTAATAGTACTCCCCCATTCCACATAAGGGCCTATTTGGATGTCCGGTATTTCGTCTAAAACCCTTGTAAATTACAGGCCTAAAGTTTTTTTTGGCCCAACTTGAAATTTGTTGTTTGGATGGTCGGTTAGGACATTTTTTACACTCGTTTTGGGCAAAAACCACTGGATAAAAATAATCGCCTCCTCAGTTCTAGAAAAAAATACGACGATTATTGGGACTCTCTCATCCACTCGCTTCGTCTCCGCGGCGGCAAGTGGTGATGACCGCATTAGCAACGGAAATCTCCTTCCTCGGCGCCGCCGCCCACGTCCTCCTTCTCCTACCCCGACGTTGCCGCCCTCCACGCTGCCGTCGTGTGCCGTTGTGGCCCTTTGCGCCGTCGCCTCCATGCGCCGCCACCATCATGCCCCATCGCCGTCCTCACTACTAGAGAACAGACCTTTCGTCGATATCCAAAATGGGTATTAGTCCCGGCGAAATTTATGTCCGGGACAAAAAAATGACTTTAGTCCCGGTTGGTACCCTGCCCAACGGCCGGACCACTTTTAGTCTCGGTTCGTAACACCAACTGAGACTAAAAGTCATCTTTTAGTCCCGATTGGTATTACGAACTAGGACTAAAGGTCCTCCAACTTTTAGTCCCGGTTGGTATTACCAACCGGGACTAAAGGGTGATCTTTTAGTCCTGGTTGGTGTTACGAACCGGGACTAAAGGTCTTCGATCCGGGACTAAAGGTCCTCCATGAGTCAAATCAAAAGGAAGAGCACAAAGGACTTTTGTCACATGTTGTGTTCAGTTGAGTTGGTAAGGAATCTACGCGCGAGGTGAGAGGTCCTGAGTTCGATTCTCACGCACCACAAGAGAGGCCTCTAGAATTTCATTTATTTTTTCACCCGAGGACGGGCTTTAGTCCCGGTTATGTGTACCCAGGACAAAAGGCTGAGACCTTTAGTCCCGATTTCTTAGTCCCGACTCTAGAACCGGGACTAAAAGTCCTTAGGACCCGGAACTAAAGGACCTGTCTGTATGTAGTAGTAGTGCCTGCGTGGTGCCAGCTTGTGTAGCCGGCATCGTGACCTCTTTTGTGAGTGTCGATTCGCACGATTGAACGACTCGAGGTCTAAGTGCAGCGCTGGAGACGACATGACATGCTAATCGGAGTAGCTGGTGACCTTGTGGTCGCCGTGTGTGCCACCAGCTTGTGTAGCCGGCGTCGTGACCTCTTTTGTGAGTGTCGATTCGCACGATTGAACGACTCGAGGTCTAAGTGCAGCGCTGGAGACGACATGACATCGATTCGCACGATTGAACGACTCGAGGTCTAAGTGCAGCGCTGGAGACGACATGACATGCTAATCGGAGTAGCTGGTGACCTTGTGGTCGCCGTGTGTGCCACCGCCTTGCGCGGCAGCCGCTCACCGTCGTGGCCCGTCGCCTTTCGGCATCGCCGCCTTGCGCCCCGTCGCCTTTCGCAGTCGCCGGGTGCTGTTGCGCCGCTGCATGCCTTGCACAGCCGCTATCGCCGCCCTTCGCCCTTCTGTCTTTCGAGCAGCCACGCGTCGTCGCAAATACTTCATCAGACTGCCTCCGGAGAACCAGTGACAGCGCCGTGGGGCAAGCGCTTTGTTTGAACTTTGTGATTGTGTGAGGAACAAGGCAAGCAAGCAGGTGCTTCATCAGCGATTCAGATTGGTGCATGCTCGTGATCTTCAGCTACAGCTATAGCTTGTGTTCTTCTATATTGTTCTCTGATCTTTCGTTTTCTACTCGTCTAGTGTATTGTTGTCAAACTGAATACCCAAACAACATTTTACAGCTGACATAAAATTCCAGTGGTGTTGTTGTGCACTAGAAAATACATCTGGAATTTGTTTACAGCTGAAAAATATTACCAAGATGCCAAACAGGGCCTAATAAGACGTTTTAGCTTGTCTAGATATATTGTTTTCGCTACGTATATAGACATAATATATATCTAAGGCCCTGTTTGGTTTCCACGTGTTAAAATTTAACTCTCATCACATCAATGTTGCGGCAAATGCATGGAGTACTAAATGTAGACTAATTGCATGCATGTCGGCACAGATTAGAAGTAATTTACGAGACGAATCTATTAAGTCTAATTAGTCCAAGATTGAAAACTTTTTGTCAAATAAGACGAAAGTGCTACAGTATTTGTTAAACTTTAACACTCAAACCAAACAGGCCCTAAATGCATGACAAATTAAAAAGCCTACCAAAGTCAAAACGTAGGGAGTAGTAGGGGCTGTTTAGTTCGTGAAATTTTTCAAAAATGGTACTGTAGCACTTTCATTGTTATTTGGCAATTAGTGTTCAATCATGGTCTAATTAGGCTTAAAAGATTCGTCTCATGAATTTCATCTAAACTGTGTAATTAGTTTTATTTTTTATCTATATTTAATGCTTCATGCATACGTTCAAAGATTCGATGTGACGAAAAATCTTAAAATATTTTACAAAATTTTAGCAACTAAACCAGCCATAGGTTAGAGAGTGCAGTCACCATCGTCGCCAGCTGCCTCTGCCTTGAGGGCTGTGGCCTTTGTCTGGCCGGCCAGCTACTGGCAGCGGTGCCTGGAGATGGATCGAAGACCACGGTCAAAGCGCATGCGCGGACCGCTCCCTCCGTCTATAAAATAATATAATTATTATATTTTAAGAAATCAAACAATTTTAATTTAATTAAGATTATATAAAAATGTACTAACACTTAAATAATCAAATAAGTATCATTAGATTAATTATAAAATATATTTTTATAATAAATTCATTTTAAGACACAAATACTAATATTATTTACTATAAATTTGATCAAAATTAAATTACTTTAACTATCATGTTTTCTATAATTAGATTTATTTCTGGACGGAGGGAGTGCGCCGCTAGTTGCTGCGGCCTGGTGGCCGGTCGGCCGGCGGGGCATGGCGCACATGCGGGTGCGCGCGGTGCAGGATGCCAGCATACCCACCGGTTGCCGCACCGGCACCGCAGCTTTTCTTTGAGGCCGAAAGTTTCAGAGAGCTCCAGTGTAGCTAGGGCCCGGCCGGTCGCCGGACGACGACACGTCATGTCCAAACCGTACGGCTGCCAATGGCATCGCGATGACTGATGAACGGGAGAGCTCACACAACCATTAGTGCACAGCACAGTGTCGCTGCTCATTGGACCTCCCATCAATCTTAGGCTAATTATCCTGATCCTAGATCCTCATTAGCTGGGCACAGTGTTTAGATGCACACTAGCTAGCTTGCATATACCGGTAGAGTTGCGAGACCATAGCAGAATTTTTCAGCAATACTTCAGCAGAATTTTTCATCGAAGAAACAATGTTTTCCTTTCACAATAAATCAGCAGCAGCAGTTAAATTTCAGCGAAACGAACAGCGTCATAGCGCTAGTCCGCTAGAAGCTGGTTTTGGTTGGATCGTGTTTGGATCCACCTCAGCTCTGGATTATTTGTGGAGTTTACTAGGATCGAAACAGGCTCCTAGTACAACAAGTAAACAATCATCTCAAACAAACTGCACTGTTGAACAAAGGCCTACCTCTGACGAACGAAGGACAGTACTTGGGAGACCAGCCGCTGGTGAGATCCACGACGACGACGACGATAGATGTGTGAGAAACAATCACATCATCATCCCATGCATCCAACTGGAATCAGGCAGTTAGCTCGTGGTTATGAAAGTGATCGAGTAGCCTTTCTGCAGGTCTTAGTGTGCTAGCTGCTCTGCTCTGATGCATGGTCCAATCGATCGACATGCATGCATGCGTGCCGCGCTCTGGTTCGCTTGTTCTACTGTATCTTGCTAGCTGCCTGGCCGTGGGCGCCACGACTGTCGACAGGTTGTCAGTGGCTCTGTATCACGCACTGTGTCACATCGCTAAGCAACGCAACGTGCTCCGTATTAGAGTTCAGGTAATCAGGTGAGCGGGCTATGCCGAGCCTGATCACGAGCTCGATTAGACGACTACTGCATCGTGAAGGTTTACCACACGGTCGACTGCCCACCGGTCAGTTCATTCTCCGTTCTAAACTGAAAGCCGTTTTACTTTTATTGATCTAATACTTAGCAATAACATCCTACAACTGCATCGTGCAGGTTTACCACACCCACACTGTGGTGCCGCCCAACCCTAATCTTCCACGTATCATCGCACGACTCAAATTGTCGTTGCCCCCAACCCCGACGAAATACAGGTAAACCATCACGCATATAAAATTTCCCTAGTATTTGATTCGTGCGGGTTATTGTTTTTTTTATGGAACGACGGGGAACGAAAAGTCCCCACATGATGTATTAACCACATATGTCAGATAAACTGGTGGTGGAGGGCACAAGCCCTACATACATGGCTTAGCCTGAGAGTCATTACATCATCCTGAGAGGGATAAGGAGCGACTACAAGTTAAACATTTAGCACCATGTGTCAACAACATTTTTGAATTTTGGCGGCAACCGGCATCTCCAATCCGTAGCCGACTCTACATCTCAGCAATAGGCGCGCGGAAGGCTTGGTTATTCATGGCGGAACACGAACTCGTTCCTATGTTTCCAGAGCTTCCAGCAGCATAGGAGGAGGAAAGTAGATGCCATCGGCGCTAGCGTCGAATTCGGCAGCTCAGGGTTCCAAAGTTCAGCATCTAGCGCGGTATGGATTGCTCCTCCACCAATGTTTCTCTGGAATTCGATTGCGAGGGGGGGCAGCGGCTAATAATATGGTCAGCTATTTTCCCTTCTCCAGTGCAGATCTCACATTGGGAGCTTTCAACAATGTTTTTCAGCAGCAGATTATCCCTGCTCTGAATCCTTCCTTGTATTAGCAGCCATCCAAAGAATCTGACTCTTGGAGGGGCATAGTTCTTCCATACAAACTTGTGCATATCACTTTGTTGGTCGTTCTGGATCGTCATCTTTGAATGAATTTCGTGGTAGTATTTGGGCCTTTCGTGACGGTTTTGCATCCTCACGATATCTCCGTTTCCTGTGTGTGTACCTTGGCACACAAATCCGTAGCTTGGGTGTCCTGCGTAACGGGGCCTCGCAATGAATAGTGTGGAGTACGAGAGGCAGCGTGCACGTTCTCCATCCCTCTTTGTGCACACATTTCCCTGTGAGACATCAAGTGCTCTGATCTACAACTACAACAGCAGAACAGCTTAGCTAGCCCAACATGCGGCATGCATCTACGGATCTACCTGCTGGGGGCATGACTATCCCTGTCCCTGCTCCCTATTCATGTCCTGATTTCACAAGGGCATGGATATGCATGCATCCACACCCCTTGCGATTCTTGCTTCTTGCATCGCAAGGTTTATTAATTCGTGTTGACAAGTTTTCACTGAAGATAATCACTACTAGAGAACAGACCTTTCGTCGATGTTTAAAATAGGTATTAGTCCCGACGAAATTTGTATCCGAGACCAAAAACAACTTTAGTCCAGGTTGGTAACACCAACCGAGACTAAAAGTCCCCCGCCCAACGGCTCTGGCGCCAGGCCATGTCAGGGGAGATTTTTAGTCCCGGGTGGTGTTACAAACCGGGACTAAAGGCTAACCTTTAGTCCCGGTTGGTGTTACCACCCGGGACTAAATGTTTTGTCCCGGGCCGTGGCACAAACCGGAACTAAAGGTTGACCTTTAGTCCCGGGCTGTTATAGGAATCGGGACTAAAAATGCCTCCCACCTATTTTAACTCTTTTTCCTCCTCAGCCCAAGCCCGAGAGCTCACTTTTCTGCTTCTTCTTTGTTGTGTTCTTGCTTGTTCTGGCTTTCATCTCTGGCCATTGATCCATCTCAAGGCTTTTACTCCGTCGACGACTTCTTTAAAGGTAATTAGCTTCATCCTTTCATGTTTTAGCAAGAGCACTTGTCATTTCGTGGTGTATATATATATGTGGTTTTTTATTTTATGATTTCTAGGCCAATTTAAGATCTAATCTCTTGATAGTTTGAATATTTTGATGAAGAAAGCTAAAACTAGTGAATGAAAACTAGTATACACCTTTCATTGCTAGTATGTCTACCACATTTCATGGTTTAGTTAGAGAAATAGAGAATTTAGGGTATTTTATTAACTTCTTTCAATTTGCTTATGACAATTATAAATTTGTAATACTTCAATTTACAAAATTGTGTGGCCGGGTCAATTAGTTCATTAAAATTAGTATACATACCTTTCATTCTTAGTATGCCTACCACATTTCGTGGTTTATAAATATATAGAATTTTAGTTTTTTTAGTTTTATTTTTTCTAGAAAAAAATGAATTTACAGTAGTTTGCAAAAATAAGTATATATTTAGAGAGTAGATGGCAACTTTTTTCGGGTCCTCGGCCTCTCATCGGGCTCCAAAGCGACATAGGCCAGACCTCCCTCTCATTGGGTGCGGCGAGTGTGGGAAGATTGTGCAGGAGTACCGAGTGAAGGAGTGTCCCAATAAGGGGCGTATCTTCTTCAAGTGTCCGGATCGCAATGTGAGTTATTTTGTCGCATATATTTGATGGCAATGGTTAGTTTGCACCAATTTTTTGTAATTAAAGTTCTATCTTTTTTTGTTCTAATTTTAGTGGGATGGCACTGGATGTGAAGGCTGGTACTGGGAGGAAGAGTATGAGGAACACGTGCAAATATCTCTTGTAAAGGTGGCAGCGGCGGCAGATGAAGCAGTGAGCGAGCCGAAGCCCGTCGATGTTGGACACATCACGAATGATATGTCTGTTTTAGTTGGGATTGGTCGTGAAGTCGTTGTGCTGCTGAAGTGCATTTTAGTGTTACTTTTTTAGTGCTAGTTGGGACTCTCTATATTCTAATGAGGCTTCCTTAAATTAATCGGTTGAGTAGTGGTGTCATGCGAGTTGTACTTGTGTAGTTAACTAAATAAGTTCAAGATTTTCATATATATATGGTATGTCTTGTAATGCAGATGAAACGACATTGGATGTACAACGCCGATCGCCGCTCCCAAGAGTTCATTGATGGCGTGCATTATTTCTTTAGTGTGGCCGAGGCAAACAAGCGGGACAGTTTCATGCGTTGTCCATGTGCTAAATGTAAGAATTCGAGGGAATATGCTAGCTCAAGGATTATTCACTCACACCTGTATAGGTCGAGTTTCATACCAAACTATATTTATTGGACCAAGCACGGAGAAACCGGTGTTATAATGGAAGAAGACGAAGAAGAAGAACAATTGGACTCTGACGACATTCTTGCTCAATACTGTGACTTCCCTAATACTGCAATGGGGGAAGCTGAAGAAGAGGCAGGTGCAGAACACGCACTCGCTGAAGATGATGATGCTCTTGGTGATGTCATTCGTGATGCACAAAGAGATTGCGAAAGTGACAAGGAGAAGGCTAAGTTTGACCGCATGCTAGAGGATCATAAGAAATTACTGTACCCGTCCGTCAAAGATGGGCAAAAAAAGTTGGGTACAACACTGGAGTTGCTACAGTAGAAGATACGGAATGGTATATCTGACAAGGTATTTGGACAATTACTGAAGATAAATAAAAAGATGCTTCCGAGGGAAAATGAATTGCCCGCCACTACGTACGAAGCAAAACAGGTCGTCTGCCCTTTGGGATTAGAAATCCAGAAGATACATGCATGTCCTAATGACTGCATCATGTACCGTGGCAAGGACTACGAGAATTTAGATGCATGCCCCGTATGTAAAGCGTCACGATATAAGATCAGGCTAGATGACCCTAGCGATGTTGAGGGCGAAGAACGTCCCAGGAAGAAAATCTCTGCCAAGATTATGTGGTATGCTCCTAAATACCACGCCTGAAACGTCTGTTCAGAAACAGGGACTATGCAAAGTTGTTGCGATGGCACAAAGAAGACCGTAAGGTAGACAACATGTTGAGACACCCTACTGATGGGTCCTAGTGGAGAGCAATAGACAGAGAATTCCTGAACTTTGCAAAAGACGCAAGAAACCTAAGGTTCGCTTTAAGTACGGATGGTATGAATCCTTTTAGGGACCAGAGTACTAGTCATAGCACTTGGCTTGTTACTCTATGTATCTACAATCTTACTCCATGGTTATGCATGAAGCGGAAGTTCATTATGATGCCGGTGCTCATCCCAGGCCCGAGGCAACCTGACAACGACATCGATGTCTACTTGAGGCCATTAGTTGAGGAACTCCTGCTTCTATGGAGCAAACCAGGTGTGCGAGTGTGGGATGAGTACAAACAGGAATAATTCGACTTGCGAGCATTGTTGTTCGTAACAATCAATGATTGGCCTAATTTTAAAGTCCCTCTGTTCCGGTGCCAGTGGGTGAAGGGGACTAGAGGCGGGGTAAAAGTCGACAAGGAGTATGGAATGACAACAGTGGACGTCAACAATACTTGGTACAAAGATGATCCATTCGTCCTTGCTGCTGAGGTGAATCAGGTGTTCTACGTGAAAGACATGTCTACAAAACCCAAGAGAGGGAAAAACGACGACAAATCAACCAACGAGCTAAAGCGCCACATAGTTCTTACAGGAAAAAGAAACATCGTGGGAATTGAGGACAAGTCATACATGTCAGAAGATTATGAAAAGGATGAACGAATCCCACCCTTCAGTGTGACCACAGACCCAAGCATCATGCTCAATGCTGAGGACACTCTATGGTTACGGCATGATCATAACTAAGGGGCATACGTCCAGAAGAAGTTCACCACTGTGCCCGCTTGATATAACTAGTGATGTATTAGACATTTTATGTAATATAATTGTAACTTCAGATGTTTCTATCATGTTCTTGTTTTTATCGTACCTCTGTGAAGCATGTCTAGTCCTCAAATGCAAAAATGACCTATATAACAAATGTAGATCTCGATGAGTTGATCAAACTTGGTATTCATGACTTTTCTAGTTGAGACCATCTAGGGTTTCGAAAACTGGTTTGGAGCTATCAAAATATAAAAATCTAAAATTTGAATCATTCAAACTTTCTCGAATGAAAAGTTGACCAAAACAACAAATGGAGATCTTGACGAGTTTAACAAACTTGGTATTCATGACTTTTCTATTTGAAACCATTTAGAGTTTCAAAAACTAGTGTGAAGGTGTTATTTTTTGAAAATTCAAAATTTGACTTGGTCAAACTTTGTCAAATGAGACACTAAATGACCTCAGATGAAAAACTTTTGAATACAAAGGTGCTAGAGCTCATTAAGATGTACAATTATCTACATAATATTTGTTGTTTTCATATTTTGTAAGTTTAAATTAAATTTCTATTTGATGACGGATTTCTTTGTCGCGTATTTGGACAAACGACCGATGGATCACCAAAAGATTTACGTTCAAATGATGTGAAAACAAATTTTCTGTCAAAAACCAATAGTTTTAGTGAAATTAATTGAACACTATATTTTTGCATTAATGAAATATTGATTATTAGTTACATTACGTTCAATATTTACAAAGAAAAAACAAAATAATTTAGGTTACATATTTTCCATGTGTACGATAAAGCAAAAAGAAAAGCCATATTTTTTTTCAAAAAAACATTATCACAAATATTTAATTTACTGTGAATTTAACAAGACTCGGTATTTTTATAAAAAGAAAACAAAAAAAGATTCAATAAAAAAAGGTGGGGCAAACACGCGGGAAGTGAAACTGCAGCCCACCATTTAGTCCTGGTCTGTGGCTAGCACCGAGACTAAAGGTGGGCTGCATTTTCGTGGCCCGCCAAAAAACATGATGTGATCGGGCCACCTTTAGTCCCGGGTGGCTCTACGGCCCGGGACTAAAGGACCTTTAGTCCCGGTGCTCAATACCAACCGAGACTAACCTTTAGTCCCGGTTGGTATTGAGCACCGCGACTAAAGGTCCTTTAGTCCCGGGCCGTTGAGCCACCCGGGACTAAAGGTGGCCCGGCATATAACTGATGCCCTTTTTCCTTCTTCCTCCTCTGATCTCTCGCACTCCACCGCGCTCCTCCCGCACCTCCACCCTGCGCCTCGCCGCTGGCCACCCGCCCGCCATTCTAGAGCGCGTGCGCCCGCCCGGTGGCCTCGGCCCCGTGCCTCTCCGCCGCTTGCCCGTCCTCTGGCCTCGCCCCTGCCCTCGCCCCCGCCCTACCGCGCCCCTCCCGCACCTCCACCCCAGGAGCTCGTCGGTGATTTTACCAGTTATGATTCTACTCGCCATATGTCACTTCTAATGGATAGATGAGAAGTGCCTGATGAATAGTGTAATTCACCAGTTATGATTCACAAAATAAACATTTATTTGGTTGTTATCCACGCTCTTAGTATGTATATATTTCATCTTTTATGATTGTTGTCGGCTTAAACAACACCTCTATATTTAAATCCCGGCTCTACCCCTACATACTTCAAGTAGGAATCGAAGACAATGGCGATGCATGTGAGCTGTGAGGCTGAACTCAGTGGTTTTGCTTTATTAAGAAATAGGAGAGCCCAAATTATTATCTTACCCTCACCAATATTATTTTTGGGACTTTTTTAGATGAGGGGTGGGTGGGGGGAGGAGATTAGTTGTCAATACTTCGTATAGGTCCTTTCCTTTATTTATTTTAAGAGAAAAAAGGAGCTCGATGGTGATTTTACATCCCTTTCATCCCAGGAGCTCGATGGTGATTTTACATCCCTTTCATCCTTTGAAAGAGTAGAAGATCATCTTAATTTTGTTCCCCTCGCCAGCTACTGCAATTTACTTGAACCTGGGAAGGTGATTGAATTCATGTATTCTTCTTGGTACAAGTATGACGTATCATCTAGTTCAAGAACCTCGATACAAGTGTAATGATATAGTTTTATATATCTACGAAAAAATAACTATGCATCTAATATGATATGTTTCCTAGATATTTATATACTACCTTTTAACTATGTTGGAAATCCTTAGGGTTCATGCTTTTTGATTGGGAATCCTTAGGGTTTAGGAGGATTTAGTTCTAACGTCCTACATATATATTTGTAGAAATGGCCGACCCGAGAGATGACAACATGGACGATGCCATGATGGACATAATCAACGATGGCAATGCAGTACAATATGACAGAGCCGATGAGAACCCTCACGGCATCGATGACGGTAGTCAGTACCTTAACCCTGACTTGTATGGAGAGGAAGAAAATATCATGCAAGACAATGCTGGCGAGGTATATATATAATCTCTTATGTATATATACATGGAATTCAAAATGATTTCCTTTTTTGTATAAGTAGATTTATTTAAATATTTGTGTTTGTACATATGTAGCCCTCTGGCTCGACGACAACCACGGGGAAGAGCAGAATTGTACGATGCCCGAAGAAGCCATTGGAGGGTCGGTTCCTTATCTCGGATTTCGAGGAGAATACATGCAAGCCACTTGGACCACATGCAAGGAAGTTTGTGGCCCACTTAGGGTACCTTGTAAGGGACAGGATCCCGATTAATGCCCGTGAAAGGAAGGAAAAGAAAGGGGCTCCTCATATTAGTTTTGTCTCCGATCGTGACAAGGACCTAGTCTGGCGTGATGTGTTGCTGCATTTCAAGCTTGACACAAATGATGAAGAGTTGAAGAAGAGAGTTTGGGACTGGTCTATGAAGAAGATGGCCACACAATTCCAGTGCTGGAAGAAGAATCTATATAACAAGTTTATCAAGAAGAACCTCACTCCAGATTTCAGCACTCAGGCCTACGTCAAGTTGCGACCGTTTTGGGGTGAGTTTGTACAGTTCAAGACATCAGAAGAGGGTGAGGAACGGGTGAGAAGGAACCAAGAGAATGCCCGACATAAGAAATATCAACATCGCTTGGGATCAGGTGGCTACCCTAGTGCCATTCCTAAGTGAGAAATATTGGAACATGAGATAGTCAATAAGGGGATGGAACCAGAATCAATCGACTGGCCTAAGCGCACCAAGTATTGGTTTTTCGGTCATGGGGACACCCTGGACCCAAAGACCGGAAAGGTAGTGTTTGGGCAAAAACTCCAAAGAGCAGCAGAAAGATTTGCTTACGCTCGATCCACCGCCTAAAGTGGACAATGGTAGCCGAAGAGAGATAAGGATGAGCTGACATTCGCCCTGGAGAATCCTAAACACGGTGAGCGAACGAGAGGCTATGGGGAGTTGTCGTGGGAGCATGCCTTCCCTCTAGACAGAGACACCTATAGAAGCCGATAGAGAAAGAAGGAAGAGGAGGCAGAGCGGCTGCGCAGTCTGGAGGAGCAAGTTCTTCAGCAACGTGAAGAGGTTCGTCAGGCAAAAGAGCGAGAAAAAGCACTTGAAGCCAGAATGAATGAGGAAATCAAAAGGCAAGTGTAGATAGCAGTAAGTTCCCTCTAAAGGTCGTTATCAGAGCCGGCCGCAGTCAACATTAGCCTCCCTGGTCAGTTGAAAAGCAGTTGCGCTTCCACGGAGGTGCTAGTACCTCAAGATGATGCAGGGCTGCGCTTCCCGGTAGATGACATCACCGCTCCTTTCACGACATGTGAGCTGCATATTCAGGAGGGGAATGCCACAGTCATGGTGGCTACCGGTGTTGTATCTCCTATCGACCCTACAAAGACACCAAGAATCCACACGACAGTAATACCACCTGGATATGCTAGCGTCTCGGTGGATAGAGTTGTCAAAGGCTATAGCAATGTGCCTCTTGACATTGAAGGTGGTGATGGAGAGAAGACCTTAGGAGAAGCGGAGAAGACATTCATATGTTGGCGCAAGAGCTACATCATTATTCCTGGGGTGTCAACTCCTCTCCCTCAACAACAACCGAACCCTAGGTGCGGATGAAAGTGAATGAAACTTTTTTCACTAATTATGTATTGGATTAAATTATGGTTTACACATATATACCTCGTTAATTGTTTTCACAGCAGGACCTCCCCCAACCTAAGTCCAGTGCCGCCACAGCAGCCTTCAGCACCAACACCGGCCGCCTCATCAGCAACGGCCAAGTCTCCTCCACAACCGGCTCCAGCGCCGCCACCGCAGCCTCCAGTGCCGACACCGGCCGCCTCATCGGCACCGACCGGTCCACCGGGAAAGAAGAGGACCGCCCCACAAACAAAGGGGTCAGCCCCACCTCCGCCAAAGAAGAAAGGCTCTGTGAGGACACTAGCTATCCCGTAGATGACGAAGCTTTCATATGAGAAGACTGCAGAGGAACTGGATGCTTCTGTGAAAATAGATGTGGACAAATTCTTCTCTCATTGCCGGACTACAAGTTGAGCAAAGCGAAACCCGGAGAAGCCATACTTATGCATCCCTCCAGAGAAGCTAAGGTGAACGGTAGACGCTCACCAGACAAAGCAACGTGCTGATCGTAAGAAGCGTTCGCCACTATCAGACTATGATTGTACGATCTCTAAATCAATTCAGGCGGAGAAGAAGAAAGAGAAGATGGCACAGAAGGGTGTTGCACAGCTCGGGGAACAAGCACAACAATCAGTGCCCCCGCTGCTGGTTAGGAATCAATATGGTTCAAACATGAGCATGCTAGATCAAATACCCGACGATGTGCAAATGGATCAGTTCGAAACATTCATTCATGAGAGCAGTCTATCCTGGGATGAAGTGCTCGACATCAGAAATGTGCCATCTTTAGAGGAAGTTAATGAGTGGAAGAAGGAATATAAATATGGCAAGAGCCTATACAACCCTGCAAAGCTATATGAACTTGGTACGCAAATGTACAAGTTACACGAGTGGTACAGGGACGCGTGTGTTGGAGGAGAACATGACTGGATTGGCATCAAAGTAAGAGACCATCACTACTTCCATAGCAATGACGTCATGTGGATCCAGTTTAATAAGTTACACCAGCTATGCCACATGGACAGTCTAGACAAATCTCTCTTGAGCTGCTACTGTCTGTAAGTGATTCTTTCTTTTAATAATCTCACTCTAGCATATGTATATGTATAAGTAATAATTATGCTCACACTAGCTAGCGTGTCTATACATATGCAGAATCATGATGCGAGACCTCAGAGACAGAAACGACAAGCAGATTGGTTTTATTGATCCGTATGTCGTATATAAGGACACAGTGACCCCTGATCCTAACAATCAGAGGCCGGCTGAAATGGAAAGGAACCTCCGGCGGTTCTTGTATAACCAAAGGGACAGAGGATCAATACTCTTTCCCTATAACATGGGGTAAAGTATTGTTATCGTGTGCACATTTTATTTTACTTAGTCAATCTAGCATAAAGATATATATATTGACTGATCTATAAACAAATGTAGGGGTCACTGGATACTAATTGTCATTGAACTTGATAGTCAACATCTATATGTCTGGGACTCCTTGAGAAAACCGCGGACAGATTACCAAGATATGATAGACATGATCCAGAGGTAAATACTTCAATTCGATCTTTTAAATATTGATGCCTGCTCTTTTACTCTGCAATAGCTAATTAATGATCCAATTATTGGGCAGGGCTTGGGCTTGGTTGGTCGAAAAACATCGTCCGAATCTGAAAGCGCCACTTCCTGATCCTATTTTACTCAGGGTAAGTTGTACTAAGCTCCCCGCATCTTTAACTTATCATGATTCAGCTCACACGTAGCATGAAACAAGACTAATCTTTTTATATCTTACAGTGGGTGGCCGTGTAGCTAAAAGGTACCAATTTATGTGGATACTATGTTTGCGAGTACATGAGGGTGTACCTCAAAAGAACTCGTAAAGAGACGGAGAAAGTAAGTAACATGCATGTATATATAATAAATTCATATCTTGTTTATTTGTTGTTACTAAATAAATCTTATATATATTAATATATTTTTCCTTTAATTAATTCAAATTGAAGGAGAATTATGTGAAGAATCAGGTGTTGGAGATGGTCCTGCTCAAAGGAATCCAAGAGACAATCGCCGGATTCATCAACGACCACGTCCTCCCGAAAGGCGCCGAGTTCTACTACAACCCCGCGTCGCCATTGAGACCAAACCAGGACGAAAGCTTGTATGACATTAGTTAAGTGGCGAAAAAACATGCACGTATGACCTTTAAGTGGCGGACGAATACTTAACTGTACAATGTTGTAAAATTTATGTGCATGTACATATATTATACATAAGTATAGCTCTATAATATATATAGTTTTGTAGTATATTTATGTGTAATAACGCTCGAAACTAAATTATAGGTCTAGCGTATACGTATATTAGCAGCGAAGAATACATTTGAAAACCTATTGTAATTGAAAAACCAAAATCAATAATGATTTGAATTGAAAACAAAAAACGAAAAAAAATAACCTTTAGTCCTGGTTGGTCTGCGCCGTGGCCCACACTGGCGAGCCTTTTAGTCCCGGTTGGTAATGGCCCTTTAGTCCCGGGCCGCGGAGCCGGGAATAAAGGTGGGACATTTAGTCTCGAACCCTTAGTCCCGGCTCCGGAGCCGGGACGAATGGCTGTTTAGGTCCGGGACAAAAGGCCAACTCTATAGTAGTGAATACATGTTAAGTGCTCCTTTGGAACACGGGATTGGAAAAACACAGGATAGGAAAAATGTAGAAATATGATAGGATTGCATGTGTAAAACTGAGAATTGAAAAACACAGGAAACTTGCATGCATTATTGTTTGGATGGACACTTGCATGCATTATTGTTTGGATGGACACAAGAAGTTCATAGGAATAGCAACCGAAATATCTAATCCTTTCATGTTAGTTTAATCAACTAGTAGGGCTAGCTTTCTCTCTGCCACATGCATTGTTTCCGTACGGAGTACGTTGCTCCGGTCATTCTTCTCTGCGTAATCTTGTCTTTGCCTCTAACTTGCCTCGGTCCTAGCAAAAAAAAAAAAAGAGCCCTAACTGAATGCATGTTTTCCTACGTTTCACCTAGAAAACCGATGACAGAGGATTCCTTCCTCCAAATTTCCTGCGGCTCAATCCTGTAAACCAAAGGAGGCAACAGTGGCATTTCCTATGGAAATCAGAATCCTATATTTCTCCTGTGAAATTCGCTTGATCCAAAGGAGCCCTAAAGCTCAAAAATAAGAGCACTTTTTTTACTAGTCATTTCCATTGAAGTAAGGAATGATATGTCCTTGTCAGCCAAGCAAGACAGCCATTGAAGTAACTCAGGAAGGTCACTGAAGTTACCATTTTGCAGTGCTTCTTATGACCATAATTTTTTTTTTATATAAACGGTTTCTAATAGAAAACCCCCATTGGTGGGATAGTGCAGTCGTGGGACTCCACCCATCAGTATATAGGCAAAACCACATTTAACATCAGCCGAGTGCTACAGTTGTCCGGTTTACATAGTTTTTTTTTAAAAAAGAAAGGCGGTAAAAGCTTTGCCAAATTTTTATTAGACGATGTAAAGAAACAAAACAAATTTACAAAACGGATTTACGGAAGATGAAAACTCCGGTTTAAATAGTTCCATTGCTAATAAAAACAACCGTGTAGTAAAGAGGAAGGTTAGATCTCAGTTTTTGTAACAAAGTACATAGATCTGTGGATAAACTATTAGGCCCCATTTGGATCCTTGAAATTAAATTCATTCTAATAAAGTATAATTTAGACATATATTAATTAAGATAATATGGTTGTATATGGAATATATTTGGCTACTATTATTAACTATGCAAGGAAGATACTTATATGTTGCATTTCTACTGTAGGGAAGCGAGTTGAGGAGTGTGCAGAGTAGAAACAAAGTATGGTGATCTATATAATCAATTTCTATCACCCACACTATGAATTTGAGATAGGATTATATGCATTAGCGGAGCCAGAAGCTTTTAGGAGCCCGGACAATTCTTATTATACAAACATATTTAGCTAGAAAATTACATGGTTCTACTTTGATATAAAGAAAATTTTCTTTTGAACGTCGGTGACGAGCCTAGCCGACCGCTCGGGGTGGCTGGGCGGTGGCTCCGCCACTGATTATATGTGAACATTGGAAAGTTGTGGAATCTCAAATTCCAAGTCTAATAGCCTAATCCATTACGTAGATTCCAATTCCTTTAAAATGAAAAAATCGAAACGGCCCTATGAATTTACAAGTCTCATATTATTTCAGAACCCCAAAGCACATTTTTTTATGAATATAATTTTCATTGTTTTCCACTTCTGTGGTGTTTTCAGCATGCATAGGTAATTCTGAGCTCTAGTGTGTGTTTACGTAAGGCAGGCTTCCCTCGTGCTTGAGATTTGTCAGAGACAGTGTGAATAATCCAACAAAGCCATGTGTACTTATTAATCACTCTTTGGGAAATCTTTATTTGTGTGCGCACCCATTCGATGGGTAATACTTTCATAGCAGGGAAGCAACCAGCAGAGAGGCAGACACAGCTCCATCTTTAACCGACACATGCATCTGAATTTGGTTAGGAGGGACGACTAGTCATCAGGAACCTAAGCCGTGGTAGGAAGCTCGAAACGCCAAATCTGTTGCCATCACTCTGTATATTGGCATGCGGTAGGCAAATTCCAAAGACAAGCTGCAAGACATCCATCGATCACTTGTACGGCTACGTACGCACACTATCTGGGTAGCTATGCTTGATCCTTCAACAGCCCGTGTCTGTCTACTTGGCCCATCTCCATCACACATAGTAGATCACGTTTAAGGGGCACATGCAGTTACGATGGCGCCATCCTCTGCTGAAACTAAAAGATGGCAGCTAGCATAGTAGGATGATGGATAAGGGAATCCATGCTGCACAGTTGTTACAGAATAATCTGGAATCACATCAGTCTAAGGGCCAGTTGAAACCTCCGGCAAAGTATTAGCGGCTAAAGTATAGCTTGTGAGGTATCCAAATGGATGAACTAAAAGTAGGTGGCTAAACTTTAGACAGGCAAGAGCTAACTTTTAGGTGCCATTTGGTTACCAGGAGATTTTAAGAATGCAGATAAAAGTAACTGATCGTAAGAGTCATAAATAGTAGATCATATATCACAATTTATAAAGTAATAGATCATAAGAGACATAAATAATTCATAGGACCATCATTCGATATTATTGTCGAATAATAATAATTCATCTGTAAATTTAACTCAAATAGCGACCACTAATTTTCAACTTGCTACATCTAATCTACTACGTCAAAGCAGTAGCGGTAGGAAATAGCTATTACGCCGCTATAACTGCTCTACAACCGCTATTTAGTACCTTGGTCGTTACAAGGATATTCGCATAGAAACATAAGAAGCAAATTGACCCAGGACAATGATCAATTACAACATTAATTACATACATTTGATATGTGCTAGTTGTAAGTAGGCGCGTGCTTATTAGGATTAGTGGCTACCACACTTCCCATTTGATCTTTGCACAAATCACTCTCGTCTTACATCGAAGATTTACCCTGCCTCGCATCACAGTCGCAGCTGAATAATATATCTCTATCCCAAAAGAACGTAATTCTAGCAGAGTTTCGTGTTTTGGTACCTTAAATTTAACCAATTATAGATAAAAAAATATTTATGTTTCTGATACCAAATAAAATATATCAAATTAATTACATAATGTATTTTTATAATAAATTAATTTAAAATTATAAATATAAATATTATTTACTAAAAACTTAGTCAAACGTGAATCACTTTTCGTGACACTGACCCATAGTTACATTTTTTTAGACGGAGTTAGGCTAGTCTCAGTGGGGTTTCGTGGGGGGTTTCATGCACATTTAATAGGGTGCCACATCAGCATTTTGCATGAAACTGAAAGGAGAGAGAAGGGATTCGTTTCATGGCCACGAAACGTATCTGCACTGTTTCCAAAACTTCGGAAACACCGTGAAACCTTCACTGAGGCGCTTCCTTCGTTTCATCGCGACTCCGCCCGCCGCAGTCGTGAGGTCCGTCGCGCGCTCCACCGCCGCCAAGCAGTCTGCGACCGCCGCGAGTCCATGCGCCCGCCGCGAGGCTCTGCCCGTCCGCCGCGTGCTCCGCCGCCACGAGGCAGTCCGTGACCGCCGCGACTCCTCTGCGGTCGGGGAGCGAGCTCCGCCTCGCAGGCTTCGACGGCCGGGCGCGAGCGCGAGCCTGCCTCGCGGGCTCCGCCGGCCAGGCGCGGGAGCGACCGAGCGAGCTTCGCCGGATGGACGGACGCGTGCTCTGCCACGCGGGAGACGACGCGAGGCTGCCGCAACTCCGTCCACCCGCCGCGAGCTCAAGGAGGTGCCGCGAGGCCACCACGAGCCCACCGTCGGTCGAGGTCGCAGCCGCCGGACCCACCGCCGCTACTGGGCGAGGTCCTCTGCAGCCGCCGAGCGAGACCCTCCGCCGTTGCTGGGCGAGGTCGACTCGCGACGGGGAAAAGAGAAGGGAGAGAAATACCGGTGGGACCCATGAACATATGAAACTGTGCAATGAACTACACGTTGAAAGAGAGGCTTATTTCACGTTAGAATTTCACGTCTTGAAAACTGAGAGATAAAACACAACCTTGAGACTGGCCTGAGTAGAGTTTTGCAAATGCTGACATATATTGGCACGGCGCGGGGCCGGCAACCGTGCTGGCATGCACGATTGCATGTACGGTCAATCCAATGATGATGATGTGTTTCGGAAGACCCATGGTAACGCGCGCCTTGGAGCACGTATGTACTCCGTACGTCGCGAATTGTAGAGGAAAAACAACGAGCGACCCCTGTCTGGAGGTAGGAGTAGCTCATTACTTATATATAGCTGCCTGCCACGACGGGTCGACCGATCGAGTACAAATCATTAGGCTGGTCCCGATTCGATCGAATCGATCATCGATGGATCATGTGGCGACTCTGGTGCTTCACGGACTGTCTCACCTGTTGGCCGGTGCTATTGTGCACGCTTTTCTTCTTGAATTTGGCACTAAAGGTTGTGTTTAGTTACTCCAAACTTTCTGAATTTCACGCTATGTAAAAAGAAGATTCCCTGTCACATCAAACTTATGGTACATGCATGAAGTACTAAATATAGGCAAAATCAAAAACTAATTACATAGTTTGGTTATACTTTACGAGACGAACGTTTTGAGCCTAAATAGTCAACGGTTAGACAATTATTACCAAATACAAACGAAATACTACAGTAGCGTTACAGTAACTTGGGAACACCCAAATTCAGGAACTAAACCTAGCCTTCGGGTGTGTTTAGATGGTTGTAAAGTGTGTGTAAAGTTCCTATAGCACTTTTCGTTGTTATTTAGTAAAATTTATCCAATCATGAACTAACTAGGCTCAAAAGATTCGTCTCGACATTTACAGACAAACTGTACAATTAGTTTTTTTTACCTACATTTAATGCTCCATATATACGTCCAAAGATATGACTGTGACGAGGAATCTTATAAAATTTTTGGAATTCCCCGCGCCGGCCGTGGCACGACCCAATAGCCGATGCCCAACGCCCCAACCCCGACCAGCCGTTTGCGTAGTACCGTACCACGCTACAGTCCAAGATGGCAAACTGCCATGTAAAACAGCTGAGGGAAGATGGTACTCACAGTACACTAGGAGATAGGTCGTCTGCAACTTTTTTCTAAGGCGGGCTCGTGCATGCAGTGCCAAAAGGCCTAAAAAAGTGCTCAACTACTGTAGATCGACGAGGAATGTTGAGGCTGTGTTGAGATCATGGAAAAGTGCACTGTGCAAAAAAAAAAAAAAGAGATTCCCGTCACATCAAACTTGCGATACATGTATGGAGTACTAAATGTAGATAAAATCAAAAACTAATTGCAGAGTTTTGTTGTACTTTGCGAGACGAACATTTTGAGCCTAATTAGTCAATAGTTGGATAATTATTACCAAATACAAACAAAATGCTACAGTGTATTTTGGCACTCCAAATTTTAGATCTAAACACAGCCTGAGTTTTAATAGAGAATAGATTGATTTTTGATTTTGGAGCTCACTTATCAATTCCATTCAGGAGATCATTCCGGTTTTCTCTTTGGAATGAAATGTTTCAGTACCGGACGATACCGGTGTACCGTTCCGGACATATAAGAAAATGTATTTTCTTACTTATAATATAATATGTATTGATTTATATGTTCATTATACTGAATCTCATTCACTAAAAATTGAGAATGAAGTATAGACGTAATAAATTCTAACATCCAAGTTGAGAACCTAGTTAGCACATCCTGCGGGGAGGGGAAGAGTGACCGGCATATACTAGTACTGCACAGTCGGTCAGCTTGTGCACACGCCATGCATGTTCCAGCGCAGTGTGTCACTGACACAAAAGTAGGCAAAGCCGGTATCGAGATAAACGAGGTGACCAGTTCCACCCGAAACGGCCGGTAACCAATGGAATGGCCGGAACAACAGCCGGTACCGGGACAGAGCTATTTTTGTTCCGATCAACATGCTGGAATGGTACGTACCGGGCATTCTAGGCGGTACTGGAACGGAATTTATAGAGACCATCTTTCTCTTGTACGGAGTACTCTCTGTCTGTAAATATCTATCGTTTATGTTTTTCTAAAAATAACTTTGACTAAATATGTATTAAAAATATTAATATTTATAGTACATAATTAATATTATTAGAAAAATCTTTAAATCTAGTTTTTAATAAATTTATTTAAAGATGTAAATATTGCATATATTATTTATAAATAAAGTCAAACTTATGGCACGTAACAGATATAAAGGGATGGAGAGAGATCGTACGAAGGTTCTAGAAGCGCAAGACCGGTGCCGTAGCCTCGGCAGCATTGACTCTGGCTCCGTCCAGCCGTGCATGTATCAATTACGGTCGAGATAAAGATCATTTTATCTCTAAAATTAGGATGGAAGAACCGTTATCGGAGATCACTTTAGCTCGCTCTCTCTCTCATCTCATCTCTAAAATACGAGTAGTCTCCTGGCATCCCCCTCTCTCTCTCCTGCTTCTCGTCTCGTTTCTCTCTCTCCCTCCGCGGGCGCGAAGGTAGCGCAGCTACGAGACAAGGCACACGTACTAGTACTACTGCGCCGTTGCCTGCCTTGCACCACCACCGCCGCAGGTCCGGTCCGCTACTAAACAAACCAGGCCAGCGCCCCAGCGAGAGAGGAGGCCGGGGTCGGCACGGCGGGCAGAATTGCCTCCTGTGCCTGCTGCCAGAGGGATCGCACGGACATCGGAGGGAGGAGGGGAGATCCATCCCGGAAGCGGCCTCCGGCAGATCGATCGGTCTCGGTGGATGGGGATGGCGCCCGCCGGGTGGGTGGCCGGGCTTGTGGCGGAGAGCTTCTTCGTGGCGTGCCCCGCGCACGAGTCCCGCAAGAAGAACGAGCGCAACATCTTCTGCCTCGCCTGCTGCGCCAGCATCTGCCCGCACTGCGGCCCCGCGCACCGCCACCACCCGCTCCTCCAGGTCAGTCTCGTCTCGTCTCGTCTCGTCTCGTCGCCCGGCCTCCTCCCTCTCCCTCTGTCTCGCCACTGTACAGAGAGATGATCGTACTATACCGACTCTCGCTCCTTCGGATGATCGGTCGATCTGCTCAAATTCTACTCGAAGCAGTAATTCTCGCTGCTGCTCTCCTCTGCTTGTTGGATTAACACCACCGGGGGCAGGGCAGGGCAGGAGGCAGAGCTTTTGGGCCTCGGTTCTTGTGCATGGATGGGAACGCGAGTACCAATCAATCAATTTCTTTATTTATTCTCCTCCTCATGCCGATGCGAGTAGTAGACGAGTCTCCGCATGGCATGGATGTGTATCTGCGCTTTTGTTTTGTCGTGTGCCGTCTTTTCACGCGCTGTTCTTTCCTTCCTAATCCTTCTCTAGATTTGGTCCCGGCTTAGCCTAATTCCCCTACCACTTTGATTTGATTTGATGCGTGCTCTCGTCTCTGTCTGTGTGGGGGAAAGGAAATCCCTCGCTAATCGCCCGTCTCCCTCGTACAAGTTGTTGCTAAATTTGTACTTGCTCCCGGTCCTCTCCGTTGTCGCCTTGCGAGGTTTGGTTTGGTTGGGTTGGGTCATGCTCATCTCATCCATCTCCATGCATGCCGCTCTCTTGATTAATCTGGGTTTAGAGCGAGCGGGCGCTGATTGGGTCCTGCCATAACCGTCGCCTAATTTGCGCACGAACACCAATTCCATGCAATGCTTCGGAGCAGCATGGTAAATTTTCTGCTCCTACCTACCCGCGTAATAAATTCTGTGTATGCAAGGCGGTGCGTACAAATGTTAGTTACGGATCCTCATCTCTTCCAACCCCTCGTCTTGTTTAGGCTTTGAATTAGTAGCCGGGCGTTAGTTATGCGTGGTAAAACTTTTTTTTTTCGGGTCATCCCGGGAGCGTACAAATTCGAATTATTTCCCGTGCCTGCGTGAATCATTTCGGCCTTGTTTAGATGTTGGAATTGGGAGGAGAAGTTGGAATAGTGTAGGTCACGTCGTACTGTAGCAACTTTTGTTTTTATTTGGTAAAAATTGTCCAAACTTTGACTAATTAGGCTCAAAATGTTCGTCTCGCAAAGTACAACAAAACTGTGCAATTAGTTTTTAATTTCATCTACATTTAGTACTCCATGCATGTGCCGACATTTTGATGTGACGGGAAATCTTCTTTTTGCATAGTGAAATTTGGGTGTTGGATTTGGGAACTAAAGCTTCATCCGGGAACTCCCTAGCTTGTCTTGTCGCTGCCATTTCTTCCCCCCTTTCTCCTTTCTTGCAACTAAAAATCCGGTCAGGAGTTGTTGGTGCTGCGAGTCGAACCCAAACGGCAAAAGCCTGTGGGGAGTTACCGCTGCCTCTTCCTTGCCTTTCGCCGGAAATAGCCGTGCATGTGGCTGCCTGCGTGGTGAAAATTTCCACACCAGAGTGCTTGTTTGATCTTATCCTCTTGCTTGCAAAGTTACTGCCTAGTTCTGTCTCTGTGTCTTCTTTTTCACCCTCTGCAATGCATGGTCATCTCGTCTCGTCTCCTCGGATGCTACGCTAGTCGCAGCAAGAATTCGAATTCGCCATTGGATCGGATTGAATTCTCTGCGTAAGAGTAGCCGCAAGGATACTCTAAAGCTCTGGAATATGAATATAGAGTAAAAACTGCTGCGCTGGGTACTCTAAAATGATACTCTATCATTTCTCTCACTCTATATTTAGAGTGGCACTGTGTTTACTCTATACTCTATAGCGGCGGCCCCACTAGCTAAATAAAGGAAAAAAATACTATAACTCATAAACCAAAAATCCAAATTAAATTTCGATTTCACCATTAAATTCTTCTCAATAAATTCTTCAAAACTAAATCACACATGGATATATTTAGATAAAGTGATAAGTGGGTCCCACGGTGAATAGAGGATGATATAGAGGATGGATGAGTGCGGGAGAATTAAGTACAGAGGGGAGAATCTTGACATATAGAGGATGAATATAGAGGTACATGAGTGCGGGTAGTCTAATCGCCCTCGTGTTGTGTGCGAGCTTCCGTTAATAGGCCTGGTTATCCAAACTGTTTTGCCATGTATAGCAACATTTCCTGCTCGTCCTGTCGCGGCAGCGCCCCCGGTATCGCGCTTTCTACTTTTCATCTTCTTGGTACGCCGGGGGCAGCAGGGCAAAGCAGATTTACCGTATGCGCCCGCGCGGTAACTGCGCGCCTCCTCTTTTTTACTGCCTCTGTCCCCAAAAGAATGCAATTCTGAAACAGTGTCGTGTTTTAGTATATCAAATTTGACCAATTATAGATAAAAAATTATAAATATTTATACTAGCAAATTAATACCATTAGATTAATTACGAAATGTATTTTCATAATAAATTAATTTAGAGCCATAAATGTGAATACCATTCACTAGAAACTTAGTCAAACATGAATCACTTTTCGTGGCACGTAACCCATAGTTGCATTCTTTTAGGAACGGAGGTAGTACCAAACAGAGGCATATCAACACTGTTCCTCCCTTGGGGCCCCGCCTCGGTACTGTTCATTCACGGTCAGTGAATTTGCTAGTGACCAAACCTCCTCAGCCTCTCTCTCCCCTTGGCGGATTTTTACCTTTGTACCCCCAATCCTGCGTTGGATTTTCCTGTTAGAGGAGACAGATCCTCCGAGGGCAGTTTCGTCACTGCGGGTGGGTTTGGGGTCTCCCATGATAAGATCACGACTGGAGGTGGACGGTGGTACTGCTGCCCGGCCGGTCAAAGCATGGGCCATTGTGGCCAACCCAAGTTGTACTGCTGCTGTACTACCTGCATTATCTTCAAACTCCAGGATTATTGCCTGTCTAAACATGTTTGGCACGAAACACGAGGCAGGCACTGGCTTCGTTGGCTGTGTTCAGTTCTAAAAAAAAAAAAAGCACTATGCGAAAAAAAAGATTTCCCGTCACATCAAACTTGCGATACATGCATGGAGTACTAAATGTAGATGAAATCAAAAACTATTTGTACAGCTTGTTGTATTTTGGAGACGAACGTTTTGAACCTAATTAGTCAACGGTTGGACACTATTTGCCAAATAAAACCAAAACGTGCTACAATACTTTTTTTACCCTTTTCAGGGATCTAAACACAGCCGTTATGTATCTTGTTTATTTACGACTTTTTTTTTGCTGGAATGGAATTAGGTGCGGCGCTACGTGTACCATGACGTCGTCCGCCTTGGCGACCTCGAGAAGCTCATCGACTGCTCCTGTGTTCAGGTGATTCCTTGCAAAATCACTATTGTAGTATTGCCATTGTGGCATTGTGTATTGTATATATCATCAGCTAACCTTAGAGGATTCATGGTACCATTTCTGAAATGATTTAAGCATTGCAGTATCATTGCTACTGTGGTGTGATAGTGCTTGAAGTTTGGTTGTGTAGCTGATGATTTACTGCTAAGGATTCCCTCTGTGATGTGACTCTGCAGACCTACACGATCAACAGTGCCAAGGTGATCTTCCTGAAGCCGAGGCCTCAGTCCAGGCCTTTCAAGGGCTCCGGCAACATCTGCCTCACATGTGACAGGATCCTCCAGGAGCCCTTCCACTTCTGCTCCCTCTCTTGCAAGGTCAGCTAAAAACCACCACCACAAGGACTTGTCTTCTTCACAAGTGCTACATCATCGCCCATGGCCATGGTGCATCATCATATCATTCACTGAGGATGCATGGCATGCTGAATTCCAAGATGGCAACACATGTCACATGGTTTGCATATACGCAGGTGGATCATGTGATGATGCAAGGAGGGGACCTGTCCAACATCCTGCAGTACTACGGCGGCGGTGGCACGGCGGCGGACCCGGACCGCCTCGCCTTCCCGAGGTTCGAGAACCTCCGCGTCGACGGCTCGGACCTCGACGATGACACCGACTGTGGGCAGGTCACCCCGAACTCGATCCTCGAGGACCCAACGGAGCACTACGGCAATAGCGGTGGTGGTGGCGGGGGATCAAGCGACAATGGCAGCGACACCAGGGTCGATGGCGGTGCGAGACTTGGTGGCGAGGCGGCCAAGCGGAAGAAAGGGGGAGGGTTCTTCCCCCAGATCGTGTTGTCGCTCGGCGGCGGCGGCAACAGGAGGAAGGGTGCCCCCCACAGGTCCCCTCTGGCCTAAGAGCTTCGTAACTTCGTTCATGTGCCCCCTGCTGCTGCTGCTCGTTATCACCGGCTATAGCTAGCTAGTAGTAGCGGTTGCAGTGACGGTGGCGGTGGCTATTAATTAGTACTAGCGTGTTATAATAGTCTTAATGATGATTAGCCTTGTAGAGATCAGACGAGAGCTGGTTGGTCGGTTGCTTGGGGAAGGGCCTGGCCTTTTGATCCGTCTAGCAGCTTTGCTAGGGCCATGGCCATCTCAAGGCAGTTGTGTGTGTTGATGATGGAGGGAGACGGAGAGACGGTTGTAAAGCAGTTCCCTGGTTGCCGGCTTAGGTAGACACTGGTAAGTGGGGCCCACATTTGCAGGCGGGGCCCATACGAGGTGGCTACCAATTTTGTATTTTGCTGTAACAAGGGTTACTTGCAAACACTTCCACACCTATATATAAGTAATATAAGTAATATATATATATAAGTATAATATATATATATATAAGTATAATATATATATATATATATATATATATATATATATATATATATATATATATATATATATATATATATATATATATATATATATATATATATATATATATATATATATATATATATATATATATACCCCGGACTGGATATGTTATTAGCAATGTATATTAATATTGTGTGCCACAAGTAATTTTCAGCTGCCTGTTTGGTGTTTAGCAGCTGTTGAGACTTGAGAGTTTCTATGCATGGTTTGTTACATGCATGTAGCTGTAAACTGTGTGTGTGTGTCCCTGTCTTGCTTTTGAGTTTTGACTTGACCGGCATGTGATTCACACGCCCAGCTCCGGTCCAAACTCTCCAGTCGTGTTGCTGTGACCTGGTTGTTTGATGCAGTTGTGATTCACTTTGCAATGGACCACTGTCTTTGTCCCCTTGGTGTGTAGAGACACAGAGACTCAAAAAGACGAGAGAGAGTGGTGGCAGGTGCGTTGCAAGCAAATATGCAATGCTAGTGTCAATGGGCTTGATGTCTGTTTATCCATGAGAATTTCCCTATTAGAGGACAGATGGGTCAATTTAGCCTCTACCAGGACGCAAACGGTAGAAAAGTTACTCATGTGAGGTTACATTGGCCGTGTGAGATCGCAGAGGTTAGAATTTTTTCTATTTTCTAAAAAAAAATGTGTGGATACATGGGGAGGACGTTGTTCATCTCTGTCCAAAGGTGTAGAGCCAGGAATTTAAAATAGAGGTATTATCAACAACAAAATTAGAAAATTATATATACATATAAGATTAGCAAAGATATAACAATACTTGTAGCATTTCATTACTCGAACATACTTCCAGGAATTTTGGCCCTTTTTTCTACTCCCTTGATTTCAAATTGTAATTCGTTATGACTTCTCTAAATATATATAGCTTTTATGAAGCTATGTATCTAGATATAGCTATGTACCAAAAGTAATGTATTAAAAAAGAAGCTAGAACGACTTTCAATTTGAAATGAATAGAGTATAAATTTAGTCCAGCTTTAAAAAAAGATATAACTTAAGACAATTCTAAAAATTGATTTAGGGCAGCTCCAACAATGTTAAAACAACTAGCCCGTATACTATTTTATTCAATTGAAATGAGAGAGAATGGTAAGTTAGCTAGCTAATTAAGCTCACAGTGTCTATGTTCAAATATTTTTCTATATTAATAACATGTTAGGTTACTCTATTTTTCTTAAGTTCACGTAAGCTAGCAAGTTAACTTTACTACTAAAAGTGCGAAGAGAACAACGGTACTTTTGCCATTGGGCACATTTTTCGAAAGCATACTGCTGACTGATTTGTTATGAGAGAAAAATATCATATCATGACTGATAAGCCAGACTGATAAGTTCAAACGAACGGGGCATGAATTTTTGAGTGACCAACAGCAGTGGTCTCGGGACCAGGCAATTGTTTGGGTGTATCGAATGACTTGTCACAGCCACGAGGCACGAGACACTCCACCGGATCAGACCCATAATGACAGATGAAAAGGTAATTTAAAAAGTCAAAGTTTTTAGCTGTCTAACAATTAGCTCTTGTATCAAACGGTCTCTTATATATTGAATTTGACCTGAAATTCTAAATTAAACCAGATGAGTGCCAAGAGAATAGCGGTATTGTTAGATCGATGGAGCAATTGAGTGACCATATAAGTCATCGTTGAAAAGACAAGCTGAAAAATATTATTTACTAATTTATTATAAGAAAAAAAATATTGTTTCTTTACTGAAAAAGTACGGCTAAAAAGACGAGCGAACACCTGCACGAGCACGCACGAGTGACAATCGATGCAACATGGCAGCAACCATGCAATTCTTGTTTGGTTATCAAATCCTGCGTTTAGTTTCCATCCAAAATTTTTTCACCCCATCATATCGGATGTTTAGACATATACATGGAGTACTAAATGTAGACGAAAAAAAACTAATTGCATAGTTTGGTTGGAAACCACGAAACAAATCTTTTAAGCCTAACTAGTCTATGATTAGCCTTAAGTGCTACAATACACATGTGCTAATGATGGCTTAATTAGGCTTAATAAATTCGTCTCGTGGTTTCCAGGCGAGTTATGTAATTGGTTTTTTAATTAATATCCGAAAATCTCTTCCGACATCCCATGAAACATTTGATGTGACATAAAAAAAATTATTTCACGAACTAAACAAGGCAAAAAAAAACAAAAATGCAATTCTTGTTTTAGCTGGGTGGGCACTCCGAGGGGAGAGGGGTGCTACGATCCATGCATCCCGACAGTCACTTTGGAACTGCGGGTCATGTCGGTGGGAGGAAGGACGTTCGAGCAAAGCGCCAAAAAAACAAGCTCGAGCAGCATCACTATCAGGCAAAACGCTACCAAGTTAGCAAATCTCTCGTTCCGCATTATAGGGACACATAGCCCCTAACTTAATCATGTGTCCTCTATATAAACAAATTATAAACCTTGTTCTGGAGGCCGGAGCACATGTTGACCACATGCCCTCCGTGCTAGTTGTTCTTTGTTCATCGATGATGAGGCAACTAAAGTTACCGGCCGGTTTCCAGCACTCTAATATACTGTACGTACGTAGTATATCTTTTTAACGACAATGAAAAAGCTCTAGGAAGCAAGTTTAGCTCGACTTGGTGGATGAGAGGTGTGGTCATCATACACACAGCCACCGGGTTCAAGTTATTTCTTAGACTAAATTTGGGTGTCTATTTCTCTTCTTAATGATTAATGAAAAACCACTTAGTTCCTTCTAATTTGGGTGTGGTCATCATACACACAGCCACCGGGTTCAAGTTATTTCTTAGACTAAATTTGGGTGTCTATTTCTCTTCTTAATGATTAATGAAAAACCACTTAGTTCCTTCTAATTTGGATCTCTTTTTTTTAACAGTGAAAAAGGCTCACAATGAATTCGGTTAGAAATCACTGTTAAAAATTAGCCCAAACCTTTGTTTTGATAATGGCTTGGACTTTGAAACCCATGTGGAAGGAGAGGCCCGGGAGTTCCATGGCGACGGAAGAGGGTTGTCACCACCACCGAGGCCTAGCGGGGCCATGGGCGAGCACCCGCCAGGAACGGGGAGCAGGTGGCAAGAGCGAGCGCCATATACAAAACGGTGACTTATAATTTGGAATTGATGGAGGGAGTAGAAGATACAATATAAGAGATGAGGTGAAGTTGTTCTAACGCTAGACAAGAGTCTAGAAATTGTGAGCTTTGTGCCAGGGGTCAGATTGGAGGTAGTTTGTGTAACACCTCAAGTGTTTAGCTCCATAATTGCATTGCATTTGCATTTGCATAAGCATAAGCATGCATCATTCATGTTTGTTATTTTATGTGATGCAACACGTGTGATTGTTCTAGGGTTTGTTTGATTTATTTCATGAAGTATTTGATAGTTGGTGTAACAAAAAGGTAAGGTAGCCAATCATGACCTACAACACCTTAGTTATACTTAGGGTAACATTTGGAACAAGGTTCATGTTGACCAAAATTACTAAATTGCCCTCCAAGAGAAGTTTGACCACCATTTGACCCTAGAAGGCCCTAGTTTGACCAATTAAAAAGTCTAATTTAGAGACCTTGCATGGAAGAGCACCCTTAAGCAAAGTTGTAAAGAAATTCATGGGGAACAAAAGTCTCAATATGACCATCTCATGAATTTGACCCTAACATGCTCAAAAGTGGCCCACAAGTCAGTTAGAGAGGTAGTTCCAAGACTTAGAATTTTTCTAAGTCTGGAATCTGACCCTACAGTTTTATTGATGCCTACTTTAGGAGCTTTTAGTTTGCAAACCAGGCCAAACCAGTCTTTGAGCCAATTGACAAAGTTGTTGTCCACACATAGCTCTACAACATTGTCAATATCACCATCACCTGGTTCTCAATAGTTTAGGAGATATAGTGTCAAGAAGTTAGGGTTTCAGTCGGCGTTATCTCTGAAACTGCATTTCAGTTTCAAGGGGCACCACTTTGGAGCTCTGTAGTTTCAAACCTAGGCCGAACCAGCCCAAACTCCAATTGACAAACTTGTAGACCTCATGTAGCTCTACAAAATTGGTGTAATCATCTTCGACTAATTCGAACCGGTTTGGGAGATAACCATCGTGGAAGTCGCTCTGTCAGTCGGTCGCCGATGTCACCATTCACCGATTCAGTTTCGTCAGCGTCAGAGTGGCCGACCAGCCGCAGGCCGTCGTCGACGCATGGAGGCGCGGTGGCGCCCGTACGCCGGCCCTGGCCCCACCAGTCAGGCCGCGACGCCTTCAAGACGCCACGACGCGCGAGCCGGCCTCCATTCCTCCGCCCCTCTCTTCCAGTTGCCAAGAAACATCGAAACCGAGCCGCCCTTGCCGTTCCTCTCCGGCGAGCTCAAGCGCGAGCTACACCGCATCACCGGCCGCCAGACCTCGCCACTCCCTCCGCCTCACCACCCTCCATCTCCTTGACCCACCGAAGCCCGCGATTTGACTCAAGGTGAGCCGCATTGCTTTCTTCCCCGTCTCCGAGAGGTCGCCGGAGCCCGCCATGGGACCTCACCGTGGTCGGGGTGCTTCGGGTCTCTCTCCATCCTCCCTTCCTAGCAAAATGGATCCGCCTAGCTTCGGTGAAGCTCGTACCGAGCCTAGACCGCACCGTACATCCTCACCGGCGACGGTGCGCCGCCACCGGACATCACCGGCCGCCGCTCGCGGTGACAAGCCCTTTCCACCCCATCCCCATCCATTCCACGAGCACCAATCGACGCACCGGGTGACGGAGAACACGAGGCGGTGCTCAATTGGCCGAGCGAGCTCTTCTCCGGCGAGCTCGAGCTCGTCGGAGCTCGCGGGTCTCCGCCTCCCCTACCTCCGGTCACTGACCGCGGGGGCCCGCCCGTCAGGGTCGCGCGCGGGCGGGAGCGCTGAGCGGGCCGCGCGCGCGAGTGTGTGGGCCGAGTTTTTCCGGGCCGGCCCAGTCATCCGAAATGAAATTCATTTTTATTATTTTGTCACTGATTTTTGTACAAGTTGGAAAAATATAGATCTAGGGTTTTAATGATCCAAAAATCATGAGATAAATTTTGTTAGGATCTACATGATGTGTAGTATTTTAGAAAAATATGGATCTGGCATGAGATGTTTAAATTCTGTAAGAATTTAATAGATCCTTTAAATGTGTTTTGGAATGCATGCAAATTTGTTAAATTTATAACTTGAGCTGTAGTGTTCCATAAATCATGAAATTTGGTGGGTAGGTTACTCTATGCTAGCCCTAGCTCTGGTAAAAATTTGGGCATCAGTGCTTAAGTAATTTCCAAGTTATAATGCTATCTTGTTATTCTAGGAAATACTTAAATGAATTGTTGTAAGTTTTCTACATGTGCAATGTTCATATAACTTTTTGGAGAATGTCTTGGTACCCTAGAGTGTCCAGGAAAATTAAGAAATCTGTTGTTTGACACTTTTTACTATGCTTTGTTATTTATCCAAAAATCAGCCTTTTGGGCTTGTGAATTTTGTTCAGAGAGTTTCTGTGAATAAATTGAGTTCAAAATTTTACAGTAGTCTCTTTTTGGGTCAGAGAGTCCCCTGTAATTTTTGTAGAATTTTAGGAGCAGTTTGCATATATGTTTGAAATTCCACTTAATTACTTAAGTAAATTAAGAAATGGGTTTAAATAAATATTCTAGGTGGGCAAACCTTACTTTCTGGTGTTTTTGTGACCTTTGTGAACTTGTAGTAGTATTAGTTTGGTCCTAGAGAATGTTTGCCACATAAATAAATATTTAACCTTTACAATTTTAGGTTTTCTGGACAGCTGATAGTATTTCTAGGTTTGACCTTGGATAAAGGTGGTTTCTGGAAAACTTGTAAATACCAAAGTTGGAATAAACTTGATGAACTAGCTTGTTTCAAAATTTGGAAGCATTTGGCTTAGTAGTTTGAGAGTTACTGTTGTTTAAAGTGGCAGTTCAAAATCTGCTACTCTCTGTTTTGAGAGGACAGATTCTGGAACTTGTGAAGTTTAACATGGAAAACTTAGGAGTTTGGAGTTGAGGTCTGAAAATGAATTGTAGTGCATTTCTTAGGCTTTTCAGATTGTCTTAGATCATATCTTTTGGAATTGTAAATCTCCAGTTGTGATAAAAACAAGTAGCTGCTGTTCAGAATGCTTACTGTGGTGTTTTGCTGATTGTTATGGTGAGATATCCTAAGACATGCTACTTTTGTAATTGTTAGGTGTTAGGGCCTTAACTGAGGATGAGCAGCTTTATCTTAGGTTAAGTAGATTAGGTGAGTACTTCTCTACTGGAGAAGAGATTTGCACGTACTAATAAAATAACTTGAATAGAGTATTTTATTTCTGAAATGCATTTCATTCCGAGCATGTTGCACCCATTTATGCATCCATTGTATTTATTGTGCATTCATACAATAGGTGCACCGGAGGGGGTAACTCTCCTCGAATTCGATCCTGTGATTCCGGAGGAGGACCAGGAGCAGCAGGAGCCCGAGGATCCAGCAGGCGAAGGAGTGCCCGTAGACGACCTTCCTGAGTGTCCAGACCACCGACCCACAACCTTTATGAAAGGTAAGCCCCGGTGCATGCTGAACCTACTGTTTTATAAATTAATCTTGAGTACTTTTAATTGTTTAATGCATTAAGTTGTAGGAGTTATATAGAAACACTTGTTGCATTATACCTGTCCTTGTCCAGATATCGTACTTAATCCTATATTAGGTTTAGGCACGTGTCAATGCTTAGCCCTGCTTAGTACAGTAGAAGTCGGGTGATTTCCGGTCATCCGCGAGATGTAGGAAGGAGTCACGAGTGGCTTTATGGCTATCGTGGATGGAATCATGCTTAAAAATGAAATTTAGACCGGGCGGGAGTTCGATAGTACAGCCGCAAGACACTTCACGTCTTGGGTGTGGAGCTATGCCCGTCTGAGTCGTTTAAGGACCGATTCGCTGTACGTCCTTGAGTCATGTTGAACGCAGTCTAACACTTAGTTGGCCGGATAAGTCGTTCCGACCGCGAAGCCGAGTAATGTGATTCAGGCCAGGAATCGAATGGTAGGTTGCTTCTTGGAGGAGAGAAAGGATGTGCTTGGGGACATTGGAGTGAGACCAAGGGGGGGTTAAAGTCCCTATCACCTGGCAGAGTGTCGCCCTTGGGGTCGCGACATTATTCGGACCCGCGATTCCTGAATCATATGAAACGGTGGCTTGTGCGACCCTGGCAGGGGCCTGCGCGGTGAGTGTTAGAAATACCCCTCCAGCTGGATAGGAATTCGATTCGAATCGCCGTCGCTCCCGGTTAGTGAGCACTTGACTTGAGCAGCGGCAACGTAGAACTCATTAAATGAACTGGTGGTTAAGGGAATGATACAATGTTGCCATAATGATATACCTGCTATGGATATAATAATAATGTTGTTTGATTATAATCAAGTGCATGTCTAGTACAGGTGCTAAGATAGATGACAGGTAAATGCTAAAAATAACTGCTAGTACAGGTTATAAGAGTTTCAACTACTTATGCCTTTATGCAAAATGTGGTGTCAGCTAGCCTCTTGTGTAAGCCTTGCATAATCCTTGGTGTCACTTTATTTCTGGTTTTCGACGGGTAAGTCTAGCTGAGTACATTCCAGTACTCAGGGTTTATTCCCTCCTGTTGCAGATGACATGCTTTATCAGGGATTCTGCAAGACGTGTCTCCACCCTGCGGGTGATGATGACTAGATCACAAGGGCGTGATCGTCTCTATGTACTTTTCTCATGCTTTTGCAGGATGTCGATCATCCAGACTGGCAGTATTTAATTAACTAGTGTGTGTTATGCTTCCGCTACTTTCAAACTTGGTTTGTAATATTTGCTACTCCGTTTGTGTAAACTTATTTCAGAACTACTTGTGAAATGTATCGTATGATGTTGTATGTTGAATGATGCGATCCTGGTTGTAAGCAGTTTGGTTTGAAATCCTTCGTGATTTCGATTGACTACCGGGATTATATGGGCTCAAGTTTGAAAATTTGAGCGCTTCGGTGCTTGTTTTCGTACTTGTGCTCTTATAATTTGGTCGGTTCTGTTACAGCTGGTACCGGAGCATAATTCAACATTAAACACATCTTACGAGTAATTAAAAACAAAAGTATTTGTTTGCGAAAGGGGTTAAACTCTAAAAATTATTTTATAGGTATGCCAGTGATCATATCCCTTAGCCCAAATAAGGACTCTTAGGTGGCTTATTATAAAGACTAACTTGGGTGGTAATGTATGGATCAATTGCCTCGACGCTCTGGTAAGTGTGAGTTGTGAGAGCATGATCGTCCAACCGGCGATCTAGGGGAGAGTAGTTTTGGTGACTTACATCTTTACATGTTTAAACCATGTAACTATGTAAAAGCACTTAATTGTGGGCATCTATCAATTGGGTAGCTTTGATACTGAAGTATATACATCTGGGGATGTGTATATGGAAAGTATTTAAAATTACTGCTTTCTTGTGTGCTTATATTGGGAAACTGTTGGGCTGAAATGAGGTTTTCTGCAGGTACACTAACAGCGTAACGAGTAGACCGATAGTTTCGCTTATATGAGAGAACGTATGTATGCCACCGCCTAGCGTTAGAACTTTAGGTTTCTACTAAGGTGAGAGGGCGTACGGAACGTGCATGCATCATGTTTAATTATATCATACATATCATTTACTCCCTCCTTAAAAATTTCAGTACTCCCGACTAAAGTAAATTTCGTATCCCCTAAATGATCCTCACTTTAAGTCGTATCTTATTTGTTGCTACAGATGGCACGTACCAAGAGGACCGCTCGTAAGTCCACTGGAGGCAGGGCACCGCGACACCAGCTCGCTCCACGTGAGCCCCGCCCTGAGCCTACTGAGGTGGAAAGGCTGAGGGCAGAGTTGGCTGAAGTGACGGCTGCCAGGAATGCAGCACGGTAACAACTGGAACAAGTGATTCATGATCGTGATCAAGAAACGCTTGCAGTCCAGAGGTTGACAGTGGCAAATCGCAACTGTCAACGCATGTTGGTCCGTGTGATGGAACAGAGGGATGAAGCCTGGCACGAGGAGAACGTTCTGAGAGCTCGCCAGTTTGAGCTCGAGCAACAGTTAGAAAATGCTGAAGAATACAATGACAACCTGCATGAAGAAGTGCACCGCCTGAACAACGAGCTTAATCCCCTGCTGCCTCGAAACAACAACGTCGATGAGGACATGGGTTCGGGAATCTTCATGGCTGAGGATGATGATGAAGTGGAGGTTGATGGACCACAGGATGCCCCACCTGCAGAAGCACCAGAGGAAGAGCCAGAAGAAGAAGAAGACGAGGAGTTAGAGCCTGTCAGTGATGAGGACGGCGGGGAGATCCTTGACACTGACTCGGAGGATGATGCTTAGAGTAGTCATCACGTGCCTATAATGTTAGGATCGTCTTTTGTGCCCTCCCTGTGAAGGAGTGAGGCCTTGTAATAACTTGACTTTGGGATGTAAGGTTGAACCGTATGTTTCCTGAATGTAGTTTGAACCTGTTAATTTCGATCACAACTTGATGTCTTATTCTGTTGCGTTCGATGATGGTGTCACGATTAGCACCCTTCGGTGCCGCGACGAAACCGAGGGCCTCCTATGGCGCGCGACATAAGGCTGTGCTGCTTGGCACGCGCAGGTATCGAGGTGGCTAGTCATGGTCCACCATGGAACTCTTCATTGAGAAGTCTCTTTGTGGTCAGTTTGAAGTAGCCTTTCACAGTCAACTAAAAATCTTGGATCGAATCCAAGTACCGTGCAAAAGGTCAAAAATCACGTAGATAGCAACGCAAATGGTCCGGTAACCGTTGTGCTCCCTGTGAGTGAGCCTTTATCAAAGAGCATCTTGTTGGATTACCAAGTATGATCTCGTCAAATGATGCGCTAGAATGGATTGTGCGGTTGTGATGAATTATTGTGCCTTAATTATTATGAGAAATCTATTCATACAGTCAGATTGACATTTCGCAATAATTTATCTACAAATTTCCCACCTCGCCAGTGCTCATTGGCTATGCATTTTGCAGATGTCGTACAATCTACGCCGGGGTCGTGGAAATGAGGAGGAGGAACAGCCACCCCCTCCGCCACCACCTACTCCGGCCGAGTTGATGCAGACAGTGGTCGAAGGGCAGCGCATGTTGGCGGATGCTATGCGCCAGCTGGCTAACCGGGAGGCTCGTCCTGGCCGCCAGGGCCCAGAGCCAAATCAGTACAGCGATTTCAAGGACTTTCTGGATACAAAGCCCCCGCTCTTCAAGGAAGCGGAGGAACCACTGCAGGCTGACGAGTGGTTGAATACCATTGAACAAAAGTTTCGTCTGCTACGCCTAACTGATGAGCTGAAAACTGAGTATGCTTCCCATCAGTTGCATGGTCCGGCGGGCATTTGGTGGAGCCACTATCGTTCCACACTACCTGCCAATGTCCCGATTGCTTGGGATCAGTTTAAGGCGGCATTCCGGGGAAATTATATCCCTCTCGGTCTTATGGCAATCAAGCACACAGAGTTTATGAGGCTGTCGCAAGGAAACAAAAGCCTGACTGAATACTTGCAGTCCTTCAACAACCTGGCAAGGTATGCCACAGAGTTTGTGGATACCGATGCCAAAAAGATTGCTAGCTTCAAAAGGGGCCTCGGCCCAAAACTGATGAAAACTATGGGCACTAGCAAATGTACTACTTTCAATGATTTCATCAGCGATGCTTTGACCCAGGAGAACAACAATACTATTTATTCTGCCTCTAAGAGCCGTAAAAGGGCCCTTGAGGCAAGTGCTTCTCAGTCAAGGGCCTCAGCGGCACCGAGGTCTTCCCCTCGCCCACCTGCTCAGAATACAAAGTTCCGTCCGCCGCAGAAGAAGCCTGCTGCAAAAACGGGGTTCCGTAAGGCTTATACCGTCGCTCTGCCAAAGGGGACGTCTGGACAAAGCAGCTCTAGTGTTCCTCCTAGCAATATGCCTTGCTGGAATTGCAACAAGCCAGGTCATTGGGTCCGGAACTGTCCGTACCCTAAGAAAAATGTCAACCAAGGTAGTCATCAGGGACACGCCCATTATAACAGCATTGAGGAGATTCCATCTGGTGAGGTGGTCACCGCTGGTAAGTTTCTAGTTGACCAACACCCCGCAGTGGTACTTTTTGATTCAGGTGCTTCGCATTCCTTTATCAGTCCTAAGTTTGCATCTAAATTTGCACACAAGTTGCATACTGTTGAAGGTGTGGGTTATTGCATTAGTGCTGCAAGTGGGAATATTTCCACAAACAAAGTAGTGGGGAACCTTAAGTTTGAGATAGAAGGGCGAAGTTATTCGCTTGCCCTATTGGTTTTACCTGGTTTAGACATAGATGTTATCTTGGGCATGAATTGGATGAGTCAGAATGGGGTACTCATTGACACATCCGCTCGGGTAGTTATGCTCAGAGATCCTACAGATCAAAAGGGTTTTCTAGTACAACTTCCCAGAAAGGTTGAATTGTCAGGGGAAGTTCATTATGTGCAAGCAAAAGCGTTGACCGAAATTCCAGTAGTAAATGAGTTTCTCGACGTTTTTCCCGATAATTTGCCGGGGCTCCCTCCGGATCGGGATGTGGAGTTTAAAATTGAGTTGTTGCCTGGCACGGCGCCCATCTCTAGGAGACCCTATAGGATGCCACCAAATGAACTCGCTGAACTTAAGGTGCAATTGAATGAACTTTTGAAGAAGGGGTTGATTCGTCCTAGTTCATCGCCGTGGGGATGTCCTGCTATCTTTGTAAAGAAGAAGGATCAGTCGTTGTGGATGTGCGTAGATTATAGACCTCTCAATGCAGTCACTGTCAAAAATAAGTACCCTCTACCGCGAATCGACATCTTGTTCGATCAGTTGTCTAAAGCTAAAGTTTTCTCCAAGATCGATCTAAGATCGGGCTACCATCAAATTAAAATTCGCCCGGAAGATGTTCCAAAGACAGCCTTTTCTACCAGATACGGTCTTTATGAGTATCTTGTTATGTCTTTCGGCTTGACAAATGCCCCCGCACACTTCATGTACTTGATGAATTCGGTGTTTATGCCTGAATTGGACAAGTTTGTGGTGGTATTTATTGATGATATCCTGGTATATTCGGTGAATGAGGAAGATCACGCTGAACATCTGCGTATAGTCCTCACAAGACTGCGTGAACATCAACTTTATGCGAAGTTCAGTAAGTGCGAATTCTGGCTTCGAGAAGTACCTTTCCTTGGGCATGTGTTGTCCGATGGAGGAATTATGGTGGACCCCGCCAAGGTACAGGAAGTACTGAACTGGAAGGCTCCTATCTCGGTTCACGAGGTCCGAAGTTTTCTTGGTTTGGCTGGCTATTATCGTGGCTTCATCCCGGATTTCTCCAAAATAGCCAAGCCAATGACTCGGTTGCTGCAAAAAGACACCAGGTTTGTCTGGACTCCTGAGTGTGATGCGGCTTTTCACCACTGCGAACCCTCCTAACCTCGGCTCCGGTTTTGGCACAACCGAATATCGAGAAACCATTTGATGTTTATTGTGATGCCTCAGGCATAGGTTTGGGAGGCGTTTTGATGTAGGAGGGCCGAGTAATTGCATATACCTCGCGGCAACTTCGGAAGCATGAGGTGAATTATCCAACGCATGACTTAGAACTGGCTGCAGTTGTTCATGCTTTGAAAGTATGGCGGCATTATCTGCTGGGAAATGTCTGCAATATCTACACCGATCATAAAAGCCTCAAATACATCTTCACTCAACCCGAGCTAAATATGCGTCAAAGAAGATGGCTCGAGTTGATTAAAGATTATAACCTTCAAGTGCACTATCATCCTGGCAAGGCAAATGTGGTTGCGGATGCCTTAAGCCGTAAGTCTCATTGCTATTCCTTAGTTGAAACTGATTTTCATCGATCTCGCCTTCTACATCCGGCAGTCTTGTACAACATCACTGTCAGTGGTACTCTCAGAAATAGAATCATTGAGCTCCAAAAGACTGATCTGGGTATCTTTCACATAAAACGGAAGATGAATGAAGGAGAGACTAAGCATTTCAGGGTAGATGACGAAGGTGTGCTGTGGTTTAAGGATAGGTTAGTGGTACCTAAGGACCGAGAGCTTAGAGATCAGATCCTGTCCGAAGCACATTCGTCCAAGTTGTCCATCCATCCTGGTAGTAATAAGATGTATTATGATTTAAAGCCACTTTATTGGTGGACCAAGATACGGAAAGAGATAGCTGCATATGTTGCTAGATGTGACACCTGTTGCAGAGTTAAAGCTGTGCACATGAAAGCTGGGCTACTTCAGCCACTTTCCATTCCAGGCTGGAAATGGGAAGAGATAAGTATGGATTTCATTGTCGGGCTTCCTCCTACTGTCAAAAATCATAACTCTATTTGGGTAATTGTTGATCGTTTGACCAAATCAGCTCACTTCATTCCAGTGAGAGTGGACTATCGTCCCACTGACTATGCTGAGTTGTACTTCAATCAGATAGTCCGGCTTCATGGGATACCTCGTACTATCATTTCTGACCGTGGTCCCCAGTTCACTGCTCGCTTTTGGGAGCATTTGCATCACCTTCTGGGAACCAAGTTAGTGAGAAGCTCTGCTTATCACCCCCAGACATCGGGTCAGACAGAACGAGTTAACCAAATCTTGGAAGATCTGTTGCGAGCATGCGTCATTTCATCCAAGGGTTCTTGGGAAAAATGGTTACCTTTAGTCGAATTCTCGTACAATAACAGTTATCAAGAGAGTATTAAGATGGCCCCATTTGAAGCTTTGTACGGTCGAAAGTGTCGAACTCCACTAAACTGGGTAGAAGCTGGGGAAAGAAGGTATTATGGCATTGATTTTGTCCAGGAAGCCGAGGAACAAGTCCGTACCATCCAGAAACACATGGCTGCAGCACAAGCGAGACAGAAAAGCTATGCGGATCGTCGTAGAAAACCACTCGAATTTGAAGTTGGAGACTTCGTTTATTTGAAAGTTTCTCCAATGAAGAGTGTCCAACGTTTTGGTGTTAAACGGAAACTTGCACCAAGATACGTGGGTCCTTTCCAGATCATAGGCAAGAGTGGAGCTGTTGCGTACAAAATCCAGTTACCTCCTGAGATGAGAACCATATTCAACGTTTTCCATGTATCTCAGCTTAAAAAGTGTCTTCGAGTTCCTGAGGAACAAGTTCCTTTAGGTGATATCAGGCTGGAATCCGACCTAACCTATGAAGAAAAGCCAGTCCGAGTGATCGATACTCAGGAACGAGTAACTAGAAGTAAAGTGGTTAAGTGGTACAAAGTGATGTGGAGTAATCAGGGAAGTGAGAGTGATGCTACGTGGGAACGGGAGGATTATTTGCGGGATGGTTATAAAGAATTCTATGAAAAATGGTACGCTTTCCAAATCTCGGGATGAGATTTTTATAAGGGGGGAGGGCTGTAACACCTCAAGTGTTTAGCTCCATAATTGCATTGCATTTGCATTTGCATAAGCATAAGCATGCATCATTCATGTTTGTTATTTTATGTGATGCAACACATGTGATTGTTCTAGGGTTTGTTTGATTTATTTCATGAAGTATTTGATAGTTGGTGTAACAAAAAGGTAAGGTAGCCAATCATGACCTACAACACCTTAGTTATACTTAGGGTAACATTTGGAACAAGGTTCATGTTGACCAAAATTACTAAATTGCCCTCCAAGAGAAGTTTGACCACCATTTGACCCTAGAAGGCCCTAGTTTGACCAATTAAAAAGTCTAATTTAGAGACCTTGCATGGAAGAGCACCCTTAAGCAAAGTTGTAAAGAAATTCATGGGGAACAAAAGTCTCAATATGACCATCTCATGAAATTGACCCTAACATGCTCAAAAGTGGCCCACAAGTCAGTTAGAGAGGTAGTTCCAAGACTTAGAATTTTTCTAAGTCTGGAATCTGACCCTACAGTTTTACTGATGCCTACTTTAGGAGCTTTTAGTTTGCAAACCAGGCCAAACCAGTCTTTGAGCCAATTGACAAAGTTGTTGTCCACACATAGCTCTACAACATTGTCAATATCACCATCACCTGGTTCTCAATAGTTTAGGAGATATAGTGTCAAGAAGTTAGGGTTTCAGTCGGCGTTATCTCTGAAACTGCATTTTAGTTTCAAGGGGCACCACTTTGGAGCTCTGTAGTTTCAAACCTAGGCCGAACCAGCCCAAACTCCAATTGACAAACTTGTAGACCTCATGTAGCTCTACAAAATTGGTGTAATCATCTTCGACTAATTCGAACCGGTTTGGGAGATAACCATTGTGGAAGTCGCTCTGTCAGTCGGTCGCCGATGTCACCATTCACCGATTCAGTTTCGTCAGCGTCAGAGTGGCCGACCGGCCGCAGGCCATCGTCGACGCGTGGAGGCGCGGTGGTGCCCGTACGCCGGCCCTGGCCCCACCAGTCAGGCCGCGACGCCTTCAAGACGCCACGACGCGCGAGCCGGCCTCCATTCCTCCGCCCCTCTCTTCCAGTTGCCAAGAAACATCGAAACCGAGCCGCCCTTGCCGTTCCTCTCCGGCGAGCTCAAGCGCGAGCTACACCGCATCACCGGCCGCCAGACCTCGCCACTCCCTCCGCCTCACCACCCTCCATCTCCTTGACCCACCGAAGCCCGCGATTTGACTCAAGGTGAGCCGCATTGCTTTCTTCCCCGTCTCCGAGAGGTCGCCGGAGCCCGCCATGGGACCTCACCGTGGTCGGGGTGCTTCGGGTCTCTCTCCATCCTCCCTTCCTAGCAAAATGGATCCGCCTAGCTTCGGTGAAGCTCGTACCGAGCCTAGACCGCACCGTACATCCTCACCGGCGACGGTGCGCCGCCACCGGACATCACCGGCCGCCGCTCGTGGTGACAAGCCCCTTCCACCCCATCTCCATCCATTCCACGAGCACCAATCGACGCACCGGGTGACGGAGAACACGAGGCGGTGCTCAATTGGCCGAGCGAGCTCTTCTCCGGCGAGCTCGAGCTCGTCGGAGCTCGCGGGTCTCCGCCTCCCCTACCTCCGGTCACTGACCGCGGGGGCCCGCCCGTCAGTGTCACGCGCGGGTGGGAGCGCTGAGCGGGCCGCGCGCGCGAGTGTGTGGGCCGAGTTTTTCCGGGCCGGCCCAGTCATCCGAAATGAAATTCATTTTTATTATTTTGTCACTGATTTTTGTACAAGTTGGAAAAATATAGATCTAGGGTTTTAATGATCCAAAAATCATGAGATAAATTTTGTTAGGATCTACATGATGTGTAGTATTTTAGAAAAATATGGATCTGGCATGAGATGTTTAAATTCTGTAAGAATTTAATAGATCCTTTAAATGTGTTTTGGAATGCATGCAAATTTGTTAAATTTATAACTTGAGCTGTAGTGTTCCATAAATCATGAAATTTGGTGGGTAGGTTACTCTATGCTAGCCCTAGCTCTGGTAAAAATTTGGGCATCAGTGCTTAAGTAATTTCCAAGTTATAATGCTATCTTGTTATTCTAGGAAATACTTAAATGAATTGTTGTAAGTTTTCTACATGTGCAATGTTCATATAACTTTTTGGAGAATGTCTTTGTACCCTAGAGTGTCCAGGAAAATTAAGAAATCTGTTGTTTGACACTTTTTACTATGCTTTGTTATTTATCCAAAAATCAGCCTTTTGGGCTTGTGAATTTTGTTCAGAGAGTTTCTGTGAATAAATTGAGTTCAAAATTTTACATTAGTCTCTTTTTGGGTCAGAGAGTCCCCTGTAATTTTTGTAGAATTTTAGGAGCAGTTTACATATATGTTTGAAATTCCACTTAATTACTTAAGTAAATTGAGAAATGGGTTTAAATAAATATTCTAGGTGGGCAAACCTTACTTTCTGGTGTTTTTGTAACCTTTGTGAACTTGTAGTAGTATTAGTTTGGTCCTAGAGAATGTTTGCCACATAAATAAATATTTAACCTTTACAATTTTAGGTTTTCTGGACAGCTGATAGTATTTCTAGGTTTGACCTTGGATAAAGGTGGTTTCTGGAAAACTTGTAAATACCAAAGTTGGAATAAACTTGATGAACTAGCTTGTGTCAAAATTTGGAAGCATTTGGCTTAGTAGTTTGAGAGTTACTGTTGTTTAAAGTGGCAGTTCAAAATCTGCTACTCTCTGTTTTGAGAGGACAGATTCTGGAACTTGTGAAGTTTGACTTGGAAAACTTAGTAGTTTGGAGTTGAGGTCTGAAAATGAATTGTAGTGCATTTCTTAGGCTTTTCAGATTGTCTTAGATCATATCTTTTGGAATTGTAAATCTCCAGTTGTGATAAAAACAAGTAGCTGCTGTCCAGAATGCTTACTGTGGTGTTTTGCTGATTGTTATGGTGAGATATCCTAAGACATGCTACTTTTGTAATTGTTAGGTGTTAGGGCCTTAACTGAGGATGAGCAGCTTTATCTTAGGTTAAGTAGATTAGGTGAGTACTTCTCTACTGGAGAAGAGATTTGCACGTACTAATAAAATAACTTGAATAGAGTATTTTATTTCTGAAATGCATTTCATTCCGAGCATGTTGCACCCATTTATGCATCCATTGTATTTATTGTGCATTCATGCAATAGGTGCACCGGAGGGGATAACTCTCCTCGAATTCGATCCTGTGATTCCGGAGGAGGACCAGGAGCAGCAGGAGCCCGAGGATCCAGCAGGCGAAGGAGTGCCCGTAGACGACCTTCCTGAGTGTCCAGACCACCGGCCCACAACCTTTTTGAAAGGTAAGCCCCGGTGCATGCTGAACCTACTGTTTTATAAATTAATCTTGAGTACTTTTAATTGTTTAATGCATTAAGTTGTAGGAGTTATATGGAAACACTTGTTGCATTATACCTGTCCTTGTCCAGATATCGTACTTAATCCTATATTAGGTTTAGGCACGTGTCAATGCTTAGCCCTGCTTAGTACAGTAGAAGTCGGGTGATTTCCGGTCATCCGCGAGATGTAGGAAGGAGTCACGAGTGGCTTTATGGCTATCGTGGATGGAATCATGCTTAAAAATGAAATTTAGACCGGGCGGGAGTTCGATAGTACAGCCGCAAGACACTTCACGTCTTGGGTGTGGAGCTATGCCCGTCTGAGTCGTTTAAGGACCGATTCGCTGTACGTCCTTGAGTCATGTTGAACGCAGTCTAACACTTAGTTGGCCGGATAAGTCGTTCCGACCGCGAAGCCGAGTAATGTGATTCAGGCCGGGAATCGAATGGTAGATTGCTTCTTGGAGGAGAGAAAGGATGTGCTTGGGGACATTGGAGTGAGACCAAGGGGGGGTTAAAGTCCCTATCACCTGGCAGAGTGTCGCCCTTGGGGTCGCGACATTATTCGGACCCGCGATTCCTGAATCATATGAAACGGTGGCTTGTGCGACCCTGGCAGGGGCCTGCGCGGTGAGTGTTAGAAATACCCCTCCAGCTGGATAGGAATTCGATTCGAATCGCCGTCGCTCCCGGTTAGTGAGCACTTGACTTGAGCAGCGGCAACGTAGAACTCATTAAATGAACTGGTGGTTAAGGGAATGATACAATGTTGCCATAATGATATACCTGCTATGGATATAATAATAATGTTGTTTGATTATAATCAAGTGCATGTCTAGTACAGGTGCTAAGATAGATGACAGGTAAATGCTAAAAATAACTGCTAGTACAGGTTATAAGAGTTTCAACTACTTATGCCTTTATGCAAAATGTGGTGTCAGCTAGCCTCTTGTGTAAGCCTTGCATAATCCTTGGTGTCACTTTATTTCTGGTTTTCGACGGGTAAGTCTAGCTGAGTACATTCCAGTACTCAGGGTTTATTCCCTCCTGTTGCAGATGACATGCTTTATCAGGGATTCTGCAAGACGTGTCTCCACCCTGCGGGTGATGATGACTAGATCACAAGGGCGTGATCGTCTCTATGTACTTTTCTCATGCTTTTGCGGGATGTCGATCATCCAGACTGGCAGTATTTAATTAACTAGTGTGTGTTATGCTTCCGCTACTTTCAAACTTGGTTTGTAATATTTGCTACTCCGTTTGTGTAAACTTATTTCAGAACTACTTGTGAAATGTATCGTATGATGTTGTATGTTGAATGATGCGATCCTGGTTGTAAGCAGTTTGGTTTGAAATCTTTCGTGATTTCGATTGACTACCGGGATTATATGGGCTCAAGTTTGAAAATTTGAGCGCTTCGGTGCTTGTTTTCGTACTTGTGCTCTTATAATTTGGTCGGTTCTGTTACAGTTTGTATGGCCCTGCATGCACATGAGACCGACCAACCAACCGACCACTGTCGTCGCTCTTGTTTGGAAATGCCCTGCCAAGATCTCCTCTGAGCAGTGGTGGATGCAACCTTGGATGTTGGAGGCTTGCTTCTTTCTTGTTTCTTCTCCTTCATTTTTGTTCCTTCCTTCTTTCTTCTTCCACAAAAATAAAGGAGGAGCTCAATGAGAGCTCGTTAGAGCAAGTATAATAACAGGTTGTAAGCTGGCTAAATGCTGAGGTGGAGGAGAGAAGGAAGGAGAGAGAGGAGAAGCGGGTTGTAAGCTTACAGTCAACTTGGGCACAGGAACCAAGAAACTCCGTGATAGAGACAAGTGTGTCATATACTAACCGTAAAGAGCTCGTTACTATATAGATGGGCTAAAAGAAGGTTGTAACCAATGACCAGCTATATTATTAGCATCGCTCTTATGGAGTAGGAGGGTTCCCGTGCCATCATTGGATCCGCACCTACCTATACGACTATGATTGGCCACCCCTCGCATCCTCTCACTTCTCAATATGTCACCCACCGGATCGCCACCCCCACAATGCATGACACATCAAATGCATGCTAAGCTTTTGAACCATGGTGGAAGCAACACGATGCATGCTAAAACATTATATATACTTCATCCGTTTTAAATTGTAGGCTGTCTTAATTTTTTTTTTAGATATATTGTTTTTATTTTGCATGTAAACATAATAATATATGAGACGCGTAACAAAAAGATAGTACATTGGAGCCAATTTCGTATGTGGGGTCTCATCACTCCTATATTGGCTGGCTGCTGATGTACAGTGTGTACTACACTCTCGTGGTGGCCCGCCTAGCCAGCGGACCCGTGGAATGGTCAAGTCACTCGTGCATGCAGTGCAACGTGACCACACCTCGCCTGTGCGGCTGTGCCCAAACCTGCATGGCGCCCTGTTGGCATTGGCACTGGCAACTTTGAGATGTGGCCCTCCTATGGCTTTATTACTTTTTTTTGAGCCTAGGGCTTTATTTATTTTTAGCTGTATTAATTATTAATTCAGCGAACGATCAAATATACGAGTACAATTCGCTTAAACTACTTTTTAACTATGGAATAATGTTTTTCTCACACAACATTTCAATATAAACATCAACGTAACCCAAATTTCAGCGTAAGCGAACCTGACGAATTCTTGTGTACGGAGTAGATCGGCCTCGTTCGGCTGGCTGATGGCTGGTGGCTGAGGCTGATTTATTGTGAGAGAAAAATACTGCTGGCTGGCTGGTGGCTGGTGGCTGGTGCTGAACTGGTGTGAGAGAAAAGCACTCCTGGCCAGCCGAACAAGGCCATCGTCTTGTGCTTTTTGCCATCACACGTGCTGCTAGCTAGAGCGCTAGTAGTACTAGATCCGAGCAGAGCATGGACCGCCACCACCACATTCTGCTTCTGCCGATCGGGGAACATGCATGTAGAGGCTCCCGTTGCCCGGCCGACACGTCCAACGTGCGGTGTGGACATGCTACTTGGGTTTGCTAGCTTAGCTCGCTCCCCTTTGTTGCACAGAAGATCGATCACCTGTTCGTCCGATGCGAGGTGGTGGTAGTAGTGGTATTTTAATTTTACCGTGAGGTTCTGATGCGGTTCTTTTTGCCAGTATTGGAGAAGCAGCGATAACCAAAATATACCCGCACTCCTGTGGTGTCAAAGCAACCGGGCTCCCTTCTCCCTCGGGGCATGTTTGGAACGCATGAACGAAAAACACAGGAACGATAGAAAACGTAGAAACAGGAAAGGAATGAGGATACAAATAAGAGGAATGAGAAACAGAGAAAAGTTGAAGGAGCAACTGTTTGGAACGCAGCAATTAGAATACAAGAAGTGGAGTATTATTTATTTATTGTTAAAAGGAGATTGTAAATATGCATAATTAATTAGTCTAAATAACAAGGTAAACCAACATAAAAGGTAATATTAAGCATTTTCATTTAAATATTTTTCTACCATGGTCCTTATCTACTCACTATACAGTAAAAAGTCATGCACTAGCACTTTGTAGTATTCTACTCGACTCTTGCTTTCGGCTCTTTGTACTGATTCCCCATTTTTAATCATTAACCTCTACGGCTCCATCTCCTATTTGTACACACTATCTCGAGCATCAGCAAAGGAAAAGAAAACTAGAGATCAGAGTGGATGTTTGGATTCCTGTGAAATGAGCATCTACCTACAGTATTCCAAAGGAAAGGAATTTGCTCTTCCTGTGTTCCAAACGCACAATCTGAGTTCCTTTCCTCCATCCTGTGATTCCTACAAAGGTCTGGTTCACCCGGCTTATAATCCGTACTTTTCAGCTTGTTTTTTTCATCCGGAATAGTGTTTTTCTCTCACACAAATCAACCGGAACAGTGTTTCAGCTTGTTTTTTCAGCACAAGTGAATGAGGCCAAAATTCCTTTGGAATTCCCTCAATCCAAACGGGGCCTCAACGATTGACGTGCGTGTTGCTACACCTCCCTCCTGCAGTCCTGCTGGCTGCACGAGCTCACCTGACACATGTACCGTTCGCCGATTTGTTATAAGAAAAAAAACACGATTCGTTGTAAAACAAGCGAACAGGGTTTGCTACACCGCCTGTCAGCTTTGCCACATGCAACATACTAAGGGCAACTCCAACCAAAGCCTCAAATTTTGGCCCCCTATTCCTTCAAATGAGAGTCCCTCATCTATATTTCATCCCCTATTTCTCAGCGTACTCCAACCGATCTTCTAAAATTTTCCTACTTTACTCTGCATTGTCATGGATCCTATTCATCAGTCCCACTTGTCAGCTTTATGCGAAGAGAGAAAGAGGAATAGGGAGAAGGATGGGGAGCTCCTACATGTGAGGGTTTAGGAGAGAGAAATAGGAGACCCTCATCCATCGGGGCTGGGATGAGAGTTCGGTTGGAGACACGATTTTGCATTTCATCTCTCAAAAATAAGATAGGAGTCGAGATAGGAGGTGGGTTGGAGTTGCCCTAACCAACCAACCAAGGCAGGGCAGCATCCTGCACGGCTGCATGCCTGCGCTCTCACCAGTCCCCAGTTCCCAGTTCGACCAGTGGGGTAATCCAAATCCTGAATTCTTGATCCGTGTGGTGTCATTCAAGATTTTTGAAGTGAACCAACAGGCTTTTTCATGCGCATTGCCAGCAAAGTGAAAAGTGATCGAAAAGGAGGCATGCTTAGGCTACCCGCACTCGTCCACCTCTATTTCCAACTCTAAAAAGGAATATTCTATTCTAGTCATCGAGATTCTCTACTCTATACCTATTTCTCCCGCACCCGTGTTATCTCTATCACATACTTTATACCTACTATTCCATATTTTATTCCCCTCACTCCCTCTTTCTCTCTCACACCAACTCTCTCTCTTTCGCTACAGTGTTTAGTGTAGATCAACCAAAACGCCGCAGGTAGCGATGCGCTGTGCGGCCGGTAAGCTGCAGGTGCGTTTACAGGCGCGCGGTACGGGCTATCCAGGCGTGCGCGCGTGCTGCCGTTCTGCTTGTAGGCGTGCGGTGCAGATAGCCTTAAACTTGTTGGACCCTTCTGTGATGGAGCTGGCAAAGCGGCAATAATGGTGGATGGAGCTGGCTGGGGCCTGGGGAGCAGGAGGCGGGGGTGGTCCAATCGCTGGCGCTGCGGCAGCTCTTGAAGCTGCAGGGGAAAGGGAGGCAGCGCCCGCCCCCATCTCACCTGTGCGCGCTTCAGGTTTCGCCATCCCCACGCCTCCATTATTGTGCGGAGCTTTTGACCGTTGGTCTCCTCCTCCTCCTCCCTCCATCTCCTCCACGGCCACCTCAGCAACACCACGGCCACGTGTGGCACCTACGTGGCGTCCACTTCGGTGTACACGCGTGCTGCTTTGCTATTCCTGTAAAAAACCTAACCTTCTCCAGACTCCAGCAAATTGGTTTTCAGGTTATATTATATATATTATTATATTATGACAGATGAAATGCGTCTGCTTCACACTGTCAGGTCCAGGCAACGCTATTTCACCCAACTTGAGTTGCAACATGCTCACTCCCAGGTCCCAACCATGTAACTTGGCCAACCAAAATCAGAAACTCTGGCCACCCTAGAATTCTTCTACAATTACAATTTGCCTGCTGACAAACCTGAGATGAACACCACGGCACACAATCAATGGTATATCCAACAGTTTCCCCATGCAAACTGAAGGTCAAGGATCCTTTCAGCATCAGCACTCGCCAGCTTCCTCAGCCCGTCTATCAGCTTCATGACACGGCATAAGGGGAAGCACCAAGGAATGTCTCCAGCGCGGCCAGATGGTGTCTCAAGAAGCTGCACGCGAGCTCCGTGCTCACCGCGGCTACCCGAGCAACCATGCCTGTTCCCTGCGGCCAAAAACGATGACAGATGCGGTGTTCCGTTTTCATAAGCCAAAGGGGCCCAAAGCGCACACATAGGAACCGAATCTAGCACAACGATGAGATGGAGCAGCGACAAACCGTGCGGCCAAACGGGCTGCAAGAGGCGACGAGCGGAGGCCTTTGTGGACGCTGGGGAGGTTTTGATCTCATAGTGTAGAGGCTACCGCCGGATGTGGGAGGGCGCAGTTGCCCGGACATCAGCTTCTTCACTTCGTCTTGCATCTTGTCTTGTATGTGCCTCAGCTTTGGCCTTCAGAGGAAAATCATGAGCAATATAGTTTGGATTCTGTCAGCCAGGTTTTTCCGTCAGGCAAATGGTAGCTTAAATTCCAAAAATGTATGTCCTGAACTCCTGATTTCTAACAATTTCATTTGTCAATTTGTTCCTAGTAGAAAAGACCAAATCCTAGATAGGCCCTTGCATATAACACTAGTTCTTCCTATGAATACAGCAGTGAACTGTTAGCTATATTGAGTTATTGACAGAAACAGAAATAGGCAATCAGAGCATATGGTACTGTTAACTTTGTGCCCTACAAGGCTACAACAATAATTGCAAAACAAAAAAAAACATAAGCTTCTAGGCTGAAGCGAGTAATGCAAATTCATCGGTGTAGTGCTATTTGAAACTTCATGTAATAACTTTCAAATGTTCAAACAGAGATGACCAGAGCATAAGGCAACATGTGTTTGAGATGATGATGTATTGACCTTACCCCAGTAACATGACCATCGCAATCACATTGTACTCCTGCATCCGTTCAGCAATGCTATAATTCGAGTCTTGTTCCAATAAAGTCTGCTCAAATATATATGGCGTGTTAAGAATGGTGAACAACATAAACAAAAATGGAAATGGATTAACAATTTAACATAACAAAGACATGCTAGGAGGAGAAGGTCAATAGTGTTTACCGAATCAATAAAGAGAGGCTGATCTCCCAAGAAAATATGGTTGACACTTTTGTAGAAGCTAAAATCCCATTTTTCTCCACTCTCATAACGGCCACTTGTAAACCAATCTACAACTACCAGGTTTGAATTGGCAGAGACTTGAAAAACTTGCTTTTGGTGGTACCGAGCGGTTGAGAAGCAGGTTACAGGATCTGGAATAACAGCAAGCAGGGCATCTTCCCCAACTCTGGCCTACTGCATGTAATAAATGTTTAATCATGGACCTTTCTAGTTAGGAATGCAACTAAGAGCCTAGAGCCCTTTAATATAACAAATGCCTTGGAAGAAGAATTACCTCTAGCAACTGTTCAGAACATTTTGAACCCACAGCCTTGTACACCTACAATAGTACTTGCCTATTAGAAGCATATAAATAAAGTCATCAGATTTGAAGCAAACTAGTTTTGCAGTTGACAATTTCATCAACGGACTAGTTAAGCTTACACGAGTACTTGCCGACCATGAAAAATACAACAGATCTGATTGAAACTAACTTTTCAGTTGACATGTAGACAAAAAACTTGAATGAAGGAAAAAAAAGGGCAGACCCAGTGCCAGAGGCTCCCACACGAGTGGGGTCTGAGGAAGGAAATAACCGAAGCAAAGTCTTACCCCCGCTGAAATTCTGCAGAGAGACGGCTTCGAACCCAGGACCTGGTGACTCGGCGAGTTAGCACTCACCAACTGCACCAGGCCTGCCCTTCAAAAAACTTGAATGAAGGAAATCAGCATTTTTCAGTTGACATTTTTTATGAAGTTGTCAGTTCATGAAAGCTTAGGCATGGCAATAACTGAGCTGAATGATTTCCTGAAGCAGGAAACACTGGAGTAGTATCCCAAAGCTAGAAAGATCAGGGCTAAACAATCTTAGTAAGAGAACGTCATCAGCTAGCTAATTTCTTTGTTGAACTTTAAAAGGTTCATTCTAGGCGGCAGGCGGAATCTAGGCGCTGACCCCTAGCCTAGGGAGTAATCGGGATTAATCGCGCCTAGGCGTTCCTAGGCGTTTTGTGTATATACTAATATACATGTATTATCTTCTAAAGAAAAGGTAACCGCCCCTAGCGTCAGGGCGGGGCCAGGGTTCGGGGGGTTTCTCGGTCGGGGTACTGAGATCTTCTTCTTAAGTACAACACCGTAGGGGCGGTCTTCCCCTACCGGCCGAGTTTTTTTTTTCTTCTAAAGAAAAAAAAATAAACAGCTGAATAGCGGGTCTAGATAGATAGAAAGGCTGACCTAGATAGATAGAAAGGCCCAAGAGGCAAGGGCCCAGCCCATCTCCCACTCAGACTCCAACCCTATCCATCTCTCTGGTTCCAGTCGCGTCCGCAGTCTGCAGTCCGCACTTGCCCGTCCTCATCGCGCCGCCTTCTCCCGCATCCGCCGCCGCCGCCGTCGGTTCCTCTCTGGCATCTCTCTCTCCTCTGCGCGCCCGCCGCCACCCGCGCTCGCTGCCGCCCGCGCGCGCGGACGCTCCTCCACCCCCCACCGGCGCAGCCGCTGGTCCTCTCCCTCTCCGGCATCTCTGTCTCCTCTTCGCGCCCGCGCACGCCCGCTGTCGCCGCCGTCCGCGCACGTCCGAAGCTCCTCCGCCACCAGCAACCTCCGCCGGATGCTCCTCCACCCCCACCGGCGCCGCCGCCGAGCTGCCGCCGCCTAGGGGTCCGCCTACCCCCATAGGTGAGGCGGGCACCCTCCGACTCACGATTAATCGCGCCTAGGCGAGCGCCTAGCGGAACTATGCAGTAGAAAGACCCCCCCACCCCCACCCACCTCACCCTACACACACACAGTTTGAATTTTGTTCAGCCAGTGGCAGAGCTCCCAGATTTGGAGAATTTAACGTGCCAGTCCTTGTGCTCAGCATTGTGATGAACTCATGAACAATCACTAGTTTCTACCATGAGCAGAGGAAGAAATTACCCAAGTAGGGATGCCTCCCACTTTGTACTAATGCAGTCTAAACAGTGCAGCTGGAAGGCTCATAGACTCTTGTTTATCATACATTCCTACAGAGCCAGTATTTTGGAATCCAGACATCTTCTGGTCAAAAGGTTCTATACAGTACCATACGGCATACACGGGTAAGCATCACAAGACCACACAAAACAGCCATAGTATAAGTATAGGCAGGAAGCGCAGAGTCAAGCTTCGTTAAGCAACCAGCATACCTTGGTCGAGGCCTGCGTGGTGATCGCCGCCGTGCACCCGTCGCCGACGCTGACCGTGCACGATATGGTGTCCCCCTGCAAGGGCGCGCGCGGGCGCGGTACCAGGAGCCCGTCACGCTACCGCAACCACCTCCGAACCGCGAGTACCCAGCAACGGCGCGGCGGGCAAGAATGGAGAGAACAGAAAGCGGAGGGAGGTCCTCGGGACTCACGGAGACGATGCCGCCGCCGTAGGTGAGGGCGTAGAGCCAGACCGCGTCGCAGGAGGACGGGCCCACCTTGGACGGGGCGATGAGCTTGAGCGGGTACCTGGCGAAGCAGCGGGTCAGCGCCGACCTCCCCCGCACCCTCTCCACCCGCACCGCACCCGTCGCCGCCTCCGCCATCGCCGGCTGACCACCACACCACCACCGAGCGCGTGGTGATTGGACGGTCGATCCAGCAGTCCTGATGGGGCGGCACGGCGGTCAACCAGATCATCCGCATTTGCTTCGTTCGTAGATTGAAGCAGGCCCAGTCCGCGCATTAGCTCTTGTTTGGCCCACCGCGTTACCGGGCCGTCGGAAGGTCCTAATGGGCTTGCCTATCTGCGCACGTCGGACGGACACGTGCTGTGTTTCGCTCTGAGTTGAGACTGAGAGTAAAACAAATTGCTCGTCTAAAGCTGTGTAATTTGTCGCTTTCTGATTCGGTAACCCTGGAAGCAGCGTCCCTTCACCCGGACGTCCCTGTTGGTAGGCCCCGACACCTAGAAGGTTTCTCCTATCCATTTCTCTTTGGTCACCGTAGTTTTTAAAAAGAAAACTCACACGGCACCGCGCTTGTGCTTTGAAACCGCGCTCCGCCGCGCCTTCCGCCCGCTTTTCTCTCCACCGTGTCTCCCGTCGGCCTTCCTCTCCACCGCAATCGCGGCGTTCTCCCCCGCGACCGCACAGGTGCTGCCGCCTTGCTGCACAAGGGCGCACCTACCCGACTGCTACTGTCGCCTCCACCACGGGCACTCCTCGCCGGGGGCAGCACAAGCACTCACCGGGGGGCCCCGCGGCCGCCTGCCCGCTGTCATCCTCCTCTACAGCGACCGCACAGTTGTATCACGTTGTGTAGACCTCTACCTGGGCGCCCGCCTGCTAGGTTTTGCTGAAAGCACATGTTGCAAGCACATGATTCAAGTGTTTTGGATGTTTCAGAGTTATGTTGTAACTGTTTTATATGGATGTTGCAAAAGTGAGGCATGTTGCAAGTGTTCCATATGAATGTTGCAAAAGTATATCAGGATATTGCATATGTTGCAGTGACTATACATGTGTACTGTAAGCGTATGTTACAAATGTTTTATCTGTTTTTCAGACGTATGTTGCAAGCGTGTTTATCTGGATGTTGCATATGTTTCACATATATATTGCAAGTGTTTTATCTGCATGTTGCATATGTTTTGCAATGGCTTCTAGGTGCTTTTAAGGGCCTGTTTAGCTGCTTTGTGATTTTTTTTACATCTGTAAATGACTTCCATTTGTAATTTTCTGTGCACAATAATACCACTGATTTTTTTCACTCTTGTGAAACGGTGTTTGGATGGGAAGTTTCTGCCCACAGCATGCAGCCATCGTGGAGATGCGGACCCGACACCATCTGCGCCGCTAGACGCCTTGGCCTCCTCCTTGCGACCTTGCCTCCCCAGCACTTCAGGCGGAAGAGGGCCATCGACTTCTCCCATCCAAATCTTAGATCTAGCAAGGGGGCGGCGGTGGAGATCTAAGCATGCAGTGGTGGCATGCGGCCATGTGGGGATGGAGGATGTGGCGTTGGGCCATGCTCACGACGTACACGTGGCTGCGACGGGGCCGCGGTCGGCGGATGTACACTCGCCTACGGCGTGGCCGCGACTGGCGGCGGTGGTCACGTCTGGCCATGCCCGCGAGGGAGCCGCCCCTGGCCACACCGCGCAGGGGCCTCACCAGTAGGCAGGTTCCACACTTGGCCATGCCTGCGAGGCGTGCGCCTGGCCACACCCGCGCGCCGGAGAAGAAAGTGGTGGGAGACGGGGCTGCGGGAGCAAGGCCTCCTGATAATCGTCGTTTTCTTTTCCAGAGCGGAGGAGGTCAGTATTGTTTTACATCGGTTTTGGGCCAATCCGAATGTAAAATTAGTATGGTCACCGGTCATCCAAACTAGGGATGAAAATGGATGGAAACGGATGGAAAAACTCTATTTCTACTTTCGTTTCTATATTTTTTTGTGGAATCGGGAGCGGGTTCAGAAAATACGGGTTCGAAAACGAAATCGGAATATGCGGACATACGGAAATGGACAAATACGGATGGAGAGCCGAAAAATTAAATTAAGATCACATAATCTAATATTCTCAAAGTATACATATATAAAGTCATGTAATAATATATATAAAGTTTAATATTCATTTACATGTTATGTACGTGAACATAACATGCATATTTGGTGATTCGTAGTTATATTAACATAACATAAGGACATGTAATTGTTAAACATGTTGAACATAGATAGAAAACGGGATAAAAACGGGATAAATACAGGTCTATTCCGTATTAAAACGGGATTACTCGGAAACGAACGGAAAACGCCATTTTCTACTTCCGCAAATACGAAAACGGGATCTCGCAAATACGAAAACGGACGGAAAATATAGAAAACGGAATGGGATGGTATGAGAAAAATTCCATCTGTTTTCATCCCTAATCCAAACAACCAATTTCGTGTTGGGTTGGAAAAATTTACATACCTGTAATTTACGAGTGTTTTTGACCAAAAACCGGTCTTCCAAACAGACCCGGCTCTGTTTGGCAGCTTTGTAACTTTATTCACTGGTAATCAGTTTCCAAACGTAATATCTTGTGCACTATAATACAACTGCAATTATTTACATCTGTAAAATACTTGTTTGGCCAATTTTCCATGGAGCCACCACGAACAGGTCGTTTCGCTCGTCGGATAGTACTAGGCATCACGCATCACGGCATCCGTGCAGCTGTGCAAGCGATGGGGCCGCGAACATGATTGCTCGGCCTCCGCATCGTCGAGCTTGTCAGGAAGTAACGCCGCCGTCCTTCTCGGACTTCCACATCGTCGAGCTGCTGCGGACCTAGCCACACAGAGGGCCGATGTTGGAGTTGGAGTTGGATGCCGAGGCCCAGGTTGATGGCGGAGCTGAGGAGCAGCAGGGGCGGCGGCCATGATCTTGTGGCAATAATGGATACATGACGACGCTCGGGGTCCTGCCGACAGGAGCTCGAAGGGAGCAATGGAGGTGGCCATGGACGAGGCGTCGCCACTCAGAGGCCGGAGGGTGACGAGGACATGTCTCGAAGACGGCGTGCGTGGCAACGCATGCATGGAGAACTCAATCTCCATAGCGCGACAACCATGGCTTCCGGATGCTAGCATCACGTTTGTGGATGGCGGCGGCCCAGCGTTTGAGGATTCGGCAGCAACTGGGTGTTTTCTCGGCGCCTGCAAGGAGGCTAAGACCACTGCCCTCGTGGGCATTGGGAGGAGAAGCTAGGACGCAGGCTGCGGCAACAAGATGATGGCATGGTCACGATGAAGAAGCTTACGGACAGTGTGTGTGGGGGGGGGGGGGGGAATAGTTCGCTGGGGAGGAGATTATTATTTTCCGGTTGTAATGGCCAAAAACACCTGTAATTTTAGTAGGTATACCAACCATCCAAACAGCAATTTTCAATTCAACCTGTATACTTTTACAAGCCTGTATTTTACACTGGAATTTGTCCTACAACTAGACTTCCAAACAAGCCCTTAGGAGTAATAGCAGACAGTTAAGTGCATGCTTTATAGAGAGAGAGAGTTACAGCGTAAGACTACCCGCAGTGGGTACTCTAAAACGATATTCTAAAGCTTTAGAGTATGAATATAGAGTAAAAACCGCTGCACTGGATACTCTAAAACGATACTCTATCCTTTCTCTCACTCTATATTTAGAGTAGTACTGTACTTACTCTATACTCTATAGTGGCGGGCCCCACTAGCTAAACAAAGAAAAAAATGCTATAACTCACAAACCAAAAATCTAAATTAAATTTCGATTGCACTATTAAATTCGTCTCAATAAATCCTTCAAAACTAGATCACACATGGATATATTTAGATAAAGTGACAAGTGGGTCTCATAGTGGATAGAGTGGATAGAGGATGATATAGAGGATGGATGTGTGTGGGAGAATTGAGTATAGAGAAGAGAATCTTGCTGACTAGGACGTATAGAGGATGAATATAGAGGTCCATGAGTGCGGGTAGTCTAAAAGAATCAGACGGCACTGCCTAGATGCCCGGTTCGTTTTTCACGCCATTTCACCACGCTCACGCGGGCCCACATCGCTTGGCCGTCGCCCGGCCACGCTTGCAGTCGCACACGGGAACGTCTGCGCCCACGAGGCGGTGCCCAACTATTGTAGCAGGTGGGTCCCATTGCTAAGATGTGCAATATGAGGTTTACTTTTGCAACATTCAGATGAAACATATGCAACTTACGTCTAAAACAACTGAAATATTTATAATATACATCTGAAATACTTGCAAAAGACACTTAAGTTTAGTTTTGTAACTATCACGGGAGGATTGGAGGAAGGGCAGGTGATTTGCCGAATATGTATTGCAGCACATATGTGCTCAGCACGCGCTATCTCCCACCGTTCAAATATGCTTCGAGATTTGTGCTGTAGCACTCTCCCCCCCAAAGTGTTTTGTACTATCTCTCCTGAAGCACATATCTCGATGCAAATTGAACTACGAGGATAGCATGTGCTGAGCACGAAAAAAACTGCTTTCGTGATTTGCCCACGAAAGAGGCCGGTGATTTTCAATCACTTTCGGTGAAATGAAAGTAGGAAATAGTGATATACTAGCAGCAGCAGTGGTCAGTGGAGTTGAGCTTTTGGAGTGGGCATTGGAGCACCGTTTCGGCTCGTGCGCTCCATGTTTCGGGCCGGTGGCCGGACCAGCGCACCGCGCCGTCCAGGCCATGTTCCGTGGTCGGCGCGCAACCGGCCAGCCCACCGCACCACTCTCTCTCCGCCTCCGCGACCCGATATTCCGATCACGCCAGAATTCAATCAATTTCAGCGCGGCCACCTTATCCACCGTTTAGATGCAAAAAAATTTTGCCAAAATTTTCAGATTCCTCGTCACATCGAATCTTCAAACACATGTATGAAGCATTAAATATAGATAAAAAATAAAACTAATTACACAGTTTAGACAAAATGGACGAGACAAATCTTTTAAGCCTAATTAGACCATGATTGGACAATATTTACCAAATAACAACGAAACTGCTATAGTAGCGTTTCGCCAAAAAATTTGCCAACTAAACAGCCCCTTAGGCTGGCCGCACCGCGCAGCGGTAAAGCAGCCAGTACGCCAGGGGTAGCGTACCGGGCGTCTGCATCCGGCGCCTGCAAACGGCCCTGGAGTATACTGACTGCACAGAAAAACGTCACAGACGACGGACGCGAGGCAGCCACGGTAAATACTGTAGTGCAGAAAGAGAAAGAGTTGGTGAGAGAGAAAGGGGGAGAGAGGGGAATAAAATACTCCGTATAAAATAGTAGGTATAGAGTATAGGATAGAGATAACACGGGTGCGGAAAAAATAGATATAGACTAGAGAATCTCGATGAATAGGATAGAATATTTTTTTAAGATGAAAATAGATGTGCACCAGTGCGGATAGCCTTATGTCTGTCCGTCCAGGACCAGTGACCCGTCACCACGCTCCACCCCACTGCTCTGTGCTGCTGCCGGGCTCCAGCGCCATGGCCGCGGCCACGCTGCTCCCGGGCCCCGCCACCGCCGCCTCGCCGCGTCTAGGCTCCGCGGCTTCCGCCCCGTCCGCGTCCCACGGGAGGCGTCGCCTCACCTTCAGCTTCAGGTACGCGCGCGTACGGGGCCCTCACCCACCTCCTCGCTCGCTACCGGCGCCGGTGGACGCAGCCCACACGTGGCCGCCCGCCAGGTGCTCGACCCGTTTCCTGCACTCTTCCACCACGGGAGCGAACGGGCTATCGGCTCCAGCCTGCAGTTGGGGGGTGCCGCCTGCTGAATTCGCACGAATTACTGATGGTACTAGTGATAGAATAATCACTACTAGGCTCAGTGGCTGATCGATCGGCCCGTGCCGTTTGCGCGTTGGTGCAGGTGCCAGTCGACCAGCGTCGACAAGCAGCAGCAGCAGCCGCCCAAGCCGAAGCAGCGGAACCTGCTCGACAACGCCAGCAACCTGCTGACCAACTTCCTCAGCGGCGGCAACCTCGGGGCCATGCCCGTCGCCGAGGGCGCTGTCACTGACCTCTTCGGCAAGCCCCTCTTCTTCTCGCTCTATGATTGGTTCCTCGAGGTGAATGCGCAGCCCCTTCCTGTACCCCCGCGTCTCGTGCATTATCATAGTTTCGTTTCTTCGATAATTCTGTTCTCCACTTAGTTTACCATAAAGGAAAATTCGATTCAGAAACTATGACGACAGCTCCTCCTGCAACACTGACATGTTATGATGTCTTAATTCGCAGCATGGCTCTGTCTACAAGCTTGCTTTTGGACCCAAATCCTTCGTCGTCGTCTCTGACCCTATTGTTGCTAGACACATCCTCCGGGAGAACGCTTTCTGTTATGATAAGGTATGCTATCTAGCGTGTACCAAACTAGTGTCAGACATGGATTGTTGAAAACTCGTTAAAAAAAAGGATTGTTGAAAACTATGGAATATACAAGGATTTGGACTATGATCACCGTATACCCATGATGGCTGCAAGCTTATGTACAGCATGATTGCTTCACTACAGCTGCATTTTGCATATATTATTACTTGTCATGGAGAGCTGACTTTTGGTTCTGAATAATAATTGATGTAGTTTGGCGTGTTTCTTTCTTACATGGTATTTCTTACTTGAAATCAGGGAGTTCTCGCTGAAATTTTAAAACCTATAATGGGGAAGGGTCTTATACCTGCTGACCTTGATACCTGGAAGCAAAGGAGAAAAGGTTAGAAAGGTTGGATATTCAATCATATTTTCTGTGTTTTCTAGTTTGGACTGACTACAATACTGCAGATTGCTCTGCATTAATCTATGGGCTATTAGTCAAAAGTAGCAGGTTGATCATTGGCCTGGGCTTCAAATCCAGTCCTTTCTAGTTTTGTTTTTCCTATCTTGAAAGTTTTTCTAGCTCAATTGTGTATTCTGAAAGCGACATCTCTAGGCATGCAAAATTATCCTAGTGCTTCTTTCAATTCTGAATTTATTAGCTTGCTTTTTGCCTTGAGGGATGAAACATAGGCCATTTTTCTGTCTTTAAATGCGATATTTAACAGTTACTGCTGTTTGATGAGGCAATCAATCAACATAATCGAATTGTTTTAGAGATCATTTGAACTTCATGTATGCATTTCACATAATATTTTACTAACGGCACACCTTATCCTATCCTTGTGTTCTGCAGTTATAACACCTGGGTTCCATGCCTTATTCATAGAAGCTATGGTGAGAACATTTACAAAATGTTCAGAGAGAACAATATCAAAGCTTGAAGAGCTTACTGAAAGCGAAGGTCGTGAACAAAAATCGACTATAGTGGACCTTGAAGCTGAGTTCTCCAATTTGGCACTCGATATCATTGGCTTGGGTGTGTTCAATTTTGATTTTGACTCGGTTACTAAGGAATCTCCTGTAATCAAGGTTGGTATATCTGTAGTTCTATCTTACAGTATGTTTATTTGTGTATAGGATGTATTACACATGCTCATATAGAGAATTTGACTAAAAGTAGAATATTCATTATTTGTGACTATCTTGGGTAGATGTGGATTGTGTTTTCTGCTACTTTTCTCTTCCCTGGTTTGAGGAGCTTCTGTCTCCATTGTGCAGGCAGTGTATGGAACACTTTTTGAAGCTGAGCACCGTTCCACCTTCTACATCCCCTACTGGAATCTTCCTTTGACAAAATGGATTGTTCCAAGGCAGCGCAAGTTCCATAGTGACCTCAAAGTGATCAACAATTGCCTTGATAACCTTATAAAAAATGCAAAGGAGACAAGACAGGTTTGTGCAACTGAAGCTCAGTTCTAAGTTGGTGGCATTTTAAGGAGCTTGCTGTAGTTCTGATGTTGTAAACTTGCTATATAGGAAGCTGATGTGGAAAAGCTCCAGCAAAGGGACTACTCTTCTCTGAAGGTTGGCTGCTGTTCCTCCTTCCTTTGTTGACTCAATTCATCAGTGTCAATGCTCACCAGTTTACCTTTCTTAATGTCTAGGGATTTTTGGTGAATAGTATCTCATATCTGTGTCATCATGCTTTTAGGATGCCAGCTTGCTGAGATTCCTTGTTGACATGCGGGGAGCTGATGTTGATGATCGCCAGGTAAACTGCAGAAACTGGGCATTTTAGAATTTTATGTTATGCTTTCTATTTCTTCCTATTTGCAGAAAATTAAGTTGATGAATTTCATGGTTTGTGTTGTGACAGCTTCGAGATGATCTTATGACGATGCTTATTGCTGGACATGAAACAACTGCTGCTGTTCTGACATGGTCTGTTTTTTTGCTAGCCCAGGTACACAGATGTTATCACAGAATTCTTCAAGTAATTAAATTTTTGCTTGAATATGTATGGTCATACTGTGATGCCATGCAGAGCCCTACTAAGATGAGAAAAGCCCAGGCAGAGGTTGATTCTGTTCTCAGCAATGGGGCAATTACTGTTGAATCCCTCAAGAAACTGGAGTATGTCACCTGTACCATTATTTTGAATTTTTGAATTCAACTAGCGTTGATTCTTTTATTTTCCATTTCTTGAGGGATGAGTGTATGATGCTTAACAATATCATTGGATTATTGTTTCATCAAAAACATGATCAGATTATTAACAATAGCATATCCATGGCATCCGACTTGTCTGAAATTACTAGCTATATTTATGCATCTGAAATGAATTTGCCTTCCTCTCATGAAACGTTTGCATTGCCCTCTAGATACATAAAACTGATTATTCTTGAAGCTCTTCGCTTGTATCCTCAGCCACCATTGTTAATCAGGCGTTCTCTCCGGCCAGACAAGCTGCCAGGTACCATCTTCTCTGTAATGTCGTAAGTTCTTTCCCAAACAATGCAAAGGGTGTTTAGTGGTCATTTGAGTGGCCATTTAGATTAGTTTGTTGAAGTCTTCATTCTTGTTACTGGTGTTTCTGTTAATTAATAGGTTGTGAGTGGGTGTGTGTTTGAGTGTGCAGGTGTGGTGTAACTTTTTTATTCTTCTTCTTAATGCAATGATACACAGCTCTCCTGCGTATTAAGAAAAAAAAGATGTTAAGTGGTTGTTGGGTAATTGAACAGATGCATGGCTTATGTTGTGAAGGCCAAAGGGCATGTCATCAGCACAGAAATTCTGATTAAATGATACCTGTATTCTCATTTGATAAAGAAAGCTTCCATTAATTTCAACTTATGAAACTGTGGACAGGAAACCTTCCACTATTGCAAACCTTTTCTGTTGTAACTCGTATTTCAAAAATGTATGCACAATTGCACATGACTTTATGGCATGAGGTTCTGATCTAGATTTCTGTATGTGGTGGAAGTAGTTTTAGTACAGTGCGCGTTTGGATTGCACCTAGGTATGAGGAACTGCCAAAGTGATCCCGTTCTTTTAACCATGTATAGCATGCTTTCTAGTCAGTTCTCGATGTCTGTTCAGCTCATTTATGTCTCCCATTTGATCTCACTAGATGCATCCTGCTACTGTGATGTTTGTTGAAACTTTGTGTTTGTTTACAATGAATTAGTTTAGTGACACGCTGGTACATGCCTTCTAACTCTGCACTGATCGTCTATTTACCCAGGTGGGTACAATGGAGCAAAAGAGGGATATGAAGTTCCAGCTGGGACTGATATATTTGTTTCGGTGAGTTTAGGCAACTGCAGTTTGAAATGGCTTGGATAGAATTGTGCAACACAAATGGCTATAGATTTGACTTCACTATATGGTTCAGTCCAGTCCAAGCCATTGCTTAACTTATGGTAAATTCTGGCACTGCAGATATACAACCTCCACAGATCCCCATATTTCTGGGACCGGCCAAATGAATTTGAACCCGAGAGGTTTTCAGTTCCAAAGAAGGATGAGAGCATAGAAGGCTGGTCTGGTTTTGATCCTGACCGGAGTCCTGGTGCAATGTACCCCAATGAGGTCAGATTCAGCAGTTTTTTCTCTTCGACTGCTGTATGAATTTATTCCCTGTAGAAGAAATTAAGAACATATCAATTTGTTCTTTACCAGATCATAGCGGACTTTGCTTTCCTTCCCTTTGGCGGTGGGCCCCGCAAATGTGTGGGGGACCAGTTTGCGCTCCTGGAGTCAACGGTAGCTCTGGCCCTGCTGCTGCGGAATTTTGATGTGGAGCTGAGAGGGTCGCCGGACGAAGTAGAGATGGTGACAGGCGCGACGATCCACACAAAGAACGGGCTGTGGTGTAGACTGAGGAAAAGGACTTGATCAAACATAGCTTTACACTGAGAAGTAGCTCTCATTCTTGACTTCTGATATGCTTTAGGCAAGTTAAACAGCCTCATGAACAGTGGATGTGAATCATGTACGTTGAAACATCTCCTGTAGCGCAATAGGGGCAACCATTTCTGCATACCAATCTATTTCAGATTGTCATTCTGGTGCAAGTACTGCTTGCATAGTTGCAAGCATGCACCTAAAAACACCTGTACAGACACTTCATGCCAACCAAACTGATGAGACAGCAGAGATAGCGTAAGCCACTATCTGTCTCAGCTGAGGTGTCCCGTTTCTTCTGATCTCTGAACTCAGGTAACCTGATCTTGTCCTACCAAGTTAGGTTTCAGTGATGTGTTTGCTTGGCATAGCAGTTGGCAGGTAGCATTATCATCGCCATCGTCAGTTCATCACCATGTGCATCAAAGCTGGGGCGTGCAGCAGCTGATGCGTTGCTGTGCCGTGCCGCCGTGGGATGCATGCAGCGTAGGGAACAAGAAGCCCACAGGAATGAACAACACGGCCGGATCGATCTGACGGTGCAGACAGCGACGGGTAAGCAGGCTGCTCACCATGAACTTTGTTTCTTCTCCACGGGTGTCGTATGTTCGTACGTGCCATAATTATTGTGCTGGCATACTCGCTACGTGTGCGTGCGCGCGCGCTTCTTTGACGGCGAAAATTCGCTGCCGTTGAACTGGAATTTGTTGCTCGGCTCGTAGCCCTTGGTTTCAAGCCAAAGCCGCACGTTCCTGCGACCTTTTGCGGTCAGCAAATTCGCTGTCGTACGAGCTGTAGCTGTAGCCTGTATTTGGGAAGGATGGCCGAGCCCGTTTATTCAATTCTGGGCTGACAGTGAAAGCCTTCAGCCTCGTTTAGTTCAGTGAATTGGGGAGAAAAACACTGTATCAGAATTCCTGTAGCATTTCGTTTGTATTTGGTAAAAATTATCCAAATTTTGACTAACTAGGCTTAAAATGTTCGTCTCGCAAAGTACAACAAAACTGTGCAATTAGTTTTTGATTTCATCAACATTTAGTACTCCATGCATTTGCCGACATTTTGATGTGACGGAGAATCTTCTTTTTGCATAGTGGAATTTGAGGAGAATTGGGGGAACTAAACAAGGCTTACTGACTCGGCTAAAAACAGTGGTACCGTCTTTATTGGTTGTGGTCTGCACGCCAGGCCAAGCACAAGGGCTCAGCCGCTTAGGGCTGGTAGAAAAGAAACTCTGAGCCACCGATCTCAGTACTTAATGGCATTCCCATATGCTCAAACCATAAGTAAATCTCGAATAAAAAATAGCTCCCTCCGTTCCAAATTATAACTCGCTTTGATTTTTTTGTTACCTCACTTTGACTTATTTTTGGTACCTCCATTTTGCTATGCATCTAGATATATAGTAAATTCTATGTATAAAAAAATCAAAGCGAGTTATAATTTGGAAAAGAGAGAGTACTTGCTTAATTGAATGGCGAAGCTCCTATCTTAGATTTCTGAATGAAAAAAATGGAAGAAAAAATGGCAGGTTCCTTGCCTATGACCTTGCCCAGAGGTTTGACCATGGCGGTCTGCGCATGGCGTTTGCTAGTCGACTGCCTAAATTAGGGGAGCTTGGACCTTTGTGGGGAGAAACTTCTATAAAGAGGATCCGACCCTCTTGACCCATCATGTGATACATACTATATATACAGTATATATGATGGAATCGTTGAAGTTAGGGCTGCCGCCCTGGAACGACTTGAACTTTCAACGGCATATGCTCCTTCGAATTTCCTCCTATTTTCTTGTTGAGCTCGTGGGATATGGGACCGGGTGGACTGGCTCAAAACTTTAGGACCAAGCAGGCAAGACAAGGTAAACATTTGGTTTATCTGATTTGCCACTATATTATCCTATCCAATTAGCAGTGGCATAATCTGTGGATTCAGAAGTGAATAGATATTTTGGGTTATTTTTTCCACAGTAGAATACGTGAGTAATATAAATGTGAATTTATAGGACTTATCCGCCACAACAAAACAACATCAGCCGGCTTATCAGCCGCAAAACCGAACAGCGCTGAAGGATTCATATTTTCCAGATGTCTTGTAAGTTTGAGCACACTGAAATGAAAAGTGGTGTTACTGTGTTAGCAATGGTAAAAGGACATGGTAATTAAGTGGTTTATGTTATCTTATAAGGATCGTCTAGGAGTGAAACAGTGCGGGTGTATTCATCATAGGTATAGAATAATCAAGATCCTAATCACCTTCTACTAGAGTTGAGAGAAACAGAGAGAGAGGAGTAGAAAACTGCAAACCATCGAGAGCCGAAGTCGTAGCAGTGGGGTTGGTTGTCTCGTTCGCCGGCGGTGCCATCTGCGCGCCGGCAGCGACGGTCGATGGAGACGGAGGCGGTGAAGTGGCGTCGGGGTGGCGTTGCCGGCGTCGGTGGTGCTTCCCGTCGCTGGCAGCGCCCCTTCTCAAGATCGGGTCTAGGGTTAGGATGTCGGTGGGGTGACTGGCGGCGCGGCTAACCTCGTACCGCGAGCCCCGGCCCCCACCTTCCTTTTATAGCGCTGTGCGACGGGGGCCCACCAACCATGTAGGGTTGGGCGCCCCCGATCAGGGCGTGAGAACAGGGCCCAGTTAGGCCGTTGGGCCTAACTGGTGGGAGATCAATCCTAACATTCTCCCCCTTGATCTCTCCTCTTTTCTTCGTTCTTTAATTTCATACTCAAAACTTTCGATTCATATTTTCCTTGTTTCTATCCTATTACATTACAGATTAGTGCATTGAACTGTCTCATCGTCACAACAATTAGTGCCGTTAGACTAACAGCCACAACACATTTATCCGTTTTGGAATGAAACTTTCTTCTGAGCCCTTCATATGTTCGGGAATCATAAGCTTTCCCTTAAACCCATGCCGGCTACGTGTTCTCTGAACACGTTGGGTGGTAAGCCCTTTGTGAGCGGATCCGCGAGCATTTTCTCTGTACTTATATGCTCAAGATTTATTATATGATCCTGAACTTTATCTTTCACAACATAGAACTTTATGTCAATGTGTTTGGCAGCACCACTTGACCTATTGTTGTGAGCATACTGTACCGCTGGGTTGTTATCACAATACAACCTCAGTGGTTCATTGATATTATCAATCATTTTCAATCCGGGTATGAATTTCTTTAGCCAATTCACCTGCCCCGTTGCCTCATAGCATGCTACAAACTCGGCATACATTGTCGAGGATGTAGTTACGGTTTGCTTGGAGCTTTTCCACGATATAACCCCTCCTGCGAGAGTAAATATATATCCTGACGTGGATTTTCTTTCTTCTCCCGCATAATCGGAATCTGAATACCCCTCTATCTGCAGGGAATCAGATCTTCTATACGTTAGCATGAGGCTTTTCGTACCCTGCAAATAACGCAGTACTTTCTTCACCAATTTCCACTGTTCTATTCCTGGATTCTTTTGATATCTGCCAAGTAACCCGGTAACAAAAGCTAAGTCAGGACTTGCACACACTTGAGCATATTGTAAACTTCCAACTGCGGAAGCATACGGTACCGCTTTCATTCGATTAATCTCATATTCGTTCTTGGGACATTGATGTTCCCCAAATCTATCGCCCTTGACAATAGGAGCAGGTGAAGGACTGCATGCATGCATACTAAATTTCTTCAGAACCTTTTCTATGTATGCCTTTTGCGATAATCCTAGAACCCCCTTTCTTCTGTCTCGGTGAATCTTTATTCCCAAAACGAATGAGGCCCCACCGAGATCTTTCATATCGAAGTTTGAGGACAAGAATTTCTTGGTTTCCATCAGTAGATTGACATCACTGCTAGCAAGCAGAATATCATCCACATACAAAATCAGGAATATGTACTTTCCATTCTTGAATTTTGCGTAAACGCAATTGTCCTCAACATTTTTCTTAAACCCAAAACCTTTTATTGTTCTATCAAATTTCAAATACCACTGTCTTGAGGCTTGCTTCAATCCGTAGATTGATTTCTTTAGGCGGTATCCCATATTTTCTTTTCCTTTTACAACAAAACCTTTCGGTTGTGCCATATAAATATTTTCTTCCAAATCCCCATTAAGGAACGCCGTCCTTACATCCATTTGATGTAACTCCAAATCATAGTGGGCTACAAGTGCTATTATAATTCTAAAGGAATCTTTACATGAGACTGGAGAAAACATCTCATTGTAATCAATCCCTTCTCTTTGCGTAAAGCCTTTCACCACAAGTCACGCTTTAAATCTTTCTACATTCCCTTAGGAGTCATATTTTGTTTTGTAGATCCATTTACAACCTACTGTTTTGGCTCCTTTAGGAATAATTTCTAAGTCCCAAACTTTATTGGTACTCATTGATTTCATTTCATCTTCCATGGCCTTAAGCCACTTTGATGAGTGGTCGCTTCTCATGGCTTCTTCAAATGAGGTGGGATCATCCCCCATCTGAAATTCTTCTGTTTCATAAACTTCATAGTCATTAGAAATAGCTGACCTTCTTGTTCTTTGAGACTTTCTAGGTGCCTCTGGCACTTGTTCCACATTGGGCTGTTGCTGTTCTTCCTCATGCGTGACATTTGGTTCTATAGGTTCCTCAAGGACAGGCTCCTCAAGGATAGGTTCCTCATGTTCATTCATTGTCGCCACGGGAGAACTTGCAATAGGTGTTGGCACTATAGTGTATTGCACTGTCGGCGCAACAGCAACAGGTAGTGTAAAGAATGGTTCTTCAACTATCGGAGTGGGTACATGTACCCGCTTCTCCTGTAGGCTTATTTCTCGTGCTACCATGCTCCCTCTGATCATGTTATCCTCTAAGAACACAGTGTGTCTTGTTTCTACAATCTTCGTATGTCTGTCAGGACAATAGAAGCGATATCCTTTCGATCTTTCTGGATAGCCAATAAAATGGCAGCTGACTGTCTTGGAATCTAACTTTCCTATGTTTGTGTTAAACACTTTTGCCTCAGCCGGATAGCCCCACACACGCAAATGGTTAAGTGAGGGTTCCCTTCCTGTCCACAATTCATACGGTGTTTTGGGCACCAATTTGCTTGGTACTCGATTAAGTATGTGAATGGCGGTTTTCAGTGCCTCCATCCATAAACTAATCGGTAATGTGGAGTAACTTATCATGCTTCTTACCATATCCATTAAGGTACGGTTACGTCTTTCAGCCACTCCATTCTCCTGAGGCTCCCCCGGTGTGGAGTACTGAGCGACTATGTCATTTTCCTATAGAAACTTTGCAAACGGTCCAGGAATTTGGACATATGGGGTATGTCGCCCATAGTACTCTCCACCTCGGTCTGATCGTACTATCTTTATTTTCTTATTGCGTTGATTTTCAACTTCAGCTTTAAATATTTTGAATTTATCCAATGCTTCCGATCTTTCTTTAATTGGATAAATATAGCCATAACGAGAGTAGTCATCTGTGAATGTTATAAACGAATCATAACCATCCACACTTTTCACAGGAAATGGACCACATATATCAATGTGGATTATTTCTAAAGTTCCTGCGCTTCGTTTGACATTTTTCTTAATTTTCTTAACATACTTTCCTTTGATGCAATCAACGCATTGTTCTAAATCTGAAAATTCTAAGTGCGGAAGAATTGATTCTTTAATCAGCCGTTCTATTCTCCCCCTCGAAATATGGCCTAAGCGACAATGCCATAATTTCGAAGAGGCGTCATCAATTCTCTTCCGCTTCTTAGTTACATTCGCAGATGGAGAATCATTCATATTCTCATCGCATATATTATTCGCATTCTCATCAAGAGATAATAAATAAAGCTTGTCTTGTCGGAAGGCAAGACCAACACATTCATTATCAACAAGTATCTTACATTTGCCATTACCAAAATAGCAATCAATTCCATCATCATCAAGTTTCGAAACACTTATTAAATTTCTACGCAAAGAGGGAACATAAAGTACTTCTTTAAGTCTAAGTACAAAGCCATTATTCAATTCTAAAGATAAATCTCCAATAGCTTCAACATTGGCTTGCACTCCATTTGCAACTTTAATCGTTCTTTCTCCTCTTTGCAAGGTTCTCGTCCCACTTAACCCCTGTAAAGAATTTGCAACATGAGTAGTTGCTCCTGAATCAACCCACCAAGTGGATTTAGCATAACATAAATACAGGGATTCATCTACAAATATAATAAATTCATCACCTCTCTTTAGTAGAGATTTCAAGAAGTCTGGACAATCTCTCTTGTAGTGTCCCTTCTTGAAGCAGTGCTTGCATTGATCTTTCTCAGCTCCACCATAGGAGTTGTTCTGTTGATTTTCAGATTCCTGGGGTTTCTTTCCCTGTGAATTTGAGGAAAATGCATTATCCCACTTGGGTTTCCCTTGTGGTTTAAAATTCTTACCATTAAAGTTCTTTCTTTTGTTATCCTTCACAAAGTGAGCGGATTCACCCTGTGAGGACTTAATCCTCTCCTCTTCTTGAGCACACATTGAAATAAGTCTTTCTATGCCCCATCTTTCAGGCTGCATATTATAGTTCACAATGAAGGTGTCATATTCTTTTGGCAAAGAAGCAAAAATTAAATGAATCAGGAAATCATCTTCCTTTAAATTCATTTCCTTCAGCTTAGATGCCGTAGTGTTCATCTTCAAAATGTGCTCTCTTATGCTACCACCTGTGTATTTCTCATTCACAAGCTTCTTTATCAGTGAACTTGCTGTGGCCTTGGTAGACCCAGTAAACTGACTCTTGATTTTATCAAGATATTCCTTGGCAGTAGCACATTCAGGGATTGAGCCCCTTATCTGTTATTCTATGGTGGCCTTGGCTACCAACAGGCACTTGCGGTTGGAGAGAGTCCATTGCCTATGTTCAAGATCATATTTCATTCTTATCTCAGCATGATCACGCTTTCTGGTAGCGAAATCAGCGTCAGATTCATTTTCGTCTTTCACCAGGTCCTCTGGTTCAATGGGACACGGTGAGATGATGGCAAAATCGACCTCTCCCAACGCAAGTTCCAGTTCATATTTCTCCCGCCACACACGGTAATTGCTCCCGTTGAGTGTCGGGATGTTCACGATGTTCACAATACATTTGCCTCCTGAAACCACACCAGAGTTAGTGAGAAACATTTATACATAAAATCGTATGCTTTAATTCAACGTTGGTCAAATTAAAATATATAATTCATCCATGCAAAAATTTTACATCACCGTTGGGCAGAAATAAAATTGATGCACAATTTCTCATGGATCAAAATTATAATATTGTTATTAACAACGTTGGTCAGAAAATAATAATATCATAATCTCATCAAATTATCAGAAATTCATTTCTCTTAGAATTAAATTATCCCGTTGTTTCAAATTTAATCAAAGAGAACAATAATTATCATGCACAGCAGAAACATTAATAATCTTTTCATATTATTAATTTCAAAAACACTAAAGATTCACTGTTTTCTGAGCAAAATATCGTTGGATAAAATTGCACGGAAAATTCATATCAAAATCAATTTAAATTCATCAAATATTCATCAAATACATGTCAAAAGAATTGTTTCTGAAAAAAATGAACCGAAATTTCATCTTCTTCAAATTTTGGCCCGGAGGCCCATTTTTCTTTCGCGTGCCGCTCTCGGCCCGCTCACGCTCATCGGCTCGGTTCGGCCGAAATCGGCCCGTGACCGGAGGGGATGCCGCGCCCAGGCCGCAACCTGGGCCTGGGCCGGCAATTCACCCCCGCGCGCTCGTCCCGCCTGGGCCTTTCTTGCGCCCAGCTCGTCGCGAGCCGATCTGGAGCGTCCATTTTCATCCGATGGCTGAGCGTTCAGATCGGGAGATCAAAACCTCCAGCCGTCGGCTGTACCCAAACCCTAGGTTCATTTGAGTCTTCATTTCTCTCCTTCCCTTTCTTTCTCAACACCGCACAGAGAGCAGCAACTTCACAGGCCATGACGGCCGGAGGGAAAAGACGGCGGTGCCGCTGCCGGGCCCCTCACCGGCGCGCGAGCTCGCCCTAGGCTGAGCTCGTCGTCGTCGAGCGGTCCTGCGGGCGGTGCCCAGAGCCGGGGCACCACGCACAACGTGGTTGCGCCCCCCGGCGGCTTCTTCGCCAGCGCCGTGCCCACGGCGTTTTCTTCGGTCTCGCGTGCGGAGGCCAGAGTCTCGGCTGCACCGAGCGCTGGCCATTCCCGCTTTTTTTTTATTATTATTAGGGTTAGGGTTCCTGGTTTCTTTCCCGATCCGCAGCGGATCAGACGAGTTCTTCATTTTTCCTTTAGATTTTCCGGTGTTTCTCATTCGGATCTATTGAAATCCGTCATTTTTCTTTCACGTTTCTTTCCCAAACACTAAATCCACTCGCTAGGAGGCTCTGGTACCATTGTTATCTTATAAGGATCGTCTAGGAGTGAAACAGTGCGGGTGTATTCATCATAGGTATAGAATAATCAAGATCCTAATCACCTTCTACTAGAGTTGAGAGAAACAGAGAGAGAGGAGTAGAAAACTGCAAACCATCGAGAGCCGGAGTCGTAGCAGTGGGGTTGGTTGTCTCGTTCGCCGGCGGTGCCATCTGCGCGCCGGCAGCGACGGTCGATGGAGACGGAGGCGGTGAAGTGGCGTCGGGGTGGCGTTGCCGGCGTCGGTGGTGCTTCCCGTCGCTGGCAGCACCCCTTCTCAAGATCGGGTCTAGGGTTAGGATGTCGGTGGGGTGACTGGCGGCGCGGCTAACCTCGTACCGCGAGCCCCGACCCCCACCTTCCTTTTATAACGCTGTGCGACGGGGGCCCACCAACCATGTAGGGTTGGGCGCCCCCGACCAGGGCGCGAGAACAGGGCCCAGTTAGGCCGTTGGGCCTAACTGGTGGGAGATCAATCCTAACAGTTTAGACCTGCCGAGGAGGTGTGACGATATAGGAACATCACACAGCGGTGAAATGGAAGCTGCTAATTGACATGGGTGGGAATGGCGAAAGCACTAGGAAAGATCCTAGTGAACCAATTGACTTCCCCTGTCAAGAAAAAAAGGGGCCGGTAAACCAATTGACTTGTGTGGGGGAATCAAAATGACGCAAAAGTAAAATCTTTACTGATTAATTCTACTACTGAAGATGACAGGTTGCTAGAGCAGGTATAGAATTATTCAAAATTACTGTAACTTGTGAGTGAAGTAATGATTCAACTAGACATACATGAGAACGTGTGACGTCCTGTGAAATGACAGAGATAGATAACATTCAAGAAACAAGGTACCTTTGTAGTATCTACTATATATGTAGGCGAACTAACGACACCCAAATTTGAGGTGTAGGTAAGTTGGAGCTAGATGCGCGCATACACGGGTGTCGCCAATCAGTTATTAATCTCTTCACTTCTTGAAGAAAAATAACCATGTAATGAAAACCATCGCCAACTGAAGTTGTACGGAACTAGCTGTGGATGTCTTTGCAACCACCCTATTTCCCTTCATGTTGTACTGCCTCACCTTAGTTACCTTGGACGCTGTTAAAGGCTGCACAGAAGTTGGGCAGCGCTAGGCATCAACAACAAGGATTCTAGAGAGATGGAACCGGCCCATAGGCCAGCAGCTCCCTGCTTCCTTCTCCAATCTCCACACCAATCAACCGATGAAGGTCAACATCCTGGTGGGGCCCGGTCCACACCAAATCCTAACCAAACCCTATCCTTTCTTCATCCTGTGTTTCTTTTGTATTATATCCTAAAGCTCACATGTGGTAAAATAGTGACCGTGACAGGTAATACTCTATTACCAAAAAGACTTGCAGATCATTTTCTTAGCCTGAGTGACGGTAGATGAAACCTGTTCTTCTTTATGCAGTATCCGAAAACTCCACCATTTTTACAGGACAAATGTGAAGAAGCCCCAGTACCTTTCAGGTCAAAAACTTGTCACCAAAATTTCCAGTTATGCATGCATAATGGTTCACTTTGTTACCTTTCGAAATTTAGAGGGTGTTTGGTTCGAAGATTCGCTCCGTCCGACACTGGTTGGATCCTCATGCATGCAGAACCGGAATGATTCCTCAGATTGCCTTGCGGGTGTTACTTAAATGGAATTGCTTGGTGACGGATGGAATGAACCAAAGACGCAAACCAAACGCCTATCGTAGGTGCGGAGCTAGACTCGAACTGTACGGCAAACCAAACACGCTGTTACAGACCAATCATGTGATGCAAGTTAGGTCAAAAACACATTCAACTTTCACCTGACGATGGGCTTTATGGTTAAAGTACATAAAATCAGCATGCCTTAATTTTATCAAATATAGGCCGGAGACTCAGCAAGAAGCACATTATCTTGGTGTTGTTGGGTTAACAAAGCATATAATAGGAAAAGGATGCTGAGATCGATGTTGAATATTGGGGAGCATGCATGTGAGGGCGAAGTGTGGAGGAAAAGAATATCCAATCCAGTCAACCCATTGACTCGTGCCATATCGTCAGCTCACACGTCAGAGCCCTGTCCGCATCTGCTGCTGAGTCCCACCGCAAACTGCCGAGCCACGCACGCTGGAGGCTGGAGTCATTAAAACGCTGATCGCCCGATTATTATGAAACGGAGTGTGAAATTGCAGTCGATTAATTCAGCCTCCATAAATTTGGCTGTCTATCTTGAAACCCAATATGGCTAGCTAGCTAGCTTGTCTCGCTGAACTTTAGGTATACTTGTGTGATATTACCATAAATTTAAAGGCAAAATCGAAGAAATAAAAATCATGTGGTGGCCAGACTCACACATGTGTGCAGGACGACTATTTGCTAAGAGAGATGGTTTTATGTTGGCAGGTCAAGCTAATATAAACACGTTTGATACGTACAGGAGGTGGTGGTGTTACAATAGTGGTCATCGATCCTACTATCCTAGGTGCGGTCACGATCGAACACGTTGAAGCAATGAAGCTAGCCACCAACGTATGCACCAGACAGTCCAGTCCCATTTGACCTCCAACTGGTCAGATCGATGGAGAGCCGTGCAAACTCGAGCAAATAAATGAATTAAAAGTTGGCTGATGGATAGATAGATAGATAGATAGATAGATAGATGGCGACCGTCGCTTGTAGCTTATTAGCTTAGTTTAGAGGATGTCATTTTGGAGGACGACCGGGCAAATCTTCTGACCGGCCGGAACACAACCACCCCCAGCGAAATTCAACTGATGGCTACCTAGTACCTAGTATATGCATGTGTTCGTTTCTCAGTTCTCACACAACCGTACCGTTTGTAACTGGGTTTTGCGTTGCTTTTTTGTGTGTTAATAATAATCTCTATGGCACTACGTGTTTCTCTGATGGCCTAGCTTTATGTATATGCTATAGCTTCTCTTTTGAAAAGTATACTAGCTAGCATGGTCGTTTACATAGGGGTTCTCTCTCTATACATATGCACACGTGGTACAACCTCATAGATAGTTGTATATACTTTAGAACCTATATATATATATATATATATATATATATATATATATATATATATATATATATATATATATATATATATATATATATATATATATATATATATGCTGTGATAATAATAAGCTTGTTAAATCAGAGCTATATATGTTATTTATTTAGTTGTAGCTAGACGTACTGGTGTACATACATATATATATATATATATATATATATATATATCGTAGCTACTACTCCCCTGTAGATAGGCTAGGCTGCAACAATATTTGGTCTTGGAGCAACGGATGTTTTTAATATAATCTAAAAATGTGTAAACTTGACTGACGGCGGCCGGTGTAAACGCATAGTGTGTCCGATGGAACACCAGGCTTTCGATTCAAAGGGGCACGTGCTGCGTAAAATAAGGAAGAAACAGACAACCTAAGCGTTGTCGCTGTGCCCAGTCAGCATGCGCCATTGGCCATGCACGTCGCCGTCGCCGTCGACGGCCCTTTAGTTTGTTCTTGGCGGGAGCTGAAGACCGATGGATCGAGGAGAAGGGGAGAGGATGAGATGAGATGCCGACTCGCTCCGAAGCTTCGTCGTCGTTGCCGCGCTCCCTCACCGGGTCAGTTCACATGTGTCAAAATGGCGGCCGCGCCGGCCCAATCTGCCGCATGCTTCCCATTGTTTTTTTTTTGTCCTCTAAAGCGCAGGCAGCCGAGGGAACGCAACTCCTCCTGTCGCTGCATGCTCGTGCGTGCGCGCGCGCGTGGCCCGGCCCGGCCCAGCCAAATGGACCGTGAGTGCTACTGCTTTGCAGTTGCTGCTGCTGCTGGTGGTAATAAAACTTGCGTCAAAAAAGAATCGACAGTGAAGTTCAAGGAACAGTAGCACGTGCACGTAGAATTTTAGAAAAAGGATGGCACCACCCAACACGCGCACCTATCGTAGAGGTGTGTCTCGTCGTCGTCCGCCGCGACGAGCCCGACACGGCCGCCGCCGCCGCCACCTCGCCCCTGCAAATCAGCAGCAGTGATGCACCGGCGCCGCACGTCGCCTGCAAAATTAACAGCATCTCTCCTTTTTTTTTTGCTGCGACAGGGAGGAGTGGAAACTGGAAAGAGGTAAAAGGGTGTGTTTAGTTCCGCGAAAAGGTGTAAAAAAGTACTGTAGCACGTTTTGGTTTTATTTGGTAAATAGTGTCCAATCGTTGACTAATTAGGTTCAAAACGTTCGTCTCGCAAAGTACAACCAAGCTGTACAATTAGTTTTTGATTTCATCTACATTTAGTACTTGATGCATGTATCACAAGTTTGATGTGACGGGAAATCTTTTGTTTGCACAGTATTTTTTTTTTTTAGAACTGAACACAGCCAACAACGAATTCACGGCGCGCGCCATCCCCGCAGCTCGCTCGGGTGGGGCCCAGCGCAGCGACCGGTCCCACGAGCCACGAGCGGGCCCCGCGGCTCCAACCCCGTCCTCCGACGGACGTTTCGTGGAAACCTGCACGAGCCATCCACCTTCCAGAAGGCGACGTGGCGGGCCGTCCTCCGCCGTGCATCGCGCATCCGACGGCGCGGCGACCATCCCAAGCGTCCCCTTTGACTCGTCGCCGGGGGGCAGCTATAAGTACCTGGCCTCCCCGTCCGTCCCAAAAAACTCTACTCCTCTACCGGCCAGCGTACGCCGACGACGACGACGGGAACACTAGCTACATAGACAGCCTAGCGGGCGAGCGAGCTTGGCATGGGTGACACTGGAGCGAACATGGCCTCCTGGGGCGGGTTCTACGGGGGCGGCGGCGCGCCGGCGACGACGGAGGCGACGGTGGTGACGACGGCGGCGGCAGTAGCAGCGGCAGGCGGGTCGGTGTCGAGCCCGACGTCCGGCGGGTCCGGTGGTGGCAGCCCGACCCGCGCGCAGCAGCAGCCCGGGGTCGGGGTGGAGGGCGGGCGCGTGGGGAAGCCCGCGCGGCGGCGGTCCCGCGCGTCCCGCCGCGCGCCCGTCACGCTGCTCAACACGGACACCTCCAACTTCCGCGCCATGGTGCAGCAGTTCACCGGCATCCCGGCGGGGCCCTACGGCCCCGGCGGTGGCGCGGGCGGCGGGCCCGTGATCAGCTTCGGTGGCGGCGCCGGCGAGTACGGCCCGCAGCTGGTGCGCCCGTCGCCGACGTCGGCCGTCATGTCGTTCGACCACCTGGCGGCGGCGCACGCGCACCACCACCAGCACCGGCCGACGGCCACGTCGCTGCAGAGCCAGCTCTTCAGGCCGCACCAGCAGCACCAGCAGCAGTACGGCGGTGACGTCGGCTACGGCATGCACGGAGGCGGGGACGGCATGTTGCCGTCGTTCTTGCATGGCGGGTTCGAGTCGTCGGCGGAGGACCGGCTGCTGCTGCAGAGCATGATGCAGGCGGTGCAGACCACGATGCCCACCGCCCGCCCGGCCTCCACTAACAACGGCGGCAATGGCTACAACTTCGGCTGATCGATCAATCAAGGTAATTAATAAGCGGGGGATCGGAGCTAGTGAGGTCGCTTTATGTTCAGGTAGAACGAAGAAGCCATGGTGTTATTTGCTCGTCGATAACGAGCGGATGATGATGATGATCATGACGCGTGTTCTTGTTGCTGCTAGCTGCTTAAACAGTTAAGCATTATTTTGTTATGTTTTTGCTGGCCTTGCACAAGGCTAGCTAATTAAGGTTTAGTACTAGAAGGAGTTAAGCTAGGTACTTATTACTAGTAGTAGATGTGAAATGAAAACAAGGGACGATGATGTAAATATTTTTTTGTGATAAAAAACGATGGAGAAGTTATTTAATTTGGGGCCGTGTCGTCTGGTTGGCGCGCGTGCGCTTTCGGTGTGTGTAGTAGTAGTGCTAGTGCAGCTGATAGCGAGGAATCTTTCTAGATTGCCTTGCTTCGGAAGCAAAGTCCGAGAGGGCTTCTCTACTTCTACCTCTCTCTCTACTTGTACTACTGATTAATTATATTATTATTAAGTCCCGCCGCTAATTAATCGCACGTTGATCAAATGAGTGTGGCGTATATGCTTGTCTTTTACAATGTTATTATTGCGTATGATTATGCTATGATCGGACTTCAAGTATAATTTTTTATCTTGCATTCATACGGTGTTGGGCATTCACAGTTGTGATTTTTAGCGAAAACACACCATGATGACCAGCATGTGGACGGTTTTTTGTTTTTAATCTCTTGAGATCTCTCTACGTGTGCATCGGCTAGTAAACTACGACGACGCAATGCTTCTTCTCCAATCTCCATGGACCTCGTCAAAGCACCAACCACCAACACGTACATATCTCTGATAAGCAATATATTACTGCTCCCTCCATTTCTTCTAATCTAAATATGTAAGACGTGGTTTGACTCGTTACTGTATTTAGTTTAGAGCTATACTCTCTGTTGTACTATAATAATGTTTCTGTTAATAATTGTAACCATAAAACCGTGCTTTTCAAATATGAGTCTGGTGATATCATTTTTCTATGACAAAGTTTACATCTTTAAAAGGTTAACCTTGGTTAAAAGCTATCGTGTTTTTATACAAGTTTGATGTTTAAATAAATTAGGCCAGTGTTTGGTTGATAAAAGCTAGGATGCAACCCTTTTGTCATTTCCAATTAAACATTTGGAAAATGTAAATTTGACCGATGGTTATTGAACTTGTCCTAAGTTCTCATCCTAATATTTACAAATTGCATACTCGGTTAACTAAACTTGTACCGAGTCCCATCCCGGTCCAGATACTTGCACATTGTACACTCAACTCTCTAAATTTGTACTATCTATTTGTACCATCCCGACGGTTTTGACAGGAATTTGCCAACCATTCCCGCTATTTCACGGGTCTAGGTCATACGTTATTTTTGTGTTATGTCCTTCTAATTTTTGTTCCTCGCATATTTACGGCAATATGTCATTCCCTTATCATCTGCATGTAACTCTCTCTCCTCTCTAATTTGTTCACTTGTGCTCTCCCCTTTCCCTAACCCTTGCCATGGCATCGAGCTCAAGTAGTTCTTCGCTAAGGTAGCGGAGGAGGCGACATCTTCCTTTGATCATGCATGCAACCTAACTGTAGTTGAAGGAAGGTGATGGAGCTTACATCAAAGACGATGGACCATCGAACCAAATACTTTTCACATGTTTGAATCAGAAGGTAGGTTCGGATCTGTTTGGATTTTAACATTTGGTTCATCGTTTTGATTTTGTGGAGGCTTTAATTGTAAAACCTCCTAGCAAATCCGAACCGTAGTGCAAGCCCAATCATCATGAAGAGGTGAGGGAGCAAACAATAAATACATGTTTAGGGAGCTGAGTACATGTACGATTTGCATATATCAGAAGTAGGATAAGAACTTAGGCCCTGTTTAGTTCCAAAAAAATTTTGCAAAATTTTTCAGATTCCCCGTCACATCGAATCTTTGGACACATGCATGAAGCATTAAATATAGATAAAAAATAAAACTAATTACACAGTTTAGACGAAATGGACGAGACGAATCTTTTAAGCCTAATTAGACCATGATTGGACAATATTTACCAAATAACAACGAAAACGCTACAGTGTCCATTTTTCCAAAAATTTTGCAACTAAACCGGGCCTTAGGACATGTCTACGTAATTGAGTGTGCACTTTACATAACTGAGTGTGTGCACTTTACATAATTGAGTGTGCAATCTGTAAGCATTAAAACTAAGATGAGAACTCAGAACTAGTTTAAGGAATTGAGCGTGTAATTTGCAAGTGCGAGAAAAGAGATGACGAATCAAAACAAAAGTTCTAACGATCGTCCGTGAAATTACTCTAATTGAAAAAAAAACCTACAATTAAACACACCAGAGACTAGACTAGAGCGCTCGAGGCAACCAGCGCACTGCGTTGCATCGATCATCAATGCTAGCAGAGGCGTGCTCTTCCTCCTAATCCTCCCGGTTGATTTGACCGGCTGGCGGGCGTGTCTGGGACTGATGCGAAGAGACTTGGCGGGCCCCACGTGCGAGCGAGCGGGCGAGCGACGACGACGACGCCAAAGTCAGAGTCATAACTGTCGCGCTACCCGCTACGACCCCTCTATCTATATACTCTGTCCAGATCATTAACATCTTGAACAACCATTTGTAATTTTATATATATACTCTGGAACGTCGGGGATTACGCATGGTCGGGATCAGGTCGCTGCGCTATTTTAACTTTTGCATTTCTTTCTCTCTTTTTTTCCCATCCGAACGGTGTCGTGCTGCTGATGGTCAGATGACGCCGGCCTTTTGATTCTTGGAATCTTGGGGCCGGTTTAGATCCAATTTTTTTTTTCAAAATGACACTATATCTTTTTTCGTTGTTATTTGGCAAATATTGTCCAATCATGGTCTAATTATGCTTAAAAGATTCGTCTCGTCTATTTCGTCTAAACTGTGTAATTAGTTTTATTTTTTATCTATATTTAATACTTCATGCATGTGTCAAAGATTCGATGTGACGGGAAATCTAAAAAATTTTGCAAAATTTTCTAAACAGACCTTGGTTATCTTATCTCCTGTCCTGTCCTGTGTGATCCATCCATCAACGAGGAGGTCAAAGGTTTCACACGCGGGGAGAGGGAGCAGCTGGTAGCTAGAGTGATTAGCGCCGTGTTTACTTTGTAAATAAACCTAGTAGTACCATTTTAAAAACAAAACAGGAGAATAGGACGCAGATCAATAACCAGCGTAGGCGTAGCACGAGTAGTCTCAGCTTTGCTTGTGGACGGAGGAGTCTGGCGTGTGCGTGTCAGTCAGCAGAGCCCCAGGGGAAGGGACACGTGTGCGTGTCGTGTTGCCTGTGCCTGTGCCTCCCCTACAGCTGCCCTGTCTCCGACGAAAGAGACCGGCCGCCCGATGCGCGGGTCGTCGTTGCAGTAAAAACCAGCTAACCACTTGTCGTTACCGCTGCCCGTTTGTGCTTGTGCACAGACACAGCGGCAGCGAGAGACTTGTAGTAAGCACGTGTGTATGCACACGTCATTAGGGATGCACGCAAGCGGACGGTGGTAATTTTTTTTTAGGAAAAAATGGCAAGTGGTTAATTACTAGCGGAAGACAACCATACGAAGGGAGCCACCTCTTCATTCATCATCGATTAGTGAATACATAGGTTTATTATATAGACAGAAGATATTCCTTTAGCTTCTTCGGTTATAACTCTTGAGCTTCAAGAATTAATTCGGTATAAGCCCACTCACATAATTATAAACCACTTACATAATTAGTTTCATAACACTCCCCCTTGGGCTGATACCACGACAAGCTCATGCCTCATCAAAAACTCTGTCCAAAAACCCAGTGGAAAAAAAGAACATAGAAAAGAGTACATTATTGTCGCTTAACACATTTGCCTCATTAAAAACCTTACATGAGAAACTTCAGGAAAACTCATCAAAGAAAAAAATAACATACGTCTTCAGGACAAAATTGTGACATTCTGGGTTGTATAATTTTGAATTCCCTAAAATTCTGATCAAGGATTAATATTCTAGGGAAGTTCTCCCCACTGAACCTTGCAGAACTGTCATGCTATGCCATAAAAATGCTTTCTACAAGAAGCATATGCACATAGGGACTTAATAAGTATGTCGCATATATTACAAGGATCACTTCGTAATCTTAACCTCATCTTACCTCTGGACTCTTGAGGTAAAAATATGACGCGTACATAAACAATAAACTCACTTTCATAAATGGTGTCATGATAGAGACTTCAACCGAGGTTTAGAAAGTCACAATTAGAATAACACCTTCTAGGCATTGTTTGAGACTTTCAAAGTCTCGTGAATGACGATCAATATCTTATAAATACTCCCCCTGATGACAACATATGTTGAGGTCATTTATTCCCATGACATTAACCATTATTTGAAAATAAACGTAGACATGGATAATAGTGCAAGTGAGATTACAAGATTTCCATAATATTCAGTCTTCATGACATTTGTCTCGCTATTCTTCAAGAACATGCAGAGGAATTTATTATATTCTAGCATGCATCCATCAGGATGCATATTTGTGCATTCAAAGTTGCAATGGCACGCATCTTCCAGATGTGATTAATAATTATTATTCTTTATATCATTATAATTTTCACGATTCATAATAGTTGTGACTCCTTCTAGGATTGACTACGGATTCTTCGAGAATCTTTAAGACATAGTAAGACATCACAAATCTGTATTTCTAGTCTAACGGGGAAGCATTGCTAATAACACCAAATATATCATATCGGTTTTCAGAGGGCACTTCAATTCTAAAACTTCAGGTGGAGAACACATTATATCACAAGTATATATACACCCATAGTAAAAGCTCATAAGTCTTTTCATTTTTATCTCTCGGGTCTTATATGGGTCTTTATTCCTTCCAAGAAATTCACTTATTTTTGGTGCATTCAGACTTATAACCATATATTCCTTCAAGAAAAATTCCTTCAGTGAGTTGTTATCATTATAGGAAGACCACTTCTCATAAAATATAATATTGGTATGAGATTTAGATATTGCTCTTCATTATAGCACCGCCTCGCGTCTCCAAGTGGGCGACAGATGTTGCTGCACTTATAAATGTGACAGAACCTCCTAATTATGATGGCCCACAAGCACACGTCATTGTCATAATGACCTCTGACAGTCGTACTTATGTTCACCATAACTTAAAAGGCCTGCTTTCCTCCGAACAGGATCCAATCACAGGAGTATTGCAATATTACAACAGTTTATTCAAAATATTCAACAGAGTAAAGTAGCGGAAGTCTTACAATAACATAGATTACAAACCAGTTTTTCAAACTTCAAACCTTATGTAACATTATTACAAACCATTAGTAGAGAAGTATCGGTAGTAACTTTATTACAACACACAAGCGAGATGCCTTGCCCAAAGGCCACACAATTTACTCGTCGTCACTGTCTTCAACCACGACGGTCATGCAACAAGGCTCGAAGCAGACTTGTTCATGAACCGCACCTGCAACAAGGGGTTAACAAACCCTGAGTACGAGAGTACTCAACAAGACTTACCCGACTAAGACAAAGACTCCAAGGGCATGCTAGCTTTAGGGAATCAAGGTACGGGTAATCAAGAATCAAATTTTCTTTTTGCAGAAAAGCTTATTAAAGTAAGTCCTTATCTTCAACATTTTACTTTTACCATTGATGGTTCATTAACCAATTCTAGGTGATCCTAATCTAGATCAAAGTAATTATCATCAAAACCTTTCTCATTCTTTCTTTCAATTCCAGTTCTTAACTACGATGTTGGTGCAAGGCCAAGACTCCTTTCTCGTGGAGTAACGACGATTCGAACCGCTTCATTTACCCAGCTGGGGATTCCTAACCACACGACATATGTAGAACTGAATCTTGCATATATCAACTCTTACTCGGGTTTTCCCAAAACCAGAACGTGTCCATCGCCACCCGAGAGCACAGTACTCCTCGAACCCGGCCCAATTCTAGCCCCGAGGGTACACGTTACTCTCGCCATCTCTCCACTCCCAGTGCGAGGTTAGACGTTCTCGTAATGGACTAACCAAAGTAAGGCTTACCCGACATGGGCACATGGCTAGTACTAATAAAAACTCCATGACGCGAGGGCCAACAACGTACGGTCCTTAACTGATAAGGCGGAAACAATACAGTGGGACTCCTTTCCCAATGCATGTTAGTAGTGGCCAAACCACCCGCCCGATCTTACAAGTTCATTCACATATTTCAATATTCATTCGATATGCCGTCATGGCTATGTAAACATTCATTTAAAAGCTTAACTTCTAAGCATAGCGAGCATACTACGCATTTTCTGTAAATCAGGTATCAAGGTTGATATCACAATAATCAAGGATGATAATGCAGCAATTAGGTTATCACTCAACTCCTAATTACTTAATGCAGTCAACCATAATATAAATAATAAAACATTTGTAAAACTCAAGGTAGGGTTTAAATGCACCGGGGCTTGCCTTGCTCAAACACGACGACCGACTCAGACTCGAGGACTTCACCCCCTGGTCCGGAACCCACCGACGATCGCTCTTCTCCGGAAGCTTGATCGACGACTTCGGCTTCCTCGAAAGCGGAGACTACACGAATACATAACATGCTTTAACATGATGCTCGATGATAAACATGATGCTTGATGATAACATGCTACGAGTTACTATTTGAGTACAACTTTTCTTCACGGTACAAACGTAAATAGAAAACCTACTAACTAGTAGCGACGTTTTCCCGCGATACCAGCTTTTAACCTAATAAGTTACTAACGAGCTCAATCATGAAATTAAGGTGCCAAAGATCACCAAAGGGTAGTGACCTAAGGACTTCACTCAATCAAAAGGCACCCAACACTTAAAGTTCTCAAATTAACATTTATTTTCTATTTAACTAATTAGGGCATAATTAGGAGTTGATCAAATTTTACCTAATCAAGCTCAAACTTTTTCTATGGGTTAAGAATGAATTACAACAGTGTTATAATAAATTTCATAATTTTTGGATAAATAAATTAATTATTAAAATTACTGGAAGTTGCATTTAATCTTTAATGAAACTAATTAATTCTACTGCTCAAAGTATTCAAATTCATGATTTAACATTTTTCCTAGATAGTTTATACATTGAAAAGCTTACACAAAAATTTTCATGAATTTTGGAACTCTACACAATTTTTAATGAAATAAACAAATAATAACACTATTCATTTATTTGAAAAAGAAAAACAAAAACGAAAAACCGAACCGGGCCGATCTCCTCTTCCCTCCGGTCCGGCCCAGCCGAGCGGCCCGCTTGCGCGCGCCCGCGCTCGCGCTCGCGCTCGGCCCAGCGACGCGGCCCAGCAGCGTGGCCTGCCTCGCGCCCGCGCGCTGGCTCTCTCTCTCCCTCTCGCTGACACCGCGTCCCCACATGTCATCCCTCACCTCCGTCTCCCCCTCGCTCTCCCGCGCTCTCACTCGCTCTCCCACGGTGGCCGGCCGGTGACCGGCGCTTCGGTCGACTAACCGACCCTACCAACACCTTCTACACCTCCCCACGATTCCATTTTGCTACTAAACACCCTGGCTCGAGCTCCGGCGACAGCTCACCGACGACGGTGGCGGCTCGACAACCACGGTGACCGGCGACTCGATGGTACAACACGGTAGCGGTTAAATTAGTGCGAGGAAAACGATCAGGAGCTCACAGCGGTGACGATGGCGGTCTCGGGGAGGACGGAGAGAAGTCGGAGTGGCCTGGCCACGGGAAGGCGACGATGGCGGTGCTACGACCGGAGTTGGGCACGGGAGCGGGCGGCTGTGGTGATCTAGGCGGAGTTAAGCTCGCTCGGGTGGTTCACGAGGTGCGCGAGGATGAGGCGGAGTTAATGGTGCGGTTGGCGTGGCTGGAGGTGGCTCGACGGCGGCAGCGGCGAGCGGCGGAGCTGCGGTGGCGGCGGTGGCGAAAACAGGGAAAATAAAAAATCGCCACTGTGAGCTCGACGTATATATAGGGAACGGTGGCGGTGACTGTGCTGGAAGACGCGCGACGTCGCGCTGGCGATCGAGGACTCGCCTGGAAGCCGGCCGAAGCCGCCCGGCGTCTCGCCGGCGCCCATACCGTGCGGTGGTCGGCGGTGATTGGCCGGTCACTGTAGCTGTTCCCCCCCAACTTTTGAAATTCCAAACTATTTTCTCAAATTACTCTCAAAATCATGTAACAACTTGAAAAACTTCCAATCTATGAAATCTTCAGAATTTCAAGCTCTACAAGTTTTGTATTGAACACTTTTTCAAATTCTCACTGGATTTTGAAATTTGAATTTAAACTCAAAAGGGGACATATTTTTCAGATTTGGTAATTTAGAAATTACTTTTGGTTTTACATTGAAACTTCAAAATCTCCCAACATCAAAGTTGTATATCTTGACCAGACCTACAACTTTGCTGTTCAAAACTTTTTCAAAATCAGCCTCCATTTTGAAATCTTAGTTTGGGGACAAAAAATGAATTAAATTTGAAATTTGCTTATTTTCAAAATTGCTCCACATTTTACACTAAAACTTTGAAAACTCAAAACACCAAAGTTGTAGCCCTTGAAAAGTTCTACAAACTTGGTTTTGAACTTTTTTTTCCAAATTTTGCTTAGATTTTGAATTATTTCAAAAGGGGTAAAACAGGGTTTTGAAATTTAGGGTTTTCGGAGGAATTTTAAATCGAAATTTGTTACTACTTTGATTGGTGATTACTTAGTGATCAAAACCTCACCCAAGGGCATCATTTGGACCAACACGACATGGTTGACCAAATGTCACTCTTGGATGACCAATTAGCTTTTTTAAAAAAAAATCTTTTACATTACTCCCCAAATTTGAATTTAAATTTGAATCGGAAAACTCGTGACAAGTTTTGGGACTCCAATTCAAACTCAAATTTGGAGCTTCATTTTAGATGTTGTACTTGAGCTCATACCCTACACTTGACACTAGTGTGCAACACAGTCGCACACCTCAAATTATGCAGGGCATGGACTAAGTATTTGCGGTGGCATTCGAAATTAGGGTTTTCGGGTTCGGAGCACACCACTGAGAAACACATTCAACCTAAATAAGTAAACTCGTTTTAGTTGATGCATAACAAGTTTAACCTAACAGGGATGCTTTGCAATGCATTATGATGACATGGCAGATTAATTAGCACTATAACACCCGGGGTGTTACAATAAACTAGCAAAGCCACTGGCTGCTGGTTCAACAGTGCATTAGTTGAAACGATTCTCATCTCTACGTTCCTATGTTGTTGCGGGCACGGGCGACCCGATGGGCACCCATGACCCGAGCAGGTATGGGTCTGGGCATAAAACTAAACCCGTGATAATCAATGGGTTTTTTAACGGGTAGCTTTTTCTATTCATGGGCATGGGTTTGGGTTGGCAAAACCCAGTGGGTTTGTACCCGTTGTCATCTCTAACTCAATGCATGTGTCCAAACATTCAACAGGATAGGGTGTAAAGTTTTGAGAGAGGAACTAAATAAAGCCTCAGATTCGATCTCATTCGATCGTCCAACACCAAATGATGAACATGCACGGTAGAAATTGATCGGTGATGATTACCACCACACAAATGAGATCAAAACAATGACAAAATAAGATAGGAACGAAGTCACCCAGTTGGAAGAGCTGCTGATAACGTGTTGAGAATTGGTCTATTCACGGATTACCAGATCCGCTTTCCCGTTCCCGATCCCTGAAATAGGCGTGTAGAAGTTGTAGGTAGATCCCATCTTTCTCTCTCTATCCTCAAGAACAATACACAAGAACATGCGGGAGACAAGTATATGAGGGGAGCCATCTCTTCATTCATCATCGAATAGTGAATACAAAGGTTCCTTATATAGATAGAAGATAGCCCTTTAACTTCTTCAGTTATAACTCTTGAGCTTCAAGAATTAATTCGGTATGAGCCCACTCACATAATTATGAACCACTCACATAATTAGTTTCATAACAAAAACCAGCTAACCACTTGTTACCGCTGCCCGTTTGTGCTTGTGCACTGACACAGCGGCAGCGAGAGACTTGTAGTAAGCACGTGTGTATGCACACCTCATTAGGCTGTCCGCAGCGCAGATTGGTAAACCCGACTGTACGCTAAATAAAGCGATGAACGAGCTGCACTGCGCTACGCTATATCAAACACTACAGTAGCGTTTACTACAGTAACACGCCACCCGATCGCTCGTGCGCGCGTGTAAAAGAGGAGGATGAGAGAGAAAGAGAGAGAGGAGAGAGGATATGAAATGGTTAGTGATATAGAGTATGATATAGAGTAAATATGAGTGCGGAAGGAGTTGATATAGATGTGAGAATTCTTGATGACTAGGACGGAATATTCCTTTAGAGATACGTTTAGAGAGTGGTGCGGTGCGGATAGCCTTAGGGATGCACGCAAGCGGACGGTGGTAATTTTATTTTGTTTTAGGAAAAAAATGGCCAGTGGTTAATTACTAGTGGGTAGTTTTGGACTTTTGGTCACTCCCATGTTGGAGTAATTTTAACCACTGGAGTTCGATTTGTACTCGGATGATTTTGGTAGTACGCTACGGGGAACTAAGCTAGCGATGGTCACTCATTACTCATCTGAGACCGGATCCAGCTACTTTTTTTTACTGTAATCGCTGCGATTGAGAACTGAAGCTCGTCTCTTTCTGTGATGACTCTTTCTACGCAGTTAAACAGGTCAAAAAGGCAGCGTCAGGTCCAAGCTAAAGATTACCACAGCCTAGCTATTGAATGGTCTACCACACACACACACACACATGGTTAAAAGAAAATAACAACGTTGAACTGGATCAAATACTCAAAATGACATGACGGTACATGTATAGTACAGGAGCACAGCTATCGCAAATCACAAATCAAAACGGCTGTGGCACGGCATTTTCTCTTTCACGGTACTTTTAGAGTGTGTCAAATCTGTCGTACTCCAACTAATTACTTGCATCTCTTTTCAGAACCAAATAAAGCTTCTAATACGAACTCCAATAGACTAGCTCATCATCCTGTGAGTACTTAATTATACATGTGGATAGCTAGTTATATAAATTTAATAGTTATTTCGGGCTATCTTTAGTAATAACTCTAAAGGTTGGTAGCTTATATGCAAATAAATTACAGTATAACATGATTGTTTTATGAGAAATTTTACAATGGTTGAAAAAAAACATGAGTCATTCATTGGGCGAGATCGGACGGTAGAAAAATAGGAGGTACCTAATTGAAAGTACCGGTAGGTACCAAATAGGTGAGGATCTTATCTTACTATTACTAATTAGAGGTTCCAACGGAGGCACCACGTTAATTCTCACCAGACGCGCTAAGAAAAAAAAGATAAATCCTAGAAATTCTCACAATAATCAGAAACATCTGGCCTTTGATTTGCTAGACTTTAATCATCATCACCGATAATAGTCATTAGATTTATTATAATTTATTAAGAAAATTACCTACCACTGCCGTTATGAAAATACATAAAGTAACCCCCTAATTTTGCATGTAAATTACCCACCTTTGCCATTACAAAATATAATTCAAAATAACCCCTTATATTTTTATATAAATTACCCACATATGTCACAACTTTTTAAGTGGTAGATATAAAATTCCAATATTTTTTAAGTGGGAACTCTCTTTTCTAAAAGATCCATCCTGGTAACCCAACATACTATACTTCCCTTTCTATGAAAGATAGGCCAAAATGACATATTCTCGCGTCGGTTTCTGGTCCAAGTTTTTTTTTTTGAGAAACTGGACCAGAAACCTTGGACCATGTGCTGAACCGTTTTGGCTATGGCAGTGGCGCATATCGGCATATGTCATGCTGTTACCGTGTGCTGATGTATAAAGATCTCGTCGCAACTCGCAACGGCTGTTTTCAAGAATCTCGTATGTTTTCTTTTCCTTTTGCAGGAAGCTAATTGGGCTATAAGTTAACTGGGCCAAGCAGCAGCCCAGCCCAGCTATGCAGAATGGCGCGCATGCCACGACTTGGCGGGAAAACACCCGCCTGCCACACTGATCTCCTTTCCTCGCGTTCCCAAACCGATCGATCCCTGCATCTCCGATCGATTCATCCCTTTCTTCCCCATCCCAAGGTCATGGAACGCACACCACCGGCGGCGAAGAGAGGCTCAGCCCAAGCCGCCTGCGACGCGGTCGCGGAGCGAGGCCGAGGACTACGCGCGCTCGATGACGGCACCCTACCCTCTCGGTGAAAACACGCCTCCGTGGCTTGGATGGAGATGGACCACCGTGAGAGGAGAGGAGATTTGTGGTCAAAGTGAGATGGCGGAGAAGGAGCACAAGCCGACGGATGAGGTCGGGAACACGGTGACGTTTCAGGCAGCGCAGCACCCAGGGTCGAAGCAGAATCAAGAGTGCGTGGGAATGGTCAATGTCAGGTTAGAGAGGGTAGGCAAATTTGTTGAATTTTCATGTGAACTGGTTTGCGCTCGTCCTGATATGTGACGAGATTTGTGAATATGATGTTCTTGCGCTGCCATGTTTTTTTTTTTAAAAAAACCCGACAGGTCAGTAGATGTTGCCTGCGACCTGGAAGAAGGCCATTTGCTTGTTATCTGGCCCATTTCCACGTCCTATGGAACTGGCCTGATTAGCGAAGCCCACTTCGCACATGGGCCTTAGCATCTGGAAAACTAGATTCAGAACTCCTTTTTAAAAAAATTAGAAAAAGAAGTCTCTTCTCACAAGTCACCACCCAAGCAAAACACAAGAAAGAGATAGCCCAATCCGATCCTTTAGAAATATTGATTTCAATTGTTTTTGTGTCTGTTGCTCAAAAAAAATTGTTTTTGTGTCTTTGAAACCTGAATGCGTGAAGGATAGGTTCTAACATTAGATTTTGAAGGGGAAAAAATAGAGAGAGAAAAATGATTTTGTTTAACAAAACGACACGACTAGTCAGGGACCATCTGGCACGTGGACAGGAATCGTGCACCTGAGGAGATACCGCCATACCGGCTACCGGGGCCCAGGGGTTCCTTTGATTACATGATTCGCTTGGACCACGTACCTTATTTATTCTTCTTCCATCTTCAGATCCTATTTATTAACTAGAAATCGACTTGATCCAACAAAGTTTAAAACCAAAAAGGCTATGTTTAAGGTGACTTCGTCCTTATAGCATCTCCGAAGTCCCTAAAAACTCAGTTGGTAAATCAATGTGTTTTTCAAGTGGCTTAAAAAATTGGAAGAATATTTGTTAGGTTTCTCTAACATTTTCCAAAACTCGATCTTAAACTATAGAAGTTAATTTTGCATCAGGAATCTCGGACTATTTTTAAATTACATTAACATTTTTATACTTTCCTTTTTCTGCTGTACATTTATAGTGGAAACTATGTCCTTCTCCTTATTCTTTCCCACATCCTTCCACCTCTAGCGGAATTGATACAGGTGCGCATATTTCTGCGTGGTTGGATCGATTTTTTTCAAGTGCGGAAAGATTGGGAGTTGAGATAGGGAGTCGTTCGAGAGCGCCTTTTTTCAATCTTCTATCTCAGGTTTCTCTTGAGTTAGTGTTTCACAACGCTTTACCTAAAAAGATAGATAGAAAAGTAAAAAATGAAACCCCTAAAAAAGGCTTGTGAAACAAAGTCTAACATAAATAATATAACATAGTATATGATAGGCATGATCGATTGCTGAAGTTTTTCTTTATATAGATAAACCACATGCCAAATCAACTATGCTACGAAGAGTGTGCTATCACATCTAGGTGCATCAAAGCCGTTAATTTAAGAAATTATAGAAATCCAAATATGTAACTTCATAGTTTGGGGACTTAGGTGAAAAATATGTAATAGCTTAAGGACTGTCCATGTAGTTGTAAGTTTTGGATCTATCGAGCTATTTGGTTGGCTAAAATGTAATATAACCCATCATATATTACCGTTACACATGTTTGCTTCCCACGCTCTGCAACCTATCTCCAAATAAAAGACCGAAATCAAGCATTCTAACTTCGATTACAGCGGTAATTGATTTCATTTTCTTTGCGTTACCGCTAACTGAACCAAACACCATCTATATGTCGGTCCCATGCTAAAACGTCACGTCAGCTAATAGACGTTGGTTGGCTACTTTGGGCTAAAATGTGGTACTTAAATAGTTCAGGCTCAATGTCCTAAATATGCAATTTTGTAGTTTAAGGGAACATTGAAATAGTTTAGAGTCTGCCACAGTACTACTTTTTTTTAATAGAAAACCAGAATAATACTCCATCTGTCCTGTAATACAGTACATTCTAGGAATTTTAGGACAAATTAAGAGAGAATATAAAAGACACATGTACCCTCATTTTATTTCCCAATCAGACGTTATCATGAACTTGATTAGTGGTGATTGGTTGACAAATGTAAAGTATTTTTAGGAGCCTGCAAGGTTTATAGAGTTAAATTTAATGCGAAAAAAGGTTTTTGTCCTCTAGACTGTCTTATATTTGAGGAAAGTTTTTAAATGCTAGAATGTACTATATTACAGGACGGAGGGAGTAGATGTTATGGTTGACTATTCATCCAATTTAACTATTCGAATTCCAGTAGTTGCATCTTTACATGTGCAATATAAATTTGTTCACATGGCTGGGTAGCCGATTACATTTCTGATAAAAACAATCCCCCCAGGACCATTATTTTTCATAGATTATTTGTGATGCACATGATGATATCCTCGCACCACCATGGTGCACCGTCACGGCCGTGATCTGACCTCGCGGGGAAAAAAACGGTCCTGCTAGCGCCCGGACGTCCGATCCGGGCGCTAGCATCTGGACGCCACGCGCGAGCAGCCCTAGCCCACCCCCCACGGAAAAAAGAAGAAAGCCTTTCCCTGCACCGAAAACGTGACCCCCGCCCCGCCCCTGCACGGAGAAGAAAGGCGCCCCCCGTCCCGCCCCTGCACGGAGAAGAAAGGCACCCCCACACGCATGAGATCCCCTACCCCCAACCTCGCCGACTGAAAGGTCCTTGTTTGGTTTTGGTAATTGAGTGACAACTTAGGTGGACTAATATGTGGTTATGTGAGATACACAGGAAATTAGTCCACATGTGATGGTGTCATGAAGGAGCTCATTGCATATGAGACATGACATGGAGTCATGTGACCAAGGTGGAGAAGATCAAGATGAGGCTTGGCTTGATGGACCGGTTGCTAGGGTGAAGGGCAAGTTGTGTGATGGCTTGGCGCCGAAGGACCAAGGCAACGGTGAAGAGCAAGTGAGGTCAAGATCGATGAACCAATACGGTCACGTGATGATATGAAGTGGATCATATCATTTGGTGATTGGTTGGTGCATGTGTTGCATCAACATCGGAGGAGATGGAGTGGAATGCGCAAGGCAAAGGTATAACCTAGGGCATTTCCATTTCACCGGTCATAGGTGTGTAGAGAAGTTGATGACCGGGTTTAGGATAGATGGCCGTACTATTAAGAGGGGCAAACTTGTTTGCATATCGGTCATCTAGTGCCACTTGAGCGATCTAACTTTGCATACGTGTTAGGATCGAGTGGCGAGGCAAGTTGAGTGCCTAATTCCTTTGAAGAAAATGTTTGTGAAAATGCTAACACACGAGCACAAGGTGGTGATCACTTGTTGGTGTTGGCACATTTGCAAAGGTGGCGTTGGTCGCGCTGTGGTTTACGGGTAGAGAGGGGTTTGGTTCCTTTCTCTCTCCCGCCGAGCGTGCGAGCGCGGGATTCAGGCGATTTCGGGGAAGTGAAATGCCTATTTTCCATTGCGCCGGAAGTCGGAAAAGAAACAGAGGCGAACGCGGTCACGGAAGTGACAGGACGCTGCACCGGACGCCGCACCGGACGCTGCACCGGACGCGGTCACTATGGACCGGCGCGTCCGGTCAGTGCAGCGCGGGCGTCAGGCGCGCGGGCTAGGGTTTGACACCGGCGCGTCCGGTGACCCACGGGACCGGCGCGTCCGGTCTGGCGAACAGCGAGTCACGAAGTCATCAGACGCGGTGCGCGTCCGGTCCTACACCATCGGACGCGTCCGGTGGTCCAGGGTGCTTACTGGACTCGCACCGGACGCGGTTACTGTGGCGTCCGGTGGTTGCGAGGAGCGCGTCCGGTCTTGTCTTCGCGGGCGCGGGTACTGTGCGCACCGGCGCGTCCGGTGGTTCGCTACAGCGCGTCCGGTGGGTCGTTTGACCGTTGGCGCACAGTGACCGTTGGTGGATCTAATGGACGAATTTGAATTCGGTGAACACGTGGACGTCGCAGGGGCACCGGACGCGGTTGAGCGCGTCCGGTGTGTCACGACCGGCGCGTCCGGTGCTCCCGCAGAAAACGGACAAGTGTGTGCAACGGCTCTATTTGACTGTGGGGTTATAAATAGACCTTGTGGCCGGCTGTGGCCGGTAGCTGAGCACACTATAGTCTTTGTGACTTGTGTGGTAGTGCTTGGGAGCCCTCTAACTCACTCATGCTTGATAGTGTTCATCGGATCGAGTGAGAGAGCGATTCTAGTGCGTTGCTTTGAGAGATTGCATCGTGTGGCACTAGGTGATCGTGTTGCAAGCCGGTGGTGCTTGTTACTCTTGGAGGTTGCCACCTCCTAGACGGCTTGGTGGCTTGTGGCTCCGTCGAAGCTCGCAAGAAGATTGTGCGGGGCTCCGGAGAAGCTTTGTGAGGGGGATTGTGCTCACCCCGCGGGGATCGCGAAGAGCAACTCTAGTTGAGCGTGTCATTGAGCTACCACACTTTATGGTGGGTTCTTGCGGTGCCTTTTGAGAGGCTCGGTGTGTGACCGATTAGCCGCCGAACCACGAAGTGTTGGTCGACACAACGGGGACGTAGCTTGGTGGCAACCAAGTGAACCTCGGGAGAAAATCACCGTGTCAACATTGTCTACTCTTCTCGGTGGTTCGCTTTCGTGCAACACAAGCTTGTATTTACTTTCATATATACTTGTGGTTGTGTAGTTGCTCTCGTAACTAGTTTGCTTGTGTAGCTTGCTAGTTATCTTCTTGCTTGTGTAGCTAGAAGCTTCCCCTTGCGTGACTAATTTGGTTTGTGTAACCTTGTTAGTCACATTGCTTAGTTTGTGTAGCTAAGTGTTTTGCGCTCTCTAATTTGGCATTAGTTGCCTTGTTATTGAGCTTTGCTAGCGAGCTTAGGCTTTGTGCTTTTGCTTCACTAGTTGTGTAGGAGCTCCCTCGCTTGGCAAAGTACTAGTGCATAGGTTTGTGTGACCTTGCTCTAGAATTGATTAGGTGAGCTCTTGGTAAGCTTAGCACCTTAGTTGCTTAATTAGGATCTTTGCAAGGTGCTAGAGAACTTAGATAGAGGGGTGTAGTCTTGGCTAGACCGATAAGTTTAATTCCGCATTTGTTTTGGTTAGCCTACGCGTTTAAGTTTTAGAAAGGACTATTCACCCCCCCCCCTCTAGTCCGCCATCTCGACCCTTCAATTGGTATCAGAGCCGGGTCTCTCATTTGCGGTCTTCACCGACCCGAGAGGATGGCGACTTATGGGCTAGATGATTGTGTGGAACACATTTTTGATGGCACTCACTATGCACGGTGGAAAAATCACATGCTTGATCATTTTCGTGCTCTTGGCCCTAAGTTTTGGTGGATCATAGTTGTTGGCTTTTCTCATGACTTGGATGGGTGTGGTAACCGTACCCAAGCTCAAAAGGATTGCCGAACACTTGATGCACAAGCTAAGTTTTATCTAATCAAAGCTTTAAATGATGAGATTTTTGACAAGGTGAGGGGTCTCTCAAGTGCACATAGCATGTGGACGACGCTCAAGCATCACTATTGTGGCTCCTCAATTTGGGATGATGGAAAATTCAAGAAGGATGATCACATAGTGATGGAGGTACATGAGGATGTTGAGCATGACCACAATAAGGTGGTTGTGGAGGATTGCTCCACCTCAATGTCAAGTGATGATGATGATGATCATACCACAAGATCACTTGATAAGAAGAATGATAATACCACAAGTGATGCAAGCAATGATTCTACTTCATGCACACTTGATGGTGAAGATGATGGCTATGAGAGTGATGCTTCAACAAGCTCTTCAACATCATCACATGGTAACACTAAGATACATGTTGGTGGTTTTGTTGTGGATTGTGATGATCCAAATTTAGAGCTTTTATATAAACTCTCAAGAGCCTTGAAAAGGGAGATGAGAAGAGTAAGTAAATTGGAAAATGAAAACTCTTTTCTAAAGACCACATGTGAACAACAAAAGCATCTACTTTATGTTACTACTTGTTCACATGAGGAGCTAAAATTGACTCATGAGGAACTTAGTGTTGCTCATGATAACTTGGTACAAGAACATGCTTTACTCACTAAGAAGCTTTCTAATGAAGAAACCAAATCTAGTGAGAGCTCATCATTTGGGTCAAATGATCAATCACATATTACTAACCCTTGTGATGTAGGCAAGAAGCATGTATCCACCTCTTGTGATGATTTATTAGATATGCCATGTTCTTCACAATTAGATACTTGTTCTACTTCTATGTCTTGTGAGACTAACCTTTTGAAGGAGAACAATGAGCTCAAAAGTGAAGTGAAGAATTTGAGCAACAAGTTGGAGAGGTGCTACAACTCTAAAATCGCCATTGAGCATATCATGACCAATCAAAGAAGATATGGTGATAAGAGTGGTATTGGCTACAACAAGAGCAAGGGCAAGATTAAGAAGAAGCAAGATGCAAAGAAGCTATCCCAACTCATGTGCTACCAATGCCATGAAGTGGGACATATTGACAAGTGTTGCCCTACCAACAAGTCTCAAGTTGAGCCAAAAGCAAAGCCCCAAGATCAAGTCAAAATCAATCACGAAGATGTTAGTGACTTGATGATAAAGAAGAAGAAAACAAGAAGGGGTGGAAGAGCAAGACATCCAATGCAAATTCAAGATGTCAAGATGATGAGCAAGAATCAAGATGAGAAGAAAATACATGCTCACATCAAGTGCTTCAAATGTGGAGATAAGGGACACTTCGCCTCGGGGTGTCCTACCAAGCTTGAGAAGAAGGCTCAAGCAACTCGTGAGAGGCAAGGCAATGAGAAGCAACATATGAGCAAGGAAGAAAATGCTCAATCTAAGAGAAGTTGCTACTCATGCCGGAAAAGGGGACACATGGCACATTCATGTCCCCTAGGTAAGAATTCTAAGCCTAGTTCAATTGATGATACTAATATGCTTAGAAAGGATGGCAATGGTACCTCATTGGTTGGAATTGCAAAACATCCCGCTAACTATACTAAGGCTTTGCCTAAGTATGTTGCTCCTAACTTGAGAGGACCCAAACTTGTTTGGGTACCATCGAAGAGTGGATGATTGTTTATAGGTACCATCGGCATTGGAGGCTTGATTCAAATGGTTTCATTTTGGTCATCATATGTTAAATCAAGTTTTAAAGCTTAGTGCATATTCTATCCCAATGCCAAGTCAAAATAAGTGGAGTCCAAATGCTACAACATACAAGTGCAACATTCAAGATTGTGGTGATTTATTGGATATATTTGATGGCTTGCAATTTATTTGAGTAAAAGCTTGCTATTGGATGATCATGGGCTAACCAAGGTATATCTCTTGTTGATCATTTTATTTGGGTGCATATGAGTTGATTGAATTGGATAAATGTGCAATGTTGCTTGCTATGAGATGATTGAATGGATTAAATGCTTAGCAATCAAGTTTGGATTGATTTGGGTTGAATAAATTCATGAGATGATATTTAGTAAGTGGATTGAATGGATATATGTCTTGTGAAAGTATTCAAACAAGTTAGTTTCAAGTTTGATTCATATTTGATGAAGAATAGCTCATATATTGAAATCTGTCCTACATTAAAAATCTGAGCTAGCAGTGATCTTAGCCATATTTGAGTGATCAAATCTATTTGGATTGGCTTGAAATTTGGTATACATGCTCTACACTTATGAAAGAAGATGCTGTAGAAATTTCATGAGAAGTGGATAAGAGATGCTTCGGTTTTGGAGTGCATCTTGTCAGCTATAGTGCAGCAGTTTTCAGCATGTAGCAGTGGTGGAAGATTTGAAATCTAGTAGCAATCTAGAAGTCAAAAGAAGTTCAAATTTTTACAGTTGCTATATGACTTAGTGAATCACATCTCCACCAAATTTTATGGCATTTGGATCTGTACATTGGGAGATATGAATTATTCTTTGAAGGGTACAGAATCTGCCAGAAAAATGACAATCATTAGATTAATCTAGAGTCACTTTGATTGAAAGGTCCTCAAGTTGGAAACATGATTATAAGTGGTTGAGGTACCTAAGTTTGGTTTTGGATTGATCTAGAAGCATGACGAGCAATGAGTACAAGACTTTTGTATTGTGAAATGTACTTGGTGTACTTATTTGGTACTCAATTTGAAGATCAAGATCAAACTTAAAATGAAGATGAAGTTTAAGTTGTAGTGATGATTGGAGATCATTTGGTACAAAGAAAAGAACTTAAACATGTAGGAAGAGTTGGACTCAAATGTAGATTCAAGGATTATTCATCAAGATTGAGTTCATCATTTGGATCAATCAAACTATATCATTTCAAGTGAGTATCAAGAGTGGTTCTTTGGAGAAAGGTCACTTCTCCCTAGTGAGGGGCTTGCCGCCGTGTGTAGGTGAAACCAAGTTTGGGACTTGGAAGGCTAACATGGAAGTGGTGATCCGAGGAACTTGTGATGCTTAGTTGAAGCAATCAAAAGGATTGATCTAAAGAGCAAGCAACACCCAAAAGAGAGCTAGTCATGTATTTCAAGTGGTATTCTAAGTAGTTCTCTCATGCAAGCATTGATCAAAAGGATGAAGCAAGCCAACCACAACTCAAGAGATAGTGCACTTGATCATAAGTGGTTTACATTTTCATATGGGTGAAGAATGGATTTATCTATGATGATTGGTCTTCACCAAGCTTATAAATTGGACTTCATATTGCTATTGGAGTAATGAATTGGAATCTATGTGACTATCCTCTACTCCAACATAGCAAAGGTATCATTGTAATGAGCATGATCATTTCATCCCTTACTAGTATGCGGTTAGTGCATATAGTACATGCTTATTAGGATCATGCATGACAAATGAAATTTTTAGATTCATAGCCTACCACTATTGCTTGATTGTCTAAATGTTCTAGTGGTATGTATATGAGTTTGTTCATGAGCTAGTAAACCCAAGTACTTGATCTAGTTTGGATTGCTAACAAGTGACAAGTACAACATTGGCAAGATAACCCTTAGCATGAGGAGTGAAGAAGCTTGTCATTGGATCAAACCGGACTTGGAATCTTAGGCAAATCAACATAGTTCAAGTCATACAAGAAGCTTATGACAATGATAAGAGTACAAGCACAAGACAATAATGAAAATAGATATATAGTTTGTTTCAAGTGGTATCTAGACTCAAATTGATCTTCCAAGTGGTATTCACTAGTGGTGTTTAGATCATCAACTTACAAGTGATATCTTACAAATGGTACTCATAAAGATAGCAAATGTTCAAGAAGTGAATATTATTGTCAAATCCTTCAAAGTGGATCCACACTAGAAAACTCTTTCAAATGGTATCACATTTCTACTCATGGTATCTTCACGTGGTATCATTCATGCAAGACGATGGTTTCACAAGTGATCCTCAACTTTAAGTGATCAAATCAAGCAATGCTACCCTCATCTTCAAGTGGTATCTCAAGTAAATGACACATGCTATGACATAGGGGGAGGAGCCCCACCGATTGGTCTCAAGGTCAAAGATCCTATGTGGAATCTCAAGAGCAACCATAAAGTTTGTCATTCTAACATATGTGGTAATGTCCATAAAAAATGCAATATTCAAGTCTCAACCATCTACCCCAATACAAGCCTTTGTATCAATTGAGAAGAACACCTTTTATGGAAATTGATGACAAAGGGGGAGAAGTTGGACAAAGATATGAAAGCTTTTGAGCTTTGGGGAGAGATTGGAAAGATTGGACATGAACATGGACAAAGAGGGAGTAACATTGAAGAATGTAAGGGGATCAAACATTTTTGGACAAAGAAAGCATACAAGTTGGGGGAGCAAGCTCATGAACTTTGATTGATTACATTTGATATGTGCATAATTCATGTGCTTGCTTACATTGCATAAGTTCTTAAATTCAATATGCATGCTTGTGTGGTGTATGCTAGTTATAGAACTTGAATGATGATTTGATAACTAGCATGCATAGGATGTTAGCTAGACTTATGATTATCATGCAAAAACTAGAACCTTGCTTATAATGTTGATCTCACGGGGTTTCTAGTGTTTTTAATGTCTAGCTACTCATGATGCTAAGGATGATGGCAAACTTATGATTTTCAAATGGTATCAAGCTACTAATTGGTAGCGAGCTACAAAGGTTTATTCTATACACCTTAGCATCACTTAGTAGTGCTAACCCTCCCACAAATTTCATATTTATGCATATGTGCAAGCTTGAAACCAAACCATTTGAGCACATATGTAGGGGGAGTTATCACTACCAAGTCGGATTTTATGGTGCTTATCCAAATCTTGACATAGAGCTTAAAAGTTGGATAAGTAACATTAAATCCAAAACAAGTTAGCAATTTACACTTTGTGTGAAGTGCTAGCTTGAAAAAGCTTAAATTTCCATATCTTTGTAGAGTTGTCATCAATTACCAAAAAGGGGGAGATTGAAAGGTCCTTGTTTGGTTTTGGTAATTGAGTGACAACTTAGGTGGACTAATATGTGGTTATGTGAGATACACAGGAAATTAGTCCACATGTGATGGTGTCATGAAGGAGCTCATTGCATATGAGACATGACATGGAGTCATGTGACCAAGGTGGAGAAGATCAAGATGAGGCTTGGCTTGATGGACCGGTTGCTAGGGTGAAGGGCAAGTTGTGTGATGGCTTGGCGCCGAAGGACCAAGGCAACGGTGAAGAGCAAGTGAGGTCAAGATCGATGAACCAATACGGTCACGTGATGATATGAAGTGGATCATATCATTTGGTGATTGGTTGGTGCATGTGTTGCATCAACATCGGAGGAGATGGAGTGGAATGCGCAAGGCAAAGGTATAACCTAGGGCATTTCCATTTCACCGGTCATAGGTGTGTAGAGAAGTTGATGACCGGGTTTAGGATAGATGGCCGTACTATTAAGAGGGGCAAACTTGTTTGCATATCGGTCATCTAGTGCCACTTGAGCGATCTAACTTTGCATACGTGTTAGGATCGAGTGGCGAGGCAAGTTGAGTGCCTAATTCCTTTGAAGAAAATGTTTGTGAAAATGCTAACACACGAGCACAAGGTGGTGATCACTTGTTGGTGTTGGCACATTTGCAAAGGTGGCGTTGGTCGCGCTGTGGTTTACGGGTAGAGAGGGGTTTGGTTCCTTTCTCTCTCCCGCCGAGCGTGCGAGCGCGGGATTCAGGCGATTTCGGGGAAGTGAAATGCCTATTTTCCATTGCGCCGGAAGTCGGAAAAGAAACAGAGGCGAACGCGGTCACGGAAGTGACAGGACGCTGCACCGGACGCCGCACCGGACGCTGCACCGGACGCGGTCACTATGGACCGGCGCGTCCGGTCAGTGCAGCGCGGGCGTCAGGCGCGCGGGCTAGGGTTTGACACCGGCGCGTCCGGTGACCCACGGGACCGGCGCGTCCGGTCTGGCGAACAGCGAGTCACGAAGTCATCAGACGCGGTGCGCGTCCGGTCCTACACCATCGGACGCGTCCGGTGGTCCAGGGTGCTTACTGGACTCGCACCGGACGCGGTTACTGTGGCGTCCGGTGGTTGCGAGGAGCGCGTCCGGTCTTGTCTTCGCGGGCGCGGGTACTGTGCGCACCGGCGCGTCCGGTGGTTCGCTACAGCGCGTCCGGTGGGTCGTTTGACCGTTGGCGCACAGTGACCGTTGGTGGATCTAATGGACGAATTTGAATTCGGTGAACACGTGGACGTCGCAGGGGCACCGGACGCGGTTGAGCGCGTCCGGTGTGTCACGACCGGCGCGTCCGGTGCTCCCGCAGAAAACGGACAAGTGTGTGCAACGGCTCTATTTGACTGTGGGGTTATAAATAGACCTTGTGGCCGGCTGTGGCCGGTAGCTGAGCACACTATAGTCTTTGTGACTTGTGTGGTAGTGCTTGGGAGCCCTCTAACTCACTCATGCTTGATAGTGTTCATCGGATCGAGTGAGAGAGCGATTCTAGTGCGTTGCTTTGAGAGATTGCATCGTGTGGCACTAGGTGATCGTGTTGCAAGCCGGTGGTGCTTGTTACTCTTGGAGGTTGCCACCTCCTAGACGGCTTGGTGGCTTGTGGCTCCGTCGAAGCTCGCAAGAAGATTGTGCGGGGCTCCGGAGAAGCTTTGTGAGGGGGATTGTGCTCACCCCGCGGGGATCGCGAAGAGCAACTCTAGTTGAGCGTGTCATTGAGCTACCACACTTTATGGTGGGTTCTTGCGGTGCCTTTTGAGAGGCTCGGTGTGTGACCGATTAGCCGCCGAACCACGAAGTGTTGGTCGACACAACGGGGACGTAGCTTGGTGGCAACCAAGTGAACCTCGGGAGAAAATCACCGTGTCAACATTGTCTACTCTTCTCGGTGGTTCGCTTTCGTGCAACACAAGCTTGTATTTACTTTCATATATACTTGTGGTTGTGTAGTTGCTCTCGTAACTAGTTTGCTTGTGTAGCTTGCTAGTTATCTTCTTGCTTGTGTAGCTAGAAGCTTCCCCTTGCGTGACTAATTTGGTTTGTGTAACCTTGTTAGTCACATTGCTTAGTTTGTGTAGCTAAGTGTTTTGCGCTCTCTAATTTGGCATTAGTTGCCTTGTTATTGAGCTTTGCTAGCGAGCTTAGGCTTTGTGCTTTTGCTTCACTAGTTGTGTAGGAGCTCCCTCGCTTGGCAAAGTACTAGTGCATAGGTTTGTGTGACCTTGCTCTAGAATTGATTAGGTGAGCTCTTGGTAAGCTTAGCACCTTAGTTGCTTAATTAGGATCTTTGCAAGGTGCTAGAGAACTTAGATAGAGGGGTGTAGTCTTGGCTAGACCGATAAGTTTAATTCCGCATTTGTTTTGGTTAGCCTACGCGTTTAAGTTTTAGAAAGGACTATTCACCCCCCCCCCTCTAGTCCGCCATCTCGACCCTTCACCGACCCCCAACACCTTCGCCCGCTGTAAGGTCCAAATAGGCTAGAGGGGGGTGAATAGCCTAATTAAAACTTCTACAAGAATTACTTAACCACACATTAGTACGAAAGGTGGCGAAGCAAATGCACTAGCTCAAACTAATTAAGCAAGCCACCTACACAAGTCTATAACAAAGCTATTCACTAAACACAACAACAACTACAAGCTAGAAATAAGAAGTAATACAAGAGAAGAGCTTTGAGTGATTATACCGTCGTGTAGAGATGAGAAGTACCAATAATCAATCACACACGAGAAGTCCTCGGGAAGAGAATGACACAAGAATTTATCCCGAGGTTCACTTGCTTCCCGGCAAGCTACTCCCCGTTGTGGCGATACACCCACTTATCGGTTCACGAGCTAATCGACTATCAAGAGTCGAGCCCTCGGCGGGCGCCGCATAACCGCACACAAGATGGGGATCCTCCAAGCCACGAGCTCCACTAGAGTATCCAATTTATGAACTCCCGCGGGGAAGGATCAAGAACCCCTTACAACACTTGGTGAGGGCTCCAATAATCTCCAATTGTGAGCTCAATCACCTCCGCTGCTCCAAGCCGTCTACCGTGTCGAGAAACACGGAAGAGTAACAAGAAATCCACAGCAACTCGAAGATCAAGTGCCTCTAGAATGCAACTCTCAAGCAATGCACTTGAATCTCACTCAATCTCATTCAAGATGTGCAACTAAGCAAAGAGATGAGTGGAGGGGTTGTTCTCTAGCTCAAAGTATATCTCTAGGTCTCAAAATGTGCAAGAGATACCCTCAAACCCCGGCCAAACTTCTATTTATAACGAAGGGGTACGCAGCTAGCCGTTAGGAACTTAAACAGCCGAAATCGCGCTGACCGGACGCGCTGGTTATACTGACCGGACGCGCCGATCGCGCAACGGCTAATTTCCAAAACACCGACCGGACGCGCTGGTCGCGCAGACCGGACGCGCTGGGTGCGACCGGACGCGTTGGTCCCGCAACTGACCGGACGCGCTGGTCAAGCCTGAGTAGCGCACAACGAAACAGCGACCGGACGCGCTGTAGAACTGACCGGACGCCACAGTGCCAGCATCCGGTTAGAGTCCAGTAAGCTCCCTGAACGACCAGACGCGTCCGGTCGACAGTGACCGGACGCGCTGCGCGTCTGATCATCAACCTAAAACATGCGCAGACACTGAACGCTGACCGGACGCGTCCGGTCATACAGAGACCGCGTCCGGTCCAGCGTCCGGTCACCTCTGTGACCTCCGTTCGCCTCCGTTTCTTTTCCGACTTCTGGCGCACTAGAAAAATAGGCATTTCACTTCTCAAAAAAGCGCCGAATCCCGCCTCGTAAGCTCGGCGAGAGGGAGAGAGGAACCCAAACCCCTCTCTACCGCTTTAAACTCCACCGCCTTCGCAAATGTGCTAACACCACCAAGTGTACACCACCATGTGCATATGTGTTAGCATTTCATAAACATTTTTTCAAGGCTTTATGTTAGCTCTTTACTAGATCCTAATGCATATGCTTAAGACAATGATCTAGTGACATTTGATTCCCGAGCTAACCGTGATTGCCCCTCTTGATAGTCGGCTATGTATCCTAAACCCGGTCAATCACTTCTCTACTCATCTTAGACTGGCAAAAGAAAAACCCCTATGGTTATACCTTTGCCTTGCGCTCTTAGATCCTTCTCCTACACTTGATCATCATGTCCTTCATATTATGTGCATCTCCACCATGATCATCATTTCATGTCAATGCACCATCTCTTTGTGATCTTGTGGCCACCACTCCTTGCCACATACACCTTCATCACATGTGTTGCTTATGCCTAACTCAAAACACTTAACACATGCATTAGCAACTTGGTGTCATTAATTACCAAAACCAAACTTGGGCTTTCACCCACCACCAGCTCGCCCCCCATAGCTCCCGCCCACGAGCTGCAACAACAGAAAAAAGCTATTGCAACATCGAAAGAACTTCTAATGCAACAAATGAAAAAATTCTGCTGCAACAAACGAAGAAACTATTGCAACATCGAAAGAACATCTAATGCAACAAACAAAAATATGAACTGCAACATAAAAAAATGTCTACTGCAACATTCAAAAACATCCACTGCAACATCAGGGAGAATCTGCTGCAACAACGAGAAAAAGCTATTGCAACATCTCAAGCACTACTAATGCAACATTTCATAAAAACGCCTGTTGCAAACAAAATCCATTGCGACATCAGGGAGAAACTGCTGCAACAAACGAAAAAAGTTATTGCAACATCTCAAGAACTACTCATGCAACATCAGAAAAACGCCTATTGCAACAACAACAAAAAGTACCATTGCAACGTTCCAAATCATCTGTTGCAACATTGAAAAAGAATCATTGCAATAATGACGAGATCTGATCCCCCGAGGGCTCGCCGGAACCCTAGCCACCACCAAACCATTACATCCAGAGGGGAGAGGAGGAGGAGGAAGTGGAGGAGAAGGGGAGGAGGGCTCAGATCCAGATTTAGAGGAAGAGGGAGGGGGCCTCAGATCCAGATCTCTCCCCACCTACCTCGTCGGAGCCGCGCCATCGTCCTCGTCTCCAGATACATGGAGGTCGCGGCGCGCGAGGAAGAGAGAGCAGGGAGGGAGGAAGGCGCGCGGGCTCACCGGAAGCCGCCGCCTTCACCCCCCACTCCGGTGGCATGGAGAGCGCAAAGGGTCGCAACAGGGGGAGGGAGAGGGAGCTGGAGAGAGGAAGGGAGGGAGGGGCGGCTCGCGGCGGTGCGGCGTGGAGGGCACGCAGGGGAGGGAGGTGCACGGGGACGACGCGTGGGAGCAGCGCCGTGCGAGCGCATGGCGTGGGCAGCGAAGGAGCGGCGGGGAGTGCGAGGCGAGAGGAGAAAGAGGAAAGGTGGAGTGGTGAACGGTGGATAAGCGTCCGATGCGGTGGGACGCCCTACAGGTATCCTTACAAACAACAAACAACAACATAGCCTTTTGTCCCAAGCAAGTTGGGGTAGGCTAGAGATGAAACCCAAAAGAGACGAGAAACAGGGAGACACATAAAGGGACATAAATAGAACAAGACAAAAAGATGTCACGGTTTAGGCACGTTGATTGCCAATCTCCAAGCGCTCCTGTCCATAGCTAAATCCTTGGAGATATTCCACTCCTTAAGATCTCTCTTAACGGACTCGTCCCAAGTTAGTTTAGGTCGACCTCTACCGCTCTTTACATTATCGGCCCGCTTTAGAACTCCACTACGCACCGGCGCCTCAGGAGGCCTCCGTTGGACATGTCCAAACCATCTCAACCGATGTTGAATCAATTTCTCCTCAATTGGTGCCACCCCAACCCTATCCCGAATATCGTCGTTCCGAACTCTATCCCTCCTTGTGTGCCCACAACACCAACGCAACATACGCATCTCTGCTACACTCAATTGCTGGACATGTCGCCTTTTTGTAGGCCAATACTCAGCACCGTATAACATCGCCGGATGAATCGCCGTCCTATAGAACTTACCTTTCAGCTTCTGAGGCACCCTTTTGTCACAGAGAACGCCAGAAGCTTGACGTCATTTCAACCAGCCGACTGAAATTCTATGCCTAACATCTTCATCAATGTCTCCATCCTTTTGTAGCATCGACCCTAAATACCGAAAAGTATCCTTCTTGGCCACCACTTGCCCATCGAGGCTAACGTCTCCCTCCTCGTGCCTAGTCGCGTTGAAATCACATCTCATGTACTCGGTTTTAGTCCTACTAAGTCTGAACCCTTTCGACTCTAACGTGTGCCTCCATAGTTCTAACTTCCTATTAACCCCCGCCCTACTGTCGTCAACTAGCACCACATCATCAGCAAAGAGCATACACCAAGGGATATCACCTTGTATGTCCCTTGTGACCTCATCCATCACCAAAGCAAATAAATAAGGACTAAAAGCTGACCCCTGATGCAGTCCTATTTGAATTGGAAAGTCACTAGTGTCGCCATCACATGTTCGGACAAACGTCACAACATCCCTATACATATCCTTGATGAGGGTAACGTACTTAGTTGGGACTTTGTGCTTTTCCAAGGCCCACCACATGACATTTCTCGGTACTTTGTCATATGCCTTCTCGAGATCAATAAAGACCATGTGCAAGTCATTCTTCTGCTTCCTATATCTCTCCATCAATTGTCGTAATAAGAAAATCGCCTCCATAGTCGACCTACCAGGCATGAACCCAAACTGATTTTGGGTCACATGTGTCACTGTCCTTAGGCGATGCTCGATAACTCTCTCCTAGAGCTTCATCGTATGACTCATCAACTTAATCCCACGGTAGTTAGTACAACTTTGAACATCTCCTTTGTTCTTGAAGATAGGTACTAATATACTTCTCCTCCATTCTTCAGGCATCTTGTTAGACCGAAAAATAAGGTTAAAAAGTTTAGTTAACCATACTATCGCTCTGGCGCCTAGGTATCTCCACACCTCAATGGGGATACCATCAGGGCCCATCGCTTTACCTTCCTTCATCCTCTTCAAAGCCTCTCCGATCTCTGACTTCAGAATTCTCCTCACAAAGCGTCTGTTGGTATCGTCAAATGAGTCGTCCAACTCAAGGGTAGGACCCTCATTCTCCCCATTAAACAGCTTGTTGAAGTACTCTCTCTATCTGTCCTTGATCTCCTCATCCTTCACCAGAAGTCGATCTATCCCATCCTTGATGTATTTTATTTGGTTGATGTCCCTTGTCTTCCTCTCGCGGATTCTAGCCATCCTATAAATGTCCTTCTCCCCTTCCTTCGTGCCTAGCCGCTGATAAAGGCCATCATACGCCTGACCTTTTGCTACACTCACAGCTCGCTTTGCAACCCTCTTCGCTATTTTATAGCCCTCGATGTTAGCTACACTCTTATCATGGTGGAGACGCTTGAAACACTCCTTCTTCTCCCTAATAGCCCTTTGCACCTCGTCATTCCACCACCATATGTCTTTCGCTTTCCGTTTGCCTCCCCTACTCACGCCAAACACTTATGAAGCCACCTTCCGGACACATGTTGCCATCTTTAGCCATATGTCGTCGGCATCTTCTCCTTCTTCTCAAGGCCCCTCGTCTAGTATTCTCTCCTTAAACGTTTGCGCTGCTTCCCCTCTAAGCTTCCACCACTTCGTTCTCGCAATCTTGGCCCGTTTGTCCCGGTGGACACGTACCCGAAAGCGAAAGTCCGCCACCACAAGCTTATGTTGAGGGACAACACACTCCCCAGGTAACACCTTACAATCAAAGCAAGCACGTCTATCCTCCCTCCTTGCAAGGATAAAGTCGATCTGGCTCGAGTGTTGTCCACTACGAAAGGTTACTAGATGAGATTCCCTCTTCCTAAAGAGGGTGTTCGCTATCAACATGTCATAGGCCAGCGCGAAGTTCAAAACATCCTCCCCCTCTTGATTCCTACTACCATACCCGAACCCCTCGTGCACCCGCTCGAAACCTACATTAGTCGCACCAACATAGCCGTTGAGGTCTCCTCCTATAAAGAGTTTCTCGCTGATAGGCATGGTACTAACCATGCTATTAAGATCTTCCCAAAACTGCCTCTTGGTGCCCTCGCTAAGACCTACCTGAGGGGCATAGGCACTGATCACATTCAGAGCTGAATCTCCAACTACCAGCTTGACCAAGATAATCCGGTCGCCTTGCCTCCTAACATTAACGACTCCATCCTTAAGGCTCCTATCGATCAAGATGCTTACACCATTTCTACCCGATGTTGTCCCCGTATACCAAAGTTTAAGCCAGTATCCTCCACCTCCTTCGCCTTCTGTCCCTTCCATTTAGTCTCCTGAACGCATAGAATATTTACACGCCTTCTAATTGCTACATCGACTAGCTCTCTTAGCTTACCCGTTAGGGACCCTACGTTCCAGCTACCTAGACGAATCCTAGTTGGCTCGGCTAGCTTCCTTACCCTTCGCACCCGTCGAGGGAAGTGCGAAGACCCTTGCTCATTTTTCACTACACCCGGACGTAGATGTAGCGCGCCACTAAGGTTGCGACGGCCCGACCCTTACTCATTTTTCATCGTACCCAGGTCACGATACGACGCGCCACTAAGGGGATGACGACCCGGCCCTTGCCCATTTAACACCACATCCGGGTTCCGATGTAGCGCGTCGCTAAGAGGGTTACGCCCCAACGAATCTCTTGTGGGTTTCAAATCCATGAGAGTGGTTGTTTTTTTTACTGTTGGTTCGCCAGACCTTAACACACCCTCCTCCTTTACCTGGGCTTAAAACCGGCTATGTTGAGACGACTTAAGAAAGTCTTCCGGTCAACATAGGCGGAGTTCCTACAGCTATCCTTACCGAAAAAAACGGCACTACCGTCGAGCGACGACAAGGCCTCACCTGGGCCCAAAGGGTCACATCCGGGGCCGCAGCGTCCCCTCCGGACCCACCTCCCAGTGACACAGACGATCGAGCCTGAAACGTACATGTACCACCTCCAGCCGTTTCCTTCAGCTCGGTGGAGTCTCTCAAGTCCGACGCGCTCCGCTCCCCTTTCCCTTTCGGAAGCTTCTGGACCCCCTCCACGTCCCCCTCCCCTTCCCCCTTCCTCACATGGCCGACGACGCGAAGGCCGAGGCGGCGCGGGCGAGGCCGGAGTCCTCGCAGGAGGAGGAGGAGGACTGGAAGGAGGCCGAGGGGGACGTCGCCGAAGTCGACCGCGCCGTCACCAATGGTACCGGCGAGGGGTTCGTGCCCACGGACAGGCCGATCCGGGTCTACGCCGATGGCATCTACGACCTCTTCCACTTCGGCCACGCCAAGTCGCTCGAGCAGGCCAAGAAGCTGTGAGAACACTGCCCCCACCCTCTGCCTCCTCCTCCGCTGCCGCCTATTGGGCCTGCCGTCTCCGGTCGAATTGAACTGCCCCTCGATCTGCCTATCGCACTGGTGTAGGGCCGGGCGCCGTTGCGTGCTAGCGTGCAATGGTCGCTGCTTTAGTAGCGCTTGCGGTAGCGTCTGGATCGCGCTTTATTAGGCAGTTCGGTGCGAGATTGGCGTTGAGTTGTTGTTACTTCCTCCTCTTCTCTTTGTGGCAATTTTGTGATGAATTGTCCCACGCGTTTAACAGTTCCGGAATGGCTTTCTGTGAGTAAAATAGTAAATTACCACGTGCGATGCCCATTTGTGTAAATATTGCCGTGAGTTGATTGAAATCCGATTTAGTGTTGTCTGCGGCTTAGTTGGCTGCTTGATGTGCAATATTGCTTTATGAATCCTTTTTGGGCAATTGGATGGGCTGTTTGGTGAGAATTGCAGGTCAATTCTTAGTATCTTATACTCCTACCTGATGTGATATGACTGGATCGTTTAGTCTTAAAAGCATCTATTTCCTCCTTAGTTCTTAGTGCAGTCCGATTCGGAATCATTCATGCACTTCCCTTTAGCCTGTTGTGTTGCTTCAGAGTTCAGAGTGCTTGGGTGATTGAACTTTTTTCACTCAGAGGCTACTATGATTGTCTTGCTTGGGTAAAAATTGCCATGCATTGTTTTGTAGCTAGGATGCTTGAACATCTTCTAATTATTGAGATGGGCAGCAGGACAGAGTCCGCTTCCGATATCAGTAGCACTCATTCATGATGTAGTGAAATGAGTCTGTTCTATGGAAATTTGCCAGTCTGTCTGAAGCGATTTGTGGTTCCTGATGAATTCCACATTCCCTATTTGGCTATACCTACCATAGTGGGTCCATACGAATTTGAGTAAGAGTAACTATAAGTAGCAACAACAACAACAACAACAACATAGCCTTTTGTCCCAAGCAAGTTGGGGTAGGCTAGAGATGAAACCCAAAAGAGACGAGAAACAGGGAGACACATAAAGGGACATAAAGGGCACAAGACAAAAGATGTCACGGTTCAGGCACGTTGATCGCTAATCTCCAAGCGCTCCTGTCCATAGCTAAATCCTTAGGGATATTCCACTCCTTAAGATCTCTCTTAACGGACTCGTCCCAAGTTAGTTTAGGTCGACCTCTACCGCTCTTTACATTATCGGCCCGCTTTAGAACTCCACTACGCACCGGCGCCTCAGGAGGCCTCCGTTGGACATGTCCAAACCATCTCAACCGATGTTGAATCAATTTCTCCTCAATTGGTGCCACCCCAACCCTATCCCGAATATCGTCGTTCCGTACTCTATCCCTCCTTGTGTGCCCACAACACCAACGCAACATACGCATCTCCGCTACACTCAATTGCTGGACATGTCGCCTTTTTGTAGGCCAACACTCAGCACCATATAACATCGCCGGACGAATCGCCGTCCTATAGAACTTACCTTTCAGCTTCTGAGGCACCCTTTTGTCACAGAGAACGCCAGAAGCTTGACGCCATTTCAACCAGCCGGCTGAAATTCTATGCCTAACATCTTCATCAATGTCTCCATCCTTTTGTAGCATCGACCCTAAATACCGAAAAGTATCCTTCTTGGCCACCACTTGCCCATCGAGGCTAACGTCTCCCTCCTCGTGCCTAGTCGCGCTGAAATCGCACCTCATATACTCGGTCTTAGTCCTACTAAGTCTGAACCCTTTCGACTCTAACGTGTGCCTCCATAGTTCTAACTTCCTATTAACCCCCGCCCTACTGTCGTCAACTAGCACCACATCATCAGCAAAGAGCATACACCAAGGGATATCACCTTGTATGTCCCTTGTGACCTCATCCATCACCAAAGCAAATAAATAAGGGCTCAAAGCTGACCCCTGATGCAGTCCTATTTTAATTGGAAAGTCACTGGTGTCGCCATCACATGTTCGGACAAACGTCACCACATCCCTGTACATATCCTTGATGAGGGTAACGTACTTAGTTGGGACTTTGTGCTTTTCCAAGGCCCACCACATGACATTTCTCGGTACTTTGTCATATGCCTTCTCGAGGTCAATAAAGACCATGTGCAAGTCCTTCTTCTGCTCCCTATATCTCTCCATCAATTGTCGTAATAAGAAAATCGCCTCCATGGTCGACCTACCAGGCATGAACCCAAACTGATTTTGGGTCACATGTGTCACTCTCCTTAGGCGATGCTCGATAACCCTCTCCCAGAGCTTCATCGTATGACTCATCAACTTAATCCCACGGTAGTTAGTACAACTTTGAACATCTCCCTTGTTCTTGAAGATAGGTACTAATATACTTCTCCTCCATTCTTCAGGCATCTTGTTTGACCGAAAAATAAGGTTAAAAAGCTTAGTTAACCATACTATCGCTCTGGCGCCTAGGTATCTCCACACCTCAATGGGGATACCATCAGGGCCCATCGCTTTACCTCCATTCATCCTCTTCAAAGCCTCTCCGATCTCTGCCTCCTGAATTCTCCTCACAAAGCGTCTGTTGGTATCGTCAAATGAGTCGTCCAACTCAAGGGCAGGACCCTCATTCTCCCCATTAAACAGCTTGTCGAAGTACTCTCTCCATCTGTCCTTGATCTCCTCATCCTTCACCAGAAGTCGATCTGTCCCATCCTTGATGCATTTTATTTGGTTGATGTCCCTTGTCTTCCTCTCGCGGATTCTAGCCATCCTATAAATGTCCTTCTCCCCTTCCTTCGTGCCTAGCCGCTGATAAAGGCCATCATACGCCTGACCTTTTGCTACACTCACAGCTCGCTTTGCAACCCTCTTCGCTATTTTATAGCCCTCGATGTTGGCTACACTCTTGTCATGGTGGAGACGCTTGAAACACTCCTTTTTCTCCCTAATAGCCCTTTGCACCTCGTCATTCCACCACCATGTGTCTTTCGCTTCCCGTTTGCCTCCCCTACTCACGCCAAACACTTCTGAAGCCACCTTCCGGACACATGTTGCCATCTTTAGCCACATGTCGTCGGCATCTTCTCCTTCTTCCCAAGGTCCCTCGTCTAGCATCCTCTCCTTAAACGTCTGCGCTGCTTCCCCTCTAAGCTTCCACCACTTCGTTCATGCGTAATTAATGTGTGTGTCTCAGGCACAGTCACCTGAAACATTGCATATCCATCAGGCGACGGTGAGAGCCGTTGGATCCTAATCCAACGTGCAGCAGTCGTCTTCAACCTCCCGACCCACCTGGTCTTTGCACTCACCCGCCTGGTCCTCTTCTTCCTTGCCGGCGGCCGCGCTCTCGTCCTCGTCCTCGCCCCCGCCCCCGCCGCCGCCCACCGCCTCGCCGTGGTGCGCTAGGGCTTCGCCGGAGCTCCACCATAGTCCTCGCGGAGCTCCCCCGCCCCGACCTGGCTCGGCCGCCTCCACAGCCAGGGTCCCTAAACCGCCTGCCAGTCTCCCCACCGCCTAGCCAGCCTTCCTACCCCAACATCCTTTCCTTCTAAGGCTGCCGGAGTTTGGGAAGAAGGGAGAGGCTCACCGAAACCCTAAGGAGGAGGAGGGCGTACCGCCGCCGGATCCGCCCGAAGCTGCCATCCATGGCGCGGATGGGGCGCAAGGAGGAGCTCGCCGCCAAGGATCTCGCCGGGCGCCGGGGAGAGAGAGGGAGGGAGGGAGGTAGAAGACGCCTGCGGGCCGGTGCGTGCCGGCGTGCGCATGAGTTGGGGGTGTGCGGGCGTGTGTCAGCGGGTGACTGACACACAAGTGAAAAATCAGTCACCTGCAGTGGAGTAGTTCTGGTAATGAATTCTGTTTTCTGCAAAAAGATTCGATCTGGCAAATTTACTCTTGCAATTATGTTATCTTTATTAAATTCAATCTTTTCCTCAAATTTATCCATGTATCAGAACTTTAGGTACTTGTGGCGTGCAGGGAGAGGAACAAACAAATCCATTCAGGTTCCTGCAGTACCTTTCATAAGCAGCCATGTGGCCTACTGGCCTTTATCAGTTTCTTAAGTGTGAAGCGTTATTTAGATCTTTAAAGGTTACTTCGTAGTGACAGTATTACCTTAATCTAGTGTAACACGAAACAGCCCTTTTTTTGTTCTTATTTAGTGAAATGAGTGCATATAACTTTGAACTGCCATTGGCCTTGTTAACATCTGTGCTGTGCATATAACTTTTAACTGCCATTTGCCTTGTTTACATCTGTGCTGTGCATATAACTTTGAACTGCCATTGGCCTTGTTAACATCTGTGCTTAAGCACTATTAAAACATTCTCTCCTGTAGCACTATTAACATCTAATATGAGCAGACTGAATAAGTACTTTCGAATCTGCAGGTTTCCGAACACATATCTTCTTGTTGGATGCTGCAATGATGAGTTGACACACAAATTCAAAGGAAGAACTGTAATGACTGAGGATGAGCGATATGAGTCACTTCGTCATTGCAAGTAACCACTCTCTCATGCTTTGTTATAATTATGTTTTATTAGTGCCATAATTGTACCTTATATATTATTCTTCATTCCAGGTGGGTTGATGAAGTCATTCCAGATGCTCCATGGGTGGTGACAGAAGAGTTCTTGGATAAGCATAACATTGATTTTGTTGCTCATGATTCTCTGCCGTAAGCACTCTTTCTAAAAACGACTTGATGGCTTCATTATGCAGTAAATATTTCCAAGGAACTGCCTGAGATGATACATATGGCCATCATTATTGCAATGCATTTTTCACCATTTTAGAGTTCATATTATATTCAAAGGCTTTGGTCTACACGATGATGGGTTTGAAATCTAAGTATATTTGGTTAATCTGTACCCTACTTTTCCTTGGTTAATCTGTACCCTACTTTTCCTATTTGAACCAAGACAGGTATGCTGATGCTAGTGGAGCTGGTAAAGATGTTTATGAACATGTGAGTTGTTTAAGCTCCAGATTGTTGGAATATGTGTGTATTAGGCCCATGAGGCCCATGTATGGTTACCTATATAGCTACCCTTCTAGGGTTAGCCCAAATCAATAGAAGCTCATTCTCTAGCATGGTATCAACAGCCTAGTTCCCTCCTCCCTTCCACCCGCCGCCGCCAGCAGCCGCCGGCTCACCTGCCGCCGGTTGGCCATGGCTGGCCGCCCTCCTCCCCCTCCCTCTTACTTTACCTCTTTTCCTCCCCTCTCATCTCCTTCCTGGGCGTAGGTTACTCGCTCTCCTGCCCCAGCCGCCGCATCTGGACCCGCCGGCGCGCCGTAGCCCTGCGCTGCTGGCGCCAGCGCTGCGGCTGCTCCTGCTCCACCGCCCCTGGGCAGCGCGCTGGCTGGCGCCATGACCGCTGCTGGCACTGGTCTTCCCGGCGCGGGCGGGGCCGCCCAGGCGGACCATGGGGGGGAGGCGGTAGTAGCCGCCTCTGCTGCCGCCACCGATCCGGCCCCCCCTCTGACCGCGGTGGCACCTCCTCTCCCTCCTGGCGTCGGGGATGCCGCAGCACTTGCTGGCGCCCTAGCCGCGGCTGCCGGGATCCCGTACGTCGCCGGTTCACAGCATGGGGGCGCGGGGATGACTCCCCAAGGCGCGAACTTCCTCTTCCCTGCCCCGCCTCCGCTGCCCCTTCCCGGCACCCGCCCCGACTCCGCCCTCGCCGCCACTCTCGTCGCTGCCCGGGCTGCAGCCGCGGAGGGGCAGGCTCGTGTGCGCGCGGTTGCCCTCGTGTGGGAGCGTGAGCGCGATGCGGCCGATGCCCTGGCCCGCCAGATCGCCGAGGCGGAGCAGCTCCTCGTCTCTCCCGCCTCCCAGGACGCTGGGGCCACCTCCTCCGACTCGTCGGGTCGCCGCGTGTCCCACACCGCCGTCCTCTGGCACGACCCGGCCGACCCGCTCGTGGCTCAGCTGCACTACCAGGTCGGGGGGTCCAGAACATTCGCCTCGTTCCGGTCGTCCTCGAGCCTGAGTCGCCCTCGTACGTCCGCTGGCGGGATCTGGTGCTTCTCACTCTCCGCCGCTACGCCCTCGACGACCACGTCCTTGTTGACGCCTCGGTCGCCGTCCAGACCCCATTGTGGCTCTGTCTCGACAGCATCGTCCTCTCCTAGATCCTGGGGACGATCTCTCTGGACCTCCACGACCTCGTCCGCAACTCCCCTTACGCGCGCCGGGCATGGCTTGCCATTGAGGGACAGTTCCTGGGCAACGCTGAGGCCCGGGCTCTGCGTCTCGACGCGAGCTTCCGCACCTTCGTCCAGGGTGATCTCTCCGTTGGCGAGTTCTGTCGTCGGATGAAGGGCATGGCAGACTCCCTTAGCGACCTCGGCTGGCCCATGGAGGATCGCATCTTGGTCCTCAACGTCCTCCGCGGGCTCAGTGACCGCTACGCCCACCTCAGGACGTGGATCACCCGTCAGCGGCCCTTCCCCACCTTCCTGCAGGTCCGTGACGACCTTGTCATGGAGGAGCTCACTCAGGGCATCCAACCGGGGTCCGCCACCTCTCCGGGGTCCTCATCCTCTTCGACGGCTCTGGCTGCTACTCCGCCGCGTCTGTCTGCTCCACCACGTTCGTCTGCTCCGCCGCCGCCGTCTCTTCTTGGTCCCCCTCCCTCCGGGCCGAGCGGGGGTTGGGGGGGGGTCGTGGCGGTCGTCGTCGCCGCGGTGGGGGTCGCGGGGGAGGCCGTGGTGGTGTCACCCAGGCACCGGCTGGGCCACAGGGGGGACACCATGGCCTTCCTTCCACAACCCGTGGTCAGGGCGTATCTCTATGTGGCCCTACCACGCTTCCGGTGGTGAGCCTCGCCCACCGGTGGCCATGTTCACTGGTGCTCCACCTCCTGGCGTCTCCACTACGCCTCCGTGGGCTACACCCACTGGCACCCCCACCGGGCTTGCCGGTTGGGACCAGGCGGCCTTGGCAAGGTCGTTCAGCACCATGGGTCTGACACCTCCTGTCGGACCTGAGTGGATCGCCGACTCGGGTGCCATCTACCACACCACTCCTGACCCCGGTATACTTTCTTCTGTCCATTCTCCCTCTTCTTCTCTCCCTTCGTCCATTATGGTCGCAAATGGTTCGTGTCTTCCTGTCACGTCTGTCGTGTCTTCTCTCCCTTCGTCCAACAACCTTCTTTCTATTCGTCGTTTTACAGCTGATAATTCTTGTTCTGTGGAGTTTGACTCTTCTGGTCTTACTGTAAAGGATTTGGCTTCCCGACGTCCTCTGCTCCGATGTGACAGCACGGGGCCCCTTTACACTCTGCGCTTCCCGGCGGCTACTTCATCTTCTTCGCCGCCCGTTTTGTCAGTTGCTTTCGCCGCTTCTACCTCCTCCACCACTTGGCACCGGCGCCTCGGCCATCCTGGACGTGATGCCCTGATGCAGCTCAGTCGTAGCTCTGACATTCCTTGTACTCGGGCTCATGATGAGCATTTGTGTCATGCGTGCCAATTGGGCCGACATGTTCGTCTTCCTTTTCATACTTCTTCTTCACATGCGGCCCGCATTTTTGATCTTGTACATTGCGACCTATGAGCATCTCTTGTTATCAGTATTTTTGGTTATAAGTACTATCTTGTGGTGGTCGATGATTTTTCGCATTATTCGTGGACTTTTCCCTTATGAGCGAAGTCTGATACATTTTCCACGCTTCTTCACTTCTTCACTTAGGTGTCCACACAGTTCGGCATCACCATCAAGGCCGTCCAGTGTGACAATGGTCGTGAGTTTGATAACTCCACCTCCCGTGCTTTCTTTCTCTCTCACGGTGTTCAGTTGCGCATGTCTTGTCCATATACCTCTTCACAGAATGGTAAGGCTGAACGCATGATTCGCACCACCAACGACACCGTGCGCACCCTTCTGTTTCAGGCCTCTCTTCCTGCTCGCTTCTGGGCTGAGGGCTTGCACACCTCCACCTACCTCTTCAACCGTCTTCCTTCCGCTGCCTGTCCCGCTCCTATGCCACACCACGTCCTTTTCGGTACCCCTCCTCGGTACGATCACCTTCGCGTCTTCGGGTGTGCGCGTTACCCCAACACCGCTGCCACCTCTTCCCACAAGCTGGACCCCCGCTCCACTCTCTGTGTCTTCCTCGGGTACTCCCCGGATCACAAGGGGTATCGGTGTTTTGATCTTACTTCTCGACGGGTTCTCATCTCTCGCCATGTAGTGTTCGATGAGTCCGTCTTCCTCTTCTCCAGCACACCCACCACCACACCTGCTCCTGATCCCTCCTCCCTGTTTTCCACTGACCCGGTGGTCCAGCCACCTTTTCCGTGGTCTCCTGCAGGTACTGCTTCGCCGATCTCCTTGCCGGGCTCCTGTCCCAGCTCACAGGCTGGTCCGGGCCCGTCGTCCTCTGGCGCGGCCCCGGCATCTCCGCTTGGCGCAGATCCGGGGACCTCGTCCCCCGCTACTGCCCCGGCCTCTCCGCTCGACGCGGATTCAGAGCCGTCGTCCTCTGGTGCTGCCACGGCACCTCCTTCGCGGTTCGCTGCGCCAATACGGGTGTACCAGCGCCGGCCACGGCCGCCACCACTCGAGGTCACTTCTCCACCGGGGACACCGACACCACCGCCGCAGTCCCCGCCGGCTCGTGTCGCCCCGCCGGTCTACCACCCGCCGCTGCTTCACCGACACCCGCGGCATGTTCACCCGATGGTGACACGGCACACGGCTGGCACACGGCTGGCACACTGCCGCCCTGGGCCCTTGCGGCGTTGCCCGGCGACACGCCGGTCTCCCCCGTACCCTCTTCTGTCCGTGACGCCTTGTTGGACCCTCACTGGCGCTGCGCGATGGAAGAGGAGTACGCCGCGCTCCTCGCCAATCAGACATGGGAGTTGGTGCCCCGGCCGCCAGGTTCCAACGTCGTCACCGGCAAGTGGATCTGGACACACAAGCGTCGGGCTGATGGCACTCTCGAGCGCTACAAGGCTCGCTGGGTTCTCCGGGGTTTCACTCAGCGCCCTGGGGTCGATTATGATGACACCTTCAGCCCGGTGGTGAAGCCGGCCACCGTCCGCACTGCACTCTCACTGGCGCTTGCTCGGTCATGGCCCGTCCATCAGCTGGACGTCAAGAATGTCTTTCTACACGGTCTTCTCACTGAGACAGTTTACTGCAGTCAGCCGGCGGGGTTCGTTGATTCTTCCCGTCCTGACATGGTCTGTCGGCTCAACAGGTCTCTCTACGGCCTCAAGCAGGCACCCCGGGCGTGGAACCATCGGTTTGCTGCTTTCCTGCTGACACTAGAGTTTGTGGAGGCAAAGTCTGATACATCTCTGTTTATCTATCACCATGGAGCTGACACTGCGTACCTGCTGCTCTATGTTGATGATATTGTTCTCACAGCCTCGAGTGAGCCACTTCTTCGCCGCATTATTACCGCTCTTCAGCAGGAGTTTGCTATGAAGGATCTGGGTACGCTACACCATTTCCTCGGGGTCATCGTTGAGCCTCATCCTGCCGGGTTCCTTCTTCACCAGCGGCAGTATACTCGCGATATCCTGGAGTGGGCTGAGATGACTGACTGCAACCCCTGCTCCACTCCGGTTGATACTCAGGACAAGTTGTCAGAGGCTGAGGGCCCCCCCAGTGTCAGATCCCACTGCATATCGGAGTCTTGCTGGTGCCCTTCAGTACCTCACCTTCACCCGGCCGGACATCACCTATGCAGTTCAGCAGATCTGTCTTCACATACATGATCCTCGAGAGCCTCACCTCACTGCTCTCAAGCGCCTCCTCCGCTACCTCCGGGGCACGATCGACTACAGCCTACTCCTCCACCGGTCCTCCGCCGAGCTTGTCGTCTACACTGACGCCGCCGAGCTTGTCGTCTACACTGACGCCGACTGGGCAGGGTGTCCGGACACCCGGCGCTCTACCTCCGGCTACGCTGTCTTCTTAGGCGGCAACCTGGTGTCCTGGTCGTCTAAGCGCCAGCCTGTGGTCTCCCGGTCCAGTGCCGAGGCGGAGTACCGCGCTGTCGCTAACGGCGTGGCTGAGGCCTCCTGGCTCCGGTAGCTCCTCGCCGAGCTCCACACTCCGCCCTCCCGGAGCACGCTGATCTACTGCGACAATGTTAGTGTGGTCTACCTCTCCACCAACCCCATCCAACACCAGCGGACGAAGCACGTGGAGATCGACCTACACTTTGTCCGTGATCGGGTTGCCATGGGCGAGGTGCGGGTCCTCCATGTTCCGACCACCTCCCAGTTCGCGGACATCTTCACCAAAGGCCTCCCGTCCTCGACCTTCACCGAGTTTCGCTCCAGCCTCAACATCACCAGTGGCTAGTTGCGTCTGTGGGGGGGCGTGTGTTCTTTCTTCTTCTTGTTCAGCCTGGAACTCCGCTGCGCCGGTAGTTCTGACTGCGGGGGGTGTTAGAATATGTGTGTATTAGGCCCATGTATGGTTACCTATATAGCTACCCTTCTAGGTTAGCCCAAATCAATAGAAGCTCATTCTCTAGCACAGATTAAGAAATAAATTTATAATCTCAATACCAACAGTATCAATTAAACAATATTTTTTGGTCTGGTTTTGTGACAATAACTAATGGCAATGTCGCTTTATCAGGTAAAAAAACTTGGTAAGTTTAAGGAGACTCAGCGCACTGATGGGATATCAACATCGGATATTATAATGCGGATTGTTAAAGACTATAATGAGTATGTTATGCGGAATCTGGCCAGGGGCTACACTAGAAAGGATCTTGGTGTTAGTTATGTCAAGGCATGTGATACAAACCCAAAGCTTTATCCAAATATCCAATAATTGCATTGTTTGATATTAGTCTGGTATTATTGTTTTTGTTGTGCTTGTCCAACTGACCCTTGTCTGTCTTAACAGGAAAAACGACTGCGAGTTAACATGGGACTTAAAAACCTGCGTGACAAAGTGAAACAGCACCAAGAAAAAGTAGGGGAGAAGGTATTTGCATCTACCAGCGTGTTTATGTAACCCCATCACACGATTTTAGCAGGGAAGGTGCTCTTTTGTTCATTAGCCTTCTGAAATACTCCTGTTCGTTTATAGTGGAACACGGTTGCAAAACTCCAGGAAGAGTGGGTGGAAAATGCAGACCGCTGGGTGGCTGGTTTCTTAGAGAAGTTTGAGGAAGGGTGCCACTCAATGGTGAGTTACCCTCTAACCACCCTTAGCATAGAGCGTATGCTTTATTTAGGAATCCACTGCTCATTCGTCTATTCTTGTTTCCAAAACTCCCTCAGGGGACAGCCATCAAGGAAAGGATCCAGGAGAGGCTCATCAAGGCACAATCCAGCGACTTTAGCAGCCTCCTACAGTACGACAGCTACGATTCTGATGAAGCCAACGGAGACGACGAGGACGAAGTCTTTGAAGACGTCAAGGAGTAGCACCTCTGTACATATACAAGGTTTTATTAGTTGCAAATTGTCTTGTCAGTCCGTCGCCCCTCTCTGGTTAGTGGTCTTTATATAGTCAAAGGTAGGTCAGGTTGCCATGCTTGTAGCTGCTCTTGGTGATTGTTCAGGCAACGCAAGGTTGTAAGACTATCCGCACTTATGGACCTCTATATTTATTCTCTAAAAGGAATATTTCATCCTAGTCACCACAAAATATACAGTTTTTTCGTATCCATCCATCATCTATATCATCCTCTATCCACTGTGGGGTTCACTTTTCACTTTATCTAAATATATTCATGTGACATCTTATTTTAAAGTATTTATTGAAACGAATTTAATGGTGTAATTGGAATTTAATTTGATTTTTTTGGTTTGTGAGTTATAATATTTTTTCATCGTGAAACAAGTGGGATCTGCGCTGGACGTCCTCTCTCTCCTGCTCACTCTCTCAGATTATCCGCACTCATGGACCTCTATATTCATCCTCTATACGTCTTAGTCAGCAAGATTCTCCTCTATATTCAATTCTCCCGCATCCATCCATCCTCTATATCATCCTCTATCCACTGTGGGACCCACTTGTCACTTTATCTAAATATATTCATGTGTGATCTAGTTTTGAAGGATTTATTGAGACGAATTTAATGGTGAAATCGAAATTTAATTTGGATTTTTGGTTTGTGAGTTATAGCATTTTTTTCTTTGTTTAGCTAGTGAAGCCCGCCACTATAGAGTATAGAGTAAGCACAGTAACACTCTAAATACAGAGTGAGAAAAATGGTAGAGTATCGTTTTAGAGTACCCAGTGCAGCAGTTTTTACTCTATATTCATACTCTAAAGCTTTAGAGTATCGTTTTAGAGTACCCACTGCGGGTAGTCTCACGCGCGTACTAGACAGCAGCAGCGTCGGAGCCCACGCATGCAGTAGCGGACTCGCGTTTCCTCTCGATTTGGCGGACGAAGTCACTATGCCGTATGTGATACCGTTCCCAGTGCAGCTCTTTCCACCGGTATATGTCGATGTGGATGGATACCGGAAGCGTTTACAGGTCCCCGTGCGGGTGGTCTAAAAGCTGTGGAAAGGCTTTTGCAGCCAAGGATACAGATTTCGATTGTTACATTTGGGTTAGAACATACTACTCTGTCCATTTTTGTTTGTCGCTCGGGAAACGTGTCTGTGAGAGAAACACGGTTTTGTAGAGATAAACATTTAGGGACGGATGGTGTATACGGGTACGGCTATAAAGTTGAAGTCGAGGTGGTTAAATTGCTGAAATCTTGTGTGTTTTTCCTTCCCCTGACATGTATGAATGCATTCATCGTCTTACAAGGTCGCCGAGAACAGAGTTCACAGTCGTTTCCAACACTGGGGAATATTTTGGAATTTTGTTTGTGTTGGACAAACAAAAACGTCTTGGATTCCTTGGTACCTTCCATGGTCATGGGACACGGATGCCTTGGACTCTCAGCCCGGAAAGGGTAATGCTGGGCTGCTGGCATCTTCGGTTTCCGGCGCCCCTTGTTTTGGGTTCTTGCAAAGTCAGCACGACAGTTGTTGTTTCGCGTTAATATAACGCCGGTGTCCGTGGGGTTTCATGACATAGTTTTCAACACATCCATATTTTTAAAATAATGTAGAAAAATTTTATCCCCATGAAACTCTCTCTACTCCCATAAAACTCTTATCATCTCTCACTTCATTAATACGGTGTCACATCAACACATTTAATACCTATGAAACTCTGATGAAACGTCATTGAGACTGGCCTAAGGCTTGTTTAGGTCTTAATTAGTTCCTTTCTCTCTCTAAAGTTTACTCCCTATAATATCGGATATTTGATATATGTATGGAGTATTAAATATAAACTAAAAAATAATTAATTGCACATATTGCGATTACTTTGTGAGACAAATTTTTAAGCCTAATTAGTCTATGATTTGACAATGTGATGCTACAGTAAACATATGCTAATGACAGATTGATTAAGCTTAATAAATTCGTCTTGCGAATTCCTAAGGATTTCTGTAATTTATTTTATTATTACTATCTGATCACTCCCACGTGACACCCGTTGTGACACCCATAAACTTTAGCCCCTGGATTTAAACACCACCAATTGGCCCGTTGCCTTACTTCATCCTAATTGCTCTGTTGCCTTCATTTTCTTTTTCTTGTCGGGCAAGGGTTGATGGATACTTGAGACTTAACTTGCTTTTTCTCTTGAGCAAGGAATGATTCTTAGCTTTCTAATTAAATGTCCTTGCTTGGACTGCTTGAACAAGCATGCGCTTTCTTCCCCAGACAGATCACTTGCTCGAGATCGATACAGAGAAGAGGATACGTGGTTGCTTCAGTTTAGTTCATAGAGGTAGCAGTAGCTTCTTTCTTGCTCCCGTTTTGCCCTGTGGCTCAGGACAGCTTGAGCCGAGAGCTACAGACAGGAGTATATATACACACATGATTTTGCTCTACTTTCCCCACCAGATAAATGTTGCTCTTGGTACGGCAATCCTTCCGTTTATTTATCATGTGACAATGGCATTATGATCTCTTGACGCTGAGTCGATGGTGAACAAGCAGATTCAAGCTGCAGGCCGCTGAAGCGAAGATCGGTGGTGGCAGAGAGGAAGAGGAGTCGATCGCCAAGCATGTCGTCGCTCCTGTCGAGGCTGCGGCTGGTGACCGTGGACGTGACGGGCACCCTGATCGCCTACAGGGGCCAGCTCGGCGACTACTACTGCATGGCGGCCAAGTCTGCCGGGATGCCGTGCCCGGACTACGGGCGCGTGCACGAGGGCTTCAAGCTCGCCTACGCCGACATGAGCAGGAGGCACCCCTGCTTCGGCCACGCCGCCGCCATGCCCGCCGCCGAGTGGTGGAAGACGTGCGTCAGGGACTCCTTCGTCAGGGTAAGCAGCTTGTAACATATCGGTCTCACTCTCACCACCGATCGATCTGCATGGGATCGAGCATGGGATTCTTTGAAGATTTATGTCAGAATTATATGATCTTGCTGCAAATTAATTGCTTGCTCTTTGGTTTGCGCGGCACGCCGTGGCATGGCAGGCCGGCTACGACTACGACGACGAGACGTTCGAGAGGATATTCCGGCGGATCTACTCAACGTTCGGCTCCGCCGCGCCGTACGCGGTGTTCCCGGACGCGCAGCGCTTCCTTAGGTGGCTGCGGAAGGAGGGCCTCGTCGTCGGCATCGTCAGCAACGCCGAGCACAGGTACAGGGACGTCGTCCTGCCGGCACTGGGGCTCAACCAGGTCAGCCTCCCTCCAGCACTGCCGTGCCGCCATCCATCCTTTCCTTGCACCGACGACGAGCAGCTGCACTGACAATGACCGACCGCGTGTTTCCAAATTGAACCCAAGGGGTCGGAGTGGGACTTCGGGGTGTTCTCGGGCGTCGTCGGCGTGGAGAAGCCCGACCCGAGGATCTACGAGGCGGCGCTGCGGCAGGCGGCCGGCGGGGGCGTGGCGCCCGGGGAGGCGCTCCACATCGGCGACAGCCTGCGCAAGGACTACGCCCCCGCGCGGAGCCTCGGCATGCACGCGCTCCTGCTGGACCGGTTCCAGACCGCCGAGGCGGAGAGCTGGCGGAGGTCCGGCGCGCCCGTGCTCCCGGACCTCGTCGCCGCGCAGGAGTGGCTCGCCGGGGGTCACAGTCATAGGGAGGAAGCGGATCAGCCTGTCACGGCCAGGTGACACGACATGACCGAGTCCTGAACTCCTGACAGGGAAGAGACAAATGGAGCATCTGGACGCCCGACCTCACTTCCCTGAGTGCCCGGCATGGATCGATCGCCATTCCTGCTGCTATGACGGCGGAACGGAATGCCGAATGTCGTCGTGTATAGTCGAGATGAGCACTTCATTCAGAGATGCAGAGTTTCAGACTCTGGAATCGGCAAGAGCATTGCAACATTGGGCACTCCCAGTCTCCCCACCTGTGCCTGCTACCCTTGCCTCAATTGTGGAATTGAGGGACCTTATCAACCAAAAAGATGGAGCGAGGGATTTAACGTGTGAATAACCGAATATAATGAGGAAACATGACATTATCCGTCGATTTTCATGTAAAGTCCCCAGGACAATTTTCGTAAATTTGCCCCAAACGGGCCAAAAGAATTTCGCTGGAAATTGTGCGCTTCGCTGAAAATCGATCTCGTACCAATTTTTTCAGTTCCAATCCGTTGATCTTTTTTCACTTCTCTAATAGCAAAAGCTACAAGCGATATTCTCTCCATTTTGTAGCATCATGGAGAATGCGAAGGAAAAAAAGGTTATATCAAAAAATAAAGAAAGTTGACTTAAAACTTTGAAAATTCAAATCAAGAGGATTTTTTTTTCAGATTGTTTCAAAAACTTAAATGATCAAATTTTGTTCATAACTACAAGTCTACAACTTTACAAAGAAAAGAGGAGCTGCGAATTGGAAAACCATCCCAAATTCTGAAGAGACCGCGGTGCTGTGCAGCGCGGGGCCAAGGAAAGGGCCCACCAATCGCAGTCGGGCAGATATCCCATCTGCAAGACTCACTGGGCAGCGAGCCCAAAACTGAAGCACGCGGTGATGCTGCGCCTTCGCGGTTGCGGCGGCACGGCGCCGGCGTCGGTGCCCGCGCTCGTCAGGGCCCGCCTCGCCAGGCGAGCCTCCTCCGCAGCCTTCGCCGCCGCCACCGTCGCCTCCGCTTCCTCCTCTTCGTCCGCCCTGGAAGAGCTCGCCGCCGAGCGCAGAGGTCACCCCCTTTCTTTGCCACATCTCTCCGCATGCTGTCGAACAGTGCTGTTGCTTAGAGCTGGCGCCGCCGTTTTGCCCCCTTCACCTCACTGTGTGGCGCGCGGCGGCGAGTGGAGTTTAGACCGCCCATATTAAAGGCGGCGTGCCAGGAAGAAGATGGCGTGGTGCGCCCGCTAACGCAACGGGCAACGGCCATGGCGATGTCTTCCTGTTTGCTGAAATGCCCCAAGGGAAGAGTGCGTTGCTTGCGGTGTTAACGCAGCAGCGAAATTGCGTCACGCTAGTCGCTAGGTGCTAGGTTTCTGTGTGCAGGGGCGAGGCGCCTGATTGTAGCTTCAGCATATATTTAGAGCATTTGTCAATAAAAGGTTCGCTCATGTGAGAATTGAGAACTGCCGTTGCTAAAAATTGCTTCTCTTAATCACCAGGGACTGGGATTTCTTCAAATCCTTCCTTTTTTTCTAGACACTTGCTCTAAACTGTTGTGCTCCTGGGCTGCATATGCATTTCACATCACTTTGTTTTGACGCAAGATTAAGAAACAAGGATACCAGCAGCCTAAAACTTGACAATAAGTTATTCTAAATCATTTTACAAAGGTCAGCCTCCTCCAACGTCCAGCTAGAGCTCGTCTCATACAGAAAATGGTGCACTGTAAAACCAAACATCTTTTTGATTGGGTTAATAGCTGTCTGCTGTTACTTAAATTGAAGTAAAGACTAGCTTTAAACACGCTTCCTTGTTTAGGTTTGGCAAAGGTCGTTTTAAAGAAGGGGAAGACCCAAATATTTCGAGATGGAAGCCCAATGGTGTACAGCGGTGCTGTCGATAGGATAATCGGTCGACCTCCTCCGAAATCTGGCGATGTTGTTCTGGTAGCTGATGGGACAGAGAAACCTATTGGATGGGGCCTCTATAACTCTGTGTCTATGTTTTGTGTTCGGTTGATGCAGCTAGAAGAAGAGGCAAGAAGGTGACATAGGTACCAGTTTTTACAATCACCTACATTTTAGCAGCCCAAGCTGACATATTACTTACCTTCTTTCTTTCCAGAGATCCCACATGCGCACTTAATATGGAAAGACTGCTTGAAGCAAGGATTTCATCTGCTGTTGATTTGCGGTGCAGTTTGGGTCTCCCTTCAGCTGACACAAATGCTTATCGCCTCATCAACAGTGAAGGGGACAGGTGTGTGTTAAATTTAGTTACCATGGGAAGTTGGGACCTTGTTCAAGTCACTAAAGAAGTATAATTTGTAGAGTGTATTGTTAGTTTTGTAGGGTAATAGTGCAATAACTATCATAAGCTAAAATCTTTAGATGAAGAATATGTTGTTATTGTCTTGTTGGTGTCCTTGAGTTCTCCTGCTTGAGGGCCGTACTGTTCAGCATCAAAGTATTAGTTTTACTATATTTTCTTAGGAACACCAAGGGCTTTATATCATTCTTGACTCAGTTTTCTTGGAAACACATCTGAAATTTCTTCTCACTAATTCTGAGTTGCAGATTGTCTGGCCTAATAGTGGACATCTTTGCTGATGTTGCTGTCATTGCTTCATCTGCTGCTTGGGTTGAGAAATATAGGCAAGAAATACAATTTCTTGTTAGCAAAGTTAGCGGCATCAGCCATATAAAGTGGAGGCCATCGGCAGATATTTTGAAAGAAGAAGGATTGGATATATCAGAGCATAAGGAGCCTGCTTCACCATGCTCAACTGTTAAGGTGGACCTGTTGACTTAGACAAGTTTATGATTCAGTATCAATTGGTCTTGATAGTTCATGTTATAGGTTTAGTTCCCTCATTGTAGTTGTAGCACCTTACCAATTACCATACTCATTGAGTTAGCAAGATGGTAATGAGACTGATGCGAAACATAGGAGCCATTGTGTCTCTTACGGCTTTGCTGCCAATATGTCTACTGCCTTGCTGCTTGCTGAGGAGGGCCAGTTTTGATCAATGGCTGGAGCGCGAGGGATCTCCTCCTTGTTGTCCCTCGTTCCTAGTGGCTAGGTCGTTGGTATTTGTAAGGAAAAGGCGTGTATGTAATTTTGTGATCCAATGGGTGTGTGGGTGTGGGTGTAACCAGGGTTCTTTACCCTTTTTCCTTCTTTAATATAATGATACACAGCTCTCTTACGTGTTCGAGGAAAAAAGAAAAAGCAAGTGTGCACTGTTACCTTTTGCAATTAGTTTGACTTTTGAGGTTGTACAATATATTGTTTCTGTGATGTTGTATCACCCATGGTATTTTTTTGTTTTCAGGTCATGGAGAATGGCATTGTCTACTTAGTCTCATTAGAGGGTCAGAAGACAGGGTTTTATGCAGATCAACGGGAAAACCGCTCTTTCATATCATTACTTTCAAAGGATCAAAGGGTCCTTGACCTTTGCTGCTACAGTGGTGGCTTTGCTCTTAACGCAGCTAAGGGTGGCGCTGATAATGTCATTGGTAAAATACTTTAAGCTGATAAACATCTTTCAAGTGTTTTTGAAGTTATTTACAATTGAATTTTGGTGGGATAGCATCATCATCAGTTTGAAAGTTTCACACTATGATATATTTTTTGCTAGCCTCCTCCTTATAATACTCTGCTGGATTTCCGGTACAAAATATTTCAATCAGTGTAATCACTTTCAGGCATTGATTCATCAGGATTGGCACTAGACCTTGCCAATGAGAATATCGTTCTCAATGAGCTAAACCATGGAAAAATCTCATTTGTAAAAGGAGATGCAACTACATTCATGAAAGGAGCTATCTCAGAAAATGAGCTGTGGGATTTGGTAATCCTTGACCCTCCAAAGTTGGCGCCGCGAAAGAAGGTATACATAATTGCGTCCTCTGGGTCTGGAGGATTTACTTGTTAACAACTAGTTTGACTAGAAATGGATCTATGTTTCATCTGTGTATGCGAATACTGAAGCATGCTTACTTAGTGTTTATGGATTATTAGTCCATGACTCACCTGAATCTACTCGCCCTCAGCATGTATGCCATGAGCTGCAGCCAATCCTTTCTCCCAATTTCAGGCAGCTGGTACATATTTACTCACACTAATATTATCTAATCAGGTGTTGTATTGTATGGGATAAATGGGTGATGTTGTACCCCTTGCAGATGAAATTATGGGCAGTGCCTTCTTAGAGCTTACCAAGTCAAATGGTCTTGATCGTCTTAATATACCTTTTCATTGTTTTTGTTGATCGTCATCTCTTGCAGGTGCTACAAAGTGCATCCGGTATGTATAGAAGCTTGAACGCGCTTGCAATGCAAGTGGTGAAGCCAGGGGGGTTACTCATGACATGCTCTTGTTCTGGAGCTATGACCCAAAGTGGCATGTTCCTCAAAACCATTCAGGTATCAAAATGTTCTGGAACTTACTCATGGCATAACTACTCAACATACATCTTGCCACCTGTTTACTTATTTCGAGTATGTCAAACTATTTTGCATCCGCGAAAGTTTTTTTTTAAAAAAGGTTCTCTTACCAAATAAAAGAAAGGTTACAGTCTTCCCAGTATTAACTCTAGGTATCCGGTGACTAAAATAAACCAGAGCAATGGCTCTTTTATGTCCTTCGCATCCATATTGACAATTTTGTGTTGGTTTGTCCACATAGATGCTCATAACTTCCTCTTACTACTGCTTTTAGGGTGCTGCATCAATGGCTGGCCGTAAGGTTACGGTCTTACGTCAAGCCGGGGCAGCCTGTGATCACCCCATCGACCCTGCATACCCTGAGGGCCAGTATCTCAGCAATTACTTGCTTCGCGTGGCATGAAAAATAAAAGAGTTAAAAGCAGAGTCAAGTTAGTAGCTGTAGCAGGCTGACAAGCCTTCGAGGACTGATCACTTCTGAAGAGCTCAAGTTCATCTCATATTAATGATGCAGGTTAGGTTTAGTTGTTTTATGAAGAAAAACAAAGCATGAACTGACATTCACTTCTGACTTCTGATTATACAATTTTGTAGAAAATAAAGCTATTTGTTTCAATGTAATGTACAATCTGTGCACGAGTGGATCCAAAGTTGTCACTTGTACACGCATGCCTACTTTGTATATATTCTACACCAACGATCGTGAATAAAATTTCTATTTGGTACAAGATTCATTTGGACCATAATCTGAATTGTTTGGTGTTGCCTGTGTAACATTTAACTTCCAAAGCATATCAGCGACCTAAAGTGGCCCTGTTCCATGACAAGTAGCTGTTATCTCCCATTTTCCTGTGGGTGACCAGAAGAAAATCATATTAGTACTTCAATGCAGCAAGAAGTGATGTAACCAGATATGTCTTATAGCATGTTCATCTTGATGTAATTGCAATCCATGAGAACTAGAAAATCACTAACCTTGGTTTTATCAAGTATAACAAGGTGAATGCAAATGCCAAGAAGAAGCAGATTCCACCAACAGTGAGATATGCAAGGCCCAGAAAATCATTCTTTCCACCAATCCAGGTTGCGGTAGAAAGCACCAACTTCTTCTTGCCACTAAAGCTATAGGTGTTGTAGTTGTTCTCCAATTGAACGGTAATTGTATCGTTTTCCTTGAGATCAACATATATCCTACCATACAGCTTTCTGAATGTTGGTAGTGCTGCAGTTCGCATCCAAACAATAAGGTCCTCTTGCTTACTCAACTGCTCAGAAGAAAAACAAGTTAGTGACTTCGGGGGCACAAGGTATCCTAAATGATCAAGAACTTATCTTAATCAATCTACAAGTCATTGGGAGTCATTTGATCTTTAAACTTGATAATTACCACATGTTAAAAGCATAATTTCCCTATGAGGTGCCCACCAATTATGCATAGAATTGGATGATACAAAGCAAGATCCATGAACATACCGGGATACTTGGATCAAGTGTTTTTCCACCTTTAAGAGGTCCTTGCTGAAAGTTCGTTGGGAAGACATCACTCCCAAATTTGTGGTCTCTGTCACTCTTCCAAGAGATGTCGTTCTTATCCACTCTCAAGGTTACATTGTTGTGGATGAGGTTATATGTATCATTGAACAGGCTCCATGCAATAAGACCACAAGGCACAATTGGCTTTCCATCTACCGTTTTGGCCTCAGGATCACAATTGGTAGTCTCACTCGCCTTACTTTTATCTCTTAGCTGTGCGTCATTACGGCTCTTGACATACCTGAATGTGATGAATGTTTTAGTTAAGTAGGGAAAAAAAGAGCAAGAAGACTTCTCACTGACAAAAGTGTAAAACATTCATCAGACAAAAGTTTGAGAGAGAGAGAATTGCATACCTCCTATGATTCTGGTAAAAGTCATCCAGCTGATAATACATGAAAATCGGCTGTTTCATATCCTTTGTAATCTGAAGACCATGTAATCAAATAATTCAACCAATTATTCATTTGATTTTTTATAGCAAGATGCATATTTGTAAAGTAACTGACATGTCACACACTAGCCAATGTTGTTTGTAACTTTGTATGATATAGTTTTTCCATTCCCAAAACTTCAGGTTAGAAGAATACATCCAGATAATTCCATTACCGTCAGATTCCTTGTGCAGGTTTTTGGTATACTCTCATTCCGGATGTAAGCAAGCTTGTCAGTCACACCAGCAGGGACACATGCGTCATCATACCGATCAACAATCTCAATAACCTGCAGCATAGAAAACAACCAACATAAACAAAATGACGGAGCTTATATTTTAAACTAAGCAGACAGGATATTGGGCATACTTGTTGCGAAGCTCGCAGCGAAACAATACCAATTGGGACAAAAATCACACCAACAAGAACAAATACTGAAATAACCTGTGTAACATAAGAAGTTAAGCACAACCATTAATGGGGTTTGATGTAGGAAAGCTGATGACACCAAGGGAAATTTGTACTATTGAGCTCACCCATTTTGGAGTAAGAATCGGCTTGCAAGCTGGAAGCTCCTGCTGCGTAAATTTGGAATCTGTTTGCACAGAAGGACAACGTTAGAAATGCTAGAGTGTTTATGAAGGAAAACGAATATCTGGTCTTAAAAAAAATGAATATCTGAAAAGCAGGATCGTCAGTTAAACAAATTGCAGTATTTTGTCGATCATCTGAAGCTCCAGTTCTGGTTCTAAGACTACTGAGCACCCACCCATATTATCATGTATTAACAAAGCAAAAAAAAAAAAACGCTCAAAGTTTCTGTACCATATCATCCATCCTAAGAGATAAAAAAATATAGTACAAACAGTACATCAGATTTCAGCACTTATTTGAAATAAAACCTCACAAGGTTATAAAACTTATATTCAAGCACAAAATTAGCAAACAGCCAGCCTAAAAATACCCAAAAGAAAAGGTTCCAAACCCCAAGGAAAACAGGAATGAAAGTAGAGATAATATCCTTGATTGAACCCTAAATAGAGATAACATCAACAAGATCATATTCAGAAAGAAGATCTCACACTTGGGCTTCCTGGAGTTCCTCCTGGGCTGCGCGGCGCCATCCCCGGATCCGCCGGAGCTCGACCCGGCGGCGTGGCTCTCCATCCCACTAGCCGCCAAGAAAAAACCGCCTCTACCTACCTGCCGCCCAAACGGACCTCGCCAAAATCGCCGGCGGCCAGCAGCAACAGCCCAAGGAAGCACAACGAAAAAGAACGGCGTCCCGGACTCCGCTGCCTCGAGAGATTTGGTGGCGGGCGGAACGAAGGCGAGGCGGGGAAAGAAGTAGAAGAACACGGGAAAATGCTGGGACCTTGCTGCTCCTCTTGCGAAGGTTACAAGGAAGGAGGATGAGGAGGGGGAGCGGTTTGACTATACAAGAGGAGGGTGGGCGTGGTGGTGGTGGTCGTGCCCCCCGCGTTGAGCCGAGCCGGCGGAGATGACCAACTGACCAAGGCGAGGGAGGAGTCGAATTAGTCAACGGAATGGTCCTGTGTTTTTTTTTCTTCGTGTAGTACAAATTTTCTAAGGAGAAACAGCGTCTATCTAGAATGAATTAGAAGTTGGAACGGCTGGGTTGGATGGAGTAGTTGGGCGATTAGCTGTCCTCACAATTTTGGTGTATGCTCCTGCCTGCAACCGTGAGACTAGCTGCAACTTGCATGCGTAGCATAGCTGCATAGGAAACTCATGCACTCCATCATCTCGGACTAGGCCTTTCCTAACGCTATTTTTTACTCGCAGCCCCAAGTACCACGTTAGGATTAGATAAAAAAAAAAGTAGATGCTCTATACTTATTATAGTGACTTGCAGAAGCTATATATATATATATATATATATATATATATATATATATATATATGCTTGGAAAGATAGAAGATACTCCATGCTAAAAAAGAAGAGAGAGTAAATAAAGGTGAGGCATGATGAAAGGAAAAAGTTTACATACAAAAAAATATACAAATCTCAAAATAGTGATAGTTTACATTGTGCAAATAGTAGTCTCAATATTTTCTAGTCTACGTGGATCCTTTTATTTGTAATAGAACTACTAAGAGTGTTAGCCTCCATTGGTGGTGTCCTTACGATTATGGTGAAATACCCGTGAAATGTTGACATCAGAAGCGAAAAAGTTAGTTGGAATTAGAGGTGTGAGTTTAAGGGAAACCTTTTGTTTCAAAAAGTTTAAGGGAAACCATCTGAACACACAAACTGGATTTTCCAATGTCATGGTAGCAAATTATTGTCGTAATCTTTTTATGAGATTGTTTTTTTTCCATCTAGAATGTGCTCGCACCTTTCTATATCAAAGACTCATATTTTTCTCCTGTGTCCTCAGAAATCACATGTAAGTATCATAATTTACACATGTCTTCTTGTAGCCGTACTGTTACACTTTTCATTCTACCCTTGAAAGTTCTTCTCATTGAAATTCCCAAGAGGAAAGCTATGGTGTCTCGTGTCTTTTACATTGACTTTCACTGAAGGGTTAATTTGAACCACGCCATTACAAATGACATGTTTTAGAAATCTTCCATTACTATTCATGATATTGGAAATCTGCCATTACAATTTCTCCTATCTTATTTTATACGCCGGACTACCCCTTGGGCCCATCTATAGACACATGTATTTCCATATTGCCCAAACTACCCCTTTCTTCTTCCTCTCGTCAACAAGCTGAAGTCTCAAAACAATAGCATGGCGAGGTGTGTGGGCAGCAGCAAGGCATGAGCGTGGGGGCGACTGCCCGTGAAGCACAGCTGCAACCCTCCTCCTCATACATCGTCTCTCTCGCTCTCTCTAAAGCTCAAGCTACCGGTCAACGTCGGCCCCTCTCATTCCCTTCTTTTGCCATTGATGAAGAATGCCATAAGAGTGGCCGCAAACCCGATGAGTCGGTGCACTAGAGGAGGGCAGCGGTGCTGCAGCGGTCGCGATGAGAGGGGCCTCGACTCACAGGGCAGGCAGGCGATGAATCGGAGCCGGCGAAGTCATGAGCATCGGCACGAGTGAGTACGAGCGAGTCCGTCGGCGGCGCCATGGCAGCCTGCCGAGCACTCGTTGTGGGAGAGGAGGGCGCAAGAACCTGGTCCAGCTACCCCATGAGGCGGTCCCGGAGCACGCAGGCCTCATGCTAGCCTAGGGATATCGAGCGGAACGTCATGTCAGCGCGTGGGTGGGGTTGTTCAAGGGTAGGATCAAGGGGTATGGGCGTGAGCAAGGCGCGCATCTCTGCACAGTTGGGAACGAGGACCGACGCTGCCGTCACCGTGTTCATCGACGACGAAACCTCCATGACTTTGGATGGAGCAGAAGAAACATATGGAGAACAAAGGGGCATTTTGGGCAATACAAAATTAGAGTGGTCTGCAATTGGGTCCAAAGACGTCTAAGACGTAGAAAATGGCATGCTTCGAGGAACATGTGAATTGTAGTGGCATATTTACGAATAGGCGAATAATAATGGTAGATCTCCAATCCATGATATTTTACAATGGCATGGTTCGAATTAACCCTTCACCGAAAGACAACATGTTTTGCGAACTGAGTAGCTCAGTTGGTTTGTTGTGGAACCTGCCCACTCGGGTTCAAGTTTTTGATTTGGCATGTGTGTTCACATTTTCCTAAATTTATTTCAGGATTTAACGGCGTTGTGCTTTCAATGATAGGTGACGTTCCCATCGACAGCGAAGCACCTATGGTGACTTTGTCAATCTTGAGATATGCCTGCATAGTCTTTCGGAGGTGCTCATAGGGGTAGAGTTTGCGTACATGTATTTATATGGGTGAGTGTGCGTACGTGTTAAGCGTCTGTGTCTGTACTTGTGTAATTCGCAAAAAAGAAAGACAACATGTTTTACGCTGGCTTGGTAATTTAGTTAGACCTAAGCAAAAATAATTGCCAATACTTGCAAAGATTATAAGTACATTGATAATTTCAGTGGAATGCATGAAAAGATGCATGCTTTTAGGTATTTTTGATCAGTTGCACGAAAGAACTCAATTTAGCAGACCTTTTTCCCATAAATGTTTTAGGTGTAGATATCTCCACTTTTTATGCTTTGGATGTTTACTATTTATTTTGTAGTATACCATGTATAGTAATTGGTTCCAACCATGAGCATAAATACTTAGAACGAGGATGCAAACAAATAATGAAAACATCTAAGTGGTGACAAATGAAGACATATAGGGGATGGTTATACAACACACCCAACCGAACCTAAAGTTAGCATGTTCCTGCCCAACAATGCAGTGTAACAAAAAATAATCCAAATAAACATATCATATGTATTCGGTGAACAATGTTTTCCTAAACGCTACACGGTAAATAGTCGGTCACCTATTATTTAGTCATTATTAGGGCTAAACTTATAATTAAACAAAAATGGATTACCATTGTATAGCATTTACATGGTGTTTGCATGAAGATGAAATTGGTTGCCATCTAGACTAAAATGGATTACATGAAGAGCAAGAATATTTACATAGTGGACAATATGGACACATGGGAATAGGGGGCAATCTTTCGTCAGGTGAAGATAACTCTCAACTTTGTGAAGATTTGACACATGGGATCTGGCTTATGATCACAGAGACCTGAACCCTGTAAACACAACACCACCACATCTCCTACCTTCAAATCGAAAAATACAAGGGGTTTCACAAACCGATCAACGACGAAACTATTTGATGACAAAATATAATCTAAGAAAAAACATAACCCAACCTATACATTGTCACAATAGTCGTGAATGCGTAAGGCTGATACTCATTACTCTCTCAGTTCCAAATTTTAAGTTGTTTTAGTTTTATCCTAAGTAAAATTTCTTAACTTTGATAAACAAATATTTTAACATTCACAAAACCAAATAAATGTATTATCAATGCATATTTCAAGCTTGATTTAATGAAACTACTTTGACACTCTATATGTTGATCCGTTCTGTATAAACTTGGTCATTCCTACTGCCACTAACATTTGTTGTTTAGAATTTAAGTGTAGTCAACAATTCTCCAAAGGGAACCTAGCACCGTGATATGTTCAAGCTTGTCTTAACATCATTGTAGAAACATCATTTCTTACTATCTTGCCATCTTTGCTTGATCAAATTATCTTTAGACTTTAGTGAGGATGACACCTTTGTATTAAAACCATATGAAAACTTTTAACCTTCAGTGACATTTTAGTATCCATGGATACCATATGTCTCGATGTAAAATCATTATCAAGCAAATTCTTATAGTTAGGCTGCACAAGCAAAATATCATTCTTGGTTAAAGTCATTCGAAATGTTGCAAAATATCTTACTAGGGACAAATTAAGCTAAAAGGTGATTTCCCTAAAGAAATACAACACAATGACAATTGATAAAAAGATGCTGGATTATCTCATCATTATTGGAGAAACATATTTCTTACTCCCCTAGTCCTTGCAACTTCGATCAATCAAGTTATCTTTAGCAAGAACGAATCCTTTGTATGAAAAATCATAGGAAAACATTTACTTCCAATGGCACTTTTAATATCCATATACCAGGTGATCTAATGTAAATCATTTCCAAGCAATTTTTTATACTCAACTGCATAGAGCAAATACCATTCCTAGCTAAAATCCATTTGAAAGGATGCAAAAAAAAAAACCAACCGGCGAACTTTAGGGTTTCACATGATGAGTAAATAAAACAGTACTAAAAAGGGTCCAGGGGCAAACTTTGCAGCCCAACCGTCCAGTGGTCCATGGGCTAGACATCGCTCATCCCGAACTTTGATCCTAGGGGCCTTTGGCCCGATTTCTTTTTCCGAGAATCGCAAAACATAGGCCATCTTTAGTTGAGGGCAAAATACAAAAAAAATTTCAAGATTTCTCGTTACATCGCATATACCGGCATATGTATGGAGCATTAAATATAGGTAAAAAAATAATTAATTGTACAGTTCATTTGTAAATGTTAATACAAATCTTTTGAGCCTACTTAATCTATGATTGAACAAAATTTGTCAAATACAAACGAAACTGCTACAGTTGGACCTTCCAACCTTAGCAATTTCAATCAGACCTTGTAGTGCATAGATTCTACTTTCATGTGCGAGTAAATGGTCTAATATTGAGCAACTGTCTGACACTTCAAAATTGTTAACATCTTTTTTCATTTCAGAGAAGAAGTTTTTGGTCCAGTTGCACCCCTTATACCATTCAAAACTGAGGAAGAAGCAGTCCATATGGCCAACGATACAAACGCAGGTTCATTAACAATATCTAGCGCACCAATTGTTTAATACTCTTGAACAAATTAGATGTTAGCATAATTTGCACGTTATGCCTTAGCAAGGAAATGTTAATAGAGCTAGGCAGGATACAATTTAGTAACATCGGTTTATTTCTTGTCCATAGAAGCTGTAATATGCAATATAGCATTTTTCTCTTCTTGATATTAAGACCCAAAACAACTTAAATGTTCTTTATTATACAACAGTACCTTTGGATGTCTTAAAACTGAACTATGCTGAGAACTGTGTGCATACCGCTAACAATGGAAGATGTGGATCATTGTCTACAAAGTAGACATCTCCCTTGTTATGTCTGATCTCAAGCATTTCCCCATTGTGCTGGATCTGCAGGCTTAGCTGCATACATATTTACCAAGAGCATACCTCGTTCATGGCGTGTATCTGAATCTCTTGAATACGGCTTAGTTGGGGTAAACGAGGGAATTATTTCAACAGAGGTAAGAAACAGCCAATGATACTCCCCCTTTTCTAAAATGCAGGGCGTTTTACTTTTGTCCTAAGTCAAAACTTCTCTAACTTTGAACAATTTTATAGAAAAATATATTGACATCTACAATACCAAATAAGCATACTATCAAGACATTTCATGGTGGATTTAATGAAGCTAATTTGATGTTTCAGATGTCTGTGCAATGTTCTATACACAGTAAAGTTAGAGAAGTTTGACATCGGGCAAAAATTAAATGACATACATTTTTGAATGGTTGGGGTAGTATACAATGGATTACTTTGTGGCTGGCACATCAATATTAATCTGCCTTAAAATGTATAGGTGGCACCATTCGGTGGAGTAAAGTAGTCTGGTCTAGGGAGAGAAGGATCGAAGTACGGCATCGACGGATACTTGGAGGTTGATAAACTCACAGGTCTTATTTGTTGTTACTTCTGCAGTGTTGTTGCAACTCTGACATGTCTATTCCGTGGGCAATGCAGCTCAAGTACATCTGCATGGGCAACTTGGGTTGAGTCCTGAAATCGGCCTCTGGCTAGAAACGCTTGGCAAATGATGAACCGAGAAACCAAATAGGCAGGCGTGCTTAGAAGGTTACGTGAGTTGCGTTTAGCTGCAAGATCGGAGATGGAAAAGGGGCCGGCCAGTGGTTGTGGGTGAGCAGTTTTAGAATAAAGCGAATAAGTCGCGGAGCATGAATAAGAAAGCCGAAATGAGTTGTAAATGACGTGAAGTATAAAGTATGGCTTCACCTTCGAACTTTTGTATACATAATCATGGCACTACTTGTCTATAGTGCCTCCAAAGGCGTTCATGTTACAGAATAAAAGCTTATAGGGTGGATCGTACGTTACAGGCTGTCGGTGGTATGTACACCCTCGCCTGGTTCCTGACGAAAGCTAGATCCTGCATTCCTGCCTGCAGGGGGGGTAATATGGTTGTCTCGTGGCTGCGCTGATCTTTCAATCAGGCTGGTATATAGAATGTTACCATAGTTACCAGATTCATCATAGAACCCAAATCAGTGGGGAATTAGATGGGAACAATGTGTGCTGGAGGTAAGTTTGTATTTGCTGCTTAACATTGGCACTACCATGTTACAATCGCCATCAGTGATCATCTGGTGACGCCATAAGGTTATGGGGATGAGCATAGTATGTCTCTTCTTGGTTCTCACAAATATTTGTTCAGGGCTCGCATGTGTTTCTGTTTATCAGTTCCTTTTGTATTGTCTCTTGTTTCTGAGCAGCTCTCTTGAGCATTTGGGTGAACATTTAGACGTACTTTTTTTTTTGCTTTTATCAATCCTGAGGATATCGACGGAGATACTCCTAGTATCCTATATTAGTATATAAGATGGATTCCATGGTCGCTTCACTTGAATCTTTGTTTGCTACTGCTGCTCCAAACTGGGGCCATGTTTGGATGGCAATTTTTTTTGAAAAACACTGTAGCACTTTTCGTTTGCATTTGATAAATTTTGTCCAATCATGAATTAACTAGGCTTAAAAGATTCGTCTTGACATTTACAAACTGTGCAATTAGTTATTATTTTTACATACATTTAATACTTCGTACATGTGCCTGACATATCCGATGTGACGGGGAATCTTGAAAACTTTTTAAATTTTGGAGTGATCTAAACTTGGCCGGAGTAAAAGCAAACAGTGAAACAGGAGCCAGATCTCACGTCCTGTGTCTTTGGCGCTCCCCGAGGAGAGACCGACCTACTAGTACGGTAGAGAGTCAGGCAGCCCCAGCCCCTGGGTAGGCATGCAGTGCTCTGTGTCTCTGTCTGGGCCACCACCCATGCAACATGCAAGCCGTAGGCTGTCAGTGTAGCTACTGGCAAATCGTATGCTATACGCTGCAGGAAAGAATAAACGAAGCTTCTCTTGTATCCCCGGCGGCTCCAGTCCTCACTCCAAAGGCTGCCACAGTCCCTCTCCCTCGCCCCGGGGGACCCACCGGCAGCGCAGAATCCAATAAGGTCAGCAGCAGCAGGGACAGGCAATCAAGGTTGCTTTGATGCGCCCCAAGATGATTTGCCTCGGACACCGTGCTCTACCCCGGCCCGTAGCAGTATCCTACTACGGCCTAAATATCTAAATTCACCTTCAAATTTTACTATGCAAAAAAAAGATTTTTCATCACATCAAAATATCGACACATATATGGAGTACTAAATGTAAATAAAATCAAAAACTAATTACACAAATTTGTTGTACTTTGCGAGACGAATATTTTAAACCCAATTAATCAATATTTGGATAATTATTATCAAATAAAAATAAAATTACTACGATGTTCAATAGTGATTCGGGGCTGCCGAATCAGGCATCTAAACATGGCCTACGCCGATCTGGGCATTGCGCACGCAGCTTTTGGAATTTACTCTCGAGCAGAAGCTTCCTCGAAATCTCTGCATTGTATCTGCCTGTCTGCTGACTGCTGCTACGCCTTCTTCTCATGCACCAGGCTTGTGTACCGCTGCTCTCTTTTCGTCCTTTGTTTTTTTAACTGCACCAAGGACCGTGGAGGAGGATAGAAGCAAAATAAAGCTACCCAATTCAGAGAGAAACCCCTACGTTGTTAGAGAAAAAGAATGAAATCTCTAAGCACATGTAGGAACCGAGCCTAGCATACATACACTCTTCGGTCATAATTAGATGACGTTTGGACAGTGTTATCTAATTATGATAGGTGGCAGTAACTTAATTTGATCATGTGCCGTCAGTGATATATGGAGCAATTGCCTATTAATTAATTTAGAGGCAAATCTTAATGTTACTAATTAGAGTTCTCTAATGGAGCTTCCACATTAATCCACATGAGACATGCTACAAAAAAAATCCTAGAATCCTCATAGTAATCGAAAACATTTGGCCTTTAGTTTGATAAAATCTAATCATCATCACTAATAAGCCACAATATAATCCATTTCTAATAAAATATAAATGGAATGTTTCGAATATAAGACACAATAAGCACTAGAGTTTCGATAAACATGTGGATAAAAAATTAAAACAATTAATAAGATCAAAATGCGAAAGCCAAAATATGGGTTCATGATGTTATAAAAAAGGATGCAACAAGAGTTGCTATAACTTAAAATAAAATTCCAAATAGATACATATTAAAGAAACCCACAAAGATGCAATGCAGAGGATAAAACATATATGGAGTAGTTGTAAATTTATGACAACCACATACAAGTTATAGAGTATCTAAATGGGTATTGTATCAAAAAATGGATTGGAGAAGATAAAGACAATCATTTTTTTATTAGTTGTACCTAGATACTAAATTTATCCATGAAACTTTTAATACTTAAGTAACATAAGGTTCTAGGTCATGCAAGAGCATGGGTTGATGGTCTAGTTACTAAATGATTTCAACTGCAATTACCTATTAGACATAAAGGACCCCTGATTTCCCTAACTCACAAAGCTACGCCTTTGAGTACCATTTAAACCGTTAAGTGTACATCTTTGTGTTTTCTAAAAAAAGGGTGTAACATCTATGTCATTGAGGTTCAAGTACACTTTAGCTTAGATTTAGATGTCTTTTCTTCTTATTTTGTTTTCTACATTAGCTAGTTTGAGAAAGGGTTTCTATGCAGATGTATGTCATGGTTGAGCGTTTTCAGTTTTAAGCATAGGGATATGACCAACAAAGGTGTACTGGTGATATTGCAGCATGACTATGTCGCATGAAGTGGACATGGAACAATGCATTACTTTGTCCCATTGGGAAAAGACGAGTAAAAGATAGGGATACCCTATGTCTCATTTAAGCAACGAGAGGCTAGTATCGGTGCTCGGTGCCTCCCTCGTGGTGTTCGTTGAACCTATTTTTTTTCTATGTGGCTCTCATATGTCGGCCTATCAATTTTCCGTGCCACATACTGTTGATCTTATTCTTCCTTTTCTACCTTTTTCTTTTGGCACATATATAATTTTTGTTATGTCATATATGCAAGATCAATAAGAAGAAGTGTTAATCTTATGTTATTCGTCGTCACCATTGGCTGTTCCTTGTAGAAAGGAAGTATGTAGCTAACTCTTTCACGATTTTAGGGTTGGTGTATATCATCTTGTTATGTGTAATAGTATATATGCATGCATCACAATAATTGATATGTGTTGATCTCATTATATATATATATATATATATATATATATATATATATATATATATATATATATATATATATATATATATATATATATATACTCGAATGATACACAAATTAAAAAGTATGCCCAACTTAACAAATGGCCATGCATGAACAGTCAACATGCATGACTACATAGAAAAGGAAATGTAGGAGCCAACACCCAGCAAGGTAACATAAATACAGATGGTGTCCGAGTGTTTGTACGTAATACTATCAAAACACAGTACGCATATGTATATGCAGTGCTAACCACTTGCGCTACAGCTAAACTTGATGTATCAATTCAAGTTTTGAATAGGGAGATGTGCAGACTCAAATGTCTCGAGAATTGTGCACACATATTTTACCATGTATTCAAGTTTTCATATGCTATCATTGCTTTGCTTCTTTTGAAGATAGAATGCATGGGTAGTGATGGCCTATGTTCTTTGTAGCTTATCTTAGGACGGAGGTTTAATTTCTCTGTGTACATATTTATAACCTAGAATTTGTCCCTTTTTATATCTATTTTGTTAGATTTTTCTAATTTCACCTTCATGGTTATTAATTAAAATATCTATTTTGTTAGATTTTAATTAAAATATCTATTTTGTTATTAATTAAAATATCTATTTTGTTAGATTTTAATTAATAACCACATGATGTGTTAAAATACTTCTCAAGAGCAAAGAGAAGTTATCAGCAAAATTATTAGAAGTTTTGCAAGGAGATAATATATATAGAACGAATTTGAGAATAGTAATGATAAAAATCTGCACAATGTTCAAATCTGGGATCTAACTACACATTCTTGATCACAGGACCCAACACTATATGTTCTTTTTCGCGACCATGCCTAGCCTAAGCACGTTTTCAACACTATATATTCTTATACGAGGTACCTCAGTCCTCAAGTTCTATCTGGTTCGTTCTGTTGTTTTCCTAAATTTAATCCAAAATACACATTCAGCTCAATATATATGATGTGCAGTTCCTTTAAAGTTCTCTTGAAAAGAAACACATTTGAAATACGCATCTTGCTTGCTTGCAGTATGAGTACATACTCTCTCACTTTAGTTTTTTCCCCTCTCTCTCTCTCTCTCTCTCTCTCTCTCTCTCTCTCTCTCTTCTGTCTTTTCCTCTTTAAATGCTGTAGAACCATCATATCTATTATAGGCCCACCTGATAGGCCGCTCTAGTGCAAAATTGTTTTTCTCCTGTTCATGCATGCACCGTGTGTACTAATTATTTTAGTAGCATGTGCATTCCGGTGTTTGCACCCGTCTTGCAAAACAAGATACAATATAATATATATTTCCCTGGATTCCATATAACCACACAAATAGTGTTAATATATGTTACATATCGCTTTTGCCTTTATCTTTTTTGATTTTTAGGAATACATATGTTGATGGTTATGTTGCAAGTTGATCATGTCATATGATTAGTTCTAGTTACAACAAGGCATCTTCTTGTACTCTAGCTCTTTGTATGGTAATATTGACCAGAAGAACACTTCTTTGTTTTGCAAATAAAGATGGGGATGCCCTGGCATAGGCTTGTGCTTTTTTTTCCCCAAGACTACAATTATAACCTAGCTAACTATAGTGAGATTTGTTGGTAGCATGCATGAGAATATATAGCTCATCTGCATGAACAAAGGGTACTGCTTGATTAGTTGCAAGAGATGCCATGAATCTGAAATGATCTATATTATATCGCCACTTTGTAGACATGGCCTCATTGTAAAGAAAACTAGACGAGAGCATTGCGATACATGTTATCATATTTACAGGGGGCCGTTGATGCCCTTACTAGATATTTGTACAAGCAAAACTGCATAATTCATTTAAATGAATAGTATATGTATATATGATGAGTTAGGTTCCTTAATATCAAGATTACATAGTTGTGAGAATGTCATTTACATGAGATGTCACATGGAAATACATTGTTCAGATAAGCCAAAAAGAATTAATCATCAGTACAATACAAGGTATCAGACAGTTCCATTAACATGTTCCTCAGCTGGGTACATATACATGCCTCATATCAATGAAAGCTTGTTTCCTCAGCATGCAAAATTACCAATTAAGTTACACATGCATTTACACCCATCAACAACACAATTACATGGAACATATAGGTACATCTCCTCAAAATAGATAATCTTGGAGCATCATCCAACAAGTGATGCGCCACAGTAAGATCATCCTGATCAATGACACATATGCTATATATAATATATGTATCTCCGCCATTATATCTGCTCCAGCTAGCTTTACTTATTTTTTAGCCCATTGCACCGGTTAATAGTAATCGCCTGCTTTAATTTTAATTTCACTGCGAGTTAATTAAGCACTGGTCGGATGGTTAATCATCAGTGAGCTAGTTACCCGTAGGACAGGTTCCTCGTCTGCTGGCCTCCGCCGATCACCGACGGGCTGCCGCCCATGTGCGGCCGCCGCGGGGACGGCCTCTCGAGCTTGACGTCAAAGCCGCCCTTGCTTCCCGTGGAGTCGCCGGACATCATGGGCTTGGCGTCGCCATAGACGTCGGCGATGGAGTCCATGACGTCGATGCCGGCGGCGTCCATCATCGGCGGCGCCATCTGGAGCTGGTCGACGATGCCCTTGCCGTCCTCGTCGTCGCCCCACATCATCGGGCTCTTGCCGTCGGCGTAAGGGCTGATGGACCTTTTCTTGGTCAGCGACCCAATGTCGCAGCTGGCGAAGAAGGCCTCTATCGGCCGCTCCATCTGCTGCTGCAGGTCCAGGTGGCCACCGCCGCCTCCGTACATGTGCAGGTCTTGCAGCGAAGGGAAGCCCATGGATGGGCCCATGTCCTTGAGGGAGCAGACGTCCAGCATCGCCTGGTGGTTACCTAGTAGGGATTTGTACCCTGCCGCCGGGCACGCAGCGACGTCGCCCGCGGCGATGGTCTGGTAGGCTTTCTCCAGGATGGACTGCATGTACTTCCCCTGGGCTTCGATCCTCATCTGGAGGTGCCTTTGCACCTGCATGTTCATCAGTTCATGCATGCACCACTTGGTCATCCCAACATGCATGTGAAAGACATTACCAAGGTATGGTATAGTAGTGGCGGTAAGCTTCCTAAGAATGTTCATGATGGATGTGTAAAGTTAATGCATGCATGGTCATGAGTAGTAATATGGTAAGTCACAAAAAGTGGAGTTAAGTAAACTTCCTCGTATACTTCAAAAAGAAGATCTCAAGCTTCCTGAGAATTTCATGTGCTTTAGGAGTAGTTTGCAGTATGGATTACCTCTAGTTGCTCATGTAGCCTTCTCTGGACTTCCATTTGCATTCTGATGGCCTCATTCATGTGCACGCTGCGGCTGAAATCATGCAAGATCCCCAAAAGGGAAAAAGGAGCAAAAAAAAAAAAAAAGAGAGCGAGAAAAGCATAAATTTTGTTTCCAGAGATGAAAAAAAAGAACTTAATTGGGATGATGATGGAGTGTGCATAAAGTAATTCTTCATATAGCTAGTTAGTTACTATGAAATGAACTTACTCGTTCATGCTTCTTCCCATCATGCCTGAAGAAGAGGCTGCGTTTCGTTGCATCTCCATTGCTGCGGCGGCTGCTGCGATAATTTGAAGAGATTAACGTTAACTGTACGGCATTCATGTGTATATGCAGCTAGCTAGGAAGTGATGAACGAACACATAGGCTATATGAATATACACATATATATTTACAGATATTCAAGCATATACGAATGGTAGCTAAGGCTGCAGGTTGAAAAGCAGGTGAGCAGGCCAGTTATTATTAGTAGTATGTATACTTGATTCTTCACAATTGAATTGCGAATCTTTATATATATAGAACCGTGCAGCAGGGAAATTTGATGTGTTGGCCGCCTGGCCGGTCAGCCGGTGAAGCTAGCCTGTCTTAAGCTTACCATCCTTAACTGAGTGCTCGTTGAACTCCTTGTGCGGCTGCTTCCCTAATCTGAATTTCTGCTCACAAAAAGATCAATCAAACAAACAAAGTTAAAAATATGTCATAAGTAGAAATATATATACAGCCATACAGGAAGGAAGTAGCAGGTAGCTTGCAGAGGAAACCTAACCCTAACTACCTGAAGATGGCTCTTGAGGTGGTAGAGAGTAAGCCCCTTCACTCCCATGACCCTCATGATGGTCTTTGGAGTCGCCTCTGCGTGAGAGAAGAAAGAAATCAGAACCAAATCGACTAGCCAGAGAGGTCATGAGAGTGCAGGATCGAGCTACATGTACATACTGTCGGGGCCACCGAGCTGCGTGACGGCGTCGACGAAGCGCTCATGGAGCTCGACGGTCCACCGGAGGCGGGGCTTGGGGTCGGTGGTGAGGACGAGGCCCGACCCCGAGTCGCCCTGCACGCACATCGCCTGCCTATCATTTGAGCTCACGGCAGCAGCGGCAGCGGCAGCGGCGCTACTAGTGGCCTTCTTGGAAGGGAACATTCTGTCTATTCTCCCTCTCCCACGCACCTCCTCCTCTCCTTCTCTCTCTAGAGAGATCTCCCGATGGAATTAATTCTCTCTCCTCTCTCCGCAGCTGCAGCAGCAGGGTGTGGTGCGTGTGTGTACTGGTGTCGGATTGGGGATGAGAGATTCAAGAACAAGGAATAGGGTTCGCGGCCGCGGAGAACGAGGACCAGGCCTTGCCCTTGTGGTGCTGCTGCTGCTGCCGCCTCGATTGCTAGCTCGCTTAGCTTCTTCTTGTTGTGTGCTGAGGAGGGCCGGTTCCTTTCTTTCTCTAGCTTTCTCTCTCTTTGCCTTGGGGTCGCGTCGCGCGCTTTATGGCCCGTTTGGTTCGGAGGAGTTAAAGTTTAACTCCCATCACATCAACGTTCCTTCAAATGCATGAAGTACTGAATGTAGACTAATTGCATGCATGTCGGCACAGATTAGGAGTAATTTACGAGATAAATCTATTAAGCCTAATTAGTCCAAGATTGGAAACTTTTTGTCAAATAAGACAAAACTGATACAGTGTTGGTTAAACTTTAACATCCAAATCAAACGGGACCTTAGTTTCCTCTCGCTCCATCTTTTCTCTCTCCTCCCCGTCTCTCTCTCTTTCTTTCCATTTTGCTTTCTGTCTCTAGGAGTCTTCTCCTACACAAAGCTCATGGTGTGTGTGATATTCTATCCAGCTGCCCCGGCCCGGAGGAAAACAAAGCCACCCGCCGTACCCAACTCGAAGGCTCCCCTCGATCTCTAGCTAGCTCCTTTAATTCAATTCTCGGTAGAAAAGATGAGAGGCCGAGTCTTTTTTGAAGTGTGTTATTAGTAGTACTCTTAGCATTACATAGTAACCGTGTATGGCTATTTATGCTTACTAGTTATTAGGGTTTGTTTGGTAGAGTTCTTAGAACAACTTCTAGGCAGAATCTAGGAGGAACTCTACCAAACAGTTTTCTACTGACAAGTGATTCTATGCTGATTCTGTGAAGTGATTCTGTAAAATGAACTAGTGGATTGAAAGCTGACAAAAGTAGCATCTCCTGATCCACTCCACATAGAGACACCGTATGCATAAAGTTTATCCTAGAGAATCATTTTTCAGTCAAAGAATCACTTCTATAAAAAAAAAATCAGCTTCCACAGAGAATTTAAAGGAGGAGCTCTAACAAACAAACCCTCATAATTGACTTAGCTTATAATCAATGTGGTTTTTTTATTTTCAATTTGTTAGTTCAAAGTCCTGAAGCAGCGGTCATTAGAATATGATTATAAGAAAAAAAAACATGGCCATATCCTATTTGGAGATAGAAAATCTGATAGAACCGTTAGATCCGACATGAACATCGCTAATGACATATCAGTGGCAAAAATACACATGCTAAAGGGGAGTGGAGGAGTGACCATTTAATATTTATCATGGTGCAAAGAGCCATGCACAATATATACTCCATCTAGTAAAAAATAGGACAAGCAAAATAAACTAATGAATGGAGCTTGGAGGCTGTGTTATAGCTAGGATTTATAGTTAAGGTATGCATCCTTAAGAGAAGATGATCCATCTTAGATGTAAAGCCAAATTACAGGGTGGTCAGCGGCAGAGGCAGGATTGACGGCAGGGGGGCTGCTTCCTCTTCTTCTTCCTCCCGCCCATCCTTTCCTTCTTCTTCCTCCTCAAATTTGTAGGGGGGCTACGTGGGAATCACGGTGGTCCCCCCGCGCTGGCTCCACCGTTGAGGGTGGTCCATGTGCAATCTTTATAATTTTAATTAACTTATGTACAACAGGTTAAGCTTGAATTAAACTTTAGAGTGGCTCACGGCACAGTGCCACCATTCTGGCTCCACCTATGCCTAGAGGAAGTATATATTTTCTATACCAAAGTCTCCTGATACGCTTCCTAGCTAATGTAATAATGTTTTTTATTCACACAATATGATAATGTATATAGGGTACACAATTGGTGTCACACGAGTAAACAAGAAATTAAAAATGTTGCTTTCATTTTTTTTTAAAAAAAACTAAGAGTTGCAATAATATTAGTTAGTGAGAGCACCACTATATTAGAGTTGCTCCAAATCTTTACATCGACAAAATAAAGAAGTCGACCTTGCGGGATTTTGTCTTTGTACATGCCCCACTCACATGGTAGGATTAGTACTACTTTTCATTGCTTCTCCTTTGGCGCTAGAAACAAGCAAGTTATCCACCTTTAGTTTGTACTACTAAGTGTGTCCATTCTCCGTCCCTTTTTGACCATGCTAGAAAAACAAATAGGCGCGCAGTTCAATATGTAAATATGTTCTATAAATTAAATCTATGATATTTGCTGAGGGATATGGGCACTTTACCATCTTAAAACTGTAAGGACCTACATGTTTCTTAACTATCATTAGAAACCGTTACGGAAAGAGGGGGTTGGGGTGTTGGCACTGCACACACCCCAATCTAGAGTACAAAAAGATGCCTACTTTGACCCCAGTCTTATTAGCTACTACTACATAATTGAAGTGATCGATGAAATGCTATGAGTTTATGTACATGTATATTTATTGGTATTTATTAGTTCACAACAAACTTGATTTATCTCTATATATATCTCATACGATGAGATTGCCTGCAGGCTACATATCCGTATGACATCTCACTTTTGCGGTTTTGCCCTAGGTTCATGGTGCTTAAATTAATTTGCAGTGCAAGCATGGCTTTGTTTTACATTCACCAAAGCTGCATCATGAATTGATGAGAAACAATGGTATCATTGAACTGTCATGCATTTAATCATGCGCTGTCGATTACAACCTCAACATGAAGAGATATATCCATGCAGGAGTTGATCGACGGCGGCGACACTATCATATCTAAATGATTGCGCGTAGATTTTGTGGGAATTAGAAATGGAAGCATGCACTGGCACAAAGACCCAACAAAAAGCACTGGTAGTTGGGCACGTAGCTAGACATGACAACATATTATATACTGCCCAGCAGGCAGCAGCAGAAAAGCCTCATTTCTTGCAGTACGTTCTGGAGAGCTATATATGCGATATATATCATGGCATTGGTGCCCGTGTGGGCCGCATAGAAGTCATGCATCTTCCTTCTTTCTCTTCTTTACATTGCTGACCGGGACTTCTGCGCAGCAGACGACTATAAGAACCCGACGAGTAACACATAATGTGCGGCATGAAGCTAAGCTAGCTAGGAGTGGTACTGTAATACTCCGTTCTAATATAAAAATGTTTTGATTTTTTTTTACATATATTGTTTTAATTATGTATCTAGATGCAATGTGTAGCAAAAGTTATGTATCTAAAAATGTCAAAACATCTTATCAGTTAGAATGGAAGGAGTAGGAAACAAGATACAAATTATTGACTCCGCTCAACGTACTCATAAAATATATACATATCTAGGTACTTTAATTTCATGGACAAGATACACCACTATATATATATTCTGTGGACATACAAAAATAATGTGGCGGCGGTCTCCGATCATGTCCTCACCATATGGGGCTGGCAGCAGCGTGCCAATTCTCGATGCCGCACCACGGCCGGATACGGCATTTCCCCGCCCTGTGTATAGATGGCCAAATGGACGGCACGATCCGACATGGCACGGGCCCATTTAAGCATGTCTGATAGGCACGAATACCTTAAGATGCCATGTTGTGCTATCCACAGGCTCAGCCTGAGGCCCAAGCACGACATTAGACGCAATTAATAGTGCCAGCTTGATACCACACATCTCGGAAACAATCGACAAAGTTTGCATCTTCCATCTTCACATATCAATCAAATATTAGTGTATCACAGGTTCATCAAACTATGAAAGATTCAATCACAAAATCAGAAGAAGTCATCATAGATCTCGCTGTGGACACGGTACGCCATATGCTCCCTCCCTACTCGCGTGGCCATGCTCGGAGTGGGAGTCAGAATCGGAGGGGCAGCCGAACGGGTGGAGTCGGAGGGGGCGAAGACGCGGAGTGCATAATGATACATGTTTGCATGAGAAGTTCTCCATAACATAAATTTCTAGGTGATTGTTAGTATTTTTTAGCAGTCCCCACTAATCTAGTCATAACTCTTCATTGTGAAGTTCAAATGACATGGGGTTTGTTGCATTGGAAACTAGACTTTCCATCAAATACTCATTAACCCCTAGAGACTTCGGGAATCAAGAGTTATGACTATTTCTTTGTGCTGGTCCGAACATGAGCACTTGTTGGTCGAAATGTCGTCGCCCAATCGTTGCACTTGTTCTCCACCTCCGTGGCTTGCTCCTAAGCAGCATCAATGTAGAACACTAAGGTAGTATACGATCCTTATATATCGTAAAATCATAATCAGTTAGGAATGAATTCATCTATAGTCTCTTGGTGCGGCTTCGTGCGAGTGGTCCATGATTATGATCACTTGTGTTAAATGGTGAACGCTCTTATGTTCCAACACATGATGAGCTGGGATGTTGTAGGGTTGAGATGGCGGACTAGAGAGAGGTGAATAGTCCTTTTTAAAACTTAATCGCTATGGCTAACCAAAATAAATGCGGGATTAAACTAATCGGTCTAACCAAGACTACACCCCTCTATCTATCACACAAGCACCTTATAAAAGATCTTAATTGATGAAATAAGGTGATGAGCTGGTGGGAACTTACCTAAACAATTCTAGTTAGCAAAATCACACAAACCTATGCAACTAGTCAACTAAGCACACTGGGCGCTCCTACACATACTAGTAAGTAAAGCGCTCAAAGCACAAGCACTACTAGCACTACACTAACATCACTCACCAGTTACACTTCATAAGCACAACTAGAAAGCTACAACTACTTAGCTACATAAGCTAACTAGCACAACAGAGTAACTAATTTACTACACATGTAAACTAGTTACACAAGAGCAACAACTACTAACTAACACAAGTATATGAACAAGTAAATAAAAGCTAGCAAAGGGATTTGCAAACCAAAGGGAAGACAAGTTGACATGATAATGGTTTTTATCCCAAGGTTTAGTGGTTTGCCAACCACTTAATCCCCGTTGAGGCAAGCCCAAGGGTTGTCACTGATCCTCTAGTTAGTGGTGGACCATAAGCCAACACTCACCCCTCAAGGTGTGCTCACACAAGATCTCTAGCACTTTAATCCGGTTAGACCACTTGATGCTCTTCGCATGCACCTCGCTTCTACTAGAGTTGTTCTTTGCGATCTCCCACGGGCGAGCACACAACAACCCTCACAATGGCTCCTCCGGAGCCACACACAACCTTCACGTGGGCTTCAATAGAGACTCAACCTCCAAGCCATCTAGGAAGTGGCAACCACCAAGAGTAACAAGCACCACAAGCTTGCAACACGAACATCTAGTGCCACTCGATGCAATCATTCAATGCAACACATTATCGCTCTCTCAATCAATCGGATGTGATCTCAATCAAACATATGAGTAGAGGCCCAAAGTCAAACACAACACTTGGGCAACACATCCCAAGGTGCTCAACACCTTCAAAGGTCAGCCACCCCTTCTATTTATATAGGGGAGGGCCAAACTAGCCATTTGGGCCAAGCAGCAGCTTTCTACACACCTAGCGGTCCCAAAGTGAGGACACCAACAGTCGACGCACGCGCGCCTCCAATGACTACCTGCCATAGTGGCCCTATCAGTGAATGGTCGCGCTAGCGGTCTAACCGTGCCGAGCATCGGTCCAACCAGGCCAAAAGCCCATGACCAGAGAGGTTCGCGGTGTCACCAAATTGGTCTGATGACCCTCAACTAGACTATGTGTTACACATTTCAAACTTCTCACGCACGCTTGCATATCCATGATCCCACCACCAGCAATGGTGTCATGAGTATCACTGTCGGGTCGTGGCCTAAACCGGTAATGTCACTAACCATGTCACTACAGTTTATGATCCAGTATGATAGTGATATGAATATCACTGCCAGTTTCTGCTCTGAACCGATAGTGGGATGTTCTTATATCACTGCTGAGTCGGCCACCCTATAGTGATAGACCACCCCATCACTTCCTATTAGCCTCGGTCGGCATGGATTCTAGCAAGGATGGGGGTTCTGACCTGGTAGTGATTATCAGATCTGGCGTAGTGGCACTAATTTGTCAAAACCAACTAATCTAGGTTACAAAATAGGCTAAGTAAGGTTCAAACCAGCTAGGTTAGATTATAAAACCGGTCAAACCAAGTTTCATAGAGGTGCTGCAAGGTCCCTTTTGTGAGTTGTGCATCATGTGCTCATGTGATGAGATGTTTCTACGGCAACATAAATTTTACTCATAAACAAGCTCGAAATCTGTTCAACTTAAAAAAATTGATTAAAGTTTTCATTTTCTTGACCACAGGGGTATCACAAACATATGTATGTTGGTATGTGTGTAATACATACTGACAAGAGACTAACATAGGGGTATGTTAAGTCCCTAGATTAAAGACACGACAGTCCTACTAACCCCTAGGTTGACCCTTTGAACCAGTTGGGGGCTCAGGGGCTACACCCATTGTGTCCGCTTGCGCGCACCCATGGGTAGGAAAGGGATGGCTCAGCAGCCTATACACAGCCATCCTGTGAGGGGGCTTTGATATCAGAGAGGCAAGCCCAAGAAGGCGAGAGCCGCCATCGCTCGGGGCTCTAGGGCTCAGCTACAACACAGGGATTCCTGACCAAAGGGGAACCTCGGACACACTTTGTCCTGGTGGCCATCCCAACCTTGGCTTGGGGCCAACAAACATTTTGAGCCAAGACTGGAAGCTAACTCTAGAATATGTTAGACGCTCAGAGCCTGACAAGCATAGAAGCACTACACCTCCCTTAGCATTATCGGCCACTCCCTCGACAGTAGGGTCACGCCTTGGGTGTGACACGTCAGGACAAGGAGCTCCAGAAACCCACGATGGGAGGGGCTCCAGGCCTGCCTGGCAGGCCCTCTGGATGAAATAAGGAGCCTAGCATGTCAAAGAAGTTGAGAAGGTCCACCTAGGGAAGGCACCGCTATGGCAGATAGCACCTGATGGTCAGCACAGAGTTGCAGCAGAGGTGTCAGGGGGTGGTTGAGGTTTTGTCAGGCCCCAACTACAAGATGAAGGACCATGATGACGCCAAGGCGATGAAGACCGAAGTCCAAGGCGAGAAGCCCTAGGTTAGGATCCATCCGCTTTGTACCCCCTGCCCTCATCGGTATACAAGGGGAGGCATGGACTTTCATAGAAGGGGAGAAAGATTAGCACATCGATCAACCAAACCAACCAAAAACCCTAGGATAGCACATCACAATCCCCTACCACTCTCTCTCTCTCTTGATTTCTCCATTATAAGAACGCTCGATTGAGCATTCCTATCATGAAGAATACCATACTGCTAGACGTAGGGCTCAGATGCCCAAACTAGGATAACATGTCCCTAAGTGTTTTGAGTGCTCGAGCCACTGGAGATCCACACATCGACCTTCAATGAACAACACAATGATCATTGTGGTTTCAAACCCACAACACATTCATTCTTCCATCTATTCACAACGTGAATTATTAGCATTACTTTGCGTTTGGAAGGGTCCAGTGGTAACAAATTGTAGCACGAACTGATCTAGCCCAATACAACTTGGTTCCCCCTCTCCTCCCTATGTTATCCACTCACGGAGTTGGCACTTACAGACGAAAATCAGCATCATCGCCCCAGTACTCGCCTCCGTGTGCTTCGAGCCACTTTTCCTATATGTTGCATTTCATACCCGCATCTGCCACCATGGCCGCACCTATGCTCAAGTCCTCCAAGGCCATACCAGTGTTGACGGTTTGTATGTGTGCATATAGGAAAGGGGATTCTATAAGCGCACATAACTATATCATGTAGCACTTCGCTTGGTGAGAACCAAGTGTTGAATTTATATTTTCCCAAAGGAAGGCGGGAGGACGTGTTTGGACACTGTGGTTAGCTAGACTAAGTAAGTATGTCTAGCAGCATGGGGGTGATGAGGGTAGTATGGATGATGGACGGAAAAAGATAAAAAGGATTTTGATCACACAGACAGAGGTAGCTAGAAGTGTAGTGTACCTGAGTGTAAGTAGTAGAGTATGTAATCTTAAAGCAACAAAAGTAACTTAATGATAGTGAGAACGTCCTTAGTATGAGGGACGTACTTGCCCTTAATTCAATCATGCACAAAGCACTACGAGCCCTACGTTTTAATAACTAGACCCAACATGGTGGAATACAGAGGAAGGACAGGGCTGTCACCACCTGCCAACTACCATAATCTATTCGAGGATCTAGCCATACCTACAGGCAAGATATAGCCTAAGCACCACGCTTAATTTATAAACTCGCTGTTCAAATCTAAGCTCTAGTGAAATAAGATCGAAACACCCTAACCAGATGGTAGAACAAGTACTAACGATGAATGAACTAAACACTAAGATAATAATGATGCAAATGCCAGAGAACAAGCACCTAGGCTCACTAATGATAAACAAGAGCATGACAGGACTTGAACTAAGCAAAGCTATTTTAATAAATAAAGTACTTGACAAAGTAAAGTACTAAATAAAGTAAATGCTAAAAGAAAGATTACAAAGGAGCTATACCAGACTAGAAGACTCTTTCGGACTCTGTGGCGAGCTCCGCTCTACTCTGTCACTACTAGCTAGCTACTACTTCTAAGCTACTACTCTTGGAGAGCTTCTAAGAGCTTGGAACACTTGGAATGCTTGAGAGCTGCTTGAGTGATGATCTCCACCATGCACCAAAGCCCCTTTTATAGTGTGTAGAGGGCATAGGGGTATTTGTAGGCGAAGATGAGGCAGTAGAGAGGTAGAGGCATCGGCCGACCGTCCATCCCACCACCTTGCCATCCAATGACGATGGTTGGCCCTTGGAGGTAGTTGCATGGCAAGTAGGTTGGTTGCCATGGTTAAAATGGTGGTTTGGAGGTCGGTTTGGCCCCTCTGAGTCAATGATAGTGGACCCGGCAATCCGTGGGTGCTCAACATCCACCTTCGGATCAAACTGATGTAGGATCAAGCATAGAGAGGCTTCCTAGAGGTGACACCTTGGCAATCACACAGATCGATGATGTGGAAGGGGGTAGGGCCATTGATGAAAGGTCCTAATATGGCTAGAGGGGGTGAATAGCCTATTTAAAACTCTATAAGATCACTAGAGTAATTTGGTTAGTATGACAAACGGCGAAATGCAAACTTGCTCTAGCTCCACAAGGGTTGCAAGCCACCTACCCAACAATTCTAGTTGCTATGATCTCTATGCATACAAGTGGCTATGTCACTACTCACTAAGAGCTCTCAAGAAGGCTACACTAAAGAGCTCCACTAGATAAAACTAAGCTACAAAGCAAGCTCTTAATTCTAGCTACACTAAAGAGCTTGCTACAACTAGTTTGCGGGAAAGTAATGGAGTGAGTAAAGTGATTATACCGCCGCGTCGAGGAATGAACCAATCACAAGATGAATACCAATCAATCACTAGGAGAAATCCAAGAGACAAGTGACACACTAATTTTTCTCCTGAGGTTCACATGCTTGCCGGCACGCTAGTCCCCGTTGTGTCAACCAACACTTGGTGGTTCGGTGGCTAAGAGGTGTTACACGAACCTCGTCCACACAATTGAACACCGCAAGAACCTACCCACAAGTGAGGTAACTCAATGATACGAGCAATCTAGTAGAGTTACCTTTTGGCTCTCCGCCGGAGAAGGTACAAGACCCCTCACAATCACCGGAGCCGGCCATGAATAACCACCAACACGTGTCGAAGCTCCTCCGCTACTCCAAGCCATCTAGGTGGCGGCAACAACCAAGAGAAACAAAAAATTCACAGCCACAATGATCCCCAAGTGCCACTAGATGCAATCACTTAAGCAAATGCACTTGGAATCACTCCCAAAGCTCACAAGGATGTCAATTATGTCAAAGTGGCAAGAGAGGCAGCCCCAAGTTGGCCACAATCTATTTATAGACCCCTACGTCTCAAAGATCCGTTGGGCTGTCGAAGGGGCACCGGACGCACTGACCGGACGCTGCCCTGCGTCCGATCGGCTGAGTCCGGTCGCATCCCGAGCCACTCCGCGCCTGCGACATTGCCTCCATTCAAATTCGACCATCGTTGCCTCTTCTCGCGCACACTAGCCAACGGTCAGACGTGCCTCTCCACTTGACCAGATGCAACACGCCTGAGCATCAGGTCAGTTCCAGTAAGGGCCCAGAGCGTGTTTTTCTTGACTGGATGTGTCGGGTCAAGGCTGACCGGACACGCGGTGAGTCCGGTCTTCATTCCACCACTCCACACACAACAGCGAAGCTGACGCCAACATACATCAACATTGACCTGACGCACCCCCTGCACGTCCGGTCGCAAGAACTCGCCTCCTCTAAAAAAGTGACTGGACGCGTCGGTGTGTTAGAACCAGCGTCCGATCGCTCCTCGGCCCTCTTGGCCAATCACTGCGCCACCGCCTATAAATGACCGGACGCGCCAGGGTGAGTCCGGTCACCCCGCGGCTAGTGTTCGATCAAGGACTTTCACCACCTTTTCTTTTTCTAAGTCCTCAACCACTTCACCTTTGCTTCTAACTTGCTAACCACAAGGTGTAGAACTTATGTGCATGTGTGTTAGTATTTTTAAAGCAATTTACAAGGGTCAAAGTTAGCACACTAGGTTCCTAAATGCATATGCAAGAACAATGTCACCTAGTGGCACTCGGTAACCGCTTAGCCAAAGATTTCTCCTCTTTATAGTATGACTATCGATCCTAAATTTGATCTCACTCTCTATAGTGTCTTGATCACCAAAAACAAAAACTATCTTATACCTTTGTCTTGATCTCCTTGGTTTTATTTTTCTCTTTCTTCTTTTCCAAGTTGAGCTTGTTCACCATCATCTCATGTCCATCTTCAACTCCATGGACCTCATCTTGCTCCATCACTTGGATTGGACCACCCTGTCTAATTCACAAACTTAGATAAAATGTTAGTCTTAGGTTTCATCAATTATCTAAAACCAAACTAGTGCTTTCGGTTGGGCGACGCCCCTAGGCATCGACCGATGTGACACTGTGGGCCCACGGCCCCTGCCACATCCCATTGCCTCCTATGCACGTCATTTGTCCATTTTGGTGATTTTTCCTGCATACAAATAAATTTTCCAAGTACAAGTGGAACCAGGTGAATTATAAACATAATATGACACATATGATGATGATTTGCCTTAGTTTTGGGTGGAATGTTAATGGTCAAATTGCGTGTTAGTGACCATCAACAAGCTCCCCCAAGCTACACCTTTGCTCGTCCCGAGCAAAGAAGCGGGCTTAGCATGTTGGATCAGGAATTGCTTCAATGTAATGCCTGACGAGATCCTAGCATAGAGGTATATTAAGCCTCGGGTCCAATGGTTCCTGAACAAAGAAGACCCGCTGACCGACCCCTTCAGGATTGCCCGGGGGCTCAGGGGCTATGCCCATCGAGCACGCTCGCGTGCGCCCTCTGATAAGGAGACCCGGCTGAGCCTGACTCAACCGTAGCTTCTACCTGGGCTCGAGGGCACCCCCGAGCCTTGGGCCCCGATCTACGACATCTCTAGTCCTAGCCCTTGGCTCCTGCCCAGCAAATGATGCTAGCCAAGGCTCGGGCACAAGAAGACAAGCCCCAGGCTACTGATACCCGGTGGCTTCCTAGCGTTGCTCCCAAGGCATGCCCCTACCAACTGCTTCTTCGACAGGGTCACGTCTGGGGTGTGACACAAGAAGACAAAGCTTTCCACGGCCTCCGAGGGCTCGGGGGCTTTCGGGCCCACGCATCAGCCCCCGGAGCCGACCTCCTTCGCCACCAAGAAGACTCCAGAAGGTCTCACCCGAGGGAGGCCAGTCTAAGCCGACACCGTCTAACACGCAGAGTGTCAGAACAGAGCAGCCGAACGACGCCCAGGCTTCTTTGGCGCTAAGACACCTCGACAGTCCACGCCGCACCACTGCGAGACCCTCCTAGACTCCGGTGCACGTAGACCATAGACTAGAACCTCAAACCGCCTTGTACCCAACCTATCACATTATATAAGGGATAAGGTCAGAGCTAGAAGGGAGAGGATCCCAATTCAATCACTAGACACTCTATTCCAATTCCATCCGCCTCCGCTCTGCACCGAGAGCAAGGCAACCTAGAAAGGGGCACTGAGAGCCTCTCCTCTACCTCATCTCACCGTCGCCTTCCTCTCTGATGAGGGGAAGACTCCATCGGCGGTGAGGCAACCTTAGTATTAGCACCGAGCTAATCCCCTACCAAAACTCTTTACACTCTATTGTAACCCCCATATTTTAGGTGCTCTTGAGTATAAGGATTATCAGCTGCTGGATGTAGGGACCGAATTGGCCTGAACCAGGATAAACCATTACGTCTTTCTCTGTGTGATTCTTGTGTTCCTAAGTCCACACGAGCCATCGAAGACCTCATACTCTGATACCAACTTGAACAACATGCTTGCTATAGTTTTGACACCGCGATAGCTGGCGTGCCAGGTGGGGTGCAGCGTCAAGTGCGATTCTGGCTCTATGGTGGCTGGAGCTACCTGCTTCGTCACTGGAGCAAGCGACACTGCCCCAGACAGCGGCGGCCGCTTCCCCGGCAAGATCTCTGTTGTGGCTAGGGCACTCTCCGATGCGAAAGTCCCGCGTGCGAAGGGGCCTGACCAGTGAAGGGATCGACGCACTGAACACCTAAGTCCCATAGCCACTAAGCTATTTTCTATGTGCTCTTTCTTCCCAAATTATCGATTGGGGGATGCGCCTACCCTACTCGAGTTGATCCGCTTTCAAGCCACGAGCCCCCTCGCCCTGATCTCACGGTTGGGGAGCAAAGCCGCCCTATTCTTCCTTTTCTAACCACCAAACATGATAAGCTAATGCCCTAACACCTCACGAGCATGACCTAGGCTAACAGAGCTAATAGCTGACTACCACCAGGCTCAGAAAGGAAAATAGGCACCGAGGACGCTCCCCACCGAGATGAACAGAGCGCGAGGCATGAACGGCGGTGAAGGCATAAAGATTTGACCGGTGGGCACTCCCTCAAGGTTACAATTGTTTGAAGGGGAATAGACCCCCGGGATTACAGCAACAAGTTTTACAACAAGTTTTTATGCAGGTCATGGAGACACCGGGGGGTCGACGGGCACATCCTCCTCCTCCAGGTACTCGTCCATCAGCATCAACCTATCATCGATGATGCCAGCTCCTACAGCAACCAAGGAGGCTACTGCATCCTCGACCTCCTTCATCCGCTTGTTCGAGGTCTCCTTGGGGATGCTATTGGTATTTCTTAACGAATGCAGAAGAATCTGCAAGCGTATGGAATTACCGTTGTAGCCTTCACCCAGAAGTATTCATGGTATCGTATTTTCCACAAGGAACGGAGGTACTCTCTTCTAGCTAGTTCGTCCAAGGACAGCCCAAGGGTAGAGATAGAAAGCGGGGTAGAGATGGATCCCTATAGCTCTTAGGTCTTAAGGATAGCGATACTCTACTTCTACTTGTTTACTTCGGGCACTGGTGATTACCTGGTCTGCCAAGCGATGCCAGCCTATAGCATACAGCTTGCTCTATGCCACATCCGAACGTGGGGGGAGTTCTAGGGATGGATAGGGGCTATCACCACCTATCGTCTACCCCTCAACCGGAGAGTGTGAGGCAAACGAAGGTAGCCTCTAGCCTAGACACCACGTCTATGCTATCGACTACTACTCTAGCGGCTCGAAGGGCGATCCGTCTCTATCAGGGACCCTTCGCTAGAGCATCCACCACGGGGACATACAATGAACCCGCAAATAAGTATAGGCAAAGCTCAACTAAATGAAAGACGTAAAAGACTATAAGAAACATGAACACTTACTTAGCCAAGATCCCGTTAAGGAGCCAAGCACTTGCTTGTAGAGGTACAAGCTCAGGGAAACACCGACAAGCTTGGCTCCCGGGCACAAGCTCGGGGAGACACCGACAAGTCTGGCTCTTCCCCATTCTCTCCCTCACATCTCTCTTTCTTACTCTACTAGCTACTAGGCCTAAGCCCTTTGGAGTGGAGCCCTAGCTCTTGCTACGAGGTGCTCTTCTTGCTCTTGAGTGGTCTATATGAGAGGGGGGAGTGAGGCTCTATTTATAGGAGGTGGGAAGGAGGATGTGCCATGTAATATTCCCCTTTTACTCCCCCAAACCGACCTCATTCTAGCATCCAGGTACACTTAATTGGGCAGTGCACCCCGCAACCAACATGGGTGACGTGGCAGCTGTCGGCACACGAAGACTGGGCCCGTTTGGCGTCTGCGGAGGAGCGGCCATGCCAGGGGCGTGCTCATGCCCTAGCTAGACCCTCTTAGGCCCATCTTTTGTGATGACGTAGATCTTTTCGTTAGCTTTTCATGGACGGATGGATGGCCCAAAATAGAGTCCGGATGCATCCTGGGCGTCCATTTTACCCGGGCCTGCTCCTATGGCCTGAGATGGATGTGGACTGGGTTTTGGGCCTCCACTTCTTGGGTTCATTGTTGGGCATTTTGATCCATGTTGAGGCCCAAATTGTCTGGTAAGTGGGCCTCTTTCTCTTCCCATGGTTTTCATATATTTCTTGGCCCATTTATGTGTATTTCCATATATGCCCTCCTGCAAATGAACAATCACCAAAACTTGTGGAATATGTTAGTGTAAAGCCCTATTCACTAAGTTTGGTAATCATTTTATGTAAATGTTGGCAGGGTAAAATATGACTTAAGCACCGCCAACAAGCTTCCCCACACTTGGCCCTTTGCTCGTCCTCGAGTAAAGGTATGAAGGACTAAGGTGGTTGTTCCTCCAAGATGTTCAACCTGCATACAGATTATTCTGAGCTTCACCTATACTCGTGAGCATTCAAAAGTTTCTACCAAATTATCTTGAGTGATTGGATAATGGAATAGTTGGATTTAAATCATCATACTCTACTATTGCTCAAGAACTTGGGGTTTTGAACTTTTTGTAGAAAAGTATTAGCCTTGCTCCTCAACTGATACTCTTTGGTCACTCATTATTATTATTTTTCTAATTCCTCACCAAGGCATATGATTGATAATCTTTTTGCCTTCTTGATCATCCTATCTCTATAGGCTTATATCTAGGGTTTTAGGTATGGATAATGAGTGATGCACACTTACCATGTGTATGTTGTTGAGTGAAACCCTGAATCCTTGGAGGGATGAGTCATACTCTTAGATCAAAATAGTGCAAGTTATGGAATATTTTTGTATTTTTGTGGACTCCAATGTCATCCATATTTCTCTTTTTGAATTTTGTTTGAAAGTATGGGCTATTTTTCTCTCTGGCAGGTATCAATGTACCCATTGTTTTCACTCTTTGGCGGGCATCAAAGTACCCATTGTTTTTCTCTCTTTTTTCTTTTTGGCTCATGCTTCTTTGGCATGGCATCTTTTATTTCTCATATTTTTGCATAGCTCATACTCTCTTTTTGGAAAACTTAGAGAGAGATTCACAACATGGAGTGTTGGGTATCAAAATACTAGGGTACCCAACAGACGGTAAAATACGGCACCCTGTACGATCGCTAAAGCCCCATTGTAGGGGCCCCGTAAAGTCGACTCACCGAAAGCGCGGATAGCATGCCAGTCGCTTGCGGCACGAATGACAAACTCCATCCCACCCGAGCCTTGTGGAGAGGTCTCGGGCAAGACGGGCGCCTCAGGCGACATTTTTTCGCCTTGCCTGAGCCCTCGTGATGTCATCAAAGCGCCTAACCCCCTCAACTTACTTCCACCTCGCCCAAGGGATACGTGGAACCCTCTGGCAGGACGGTGAGCCACGGGGGCCCCCAAACCACGGCACCCACTCCCGCCGATGGGACGAACGTGATCGTGCACAATCAACAGGAGCACGAGAACCACGCCCTAACCCAACATGACCCCGGTCATTCCACCACGATGACATCCATACCTCTATAGCAATGGGGGTAACGACCACTATACCACCTAATCCCCTCTCTACGCAAATCCAGACGCCCATGTCACCCATCCTCCACGGCACAGAGGCACACAGAACAAAGCGTGGCCACAGCACGTAGCACCAGCAGACGGAGAGGCCAAAAGAGCAACGCCCGTTGCATCTCTGCGCTATAGGAAAATTGTTCCCACCTGATAAGGAGGAAGATAGCCACGCCCGAGGCCACCTTTTTGTTTTTCTCTTTCATTTTCACCTCTTTACCACGAATGTAACTTGAGCCCTCTCCTTAGAAGCTATAAAAGGGGAGGCAGGGGCCACATCTAGCGAGAGAACAATCAAGCAACCACACATCCACACATCCATGCATCACCCCTCATAGTGGCGAATCTAGGATTTTATCTAAGGGTATGTCGTCCAAAAATTTTCATATACAATTCGGTAAATCTATTTCAGCAATTCGGTAATAATTGTAAAATTGACAGTATGATTCGGTATATATGCACTAAATAACACAATAAGGCTTAAATTCATGGATTAAGTTCAAACCATCCACTGAGTATAGTACAAATAGTTCAAAAGCCATACCAATAATTGAAATAAGGCATAAAAGAGAACTAGAGACTTACAATGCTATTTTTGTGACTATTTTATTCGACGCTTTCGAAGGGACATAAATGTATTGATTATATCATCTTCATTAACTTCAAAGAAAATATCCCGCTAAATGAAAGTGACTAGATAGTCATCTAGAAGACTATCTCCCATCTTATTTCTTAACTTTGTTTTCACAAAAACCAATGTAGAAATACCCTTTCAACACTTGTCGTGGCCACAAGTAGAAGCAATACCAATTTGAGGAGCTCATAAACCATATCATACACTTTGTGCCTCTTTGTTTCAACAAGCTTAACTGAGAGGTCAATAATATTGTCTAGACCTTTGAAGCTATCATCATGTCTCATGTCATCAATATATTTATGTAGCTGCAATTCAAGTTTGAGCAAATTATTATTTGAGAACTCCTTTAGGTAGAACTCAACAAGTTTAAGTAGCTTTTGTGCATCAAAAAAAGCAAATGACTTGGAAGGATTGAAGGCCGACATACAAGACAACAACTCCATATTAATCTCGTCAAACCGATTGTCAAGTTCTTGACTTATTTGATCAATGACACCAATATATAATTCTCTTCTGAAGTGGTCATCATTGGTTTGCTTTCGGGCATGAGCTTTCCTTGCTAATTTTCCATAAGGAACATAATGACCATCCATAGTAGGAACTTTGACACCATGTTTATCACAAAATGAAGTGACCATCTCAAGAAAATTATTCCAACCAGTAGATCTCAATTCTTGCATTCTTTTCTTTGCCACATTAACAAGTGATATTGCATTAAGAATATCTTGGTCCCTTCTTTGCAAACACTCAGATAACTCATTTGTATATCCAAGAATAATATACATTAAGTGTGCAAAGAAAACAAACTCAAAGTTCTCAAATGCTCTAGTCACACAATCTATTCTGGTCCAATCATCCTTATATTTAGGATCATCCCCAAGATCAACTAGTACATCATGGATTGCTTCATACATAGTAATGATGTTGCATACAGTTTTGTAATGAGATCCCCATCAAGTGTCTCCAGGCCTAGGCAAACCTATCTCTTGATGTAGTCTAGTTCCAGATTCAATTTCACCACAATCAAGTGCTTTCTTGACATTCTCAAGCCTAGCATTTCTAAGCATGTCATGACGCTTATAAGAAACTCCAACAATATTCAACAAGATAGATATTTGATCAAAAAAAGTACTGCAATCAGTATTTCCCTTAACAATAGCAACAAGAACCAATTGAAGTTGATGAGCAAAACAATGAATATAATAAGCATAAGGTGATTCTTTCATGATCAATGTTTTCAACCCTTTAATGTCTCCTTTCATGTTGCTAGCCCCATCATATCTTTGACCACGGATTTGAGTCATAGTCAAGCCATGACTAATAAGTAAAGCTTCAATTGCATTATTAAGTGATAAAGAGGTAGTATCATCTACATGAACAACTCCAATAAAATACTCACATGGCCTTCCTAATTTATCAACATAATGCAAGCAAAGAGCTAGTTGTTCTTTATGTGATATATCACTAGACTCATCAGCTAAAATTGCATAGGGCTCATCACCAAGCTCTTCAATTATTTTCTTTCTAGTTTTTAGGGCACAACAGTGAATAATTTGCATCTATATGTCTAGGCTAGTTAAGGTACATTTACCTGGAGCATTGTCCAAAACATACTTGTTCACTTCTTCACTATTTCTGACAAGAAATTTCAAAATTTCAATGAAGTTCCCTCTGTTGCTAGATTCTTCACTTTCATCATGTCCACGAAATGATAATCCTTGATGCAAAAGAAACTTGATACATCTGAGTGAATAAGTCAACCTTTTGGTATAAAGACGAAGATCCTCATCACTCCACTTCTCAATATTATAATCAATTGATACCTTGGGATTTGTAAAGCCAATGTATCTCTCTTGAGCTGCAATATGTGCCTTAGAACCCATATGTTTGCGAAGTGCTTTTTCTCCTATATTCCAATTCTTCCAGCCATCAACAGTGAATGTGTCTGACCTACCCTTCTTGAACAAATAGCATATGAAGCAAAACACAACATCCTTCTTAATACTATACTCAATTCAATCATGATTGTACATCCAACAATAGTTGAATCCTCGATCCCTATCTAAAATCTTTCTTTTTGGGAAATCATGTGCAAAAGGTTTGAATGGACCTTTAATACTATATGCTCTTCAAATTGCATCTTGATCATTAACATGATATTTTAGAATAGGACATCTTTCACCTGGATCATGTGGAAGGCGATTGATGTCATAAACTGGTGGCAATGAAAACGGTTGGGGTGGTGGCGGTGGTGGTGGCATAGGATTTACAATTTCCTTAACTACTCTCTCATGAGTCTGCTCTTCCACCACAGGTTCAACCGGATTAGGGGAACGATTAGAAGTAACAGCAGCTGCCGCTGCCTTCTTCTTTGCTTCATGCTTCTGAAAAAGAGATGCAATGTCCCTGTTCCTCTTCATAACTGCATAAATATTACAAAGAACACAGTGCCAAATAATTAAATAAATTGCACTTGCAACAAATGAATTGTCACATGGGATTATGGATCACTCGCATGATACAAGTACTGAACAAAAGATCAATCTAGATCAACTCAGATGTTGGAACGAATACTCCGTCTCGCTGTGTGAAAGATAATTCTATAAATTTAGTGCTAAGCAATTAGCAATTAAAGTACACATGAATTTTTAAAAAGCCGAAGAACAAAGATTGAATCTCACCTAAATAATTCTGAATTTTTTCTCCCAAATTCACCTAGATGACGATGAGGTCATAGAGCACAACAAGGATGACTCACGACGGGCCGTAGGCGATAGCCGACTGCCGACGGTGTGAATGTGATCGATCCGTATTGCGGTGCAGACATGCGGTATTGGCACCGGCGTAGGGCAGGGCGCTGCCTCGAAGTCGAACTGATGTGCGCTACCTCCAAGTCAAACCGATCCGTGGCATTGCCCGTGGCGTGATCCCATTCCCTGGCCGCATGGGCCGCCGGCCACGTGCCCTCGTGGCCTCGTGGGCCTGATGATCGTAGACTCCAGTGGTGGCCTGCCTTTGCTCGCGGAGTAGCACTGCCTCTCGCTCAGAGGAGTCACAGACGAGTGTTTTTTCTTTTTTTTATATAGATACGTATATATACTCGCTATGTACACGGAATCGCAGGGTATGCCGGTGCATACCCGGCATACCCTGTAGCTCTGCCACTGACCCCTCAAAAGAGACCTGGGATCCTCACCTCTCTCAAAAGCTTGTAACCCTGACTACGAGCACTCCAGAGCAAGGCAACACGAGCAGCCGCAAAACCCACTGGACGTAGGGCCGTTCATGCCCGAACCAGTATACATCCTTGTGTCTCCTTTGCACACTGTAACACCTCGGTGTTAAGCGTGCATTAGCATTTGCAAATCATGAGCATAATCATCATCATGCATTCATAAGAATTACATGAAATATAAACTTGAAACATGCCAATGAAACATGTATGTTGCATAGTCTTGTTTCCATAGATTGGATGCCATGTTAATGCTTGTTTTGCCATGTTTGTACTTTGTTTGATCACTTAAACCATTTAGAAATAATTAGGGTGCAATTTGGAGCAAAGTTTATATTCAAAGTTTTGGCAAATTTTGATTTTAAAAATAACCTCCAAAAATAGAGTTTTGATTTAAAAATGGACTTTAAATCCCTAGTCCAAAATCTATTTGGATTTTGACTTTGCTTCTTTTGGCAAAGTTGAAGATCACAAAATTCTAAGCAACTTTTCTTTTTACACCAAATACTGAAAATGATTTTGGTTGCTCAAAAATGGAGATTTGTTGTGTTTCTTTGAAAAAGAAAAAGAAAATTCCTTTTTTTCCTTTGTTGGGCCTCGCGCCTCGCTTCCGGCCCACTGGCCGAAGCCGGCCCGTCTCCTTCCCCATGCTCGCGCCCGCATCATGCTCCGACCACGGCAGAGGGCCATCGCCGCGTGGCCGCCATGCGCCGATGACGGTGAGCAGCTGACGGTCTGTTGGCCCTCGCCGCACCCACAGGCCGCCAAAACCAGCAGCAGTGTCCTGCTCCGCTCTCCTCGCCTCTTTTTGCCTCACCTCTCGCCTCCTCAGTGCCAGCAGCAGCGCAACGCCACCACACACCGCCGTGCCTTCCCGCCGGCGTCGAGCGCTTGCTCCGCCGCACCTTTCCTTGATTTCGCTTGCCCACGGCTCTGCCTCGACCTTCGTCATCCCATGCACACACTCTCACCCTCGTTTTTGCAATGGTAAGGCTTGAGCGGGCGTTTCCCTCTGCCACGGTGCCATGGCCACCGAGCTCGGCCCTCCGTGGCTTGAGCTCCCTTCTTCCCCTTTCCCTCCGTTTTTCTTTGATTTCGTGCTCGCCTTGCTCTCACACGCCTCCTACTCGCCTCGCTTCTCTTCGCCTTGCCCTAGGTTGATAGTAAGCCGGTGGACCTCACCGCTGCACCCACCATTGCCGCCGGTGAGCCCTCACCAGTGGGTAATGGGGTCTATTTTCTTCACCGTGGCGTCCGCCTCGCCGTGGGGAAGCCACCGATACCACCTGTCCCGCCGGAGACCTCACCGCCGGCGAGGACGAGGTGATAAACGGTGACCCCCGCCTCCGGGTGACTGGCCAGTGGGGCCTGGTCATCCCTCTGGGCCCAACTACAGCCGCTGGTGGTGGATCTGGGTGCACAGAGTCAGGTGCACCCAGCGTTTTCATCGGCTGGTTTTTAAAAGGATTTAGGAAATGATATTTTCCAAAAAATGTTAAAGTGTTTCCAAAATTCATAACTTGCTCAAAATAGCTCCAAATTTGTTGAACCTAATTTTGTTAGACTTCTTGTGACTAGATCTATCTATTAAAAATATTGCATGTCATTTTTGTGATACTTTTATGTATAGCTTTATTTAAATGATTAAAATACTGATTTCTTGAAAAATGCATAGTAAATAGAATATAGGTCAAAAAAATATGGTTCCAATTTTGTTAATGTATTTAGGTGATGTACTTTTTGTGAAAAATAATTTACATGCATGTTCTGCAGAAAGATATGGCTAAGTAATTTAGGTGTATTTATTTGTTGTTTCTTGTAAAATTACTAGAGCCAAAAATATGAATAATACATGTAGGTGAAACTTTTTCTACCGTGATTCTATACTATGTACCATGGGAAAAGTACTAAATATATTGTTTGACACTTTTCATAGTACAAAGTATTTTCATGTGTATTTATGCCATGTTTTTTGCCATTTTTATGTAGGATGTTATACATGTCCAAATGTAATGAAAATTTTATGGTAGGCTATATTAGACATGAGGAAGCTACTATAATTTTCTCATAATTTTATTAATATTAAAATATATGTTGCTGTTGTAGCCTTAGTTTAAAATAAAATAAATAATCTTCTTTATGCATGATTAGTTTAATTGTGTAGCTTTGGTGTATCTTTGAAGCATCAAATAACTTGCTGGTATGAATTAACATGTTAATATTATGTGATATGTATGCATGTTTTGTGTGTGTTGTAATCTTCTCTGCTAGAGAGGAGATTTACACCTACTCGGTAATTAAGAAGTTAATTGTTCATCTACATTGCATGCAATCATGATCATCATATGCCATCTTATCTGATGCACCGCTTGCATAATCATTTATACCTACGCATCATACAGGATCGCAGGAGGAAGTCCAAGTAACGGTATAAGAGGAGCTGGTCGGGGCCAACCCACAGAAAATCTAGGCACAAGAGGTGCCCGAGGCCGAGGAGTAAGGAGAGGATCTGCTCGAGTGCGTGGACCATCAACCTAGTTCCTTCGAAAGAGGCAAGCCCCGAAGCATTATAAGTCTCCTACTTTATAAAAACAATTTAACTACATATGTATCTATATATTGTTGCATTAAGTTATAGGAGTTGAGTGAAACCATTGATGCATTTATTATTATCCTTGTCTACCTTGTTATATCCTTATACCCTGCTAGGTTTAGGATCGAATAACTACTTAGCCCTGCTTAGATCGGTAGCAGTCGATGATTTCCTGTCACCGGCAACTATTGGTGGTTACCGGAATACTTAGCTATGGATGATATCCTGGAGATAACCAAGTGTTAATGGATAGTTGAAGACCGGGTGGAATAAATGTTGTGCAACTAGACAGGGTTCTGGGTGCTTGTAGTTTCTGTCTGTGTCAGTTAAGGACCGATCGTTGCTCATCCCTCTTGTCATGTGGAATGCATACCTTACATTTAGCTGGCCGAATAAAGTATCTTTCGACCGCGAAGCTAGTGGCACTATTCGGGCCAGGATCTACATGGGTGCATGGACTGGTGCTAAAGGGGGTATGACGGGGATGCGAAGAGTGAGTCTAAGGGTTGGTAAGCCGACTCCTGGCTGTCGAGCGGTCCCTGGGTAGCGTGGCCCCAGTTTGTCCCGCAGTGTTTACCGAAATAGTATCATTGGTGATCTGTAGCTCATTTGATCGATGAGCGTGGTTTATGTGAGGAATAAATCACCAGCTGGTTAGGAATTGATTCGAATCGCCATCGCGCCTGGATAGTGAGCACTTGACTCAAGCTACGGCATCGTAGTAATGATGATGGAACACGGATGGTTATATGGATGATATTGAAAATGCTAAACCTGATATGGTAACTTGATGTTAATGGTTAATCAAGTGATTGCTATAGCATTGGTGCTTACCTAGAGTGACAGGTTATAATAAAGATGATGCTAATACTTAAAATGGCTTATTCATGATAACTTATGCTTTTCGCAAATGAGTCAGCTAGCCCACTAAAAGAAAGCCTTGCATACTCCTTGGTGTCACTTTATTTCTGTTTAAGGCGGGTAAGTCTAGCTGAGTACATTCTTGTACTTAGGGCTTTGCTCCCATTGTTGTTGCATATGGCTAGATGTACTATAGATATTGCATCAACTGTCTGTATCCCACGATGGGCGACAACTAGGACCATGGGCGTGGTCACTCCATATGTCTCATCTACTCTTTTGTGCGACTTGATCGTTATCTGGCACTGTATCTGAACTAAGTGTGTGTGTGAGGTTTCAAAACTAATTGCTTTCGCTACTTTATTATGAACTTGGTTTGTAATAACTTTATGTTCTGGACTCCAATGTATTCGAAATGATGTTGCGAACTTTATGTAATATGTGACTGTGACTGCTAAACTTGTCCGATCTTAGTTTGTATGTTGGTTGGTTTGAAATCCTTCGTGATTTCATGGACTACCGGGTTTGTATGGACTCAAGTATGTTGATTTATCTGCTTCGATAGGTGATTTTCTTACTTAAGTCCATATAAATTGGTCGGTTCTGTTACAGCTGGTATCGGAGCAAGGTTTAGTATGTTACTATTCACATATGTATTTAAAACAAAAGAGTGTTTAAACCTATGATTTAAAACTTAATAGTGTGCCAGTGGTCATATCCTTTATGCCCAGTTAAGGACTCTAGGTGGCTTATTTAAGTACTGACCTAGGGGTCCTTGCATTATATTTCTATTTCGCTGCTCATACGTCGTGCTATTGTATGAGTGTCATTCACTTGAGTGGTAATGTATGGATCATTTGCCTCTATGCCTCGGTAAGTGTGAGTTGTGAGAGCATAATCAGATACACCGCCGACCTAGGGAAGTGCTTATGCTGAAGTATTTATATGTTACATACATGTTTATACAAAAGTATCCCATGTGTGGGTTGTTCCGTCCGTTGAGACGATGTCGTCAATAGGACAATGGATCGGGTAGTAAGCACTATATGTATGTGCATTTGGGAATACACATATGTGAGAGTGTATAAATTTTTAATTCTACAACGCATTCATATTATGGGATGTGGGACGAAATAAATTTTCTGTAGGTACATAACAACGCTCACATGTAGCACGCTTTAGTTACGCATTTATGAGAGACCGTTTGTATGCCACCGTCTATATCGCAAGAATTTATTGTTTTCTGAGTTTGTAAGAACATACAGAATGTGCATGCATCATGTTGTTCATATCATTCATGGCATTGTTCCTCCCCTTATTAGTTGATTATCTTATTTTGATAAAAATAACAACTTAATATTCATTCTCACAAGAGTAATAAAATTTTGCTACAGATGGCACACACGAAGTTGACAACTCGCAAGTTCGCTGGAGGTAGAGCTCCCCGCCACTGGCTCGCTCCTCGTACACGTCTGAGGCACACCTTCCTGGGAGAGTTCGGGATGCCTACACTGTTGTGGAGAGTGCTCAGCTTTGTGGGGTATCTTGATGGGATGGATCCTCGCTATTTTTGGAGAAATGATCAGTTAGGTGAAGGTCTGTTGGTCACCGTGGAGGCTGTTATTTGCCCTAGGAGTGATGGTTCTGAGTGGACAAGTTGGCGCTATGAGTCAACTAGCAGGACAACTAAGGAAGCGGCTGACAGAGCTGCTTTTGGTATTCTGAGGGACATTATGGATATGTTTCCTCAGGAGTAGGCAACTGCTATGGTTGGAGTGTTTCCGAGGGGCAACCCCTTCACTGACTCTTGGTAGCAGGCCAGGGGAAGATCTCTAGAGATTAGTGCAGCTGAGGAGCAGAACAGTGACAACGTGGCAATGAGTGCCATGTTTGTAGTAATGAAGGCATTTGAAGGAGTAGAGGGCAGTCTAAGATGCGTGTCTGGTGCACTTGGCTAGGCCGCAATGACAGGCGTCAGCTGCAGCACGACCATGATAGTGAGATAGAGAAGCTACAGGCAGAGCTAGCACGGTGACCTTGGAGAGGGATCAGGCCCTCCACCGGGATGAGGCGGCTAGGTAGGAGATTCAAAGGTTGACTACAGCAAATAGGAATGGTGAGCGCATGATGATCCACGTGCTTCATCAAAGGAATGAAGCCTGGTCTGAAGAAGGTGTTTTGAGAGCTCGACAGGTTGAGCTTGAGCAGCAGTTGGCCAATGCCGAGGAGTACAATGACAACTTACATGAAGAGGTGCACCAGCTGCACAATCAGCTCCATCCTTTTATCCCTCCTGGCGCAGCTGAGATGGAGCCTGGTGTCATAGTGGCTGATGATGACCTAAAGGCTGAGGAAGATCAGGAGATGGAGGAAGATGAGAGTATGGATGAGAATGGCAATATGTTAGAGATGGACATCGACCATGACGAGTAGATTAGTCTATGTTTCTCTAGTCACTAGTTGTTTCTTTTGTGATCTTATGTATGTCATGTAGACCTTATTTATGCTGTTGAGACCTCGATGTAATGTTGGAATTTGGATGATGCATGGGTGGCGATATCAGAACGCCTAAAAGTCCAGTGGATTTATGCTGGCAATTTTGGTTTGTATGAAAACACTATGCGATGCCATGAAGTAATCTAATTAGTGATGTTGTGTTGTGGATTGAATTATTGTGCCTCTATTTTATTGTATGAATTTATTCTCTCTAGTAAATTCAGTGCGGCATAATTATACGTTCACCTACAATTATTGCAACATCACCTGATAAATACTTGTTGCTGAAATATGCAGATGGTGGATACTCGCCGTAGCGTTGCTGGTGCCGCTGGGGCAGGTGGTAGTGGTATTGGAAATGAGAACCGTGATCCACCACCTCCTCCTCCTCCCCCGTACACTGTGGAATAGTTCTTCGCTCTGTTTAGACCCCCGGTTCTCTGGACACGGACATGGAGTTTTTAGCTATGGATGGATGAACTTGTGTTGCGTAACTCTTCGTGTAAGAGTTAGCATTTTTATTTTGGTGGGTGTACATGAATTTTGATCTTGGGAGCATGAAATTTCTCTCAACATACAGAGTTTGACAAAACTTAACACAATGTAAGTGGCTATGTGTATAGTTTTTAAGAGGCAATGCATATGGCTTTGGTAGGAATTATTTTATCATTTGAGGAGCATGCTATTTTAAAATAAATCCCAAGTCTACTGCAAAAGAGAGCAAGTTTCATATCATCCTACTATATCACATATTCCAATTACTTTAAGTAAAATGGGGTTCCTATGGATAGTTGCTCACAAGTTATAGGATGTTGGCAAGGAATAAAAAGTATGTTTGTTGTTTTATCAATTGAAGTTGGAACATCAAAAGTTTTTCCTTTTTAATCTATTCAAGTTTAAACTTCAAAACTTTTTGGGAGATGTGAGAATAGAGTTGCACAAACCACCGTTGAAGATGAAGGCGCTTAATGAAAGTCATTTGTCTTGTCCTTCTTGCATGATGGCCGGGTGTTGTGCTTCGTGTTGGGGACATCTCGAATTTGTGTTAGTTATGCTTGAGAGACCTTCCCCACACTTGTTCTTGTACCTATTTTATTTTTAATGCAGAAAAAAACAAAAGAAACAGAAACAAGTAATGGCTCTACCGGCTTGAATACCGAAGAATCTAAATTTTATTGTTATTATTACTTATTAATTACTATATTATTTTTTTATTATTATTAGTTTTATTTTTATTTTATTTATTTATTATTATTCACTACATGTCACCATTACTTCTTTGCACTTATCTTGCATTAAAGAAAAATTAAAAAAGTACTTTACTACATGTCACCATTATTGCATTTAGAAAAGAAAATAAAAGGCTTGTTACTCCATCTCATCATTGCATCATATAAATCCTAAGCCCCATGTGAGTAATCAACAGTGTGTAAAAACCCATGGAATGTTCACTGTGGTGGCATAAAAATAAAAATAAAAAATTATCATGCATAAATATTTTCTTTCTGTATTGTAAAAATAAGAAAATTAAAAAAAAGACATTAAATAGACATCCTGGTAGAATTCTGCCACTAGAAAAAAATTATCTAGACTCATAAGAAGCAAATCCTCGAATGACTGACCCCTAACCCCTTGTCCTAATCCAAACCTCGAGTTTTTGGTGTTCTTGTTGAGGTGTTTTTGCAGAATGGTACATATGATCAAGAGCAAGTTCACCTGGTTGACCTCATCTCACTCCATCCAAAGTACATCTTTCTAAAGCAACATCTAGGTGGATAAGATGGGTGTCTGCTTGTAAACCATGCTCTAAGAAGGATCACTCAACATTCAACAACCGACCACGATAATATCCAGCTTGGGGGAGGAGCATCCCCCATGTATCTAGCTAAGTATTTCTTTTCCCTTTTAGTTTTATTATTTTTGAGTCTACAATATGTTTGCTAAAGAAATAAAAAGATGCATAACAAACCAAAACAAAATAAAATTTATCTTAGCTAGTTATGTATATTAGTAAGGTGTGATTTTAAAACTTTGAAAGCAAAATAAAAAGTGTGTCTAGTTTTTTGTTTTTTAGAGTTGAATAAATAATGGAGTCTGAAGATAAACTTTTGCAATGGAAATGATGAATAGTTGCTCTATCGTAATTTCATTCAAGTACCTAGTTTTTAGCCTTGAATTCTCCTGAGTTTTGGATATGACTATTTTGATATAAGAATTTACTCTGAACCTAAAACTCGTGGGTAGCATATGCTTATCTAAGTCTAGGTAATTGATAGATATGATATAAGAAGGTCTGAGCTGTTGTTTATCTTGTCCCTAGCGATACTAGAGTTCTGGAGATCTATCTTTTGAAACATATAAAACCTTATATGATGAGCTCCTGTATGATAAAACTTGAATTCCTATCAGAGCCATATATTTAGAATAGGAAAACTTTCACTCATATTTGTTGCCTGCTTTGCCTTGAGTTAGGTCGAGCTTTGTTGATGCCTTATGAGAGGTTTGTCATGCTCTTAAAATCAAGATCACGTACACACCACTCACATATGCACTACCCCTACATTGGGAGCAAACACCAAAAATATACCCTATAGGATATCTCCTAAATAAAGGCTCTAAGTTCTTGTTATTATCTCTCAAAAGTTTTGTTGCAGAAAAGTTATTCATAAAAAAGAGAAAGAAAAAGTATTGAAAAAAATTGGACAAGCGTCCGAGGTATTTAAAACAATGGGTACTTCGATGCCTGCCTCAAAAAGAGAAGAGATGAATAAGATAGCCCATGTTTTCTTACAAAAGTTGTTTCCAAGTTTCAAAAGAGAGAGGTATGTTTTCAAGGAGCAAAGTAGAATTAGGTTAGCCACCCCATATATCCCCCATAATCCATACACATGTACATCTTGATTTGATTATATGACCTAACTCTCTTTGGATCCATTGTTTGACTTTACAATATATGTGTTGCAAGTATGCTCTTTTATGCTATCTCCACTCCTATGAACTCCACTATAAGCCTTACGCTATAGGAAGAGAAAGGCATAACATCAACATTGCCTTGGTGAGGATCCATAAATACCATATGTATTAAGAGATCTAAGAGTGTCATACAATAGAAGCTCTAAGTTTTATTTTGAAAACTTACAAAAAAAACTTCAGAATAATGGTTGAGCAAAGAACTTGAGATATAGTACTTGACTTGATTGTTCTATCTTTCAATTGCTCAAGACCCAAGTGAAGGCTAAGAAGCCCCATGGTTAAAGGTAATACGGGTAAGTTTGAAAGTCAGATCAGTTTATTCTAATCCAGAGGAGAATTTTTGTTTGAATGCATGTGTACTTGTGAGGTGTGAAAGCATTATAGCAACTCCTGATCTAGATTTGCTGAGTTTAGCTTTGCTAAGGGACTAGCAAAGGTTAAGCTTGGGGGAGCTTGTTGACGGTAGTTAACAACCATATTAAACCGTCAACATAACATGCATAAGGGCACATTTGAGATCACCAACATAGGTCTAGGGACTTAAACTAACAAATTCGACGAGTTTTGGTGAATCTATGATTTCTGCAGGGTATATCCATAAAACCGTCAAGGGGACCTACATGTCAGAAGAAATAATGTAATTTCACCGCGTAACCAACGTGGGATGGTTCTAGAGGACTCTAGAGGACATCACACCGAAGCGGAGGATGAGGCGCTGGTTCGGTATAGTTCTTGTACCCCTCTCTCATTGTATCTCCATTATTTTTATATGCTTTGGTACGATTGTTATGACAATATAGTATTCATCTTATTCATGTTCAAGGTTACAATGTTCATCGTCTACTTTGATTATATGCTTAGTATAATTAGTTTATCATTGTGTTTATGCATAAGTTCGTATAGCATTCACCCCAATGTACACAGGGTGGGTGGTAGAGATCATGTAAGCGTGGTGCTTATATGCTATTTACCTGCGAATACACTCTATATTCTGGGTCATGTGGTAGATCATGGGTGTGACACTACCATTGAGTCCCTTGTAGTCCACTCTCCGAATATAGGTCACAGAAGTAGGGCCTGGGTATAAAGGAAGGGAAAGCTATGTTCTCAAACTTTCCTAAGTAATGCTCCTTATGCATAGATATAATAGTGATCTTAGCAATGACTACTAATTGTAATTGCACTAATCAACGGATATGCTTTGACTTGTAATTAAAAATGACTTAGGAATTATTCCTCTAATATTCTAACTTGACCATGCTATTGCCATACATAGGAGTGCTCTGAGTGATTTACTTATTATAATGCTTGATCAATGCTTATCATATGTACATCTTATCTTGTGACTTACCCCTGTTATGAGTAGAGTGATTGGTTATGGTTTATTTCTCCATAAATGTTATAAGTTATCAATACATGTCCAACGCTACACCTTCCCTGTGGTAAAATATAAATACAATACCTGGAATACTCTTGGGTGAAGTGCTACAGTGGTATAATTATCTGTCCGCTTGCTAAATCCTTTTTCATTCATATCATATATTCTTTCTAGCCACATAAAATGATAACATCTGCTCAGTATTATTCTAGTAGTAATGCTAGGTGGTACCAACAAGCATTTCTAGCACCATCACTAGAGATGACAACCTAGTTCAATGCTAGAGGTGTAGGTAATTAATTAGTGACTATTAAAACAAGTGAGGAGTTAATAAATACCAACAGTGGTGCATCCCCCGAAAACCAACCAACTCCCTGGAGTTGGGTCAGGAGCCCCTAAGTAGTGGGCCCAACGAGGGCCTCCGTCCAAGCCTCAGCACGCTCCCACTTCCCCGATCTATGGTTGTAGAGGGTCGGCCCTAGAAGGCCAGCTTGCGAGGATCAGGTCCTGTTATCGTAGCCCTCAGAAGGGCGTGGAGCTCCGGATGATCAGTTGGCCCTGACCTAGAGCCCTATGCTCTTGATCACCCAGCCCATGGTAGGCTCTGATCAGAAAGGAGGGAGTCCCCGAGCCTACAGTCGGTGACTCCCAGATGAGTTTGCTAAGCTCTTGCTCAAGTCGGAGACCCATGCAACATGGACTCACGAAGGGATTAACACCATCTTTGTTTGGCCTTGACAGCCGTGCACCATCTACCACACTGGAGAGGAAGGCCCCAAGCAGGGCACAACACTCTCACCAGCGAAAGCCATCCTCGCCAAGGAGGGTTCGGTCACCAGAAGATCAAATTCAACCCTTCATTGCCATCACGCCAGGTGAGGCCACGAAGGGCTCAAGGGCTCTTGACGAGATCCTAACATACAGGTATGTTAAGCCTTAGGTCCAATGGTTCCCGAATAAAGAACACCCCCTGATCGACCCCTTCAGGATCGCCCGGGGCTATGCCCATTAGGCACGCTCGTGCGCGCCCTCCGACAAGGAGACCCGGTGGAGCCTAACTTGACCACAGCTTCCGCCTGGGGCTCGGGGGCTCCCCCGAGCCTTGGGCTCCCAATCTACGACATCTCCAGTCTCGGCCCTTGGCTCCTACCTAGGTAACGATGCCATACAAGGCTCGAGCATAAGAAGACAAGCACTAGGATACCGATGCCAGAGGGCTCCTAGCATTGCTCCCAAGGCGTGCCCCTGTCAACTACTCCTTCGACATGGGTCATGTCTGGGGCGTGACACAAGAAGACAAAGCTTCCCACAGCCTTTGGGGGCTCAGGGGCTTCCGAGCCCACGTGTCAGCCCCTGAAGCCGACCTCCTTCGCCACTAAGAAGAATCCAGAAGGTCTCACCCGGGGAGGCCGATCTAAGCTCACACCGTCTGACACGTAGGGTGTCAGAACAGAGCAACCAGACGACACCCAGGCTTCTTCGGTGCCAAGACACCTCGATGGTCCATGCCATACCGCTGCAAGACCCTCCTAGACTTTGGCGCACGTAGACCATAGACTAGAACCCTCAAACTTCCTTATACCTGACTTATCCTATTATATAAGGGATAAGGTCAGACCTATAAGGGAGAGGATCTCAATTTGATCACCAGACACTCCATTCCATTCCATCCGCCTCCGCTCTGCACCGAGAGCAAGGCAACCTGGAGAGGGGCACTGCGAGCCTCTCCTCCACCTCATCTCGTCATCTTCTTCCTCTTTGATGAGGGGGAGACTCCATCGGCGGCGAGGCAACCTTAGGATTAGCACCGAGCTAATCCCCTACCAAAACTCTCTACACTCTATTGTAACCCATAGATTTTAGGTGCTCTTGAGTATAAGGATCATCAGCTGTTGGACGTAGGGACCAAATCAGCTCGAATCAGGATAAACTGTTGCATCTTCTCTGCATGATTCTTGTGTTCCTAAGTCCACCCAAGTCACCAGATACCTCGTACTCTGACACCGACTCGAACAACATGCTTGCCACGGTTTTGACCCCATGACAATGCCCTGCAAAAACTCATATACAAATCAATACTATCTCTTGAGGTGAGCATGTTAGTGTTAGAAATTCACCATCAGTCTTAGCCATATGGGGCTTATAGAGCTTTCACCTTGACATAGATAGTTGCAAGATTAGAATAGCATAGATAGAAACTTTCTTCCCTGCTTTGGTTTAGCTAAGACTTCCTAGAGGTTTTCAAGATTTTTGAAAGGAAAACTTGCCTAAGTTCCTCAACTAGTACACTCAATCACTCAATGGTGTTTAAATTCTCTCCAAGGCCAAAAGATCTTAGCCTTTCTCCTACTCTAAGGCTTATGTGGAGTTCATAGGTAGGGGTAAAAAGCAAGGCTCACTTGAATTGAATTTATTGCTAAGTCAAACACTCAGATCACAAGGAGCAATAAGTCATACAAAATGATCAAGATGTGCGAGTGTGTGGTATTTGGTGGAAGTGGTACTCCTTTTGAGAACTTCCCTTCCTCTAGCTTCCTTTCTGAGAGGGCGTGGCTACCTTATTCTTTCTCTCTCTCTCTCTTCTTTGAACTATAGAGCTTTGGCTCTTCTCTCTCTCTCTCTTCGGTAGCCCATGCCTCTCTTTATAATGATAGATAGCTAGAGGGGGTATCAACATATGTCTCTTATGGAGCAAGGGGTGCATAAGTATGGAATGGTGGTTAAATACTTCTAGTGTAGAAGTAGCATATATATATTTGGAGTGTATGTGATCTTGATCAAAAGGTATGACAATCTTCTCTATTCAGATCAACAAGGCTTGACAAGCTCAAAATAAACAAGTAGCTTTTTGTGTAGGCTTATCATATCAGAAAATTGTATTTGGCTCTAGTAGGAATTTTTCACCATTTAGGAACTTCTAGCAAGGGTTTTTATCTTTTTGTAAGATCAAACTCCAGGTTGTCTCAACTATTCTTCAAACAAGTTAAAAAGAGTTACTCTAATCTTTGCCACAACATATCTCACAAAAGCCTATACTTGGTTCTAGCATTCGCAACCCACAAAAGCAGTCAACATAAGATGAACTCTAATTTTGCATGCTCAAAACTTGAGAAGTTTAGGGTTGTATAACAAACTTTTGCAAGGTATCACAGAGCAATTATTCATCATTTCCAAAAGGTATCTGAACATAAATTTTTAGAGCAAGAGTGTTTAAGGCAGCTTTAATGATTCTCTCTACAATGGTTATAATAATATAGTTGTATTCATATTCTATTATCATTGTTATGCTACTACAATTATTGTATATATTATGCATTTTTTCAATACAAAGAATTAATGCAGATAAAAGAGAAGGTGTGAATAACTTCATACCTGAGCGGGAGAGGTTCTCCCCCAAGCTTGCCTTTTGCGGAGGTTGGAGTATTCTTCTCGGGCGGCTCTTCTTTAATCTTTCCTTATTTATTACTACTACTATGATAATTTATTACTAAGCCTATTTATTATGAGATTTATTTTATTGAAATGTTTTTATATTATTATAAATTTATTCTAAATGCTAGTACTTCATAAGTACCTTTATTGAAAAAGTAAACATGCAATGCAACTAATAACCTAACATGTAATACTAAGTTGAAAAGGGAAATATGCAAATGCAACCTATACTAAATGCAATGGAAATGTAGTAAAAGCATACCTTCTAGTATCGGCTTACGGCTGTTCTTCCTTGCGCGGGGGTTCTTTTTCCTTGTACGGGAATTCTTCCTCCTTGTTTTCTTTAGGGATGTTCACAGTATTAGGCGACGGTGACGTAGATGATGCTTCTTTCTTCTTGTGCCAATTCCCTCTTGATTTTGCCTTATTCTTGCCAGGCTCTTCCTTCTCCTCAATTGGCTTTGGTGCTCTGGTTTTTCTCTTCTTTGGTTGCTTCTTCCATTCCTGTTTCTCATAAAAGACAGGTTTTTCAGAGGCAAAAGCAAATGTTTCTTTCTTTCCATCTAAGTGGAATTGAATTCATCCAGATGTCACATATATACAAGCATTAGCAGTATTGAGGAAAGGATGACCAAGGATGAGGGGTGCATCCCTATCATTTAGCATGTCTAATATCATAAAATCAGCTAGAACATAAGCTCCTTTGATTCTGACCAGAAGGTCAGTGGCTATTCCTTCCACATGACATACTGACTGATCAGCTAGTTGCAAATAGATAGAAGTTGGAGCTAATTCAGTGTAAAACAAGTTTTCATAAGTTTCCTTAGACATTATGTTCACACTAGATCCAAGATCACAAATTGCATTTTCAAAAGTATGAGGACCAATAGAGCAAGTAATAACAGGACTTCTAGGATCACCTTTCTTAATAGGAACAACCCAACCATCTAAACCAAAATCATACCTTGATGTGACGAGGTTGGCGGTCTCCATGAATTCTTTAGGCTTGCCAGAAATTCTTCCTTTCTCAAAAGATGGGATAGCAGCAGCTAATTGTGCTAATTGGGTTTCTAGCATCTTATTAAAGCTAAGTTGATTCTTTATAGTGGAAGAAAAATCATCCTATTTAGCATTATGTTTTCTAACATCTTGTCATTAGTATGGAGTTTCTTATTTATACTATCAGTCATTCTACCTTGACTATAGATAAGATCCTTAAGGAGAGGATAACCATTACCTTGATAATTCAGACGTTGCAAATAATCTTGGTTGTTGGAGCCCTGATTCCATCCTTGATTTTGAGGATGAAAACCGTTGTCATTGTTGACAAAGTTGAGGTCTTCATGGGTCTCGGGGTAGAAATTGCCTGAATGTCCGGTCTCTCCACAAACTTCACTAGTCATGTGGGTGTCCATGGCTTGTACTGTTTCTTAAGCACTCATTTTCTCGCAATTTTCTAGTCTTTTTGCAAGTAGATCTACCTTAGTTGCAAGCATGCCAGCTTCTTTAAGAGAATGCATACCTCTTTTGTGGGGTTGTAGTCGTTCATCGCTCCATCCTTGGATGAAAACCATCTTCTCGATCAATGCCTTCGCATCTGTGACATTAAGCGAAAAGAATGCTCCTTCAGCGGTCTATCATCAATGGCTTTTGGAGCATCGTCGTTAGTAAGTTGTTTGGTGTAGATGTTCCTGAGGAAACGATAGTTCTCCATGGTGTGATTGGCCTTGGGATGGATCTGACAGGGACCCTTCAGGGCCTTATTGTAGTCCTCCTGATAGTCCCGGCAACCACTTGGCTTCTTAACCGCGTTAACTTCGTGATCGTCCTCACGAGGACACTTGCCTTTGAAGGCGTTGCGGCGGTCATGCCGCCGATCATAGTTGTCTAGGAAGTTGCGGTTGTCGTTGCACCAATCATGATCATTCTGACCACGGTCATTGCGATTGTCATCACGGCGTGGTGGCTGTTCAGGGCGTAATGACCCACCCATGTCGTCCTTAATAATCTTCTCAGCGTCATCGGCATCCGCGTAGTTCTTGGCGGTAGCGAGCAACTTGGAGACCGTGGTCGGCCGTTTCCGAAGCAGCTTACTTCTAAGGGCATCATGATGGCGGAGGCCTTTGATGAAGGCCGAGACTGCCTCGTCATGAGAGATCTTGGGGATCTTGAGACGCATATCCGAGAAACATCAGATGTAGTCGCGCAGTGGTTCGCCCGCTCGGTCACGTATGCGCTCGAGGTCGTACTTGTTGCCCGGTTGATCACACGTGGCGATAAAATTGTCGATGAAGGCCTACTTGAGTTGTGCCCAGCTATCGAATTGATTCTCTAGTAGACTCAAGAGCCACTGGTGACCTGCTTGATCAAGGACAACTAGAAGATAATTAGCCATTACGTGTTCATCGCCTGCGGCGGACCAGACGATGATCTCATTGAGTGTGATCCAGCTTTCGGGGTTCTCCTTGCCGTCATACTTCCTAAGCTTTTTGAGCTTGAAGTTTCATGGCCATACAACTTGTCAGAGATGAGGAGTGAACTTTTTGAGGCCCGGGGGGTCATGTTCGGTATCATACTGGATACGGCGCACGTTCTCGTGGGCCTGACGGTCATTAGCATGACTAGTGATATGGCTGCGAACGTCACGAGGAGGAAGACGTTGACGAAGATCACGAGGAGGGTTCTGGTCGACCTCCTAATCTCGATTTCCGCGTCAATTGCGGTTATTGTCACGACGACCTCGACCACCATCTTGTCCGTCGTTGTCACTGCCGCCACCACCATGTGAAGGATTGGGTGGAAGCGGATCGTCACGATGTTGGCGACTTGGATGTTCTGAAGCGCGGGATCGATGGCTCTGACTAGACACGACGGATGTGCTTGTGGTAGCTCGGGCTCGCTGGGCGAGCTCGACAGTTTGGCCCATGGCGGTGGTCAGATATGCTCTGATGTCCTCACGGATCACATGATTTTCTAGCGTGTCTGGTAATCGGTCTAGATTGGCCATGGCCACTGCCACGTTGGCGCTTGGGGTCCTGAAAACTTGCCGATCGCCCACTCTGTCAAAGGCATCGGCTAGATCTCGAGGTCAGGGTCCCCTGCGACGTGCTTCTTCTTCTTCAGCCTCTTAATGACGGCGTTCAGCGCGATCGGTGTTATGTTATTCGTGAAGTTGCCACTGCTCGTCAGTTTCTCCCGTGACTGGCGGCTCGTCATTGCTGACATTGAGCACCATGTCGCCACGCCTGGGTGGAAATCTTGGGATCAGAGAGAAACCCGGAGGGTGTGGTAGTGGATCCATATCGTATTCGTCGTGGTCGAGGTGTTCAGCCTTGGTATGGACAGAGCGTGTAGACCCAGTACTGGAGCCGCCTTCTTCAGGCAGTGTATGAACCAAGCCTTCATTATGTTCTCGGATATCGACCATGTTGACAGCATTGCCCGGTGGTGGTCGAGGTATATCCAAGAAGTACAGATCTGAAATGTGGTCACGTTTCATGGGATCCACGAACAGATGAGGTGTACGATAGGCGTACTTAGAAGCAGCGTTTTTAGGTCGTATGGGAGGGCCTAGCGATCCTCCATCGAGACTTGGTACTTAGAGGGCCTGAAGCCGGGCGTAGGAACCAGGCGAAGGCGTACCGTGCGTCCTTGGGGAGTAACGGTGACCACTAGATCTGTATCGAACCGTGTCGGGTGGTGAGTCCGAACTGGTCGGGTAGATCTGTTGTGGTGAAGCTGCACCTGCTCGGTAGATTGATTTTGAATGGAATCTATCAAAGTTAGGGTTTCAGAAAGCTTGAGGCCGACCTGGTCGATAGCCTCGATTAGGTCGGTGTTGTCGATCGTCCTTCCTTTGTAGCAAGGGAGTGGTCGACGAGTTATCGGCGTGGCCGGAGCCGTTGCTGGGGTGGTGAGAGCCGTAGCCAGCGTGGTCGGAGCCATAGCCGATGAAGACGTGGTTGACGCAGATCGGATCTACACCTCCTCCGTGGTAGCGGCGGTGAAGCTGTTGACGCCGGTGGTCCAAGTGATCTGGCCAACAGTGAACGAGAGACCGTCCGCCACAGCCGCGGAGTCGAGGATGATGACCATCTTGCTCGCCTGGGAAACTATACGCACACCCCCTACCTAGCGCGCCACTATTGACGAAACCTAGTCGGCAGTCTACTGAGGGGTATGCCCAAGGTAGTGATTTATCGGTAGACAGGTGCGTAAGCTACAAACTAGATGGTGACGCAAGACACAACAAGGTTTTTATCCAGGTTCGGCCGCCGTGAGGGCGTAATACCTATGTCCTGCGTCTGATTTGTATTATTGTGTATGATGAGATGTCTTTTGAGGGGGTCCCCTGCCCGCCTTATATAGTCTGGGGGGCAGGGTTACAAATCTGGAAACTAATCCTGCTCGGTTACAATTGCCATAGCTGGCCAGATAAGGATTCCTATTCTAACCGACCAGGATCTTGCTTGATCTCCAAGTTTGTTTTCCTTCCTTGCGTGGGATGCCAAGCAGATCGACTGGGTCACGCGCGATCTTCTGGTGGGCCGGGCCCTCTGGTCTGGACCAGCCCAAGTCTAGCCGTAAGGGTATAGGGGTTAATACCCCCACAAGCGGCAGCATCTAAATGGCTTCTATCCAATGGAACTAAGCCATGGTAGAAGTTTTGGATCAAAAGCCAGTCTTCCATACCATGGTGTGGGCATGCGGCGACATACTCTTGCATTCGTTCCTAGGCTTCGGGAATTGACTCATCAGCTTGCTGTCAAAAGCTAGAGATTTTGTTGCGAAGACACATTGGTCTTACCCATCGGGAAGAACTTAACTAGGAAAGCGTTGGAACACTTGTCCCAGGTATCTACAGCATTGTGGTTCGAGTAGAACCATTGTTTCACTTTTCCCAACAAAGAGAAAGAGAAAAGACGAAGACATATGGCCTCTTGGGTCACTCCCTTAACGGTAAAAGTACTACATATCTCCAAAAAATATTAGAGATGTGCATTACCATCTTTGTGGGCTTTACCACAGAAAGAACTTGCTTGCACCATCATGATCAATGTGGGCTTAAGCTCAAAGTGAGTGTATGCATTGATGACATTAGAACTAGTGGCTACATTAGCAGTCGAGGGGGCAGAAAATCACGGATGGTCCTATTGGCCATGACCGTGCTAGGAAGAAAAGAAGATAACTAAAAATAGAAAAATAAAAAGGAAAAGAAGGTTGCTAAGACGGAGACCTAGCTAGCAGAACCTAACGACATATTGGTAACACGCACCAGTTGCCTTCCCTGGCAACAGCGCTAGAAATGCTTGTTGACTGTTCGTATGTGTGTATATAGGAAAGGGGATTTCGCAAGCGCATAGAACTATCATATAGCACTTCGCTTGGTGAGAACCAAGTGTCGAATTTATATTTTCCCAAAGGAAGGCGGGAAGACGTGTTTGGACACTGTGGTTAGGTAGACTAAGTAAGTATGTCTAGCAACACGGGGGTGATGAGGGTAGTATGGATGATGGATGGAAAAAGATAAAAAGGATTTTGATCACATAGACAGAGGTAGCTAGAAATGTAGTGTAGCTGGGTGTAAGTAGTAGAGTATGTAATCTTAAAGCAACAAAAGTAATTTAATGATAGTGAGAACGACCTTAGTACGAGGGGTGTACCTGCCCTAAATTCAATCAGGCACAAAACATTACGAGCTCTATGTTTTAATAACTAGACCCAACGTGGTGGAATACAGAGGAAGGATAGGGCTATCACTACCTGCCAACTACCACAATCTATCCAGGGATCTAGCCGTACCTACATGCAAGATATAGTCTAAGCACCACGCTTAATCTATAAACTCGCTGTTTCAATCCGAGCTCCGATGAAATAAGATTGAAACACCCCAACCAGATGGTAGAACAAGTACTAACAATGAACGAACTAAACACTAAGATAATAATGATGCAAATGCCAGAGAACAAGCACCTAGGCTCACTAATTATAAACAAGAGCAAGATAGGACTTGAACTAAGCGCTATATTACTGAATAAAGTACTTGACAAAGTAAAGTACTAAATAAAGTAAATGCTAAAAGAAAGATTATAAAGGAGCTATACCAGACCAGAAGACTCTTCCAGACTCCGAGGCGAGCTCCGCTCTACTCTATCACTACTAGCTAGCTACTACTTCTAAGCTACTACTTTTGGAGAGCTTCTGAGAGCTTGGAACACTTGGAATTCTTGAGAGCTGCTTGAGTGATGATCTCCATCGAGCACCAAAGCCCCTTTTATAGTGTGTAGAGGGCATGGGGTATTTGTAGACAAAGATGAGGGGTGGAGAGGCAGGGAGGCATCGGGCGGGCCGACCATCCATCCCACCGCCTTGCCATCCAACGACGATGGTTGGCCCTTGGAGGCGGTTGCATGGCAGGTAGGTCAATTGCTGTGGTCAGAATGGCGGTTTGGAGGTCGGTTTGGCCCCTCCGAGTCAATGATAGTGGACCCGGCGATCCGTGGGAGCTCAACGTCCACCTTCGGATCAAACCGACGTAGGATCAAGCGTGGAGAGGCTTCCTGGAGGTGACACCTTGGCAATTGCGCGGATCGGTGACAAGGCAGGGGGGTGGGGCCATCGGGCGATGCCCCTAGGCGTCAGCCAACGTGGCACTGTGGGGCCACAGCCCCCTGCCACGTTCCATTGCCTCTTATGCACGTCATTTGTCCATTTTTGTGATTTTTTTCCTGCATACAAATAAATTTTCCAAGTACAAATGGAACTAGGTGAATTATAAACATAATATGGCACATATGATGATGATTTACCTTAGTTTTGTGTAGAATGTTGATGGTCAAATTGGGTGTTAGTGACCATCAACAACCAGCACCACCGCCGCGCCAACCAACCCCGCTGCCTCAGCTCCCGCCACAACGCCGGCCAAGGCTTCTGCAATGACAACGGTTGTGCGCTTGCGCCAGTGCTAGATGTGCTTGCCGCGACACCGACCGGATACCAAATCCCACCAAGGCCCCTGCCCCGTGCTAGCGAAGAAGAAGGCGTCGTCGTCATCCTCTGAGGACAAGAAGAATAACAGTGTTGTAATGGTAATGGAAAGAATTCCTACTGTCAACCATACAAATAGTATTTTCAGTCCCCTGCAACCACTGAACCAAACAGCACATAGAGTTTTTGGAGCTCCACAAAAAAAAGCGGAACTGCTTGATTCAATTATTTTTCTTTTTTGGAGCTGAGAGCATGGAGCTACCCAGTTTCATTTAATTTGTGGTTCTGAAAGCGAAGTTGAAATTAGCAGAGCAAAGCAGTCTTAAACAGGCCTTAAACCTCCTAATCTTACCTCCGTAGATATTGATTCTATGACAGAATCAAAAGAGCACAGGTTCTGATCTTGGCTGCAACATCACTTTCCTTTGATATACGCATGTCCGTCACTCAACATGAGCATGCATGCTTACGTCGCCACCAAAGAATTCCCAATGACGGCTCCAAGTCCAAACAAAATTGTAAAGTTTGTGAAAGGTCAAACTAGGGTTTAGTTTCAAGCTTCAGCACGGGGTCCCATTTTAGGAGGAAAAAAAGTAGACAGGATGAGTAAGAACATTGTAAAGCTCTCATGGGCTACCCTCCCTGCCATTTTCTTTATCCACAAGGGAATAGATGCTTCCTTCTTTGACAATTAAGCAAAGATTCTTCTGAAACATTCTCCAAATGTGGTTCATTTGATCTATTATAGCTCTCTCTAGCTGGTGGCTTTCCTTAAGCAATAAGAAACCTATAAAAAAAGGATGAAGTATGGAAATGAATTACACCTGCTTGCTAGCTATATGGTCGCATTGTAAAATAATGTGAATATTTTTAACCTAATTTTTTAATTCATTACCTATTACATTTACTTATTTTTTATTCTATGAAGACACTGAGTGGTAAATTAGGGATGTCAGTGTGTTGAGATGAAACAATTCTAGCTTCAAAATATTTATTATTACTTGATTTATGATATCTTTATTAATATCCACATGGGCTCTAGCTAGAAAAGGGTATGAGTAGTTTTCTCATGAAGATTTGTAATTTTTTTAAATGTGACACCATATTTTATTAGATCAAACAAACATTATACCATAACCTAAATTCATTACTGTTAGCAAAGAAATGCACTACAGATCATGTTTAGTATCCTAACAATGCTGATTTTTATAGTAATAATCATTTATAAAATGAAGCAACATAAGCATTTTTTTGATAAAGAGCAACATAAGCATTTGGTAAAAGATATTACCTCACAAAAATGTTTAACACTTACAAACCAAAAAATTAATAAAACATCATCTATTTTGATATAGCTTATCAATTTAATACTTCGACATCAACATCATCCGGTTCATCAAAATGTATGCTACTTTCCAGTGAGTGGTGATCCTACACACTGAAGTGGAAGCATAAAGACAATATTCTGACTTCCTTTAGAACACACTGTTCGTGTATTTCATTAGGAAAAACAATATTCTGACATGAACAACACGATACAATAGCAGCCTTATTAAGCATATACTCGTTTTTAGTCGATGTGATTCTTTGTTAAAGAAGTTATTGGCTTCCGGTGCTTATCTTTTAGCCTAATAACCTCGTGTTGTCTTTATCATGCGCATGGATTCAAAACGAAGAGACAGCACTCTGATATCAAAGTCAACTAATCTATTTTAAGGCAAAAGCATAATGAACCAATGACCTTATTGCTAGTTTCCGAGAATTCTTTTTTTTGGACAATATTATTCTGAATAAATGTCACTACTACAAAAATAATTTTCACTATTGCTATATTCACTGTCGATTCTATTAAAATTGTTGATGAAAATATATTACCGCCGGTTCATAATGGAACTGGCAGTATACAACCGGTCACAAACCCTAGGCCACGTGAGCTTCCTCACACACGAGCTCCTGACCACATCTCTCTCCCCGGGCCGCGCAGCTGCCCTCAGCCATGCAGTCCTTCCTAGGCCCCCCTCCCTCTATGTCCCTCATCTGCACACCCTCCCAACCCCTCTCTCTCCCCTAGAGATGCGGCGGTCCTTGACCCAAGATCCTCCTTTGTCTCTCTGTGCTGCCCCCGCCCCCTTCCTGCTTTGGCCCCTTAGCGGCTTGGCAAGTGAGATTGGGCTAGCGGCATGGCCTTGCACGACATAGAGGCAGCAGTGGTGGTGAGGTGAACCTATGAAGCAGGGGCGGACCCACAGGGTATGCCGGGTGGTCCCCGGCATACCCTGGGGTCCAGGCGTAAGTGTAACAAAATATAATTTTTTGGTAAAAAATTAAAAAAAAACATACCTAGTACACGCCCGACGCCGCCCGGTTCGGCTTCTGCGGCATCGTGCAGTAACTCCTCGCGCGCCTCTCGTCTCTCGTCGTCTCGAATCTCGATAGGAATCGGAACCGCCTACGGCTCCGCGCTGGGTCGCATCCGGAATGCCGGCGCCGCCACGGCCACGCGCGGACGCTGGACGCCGGGACGCGCCCACGCCGTCCGCCCGCCAAAGCGCGGCTCCAATGCCTGCCGCTCGCTCTCTCCGCGGCGACGGCGAAGCAGGACGCTGAACTGCCGAAGGCCTACGCGGCTACGCCCAACGGCCCGCCTGCCACTGCCAGCGACGACTTCGGCACAGCGGCGGCTTCTCCTACGATCACGATTCACGATCCACTGCCACTGTGCCAGGTGCCAGCGGCGACTTCGGCACAGCGGCCACTGCCGGCAGGTTTAAGATTAATCTTATTCTTACTTATGTACTTAAATAGTTTTAATTATTATTTATGTCTAAGTGATTTTTTATTCCAGTTCGTGATTCATTCAATAGCAACAGATGAATAATTAGTATCCAGTCATTAGTCCATCATATGATTCATATTCATGTCACTGAGAAAGCAGCGGATAAACAAGTAATATTGTAAGTCTCTTTTATGGTTACATTTCGAACTATTTGCATTTCATTTGAACAATTTATATCGAGATTTGTCGTCGTTTCTAGCTTAATCATTGAATTTAAGTCTTATCATGTTATTTAACATATTTGGTTTTACCGAATTTGAATATAGTTTTACCAAATTATAAATGGTTTACCGAATTGCACAACAATTTTTTTTAGCGGCATACCTGTGCTAAAATCCTAGGTCCGCCACTGCTATAAAGCCACTGTGGCGGCGGTGTGGCGGCCCTAGGGTGCAACGACGACAGCCTTGATCTGGACCGAGGGGCGGTGGCCCTATAGCGTGTCCAGAGATGGCAGCCGAAATTCAAGCACGAGCAGCAGCAGGCGTGAAAGCGGACACGGGCGGTGGGCATGGGTGGCGGTGGCCCCTAGGCCCCACCCCCTTAATATTTTAAATTAATTTTCACCGATGATTTCAAACTGCCAGAGATGAAGCTGGACATCACCATCCACATTCACTGCCAAGGCGTGAAACTGGTCGTGATGAATTTTTTAGCCAGCGGTGATTGGGTTTCTGTAGTAGTGTTAGTACCCTTTTAGACATATGCTGGTTAAGCGGTGGTTCGCCATGGAAGACTTTGCTTAGAATCAAAGGAATAATGATTTAGAATTGTTATTTAATTTATATATTTCAGTCCTGAACTTAACCCATGTTCATATACAATAAGGAATTCTGAAATAAATATGTATTTGGAAGAAGCTGCTTCTGAGTTTAGTGGGTTACTAACTTGCAGATCCGATATATGAAAAAATAACGTGCAAAAGGAAAGCTGCGTCGCATAGTTAATCTGGCTCCGAGTAAAGCTGGTATTTAACCTTTAGCTCACTGATTAGTCAAGCTAAAAAAATACATCCACTTAGCATAAGATAGCTTACATTTCAAGCACACATTCGGAGATGCCCCGGCCCCTAGCAAACCAGTGACACCTTTCCTTGATTGTTATTTAATTTGTCAGATTCTTAGATCTTTTATTTGTAGCATCCCAATCATGCAAACCCTAAGTACACTGGCCTAAGATTCTGCAGTCAGGAACTAACTCAAGCAGTGGCGGAACTAGGGGGGAGGGACATGATCAAAGTCTATTTTAGGGGTGGTTTTCAAAACCTCCCAAAGTCACCAATTATATAAATGAGCCATTTAAATATGAGACTTACTAGTGCCCAGATATCCACCGTATTGCTACTGCACGCGCATGTCTGTCCCCCGTCTGCCTCGCCCCGCCCCGCACGCGTACCCTGCTCCCGTCCGCCTCGCCCTGCCCGCACACATGCACCCCGTTGCGCCCACCACTCCTTCCCCCTGGCCCCCTCCTCTCTCCGTGCGGGCAGGACCTAGAAGCCTGGATGAGGACGAGCACGTCCCGTTCGCAGAACCCAGGCGCGCTGTGTGCCCCATCTGCCGCCACCAGATTGCCACACCCCTTCCACAGAGCCCGGGCCATGCCCTCATGACTCTTTGAACATACCGCTGAAACACGAAACACTTGCAACATGAAACACTTGAACGCAACATAAGTCTAAAGCAGATGAAACATTTGAAACATAAACTTGCAACATATGTCTAAAACATATGCAGCATTCAGATAAAACACTTGCAACATAAAAATACTTACTGCAACATAAGAACAAAATAGTTGAAACATTTAGAACATATTCTTGCAACATATGTGTGAAACATATGCGACATCTAGATCAAAACGCTTGCAACATACGTCTGAAACAGATGAAACACTTTGAACAAACGCTTTGCAGCATGCCTCTGAAACACTTGTAGCATATGCAACATCACGATCTACTTTTGCAACATCTATATGAAACACTTGCAACATACATCTAAAACATCTGAAACACTTGAAATATACGTTTGCAACATGCTCTTTCAGTGCAACATCTCTTTGCTGCTTGGGAATAGAGGCTCATCGGTGTGCGGAGTTCACCGGTGTAGAGCTCGATAGTGGCGCAGAGCTCGCTGCTCCAGTTGAGGAGGGCGCGACAGGTCCCGTGGAAAAGGCTGCGGCGAGTCCATGCGCTGGAGAAGCCCGCGGCGTGCGGGAGGCGCAGTGGAGAGGGAGGAAGACAGGCTACCATGCTCTAGCACGGAGGAGATGCCGGTCGGCGGAGCGGAGCCGCGATGGAGAGGGAGGCGCGGTGGAGAGGGAAGCATGGTGGAGAGCGTCGTCGTCGAGGCGGAGCGCGGTCGTGGAGTGGTGTCACGGTGCTGCGGTGAGGTGAAATTTTTCTTTTTTTAGAACAATTGGGAGCGAGTGGATGTTGGCCTGCGTCGTGGCCCACCATCGACACCGTCCGGATAGACAGACACCCTATACCTAGCATTACCGTTTAAATATGGATGGTTTGTAGCCACCCCTAAAAACGACATTTAGAGATGGTTGACGTGAGAAACCAAGTCTAAAAATCGATTTAAAGGGTTGTTGATTAAAGTCAACTGTCTTGAAAACTACAAAAAAGTCGCTTTAAAAATAGATTTCTAAGAACAATTTTATTACGTGAACTATCTCTAAAAATTGATTTCTAGAGGTGGTCCAAGAGCTTAGGTTCACATACTGATTTCTAGCCAGATGTTTATTTGGGCCGCCTCTAGAAAATGTCCACGGACAGAATAAAATTGTTCATGGAAATTTATTTTTTCTCGAAAATGTTCACATATTGAGTAGGCCTAACTGGATATTTTTATTTGGATATTGATTCCAAATTCAATTGTGTCTAGAATAAACCGCAGGTGTCCATAAAATTTATTTGTATAGTGTGCCTACTGATTATGTACTCACTTCGCCCTGAATAAATCTATTCTTAGAGTTGTTCTAAGCCAAACTTTTAAATATTTAATTGGATTTGTAGAAAAAATGTAAATATATATTATACCAAATAAGTATATTATAAAAATATAATTTTTAATGTGTCTAATGATACTAATTAATTTGGTGTCATAAATCTTGGCGCTCTTTTCTATAAGTTCGGTCTAACCTTGAAAAGTTTGATTTTGAACATCTCCAGGAATTTATTTAATTATGGATGAAGGGAGTATATATTACTAGTAAATATGTCCGTGTGTTGCAATGTTACATTCATTTTGTTGTGGAGTAGTCGATTTGCAGCTTGAAGATTCATTTAGGGATCGGCATGTATTTCAATACGTCTTGGAATACAACTATGTACCATCTAGTAGACGAGTTCGTGCATTTGCAACGGAATGTACAACTTGTCGTGTGATCACCTGGACGATGGTTCCGAGATTTATTCGATGACCACACATCTCGGTTGTAACTGGTCGTTCTTGTTTTTAATGAAATGTTGGGGAGCTCTGCTAACTGCTCCACTGTTCCTTTTAAAAAGACGGTTGCAAGAATCCTCTTTCTTATTATTATTAGGCATGTAGCCTAGTGGGTTAGTAGTAACTCAGGTTCTGGGTTGGACTCCGCGTGGGAGCGAATTTTTTAGGATTTAACTGCGTTGTGCTTTTAGTGGTAGGCAACGTTCCCGTCGACAGCAATGCACCTATGATGACTTCTTCGATCTCGAGGATTTGTCAGTCTAGTCTTCGAAGATGCTCGTAGGGGTAGGATTTGCGTTGTGCCTTCATAAGGGTGAGTGTGTGCGTGTTGTGAGGGTCTACGTTGTGCTGTGCAATTTGCAAAAAAAAAGATACAGGTGCATAACAATATAGCTGTATAATCCGTCTAAATTTAAATAGGGAGTTTATTTGTTTGTTTGTTCTTTGGCAAAGCAACCAAGTTTAACAGCTAGATTACCGTAAAAATTTCATCTTTGGCCTGAAATGATTAAAGATGAAGCACAAAGCTCGTCTTGCAACCTTAGACGTACCCCTCACACGTAACTTTGGTTTCTAATCATGATGTAGCGATACATTTTCTGAATGGTGTGAACATGCTTGAGTTGTTTGTCAATGGATCCCGATATACTAGTGGTGAAAGAGCACACTGGAAGCTTTTGTTAAAGGGACAAAATCTATGCATGGAAGTGTCTGAAATCTTGCCCTTTCATTGCCCTCTCCTTTACCTTTTTGTGTGATCTTTGAACAAGGATGATTATTATGTGACTAGTTTAGGCATAATGAGGGTCCCTAAAGTTATTTTGTAATTCAGGCAAACTAAAGTGTGGTTCACACTTCAAACTAGTCATCGGTCATACATGGTTTCACTACAAGACAATCTAGCCATATATATGGCCTGTCTAGATGCAAAGGATTTTTAGAGTAATTGACGATACTATGGTTCCCTAAAAAACAATATTCTTCAATTCGGAATTTATTTTATGCGGCGTGTATACACTTTACGCTCCATATATAGTGGCACAAGCCAAAAGTAGATAATTATAATTATAATAACATCCTACGTTTAAGTCGCCTCATGAATACATGGCAAGTGGTGTTTTTTTATTCCTTATTACTCCTAGTTACTGTGTACATATGCCATATATTAATTGTTTTTTCTATTAAAAAAGAAGAGGAAAATGCAACTGATGTAAAGTGAGAACTTGTTCTTATTAGATAAATCAATTAACTGGGAGATGCTTCTCTAGAGTGTCCCATAAATATAAGTTAGCTTTCTATCATATGAAAATTGCGAAATCTCATATATCAGATCTTCTTCAGTCTCACTCAAAAAGATCCAAGAGCGTAGGTGTATTGGCCCTTTTTTAGACGGTTATACATTCTGGAAGGCTATTCTAATTGATATGAAAATTACAATTATTGTACTCTCTCTCTCTCTCTCCACCTAGAAAATTACAAATATCAGCTTGAGATTGCGGTATGTATGCCTCCATGCATTCTTTTTTTATCAGTAGCTTATTCCTTAATTAGAATGACTCATGTTCAACAAATAGGGGTGTATGAGTAATTTCCATTGAACACTAATCTATCCTAAATAAAAATTCTAAAACGTCAAGTTTTTGGGACCGAGAAAGTAATTACTACCTTTTTTCCTTCAGATTGTTGAATCTTTTATGGAAGATTTGGAATAGAGGGCCAAAGGGTCGTGCCCGCGTCGCTCTCCGTACGAGCGACACGGGCGGCGACCACCATCAGGCACCAGCGCCGCCCCTCACCACCTCACTCCACGCCTCGCCATCGCCGGAGGCAGCCACAGGAAGCCCGCGTGGCTTCCAAGGATGGCGGCGGCGGGGATCTCATCCCCCTTCGTATCCTCCCCTGGATTCAAAGTTCACCGAAGTCAGAGGATGGCGGCGGTCTTCTCCGGCGGAGGAGCGGCGGATCCGGCGCCGCCCGACCGGATCCGGCCAGCTCGCGCACGTCAGAGGGCGTGTCTGCTGCCCGCTTCTACGCAGATCCGGCGAAGGCATGGCTGCTGCCCGCTTCTACGGCGGCGGCGGCGGCCAGTGGGGCCGGGCTCGCGCACGTCAGAGGGTGCTCGCCTGCCACCCCCATTTCCCTCCCCATTCCCTCTGTTCTCTACTTCCATGGCGAACTTCGGCATCTGAGGCGTCGAGTATGCGGGTTTTGGAGCCTGAGGGTCCGGATCCGGCATCCTAAACGCCGGATCTGCAACTCCTGCGGCGGCTATGTGGCTACCTCGTCTTCGTCGGCCGCGTTGCGGCTGGGGGTGACTCGGGTGGCGCTCACATCGTCGCGGCTGCTACTGCTGCGGGGCGGAGCTGGTGGCCAGGGCCGTGCCGGCTAATGGCTAGGCTGGCTGCCACGGCCTTCGGGGCTGGGCCGGGGTGGCGACACACCTCCTCTTCCCCATCGTCTCCAGCTCACAGGATCCCAGCGCGGAGTGCCGCTATCCGACGTGGCCCGTGCTGGTGCTTGCGCCCCCTGGCCCTATCGCAATGCTTCCGAGCGGTGGAGCATCAGCGGTGCTGCACGCTGCGAGTCGACGAGGTCGTGTCCCTGAGCAGGTGGGTTGGTTGAGGCTAGGGCGAAAGCCTGGACGGCGACGTCTGCGAACGCCGCTTCCTCCTTGGAGGCGTCCTCTTTCATTCCTCTTCCACCACCCTGTTGGCGCGAATGATTGCCAGTGCGCGTCTCCCATCATTGCGGGCGAGTCCGGAAATGGCTCCGCGCGATGTGACGGCGACCGGCGTCACCCACCTTCCTCCATCCACGCGATGATGCTTGCCGGTGCGCGCCTCTCACCATTGTGGGCAAGTCCGGGGAGCGGCTCTGCGCGGTGTGGCGGCGGCCGGCACATTCCTCCCTCCATCCAGGCGGTGTGCGCCTCCCGCTATTGTGGGCGAGTCCGGAAACGGCTCCACGTGTTGTGGCGGCGGTCGCCCCCCCTTCCTCGTCCAGGCATGGACGCTGGCCGGTGCGCGCCTCCCACCAGTGCGGGCGAGTCCGGGAGCGGCTCTGCATGGTGTGGCGGTGGGCGGCACCCTCCCCTCTCCGTCCAAGCGTGGACGCTTGCCGGTGCGCACCTCCCACTAACGCGGGCGAGAACGATTACGGCCCTGCGTGGTGTGGGGGCGCCCGACACCCCCTCCTCTCTCCGTCTAGGCGTGGGCGCTTGCCGGTGCGCGCCTCCCACCATTGCGGGCGAGTCCAGGAGCGACTCCGCATGGTGTGGCGGCGACTGGCACCCTTCTTTCTCCATCCAGGCATGGACGCTTGCCGGTGCGCGCCTCCCACCGACACGACCGAGTCCAATTATGGCTCCACGTGGTGTGGCGGTGGCCGACACCCTCTCCTCTCTCCATCCAGGTGTGGGCGCTTGCCGGTGCGCGCCTCCCACCATTGCAGGCGAGTCCAGGAGCGGCTCCGCATGGTGTGGCGGCGGTCGGCACCCTCCTTTCTCCGTCCAGGCATGGACGCTTGCCGGTGCGTGCCTCCCACCGATGCGGGCGAGTCCGATTATGGCTCCGCGTGGTGTGGCGGCGGCCGACACCCTCTCCTCTCTCCGTTCAGGCGTGGGCGCTTGCCGGTGCGTGCCTCCCACCATTGCGGGCGAGTCCGGGAGCGGCTCCGCATGGTGTGGCGGCGCCCGGCACCCTCCTCTCTTCGTCTAGACGTGGACGCTTGCCGGTGCGCGCCTCCCACCAACGCGGGCGAGTCCGATTACGGCTCTGCACGGTGTGGCGGCGACCGGCACCCCAACTATCTCCGGCACAAGGCTCGGGTGTAGACCTTGCCAAAGTTGTTGCTTGGCTGACGATGATTACGCTTCGGCGTAATTTCCCTCGTTGGAGGCATCGTCAAAGAGCTCTTGTACCTTAGGTGCTAGGGCGTCCGGTGTTGTTGTTTTTTCCTCCTTAAACCTTTTGTAAATCAGCCATTTTAGGCATTTAATATATTCAGGTGGGGAGTAATCCCCCGGTGACAGTTCAAAAAAAAAAGATTTGGAATAACAAACGTCAAGCTTTGAGCTCTCAACAACGCAAACCCGGGCGTGTAAATGCACGGAATGACGGAACTGAACTGAACTCAAAAAGAGATCCGGTCGTTGGGTCTCCGGTCAAGACGAGCTAGTAGCGTTGTTTTCCATCCGCGGCGCCCTTTTCGCGAGGCGCTTTTCACCTGTGGTCGCCGCACAGCCACACAATCCACAACCGAGCTGAATTGAACCAGCGATCGAGCTACCTTTCAGCGTCGGGGACGCCATCCGTTTCGGTCGACTTGACGTTAACTTCGCCGTGGCAACGCATGCTAGCTAGCTCAGTCACATACGTCGACTGACGACGACTCTCACTGAAACTAGACATCCCTACTGGTCGCCGTTGCTGAAAGATGCATCCATGGTGAAAGTGTTTCCTACCTGAAGTGACCTGTCGCGCGCTTTCTGTTCCCCTGTCGCGGCTGAATTGCTGAGCTTTTGGTGCCCGTGTGAACGCGTTCTTTGACTCTGCTGATGACCATCGGTTCAGCTTCAGGTTCGTCATTTCTTTTCTTGGTTGCAGTTGCAGTCAAGTGCATGCATGCGTGCAGGCCGCAAAAACACAAGGATCCGTGGATCAGACGTTTTGCAGGGCTGGTATATATATGGGCCGATTCGAACTCAGACTCAGGTATGAAATGACGACTCGGTGGGTGGCCCAGGGAGGCCGTTAAGTGGGCTTTGTTTCCGCCCAGTGATGATGTGCTAGAAGATTAAGCCCAGCTCGATCAAGTTCTCTGCATATGCATGCATGATCGTTGTCTGGAAGAAGAAGAAGAATCCAATGCAAATAATCCCAGCTAGACGGGAGATTATTTGTTTATCTTCATGCACGTGTTTTTCTTCTCTTCATTATTTTCAGAATGGATTATTGGATTTATTCTGCAGGAGAAGGCCGGCCCTGTTGCTATCCGTCAAGGCACTGATGGCGGCCTAGGCCGGCGTCAGACGATGACAGTGCATGGCCCTCATCGTGTGCCTGTCGGCTCGTCGTCGACCAATCGGATTCAATGGACGGCTATAAATCGGACAGCTAGCCAGTCGCTGGATGCTCGCGTTCACGCATGGGCCCTAGCTAGGGCGTTTCTTGGTTCGTCTATTCTTCTCATGGATGCCCTACCAGGCTACCAGTCCATTGCTTCCTTGCCTGTTGCCTCCTCACCTACCTGTTTGATGACGGCTTTATTTGATGCTTCGTATGGCAATATTTCCTGGCAAACTCTTTGCATGATTCATGTGGTTTGCCGGCATGTTCCTGTAGGAAAAAAAATCATATGGTAATTTTCCTGGAAAACTCTTTGCATGCTCCATGTGGTTTGCCGGCATGCATGTTCCGGTAGAAATGTTTGTTCTTCGTTCTCTAGAACATTGGAACTTTCAGTAGCGAATTATAAGTGATCGTGTACTCTCTACGGTCACAAATTAACAACTGATGTTTACAACGTTGACACAGTCTTTGAAACATAACTTCATTTGAGCACTACTTTTTATTATTATCATATAACTGTAACACAAAGAATAATGTATATACTATTATCAAACTACTCTCTAGGTCGATACAAACCTATTTGTACCATTTCCAAATATCCGAACTCAAAACATGATAAAATAATATATAACTGAAATTTGTAATGGTAGGGAGGGAGTAATTCATGTTGTTAGAGCAACTCCAAGAATCTCTTTAATTTATATCCTTCCATATCGATAGGAATAGAGATTTTAGTGAAAAAAACCTCTTCAACAACTTCTTTATTTAGATCTCCAAATGTTACAATCCTCTATTCTTGATTTCTCAGTAGTCAAAGATGAAGAGTGTGATTGACTCTCCAAACTAGTTTGCACAAGATATAGATAAGTTGTTGGATAGTGGAAAGATATAGAGAGCAATTTTTATCCAAAAGGCTCTCCAAATGAGAATTTAGGGGTAAGTTTAAGAAGGACTATTGGAGATGCTCCTGTGATAGGTAGCACTTTCAATATATGAAAACTCAAAACAACCTTGAAACCTCTCACTAGTGACAAGAACTAAAGTTTAGTCCATGTGTTTGGATGCCAAATAGAAGATCTAAATATTAACTAATCATGGTCTAACAAAAACTAGTAGAGGCTAATCGATGAGTACAATTCATTAGAAAAAAGAAAATTTTAATTAGTCCATGTTTAGCCCGTTATCCAATGACGAACTAAACTTTAGTCCGGTGATCCAAACATGCCCTAATTTTCATGTTGTATGGTAGGTAACAATTAATGTGATGAGTAGAATATGTACCCAAAGTAATTTGGATACAGGTGTGGTACGGTCATACGTATGCTGCTTTGCACCAAGATTGGATCTCCTGGCAAATCGATAATGCATGATTCATGTGATTTACAATCATGTTTCAACAGATAACCATGTTTATTCAACAAAATAAAGATTGGAGAACTTTCTAGTTTCAACTTGAAATTATAAAACTAGCAATAATCAAGCAATATTTATATCTTTTAGAGTGTGTTTGGTTCTTGCTCCATCACTCGCCTTGCCTAGCTGAGCATGGAAATCGACAAACAAGCATTTGGTTGATGAGCGAGACTATCTCAGGCTTGTGTTGGCCAGCTTTTGGCTTGCTTGCTCAAGAGAGTGACAGTGTTTTTACCACCAGTAGTGATTATGGAACATGTTACGCATAGCATATCTAGATGATAGCACAAGAGATAGAGAGTTTATACCTGTTCAAATGAGCATGCCCAACATCCAGTGTATGATGAGTTGCATTGCTTGTGCGCTAAGGTTCCTGAGAGCTACGTTGTCAGGTACCAATCATGGGCTCCCTACCCCACCTTGAATAGCTTGAGGTATAAGGTTACTAATGGATATCTCCCTGATCAGTGTACATGTATGTTTTCTAGTTCGTTACTACAAAACCCTGAATGATTGGGTTAAAAGTATATATACCTTGTGCATCAAGTAGACGAAGGACCATAGATGTTGCTCCAGTCAATCAACCCGGTCCACCCTATGTCTAGGAGGCCAAGTTGTCCTCTATGACGATACACATGTGGTATGTAATTGTCATCGTTAGCATAAGAAACCACCTCTAGAAAACCACAGCGATTGTTTTATGCTAACCGGCCCTGAAAATAGGAAGACTTTCAAGAGTGATTTTCTTATATGAATCACTCATAGAAATTGATTTCTAGGGTTGTCCTGGGGCTCTGATCTAGGTGGACATTTTTAAGATGGGTTTTAATATGACCCTGGCTAGAGAGAAACGCAGACACTTCTATAAATTCTTTGCATAGTAGTAACGTACTCGGAGACAAGACGGAGCCACTCCTCATGTTGTATTTCTTGGCAAATTATTGGCATCAACCATGTGATTTATGTGCATTCCTATAGAAATATATGCTCATTCAATAGAAAATAAAAACTTCCAATCAACTGCATGCAAATTACAATCAAGTACGGAGTAACATCTAATAGTCCATCCATTTGTAATGTATGGAGTTTTGGATAGCAAAATTTTTGAAAGAAAAAAAAATCACGGTCAATCCTGCTGAGCAACGCAAGGCAACATTTGGACCTGCTTTTGGAATATTAAAGTTTTCTTTAGATACATTAATATTAGCTTCTTCATGTAAAGCTCATTCTTGTACCTTAAAAGATACTCGGTTACTTGATACTCCCTCTGTTCCAAATTATAAGTTGTTCTAGCTTTTCTAAATATATAGCTTTTGCTATGCACCAAGATATCTATTATGCTTAGGTACGTGGTAAAAAATATTTATCTAGAAAAGTTAGAATGAATTATGAAATGAAGGGAGTATGGTGCTAATGTCATTGATATGGAACAGAGGGATGGATGGTGGATTCGAGGATTTGTGGGGGATGGACATGTGAGTAAACTATCCTTGCTGCTTATCGGTGATGCGCATAGGTTCATGGTCAGAGAAGCATAGGTTGCCTCGTCCAATCCTCCATGGTGGGACTTTATTGCGGCTTGGTTCAAAGCCTTCATGCGATGGTGGTACATTTGGCCTTGGGGTTCTTGCCGGCTTCTCCTTTCTCTGGTGGTAGCATCGGCGACGAGGGAAAAGAGCCAAACGCTGCATCCTCGGGTAGCACACAAGATCCCAAAGAAGGACTAACTTGCAATTGTTTTTTTTTTTTTGTCTAGGTTCGCTTATTTAAGAAGGTTTGAATAGGTGTTCTCTCTATACCTTTTAGTATGTTCATGTGTCTGTACTCGCCTATGTATATTTTCATTGGAAGGTAATACATGTTGGTAGTATAAAAAAACCCAAAAATGTTGGTTAAAACCGAATTCTAGAAAAATTCTATCAATAACCTATGGTTATATCTGTATAAAGTATTTGCATTTCAAAAAGATCCCAATTATTTTTTTTTGAAAATTGATCCCAATTATTTTTGCTTATATATAAGTCTTTAACAGATTTGTATAGAAAGAAAACCCAAGTCTAACAAGACACATAAAAAAAACCAAGCCACATAGAGGGAAATAAATCCTCTGCAACTTTGTTGAGAAGACTCATCCATCCGCATCTGTATATTGAGATCGAAGTTGAACGGTGAGCTCGTCCTCTTTGTTTCCTACAGCACACTTGGGCAGAATGCTAGGTTGACTCTTCTATTTGAGCGCAAACCACGTAAGTAAATATATTAAAATCGAGCAGTGAGGCGATAAGATGTATATATACTATTAATTAACATATGTAACGCAATAGGTAGCTCATAAATAAGGGGGTGGTGGTGGATGGAGGCGTCGGAGTCACACGGCCACCTCACCATCGGGGGGATCATACCCATCGATGGTTCCTTCCATGTCCATCCATCAATCAAAAGGGAGGGAGGCAGTGTGTGTTCTGACGACGAGGGGAAATAAAGGAGCCAGGAAAACGACCTCTGACCTCCCCGCTTGTCTGTTTATTTTATTACATGCTCGTCCTTAAATATTTATCGTCAGGATTTACATGCCGATAGTTTTGACTTAATTTATAAAAAATACATGTAATATTTATATCTTCAAATAAATTTATTAAAAAACTAGATTCAAATACCTATTCAATGATACTAATCATGTATCATAAATATTAACGTTTTTTAATATATATTTAGTCAAAGTTGTTTATCAAGAAGCGAAAACGACAGATATTTAGGGACGGAATGAGTTTCTGCAGCAGAAGAAGAGATCTAAAGCCCCTCACGTCTCAACTAAACATATTTAATCAAAAGCTAATTAAGTGGCCCACTAGCAGCCTAGCACAAAGCAATCAGCATTATTGGCTGATGAGTAACCATTTCTGAAATCATCACTGCAGCAAGATAATGCAGGATACGGTGAAGAGTGAAGACGTCGAGTGAAAAGCCTGCACTTATTCTCTTTTGCCCCGGTTCACGGCCCGCTCGAAGGCTGAATGTGAACACCATGTTTGCATATACGTACCCCATCTTTTGTAGGAACGCAAACGCGAAATGAGAATTGTCTGGATAAAAAAGATCTTCACGAAAGAGAGAGAAAACGTGTAAAGAAAAGACATTAGGGCCTTGTTAAGATCCACTCCAAAAGTTAAATTTTTTTCACTCTCTCCATCACATCAATCTTTAGACCTATGTATGAAGTAGTAAATGTAGGTAAAAAAAATAACTAATTATACAGTTTAGTTGAAAATCACGAGATGAATCTTTTGAGCCTAGTTGGTTCATGATTGGACAATATTTGCCAAATAAGACGAAAGTGGTACTATTCATCGGTTTGAAATTTTTTCAGCATCTAAACGTGGCCTAGGCCGGGTTTAGTTTGCAATTTTTTTTTGAACCTGATGAATAGTATCATTTTTGTCTTATTTGACAAATATTGTCCAATCGTGAACCAACTATGTTCAAAAGATTCATCTCGTGATTTCCAACTAAACTGTGTAATTAGTTATTTTTTTACCTACATTTAATACTTCATGCAAGCGGCTAAAAATTAATGTAATTGAGAGAGCGAAAAAATTCTAACTTTTGGTGCATATAAATAAGGCCTTAGTACGGAAAAAAGTGAGGGGAAAATAAAGAAAAAGAAGGTCCAAATATAAAAAAGACCTGCCTTTTTTCTATTCCAAATTCTCTTTCCCCATCTCTTCTTCTCCACAGTCCACACTGTTCACCTCCTCTTCCCCCTCCTCTCTTCTCGATCCCCAAATCCGAATTGACCAGCCCAAATCGTCGCCCCGGCCGCATGGAGTGGACGGCCCCGAAGCCCGCCTCCTCGCCTCCCCTTCTCTGGGACTGGGGAGACCACGCCGCCACGGGCTCGGGCTCCTCCTCCGGCGACGCGCCGACTCGGCGCGGTGGGAACGAGCGGGAGGCGAAGCGCGCCAGGGGCGAGGACGGCGGCAGGGGAGCTGAGGTGAGGTGCCAGGTCGAGGGGTGCGGATTGGACCTCACTAGGGTCAAGGACTACCACCGGAAGCACCGCGTCTGCGAGGCCCACACCAAGTACCCCCGCGTCATCGTCGCCGGCCAGGAGCGCCGCTTCTGCCAGCAGTGCAGCCGGTGGGTCGTCTTCTTGCTTGCTTTCGGTTGCTCCCCCAGACCTCTGCTCTTGCTTGCTTTGTGCGATTGCTTCCGCCTTCTTTCCTATGATTGCTTCCTGCAACGATGGGTCGCGCTTTTGGGCTGCAATAATCGCGTGATTAGTTGATTGGTTTGGACAAGCAGGTGTTTTTACGTGTTCTCTTTGTGGCTATATGCTGTGTCTGTGAGTGTACGGCGTGTGAGGCTGCGTGCGCGGCTGTGCGGGTTTTGTTTGGTACGGAACTGCATTTTTTCCTGATCTAGGAGTGAAAGATGCTTCCTTTCCACTATTAGTACTGCTGTACTTGTGGAGAATCGTACGCATGGGTGAAATGGCTGTGCACTGCCTGTTTCCCTTTTCCGGGCCTTGTTTAGATTGCCTCGATAAGGTAGAATTTTTTCACTCTCTCTCCATCATATTAATCTTTGCATGCATGCATGAAGCAGTAAATGTAGATAAAAAAAATAACTAATTGCACAGTTTAGTTATAAATCACGAGACGAATCTTTTGAGCCTAGTTAGTTCATGATTGAACAATAATTATCAAATACAAACGAAATGCTACCGTTCCAAATTTTTCTAACATCTTCAATCTAAACAAGGCCCCAGTTTTGGTATGGCTCTCGATATATGTGTATGCTTTTGGCCTGTATCTATTTTTATTCCATTATTACTGTATAAAGATTGCAGGCATATATCTGTTGTATGCACTTTTACATGGCAATTGACCATACTTAGGACCTATTTTGTTTTGGCTGATTGCTTGGGTTCTGGTAATCCAGGTTCCATGCCCTGTCAGAGTTTGATCAGAAGAAGAGGAGCTGCAGGAGGCGTCTGTCTGATCACAATGCCCGCCGCCGAAAGCCTCAGCCAGATGCATTCACCTTTGCCTCTGCAAGGCTGCCTTCGTCATTGTTTGGTAATGTGTTTATATCTTAACTAGTGTTTGAAATTTGCTATCAGTGGACACTGGCAAAATGGTGGTGATGGGCTCTTAGCATGCTTAAATTTATCTGCATGTACAACTTCCAAATAGATGTCTCGTTGCGCAAATGGCAAGCTTTCTATCTTTTATAGTTTGTAATAAGTTGTCTGTTGTGTTTCTTCATGGTATTAAATACAAACTTGGCATTGGACTTGAGAGTACCATGATTAGTAATCTATATATCTTGTACTATACAGCTAGGATTATCGTGTTTCAGTTATATTATTCTACCTTCTTACCTCCTATTTGTAAAGTTAAATGTTCTTATCCCTGAACTCCTCTGCCACTGCAGATGATAGGAGGCAAATAAGTTTCGTCTGGAATAAAGCTCCTGTTAGCCATGTAAGACCTTTCACTTCTCCATGGGACAGCTCATCTGACTTAAAGCTCCCTCATGCAAAGGAAACAAGAGAGGTATCAACAAAAGTTGGGACAATTACTGGACAAGTTCATTTGGATAAATCTCACATGTCCAGTGCTATTCCAACACTTAGCCATGGCAAAGATGAGCCTTGGCCAATGAAAGGTTTGATTTTCCAAACATTATTCTTACCTGCTGCAGAAATGTGTTCAAGGAAGAAGCTGTTATTTGCTTTGTTAACTGGTTCACCATATTTGTTGACAAAGGGTTGTAAAGAATCTCTGGTTTAGTCAGACCTTACCTAACATCTTGGATAGTTGACACATAAAAGGAACCTTTTAGTCATTCCCTCATCGCTACTAAGTTTTGTAGAGATGGGAAGCTGATTATTATTACACGAGTACTTTGAATTTTCGTTGCAGAAGCTTGTGAACTTACAAGTCAAAATATATTTGTAGTTGTTCATATGATTTAGCCTACATAGAATGTATGGTGGAACAAAGAACGCCGAACTCCTTGCCATAATTCAATCCATACTGGGCTAGTGGATGTTTTGTTGTAGGTGGCCATGTTTTCATATCGTATTATCGAGGCTAGTCGTATGACCACCGATCAGACGACTAATCGCGATTAGTCGTCGATCAGGGTCGATTAGTCGGTCCTGATCGGTCTAGTCGGCTAATCGGACATTTAGTCGTCCTTGTGCCTGGATGACCTGATCGACCATGTATATACTATATATATATATATGATGTAAATTTATGAAATCATGTCCATAATGAATCATTACCATGGTGATTTGGCCACTTACCTGTAACTTGTGCTTGCTGCTATTTAGACAGACTCGCTCAGTCACTCCTAAACCCTAATGGGCCGGCTAAAGGTGGGCTGAGTTCTCCCTTGTCCCTACATACTGGCCCAACTAGTTGTCCGGCAAGGCTTATCGGACGACTAATCATGACTAGTCGCGATTAGTCGGACGATAAGGTAACTAATCGAACAAAACTAATCGAACGCCCTTATCGTGCATGAATTTGCGATAAGGTCGTCCGATATGAAAACAGGGGTAGGTGGCATGATTCTTCTCCCAGAAAAAGAAGAATACTACAAGAATTGGACTGTCAGTTGTATTCACGTGTAAGTCTAGGATCCAAACACTTGATTATGTTAGATTTAAGGGAAATAGAATGCCGCAGGGACTGATACCATTTTGGATACCATTTTCTCCAAAATGGTATTGGGAGTTGGTTATTAGCGATGATGGATTTTGAGTGCCAAGAAAAAGTAGATGTTTTTCTATCAATATCATATTTGGTAGCATTATTTTGTTTGTTTAGTTTCACGTATTCTAGGTTTCTGAAGTTCTATATCACTGTTGAGATACTTACTCCTTGTTCCGTTTATGGATGACATATAAACTTCATTTCGCTTGCAAGATATTACTAATAAACTGCAGGTCCATTTGACTCTCTTGCACTTACATTTTCCTGTGCTAGAGTTAGAAATTGTAATTGACGGTTGTCCACCTATGCTTGTTTTTCATGCTAGTATGTTGAACCATGTGATTTCATTTGCCAAGCCGTTCCTGCAAATTCTGCATTTTGATGTTCTGTGTTGCCCCGATGGGTGTATAATATAGTCTGAATGATTGGTTGTGCAGGTCCGGACATGTCTATAACTGCTTCAAAATTCGATGGAGCACCGGATCTTCAGCGTGCTCTCTCTCTTCTGTCAGTTGGCGCTTGTGGATTGCCTGATCCTGTACATCAAACATCTTGCGTTATCCAATTTACTGGTGCCAGCGAGAACAGTAGTGACCTTCATTTATCACACGGAGGGAACTCTGGTCCAGCTTCATGCGCTGATGGACAGCATATAGCTACTCAGCCTCAGTCTCAGCTGGTTCGTTTTACCATGGATACCAGCAACAACGTCTATGAGCCCAGTTTCTTTGGTGTAAACCAGATAAATTAAGCGTGAAAGAAACACGCCACTTGATCATTTGGATAAATAGCCATGAAGATGGCCTGGGCTTGTGCAGGAAAGTTCGTCAATCAACCACCGGACATAAGGATCTCTCTGTTAATGTTATCTGCATATTTATTGGCCATCCCTGAATTAAGTTGAACCGAGTGTAGGCCAGCTTATGTTTAATATGCAGTTCCAACCTGTGATTGACCCATTTTTTCTGTTGTTTTTTTGCCCCCTGTGGTGTGACTACTCTGGAGCTTTCTAAGTGTACTATTGTAGTTTTACACTTGTACTGCCCCGATGACGATGATGTCAACGGTTGGGTATCTTTGAAACTGTACTTGATGAATCTGGACTTTTTTTTGTGTGTGTGTCTGTGTATCTTGTTGTTGCTTCTTCAATGTTTTTCATAGAATAATATATAAAAAAAGCTGTTGTTACAATACTGACATCATTAAAATATTAGAAAGACTTCATCTCCTGCTGCTTTTTTTTTGTGTGTTTTTATTGATACAATAGGAGAAGAATTTATGGTATAATTCCAAGTAAAGAAATCAATCTTGTCTCCAAATCAAGCAGATGTTTTGATTCTAGGTGTGGGGAATCATACAATTTGGTCACCATCACGATTGTCTCCATACAAGCCTCCCTGACCCACATGCGTATGTGGCGGACGGAAATCCCGTCTTCAGTGCAACCAACCAGACAAACCATTATACAGCTTCCCGTGTTGGGACTACCAGCCAAATTCCAGAAAATAAAATGTCCATGGTCCGGCACACACTACACACAAGCATGGCCGCATGAAAAGTCCATGTGCGACTTCGGTGACAGGTGGTGCCACATACCCGAGAGAGACAGATACCAAAAACTAAAGCCATATCATCATTCTGAAGTCCCGTATCATTCTGAAGTGCAGAAACCGCAGCGGTCTTAGAACGTAGGTCAACAACCAAGTACAAGGAACAGCGATGGTGCAAGTAAACTTGCACGAGTCAACAGATGGTGCCACATACACAAGAGAGATACTCCCTCCATCCCCAAATATCTATCGTTTGCGCTTCCCAAAAAACAATTTTGATTAAATATATATATTAAAATATATTAATATTTATGGTACATAATTAGTATCATTAGAAAAATATTTGAATTTAGTTTTTTAATAAATTTATTTAAAGATACAAATGTTGCACGTATTTTCTACAAATCGAGTTAAACTTGTGGCACGAACACCAACAGCGACAGATAAATAGAGACAGAGGGAGTATACCAAAAACTTAAATCATATATCATTCTGAAGTGCATACCGAAAACTAAAGTTATATATATCATTCTGAACTGCAGAAACAGCAGTAGTCTTGGAACGTAGGTCAACAACAAAGGGCAAGGAACAGCAATGGTGCAAGCAAACATGCTGATTACAAGAACAGGCAGATGTTATTAACATAGGAAAGCTCCATTAGAGTTAGATCTCGTTAACATACAAGGAAACATCACCTATACTTTCAGAAGAGATTACTCCAGCTGTGCAACTTACACAAGATAGAATGCAACAACACGGAAGCTCAAATCCTAGGGTCTTCAGAAGAGACCCTGGCACTGACGCAAATACATGAGATATGCTATTTATCCTTTTCCCACTCCATTCTCTTACCCACTTTGTGGTCATCTAGCCACCAACTCCCACTTCAGTCAGTGGTCATGGGTTCAGAAATACAGCAGCGGAAGCGTGCTTTCCGCACATTGCTCACAAGCTCCATCTCAGCACTCTCAAGCATGCAGACAATCTCAGTAAATGGTGGGCGAACTTCTGGGTTTGCATCCCAGCAACGAGTCATAATGTGGCTTAGAGAAGGCAGGCAATCTTGAGGGATTACCGGACGAGCACCCTTATTTACAACAGCAAAAGCTGCCTGAACAGCCGTCATGTTGGTGAAGGGAAGTATGCCGGTTATTAGCTCCCACAAGACAATGCCAAAGCTATAGACATCAACTTTATGATCATAGGGCCTGTGCTGGATCATTTCCCTGCAAAGAAAAATAGAAGACCAAATCATATACTATACACATGGCATTAAGAAAATACAAATTCCAAAAGCAACTGGCTGCTAGTGAGGCAATGGCAAGTTGAACATTTATCTCCGATTTCTTATTGTAACCAAAAACAAATTAAACCATGTATACAAAAATGAAACATCTTTTCAGTTATTTTTGTTATACTTGGTATAGTCGCCACTCACCCTTCCCCACTGTGGACAAAATAAGTGCAAGTGTGCAACCTCAGCAATAGTTTAGTAAAAAATTGGAACTGGACACGATAGTCCATAATAACTTTAGAGTTAGTCTATCCACTGTGTTGTGCGTAAGCATGCAACTCACTCCCATTAACATGATTTGACTTATTGAATATGCAACAGTATATATTGCTAATATAATGAAAACCTGGACAGCAATGCATAATGGAACACTCAATAATACAGTTAAGTAATCCAAAAGACAGCTATGCAGCATGCACAGTTGAGTACTTGAGTTTTCCGGTAATTATGTATGTGAAGTTGGATGTACAACCAGTAAGACTACCAAAGTGTCTGAAAATTTTGAATACCTGCACTTCAGGAACTTTGCAGCTATTCAACATAATACTGACCTACAGTACTCCCTCCGTCCCTAAATATATGTCGCCACGGTTTGCGTGCCAATAAGTTTGACTAGATTTGTAGAAAATATTAGCAACATTTGTATCTCTAAATAAATTTATTATGGAAATAGATTCAACAATCTATCTAATGATATTAATTATGTACTCCCTCCATACTGGTAATTCAAGTCGTTTTGGACAAGGCTTGGGTCAAACATTGGGAATATAAATTATGAATAACTTTTAAGTCGTTGAGTTTGGAAATGTGAAAACCATATGAATAGATTTGTCTTGAAAAGTACTTTTATAAAAATATACATATATCACTTTCCAATAAATATTTTTATAAAAAAATAAGAAATCAAAGTTATGCTTTGGAGACCGTGTCGCTGTCCAAAATGACTTGAATTACCAGTATGGAGGGAGTACCATAAATATTAATATTTTTATATATATTTAGTCAAAGTTTTTTTCTCGGGAAACGAAAACGACAGTTAGAATGGGATGGAGGGAGTACTGTTTTGAAGTGAAGGCCTGAGAACTTGTGAGCTATGCAAATTGTGTTTCAAATAAATTATTCGGGTGTTAAAAGTTTAACAAACACTGTAGCACTTTCGTCTTATTTGACAAAAAAATTTCAATCTTGGACTAATTAGGCTTAATAGATTCGTCTCGTAAATTACTTCTAATCTGTGCCGACATGCATGCAATTAGTCTACATTTAGTACTCCATGCATTTGAGGGAACATTGATGTGATGGGTGTTAAACTTTAACTCCTCCAAACCAAACGGGGCCTAAATGCCAGGCATTACAGATGCAGAGATACAAAGAAATTTCTGCATAGAGCAATCTTCAGTAAGGGGAAACTATAACTTACGGTGCCATCCAACGGTAGGTTCCTGTCTCTGGTGTCATCCCTTCAGTTTTCACTTCGATACGAGCAACTCCAAAGTCAGCAATCTTAATGGATTTGTCTGCTGAAATCAGAAGGTTATCTGACTTCAGATCTCTGTGAATAAATCCCAATGCATGAACATATGCCATTCCCCGGGCTACATCCAACGCCTGTTTCACAGCCAACCGCAAAGGCACTGACTTGTTCTGCCTTCTCGCCAGGAATTGCCTGACTGAGCCGCCTTTTGCATACTCCGTAATAATACACCACACGATTGATTTCCTGCACGCCCCTATGAACCTTACAATATTTGGGTGACTCAGCCTAGACAACATCATAACCTCTTGCACAAATTGCTGCTCCATCAAATGGGCTCTTTCTGGATCATTCTCAGGCTTCTCCAGCAGCTTAATGGCAACATCTTCTCCATTATATGTTCCCCGGTACAGCTTCCCAAAGGCTCCTTGAGCAAAAGGATCCCCCATGTCCAACCTCCCCAGATCAATGGTCCACTGCTCATAGCTATTGAGTATCTCTGTAGGATGATTTGGGTCCATCAAAACCCGGGCCAATGCATCCTCATTTAGCGTGTGTGCAGCCACACGGTTTGGGCGGAAGACACTATTGCCGACTGAATAGCTTGCAGTCGGAGCATCACGGAGGCCTGGGTGCTTCAGTATAACCGTGCGGGACTCGTTGGAGCCCACACTGCTGTTGTCCATTGACATGGCCACAGAACCACCAGCACAATTGGTCAGGTTGAAGCCATCGGTGCTGTCTACAGACATGTGAGAGCCCTCCCCAAACTTTTGGTAATATGGCATGTTGTAGAAGCCATTGATCTCATTGTCTTGCATCCCCTTGCCACCACCTCCGCCTATCATACCATGAAACCTCGCCCCCTCGGCCATCTCCCAGGATCCAATCCTAATAATAGAGATAGAGCTGCTGCAGGTTGCCCATCCTCAAGCAAGAAATGCCATCTTCTCTGCCCCCTCACAATCTCTAAAACAGGATAAAATTAATGAAGTGAGATAAAACAGGATAAAATTAATGAAGTGAGCTAAAACAGGATAAAATCAGGGTTCCAAAAAGCGGCACTAAGCGCACGCTTCAGCGCGCAGAAGCGCTAAGCGGACAGGTAACGCTTCGCTTTGGGGCATAAGCGCTCCCAAAGCGCCGCGACCGCCTTGGTGGAGCAGCGGCTGCTGGCTCCAGCCTTGGCGAGGGCGGGCACGAGGCGACTGGCGAGGGCGGGCACGAGGCGACTGGCGAGAGGCGGGAGGGGGAGCCGCTGACGCCGCCGCCTAGCCTGGGACTGCCCCGCCGTCGCTACCGACGAATCTCCGCAAAACGCGCTGAGAGAGAGCTGCGAGAGATGGTGGAGCTGAAAAAAGTAGATCTCACCGGCTCCTTCTCCCTTCTCACGCGGGATGGACGCCGCTGCCCCTGGATCCACGCGCTGCAGCTCCTCCTCCCTCCTCACGCGCGTAGCCAACGACGGAGAAGAAGCCCGGCGGCCAGGAGCGACGGAGGGAGGCGGGGCGGCGATGAGAGGCGAGACGGCGCGGGAGGCAGGGCGGGAGGGGTAGAGCGGAGGAGGCGGATGCGCGCCGTCGCTCGGCGGCGCGACGGGAGGTGTGGGGCGGTGGTGGTAGTCCGAGCGGGAGCGGTGGGGCGGCGGAGAAGAAAGAAGAGTTCGTGGTGCGCCGCGGGATCCCCGGTCTCCCCGAGAGCGATGGGCTAGGGGAAGAACAAAATAAGTAAAAGAAAAAAAAAACAGGAGTATTATAGATATATTTTAGCCTTCATATCTGCTTGGAGAAGCTGTTTTTATCGAACGTTTTACCAGAACAGCAACCCACTCCTAAAGCTACTCCTTCACAGGAAAAGGCAGGGTCGTAGCATATAAGTAGACAGACCGGGCGGACTTGGTCTATTCTAACAACATTTTAAACAAGCTGTCTTTTTTTAACTAAATAAGCAAGCTGACCTATCAAATCAAATCTTTATATAATAGTAGTAATAATAATAAATAATAATAAAGTTAAAGATTGGATCTTAGAGAGGATGTTTAGTTCTTATTCTGAGAAATGTGCATGCAACAATAACTAGTGCTGCAAATGAGCCAAGCTCGAGTAAACTTAGCACTTCAAAATCGAGCTTGATAGAGAATTCAAGCCGAGCTTGGCTCGCTCTAAGACTGGAGTAGGCTCAAGCTCGACTCAACAAGGTTCGTTTATAGGTAAACATCATTGTTTGGGAAGTAAAAGATAACGAGGTAACAGAAAATTTTACAAAATAATTGACATAAAGTAATATAAATAGCATCTTTCATATGTACCAATTATACTAGTTAATGTTTTTTTAAGACATCACCGGAGGGGTAAGAGCCCTACCTGAATAAATTTTCCACTGATGTCGGCGAGGCAGGGAACGAAGGGTGCAGAGCACCTATTACAGGGACGATCCTTGAAGGTTACAAAATAATTGTATCATAACAGCAAAGTATCTATAATGAAAATTAAAGAAAATATGAGAAATACAAGAGGCAAGGGATAGCTCATGAGCCTTGTTGGGGGCACCACCAGCCTGCGGGTACCCCATGGGCTCATACACCGTTGCCCAGTGTACTACCGACACTTCGCCACGGCGAAATGGCAGTACACGCGCAGGAAGAAGGAACCCGGAGTATGGCGCGCACGCCATCGCCCCGTCCCCAGGCCAGCCCCCTGCTTACGGGGACTGTTGCTCATTTTGCCTTGACGAAACGAGCTGACTCTCCGCCTTGCTGGTATCTCCATCATTTCGCCGAGGCGAAATGTCACCCCCATGTTATGCAGGGATCGACGACCCTTCGCCAAAACAGAAAGTTGGCCCTGCGTCATAGGTCGGAGCGACTTGGGAGCGGGGCCTGCCTCCATTTGCTTGGTCGAAAGGGGCGGGTGAGCCGGCACGCCATTTCGCATTAGCGAATAGCGGCCTCAGAGGCGACACTACGCACGAGCCCTCAGCCTGGCGAACAGTTGGTTCCGTCGTGCCATGAGCGGGACGACAAATTGACCTAGGCCATTCACCTGGGCGAACAGTTAACGCTAGATTGCTTTGCAAGTTTCGCTCGGAGAGGAGTTCGCCGGGAGACAGGGTGGCGACAATATCGGTATGTCGGGGCCCGCCTGGTCGGCAAAAAGGCGACACGGTGCGGGACCATGTGGCAACTTGGGGACCGATGCCATCCGGGGCGGGCGACATCTCCAGAAAGGCGAGCAAGTCCTAGGCGGGTGGGAATATACCCCAAATATGTAGTAGATATGAGGGTATTTTTGTCCATGAGAAGCCTTCGGGCATGTGTAAATAGCCCCTGAGACGGGAATTGTAAGAGAGGAATCAATGTTCCATCGAGAATATAGCAGTTTCGTTTCCTTCACCATGCATTCGTTCTAGTATTCGGTCTTCTCGATTCGATTGAGCAACAACCCGGTGTTCGAAGGCTAAGGCCTCAAACAACAAGCCATAATCAAGATATTTGAGCTTGGCTAGTCGAGACTCACGAGCCTATGGTTAGGCTCAACTGCTCAAGCTTGGCTCCAAACCAAACTCGAGCTTGGATCAATCTTTTCATGAGTTGAGCTAGAGTAGCTTGTTGAGTCCAAACATTTTGTATAGCCCTAGTGTAAGGTCCTAGATGGCTAGAGAGGGGGTGAATAGCCTATAAAAAATTCTACAAGAACCACTAAGCAAACTTGTTAGAATAACAAACGGCGTAAAGCGAGTTTTGCTTAGCCAAAGGTGGTGATGCAAGCCTCCTATCCACAAGTCTAGTAGATTATGATCTCTAGTTCACACAAGAGCTATGTCACTAATTTAACACTAGACAACAAGCTAACAACACTACTAGCAAAGCTACTACAAGAGCTACACAAGATAATCTAGTAAAGATAAGTGCAAGAGAGAGGATTGTGATTCTTATACCGACGGTGAGGAGAAGATGTTGCCAATCACCAAGATGATATACAATCAATCAATATTGACAACAACTCAATATGAAGACCAATCACCGGGAGACAAGAGACACAATATTTTTGTTCACCCGGTGTTCACTTGTGCACCGACAAGCTACGTCACCGGTTGTGTCGACCAACACTTAGATGGTTCTCCGGTATGACCCTCAAGTCACTTGCCCCTCAAGGCACGCCCCGCAAGGCACCGCAAGACGCCACTCTCAAGTGAGGTAACTCAATGACACGCGCATTCCACTAGAGTTGCTTTTGGCGTCCCGCCGAGGAAAGCACAAGAACCTCTCACAAACAACCGGAGGTGGCCAAGAACAATCACCTTCTCTTGCCAACGCCTCCAACGATCTCCAAGTCGGCTAGGAGCGGTACTCTCCAAGAGTAACAAGAAATCCACCGGCTAAACCACCCACAAGTGCTACTAGATGCCCTCAAGCTATGCAATGCACTTTGGGATCACTCAATCTCACTTTTGATTTGCAAACAAGCAAGAGAGATGAGTGGGAGGAGTAGCTCTAGCTCAAAGGATGCACAAGAGTGTTAGAAATGCCAAGAGACCTCCCTAAGGGCCGGCCAACGAGTATTTAAAAGCATCCCATCCAAATAGAGCCGTTGCCACTCCACTGACCGTTTTTTCGAGATGACCGGACGCGCCGGTCGAAACTGACCGGACGCGCTTTACCGCGTCCGGTCGCCCTGCGACGTCCACGTGTCCCTCAAATTCAAACGCGACCGTTAGATCCTCCAACGGTCACTGTGCGCCAACGGTCAAACGCTATGACCGGACGCGCTGCTCAAACGACCGGACGCGCCGGTCGCACAGTACCGCGCGCCCGCGAAGCAACGACCGGACTCGCTCCAGAAGATGACCGGACGCGATAGTGCCAGCGTCCGATCGGAGTCCAGTAAGCTCCCTCGATGACCGGACGCGTCCGATCGTGTGTGATCGGACGCTCACCGCGTCCGATCGACCTTGCGAACTGTAGTTCCCTCAGGGCGCCTGATCGGACGCGCCGGTCCCGCGAGTGACCGGACGCGCCGGTTGCAAACCCTAGCCCGCGCGCCCGACTCCTGCGCTGTACTGACCGGACGCGTCCGGTCACACCGTGACCGCGTCCGGTGCAGCGTCCGGTCACCTCAGTGACCCCGTTCGCCTCCGTTTCTTTTCCGACTTCCGGCGTAGTGGAAAATAGGCATTTCATTTCTCCGAAATCGCCTGAATCCCGCGCTCGCACGCTCGGCGGGAGGGAGAGAGGAACCTAAACCCCTCTCTACCCGCAAACCACAGCGCGACCAACGTCACCTTTGCAAATGTGCCAACACCATCAAGTGTACATCTCCATATGCTTGTGTGTTAGCTTTTTCTCAATCATTTTCAAAGGTTTTCCAATTAGCTCACTATGCCCTACATGCAATGCACTTCATGAATTCACCTAGTGGCACCCGTGCATCGAATAACCGATAAGACTTCCCCTCTTAATAGTTCGGCTATCGATCCTAAACCACTCACACCCTCTATGGTGTCTTGAGTGTAAAACAAAATGGCCCTATGGTTATACCTTTGCCTTGAGCCCATTTTGTTTCTCCAAATGATATGATCCACTTCATATCATCACATGACCGTCTCGATCCATCGACCTTGACTTCACTTGCTCTTCACCGTTGCATCGGTCCGTCGGCGCTAAGTCTTGCTCAAGCTTCACCATCGCATGGTCCTTCGCTTCGAAGCCTCGACTTGCCCTTCACCTTCACAACCGGTCCATCGAGCCAAGCCTCATCTTGGTCTTCACCATCTTGGTCATATGAGTCAATGTCATGTCTCATATGCAATGACCACCTTTATCTAAATCATCCACTTAGATACAAAGGTTAGTCCTAGGTTTCATCAATTAGCCAAAACCAATATAGGGACTTTCACCTAGCACATTCATTTGATTTCCATCGCTTAAGGATCTAATCGACATACGTAGCGTGGCCACCCAGGATAAGGCATCAACTAAACACACCTTTAGTGTTGCAATGCAGACATCTAACTTTATTTTAGTCTAATGATTCCTAATTTTTTCTTTATTATGAGTATTTCACTTAGAAATAGTTCAATCCCTAACAAGAAGCCAAGAATTAGCCCTAACACTAAGCAAAAGATAAACTAAGATGAGTCCTTAAGACCATCAAACTAGGCTATGTCCTTAGCATACACACTAGGAAAAAAGATACTTAGGATTAGCGGAAATGTAATCTAGTATACCACATGAAGTCTAAAGCCACTAAGCATTTCAAGCACACTAGCTCCAAGATGGCAACGAAAGTAGTAAATGCAAGAAATGAAAGAGTTGGACAAGAGACAACCTGATTTTTTCTTGGTGTCATGTAGTTGCCACTACCCCTAATCCATGTTGGAGTAGCCACTAAGAGTTAATCTCACTTGAGTTATCAAGGTTTAAGATCTATTAGGAGTACCAACTATCCACTTCAGATTGGCGGGCCTTAGACTAAGCATAAAAAAGAACTCCATTGAAAAATTTACCTGCTCGTCCTCCTTTGGGCATATTAAATTGTGACCGCAAAGGAACCAAGCAGAAAGAACTTCAAGGTGCTACAGAAATTTCAATTTTCTTGATAATTCGTTCGTTGTCCCTTTTTGTGTAGGTTGGATCAGAAAATTGGATTTAAGAGTGGGCAAAAATGGGATGAAGAAGGCGAAAAGGAGGAGATGGGAACAAAGGATGCGAAATTGTCGTGTGTCTTTTTTCATATAGTGCTTTATGTGCCAGTTTCTCATATTAGCATTTTTTTTTGCCTTTCCCACACAAGGAAAAAGATTTGTTTAAATTATAAAAAACGATTAAGGCACATCCACAATTATAACTTAGAAGGATATGTAACTATTTTTTTATTAATAATAGAAAAACAAAAGAGGTCGTAACTTTTGCCAGAAAGAAGTAAAGGTCTGTTTCATATGGCTTCTTTTTCGTAAATTACATAGTACACACAAAACACACACACATCCTACTCCCTACCATGAGTACCTTTGAAAAATGGAGCATGTAGATCTTGCATACATGTGCATATACTTACCATATCCTTATAAGCACATTCAGAGGACCGAGCCACCTGCATTAGATCTTGCATACATGTGCATACATTCACTATACCCTTATGAGCACCTCTGGATGATTAAGCCACATGCACCTCGTTGTTGATGGGCACGTCGTGTGTCATGCATGCGCATACACTCACCATATCCTTATGAGCACCTCCGAATAACTAAGTCATATGTACCTCATTGTTGACGAGCACGTCACCTATCACACAGTTAAATTCTGGATTAAATCGAGAAAAATACAAACATCCATGTCAAGTTGATCACTTGAACCCGGATGAGTAGGTTCCACCACAAGAAAGCTGACCAGAACTATCCTCAATTTGCTCATATACGTTCTTGTGGCTCCAGCTCTCCCTACACTAGCTACTTTAGTATTACTGTTGAAAGAAACTCCATTTCTCTCCTAAAAATACACTAGGAGTTGATATAGCTCCTAGCGTAAGTTTGCTAAGGGGGCGTTTGGTTGCCTGCATCAGGCCTCAGCCAGGCTCTACGGGTGCGATAACATACGTTTGTTTTGTTCGCGTATCTATCGGGCCAGGCTCTGTATGTGCAAGGAGCCCCCCCCAGCCAGGCTCTGGAGGAACGCAGAAATCGGCCGTTTCTGCCAGGCCAGGCTCGCGTGGTGCCAGTAATTAGTCATCTAATGATGTTATTAGTGCATTATTAGCACATATTAAATGATATAACATATTTCGATGAATATTAAGGAGTAGTAAGATAAACTAAGAACTATAAGATAATAGTTGCCCCTAATAAATGTCATGACGATGATTATTTAATATTTTTTTATCTCATACAATCCGTCCTCGTACGAGCAACCAAACATGAACTCGGAACAACCTAGCTCATGCAAACAGGCAATCAAATACCACACTTTTGCATGCATTGGGTCTGACTACTGGGAGCCAGGCTCCTCCGGCCAAGCTGAGTTTATACGCGAACCAAACAGGTACTGACTGTAGCTTCTAGGGGTTATTGTGATAACGCCGAAGCCTAAACGAGCCATAAATACTAATCAAGACTTCGATGAATATACTTGAACAACTAATATAAAACCAAGCTTCTTTTCCACCCATGCGTTTGGTAGTCGCGTGTGATCTCAAAGCCGCGTCTTTCTCTAGCAACTGTTCATAGTCAAGTCGCCAAGTCGGGGTGGTCGGCCGGCTAGTCAACGAAAGCGTTCAGGCACCGTTTGGATGCCAAAATTTTTGACAAAACGCTACTGTAGTGTTTTCGTTGTTATTTGACAAATATTATCCAATCATGGTCTAATTAGACTTAAAAGATTCGTCTCGTCCATTTCGTCTAAACTGTGTAATTAGTTTTATTTTTTATCTATATTTAATGCTTCATGCATGTGTCTAAAGATTCGATGTGACAGGGAATCTGAAAAATTTTACAAAATTTCTTGGAACTAAACAGCCCCTCAGTTGGCACGTTCACAGGATCTCAGGCCAGTCTGGCAGTCTCTGTCAGGGGTCCGGTAGCAGCGATGCTAGGCAGAGCAGCACGTTGTTTGTTAGGCTGGAGCTGGACGCAGCGAGCCAGCGACACGCGACCGCGACGACGTGGTGGACTATTGTGTGGACGGGAGGAACGTGGCTGAATGGTGGGTCTATCTCAGAAAAAAGTCCATTTTACCTTTCCGTCGTCGAAGTCCAGTTTTCCTCTTTAAACTCTAAAATCGGATAAACCATCTCTCTTAACTTTTAAAACCGTTCATTTTATCTCCCTAACCTGGTTATACGTGGTTTTCAAAGACGATTTTGTCTTTTTATTTATTTATTTTGGCTGAATTTTTGAAAAATCATAGTAAATCGTAGAAGAATTATAATTGGAAAATACAATTTTCTTGAACTCCACATGAGTAGATCTACACAATAAATATATAATATGGTATGCTTTAGTATAAAGTTTCTGCTGTAGCTTTAGATTTATGCTTTTCTGTAATTAATTTAAAGCTGCAGTTTCTATGGTTCAATAATGGTAAAAGTTTTATAGTGGCCTAAACTGTAGTAAAAATTTCATGCTCATTGTATCATGTATAACTAAGTTATAGATTTATTTAGTTTTATGCTTGTTAAATAGTTTTAAAATAGTTAAAAGTGTGTAAAAATAAAAACGAGTATGAAATTTTTACTACAGTTAAGGCATACAATAATTAGACCACTATAAAACTTTCACTACAATTGGACCGTAGAAACTGCAGCTATGAATTAATTACAAAAAACATAGATATAAAGTTATAACAAAAACTTTCTACTAAAGCATAACATATTATATATTTACCGTGTAAATCTACTCATGTGCAATCCAAGAAAATTGTATTTTTTATTTTATGATTCTTCTACGATTTACTATTATTTTTTAAAAATTCAGCCAAAATAAATAAAAAAGAAAAAGGTCAAATCATCTTTGAAAACCACCTATAACCAGGTCAGCGAAGTAAAATAAACGGTTTTAAAAGTTAAGGGGTGGTTTAGCCTATTTTCGAGTTCAAGCAGGAAAACTAACCTTCGAGATAGCTAAAATGGACTTTTTGTTTGGCCACTTGGCACCGCCGGCCCGGCAGTGGAAAACGTCCTACGGGCCACCGGGTCGGTAGGAAGAAGGGCCAAGGCCTCTGTCCGGCACTGCGATATGTGGCATGCTTGCCCAAACGCCCGCGGCCCGCCCAAGGAGCCGGGCCGACCCGGCCCGGAGAAGTGCTGATGGTGGAACTGGAACGTGCAGGCCACTCTCGTCTCGGCTCCCAGCTCCACGACAGCACACAGTGCGCACACTCACTCGGGTCTCGAGCTCCCTCCCCCGCGTGTCGCCCCGCCGTCCTCGACGGCGTCGCCGCGACGTGCCCATCCCCATGGATCCCGCCGCTGCGGACCAGCCCTGTGTCATCCAGGCGCTCCCGGCGAACTGCAACACCCTCCAGCCGCCCCTGGTCCAGGCGCTCCCGGCCCAGCACTCCCCAGCCAAGACCAACAACACGCCGCCCTCCCCCGCCGCCAAACGCCGCCCCGCGCCTGCCCCGCTGGGCCCGGCGCCCCCGAGCCCGCGCCGCACCCGCTTGGGCGGCGCGCCGGAGTGGACGCCCGCCGAGACGCTGGCGCTCGTCGCCGAGGTCGCGGCCGTGGACGACGGCTGGTCCCGCTCCGTCTCCGCGTTCCAGAAGTGGGCCATGGTTGCCGAGAACCTCGCTGCGTCCGAGGCCTTCGCGTCGGGGCCCAGGACCCGGCGCGGGCGCGGGAGCGGGAGCAAGAGGACTGCCGGGGAGTGCCGCCGCCGCTGGGAGGCGCTGGCGGCGGAGTACGGGGCCGTGCGCCGCTGGGAGGTGCGCACCGGGGGAACGTACTGGGAGATGGGCGCGGCGGCGCGGAGGAAGGCTGGCCTTCCTGCGGAGTTCGACGCCGAGGTGTATGGGGCCATGGACGCGCTCATACGGGTCGAGGAGGCGCTGCTTGCGGATGACGCTGGCGGTGCCGCGGGTGGGGAGGAGGTGGAGGGCTTGGTTGGCGGCGGTGCCGGCGTCGAGGTGGGTGTGCAGGACGGCGGTGACTCCGGTGAGGCTGAGGTTGGAAAAGAGCAGGTGCAGGAGGATGCATCTGCGGGACAGGGGGAGGAGGAGGAGGAGGAGGAGGAGCCACAGGAAGAGAAGGAGGAGGAGGAAGACGTCGATGAGGATGGAGAAGAAATGCAGGAGGATGGGGGCAATGCTGATGCTTCAAATGACTTGGGTTTGTGCAAATCATCCACTTATGTGCTGATTCAGTTTCGTGTGCTTATGATTGCCGATAGCTTGCTTCTGCTTACTAAAGATGTAGTCTGGTTATGAAGCTTATGAAGTAGGGGGATTTATAACAGAAAAAATGGGGTGATTCAGCAGAGCATTTGATATGCAGTGATTGGCCTAATATGGTTTTGGTTTTAGCGGATTCATCAGTGAAATTTGATGTCAGTCAAATATGCCAATACCGCTATTAGGAATGATCATATATCATCATAAGAAGACAAAACTTCAGGGACTGTATTTCTGTTGTAGCGGTTATTGGGGAAAATAAGGCTCATGTTCATCCTTTCTCATGACCCATTGTAGTGCCCAATTGTGATACCTTTTCCTGTTTTGTCATGTCCACACCTCAGTGGGCAGTGCGGGATAGCACAGCCTCATTGGTCTGTTATAGTTTTCACGTATGCAAAATAGCTAGGGAAACTAGGTAAGTGTTGATGAACCATGAAAACTAGCCACAAGAGTTTTTCAAAATCGTCAAGAAATTATCAGATGTAGGGACTAGGGAGGCATGTCCTATATCTGTGTAAAATGAAACTTGAAGTCCAACTCATTGGCAGAAGGAGAAAACTTACCACCTTTTTTTAAAAAAATAATAGAAAAAGATTTTTAACTTTTAGCTTCACTAGATTTGCTCTCTCTAATGTATTGTGATATCTTACACGTCATTTAATCCCTTGTTACTGTCTTGTGGTTGTGGTCTATAAAAGCATGAAGCAATTTTGTTCAGTCAGCTTTTGGTTCGGTGCCTTGGTAAGGTGAAGCAATTAAAAATGATTTATGTTTTGTAAAATTGCATTGGACAACTTTTTTGTAGCTTATAGTCCTCAAGATATTCATATCAAAGCTTAGACTGTCTAACTTTTGAAGGACCTGCTTAAAGCCTCTTGTCCTGTATTTTTGGGAAACTTTTGGCATACATATAGTTTCATGTATAGTATCAATTAGCCAATGTTTGTAGCAAATGAGCATCAGTCGCCAAGTAACACAATATTGCATTGTTTGATAATACATGCACAGTCATGTTAGACAGATGGTTTGCTTTAAGAACTCATTTATGTTCATCGAACATACATTTGTTCCTGGTGTCGAAAAGGATTATATTTTATGCTGCTCTGAGCCAGCACAATACGAGTTCCCTATAGTTCAAAGTTCCAACTCTGATGTATTCTTGTTCCTTTTGTCTTGTCATATTTTTTGCTGCTGCCTTACTTTCTTCACAATATATTTGTGTAGAAGGGCAAGAGACCGGGAAAAGTATTGAACCCGACAAAAGCCAAAATATTGCATGGGAGCTGGCAAACAAGTTACACGAGAACGCGCAGCATATCCACACCATACTGAACGAAGAGGCCGACCAAGATGGTGGCCAGAACCATGCTCTTGATGGTTTGATGCTGCCTGATGCAATGGAGGCCACCCGCCAAAAAGCCGATGAGCTGATCAAGTCGCTAGGCGGGCTTGTCAGCTACCTGAACCAATTCACCGAGCTGGTCAAGGAAACTGGGTTCGAGAACATCGCCGGTATGACCTGATGCACGAGACGCAGCCACGCAGGCCTCCTTTGGAGGATTAGATGATCATGCTGCTTAACGTTTTAGCGCTGTAGTTTCTCTGTGTCGTCCTCCATCTTTGTAAATATGCGGCACTGTATGACGACCGCCCAGCCCGGGTGGTGTAGGGTTTGTAGCAGACAGTGTTAGGTGCCTTGACAGCACCGCTGTTCTGGGCTTCTGGCCTTGATTAGTGAGATCAGATGCTCACATCTGTTGTCTGGCGTTCCTTTCAGTTCTGGCCCTGAAAATCCCTGATGGTGAGAGATCAGATGCCTCAATTTGGTAGCAGTAGCAGATGTTCTCAGATGCATCACATATTCACATGTGAGATATAAGATGGGTGGGTGATGAGGCTGTAGTAATTTGGGATTAAACCAGAATGTTGCGAGGTTGGTGTCCTGGGGACATGGCATCTGTTGTTGCTGACAAAAATGAACCATGAACTGGCCAAGGCTAAAACATGCTCTCGCAGCCAACTCCAACCACGAATGACACAGAAACCGGCCGCAGGCAGCAACAGACACAACAGACGCTACTGTGTCTGCCGTCTCTTCTCCCGCCTATTCTTAGGCTCTCTACCTCCCTCCCCACCCGGCGTCGCGACCCATCACCGCATTTCCTCTCCCCGCCACCTCCTCTCTCCCCCTCCATTCTCTTGACCCATGCACACGCGGGACGCGTAGCTTCGCCCTCGCCTCCTCCCACGACGACGCGCACGGGCGTGCGTGCATGCGGCGAGCGGTCACAGCCCCTCCGGCAAGGCGACCACCGCCGCGCGCGTGAAGACACCGGCTCGCCTCGGCTCGGTTCGTCTCGTCTCGTCGGACGACTCGCTCGGCGCCGCCCGCGTCCCCATGGCGCGGCCGCGGCCGCACGGCCACATCGTCCGCGTCGCCTTGGCCCTCGTCTTCGCCTTCGCCTCTACCGTCCTCCTGTCGCCGGCCGCGGAGGGCGTCCAGGAGGGCGACGTGCTGATCGCGTTCCGGGACACGCTGCGCGGGCCGGACGGCGCGCCGCCGGGCCCGCTGCGGAACTGGGGCACCCCGGGCCCGTGCCGGGGCAACTCCTCCTCCTGGTACGGCGTGTCGTGCCACGGCAACGGCTCCGTGCAGGGCCTGCAGCTGGAGCGGCTCGGCCTGGCGGGGAGCGCGCCCGACCTGGCTGTCCTCGCCGTGCTCCCGGGCCTTCGCGCGCTCAGCCTCTCCGACAACGCGCTCACCGGCGCCTTCCCCAACGTGTCCGCGCTCGCCGTGCTCAAGATGCTCTACCTGTCGCGGAACCGCCTGTCGGGCGCCATCCCCGAGGGCACGTTCCACCCCATGCGCGGCCTCCGCAAGCTGCACCTCTCCTCCAACGAGTTCTCCGGGCCCGTCCCGGGGTCCATCACCTCGCCGCGCCTGCTGGAGCTGTCTCTCGCCAACAACCACTTCGAAGGCCCGCTGCCAGACTTCTCCCAGCCGGAGCTCAGGTTCGTCGACGTCTCCAACAACAACCTGTCCGGACCCATTCCGGTAGGGCTCAGCCGCTTTAACGCAAGCATGTTCGCAGGTAGCATATCGATCGATCGATCCATCGATTCTCGCTCGCCTCATCTATCTTTAGTTTTCTTTCCGGTCCTCTCGATGTCTTGTTGACGAACTACGACGATCTGCATGTGATTCAGGCAACAAGCTCCTCTGCGGCAAACCACTAGAGGTGGAATGCGACAGCTCGGGGTCGCCGCGCACCGGCATGTCGACCATGATGAAGATCGCCATCGCTCTCATCATCCTCGGTGTGCTGCTCTGCGCCACGGGCATCGCCTCGGGCACCCTCGGCCGCCGGAAAAGAAGGCCGAGGCGCGCGGCCGCCGAGAGGCTGGGCAGCGGCGACCAGACGCCCTCCAACCCGAAGCTCAACACCGCGCCGGCCGTCAACATCGAGAACGCGGCCAGCACCAGCCAGCCGCGCGCCGCTGCCGCGGCCGGCGCGGCCGGGGCCGGGGCCGCCGCCGCCGCGGGGAAGCGCCCGCGCCGCGACGAGCACGGGCGGCTGGTGTTCATCCAGGAGGGCCGCACCCGGTTCGAGATCGAGGACCTGCTCCGGGCGTCCGCCGAGGTGCTGGGCAGCGGCAACTTCGGGTCGTCTTACAAGGCGACGCTCTGCGAGGGCCCCGCCGTGGTGGTCAAGCGGTTCAAGGACATGAACGGCGTCGGGCGGGAGGACTTCTCGGAGCACATGCGCCGCCTCGGCCGCCTCGCCCACCCCAACCTCCTCCCACTCGTCGCCTACCTCTACAAGAAGGAGGAGAAGCTCCTGGTCACCGATTACATCGTCAATGGCAGCCTCGCGCAGCTTCTCCATGGTACGCACTCTCCTACAATACATACATACAACAAGAAAATGAAATGAAATATAGCTGGGTGATTGATTGATTGATTCTGACGAACTTGAACTTGATGATGATCAGGTAACAAAGGGTCGCTCTTGGACTGGGGGAAGCGTCTGCGGATCATCAAGGGCGCGGCGCGGGGGCTGGCGCACCTGTACGACGAGCTGCCGATGCTGACGGTGCCGCACGGGCACCTCAAGTCCTCGAACGTGCTGCTGGACGGCGCGTTTGAGGCGGTGCTGTCGGACTACGCGCTGGTGCCCGTGGTGACGGCGCAGATCGCGGCGCAGGTGATGGTGGCGTACAAGGCGCCCGAGTGCATCGCGCCGCAAGGGAAGCCGTCCAAGAAGAGCGACGTGTGGAGCCTGGGGATCCTCATCCTCGAGATACTCACGGGCAAGTTCCCGGCGAACTACCTCCGGCAGGGGCGGCAGGGCAACGCCGACCTCGCCGGGTGGGTGCAGTCGGTCGTCACGGAGGAGCGCACCGGCGAGGTGTTCGACAAGGACATCACGGGGGCCAGGGGCTGCGAGGCCGACATGGTGAAGCTGCTCCAGGTCGGCCTGGCCTGCTGCGACGCCGACGTCGACAGGAGGTGGGACCTCAAGACGGTCATCGCGCGCATCGACGAGATCCGGGAGCCCGACGCCGCCGCCTCCGATTCGTCATCGTCCTAGACGAGCACCCGCGTGTGTACTTGACCAAGCAAATCCCACTGATCGATCAGCAACTCGTCGACGTCGTGCGTGCATGCCTACCTCCGAGACGAGGATTTACATACGTGGCGTGGCGGCCATGAGCATGAATGAATCGGTTGCTTATTTGGTTCCACAATCAACTAAAGTTGGATGCGTTGGTCGGCTGATCGATTTGATGAACAAATGCGTTTGAGATGGGATGAATCATGCATGGTAATACAGTTTTCTGATATGTTCATGGGGAATTTTCGATCGTGTAAATTGGTTTAGCTTAATTAATCTGTCACAGGAAAAGAGGTGCTAGTGTAGTAGTGTGTAAGGTGCTTTAAAATTCGTCTGTCTTGTAATTGCGTTTAATTCGTACAAATCCTTTCATACTCAAATTAAAATCATGTTAGAATATATACATACTAGTGTGTAGATGTTTCTTGAATAATTTCCCAGGTATTGTTTTTTAGTTTCCTTGTGCTTCCCGTATCTGCCATCAGGGGAAAAAATGCATTTATATGCGATGTACTTGGTTTCGTTTTTTTATTGTCTGCTCCGTACCCATGTGAAAACTTTTTTTTTAGACCTGGTAAATTTCATTACTTAACAACTAACAAACTGGTAGCCACAAGTACTCGAACGCTATCAGGAACAGAGCTCATAATTTGCGCCTCGCCCTGATTACATAACAAACCCAACACTGCTAACTCGTGAGCAACTTGATTACACTCTCGACATTTGTTATGAGCATGTTATTATAAAAAAAATAGGGTGGTTTTCAGGAAGTTTTATATACCTAGATTACAAGCTGAATGTAAATCCATTATATGTTGACAGTAACTAATATGTGGGAGAGAAGATTTTGAGCCGTCTATCCCCTTTAATTGATGCTAGCTCATTCTCTTCCATTTCCATGCATGTTATCATTTTGTTCCAAATTATAAGACGTCCTGTCTTTAAAGAAGAAAATAAAAAGGTGTGGGAAAGAAAATTTTCAACAGGCACGGTATAGCAAAATTGCACTTCTTTACATGCATCCTAAATATTAGGCACCTGTATTCGTGATTTTTTTTTTATGAATGTTCAAATCACAAAGAGTCTAGAGATGAGGGGTTGTAGTGGTTACCACTAGGCCCTCCACAGTGTTGGCTTAGAGTGATGCTCCAAATGGACAGAGAAGGTTTGAGCATCATTGCGTACACTGCAACTAACGATGCCCCATCTAGAAAATTTGGGAGCAATGAATGTACAAGATCCGGTGCCCATTGACTAAACAAATCAAAAAATATGCATGCTTAAAAAAACAAATAAAAAAATATGCAGGCTCTTCATCTCGTGCTCCTCTCAAGCCATCATTGTTCTTATTGTATATCAATTTTACTTGTACTGTGGAATCTAGCAAGCGATGCCTACCACTGCAGCCCAAAACGAGTGATGCCCATCCTCTTCAGTGGACCACCTTTTAGTTTCAGGCACCGTTAGCACATTACAGAAGGCCTTACAGGGTTATCCATGATTGTCAAATTCAAATAGCTTAAGGCATGATGGACCAGTGGCAATGCCGATTGCAACTGTGGGGGTGCTGCCGATGGGCACGAAAAGAGTATTTTTTTTGCGACTCAGGGATTTTCATTCATCATGAAGCATCAGGATTACAATCAACGGCCAACAGGTGAACTACACAGGCTGGGGTAGACTGCCACTCGCCCAACCTGTTATCGCCTGAGACCTTGGCAAGCGTATGAGCAACTCGATTATAAGATCTGCTAGTGTACATCAGATTAAAAGCACTAAAACACATGCTAAGTTCCCGGATCTCCCTGATGATCGGCGCAATAAGCGACCTTTGGTTGGTCACCGCCTCCCAAAGCTTCACTAGTTCCTGGCTGTCAGCTTCAAGGTGGATCGGAGCCTCTGCACTCCCATGTCCCTCGCGAATGGCACGCCATCCTGGCATGCCAAGGCTTCCATTGTCAGAGCATCCAAGCCATGGGGGTACCACTGCACCCGTCCCCGCCAAAGGTCCCAAGCTCCTCGAAGGACAGCCCCCGTCGCTCCCTGTCCTTGCTATGGGTAAAATGCTCCATCTGTATTACATTTGTTCCATCCTTCCTACGGTGGACGCCATGCTTGCTTAGCTCCACCCAATGCTTTCTGCCGCTGCGGCGGACTTATAGTTGCCAGAGATCAAATGTTGTATCAATCGTCCACTAAACTGTACTCTGGACTAGCGACTCGGTTTCACCATGGCACCGCTTGTTCCTCTGCATCCACAACGAGTACATGTCGATGATGAAAATGCTATGATTCTTGTCAGCGCATACATCGGCCAGTAGGATGTCACACGCCTAGGTGTTGGGGTGAAGTCTGGGCGTCTTTGCTCCTGTAAGAAGTTTAACTGCTTGCCAAAAAACCTTCGCGACAGTGCATTTTGTAAGAATATGTCTTATGGACTCCATATCAGCTCCGCATAGGTCGTAGAAAGTAGTTGGTTCGATATGCCGCCGATTAAGGATTTTCTTTGCTGGGAGAATATCTTGCATGTATAGATGAATATAAATTTGTAAAGTTGGGAACTAATTTACTTCTCAAGCAGTGGCGGACCCAGGATTTTACCTCTGGGTATGCGCCGTAAAAAAATTTCTAATACAATTCGGTAAATCATTTACAATTCGGTAAAACCATATTATAATTCATTAAAACCGGTTACATTAAATAACATAATAAGATTTAAATTCAAATATTAAGATACAAACGACGCCAAATCTTGATATAAATTGTTCAAATAAAATACAAATACTTCAAAATATAGCAACAGGAGAGACTTACAATATTACTGAATCGACAATGTTTAAGAAGTGCTGTGTTTCCTATATTCCAATTATACCATCCATCAACCACAAAAATATTTGACCCACTGCCCTTCTTGAACAAGTAGCATATGAAGCAAAATGCAGAATCCTTCTTGACACTATATTCAAGCCACTCATAATTATACAACCATTGTATACTGAATCCACGAGGTACACCTCCAATGTTTCGGTATGAAAAAATCATGTATATAAGGTTTGCAAGCACCTTTAGTAATATATGCTCTACGGATTGCATCTTAATCATTAACATGATAATTTTCAATGGGTAGCCTTTCACCTGGATCATATGGAAGGCGATTGATGTCATACACCGGCGGCTTTGATGCGGGGGGTGGCGGTGATGCTAGCGAGGGCGAGGACAAAGGATCTGCAATTTCTTCAACCTGTACTCTATCTTCTTCTTGATTGTGCTCTTCCACAATACTTTGATCTGGAGCCGGAGGTGGGTCAGGGTTCAAAGCAACAGCAGCCGCCTTCTTTGCTGCAATTTCTTCAACTTGTACTCTATCTTCTTCTTGATTGTGCTCTTCCACAATACTTTGATCCGGAGCCGGAGGTGGGTCAGGGTTCAAAGAAACAGCAGCCGCCTTCTTTGTTGCATTCTGAAAAAGCGATCGAACGTCTCCGTTTCTCTTCATAATTCAACTATTCAAGAGTTCTGAGAATTAAAAAAAATCACCAATTAGCAAAACTAATGAACGGACGCCTGGAACTGAGGAAGGGTGGAGACTGGAGAACTAGAGATGGACGGGGAGGAACGAGGATCACCTGTCACCTGATCGCCGATCGACTGCCTGGTGCCGCAATGCCGATCCGCGAAGGCCAAAGGGCGATGGCGGCATCCGCGACAGGCTCGCGGCGAGAACGCTCCGCGGCCGCGAGTGGAGTCTGGCGATCCAACTCCCTCCCGAGCAGAGACGAAGCCAGAAAAAAATTTAGGGGGGGCTAAACAAAATTGCTACAGTGACTTAGCTCTACTTTAATCCCTCGTAATATAAAAAGTATAATAGCTTGAAGTAGTCTTATATTTAAAACGTCAATTAACAATGAAATTCACAAAATACATCTAAAAAATAAATGTCTTAGCCCACCCTACCTTATACATCTGCGTCTAAAATTGGAAGAAGAGCACTAGAAGTTCCACTAGCTTAGCAGCAGTAGGGGGGGCTGGAGCCCCCCCAGCCCCCCGCTGGCTTCGTCCATGCTCCCGAGTCCCGGCCTCCCTGGACAGTTCGACGTCTGTCGATCCAACTCCCCCTACGAGCTGGGCCAGCCCATCGAGCATGAGCGCGCATTTACGCCGCATTCACGTACTACGAACGTCAAACGGACGCCGCACTCACGTACTATGAATAGGACGGCTTGTTTTTTTTTCATTTTTTCTATTATGTTTGACTGACGGGCGGGCCACAGGGTGGTCGGTGGACCACCCAGACCACCCACTGGATCCGCCACTGATCTCAAGTTTAGATGGCTAACATTGTTTTTGAACTTCCAGCCATGTGGGAGCTAACAAAACATGACTACAAATATACGATATTTCTTTTTTGGGTATTCATGTGCACCAACACAAAAAATTCTTTTTGGGGTATTCGTTTCCTGTCACATTATTTTTAAAAGAGATGGCAGGAACTCGGCCTTTCAATGAAGATAGGAAAAAGAGTTTACACCTACTATGGAAAAAACAAAGAAAGTGGGGACGATTTCCTAGCTAGGGCGCACACAACCACCACGCCCCCAAAACACACGTGAGATATCAAAGGGCTACCCCATGGTGGCCAAAGCTCTCTTTCTCATGTCAATGCCCCTATCACATTGTTTCTCATTCTACTATATCCCCATGCTCCTATGATAATTTTGACGGGCACAAAATGCTGCTATGAGAATTGTGGGTAGCACCGCATAGACTCACTAGCAATAATGGAAAACATTTGTGGACCACTAGTAATTATAAGAAATTGCTCATGTTAGGCATAATGATGTGGTAATATCTCGCCTATACAAATTCACTTAAGGCATGTGTTGATCCCTTGAATTGAAATCAATATCTAGAAAGCGCTTCTTATTTCATTATTAGGTTACTTTCCAATTCCTATCAATTCCCGGGAACAAATAGGGCCTTATACTTTCATATAATAGCACACTTAATTCATGCAAGCTCACTTACTTCATTTGTTGAGCCTAATTCACTTGCCCACAAGGATTAACATGTCAGTATAGTTTAGTTATAACATGATATATGCAACAAATAAAAATGCTAACATCTTAAGGGCGGCAAGGTGGAAATTAGTAGCAACTCAAGTGTCAATAGAATGTATGATAGGGGATCATGCATATGCCTATGTGGTCAGCAAATCAAGAGATGGAACATGCATCACAAATTTCATATTGCATAGGTTTCGGATGACATGGAGAAGATATATATGGTTATAGAAGTCATACATCCACTTTAAGCTTTACATGCTTGTGCTTATTTGGATGGAGAGGGTGTTGGTCATCCACCTTTTGAGTAGGCCCAAGGGTCAAGATGATACAAACGTTGAGTTGGAAAATAGGTAAAACATTTGCAATGTGGGAACCTTGACTAAGTGCTCCCATCCCTAGAGAATTGTCGTGAAGAATATCGCTAGGAGGGTACCCATAAAAAATGAGAAGACAAGGAGCACTTATCTTCTAATCTTCTAGACCAAGGGAGGAACCCATCTCAGAGACACTTATATACGACCTTTTGCTCATATCTCCAAGGTATTAAATGCAACATGACCAGCTAGCAAAAGGACCCTTTTTTGAAAGAAAGACTGGCTCCACAGTATAATCAACCCTAGCCTAAAATTCTCTCCCATGGGGAGTCGAACCTAGGACCCGAGGAGTGCTACTAGAGCCATGTAACCAATTGAGGTCCTATAGTGTTCGGCCTAGTTGTTCTAATGGCCAAAAGTTAGTTTGTATTTAAGTTGTGTTAGTATAGGCTAGCCCAACCAATAGAAACACAAGCCTAATTACTGGCATTATAAACTTTTATCGCCCCAATACTATCTATTGGATGCACCAACCTAGGGTTTCATTTCTCTATATAAACCGGTCCCATTTTCCATCCATGAATTGCCCCTCCTGTTCCTCCTCCTCCGCCGCCACCCCCCTACCTACCCCCACCCTAATACCACTCTCCTCCTCCTAGCTTGTGCCACCATCGCTTTTGGCTGATTTATTGTTGCATCCTTATTGCCATAGTGTTGCTATTCCCCCCTTCCTCTTTGCCTTGCTATCACATCTCCACCCAATCTATTGTTTGGGCTACAACTAAGGTGCATCCCTTGTTAGATTAACATCGCAATCTATTAAGACCGACAAAAGGTAAACTACTATCTCTTGGAATTTGATAGGGATCTATAAGTGTATTTCTATTGAGCAATGATATTATCATCGTGCATATGGATAGCTAATAAATGCGCTAGGGACCCCACTAGCCATCAAGGATAAAATTCAAGGTTGATGCACCCATAAAGTTTTCCTACCTCGATGGATCTAAGATCTAACTAGGTAGTGGAGAGGTAAATCTATAGAACCAATGGTCATTAGTGATCCAAGATTTGGGTCCGGTATCCCCTATGGATTTCCTACTATGGGGATTAGGTTTATTCAGGAAGTAGAGGAGGTAGCCCTGAATCTAGAAGCCACCAACGATTAAAGATCTAGATCCAGTAATTTTTTCCCACTATGAAGATCATAGATCTAGCTAGGTGGTGAAGGAGGTAACCTAGCCCTACAACGTGTAACACCCGAGGTGTTTGCCACCAGTTAAGCAGTGGGTTTGAGCTCAAACATGGTAGATTAAATGGTGATGAAGATGTCAAGGTCAAACCTATGGACCAGAGCCCCAACCTAAAACTTGGATGTTGCACCATTGCTTTGCATATAGGCCATTTTCAAGATATATGCTTGGGTGGTGTTATTGCAATATCTTCATGTGTCTCACCTTAGTACCTATCTATATTGGTCACTCAAAAAGTTTCATGAAGTTTGGAATAAAAAGTCACATGAAATGATAAGTTATATCCTTGTTGGAATGATTTTACTAAGTGCTTGAATTGCACTATTAAGTGAATGGAAATATAAGTTATCAACCCAACCTTGCAACCTTGCCCAAAAGACTCTAGATAGACTCTACAACAAAAGTCGTGAAAGATTCGTGTTGAGCAAATGCCCCGAAATTGCCCCAATTGATCAAAAAGGATAATTTAAGCTTCATCGTGATTCTACTTTGGTCAAAGTATAACAGCAGTTTCTATATCAGTTTTGAGGTTGAACCTTAAATGAGAGTTGTAGTCCACTTTATGTAGAAGAAACTTTGTTTAATGGTCAAGAGCTAGTTTGGTCTCTAACCTAGTCAAATAGAGGCTCAAAGATTGGATTAGCTGCTGTTTTTCAGCCTTGGAAAATATTCTAAGTCATGGAATTGTGGACTGACATTGACAGGTGGGCACAGTGCATTCTCAAAATTTTGTTAAACAACTGAAGTTGGACTCTTTATAAAAGTTGGAGTGTTTAGAGTGGAGAAGAGCTCAGAGAAGTTTGAATGGATTTGGAGCTCATTTGGACCTTCAAAATTAATTCCCAAAACTGCTAGTTTCATCATACTCATGGACTTGGACCGGCAAGGACAAGACGGTTGGCACGTCGCGTTCTCATGTTTTTGCTAAGCAACTCCAGTGGAGCCAAATACAAAAGTTGGAGTAGATAATGTGGAGAAGAGTATGCAAAAGGATGACACCAGTTTGACTTAGTTTTGACCTCCGAAAGTGAGTTTCCGCGATCACCATTGTTGTGTTGGCATTGCTGTCTTGGCAACCATTTTACCGCTAATTGGTTGCTCTAATGACCTGAGTGCCTTAATAGAAGTTGTAGAGCAGGCCGAGGTGAGCAAACTTCGTTTTAAGCCCAAGGACTGATTCGACCCAGAAGTGGCCCAAATCGGCTCCCCACGTTGGTCATACCGTCGCCCGCCACGTGCTCGGTAGAAGGCCTCAAGGACGCTGCGTGTCTGTGAACGTGGCCACCATTGCCGAGCTTCCTTGCCGCGCATCCTGCCTTCTCTGCCACGCGCCCTGCCTCCCTTACGCAGTATAGAGGTGGACGCCGAGCTCCCCACTCCCCAGCACTCTCCCTCACTTGCTTTTCCTCGCTCCGCTCCGCGCTGGGACGCGCGTCCACCATGGCCGGCTAGCTGAGCTCGCCGCCGCAGCTGTTCTCGCCGCTCCTAGCTTTCTCACTCCCCAGGAGCACCACCCTCAGCTTCGCCGTCATCTCCTTCACGCCGTGCTCGTGCTCGCCGTCGCAACCCGCCACCCTAGCCGTGGAAGCTCCGGCCGCCGCCGCCGCAGCCGGCGCCCGCGCGTGGCCAAGCCGCCGTGGGCCACCTTGGGCTAAGCCGAGCAGCCCCGCGGGTGCGCAAGGGCCCCCTGGTGCTCCCCCGCCCCTCAGCCGCCGGTGGCATGGCCTCCTCCGGCCGGAGCAGCGAGACCCTGGCGAACTCCCTGTGCAAATCACGACCAGGGACCTCGCGGGAGAATTCGACTAACTCCAGGGGCCTAACTGCACTGTCATAGACTCAGATGAATAGTGCCGAGAGGACTGTTTTGTGATGATTTTGCAGTAACTTTGAAATTACATAGTAAATCATAGAAAATTCGTAAAATAGCAAATGAGGACTTTTTGGAATCCTTGTGAAATTCTCTATGCATTAGATCTATAATATAGCATGTTTTAGTTTAAAGTTTTCTCTGTAAAAATGGAATTGTGCAGCTAGGTTTTTAATGCTAGTTGTATTTGTCATTTTCATAACTGTAGATCTAGGGCTCCAAATAAAGTGAAATTTTTGTGGCATGCTACTCATATGATGTTTAATGTGTGGTAATTATTTCATGAATTTTGGTTGCCATATGAGTGATTTATTAGTGTATCTTGCTCTCACATGAATTCTTGCAATAACAATTTGTCTTTTTCATAGAGGTTGATATACATGTCCAAATGGCTTGAAATTTGTACAGTAGACTATTGGGTGTATATAAGAGCTACTTTAATTTTTATAGATTTTATTATGGACTTTTGGTATATGTTTGTTATTTCACCTTGCTATCTAAATAAATTAAGAAATGCATTAAAAGAATTTATTTAGTGATGAGAACTATGCTTTTTGGTGATCATTTAACATGCACTTTATGATGGTTACATTGGTTGTGGCCAAATGTGTAACAGAACCGACCAAATTATAAGAGCACAAGTACGAAAACAAGCACCGAAGCGCTCAAATTTTCAAACTTGAGCCCATATAATCCCGGTAGTCAATCGAAATCACAAAGGATTTCAAACCAAACTGCTTACAACCAGGATCGCATCATTCAACATACAACATCATACGTTACATTTCACAAGTAGTGCTGAAATAAGTTTACACAAACGGAGTAGCAATTATTACAAACCAAGTTTGAAAGTAGCGGAAGCATAACACACACTAGTTAATTAAATACTGCCAGTCTGGATGATCGACAACCCGCAAAAGCATGAGGAAAGTACATAAAGACGATCACGCCCTTGTGATCTAGTCATCATCACCCGCAGGGTGGAGACACGTCTTGCAGAATCCCTGATAAAGCATGTCATCTGCAACAGGAGGGAATAAACCCTGAGTACTGGAATGTACTCAGCTAGACTTACCCGTCGAAAACCAGAAATAAAGTGACACCAAGGATTATGCAAGGCTTACACAAGAGGCTAGCTGACATAACATTTTTGCATAAAGGCATAAGTAATTGAAGCTCTTATAACCTGTACTAGCAGTTATTTTTAGCATTTACCTGTCATCTATCTTAGCACCTGTACTAAACATACACTTGATTATAATCAAACAACATGATTATTATATCCATAGCAGGTATATCATTATGGCAACATTGTATCATTCCCTTAACCACCAGTTCATTTAATGAGTTCTACGTTGCCGCTGCTCAAGTCAAGTGCTCACTAACCGGGAGCGACGGCGATTCGAATCGAATTCCTATCCAGCTGGAGGGGTATTTCTAACACTCACCGTGCAGACCCCTGCCAGGGTCGCATAGGCCACCGTTTCATATGATTCAGGAATCGCGGGTCCGAATAATGTCGCGACCCCAAGGGCGACACTCTGCCAGGTGATAGGGACTCTAACCCCCCCTTGGTCTCACGCCAATGTCCCCAAGCACATCCTTTCTCTCCTCCAAGAAGCAACCTACCATTCGATTCCCGGCCTGAATCACATTACTCGGCTTCGCGGTCGGAACGGGTTATCCGGCCAACTAAGTGTTAGACTGCGTTCAACATGACTCAAGGACGTACAGCGAATCGGTCCTTAAACGACTCAGACGGGCATAGCTCCACACCCAAGACGTGAAGTGTCTTGCGGCTGTACTATCGAACTCCCGTCCGGTCTCGATTTCATTTTTAAGCATGGTTCCAACACGATAGCCATAAGCCACTCGCGACTCCTTCCTACATCTCGCGGATGACCGGAAATCACCCGACTTCTACCGTACTAAGCAGGGCTAAGCATTGACACGTGCCTACACCTAATATAGGATTCAGTACGATATCTGGACAAGGACAGGTATAATGCAACAAGTGTTTTCATATAACTCCTACAACTTAATGCAGTAAACAATTAAAAGTACTCAAGATTAATTTATAAATCAGTAGGTTCAGCATGCACCGGGGCTTGCCTTTCAGAAAAGTTGAAGGCCGGTGGTCAGGGCACTCGGGTAGATCTTCTGACGGAGCTTCCCCGACGTTGGGTTCTTCTGCTAATTCCTCCGGTTGACTCAGCACCTCCTCCGGTATCGCTTGTTCGAATTCGAGGAGTGTCAACCCCTCCGGTACACCTATTGCATGAGTGCATAATAAATCCCATGAATGCATAATGAAAGATGCAATATGCTCGGAATGAAATGCATTACAACAATTTAACGCTCTATTCAAATCACTTCAAAAGAGTAGGTGCAAATTTCCTTTCGGGTAGAGAAGTACTCACCTAATCTACTTAACCTAAGATAAAGCTGCTCATCCTCAGTTAAGGCCCTAACACCTAACAATTACAAAAGTAGCATGTCTTAGGATATCACACCATATCAATCAGCGAACACCACAGTAAGCATTCTGGACAGCAGCTACTTGTTTTTATCACAACTGGAGATTTATAATTCCAAAAGATATGATCTAAGCCAATCTGGAAAGCCTAAGAAATGTACTACAATTCATTTTCAGACCTCAACTCCAAACTCCTAAGTTTTCCATGTCAAACTTCACAAGTTCCAGAATCTGTCCTCTCCAAAACAGAGAGTAGCAGATTTTGAACTGCCACTTTAAACAACAGTAACTCTCAAACTACTAAGCCAAATGCTTCCAAATTTTAACACAAGCTAGTTCATCAAGTTTACTACAACTTTGGTATTTACAAGTTGTCCAGCAACCAATTTGATCAAAGCCAAATTTAGAATTACCACTTAGCTGTCCAGAAAACCTAAAATTACAAAGGTTAAATATTTATTGATGTGGCAAACATTTTCTAAAACCAAACTAATGCTACTACAAGTTCACAAATATCACAAAGACACCAGGAAGTAAGGTGTGCCCACCTAGAATATTTATTTAAACTCATTTCTTATTTTACTTAATTAATTAGGTGGAATTTTAAACATATATGTAAACTGCTCCCAAAATTCTACAAAAATTACAGAGGACTCTTTGACCCAAAAAGAGACTACCGTAAAAATTTGAACTAAATTTATTTACAGGAACTCCCTACAAAAAATTCACAAGCTAATAAGGCTGATTTTTGCATAAATAGGAAACCCTATTGAAAAGTGTCAAACAACAGATTTCATATTTTTCTTAGACACTTTAAGACACCAAGACATTCTCCAAAAATTCATAAGAACATTACACATGTAGAAAAATTACTAAAATTCCTTTAAGCATTTCCTAAAATAACAAGATAGCATTATAACTTGAAAAGTACTTAAGCACTGATGCCCAAATTTTTACCAGAGCTAGAGCTAGCATAGAGTAACCTACCCACCAAAATTTTATGATTTATGGAACACTACAGCTCAAGTTATAAATTTAACAAATTTGCATGCATTCCAAAACACATTTAAAGGGATCTATTAAATTCTCCTAGAAATTAAACATCACATTCCAGATTTATATTTTTCTAAAATACTACACATCATGTAGACCCTAACAAAATTTACCTCATGATTTTTGGATCATTAAAACCCTAGATCTTTATTTTTCCAAACCTTACTTAAAACTGTGACAAAATCAAGAAATGAAATAAATCCCAAATGAAACTGGGCCGGCCCGGCTTGCTAACGCGGGCCCAGCCAGCGCGCGGCCTGCGTCGGCTTCCGCCCACGCGTGCGACTGCCAGGCGGGACCCCGTGTGTCAGCGGCACAGGGCAGGGGAGGCGGACGGCGGTGGTCGGAGCTCGCCGCCGGTGGGTCGGCCGGCGAAACCGAGGGCACCAGCGCGATCTACGTGACGCGGGGGAATCGATTGGTGCTAGTGGCACGACCTATGACCTAGCGGAGGTGGCACGTCGCCGGTGATGGCGGCACGGCCGGGCTCCGGTGCGAGCTGTCGGCGACGGCAACCCATGGCCGGCTCAACCGAACACGGTGTGAGCTACCTGAGGTCGTCACGGTGCTAACACCGCAAAGAACAGGGACGGAATGATTCCTAGCTACCCCGGCCACGGCGGCCTCATCTCCGGCGAGGTCATGCCCCTGGCGGAGACGGCGAAAATGGTCACTGTGACCTTACCAAAGCACGAATGGCGCAGCTGGGAGGTGGAGAAGGTAGAGGAGGACACGGCGAAGCTATGGTGAAGACGGAGTTCGCGTTTTTGCAGTGGTTCGCGAGCTCGCGACGGCGAAGCTTGCTCGGCAGAAATGGCGGGCACTGAGATCGGTCGCTGCTTGCGGTGGAGGCGATGAAAATGAATTTCTTGGGCTACGAACCATTCGGGTAGGCGCGGGTGAGTGTGCACGTCGTGGCCGGCCTTGCCAGGGCGTCCGCCGGCGCGTGGGCAGCGCGATCAGGCGGCCGGCGACGGGTGTCACCACGCGTCGGCTGTTTTCTGAATCGAGGACACTGTCGATGTCTGAACGTTTCGTTTCAGAGCTCAAAGGTATCGACTGACAGGGCAAGTTCAACACCGATTATCTCCCAAACCAGTTCGAATTAGTCGAAGATGATTACACCAATTTTGTAGAGATACATGAGGTCTACAAGTTTGTCAATTGGAGTTTTGGGCTGGTTCGGCCTAGATTTGAAACTACAAGGCTCCAAAGTGGGTCACCCGAAAACTGAAACTTAGTTTCAGTCACTATGCCGACTGAAACCCTAACTTCAAGACATTATATCTCCTAAACTATTGAGAACCAGGTGATGGTGATATTGACAATGTTGTAGAGCTATGTGTGGACAACAACTTTGTCAATTGGCTCTAAGACTGGTTTGGCCTAGTTGGTGAGTTACAAGTTGCTAAAGTGAGGTACAGTGAAACTGAAAAGTCCAAATTCCAGACTTAGAATTTTTCTAAGTGTTGATCACCACTCAAGCTGACTTGTGGGCCATTTTTGAGCATGTTCTAATCATTTTCATGAGATGGCCATATTAGAACTTTTGTTCCTTATGAAATTCTCTACAACTTTGCTTAAGGTTGCTCCTCCATGCAAGATTTCTAAGCTGGACTTTTTAATTGGTCAAACCAGATCACTCTAGGGTTCCAAACTTGGTCAACAACATTTGGAAGGGCAATTTTGTAATTTTGGCCAACATGAACCTTGTTCCAAATGTTACCCTAAGTATAACTAAGGTGTTGTAGGTCATGATTGGCTACCTTACCTTTTTGTTACACCAACTATCAAATACTTCATGAAATAAATCAAACAAACCCTAGAATAATTACATGTGTTGCATCACATAAAATAACAAACATGAATGATGCATGCTTATGCTTATGCAATGCAAATGCAATGCACTTATGGAGCTAAACACTTGAGGTGTTACAGCCCTCCCCCCTTATAAAAATCTCGTCCCGAGATTTGGAAAGCGTACCATTTTTCATAGAATTCTTTATAACCATCCCGCAAATAATCCTCCCGTTCCCACGTAGCATCACTCTCACTTCCCTGATTACTCCACATCACTTTGTACCACTTAACCACTTTACTTCTAGTTACTCGTTCCTGAGTATCGATCACTCGGACTGGCTTTTCTTCATAGGTTAGGTCGGATTCCAGCCTGATATCACCTAAAGGAACTTGTTCCTCAGGAACTCGAAGACACTTTTTAAGCTGAGATACATGGAAGACGTTGAATATGGCACTCATTTCTGGAGGTAACTGAATTTTGTACGCAACCGCTCCGCTCTTGCCTATGATTTGAAAAGGACCCACGTATCTTGGTGCAAGTTTCCGCTTAACACCAAAACGTTGGACACTTTTCATTGGAGAAACTTTCAAATACACGAAGTCTCCAACTTCAAACTCGAGTGGTTTTCTACGACGATCCGCATAGCTTTTCTGCCTAGCTTGGGCTGCAGCCATATGTTGTTGGATGGTACGGACTTGTTCCTCAGCTTCCTCAACAAAAGCAATACCATAAAATCTTCTCTCACCAGATTCGATCCAATTTAGTGGGGTTCTACACCTACGACCGTACAAAGCTTCGAATGGAGCCATCTTAATACTCTCTTGATAACTGTTATTGTACGAGAATTCGGCTAAAGGTAACCATTTTTCCCAAGAACCCTTGGATGAAATGACGCATGCTCGCAACAGATCTTCCAAGATTTGGTTAACTCATTCTGTCTGACCCGATGTCTGGGGGTGATAAGCAGAGCTTCTTACTAACTTGGTTCCCAGAAGGTGATGCAAGTGCTCCCAAAAGCGAGCAGTGAACTGGGGACCACGGTCAGATATGATAGTACGAGGTATCCCATGAAGCTGGACTATCTGATTGAAGTACAACTCAGCATAGTCAGTGGGACGATAGTCCACTCTCACTGGGATGAAGTGAGCTGATTTGGTCAAACGATCAACAATTACCCAAATAGAGTTATGATTTTTGACAGTAGGAGGAAGTCCGACAATGAAATCCATACTTATCTCTTCCCATTTCCAGCCTGGAATGGAAAGTGGCTGAAGTAACCCAGCTTTCATGTGCACAGCTTTAACTCTGCAACAAGTGTCACATCTAGCAACATATGCAGCTATCTCTTTCCGCATCTTGGTCCACCAATAAAGCGGTTTCAAATCATAATACATCTTATTGCTGCCAGGATGGATGGACAACTTAGAGGAGTGTGCTTCAGACATAATATCATTTCGAAGCTCTCGGTCCTTAGGCACAACTAACCTATCCTTGAACCATAGTACACCCTCTTCATCTATCCTGAACTGTGTAGTTTCTTGCTCTTTCATCTTACGCTTGATGTGGAATATACCAGTGTCAGTCTTTTGGAGCTCAATAATTCTGCCTTTGAGAGTACAACTGACAGTGATGTTGTACAAGACTGCTGGATGTAGAAGGCGAGATCGATGAAAATCAGTTTCAACTAAGGAATGACAATGAGACTTACGGCTTAAAGCATCCGCAACTACATTTGCCTTTCCTGGATGATAGTGCACTTGAAGGTTATAATCTTTAATCAACTCGAGCCATCTTCTTTGACGCATATTCAACTCGGGTTGGGTGAAGATGTATTTGAGGCTTTTATGATCGGTGTAGATATTGCAGACATTTCCCAGCAGATAATGCCGCCATACTTTCAAAGCATGAACAACTGCAGCCAGTTCTAAGTCATGCGTTGGATAATTCACCTCATGCTTCCGAAGTTGCCGGGAAGTATATGCAATTACTCGGCCTTCCTGCATCAAAACACCTCCCAAACCTATGCCTGAGGCATCACAGTAAACATCAAAAGGTTTCTCGATATCCGGTTGCGCCAAAACCGGAGCCGAGGTTAGGAGGGTTCGTAGTTGGTGAAAAGCCGCATCACACTCAGGAGTCCAGACAAACCTGGTGTCTTTCTGCAGCAACCGAGTCATTGGCTTGGCTATTTTAGAGAAATCCAGGATGAAGCGACGATAATAGCCAGCCAAACCAAGAAAACTTCGGACCTCGTGAACCGAGATAGGAGCCTTCCAGTTTAGTACTTCCTGTACCTTGGCGGGATCCACCATAATTCCTCCATCGGACAACACATGCCCAAGGAAAGGTACTTCACGAAGCCAGAATTCGCACTTACTGAACTTTGCATATAGTTGATGTTCACGCAGTCTTGTGAGGACTATACGCAGATGTTCAGCGTGATCCTCCTCATTCACAGAATATACCAGGATGTCATCAATAAATACCACCACAAACTTGTCCAATTCAGGCATAAACACCGAATTCATCAAGTACATGAAGTGTGCGGGGGCATTTGTCAATCCGAAAGACATAACAAGATACTCATAAAGACCGTATCTGGTAGAAAAGGCTGTCTTTGGAACATCTTCCGGGCGAATTTTAATTTGATGGTAGCCCGATCTTAGATCGATCTTGGAGAAAACTTTAGCTTTAGACAACTGATCGAACAAGATGTCGATACGTGGTAGAGGGTACTTATTTTTGACAGTGACTGCATTGAGAGGTCTGTAGTCCACGCACATCCGCAAGGTTTGATCCTTCTTCTTTACAAAGATAGCAGGGCATCCCCACGGCGATGAACTAGGACGAATCAACCCCTTCTTCAAAAGTTCATTCAATTGCACCTTAAGTTCAGCGAGTTCATTTGGAGGCATCCTATAGGGTCTCCTAGAGATGGGTGCCGTGCCAGGCAACAACTCAATTTTAAACTCCACATCCCGATCCGGAGGGAGTCCCGGCAAATCATCGGGAAAAACGTCCGGAAACTCATTTACTACTGGAATCTCGGCCAACGCCTTTGCTTGCACAGCATGAATTTCCCCCGACAATTCAACCTTTCTGGGAAGTTGTACTAGAAAACCTTTTTGATCTGTAGGGTCTCTGAGCATAACTACCCGAGCGGATGTGTCAATGAGTACCCCGTTCTGACTCATCCAATTCATGCCCAAGATAACATCTATGTCTAAACCAGGTAAAACCAATAGGGCCAGCGAATAACTTCGCCCTTCTATTTCAAACTTAAGGTTCCCCACTACTTTGTTTGTGGAAATATTCCCACTTGCAGCGCTAATACAATAACCCACACCTTCAACAGTATGCAACTTGTGTGCAAATTTAGATGCAAACTTAGGACTGATAAAGGAATGCGAAGCACCTGAATCAAAAAGTACCACTGCGGGGTGTTGGTCAACTAGAAACTTACCAGCGGTGACCACCTCACCAGATGGAATTTCCTCAATGCTGTTATAATGGGCGTGACCTTGACGACTACCTTGGTTGACATTTTTCTTCGGGTACGGACAATTCCTGGACCAATGGCCTGGCTTGTTACAGTTCCAGCAAGGCATGTTGCTAGGAGGAACACTGGAGCTGCCTTGGCCCGCATTACTCTTTGGCAGAGCCACTGTATATGCCTTACGAAACCCAGTTTTCATTGGCACCTTCTTTTGTGGAGGACGGAACTTAGCATTTGTGGCAGGAGGGCGAGGGGAAGACCTCGGTGCTGCTGAGGCCCTTGACTGAGAAGCACTTGCCTCAAGGGCCCTTTTACGGCTTTTAGAGGCAGAATAAATAGTATTGTTGTTCTCCTGGGTCAAAGCATCGCTGATGAAATCATTGAAAGTAGTACATTTGCTAGTGCCCATTGTTTTCATCAGTTTTGGGCCGAGGCCCCTTTTGAAGCTAGCAATCTTTTTGGCATCGGTATCCACAAACTCTGTGGCATACCTTGCCAGGTTGTTGAAGGACTGCAAGTATTCAGTCAGGCTTTTGTTTCCTTGCGACAGCCTCATAAACTCTGTGTGCTTGATTGCCATAAGACCGGGAGGAATATAATTTCCCCGGAATGTCGCCTTAAACTGATCCCAAGCAATCGGGACATTGACAGGTAGTGTGGAACGATAGTGGCTCCACCAAATTCCCGCCGGACCATGCAGCTGATGGGAAGCATATTCAGTTTTCAGCTCATCAGTTAGGCGTAGCAGACGAAACTTTTGTTCAATGGTATTCAACCACTCGTCAGCCTGCAGTGGTTCTTCCGCTTCCTTAAAGAGCGGGGGCTTTGTATCCAGGAAGTCCTTGAAATCGCTGTACTGATTTGGCTCTGGGCCCTGGCGGCCAGGACGAGCCTCTCGGTTTGCCAGCTGGCGCATAGCATCCGCCAACATGCGCTGCCCTTCGACCACTGTCTGCATCAACTCGGCCGGAGTAGGTGGTGGTAGAGGGGGTGGCTGTTCCTCCTCCTCATTTCCACGACCCCGACGTAGATTGTACGACATCTGCAAAATGCATAGCCAATGAGCACTGACGATGTGGGAAACTTGTAGATGAATTATTGCAAATATGTCAAAGTGACTGTATGAATAGATTTCTCATAATGATTAAGGCACAATAATTCATCACATCCGCACAATCCATTCTAGCGCATCATTTGACGAGATCATACTTGGTAATCCAACAAGATGCTCGTTGATAAAGGCTCACTCGCAGGGAGCACAACGGTTACCGGACCGTTTTCGTTGCTATCTACGTGATTTTCGACCTTTTGCACGGTACTTGGATTCCATCTCAAGATTTTTAGTTGACTGTGAAAGGCTACTTCAAACTGACCACAAAGAGACTTCTCAGTGAAGAGTTCCATGGTGGATCATGACTAGCCACCTCGATACCTGCGCGTGCCAAGCAGCACAACCTTATGTCGCGCGCCATAGGAGGCCCTCGGTTTCGTCGCGGCACCGAAGGGTGCTAATCGTGACACCATCATCGAACGCAGCATAATAAGACATCAAGTTGTGATCGAAATTAACGGGTTCAAACTTCATTCAGGAAACATACGGTTCAACCTTACATCCCAAAGTCAAGTTATTACAAGGCCTCACTCCTTCACAGGGAGGGCACAAAAGACGATCCTAACATTATAGGCGCGTGATGACTACTCTAAGCATCATCCTCCGAGTCAGTGTCAAGGATCTCCCCGCCGTCCTCATCACTGACAGGCTCTAACTCCTCGTCTTCTTCTTCTTCTGGCTCTTCCTCTGGTGCTTCTGCAGGTGGGGCATCCTGTGGTCCATCAACCTCCACTTCATCATCGTCCTCAGCCATGAAGATTCCAGAACCCATGTCCTCATCGACGTTATTGTTGCGAGGCAGCAGGGGATTAAGCTCGTTGTTCAGGCGGTGCACTTCTTCATGAAGATTATCATTGTATTCTTCAGCGTTCTCCAACTGTTGCTCGAGCTCAAACTGACGAGCTCTCAGAACATTCTCCTCGTGCCAGGCTTCATCCCTCTGTTCCATCACACGGACCAACATGCGTTGACAGTTGCGGTTTGCCACTGTCAACCTCTGGACTGCAAGCGTTTCTTGATCACGATCATGAATCACTTGTTCCAATTGTTGCCGTGCTGCATTCCTGGCGGCAGTCACTTCAGCCAACTCTGCCCTCAGCCTTTCCACCTCAGTAGGCTCAGGGCGGGGCTCACGTGGAGCGAGCTGGTGACGCGGTGCCCTGCCCCCAGTGGACTTACGAGCGGTCCTCTTGGTACGTGCCATCTGTAGCAACAAGATAAGATATGACTTAAAGTGAGGATCATTTAGGGGATACGAAATTTACTTTAGTCGGGAGTACAGAAATTTTTAAGGAGGGAGTAAATGATATGTATGATATATTTAAACATGATGCATGCACGTTCCGTACGCCCTCTCACCTTAGTAGAAACCTAAAGTTTTAACGCTAGGCGGTGGCATACATACGTTCTCTCATATAAGCGAAACTATCGGTCTACTCGTTACGCTGTTAGTGTACCTGCAGAAAATTTCATTGCAGCCCAACAATTCCCAATATATGCACACAAGAAAGCAGTAAATTAAATACTTTCCATATACACATCCCCGGATGTATATATTTCAGTATCACAGCTACCCAATTGATAGATGCCCACAATTAAGTGCTTACATAATTACATGGTTTAAACACGTAAGTATGCAAGTCACCAAAACTACTCTCCCCTAGACCGCCGGTTGGACGATCATGCTCTCACAACTCACACTTACCAGAGCGTCGAGGTAATTGATCCATACATTACCACCCAAGTGGATGGCATCCATACAATTTCACGCCGTATGGACGACGAAACAGAAACAAACAAGGCCCCCAAGTTAGTCTTTATAATAAGCCACCTAAGAGTCCTTATTTGGGCTAAGGGTTGTGATCACTGGCATACCTATAAAATAATTTTTAGAGTTTAACCCTTTTCGCAAACAAATACTTTTTGTTTTTAATTACCCGTAAGATGTGTTTAATGTTGAATTATGCTCCGGTACCAGCTGTAACAGAACCGACCAAATTATAAGAGCACAAGTACGAAAACAAGCACCGAAGCGCTCAAATTTTCAAACTTGAGCCCATATAATCCCGGTAGTCAATCGAAATCACAAAGGATTTCAAACCAAACTGCTTACAACCAGGATCGCATCATTCAACATACAACATCATACGTTACATTTCACAAGTAGTGCTGAAATAAGTTTACACAAACGGAGTAGCAATTATTACAAACCAAGTTTGAAAGTAGCGGAAGCATAACACACACTAGTTAATTAAATACTGCCAGTCTGGATGATCGACAACCCGCAAAAGCATGAGGAAAGTACATAAAGACGATCACGCCCTTGTGATCTAGTCATCATCACCCGCAGGGTGGAGACACGTCTTGCAGAATCCCTGATAAAGCATGTCATCTGCAACAGGAGGGAATAAACCCTGAGTACTGGAATGTACTCAGCTAGACTTACCCGTCGAAAACCAGAAATAAAGTGACACCAAGGATTATGCAAGGCTTACACAAGAGGCTAGCTGACATAACATTTTTGCATAAAGGCATAAGTAATTGAAGCTCTTATAACCTGTACTAGCAGTTATTTTTAGCATTTACCTGTCATCTATCTTAGCACCTGTACTAAACATACACTTGATTATAATCAAACAACATGATTATTATATCCATAGCAGGTATATCATTATGGCAACATTGTATCATTCCCTTAACCACCAGTTCATTTAATGAGTTCTACGTTGCCGCTGCTCAAGTCAAGTGCTCACTAACCGGGAGCGACGGCGATTCGAATCGAATTCCTATCCAGCTGGAGGGGTATTTCTAACACTCACCGTGCAGACCCCTGCCAGGGTCGCACAGGCCACCGTTTCATATGATTCAGGAATCGCGGGTCCGAATAATGTCGCGACCCCAAGGGCGACACTCTGCCAGGTGATAGGGACTCTAACCCCCCCTTGGTCTCACGCCAATGTCCCCAAGCACATCCTTTCTCTCCTCCAAGAAGCAACCTACCATTCGATTCCCGGCCTGAATCACATTACTCGGCTTCGCGGTCGGAACGGGTTATCCGGCCAACTAAGTGTTAGACTGCGTTCAACATGACTCAAGGACGTACAGCGAATCGGTCCTTAAACGACTCAGACGGGCATAGCTCCACACCCAAGACGTGAAGTGTCTTGCGGCTGTACTATCGAACTCCCGTCCGGTCTCGATTTCATTTTTAAGCATGGTTCCAACACGATAGCCATAAGCCACTCGCGACTCCTTCCTACATCTCGCGGATGACCGGAAATCACCCGACTTCTACCGTACTAAGCAGGGCTAAGCATTGACACGTGCCTACACCTAATATAGGATTCAGTACGATATCTGGACAAGGACAGGTATAATGCAACAAGTGTTTTCATATAACTCCTACAACTTAATGCAGTAAACAATTAAAAGTACTCAAGATTAATTTATAAATCAGTAGGTTCAGCATGCACCGGGGCTTGCCTTTCAGAAAAGTTGAAGGCCGGTGGTCAGGGCACTCGGGTAGATCTTCTGACGGAGCTTCCCCGACGTTGGGTTCTTCTGCTAATTCCTCCGGTTGACTCAGCACCTCCTCCGGTATCGCTTGTTCGAATTCGAGGAGTGTCACCCCCTCCGGTACACCTATTGCATGAGTGCATAATAAATCCCATGAATGCATAATGAAAGATGCAATATGCTCGGAATGAAATGCATTACAACAATTTAACGCTCTATTCAAATCACTTCAAAAGAGTAGGTGCAAATTTCCTTTCGGGTAGAGAAGTACTCACCTAATCTACTTAACCTAAGATAAAGCTGCTCATCCTCAGTTAAGGCCCTAACACCTAACAATTACAAAAGTAGCATGTCTTAGGATATCACACCATATCAATCAGCGAACACCACAGTAAGCATTCTGGACAGCAGCTACTTGTTTTTATCACAACTGGAGATTTATAATTCCAAAAGATATGATCTAAGCCAATCTGGAAAGCCTAAGAAATGTAATACAATTCATTTTCAGACCTCAACTCCAAACTCCTAAGTTTTCCATGTCAAACTTCACAAGTTCCAGAATCTGTCCTCTCCAAAACAGAGAGTAGCAGATTTTGAACTGCCACTTTAAACAACAGTAACTCTCAAACTACTAAGCCAAATGCTTCCAAATTTTAACACAAGCTAGTTCATCAAGTTTACTACAACTTTGGTATTTACAAGTTGTCCAGCAACCAATTTGATCAAAGCCAAATTTAGAATTACCACTTAGCTGTCCAGAAAACCTAAAATTACAAAGGTTAAATATTTATTGATGTGGCAAACATTTTCTAAAACCAAACTAATGCTACTACAAGTTCACAAATATCACAAAGACACCAGGAAGTAAGGTGTGCCCACCTAGAATATTTATTTAAACTCATTTCTTATTTTACTTAATTAATTAGGTGGAATTTTAAACATATATGTAAACTGCTCCCAAAATTCTACAAAAATTACAGAGGACTCTTTGACCCAAAAAGAGACTATCGTAAAAATTTGAACTAAATTTATTTACAGGAACTCCCTACAAAAAATTCACAAGCTAATAAGGCTGATTTTTGCATAAATAGGAAACCCTATTGAAAAGTGTCAAACAACAGATTTCATATTTTTCTTAGATACTTTAAGACACCAAGACATTCTCCAAAAATTCATAAGAACATTACACATGTAGAAAAATTACTAAAATTCCTTTAAGCATTTCCTAAAATAACAAGATAGCATTATAACTTGAAAAGTACTTAAGCACTGATGCCCAAATTTTTACCAGAGCTAGAGCTAGCATAGAGTAACCTACCCACCAAATTTTATGATTTATGGAACACTACAGCTCAAGTTATAAATTTAACAAATTTGCATGCATTCCAAAACACATTTAAAGGATCTATTAAATTCTCCTAGAAATTAAACATCACATTCCAGATTTATATTTTTCTAAAATACTACACATCATGTAGACCCTAACAAAATTTACCTCATGATTTTTGGATCATTAAAACCCTAGATCTTTATTTTTCCAAACCTTACTTAAAACTGTGACAAAATCAAGAAATGAAATAAATCCCAAATGAAACTGGGCCGGCCCGGCTTGCTAACGCGGCCCAGCCAGCGCGCGGCCTGCGTCGGCTTCCGCCCACGCGTGCGACTGCCAGGCGGGACCCGTGTGTCAGCGGCACAGGGCAGGGGAGGCGGACGGCGGTGGTCGGAGCTCGCCGCCGGTGGGTCGGCCGGCGAAACCGAGGGCACCAGCGCGATCTACGTGACGCGGGGAATCGATTGGTGCTAGTGGCACGACCTATGACCTAGCGGAGGTGGCACGTCGCCGGTGATGGCGGCACGGCCGGGCTCCGGTGCGAGCTGTCGGCGACGGCAACCCATGGCCGGCTCAACCGAACACGGTGTGAGCTACCTGAGGTCGTCACGGTGCTAACACCGCAAAGAACAGGGACGGAATGATTCCTAGCTACCCCGGCCACGGCGGCCTCATCTCCGGCGAGGTCATGCCCCTGGCGGAGACGGCGAAAATGGTCACTGTGACCTTACCAAAGCACGAATGGCGCAGCTGGGAGGTGGAGAAGGTAGAGGAGGACACGGCGAAGCTATGGTGAAGACGGAGTTCGCGTTTTTGCAGTGGTTCGCGAGCTCGCGACGGCGAAGCTTGCTCGGCAGAAATGGCGGGCACTGAGATCGGTCGCTGCTTGCGGTGGAGGCGATGGAAATGAATTTCTTGGGCTACGAACCATTCGGGTAGGCGCGGGTGAGTGTGCACGTCGTGGCCGGCCTTGCCAGGGCGTCCGCGGCGCGTGGCAGCGCGATCAGGCGGCCGGCGACGGGTGTCACCACGCGTCGGCTGTTTTCTGAATCGAGGACACTGTCGATGTCTGAACGTTTCGTTTCAGAGCTCAAAGGTATCGACTGACAGGGCAAGTTCAACACCGATTATCTCCCAAACCAGTTCGAATTAGTCGAAGATGATTACACCAATTTTGTAGAGATACATGAGGTCTACAAGTTTGTCAATTGGAGTTTGGGCTGGTTCGGCCTAGATTTGAAACTACAAGGCTCCAAAGTGGGTCACCCGAAAACTGAAACTTAGTTTCAGTCACTATGCCGACTGAAACCCTAACTTCAAGACATTATATCTCCTAAACTATTGAGAACCAGGTGATGGTGATATTGACAATGTTGTAGAGCTATGTGTGGACAACAACTTTGTCAATTGGCTCTAAGACTGGTTTGGCCTAGTTGGTGAGTTACAAGTTGCTAAAGTGAGGTACAGTGAAACTGAAAAGTCCAAATTCCAGACTTAGAATTTTTCTAAGTGTTGATCACCACTCAAGCTGACTTGTGGGCCATTTTTGAGCATGTTCTAATCATTTTCATGAGATGGCCATATTAGAACTTTTGTTCCTTATGAAATTCTCTACAACTTTGCTTAAGGTTGCTCCTCCATGCAAGATTTCTAAGCTGGACTTTTTAATTGGTCAAACCAGATCACTCTAGGGTTCCAAACTTGGTCAACAACATTTGGAAGGGCAATTTTGTAATTTTGGCCAACATGAACCTTGTTCCAAATGTTACCCTAAGTATAACTAAGGTGTTGTAGGTCATGATTGGCTACCTTACCTTTTTGTTACACCAACTATCAAATACTTCATGAAATAAATCAAACAAACCCTAGAATAATTACATGTGTTGCATCACATAAAATAACAAACATGAATGATGCATGCTTATGCTTATGCAATGCAAATGCAATGCACTTATGGAGCTAAACACTTGAGGTGTTACAAAATGTATGTTGGAATATAAGTTAATATTTATTCTTGCAATTGATGCTTTCCTGGACAGTTTCTGGGACTTTGGTAATTGCACCATGAAAATGATGTTTGCTGAGAAACATGCTTATAACAAAGTTGTAGATAACTCATTAATCTAGCTTGTGTTAAATTTTGGTGGTATTTGGCCTTATAGTTTGTGAGTAATGACTGTTTCAAGTTGGGTTCCAGAAATAGTTGTTCTCTAGAATCTCTGGACCAGATTCTGTAATTATGCATGTTTGACTTGGTTAACTTGAGAATCATGCTAAGATGATTAAAGATGAATTATAGACAATTTCATAAGCTTTCCAGAATGTCTTGTTGCATGGCTATTGGATTTGTATAACTCCAGTTATGATCCAAACATGTAGATGTTGTTTGCAGTCCAGAAATTGTCAGATGCTAGTTATGGTTGTTTACTCCATGTGTTGCTAAGTGTGGCTTATACCCTTGATGATGGTCAAGTTAAGATACTTGTGATCTTGTCAAACTTGTGTTATGCTTGATGTGCTTGCCCTCTTTAATTGGTTGTGTGATGTTAGTTAATTAGCTTTTGGTGTCTATGTCTGAATCGTATGTTTACTTGAATGATTATGTGATGCATCTTATGTTACCATTCATCATATTCATATGCATGCATCTTGCATCTCATTTAGGTTCGCTAGATGCACCACGTGAAGGATGAGATGTTGAAGTCAAACCCGAAGACGGTGTTTGGTGGAACTATTCCGAAGATGGAAGTACTCAGCGAGTGTCATCTAACAACTACTGACTTGTGTTTGATCCCAGGCAAGCCCCGGAGTATTCTAAGCCTCCTACTTTATAAAAGCAATTGAGTATATATATGTTATATATGTATTGTTGCATTAAGTTGTAGGAGTTGAGTGAAACCGTTGATGCATTTATTACTATCCTTGCCTACCTTATTACATACTTATCCTGCTAGGTTTAGGGTCGAATAAATGCTTAGCCCTGTTTAGACCGGTAGCGATCGGTGATTTCCTGTCACCGGCAACTATAGGTGGTTACTGGAAAAATTTAGCTATGGAATGGATGATATCCTGAAAATAACCAAGTGTTGATGAATAATTGGAGACCGGACGGAATAAGTATTGGGCAACCAGACAGGGTTCTGGGGTGCTTGTAGTTTCCGTCTGTATCGATTAAGGACCGACCGTTGTTGGCCCTCGGGTCATGTTGAACGCATGCCTCACATTTAGCTAGCTGAATAAGGTACCTTTCGACCGCGAAGCTGGGAGATTATTCGGGCCGAGTGGATTGCCCGCAACGCACTGTACCGGAGCAGTAGTGGCAAGATACGGGGGCGCGATGATAAGGCCAAAGAGCAGTCGGGCGGCCCCCGGGTACAAGTGGTTCCTGGCAAGCTCGCGACTTTACCTGAATGGTTGACTCGGTGACCAACACCTCACTTTAGCGGGTGAGTGAGGTTTGTGTGAGGAATAACTTACCAGCTGGTTAATAATCGATTCGAATCGCCATCGTTCACTGGATAGTGAACACTTGACTCGAGCTACTGCATCGTAGTAATGATTATGGAACACGGATGGTTATGTGGATAATGTTGGAAATACTAAACCTGAGATGGTAACCTTTGATGTTAATGGTTAATCAAGTGATTGCTTTAGCATAGGTGCTTACCTAGATTGAATAGGTTATAATAAATATGATGCAAAAAGGACTTAAATTAGTTTATTTATGATAACTTATGCTTTTCACAAATGAGTCAAGCTAGCCCACTGAAAGAAAGCCTTGCATACTCCTTGGTGTCATTATTTCTGGTTTATGACGGGTAAGTCTAGCGGAGTACCTTCTCGTACTCAGGGTTTATTCCCACTTGTTGCAGGTTGTGATGTTTCATGGCTTCTGCAAGAATTGGTTGGCTCCTGCTGTAATGGCGGAGTGTGATCATGGGCATGATCCTTCTGAGCTATCTTGTCTCTCATGCTTTTGTTGGAATTTGACCTTGGTACTGGCATGTATTTGAATTAAGGTGATATTAATTTCAAACTATTTTGCTTCCGCTACTTTTGAACTTGAGTTGTAATAACTCTACTAAACTCCGATATATGTTGAATTACTTATGAAATGGATGTAACATATGACCTGTTATGTTGGACTACTACGATCTTGGCTTGTATGTTGGTTGGTTTGAAATCTCTCGTGATTTTATTGGACTACCGGAGTTATAGGAGCTTAAGTACGGGAATTTAATTGCTCCGGCGATTATTTTTGTACTTTTGTTCTTATAATTTGGGCGGTTCCGTGACACAACGATCCAAGATGTGGGCCTAGTATACTAAGGTTTCTGGATATTAGATATATCCAAGTGATGGAGGTAATCCATTTTGCCTCTGTAAAAAAAACTTACTCTTTTCTGTAATAGGTAACCTTACATAATATAGTGCATTGTATTTTATATTGCACAATACAATTCTTTTATTGAATAAACAGGGATTAAACTTTGTTCTATTATTATGGGAAAGTGTAGATCTAGTGTTGGAGATTTTGCATTGAGAAGTTTGCCTTCGACTCAATACTAGAGATATATGTGATGCATTCTGCAGTGTGCATTCAGTAGGTAGAGTGGTAGCTTGTGCACGGTATGGCATGAATTTGCATGCTTGTTTGCATTGTTTTCTACAAACTATTCGGTTGTACTTGCTACTACTACTTCTGGTATAAAAAATTTGAGCCATTGTTGTTTCCATCTCATAGGTAGATCCAAGCGGTGATACATTTTGTCTCCAAACCATCCTCAAGAGACATTCACAAATTTACCAAGAGCCATCGCTGGGAGATATGTAGAATATAACATGGACCATGTGCTTTCTAAAGGCACCCAAGCTTGTTCATCACAGGCAGTGCATCCCAATAGACGTCTCTTTGTACAGCCAACTATTAAGGTGGCAATGGCAACAACAGAAGAGGCTGTTATTGACTATGAGGAAATCATGCTTTGTGATTGTCCGTTCGTTGTTGATTCCTTTGGAAATCATGCAGTCCAGAAGGTTAAGTTTCTCCACCACAATCTAGTATATATATTGACCTTGAACTCCTGGTAGCAATTAACTTATCATTTCTTTCCATCAGATTATTTGCCATGGCCCATGGTCCTACAAAAGGAAACTCATTAGCAATCTAATGGGTCATGTGCTAGGCCTTCATTTCTATGCTGACCAGTTGATCGAGAAGGTAAACCGGAACATTGTCCCATTATTTAATAGCAACTCAAATTCAGAAATGTTTTAGATGGCCTAACCTTTGTTGTTTTTATTGTTCATATATCAGATATCTCTATGATTCCAATCCTTTGTATCCTCTGTTGGGCTCCACTTTTCCCTGAAGGTTTGCTTTTTTGTAGGAGCATCCACAGCCCAAAATCTCCAGAGAAATCAACAAATCCTCGGATCAAGCAGTACAGAACCGAAGAGTGAGACTTCTTTTGTTTTTGTCCTTTCTAGCAAGTGAACTGAAACTTGTTTCTCATTCCTCTGAATGTTTATTTATGTCAAATGAATGAGTCTCCTTCATATGTTGCATGGGTAGGAAATTAAAGGTTGAAGGCTTTGTTACATACACCTCTAAGGCTCTGAGGTTTCCTAGTGTTTTACCTAAGTACTTACTTCCAAGTCGGCGTTGACTATTTTGGAACTTGGTTATAATTCAAGTTCATGCTGCATCCTAAATAATCTGAGCAATGCCTCTTACTCAAACAAATAGAACTAATACCTAAAATTTGGATCAACTTTTGTAATACAAACAATCTGAAATTGTAGGGTGTGTTTTATTGAATAGCTAACCCGTCAGATACACATGATGATGGCTTTGTTCTACTGGTGGAGTTTCTCAAAGAATGTGCAGGGAATTTAGTTTCTCTGAGAACGATGCACAAGTATTTTCTCGAAAATTTCTTAACATAGTTGATTCACTAAAGCAGAGTAACAATCTTGGATGCAGAGTCACCAAGGTTTGTTTGTGCCTCTAAATCTAATTTGTGGTAGTAAGAACTAATATTTGATTTCCTAAAAAGGTTCTAGCTAGCTTAATTGTACTGTTCCATGTGCAGGAAAATTTATTGAATACATAGTGCATTTGATTTTGGTGCTTGTAAGCTTGGGAATGAATATTCTTCAAGTGTTTGCCTGTGATACTGTCAATGAAGTGAATCAGTTCTTCAGGAACACATTAAATAGAAATCATACTGGGTTCAAACAGATGTTTTAGTGAGCTCATCTTATTATATTGCTTTTCAATGGGCTTGAATGGGGGAAGAGTTAACAGTAGCAGTTCATGCTACTACTACTGATTTAGTAAGTGTGAGGAATAATGGTGACTTGCATGAAGCTTCACCAATAGCTAATGAAACATGTACCTTGCCCATCTGGGAGGTGCTGATTGACATAACACAAAACCTCCTATAGATGATCCAAATCCAAGTTCGTTGTTCTAGTGAAACATGACCTTGCCATCTGAGAGATGTTGTTAGATATAACACAAACCTGTTGTTGCAGATGATCCAAATCCAAGCTGGCTGTTGGGCCGGATGGCTAACACCATCATGTGATCATCAATCCTTGCTTATTAGAGTGACCAACATGTATAACCAGAATTCATGTATGCATTCATTCATGCATCAGCATGCTTGTATTATTACTTTGGTTAGTGAAATTTCTAGTTAATGAGGCAAGCTTGTATTGTTTACTTTTGCTTAGTGAAATTTCTACTTAACAATAACAATTGGAAGTACCCTGCCACTGGTACAGCACGTAGTCATCAGGTCTTAAGAGTGTGCATCAAAGTACACGTCAACCACAAACACAGATTATGATGTGCGTCCTTTGTTTGTGCATGAAATCATTGTCTAGAAACTGATAAACAAGTCACAATTTCAAAAGAAAGATTACAGTGCTTTGTTTAGAATTAGAAATCGACTAACAAGTCACAATTTCACAAAAAAAAGTTGCAGTGCGTGGCTAGTAAGGGCTCGACTAATGCCATCCTGGATTGCAGACCCTGCGATGTGATTTATAACGTCGTCATCCGCAGCTTGTCGGTTGTCCGTTGAATTGTTGGCCAAGTTTTGTTCCTTCTATGGGACAGAATGAAGTGTATTAGTTGCTTTGAGCATGTGTGAAAGCTTAGAAAATAAATAAATGAATGTCTTTGCAAACTGTTAAAGACTGCTTGTATGTTTCCATTCAAGGTCGTTTGTTTTGGGAATAGAACATATTTTCTAGCCTAGAACATATTCACCAACTAGAATTTCAAGTTCTGCTGCAGTGAACTTTATCACCCATTCATATCATTGCAGGATGCCCTTTCGCTAGGACTTTTTGGGCCAAACTTGATTTTAACTTGCCATTGGACTTCTCCACCTTCCTAGATGATCTTCATTGCATTAGAAGGCCGCCTTCAGTACCTTCTAAGCATTTCAGCACATTCATAGCGCTATGCTGCTGGCAGCTCTGGAAGCGCAGGAACAATGTGATCTTCAAGTCTGAACTTGCCTCTACAAGGCAAACTTTGGTGGCATGCATCGCGGACGCAAAGCTTTGGAGAACGAGACTCCCAAGGAAGGATAGGGCTGTCGCGGATGCTTGGATGGGTGCTTTTTCAGCAGCTATGCAATAGAAATCCTGTAATGTAATTTTCGCTGCAAAAATGACCTTGTGATGAAAGATGTACATTGTACTTTACTCTTTCTAACTGTCTAAGGGCAGTTCTTGGGCAATAAAAATTCAGGTACAATCAAAAAAAACTTTATCCATCAATTAGTTCAGTACAATCAAGCAATGTCATCTAATTTATCATCAGCTGATCATCAGCCAGACAGAGAGTTATCCAAAAAAACAGAGAGAGTGTGGGAATATGCAACGGATTTGGTGGTTCCACGTCAAGCTCACCGTTAAGAACCTCCCAATGGAATCCTGGAACGAAGACACGATCAATCAGATCCTTAGGGACGAGGCAGTAGCGGATTCATTCATGAGGCACTCGATCCGCTCCGCCACGGATGGTAGTAGGCGGGGATGAACTGCTCCTCCATCGTAGTCCCAAATCCCTTGGGACGATTGCCCAAACATGTGTTGGGGCAAAACCTTTGCCTCGGTTCAGGGGACATTAGGACGGGAGAATGGCAGTTTGCCCCGCCCTGTGTCATTCACCTGGTGACTGCTGAGTGCTGACTGTAACCCTGATGTTTCTTGATGAATGGAATCCCCGAGTCGCAAAAAGAGAGGGAGAGAGAGAGTCCGATTTGGCTCTCAGCTCGTGTAGGAATTGGACTCAACAATCTTTTCCCTATTTGCTTCGGCTGCTGCCCAAAATACAATGCACATACATGCCACGAAAACACCACGTCACGTCGGACTTCTAGCGTGTGCATATGCATGCCATGCTAGCTGATTCTGTTGCAGGCTCGATAGCTTAATACGGCTTACTGGACAACCCAGGCAAACCGGCCGAAAGCCTCTCTTAATGAATATTGCTGAGTCCAAGCCAAATTTGAGTGTCAACGTACTGGGTCTATATTCTTTTTTTTTTTAATTTTTGAGGGGAAGTATAGAGTCTATAATCGATTATCATTATTACTAGATGAATTCCCCATGCATTGCCGCGGGAATTATGATGTGATTTAAGATGATTGGTGATCAAAGATCTGAAGTTGGTAGGAGCGGATAAAGATTCAAATAGCATTCTTGAATGATCTAGAGGAGCATGCAACCATTTAGTAGAATAAAATGATGGCTCGCTGATGTGTATCTAGACTGCAGGTATTGGAAATAAGAGTAGGAAACAAATATAATATTAACCAATGCTACAAACCAAGTTCCAGAAATAGAAGTAATGTATATACGAGAAATAATAATGTGTGTACACAAACATTGTAGACCCTAAGCATGACACTGTCCCAGCTAGCTTCAGAACCTACAACAGATACCTCGCGGACAGGAAGAAAGTAGCATCCGGGACGGTGATGATCATGGTGGAAGTGGAGATCTGTTGCAACGTGTGGTGGGGACACACTAGATCAGCACGTGAGATTTTGTTTTATAAGAGTTTATAGGATTTCACTTGAGATTGACGTCGGCCCTTTCCTGAACACGACCCACCCCTTAAACTTAGGCCACAGTTCAAAGCGGGCTGGCCCAAAAGGAGTCATAACCCTACTGGCCCAACTCTGTGCCGACTGAAGCTACTGCCCCCCGACCACCCAGAAACCCCTCCACGCTTAGGCCCACAGTAGCAGCCCTCACCTCTTGGAGCCTGTGTCCAAGCATGTCAGACCTTCACCTTCCTAAACTCACGTCTCTCAGTGGTCGGGAAAAAGTTTGAGTGGAAATCATCTCATGGAGCAACCATGTGACGTCAATCCAGAGTGGCATTGGTGGGTGTCTATAGTTGTTCTATGATGGTTTACGTTGTGCCTGACGATGATAATAAATAATAATCTGTATTATGTGCTTTGATATAAAACCACAAGGATAATATCTGGGAGAACCAAAAATTTTCTTCCAGTGACCAAATTCATCAGTTCGATGCTATATAATAACGTTTTTAAATCATGTGAGGTCGATCAGCAACAACTGATTAAGGAATTCTAAGTAGGATCATCTTACTGCTAATACTTCAAGCGATTAAGTTTTGTAGACTTAGTATAAAGGGAAAGCTCCATTGATTTCGATTTTGCTACCTATATATGCAGCAAGGGGTATGAGATTTACTTATGGAATTTATTTGTCATCGAGATCGTAGCTGCTATGATTTTTCATGCTCATGATTTGGCGGTTCAGTGCTTTCAGTACAGATTTTGATGCCAGTGTACTAAAGTTTACCGTTTTGGTTTTTTCTTTTTATCGGCTTGTTTTTGGTATTTTGAGGCCAGTGTATTAACAGGACTTCAAAGTTTGCTTAATAAAGCGTGTTCCTTTTTATTATTTGCCTAAAAAAAGGGGAAAGTAGTACTACACCTTCGACGGGAGACAAACAAAACAGAGAGCAACAAGATGTGCCGGGGATTCCTAAGGTCATTCTCAATGAAAGTTTCATTTGAGGATCCGTCGCCCCCTTGGTGGATCTGCGTCCTTGGCCCCGGTTCTCGTGCTGGGATGTGCGTGCCGGCAGGGTGGATGGGCGGTGGTCTCAGGTGATTGCTACTGTGGCTTGTTCAGCGGTGGTCTGATCTGGAGACGGAGGCGGTGGTGCTCTGCGGTAGCTTCTCTCCCCCATTCGTGTTGCTGCCTCGGCTTTCGGTGGCTGATGCGTAGACATTGGTGGGGCTGCTGGGCTGGAGATGCCTCGTCCAGCCTGGGGCATTCCGCGGTGGCCGGCATTGGTCAGGTTGACGGCGGTCCTCAGCGATTGGCACTGCATCAGATTGGCGAGCTTCTTTGGTGCGGTCGTGGCCCCGGCGACTGGTCTCATTTAGCGGCGGCCAGTTTTGGCGGGGTCACCGTGGCTCCTATGGTTGGTGAGGCGGAGCGGATATGTTGGTGGCAACAGTGTAAGACTACTACCAACTTTGGAGTTTTTTTTAGTAAGCGGAAGGTTTTGGTTGCGACATCCGATGCAAGTCGATAGTGGTGTAGCAAGCTCTCTCCTAGGGCGATCTTCAGTGGTTCGGCATCTGTTGGGTTGGTTGCGGTCCTTGTTGACCGGCGCGGTTGCGACTGACCACGCACATCAGTGGTCGGCTCTCTACCGTAGCGACAACCAGTGGATGACGGCTAGTTGCAGACGATGGCTTCTGCGGAGATGTTTGTGGCCTTTCACTTGAGCGTTGTGCAACGAAGTCGACGACACCGTTTGCATGGTGTAGGAACAAGATGTGACTTCCCACGGTGGCTGCTGCTATGTAGGATAGAGGCGGCCCTTGTAGGCTGGCGTGGCGTCGACAGGTCACGCATGCCTAGTGACCTCGTCGGTGCTACAACAACCTCCTACTAGCAGCGACTTGCTGCAGTTCTTGGCTATGCCAAGTCACATTGTGGCTGGTTTGGGGCTTGGGCATGGGGTTGTCAGGCGAAGGCCCTGCCAGGCCTTGGCCGTGGCTGATAATGGTGCCACCTTTGGCATCACATTCCTCGTTGGAGGCATTGTTGTGAGGCCCCTTTACCCTCTAGGAGTTTGGTTGAAAAGCTGTGGTTCTCCTGTCAGCGTTGACGACATCTGCGGATGTCGTTTCCCTCCTTAAAGGTATCACTGTGGAAAACCTACTCCCCCCTCCTAGTTTGCTTGTTCTCTGCGACGTGCAAGGTGGTGTTCGACGATTGTTGCTTCTGAGGTTCGCTTCGCTGGTGCTATGTTTTCTTGTGGTGGTGGTCTTATTGTTGCCTCCTTCATGAGGGTTTTGTTTAGTTTTTTATTATTTTTTTTTGGAAAACTTCTTCCTATTAATACATACCCGCCATGCTCTTGCCACTGGTTCTTCGAAAAAAAATTATCTTCTGCAATGAAACCCTCTCCCTACGGCAACTACTCTACTCTTGTGCATCGGAAGCCAGACGTTGAGGACTTATGTTGAGAAAGTAAGCAATTTCCATATTGAAACCAGAACATAAATGATGACAATATTATATACTAGTATGAGCATTGCTCAGCGATACTAGTATGAGCATTGCTCGCATACTAGTTAAATTAAACAGCATAAACAACGATACTAGTATGAGCATTGCTCGCATACTAGATAAATTAAACATCATAAACAACGATACTAGTACGATCATTGCTCACATACTAGTCAGAATAAACAGCATGAAAAATGATATTGGATCACTGGGTGCGTACCTTTTGTTTGTAGAGGGAGACGTTGTCGCAGGTGGTGATGGAAGGTCATCGAATAGCAGTGGAGGAACGTTGCCGTTGAAGATGCGACGAGCCTACTGGCGGCAGAGACAACATCCCGACGTAGCCTATGAAAGATGAGCCATCGTGGAGGTTGGGAGCAGTCGCTCAAAGAGCGCTTCCCAAACACCTTATTGATCATCTCCTAATGTAGGATCACAAGGGCGAGGGTTCCGGATACCTACTCTCTCGATCGCCAGTGCACACAAGCGCTCAGGATGGAGAGACTATGGTGGCAGCGCAACAACGAGAAGAGGGAAAAACCCTAGCATGGTATATGCATCACATAAATAGCATCCATATAAAAGGAAATTGACACCCATCTAGATAATACATTTTAAGGCCGGTTGACTAAGAGCACCGCCCCTATTAATACATTTCAGACGCAGCTCTCTTAACAAATTCGCCCCCAATAATCTAGTTCTTTTAGAGATGGTTCAACAGATGTCCGGCCCTGGAAATCCTATTTATAGGGGCAACTTTCTTATGGAGGCCGCCTCTAGAAATGGATACGTCTCTAGGTGTAGTTTTCTTAACGGAACCACCCTTGAAAACTGATTTCCAGGAGTGGTTTGCACTACTACAATAATTTTAACTAAGGCGGACAAAACAGATTAATCGAGGCGGGCATCACTACTGCCTCGGTCCAAAGGTCACGATAAATCAATGTTTCCCGAGGCGATTCAAATACTCGCCTCGGTTAATCAAATAAAAAAGAAAAAAGCCTACAGCCCAAACTGGGTCTAGGCCTGGATCTGGGTTGCGCACCGCCGCTGCCGCTGGGGTTCCTCAATCCGCCACCAGGGGAGCTCGATCCAGCCACCAGCGGTGGATCTAGCCACCACGGGCATGGATCCGGCCACCATGGTAGCCGGAGGAGGAGATGGGGGAGGAGGGTGTGTCGCCGCAGGTGGAGGACCTTGTGGGAGGAGCGCGCCGCCGCCGGGGAAGGAGCCAGCGCCACCGGTGGAGGAGCACGTCACCGCCTTGGCCGGGCCTGCGCCCATGTCGCTCGCGCCGACGTCTCGACCGGGCCCACGCCTGTGTCGTCGCCTCGGCCAGGCCACCGCGATCGCGAGGCCACACCGTCGGGCTGCTAGGTCTCCGCGCCCGCGAGCTCCTCCATATCCGCTGTTGGTGAGGGAAAGGGAGAGGGAGAAGAAGGCAGGGAGAGTGGGGGAGAGGAGAGGGGAGGGGGCGTTGGCGGGAGAGAGAGGGGGGAAGGGGCACTCGGTTGCGGAGCGCGGTGAAGGGTGAAGCCGCTTGGTGAGGGAGAGCGACGCTCGATCGGGTGCTGAGTGAGGGAAGTGAGTGAACCCTAACTCCCCTACTCCTGTGTGTGTGTATACAGGAGTATATATATATATATATATATATATATATATATATATATATATATATATATATATATATATATATATATATATATATATATATATATATATATATATATATATATATATATATATATATATATATATATATAAAAACCCGATAGTTTATTAGATATGGGCTCTTTGCTGGGCCTTGGGAATATTAACCATAAGAGGCCCGCCTCCGAAAATAGGGGTATTTTTTGGAGGCGGGCCTAGATTTTAGTTAAGCACCTCCGTAAATCAATTTTTGCGAGGCGATTGATTGTGACCGCCTTGGTTAATAAAAGTGACCATCTCGGTTAATCCCAGGTATTAACTGAGGCGGTTCAAATGCGCACCCGCCTCCGAGGTCATTTTCCAAACGCCTCGCATAAGTTTTTCTATAGTAGTGTCATGAGCTACACTGCTCCCCGGTATATTTACAGACAGTTTCATATGCCGTCCGCCTCTATTAGAAATGGAAGGCGTCTGCAAAAAATCATTTTTGTACTAGTGTCTCTAGTTGCAACACTACATATAAGTATAACACGTTCAATATACAACATTTTTTGGCAGGACAATGGGACTTCTCGGCAGCCACCAAGTAAAGAAAATGTAACTTCTAAAATTTTAGTAGAATGGCAGTTTGTGGTGACCTATGATTTGAACTTGCTTCCTTTAATTTGAACCATGATTTGAACCCGCACGTTCCATTATTCGCCAACATGGCAGCCATGAATAGCAGCGCTCTCCTAGCGATGCATCAAGCTCGGTCGGCGCCAACGCGTGGAAGCGGGTGGTGCCGGGATGGCGCGCGTCCGTTTCTCCCTCCCAGGCGGTGGTGCTAAATAGGCAAAAGAAAAGGCCACTTGGCTTTTAAAACTTAAGAAAAAATTGAAGTGAAAATCAACATAAGAAGAATGCAAAAAAAGCATAAAGAACATAGTCAGACCCAGACAGACAAATGACGATAATATAAATTGAAATCCAAAAATAGAACTTATAGCCAAAAAAAATCGCTCAAAAATATTCAAACCACAAATAAACCCACAAAAAGGAAAAGAAAAAGATATTTCTATGATTACATAAAACAATAATAACATGAGAAAATCTGGTTACAAAAACAAAATTCAAATAGTGAAACATAAAAGAAATTACACACAAATAAACAAAGCTAGGTTTATTGAATGAGGAACCTCGAGTAATTGTGAATATACACAAAGCTAAAAAAATGATTGAAATATGTAGGGTAGGGCATTACAAATGATGATCAAATCGTCATGTAAATCTTTATTAAAAAATCATCATTAAAAATACATATATGGGCTATATATAGCTAGGTTTATTGAATGAGGAACCTCGAGTAATCGTGAATGTACGACGTGCGCCAGTTGTTGAGCGGCCGGAGGAGATCTATGCTCCGTCTGGAGAGGGGAGACTAAAATCCCAGTATGGCCTGGGGTAACTGATGACATAAAGGGCAACATATATGGAGAAATCCGCTGCTGCAGAGCTGGGATGCTCATCCATAAACATCTTGTGGTCATTATCCCAACACTTCTGGAATTTTTTTTGCACACCTCCGATCCAGTTCATCGCGTCATTCAGATACGGATTCTTGGCGTCCACCTTGTCGTCTCCCATGGCGTCAAGGCGGCTGAGCTTTGCCAACGGCTCCTTGGCCCCGCTGATGGCTTCGTCGACCACCTGGATGCACTCGTCCAGCTTGTACTCTGGGTAATAGCCCAGTTCCTTGACGAAGGCCGTGAGCTTCGAGAATCGAGACCATGACGGTGACGGCGGCGATGGCGGCCCTGTTGTAGCTGCCGTTGATGGACGTGGCGTATGGGAGCTGCAGCCAGATCGTAGCAGATCCTGGAGGCCTCCTCTCTTCTGTGGCATGAATCGTTGCAGCGGGCGCGGACAAAATCCTGCGCCGCAGCAGAGGTAGGCAGGTTCTCCACTAGTGGCTTTGGCTCTGCGCCGGCGATCGGCGGCGGGCCGGCCGTGCACGGTGATGCTAGGGCCGCAAAGAGGCGACGATTGCCACTACAAGCACAGGCGGAACAGGCATCGATCCTTGGAACGCCACCCATACAGTTCGCTAAGCTAGAGCCCTTCTCTTGTGCCTGGGTCTAGTTTGGGCGACGTCTATATATCGACTAATCGGAGCTACTATTATTAGTCTATATTACTATATGTATACATTATTACATGCATCGATCCAGCCACAACCGGCCATTATATTATTGTCGCAACGATGGCGGCGGGAGGAAGATGCTTCTGGCGACTTCGGGATGCACTAGGTCCGGGGTCCTCAATGTACTTCCTATTTTTTTCAGGGGCCTTTGTGCAAGATGATGGAGACAGCTGTCCATGTATCCTCCCCATCCGTATCTGTATTTGTATGCGTCTGCACTCGTTTTCCTTATCTAAGTAATACACGTACGTTTTATCAAAAAAAAACCCGGCCATTATATTATCTATATCTATATCTATATCTATATCTATATCTATACTATCTATATCTATACCTAATAATAAATACCTAATAATAAAGAGGCAAAATTTCGAGCTCTTTTGTTTCGTCCATCCGTTTGTTTGGTCCGTCTTCCCCTAACCAACTTTGTAAACAATGAATCCGGACTTTTATATATATAACCCATGCTTATACGAGTTGGGATAGATCTTATCTACCACGATACGGAGTCTGATTCCAAAACACACCTAAATTTGAAAGGCAAGCATGACATGCGGAGGTTCTAGCTACGTGGTGACAGAAAATAACAGAGAGTCTCTGCATCGATCTCCATGAGGAAGACTTGACCAACTAGGAATTTGGGATGGTAACGGAAAAGCCGTTGGACCAAGTCCGTTTACTATTAATTTTGGACAGTGGTGATTAGACCATAATACATAGTATAACGTGCACAAGAAGACAACAGCAAGGTACGCGTACGTGATATCCAGGTCAGGAGTTTGTTAAAGTCCGAATATAATTATGGAAAATCGACGTGACTAATCTAGCTCAAGAATTTTATATTCTATTCTATATACCAAAAATGCTAGCTGCCCTATACGTGACTAATCTATTACAAGAATTTTATATTCTATTCTATATACTGAAAGGCTAGTCTATTATATAAATATAAAGGGTGATGGTCGATTAAGACATCCAACACCCAATTGTCAAAAAAAATACATCTATTATTTTTATCTTCTACCTCAAACTTTTGCACCCCCTACTGTCCGGCGCATCTCTCGACAAGATATGACCGCGTTCTAGATGGACTAGCCGATCCTAGAACACCCCATCACGCGTTCTTCCCGGGGAGGGGGGGCATTCGTGGGTTTATCGGGCGAGGAACGAGCGTCTGATCGGCCTCGTCAACTTGCTGGTCGGCCTCGCCGTTTGGATTCACGGAGATTCAAGGAGGTCAGGCTGCAGACGTCTATCCAGCTAATACGATGAAATAACAACGCGCTTTGATCCATGGGACAAGAAAGAAGGAACATGATAGCTTCACAGGGAGGGGTCGTTGCCGATGGCATGGTGCACGCTCACCCTGAGGGCCACCCCGCCTCCTGCAACTGCGAGACGCGTTGCTTGCATGGTGAGCAGCGGCCCCGAAAACAGATTCATGTTGAGCTCCGGAATGAGGCGCACGAACATGATGAGCATATCATGGTCGTCGCCTGCGAGGCGGCGCACGTCAGCGTCACACTGCGTGGCGACGAACCTAACGCAGTCGTCGTTGCCACCGCAGCCGATGGAGCAACAGACGGCCACATCGCCGATTTCCGCTAGGTAGTAGAGTTTGCTGGTGAGCGGGACGTGGATGGCCAGGGTCGTCGCGAGGGAGGATCGAAGGGAATGGATGATGGTGTCGAAGGGTGGTAGATGGTCACCCTCAAAGAGCAGGAGGTGTTGCAGCAGAACCAGAATCCACTGCGCCTCCATGGCGTTGAGCTTGATGCTAGGCTCGGACGGCAGCGCACCGGTCGTCACAGTGACGTAGGTGACATTAGTGATTGTGAAAACCGGAGCCATAGGTTCTGGGCGGTGTCTGACTGCCTGAGCAAGAACTGTGCCGGATTAGAACCTTGTGTAGCTTAGATGCTTAGCATCGTTGTTGGTGTTTGCTTGCCCTCAAGCTTGAAGTGTGTAGAAGTTGTAGACGAACCCGGTTGAATCTCGGTGGCGGGTGGCGGCTAGGTCCCGTAAGACGTGTTTGCATCGCCTGACTCTATCTCCATGAGTGCGAATGGATGAATCAATTGTCCAATTAATCAAATCAAATAATTAAATAATATAAAAATTAAAGTTAAAATATTTACAAGTAAATATTTCTTTATTTTTGAACCAGATAAATTTTTATCAATGCTGTATTATATTTCGGCTAAGTAGGACATTATCATATAATGGCCTAGGATGTCATTGTCATTATAAATAAGTTATAGCTTTTAAATTTTGTAAAAATAGTGGAACATAAATAGATATATAGTATTTTGTTGTCATTTTTTACGAATGTTTAATTTTTTTCTCCCATTGCAACACGTGGGCCCATTTGCTAGTATTATTAAATAGATATATAGTATTTTGTTGTCATCACCGATCTAATCGTTGTTATAGTTTTCTGGTACAACGTACGGGTCAAAACTCCGTCTAGACGTGACAAAATTTTTTCAGAATTTTGTGCCTCTCTAGACGGGACGAATCGTAGCCGTCTCTAGGATCGATTTCTAGAGGCAATCCGAATCCCAACCACCACAATAAATGATTTTTCCAGAATTTGTATATTAGGTTAAAAAATAGAGGAAAAAATAAATCTGGGAGAGGCCCGCTTGCCAACCTCCCAAATTTTTTTGCAATTTCAAATGCGTTTAGACATCAATTCGAAGATTTTTTTTAGAATTTTCTAGATATTTTTCTATTTTTCTATAGCTAAATCTAATTTTTGGAATCTTCTAAGATACTTTTATGAGCTCTAAATAATTTATTTGGATTGGTCATATTCCAATCTATCTTTAGGATTTGAATAGTTGAGGGTCCAGAGGATACCACGACACAGAGGTGATGTAGTCGACCATTCTCATCTATTAGGTTATTTTCATTCACACACTCGCCACAGCAAACAAAAAGGCATACCACAGCACACAAAAGCATGCACGCATGTCCAAATTGGCGATCAACAGCTGGCCAAGGCAAAACTAAAGTACAGCACCAGTAGCATATATATTATTATTTAGTGACTGGTAATGAAATTAACCAGCTGATGACCGGTCCGGCGACTGTGTGGTTGTTATATTAGCATTGGTCCACAGATCGCTCAGATCGAGTTGCGGGTGTACGATGGTCAGATCAAATCGATGAGTCACCGGCCATGTCGGAATCCTAGCCAGAGCCTAGAGGACGTACTGCAGTGGATTACAGCATCCTTTGGTAACTCATCCTCATGTGTTTGATTTCTAGCTAGGACGATTAGGGACAGCGACGGAACGATCTCGGAATTTTTTTTTTGGGAGAGAGAACAGCAGATGAGGCTCCTACTTACCAAAACTCTTTTCAAACATGTCAGAATGATATCCAAAGATTTATGTACCAAAAAAAAGAGAGAGATAAAATCACAAAATTATGTTTTGTACTTACCAATGTTAGGATTGATCTCCCACCAACGGTCTAACTGGGCCCTGTTCTCGCGCCCTGATCGGGGGCGCCTAACCCTACATGGTTGGTGGGCCCCCGTCGCACAGCGCTATAAAGGAAAGGTGGGGGCCGGGGCTCGCAGTACGAGGTTAACCGCGCCGCCAGTCACCCCATCGACATCCTAACCCTAGACCCGATCTTGAGAAGGGGCGCTGCCAGCGACGGGAAGCACCACCGACGCTGGCAACGCCACCCCGACACACACGCCGCCGCCGAGGACACCACAGCGCCGACTCCCTCTCCAACGAACGTCGCTGCCGGCGCGCAGATGGCGTCCGTCAACGAAACCCCAGCCGGCGCTTCGACCACTACGGCTTTCGATGGTTTGCTACCTATCACCCTTTTCTCTCTGTCTCTACTGTTTTCCGGTAGATCATGTAATAGGACCAATATATTTATACTGTGAATCTTTCACTTGTATCTGCTATGATGAACCCAATCTAATGAACCTAAGAACTATGAAACCTAACAACCAAAACTCCCCCGCGCACCGCCCCTCTCCATGTTAGGCCCGACAATCTCCTTCCCTAGCTCTGGCAGGATCCTTTCCTTCTTCCGCAGCTACGGCAGGTGCGGCTGCTACCGGTGATAGGAGGGGCTAGGTCATGCGTGTGGATGAGAGGAGGAGAAGAAGATAAGTCAATTCTATGTACATCAGCATGTTCGTTTGAGCTTTCAGTCGCTTATTTTCAGCCAGTCAGCAGTGTTTTTCTCTCACATAAATCAGCTAACAGTACTTTCAGCCGCTTATTTTCAACCCAAGCGAACAAGCGGAATAGATTTGGTATTACAAGTGATAAACAATAAAGTATTGGTACCCAATATAATTCCAAGCTCTTCAATATCTACATCCAAATAGAGCCTATAGATTTATGGATTTAGTACTGTACCCCAGATCCATACCCGCAGAACCATTGTATCCGACTTTTTCATTGACCAAACGGAGGGAGACAAGTTTCCTCCCGTTCTCGGCAGGCTGGTCCGGCCCTTCAGTACCTGACCAATGAAGGCATACAGTAGTGGTGAAGGCACAAAGCGGAGGTAGTTTCATTCAATAGTAGTAGGTCTAAATAAAAATGAAAAACTTTAAACTATTATCCATCCAACACAAACATATATATCTATTGTCCCTACAACTCTTTCTCTCATAATTTCTATGGCTTCTCCCTCCAAAGGCTATCCAACACAAGCATATATCTAATGTTCCTAAAACTCTCAACTCCATTTCTCTAATAATTTCTATGGCTTCTCTCCATAGGCTATTGTAGCTTCTTTAGGTACCACCACCTTTTGTAAGGTATCTAAACCCACGGCGACGTCCCGACTCACTGCCATGGCCACTGATGAGGTCATCTCCGGACCACGGCGAGGGTGTAGCTAAGCTAGCCGGAACAGACCGACAGTGGAGTACATTCCATCCATAATAAGAGTCCATACTCCGGGTCCAGGCAGCACGATTTGCGCAAACAGAAAAAAATTAAAGCTAATAAGGGCATCATTAGCACCGTCTGGCATCTTCATCTTGTTCGGCATTAGCAACGGCACATCTTGTTTACCGTAACAGTAAAAAAACATGCATGAGCGAACATATTGTTTGTTAAAACATATACACTGATTTTTATTTAAATTTCAAAGTTTGACATGGCTCGCCTGGACCACTGAGGCTGCAGCACTCAGTTCAGGTCCACTTCAGCTTCAGTTCTCTGACTCATCAGTGTCGCTCCTCTCAGGTTCTGCTTCCTCTCCATTAGCGGCAGGCTCTTGAACACCAGGCTGCTTGGCTGCACGAGCTACTGGAGGTTTCTTACGATCACCACCTTCTTCACCTCCTATCACACTGGCGTTCTGATCTATTGATAGTCAAGAAAAAATGCACATTCACACAGAATTTGCAAAAAAAAGAAAAAGGTGAAAAACTTATAGACAGAATCCTTCAACCAACAAACCAAATGCATATTGACTTACGGATGTTATAAGAAACCAATCTAGAAGCATAACTAGTGTTTAAGTGTGCTTTCAAAACATCTATCTGAAACCACTATACTGACAAGATTCAAAGAAACACATCATTACCCTTGTCAAAGAGAGAGAGAACTCCAATACTCCATGTAGACAAACCATTTGTCAAATAACATTAGTAGCCAAATAATACTGAGAAAAACTAAGACCTTATAAATAGTAAAAAGAGTACTATATAGTATATACCATTTTTTTCCAGCTGCTAGAATACAACGCATGCTAGCATTTAGCAAGTGAAAGGAGAAAAAAAAGGATACTGACAGATACTCCATGCATGATATTGATAAGATGCTTCTCAACTTGGTTAACCAGCTCTGCCTGCAAAATTGTACAAGGAAGAATCAGGGTTCTACCTAAAAGTGTTTCTATGAACATGAACTTGGGTAACGAACAGAGTTAGAGGGAAATTCATTTTAATACATTCAAGTCTGGTTCTCTGCGGAAACGTCGCCTGCGTGCATCCCTCATTGGAGGAGTAAGCCCATGCTTGTATTCAACTCCTTCTGGAGCAGGATCATTTTCTTCCCTTACCATAATCATCTGTTTCAGTTTGTTTTTTCAGAGGATGATTTGAAGATATGAAATTTAATAAATAGGTTACATACAGGGATACAGTAAACATGCACTTTTACCTGACCAATATCAGCAGTTTTGATTAGTACAGAATCATCATATGTTTTGTACGACTCCACCACAGCAGGTAGATCCAAGAGAGATGCAGGAAAGCTCTCATTACCAATCATAAATGTACCATTTCTTCCATCCTCTGTAGGAACAAATATCTCATCAACCCACAGGGCGACAAAAGTTCCAAATTTCAATTCTTAAAGATATATCTAGTGTAATCTAGTTCAGGTTGTATGCTCACAAATAAGAGGGGCCATCTAGAAGGGAGAAAAACATACTAAATAAGCACTAAGGAAGATAGTGGATGCCATATCCAATGAATCATATCATCTTTGTGTCAACTCTCAAGCTAAAAATTCCTAAAAAACTCTCAAGCTAAAAGCTTTATAATAAGGACTTAGGATGCCCACTATGAAACAGCTTCAACTCTTTGGAGTCATATACTTACTGCTCTTGAATTATTTCTGAGACTACCAATTGCAATCTAATTATTTCATGATTTCATCTGGATCAGAGATTGTGCTGCATGAAGCATATGTGAGCCAAGTAATGCTCCTAAACATTAATATTATGTAAGAAAAGAGAGAAATCATTAAACACAGGGAAACATGTTTTGCAAAAGTACAATTAACGAAAGCATGAAGCACAACATTTGAAATCCTAAATCCCCATTAAATTATTACATCCGCTGCTAGATGTTGACCATCTCATCCAATAGTAAATGGATCTTACATACGTGATTAACATCAAGGCTTATCTAAAGGTAAAGCAATCAGATTGCAGAAACTGCTGCTTGAACCAAAACACAAGTTTGGAATGTTTTGTTTAGATATGCTTTGACTGTCGATTATGAAACAGCCCTATTATTCTGATGGATTAACCATACATACTTAAGCTCTTTAAGGAATTTTCAAATGAACAATCTCTTAAATGCACAAGCAAGCTGATCCATGCTAAGTCAATAATCCCAACGCCAATTGAATGATACACTAACAGTCTAACACCACACATGAACCTATCACCACAAAATCTGGAGCAAGAACAACCATCCTAATAACCTCAGTCACCTAACAGGACAGGCACAATGTAGTGTGTGATCTCTGACCTCTAATCTATACCTAATAATAAAGAGGCAAAATTTCAGGCTCTTTTTTTCGTCCATCCATTTGTTCAGTCCATCTCCTTTTAACTACCAGACGATGGAGAGTTTTTTTTTCTGTTTACACTCGTATATATATATATATAACCCATGTTCATACAAGAATCCTAATCTAAATAGGAATCCTTCTCCCACACAGAATATGTTTATACTTTCCAATTCTTTACCTAATATCTATATATATACCTAATAATAATATAATCTATACCTAATATTAAAGAGATAAAATTTCTCTCCACCTACTTTTTATCTGTTCATTTTCTTTCTCTCTCTCGAATCCTGAATGCATCCCCACATCTGCTTGGTCTCCTATCAATGTACATAACGAGTCCTTAAGAGCATGTCCTTTTTTTTTCCTATCTATTGGCCGGTCCCATAGAGGAGAGACCACACGTTCTCTCTTTTAAAATATTTTTTTGTTCTCCCTTTCCCTTGTCGTATCCTGTCCGGTTCGTATTGAGATTTCTCATAATTTTTTCCCTTTTTTCCATGTTCAAGTAATAAATATGAATGAAAATAGAAATAGAAAGACAAATAACAATAACATAATAATAACAATGAACATATTCGAGAGCACGTTCTTTTTCTTATTTATTGGCCGGTTCCGTATAGAGCAGAGAGCACACGTTCTCTCTTTTTTATATTTTTTCTTCTCCCTTTCCCCTATCGCTTCTTTGGACGGTTCCTATATTTCTTTGTAACAAACTCGTGTTTGGATTTCTCATGATTTTTCCTTTCTTCCATGTTCAAGTAATAACCATGAAAATAGAAATAGAAACACGACTAACAATATAATAATGAATATGTGTATACACACATCTTAATATTAAAGAGCTAAATTTATGTCCTAATAATTTTCTTCTGCCTTTTCTATCCAACTCGACTTGTTCCCCGCTTCACACGACTCCATCGTGTTTTACCGGTTTTTTAGATACCTCACAGTTCCTTTCATTTTTTTCTTTGTCTCAATTTTTTCCAAGCTTACCCACACACCCAACTCGTTAGCATGTTTCACTCATAGTCACAAAGTTTCTGGGTCGATGGGGTCGAGGTACGGGGTCGCGGTACGTGGTACGCTACTTGCGAGAGATTTTTACACTTCGGGTCGAAAATGAACCCGTGAACCTGGGTCGGGGTCGACGAACCTGGGTCAAGGGTCGAAGGTGGTGAACCCGTTTTATGTGACTATGGTTTCACTAGCAGAGCGCCCCAACCGCCTTCGCACCCGCTCCTCAAAGTTCATATGTCGGCCCTGTGCACTGCACCATGCCCGAGCCTCGCCAGCTATACACGCACCGAGAGCCCTAGACTCTCTAGGCCACGGCGGCCGCATGCGCCCCATGCAATGGAGAACCACTCGTGGCCCGTGCACGACTATTCTGGTGAAGATGGACGACTAACTTGTTTGTTTGTAAGATGCTTAAAGGTATCATTACATATCGTCATTGAGGGTGTCGATACATGCTGTTATCGACGGATCAAAGATGACAGAGCTGTGAACGTGAGGACTAAAGAAGGTGTTAAATATATAAAGAGTGAAAACAACAACCCGTTGCAACGCACATGCACTTTTGCTAGTTGTTTAACAGCGTCATCTGTTCCAACTATTGCCAAGAACCGAACAGTTAGTCGTGCTAAGAATTCTAAGGGCAGGACCCCGGCATGCCCAAGCCGAACTCCCACGAGCTGTGGCAATTTGGACCAGAGAGGCAGAGAGCCACCAACCTACCACCGATTACCAGCCTCACGCATTCCCGGCGCCTTGGATGCCCCCACCGCACCTCACCTGACTTCCGCGTTCCGTTTAACAGCCTACGGACACGTAATCCCCAAGCAGCGAATTCATGAGCCGCGGTTTCCAAAGGGGCTGCGAGCCTAGTACACGATAGGTTTTCGGAGACAGGGAGCAGGACTAGAGGGCGAGAGACGGGCGAGTTGGGGAACCTAACCTGAGAAGGAGAGGTCCAGGGAGGCCTCGTCGGGGTTGGAGGAGGAAGCGGCGGATTCATTCATGAAGCGCTCGATCCGCTCCGCCACGGATGGCGGCACGCGGAGGATGAACTGCTCCTCCATCGCAGTCCCGAATCCACTGGGACGATGGAATCGAAGCTTGTATCCAACTCAAGCTAAATAACACTAATCAGGAAGAGCCGGTGGGGAACAAGGAAAATAAAGGAACAAGAAGGAAGCAGAGTAGATCGAGAATAGGGAAGGCCAAACGGCGATAAACTCACCGTTGGCTCGAGGTCGCGGGATCCACGCTGTGCCGCCGATTTTCTCCTCTGTCCCGAGTCCCGCACGCCGTGGTGGCTCTTCTCGCGCGGAGCGGCAGTCTGGTGGAGAAGGAAGCACTCGCTGGCGTGGCCGCTGGCTTCCGCGGAGGCTCGTCGCCGGCGGCCGGCAAGCGGCGGCGCTCGCTCCTTCCGCTGCTGCGTCTGCGGCTCGGTGCTGCACGAGTGCGGGAGACGGCGCGAAGGACGGAAGGAGTCGGGGAGTCGGGGACGAGTCGACGGTGGGCAGGTTGCCATGCCTGCCGCTTGTTGGGCTTGTTGGGCCTTATTGTTACTGCAATACTGTGGGGACGGGCGTCCGTCGACCCCCTTCGGGCCTCGGCGGCCCAGCCAAGCGTGATTGCCTGCCATGCTTTCCGGCCGTTCGGTCCAATCTTGTTGCTTGGCCCGTAGTTAGACGCCTAGACTAGGCTCTCTCGTCGATGGGGGCCTTTTGGAGCCGCCGCTCCTTCTCGTCCCTTCCAGATCGATACAGTAGTGAGGGGCGACCGAACGATCTCGTGTTCCTCCGTCGATTCGTCATCGTCCTCACCTCTGGCGTCCTTGCCGGTGCTGGAGGAGGAGGGGGACTGGTTGAATCAGCGGTGGATTGGTTCTCCCCTGTATATAGTTAGCTATATAGTACGGTTAGGGTTAGGCTTTCCTATAGCTTGTCTCAGATGGTCGGCGTTCCTTTTGCTTCTCTGGAGCGTTGTCGGAGGGTGCAGTGGAGATCCTTATTTCGGCGGCGGTCCATGGAGAATAATCTATGAGCTCATCGGATCTGGATTCCTGGTGAGTGATCTGGATCTCGTCGAGTTCTTTTACCATCCCTCCCTCGTCTTCGTCGGCGCCGGCATTGGTGATGTTGGATTCTCCGGCGGGAAGCTCGGGAGGTATGTCTACCAACTTGAGAAATCTGGGTGGTCTTTATCTCCCACCTTTTTTTGGTGGTTTGCATCCCCTTCTGGGAGACTCGCTGTCCGGCGAGCCAGGGCTGTTGGTGGAGGCGCTAGATCCCTACTCTCCGGCGATGTGATGGCCACTGGCCATCTTGATCGGCCTGTACGTTCAGCGGTGAAAAAGCATGTCGGTACTTCCAATGTGCTGCTCATGGTGCCACTGAAAACTTCTAATGTTCCTTCGTCAGAAACGCGGTCGACATCAGGACGACTGCTCCAATCGTTGGTGACGAGGACAACCGGGAGAACATTGCAAGGACCTAGATGTAATTTGTTTTTCTTTCAAGAATGTCTTTGTAAGTTTGGGATATAAGCTGTCAGAATTTTATGTGAAATATAAACCTGATTTCTTAAAAAAGGCTCTCTCGTCGATGATGACGACTACTGCAGGAGCAGCAGGACATTTTTTAGACATCTTTTCTAGTATTTGAAGAAGTATAAACAACATACACTAGCGACTCTGGTTCCCTATTACATCGCTAGGCAAAGTTTAACAATGTTGCGCCCGGTAGTCGGTAAATATAGAGCTACACTAGCGCTCCAGAATAGACGTCCGAAAGCTAGCAGTTTCATAATTGTTAAAATTATTATAAATAAAAAAAATACTTTGTGGATAATTTTGGCACCGTATCTGTCGCGTGTATCCGTATCAAATAGAATGAGATACACCCTTGTCTTAAAGTTCCATAATTTGCAGAAAAAAGCCCGCCAAACCTGCAGCGCAAAGAAGCGAAACAAAATGAAAAAGAAGGGCTCCGTTCGCTTCGCTGAAAAGCCATTACTGAAAGTACTGTTCGCTGATTTGTTATGAGAGAAAAACATTGTTCCGGCTGAAAAAACAAACTGAAAAAGTACGGATTATAAGACAAGCGAACAGAACCTTAGTACCAAAGACTTCAGACCTCACGATAGTAGCCAGTTGGGAAGAAAGAGGTCAGTGAATATGGATGACCATAAAGTCTATTTAATAAGGACAAATAAGGAAAGATACACTTTAATTAATTAATTCTTGCTACGTGAGGTTGTGTCTAGAACGACCTGATTATGAACGGGTGGTTTGGTGCTGGTGGAGGGCGTGATGAGAAAAGTCGGATCAACAACAATGATGTTGAGTTACTTTGTATTAGGTTCAGTTAATTGGGGTTGTCAGGTGGAGGGTCTCCCACCCCCTCATGTTTCTTGCTTTTCGTTTTTGTTGTGGACTTCACTGGTAATCCATGGATTACTTACGAATTCTCTTGTATCAACTATGTGTAGATCTATTGACTATTCCTGTCTACTTAATGAAAAACAGGCTATATGCCTGATCTCGAAAAAAACAAGGAATCATCATGGTTCTTGCAGAGGTACTCCGCTACATACCACAAATTGATGATACGATGCAGCGCAAAGACGTACTAAACCATGACTTGTAGGCACGTGGAGTAGGCTCGCCTTCTTTCCGTGCTAGCTCAGTGGCCAGCGACTCCAGGTGTGAGTGCTGCCCGTCCAAGTTCGATCCCGGGATCGTAACTCCGGTGTCTCGCCCGGTATGCCCCCAAATAAATTATGTTCATGTGATGCCACAATGGTCAGAATAATATGTCCGTCGTCTACGGAGCGCTCGGTGATTCTGCCGATCTCACTAATATAAGGACGTGATCTTCAAGCTACGTGTAGTTGCAGGTCTTAGACTATCCGCAGCGGCATACTGGATCGCGTACTGGAGGACGCGTTTCCAGTAAAAAACACCACAGCGGGGTACGCTACCCCGTCCGCAATCGAAGCGGACGGGTGCGCGTCCAGTGTCTGTGGCGGAAGTACGGAGGTTCCGGTATGCGTCAGGCGGGGCCCGGGCGTCGTCCTCTCTGACCTTGCTCGTCCTCGTCTTCCCCTCCCCGAGGACCGACGGTGGCGTGGCGGCGGCCCTCTCCGAGCACCGACGGCGGCCCTCCCCGAGCAGAGGAGCTTGGCCTCCAGCGTGGGCCCCCGAGGAGAGGAGCTCGCCCCACCGAGCAGAGGAACCGGCCCCTCGAGCCCGATGCCGCCGACGGCGTCGTGGTGGCGCCACTGCCTCCATGTTCGCCGGACTTGGGGGAGAGGCGGGCCTCCATCCTCCAATCGGGCAGGAGTCGCATCGTGGCGAGCCGGGAGGCGGCCAGCGTGGAGGACCGTCGTCGCGCCAGGCAGAGGGAAATCCGCCGCCGGAGGAGGAGAGCTCCCCACACGGCGTCGTCCAGCGGCGGCGGCACCGGAGGGGGAGAAGAGGGCCGCGCGAGGTCCGCCGCCGAGCTCCGCGCGAGCTCCGGCGCCTAGCTCCGCGTCCGCCTGCTCCGCGCCAAGGCAGGCCGCGCCGCCCAGGCCGCCCCCGCACCTGTCGGAGCGCCGAGCTCAACCCGCGAGGGCGCGAGCTCGACGGCTTGCGCCATGGCCGGGCGCGCGACCGACCTCCACCTCGTCATGGCCGGGGGGGCGAGCTCGGCGGCTTGCGCCATGGCCGGGCGCGCCGGGGATGAGCCGGCCGCGAGCATTGGGGCCGCCGTGCGCCATGGCACGAGCAGCATCGGGGAGGAGGCACGAGCGCCAGCGGTGGGGAGTGGATAAGACTGAGGAGAGAGAAGAGGGAGGAAAAGAGGACAGAGTGGTGAGAGAATGACAAGTGGGCCCCATGGTATAGAGTATGATATATAGAGGATTGATGAGTGCGGAAGAAACGTGTATAGAGAAAAGAATCTTGATGAGCAGGACAGAATATTCTTTTTAGAGGATGAATTTAGAGTACCACGAGTGCAGATAAGTCTTAGTACGCGTAGGGGTGGAGTGTGTGCGTGTGTGGTGTGGGTTTGCATATGTTCACACATGTTCAAATCTACAGCTGTACTAGTTAATAGGCGTAAAAAAAGACTACTCTCGACAATAATAAATTAGTTTTCTTCTGCCACTCATCGCCTTGCATAGTTTTCTTCTATAAAATATCATGGACGAAAATCTCGTTTACTCGCATTTCTTTTTTCATAACTAATAAACGGTTACACAACCCACATAAAAGTCATGATGTTTACTCGCATGACCATTGTTACGCAGTTAGTATTGAAGCCAAGGATAAATAAGGCCTTGTTAAGTTCCTCCTCTAAAATTTTTCACACCGTTATATCGGATGTTTGGACACATGTATGGAGTATTAAATATAGATGAAAAAATAACTAATTATACAGATTGTGATAAATTTGCGAGACGAATTTTTTAAGCCTAATTAGTCCATGACAATGTTGTGCCACAGTAACGATAGATTAATTTCTAGGCGAGTCATGTAGTTAGTTTCTTATTAGTATCCGGACACCCCTTTCAACATCCCATGAAACATTCGATGTGACATCCAAAATTTTTCACCCCAAGATTTAAACACCCCATAAATGGATCATTTTCGTGCCATGTTGGTCTAACACACGGCCCAAGATACAGGCCGTGTCATGCACCCTGTTGCGCTAAGATCCTAGGCATGATACAACTCTCTTGTTTGTTGCATATCGTGCTTTGGGGCATGCTCTACGGGTAGCCCTAAACCAGCACGACCTAAGAGCATGTCCAAGAGTACCATATTTTTTTCTAAAATCATGATGTTTTCCAACTCTTAAAAAAGTATTGGGAAAAATAAAGATGATCATCTCCAAGAGTTTCTAATATTCCACTTAAAAAAATCAAAAGGTCGATCCCAGGAGTTGTGATGTTTTGCATTAGGAATCCTAAATTTGTTTCTATATCCATTTAAGCCCTCCCACCAGATCTTTCTCTCTTATGATTTTCTCACATAGAACCCTGTATTTCCTCCTTTTCCTTTCCCACGTGGAGACCACGGGAGAAAATGATGGCGCAAAAGGAGCGTGCGATGGGGAGGGCGGATACACGCGATGGGCTGTCCGCGTATCTTTACATGCATCGGGCCTTTTTTCCCAAGTGCTAAAAGATTAGGAGATCATTTTAGGAGTTGTTGGAGATGGATTTTTTCCATTCTTCCTAAAAAACAAGGATTGTGAAAGATTATTAGGTACTCTGGGAGATACTCTTAAGTCTTAGATCTAGTTCGCACTAAAAATACATTTAATTTCCATGATTCTTTAGGAGTTTTGTTTGGGTTTTCTTGTCTTCTTTAGGATTCTCACAAAAAGTGTAGGGTTTTCTATTTAAGCAATTTCTGAAAGTTTTCTATTGGAAAATATGATTGAGGATTCCTTGTTGCTAATTTGTTTTCAACTTCGGGGAATGTCCAAATTACACAGAAGGTAAATCTCAGCCATTTTGGGTTGTGTGTGTGGTGGGTGGGGGGAGGGAGAAAAGGTCAGAAAATGTTAAGTATCATGTAGTGTCGGCAACGGGAATAAACAACTGATTAATTAATATTAAAAGTTATTACATAATTCAGATCATGGTAGGCGGCAACACATTCTAAAGTGGTATACCCATCGCATAGCAATGCTCAAAGAAAAGCCGAAATCAATGGGTTCGAGTATACAGATTTAACATGACAACTGAGTGTACCCTCAGCACTTTTTTTGTCAGAGTGTGGTCGATCCACTGGCCGGGACGTTGGGAATGGGAAGAAAGTTAGACTATGGGAAGATAATTGGCTGGGCCCATCAAGCCTAGCCATTCTGTTCTGGCCTCTGTATAGAATTGTAGTTGAGCAAGATAAGACTATTGCTGATCTCTGGGATGGAACAGAGCTAAAATGCACCTTTAGAAGAACTGTGTCACCAGAGTTGTATAGAGCTTGGTTAGAGGTGGTCGAGTTAGTTTCCACTATCATTTTAACTGATGATGAAGATTCTTTGTTATGGCAGTTCTCTTCTCAAGGGACATATTCTTCCCAATCCCTGTACAAGATCATTAATTTTAGAGGGATTCATTTTGTTCATGTTCCTGCTGTTTGGTCTATCAAAGTTCCACCTAGAGTGCTCTTTTTTCTTTGGTTGTTAGTTAACAACAGGACCTTAATTAGAGATAATCTAGGCAAGAGAAAGAAAATAGATGATAGAAGTTGTTTGCTCTGTAAAGAAGAAGAATCTGTGCAGCATCTTTTCTTTTGACTGTGTAGTGGCAAAACAGTGTTGGCTGGTAATCTCTAAGATTCTAGACATTAGAGTAGAAGGTTCCCTGGTTGATATAGGCAAATTATGGCTCAGTAGTAAGAAATATACTGTGGTGAATATAGTTACTTCTGCTGTCTTTTGGGTAATTTGGAAACTCAGGAATGAGATTTGTTTTCAGAGAGCTGGATGGAAGAGTATGGAAATACTGCTTCAGAAGATAGGTGGAGTTCTCCAAAACTGGATTATCTTATGCCCACATGAAAAGAGAGATCAGTTGCTGAGTTTCATAACCAAGATCAAGGAAGCGGCCAAGGAGGTTCACTGGTTACCATATCAGGTGACAAGCTGAAGATCATGATCGATGGAGTCCTTAATGATCATAAATGGAAATCTACTTATCTGGAGGAGATCGAAGCGGGAGGAAGTGCGGTTAAAAATCCTTGGTGGTGTTCGCTCAATGAGGCTCTGGAAGCAGCCTGAAGTTAGCTGACAAAAGCTAGTGTTCCATTTTTTTACTGTTAGCTGGTGTTTTTTCTGGTATACTGTTAGTCGTAATGCTGTTTTTTCCTGGTATACTGTTGGTCGTAATGCTCTGGTTGTAAGACTTGTCCCAGCTCTGGCATGTGCTGGGTTGGCGGTTGATAAACTCTGTGCTGTAAACTAGATATTTTCATGGTCTTTTATGATAATGAAAGGCCGGGGCGATTGCCCTCCAACTCTAAAAAACTGGCCGGGACGTCGTTATTGCCTTGGTGGTGGTTGTGGTGGTGGTGCATGCATGCAGTTCCTGTACTGCAAAGTGCAAACCCCAAAGATTCACTGCCACTATCGTAGCAAGTTAAAGTTGGATTGAGCTAGTAAATTCACCACCAGCATTATTAATTTGTGTCACACCGCGCTGGGGACGATCATCATTTCAAATTAAATTAAAATACAGTGGATTTATATTCCGTCTGGCTTTGCCAGAATTTTGTTAAATGCAATATACACAGATTAACCATTGGATATAATATATGGCGACGCGTTCCAAAATGGAATATCATCACCAGTCAACTGTCATTTGACATTTGAAGGACAGGCACGCTTGATTGTCATGCCGATGTCAGCTACCTAGCTGCCCTGTTCGCTTGGCTGAAAAGGCATGACTGAAAGTACTGTTCACTGATTTATTATGAGAGAAAAATACTATTTGTTAGCTAAAAAAGTACGGCTTAGAAGACAAACGAACGGGACGGCACCAAAAGCCTGAGCCTATAACTCTAGATGGTGATGTTCTTTTGGATATGTATTTTACTTTTAACTTTTTTTGATATTAATTAAACTATTCTAAAGTTTATTCAGTCAAGTGTAGCATATATATGTTTATTCTTATGGAAATACTCGGACGCGGGCGTCTATCCGCTTGCGTCGGTTCGGATGTGGCTTCCACTCGGCTCCATCTCGCCCTCCCTATCTCTAGGTCTCTCTATTGTGTCCGCTAGCAGCAGCAGAGCCCTGCGCTGCAACCGTTGCTTCCTTCCTCCACCCAAGCCGACCATACCGTCTCCTCCTCTAGTTTGCGCAGTGCCTCCTCGGCCTCTTTCCTAACCCAACGCTATCAGGATGCGTTGTCGCTGCCCCTATCGATGGCGGCTAGGCGCAGGTGCCGAGGCGCCTCAGGTCGTCTCCAGCCGAGTCAAGGGGCACCCACGAGCGCGGCTGGTGCCGGTGGTGCTCACACCGTCACACGCCGCTGCCTCCCACCCTGACGGCCGAAATGGATCGGCCTTGGCCTCTCCCCCATGTTGCAAACATATGTTTTAACTATTGTAGATGTTTCAGAGGTATGTTGCAAGTATTTCGTATAGATATTGCAATAGTAAATCGGGATATTGCATATGTTGCAATGGCTATACACGTATGCTGCAAGAGTCTGTTTCAAATGTTTCGTCTGTTTTTTTCATATGTATGTTGCAAGTGTTTTTATTTGGATGTTACGTATGTTTCAAACAGATGTTTGCAAGTGGTTTTGTCATGATGTATATGTGTTGTAATGGTTTTTAAGTGTGTTTAGGTGTTTTAACAAGTGTTTCAGGCACATGTTTCAGATGTTTCGTCTTTCTTCAGGCGCATGTTACAAAAGTTTCATCTGAATATTTCAAAAGTAGATCAGGTGTTGTACATGTTGCAATGTAACTCACCCGCCACAGCTGCCTGCTGTAGCTGCTGGGGCGCCATGCATACGTGTGGGAAGCAGAGGGATGGAGCGTTGCGCACCTGCGGGCGCGGGAAGCGGCGCGGACGTGCCAGGCGTCCGTCCGGACATCCGGACACTAGTACTGTCCTTATTCTTAAAATTATATGTTGTAACAAAATATTTAATAACCATTTTATAAGCATTGTGTAAATAAAAGACTAATTATTGGTGGTTCCATCTTCGAGTATCTAGTTGCATGCAGCCTTTATTCGACCACCAACTGACACGCTGCATTCTTCTAAAAAAAACTGACACGCTGCATAGCGGCATAGGCAGGCTCTGGCAAGTGGATTTTATAAAGTCTACTGCTACAATATACTCTCTTCTCTAATAAGTGTCGTTGAGAAATTAAACTCTTTCAACTTTAGTTAAATATATAAAAATATATTAATATTTATAGTGTATAATTATTATCGTTAGATATATCGTTAAATCTATTTTTAGTAAACTTATTTATGATACAAATATTATTGTTAATATTTTATATAAATTAGTTAAATTTAAGAAAGTTTGATCGGCATGAATATCATAACTAGTTCAATTTGATATTGATAAGTAAATCTCTGCACTTAAAAAAGACTATAAAGTAATCATGTACCTGGTGATACAAAAAAACGTATACTATTCGGTCTTAAAGACTACCAAATCTGTTACTATACGAAATCTGCCCCAGTGAATATAGCTTCCTATCTTGCCACGTATTAAGCTCTTGAGATGGCCATGTTTCTATCTTTTTTTATCTTGCCACATCTTCTGCTCTTCAGATGGTCACGTGTCCTTTATCTTGCACGGAGGAAATCATGTTTGTAGAGAGTACGAGAGCAATCCATGTGTCTACTTTCTAGACAGTTCGAGAGCTATACATCTAGATAACTTTACGTCTTTAGATTTTGCTATAAAAAATTGAAAACCGAGGGTAATCTTTTTGGTTCAAGTTTAAAGAAAGAATTACCTACTTGACTGGTTTATAGCAGACATTAGTTGTACCAACTGTCAAGACTCAAGATCCCAATGTTGTTTATGATCATTGCACGTAGCATCGTTTCTGGGCAAATAATCATCATGATCAGCTCATCAACGCATCTAACAATTTGGTTCTTATCTCTCCATGTGCATGTTTCTTCATTTTTCATCAGGTGTACTCAGATATAGCTTGCTCTTCTTAAGTTTTGAGGGACCAAGAAGAGTAGCAACATCTAAAACTTTGACATGGAAATTTAATCTGAATAAAAAACAATAGATCAAGAAGAGTTTGATACTAGCCGACCAATCTCCAATGCTACATATTAAAGCCATCCTTCATGCACTTTCACAGTGAAAAAGCACCTGCCAAGTTGTTAAACAGACCATATCTTGACTTCTAGCAATAACGCTAGTTTGAACCACATATGCTCGAACCACGTCGATCTTTACCATGGCCGGATTCTGCAGCATAATTACGTACACTAATGCCAATTTGAAGTGTGTACACTACTGCAATTTTAAAGTATGTGCATTGCTGCTCCTTAATTACTCGTTGCTCTGATATGTCCAAATTTAGAGCTCATATCCTCAAGTTTGGATAGATCTACAAGCCACATCAAACATGGAGTCGAAATTTTAATCATTTTGTTATCTTGATCGGCTCGCTGCTCTAGCAAGGGGCGGATTTCGGAGGAACACCCAAGGAGAGAAATCCATGGACCATGGGGACAAGGAAGGTAGCTATATCTTTGTTATCTAATCACAAAATTGATATGGCTACGTGAAATCAAATGCCAGCTCTCCGGTATGGCACAGCAAGGCCCAAAGACAGAAGACAGGCAGGCTACGGGCTACGGGGCCCGCGGCAAAGCCGCGCGTTGCTTTTCTAGTACGTATACTATCCAGACACCGTTCATCCTCGCCAGAAATCCAAAGTCCGCACGCCTCCATGCGCCCACGGGCACACCCAAACAATGATCCCGTCCTGCGATTCGTGTATGCGTCCGATTGAAAAATACGGATCGGTCTCCGGCTCATCAAAACAAATCGGATCGGCCTCGGCTCCACATGCAAACCAATTTCGCCCGCGACATCTGCATGCAGCGCTCCAATCCCACACTCTCCGGCGGTCAGCCCGCATACAAGGCAAATCAGCACTTTTCATGTATTTTTTAGTTCAAAATTTTTTTGTTTAATATGTCGCAAGGACAAACAGCTACACGTTACATCCAAAATTGCTTCTCATGTATATGTATCAAACATGCTAAAAATACAATTCTCTCATAATCAGTGGCGGAGCCATCCTAGAGGCGGGGTGGGACGGCCGCCCCAGCTACCGGCAAGCTCGCCCTAGACCCCTGGAACCCTTCTTCCCTAACAACGGCAGCGAGGAGCGGCGGCCACGAGCAGGCGACCCGCGCAACGCAGGAGCAAGGAGGAAGAAGCTGGGCAGCTGGCGGATGGGCCATTTCTCCACTTTGTTCAACCCAGCAAAGGTGAGAGGCCCATTGAAAGCCCACCATTGTAGACTCCTTCCCCTAGGTCGAATCGGTGGAGTCGTTCGCTCCCCAGACTCCCCAAATCTCCAAATCGCCGTCGCCGTCGCCGAGGTTGCGAGGAGCCAGTCACCGCGGCGCCGCGCCATTGCCCAACTGTCATGGAGCTGCCACTCGCCGGCTCGCCCGCTTCCCCATGGCCCCGTGCGGTCGGGCCCTCCCCCACCTCCCACCGCTGCACGGCCGCCGCGGCGCCACCTGACGGTCGCCCGGCTGTCACCACCATCCTGGAGCCTAGGAGTTGCGAGTGAGTGACCGAGCAAGCAAGCTGCGGCCTGGTGCGGTGGCCCGACAGCAGCCCCGCCCATGATCAGCCAGGAGCTTTAGCTAGTCTACAGACTCTGCTGCAATGGAGGGAGAGGAGGCATTGGCAAGCAAAACAATTGGTATTATTCATGAGCATCGCATCTCAATTTATTAATTTAACAATTTATATACATTCTGTAGTAGTAGAGCATGTCAATTTGACAAGAGTAAAGCGTTACTTGAATTTCTGTGTTGACTTGAAGAATTCTTTTTACTAGTAGAGATGTGTCCAGGATTGGCACTGGCTCGCTACTTGAGCTAAGACTTTAAATAAATTGCACCCATCTTTTTGGTTACAACAATGCTTTGGGATAGCAATTCAATCTCAACTATGTAGTAATGTGCCCCTAGTAGTTAGCAGATGATAACCCAATGTGTGCTAATATAATACTAGTCATCTGTTGATGGGGAGTTTGGGCTCTGGACGATTGCATTCACCTACTAGTGAAAGTGCTGGGTTTAGGTGATTGATATTGTCTCGTAACCTTCTTAAGTATGTTTTTTTTGCGCTTTTAGTTTATCTTGTGTATAGAGTTCGCCCCAGCTAAAAAAATATTCTGGCTCCGTCACTGCTCATGATTATGTCTTTTAATCAGACCTAAGGAAGCAAGTACATGATTACCATAAATAAAATATTTATGTATAGATTGATGATTCAGAAGAGTTTACTTGCCAAAGAAAAACTAAATGAAACCCTAATTTAGTTTACACACGGGACCTTTCATTCATACACAAAGAAGTTTAGGAATTCTAATGCAATATCATTTATTAACTTTTATTGTTTTCTGAAAACAATAAAATGGGTCCAAATAAGCGTGGCCAAATATTTATGTCTCCCGTGCAACGCACAGCTATATATCTAATAGATAATATAAATCGCTGCGTCAGCTAGTTCTTATTGTAAGGCGGCCGGAGCACTGTGCACCGTCACTTTATTTGTCGTTCGTGATTTTATTTCAGCTACTACGATCTTTCGTGCCCATAGGCCAAAGACAAACGCATATAGTGAGTCCCTGTCGTGGTCATGTACCTTGTCTGGTCGACAGGGAAAAAGGAGGTTGTCCTTCGTGGTTGGCTCATAGTGACCTGCGTCACAGGAAACCTTCCTGAACCGTAGACCTTCTAGTGTATTGGGCAAGCACGATATGGGCGTATATTAATTTGTTAGGTGTGCCGGCCACGAGAAGCTTGTGACAGACGACGACGCCAGATGATTTTTAAAAGTTCTTATTATTATTAAAAAAAAGTGTCCTATTCTATTCTTAAAAAAAACTACATGAACATCACTGACTCCCTCCATCATGTAATCCGTGCCTAACTCGGAAACAATGAGATAGTTTTTATACTTGTTATTGTTAAGTCATATAGACACTACACAAACGAATTGAACGTAGCTCAGTTTGTTGGCCCCCCTTTGGTGGAACCTGACTGGTACTGCTAGGGTTTAAGTCCTGTAATTGATGTTGGTGCTTGTATTTTTCTAAATCTATTTCAAGATTTAGCAATATTGATCTTTTAGTAGTTGGCGATGCGAGGCACCGCCTTTTTTTGACTAATCATGTGTCTTCTCTCTCCTATCACCCCTTATTACAACTCTTCCTATCTTGTATAAGAAACAATTTCTTTCTCTATCTTTCGTAGTCCTAATTAATGACGTGTCAACATATTGTTTAGTCGGCACCGTACCATAGTTAATTGTCATAGAAACCATCCTATTTTCTGGGTTGGAACTGTCCTAAGCCAGATGTTACTAGGTCTTATCTATACTATAAAAGAGCGAAAGAATTGAAAAATACCTGTTACTCGGCAATTCCTACCCACCCTATGTTTTAGCCCTTAGATCATAGATCCAACGCATCTAATCTCCCGTCCTAACCTGATAAACGGACCCGGCCGGAAAACTTTTAATTCTTTACGCGTGTTTATGCTGTGTTTCCTCAGATCGCTATTTTTTTCACACCAAAAAGAATACCCAGCCCACCTATACCCCAGGAACGTCGGTCTCAATTGTTTTTTTCTCACCGCGCTCTCCAGTTACCCGCCCAGGTACCCACGTCACCCCTCCAGCGTCCCGACCCAAACCTTCCATCCACGTCACGCACACCCACCCGCCGCCGCCATCCCTTCCTCGCCGTCTCCTTGCACTTCGAGCGACTGTCTCCGACCCTAGCCTCGCCCATGTCCAACGGCATGGCCTCACCGGCGAAGCAGAAGACCGGCCTCTCTTTCCCATCAACGCCGCCCGTCCACGCGGCATGGGCACCGGCCAAGCAGAAGGTTGGAGGACATGCTCCAGTCGTTTGTTGTCGATGGAAAGAAACGGCCCCGGGCGGAGACGGAGATCCATCCCATCTTGCCGGTAAGTTGTCCCCATCTACTTTGGGTCGCTCAAGATAAAATCCAAGCCTAATTCTAATCTTTTTTTTGCCGAGAACAATATCGATTCATTAGTGTCATATGCACACACGTATAACCTCGTGGTGCGAGACGGGAGCAGCGGCGGCATCCCGTGGCAGTCGTTCGACCACCCGACGAACACGCTGGTACCGGGCGTGAAGATCGGCCGCAACCTGTGGACGGATACAAAGTGGTATCTCCAGTCCTAGAAGGCGGCAAATGACCCGTCGCCGGGGACCTTACGGTACATGGTTGTCACGAGGGGCGAGCCGCCGGAGATCGCGATGGTGGACTCAAGCGGCGCCACCAGGTTCCGCACGGTAGTGTGGAACGGGCTATGGTTCAGCGGCATCCCGGAGATGGCGTCCTATGCCGACGAGTTCGCGCACCTCACCCAAAAACTGCTTGCAACACATCACATTTTCATATCCCTTACCGACTAACTATCCAGATGCCATCTGGATTATCAAAAAAATGTTAGATTAAAAAAATACAAAAATAAAAGGATAATAAAATAATAACAATTTAAGCTAAAAATGAAAAATTAACATGATATCTTCTACGCACGTGCGTGCCGCACGTGCATGTTGACTAGTATTACATAATGGAGCAATTCCAAGTCCCCTATTTGGATTCACGAAAATAAGTTGCTAGCTGTTAAGAAAAGCTCTAATTAATCCAAATAGTTTAGCTTATAATCCATTCAACCACTCAATATATAAAAAAAATATCGGAATCCTCTAACTATTATAGTTTGTAATAAAAAGTGTAGCTGATCCAAATAAGACAAAACCAATACGCCCTGGTAATCCTCGAATGGTCACTTTTCCATGTGGCAAATCCTCGATTTGCACAGAGATGAGATTTACATCGGCAACATTGCAAAACAGATTTTACAGATAAATAATTGCCATTTGGTTTCGAGTGCATATCTACTGGCATATGTCATGATGATGGGACTTGAAGCATTGGGTTCCCGTTGTGGATACAGCTACATACACTACCTTTTTCTCTCTGGTTGATTGATGATGATAGCAGCTGCAAGTGACACGGGTTAAAATTTGCCTCTCCATTCTTTTCATGACGATCGTGACACGGAAATTGATACCCCCGTCCACATTGGATCGACCGCACGAAGATATCATTTCTTAATAAGTCTCATCAAGTGCTTTCAGAAAGTTCATCAATCTGTTTTTATCTCAAGAACAAAGAAATAGTACAGTACTAGTAGTGGTAGAGTATCAAGAAAAGGAGTGGTCATTTCTTTTGCAACACATATATAATTAGTGTAATCAAAACGAAAGGTGCTTATATATATCGTTGCAGGGTGTGTTCAGTTGGTGAAAAGTGGGTAAAAAGTTACTGTTTGTTATTATTTGGCAAAATTTGTCTAACTATGGACTAACTAGGCTCAAAAGATTCTTCTCGACATTTACAGACAAATTATGCAATTAGTTATCTTTTTTACCTACATTTAATGTTCCATGCATGCGTCCAAAGATTCGATGTGATGAGTGGAAGAAGAAATATTTTGGGTTTGCATGGGAAGTGAACACACCCGCAGTAACAAACTTCCTTTTTTTTCTTTGTTCACTTCATGCTAACAAATCACAAACCAACCAACCATATGCAGCAAGTACTGTACTCTTCATTCTAGGAACATGCAACCAGACGAAAGTTCAGCGGAACGGCCTAAAAGCAAGTTTGGATGGATGCATGTATGTATAGTTGAACATGTCAGCTAAGGCTACAAGCAAACAAGCTATGCACAACACTTTCCTGCATTGCACATGATATCTAGATCCATCTGTGCAGACAGCCACACAATTCATTCATACAATGACGACACAAATTAAATGGTTCATCTATTAGAAAGTCACACATGCATATACTGAACTAGTTTATATATGACAAGCATTGGTCGATATGAAGAAGTGTGTTCCCTGGCTAACAAAGAGACAACGAATTAACCGGTCCAATTTTTAACCCTGCAGTATCTTGAAAAGCTCTCGGAAATACTAAACAAGGGCAGGTCCTGATTTCACTGCATTAAAAAACATTACGGAATATTCTGCAATTATGAAGAAATGAGCTAGCTCAGCTCCCACATGCAAAACCCCCCACTAGCTACTATTACTAATCTTTCACAAAAACCATTTCCTAACTCCCCCCACTTCCCCATTTTCCTCTTTATAATCCTCCTCCCACCATCACCACCACGGCCTCCTCTCTCTAGACCTCAATATACCACCACCACCATCAGTGTTCTTGAGAGAGAGAGAGAGGGACGGGAGTGGAGAGGAGATGAGAGAGAGATTGAGCATGTAACAGCCTCTTCTCCCATCTCTGTCTCCCTCTCTCTCCTCTCCACTACTCACAGAGTCACACAGGCAAGAGAGCGAGGATGATGTGGTCGCATGAGCCGGCAGCGGAGCAGAAGGCAGCGGCGGCCTCGCCGCCGACTCGGCAGCGGAGCTCCGTGGCCAAGCTGACGACGGCCTCCTCGTCCTTGGCGAACCTCCTCTCGGTCTTCGTCGGGGCGAATAACAACAACTCCCCGGCCGACCCGAGGCCGCCGCCGAGGCGGAGCTTCGACGAGGGCGGCGGCGTCGGGCTCGGCATCGTCGCGGCCATGAGCCACGCCTGCCTGACCGGGGCCGAGCCGATCGCCATCGGAGCCGCGGCTAGGCGGCGCGCGCGCGAGGAGGACGAGAGTTACACGTGCGTCATCACGCACGTGGCCGGCGCTGGCGGCGGCAGCGTCCGGAAGCGGGTCTACTTTGGGTTCGGCGACGGCGGTGGCTGGCTCGTGGAAGCCGACGAGGAGGCGCCGGCGCCGGCGCCCGACTTCCTGAGCCGGTGCTGCCTCTGTGACAAGAGGCTTGATGGGCTCGATATCTACATGTACAGGTGTGTGCACCGTAATCGTTCATTTCTTACTTATAGAAGAGTTTTTCTCAGAAACTTGGAGTAATTTAGCACTCATAGTATGGTGCACTTACTAGAACTCCTTAATTATTTGCTCAAAATATAACTTAAAAATCATTCTTGCCTATTGCTCATGTGAAAACGTGCCATCGACTACTACGTATGCCCTAATTCCCTCTCTTCCAAATTACAAGTTATTTTGTTCTTTCTACATATATATAGTCTTTACTGCATATCTATATAACGTAGTATATCTAGATACATAGTAGAAATTACGTATTTAAAAAAACAAAAACTATTTAAGGTCTATTTAAGGTCTGTTTGGCATGACTCTGGTAGCAGCTTCTGCGGATAAGTACCACCATTTTCGAGGAGCCAAAGTCGTTTTTGACCAAGACTCTGGTAGCATTTGAAGATGAGTCATGCCAAAAAGACTCTTACAATATAGAACGTAGTAGCACCTTAAGTTAATTATTAATTATCATAGGTGTGAATTTGAAACTACAATAATCAAATACAACTAGAGTCGATTCACGATTTTCGTGCAGTTTCATACAGTTCATCGTCCTTTTCCTTTTTTTTAATCAAAGATGCCCAAGTACGGTCTTCCTAGAGGACAAAAGCATAGTTTTGTCTATGTGCTGCAGTAGTATATTATTAGACAGCTACTGCAATACTTCAGGTACAATATGCCAGCGCATCTAATAACCTACATCAATAATTACTATTCCTCAGTGGTCCCATATAATTAGCCTGAGAAGATATTTTTTCTCTAAAGTTTTAACCCAAATGAACAAGAATATAGCTCGTATTCATTTAGTGCCACAAAACTCCAGTCATTCTACTTTTGAATATCTCAACTATCAAGACTTCACACGTCATACTAATACTAACAAGATGTTGAAAAGATCAATTCCTTAAATACTGACTACCTGTTTATTACTCTTGGCCTCATCAAATTGCAGAGGTGAGAAAGCCTTCTGCAGCTCAGAGTGCCGATGCCAGCAGATGCTAATGGACGACCGCGCTGACAAGTGTGGATCTGAAGCCTTCATCAGGTCCGGCGACTACTCAGTGTCGCCGCACTCTACCCCGATGGCCTTCTCACCGAGCGTCGCAGCAGCCTAGTACATGGACTGCTCGCCCTCAAGCTGCTCCACTATAAGCAAGGAGTCTAGCTAAGAAGAGACTAAAGTCTAAACGGGCCGTTTAAACAAATGAATCATATATAGAGTAATTTATAAAATGCTTCTTAATTATGACATGAATAAAAGCGAGGGAGAAAGTTTTGAGACTCAGCAAGATGTTAAACACTTTTGCGTGCTTGAATTTTATTTTATTTCTGTTCTTGTTGGAAGTGAAAGAAGACGTCCAGTCACACATAAAGGACTAGATCATCCGAGACCGCACAAGGCAAGGCCGACCAGTAATCTGGGTTTTGACGCTCGTTTTTCACTCAAAACACCTACGAACATCTCCTAGTAAGACACGTCGGAGAGGAGCACAATAGGGGTGTCCTAAAATTCGCAAGGCAACATAAAACGCTAACAAATCTCATCGAGAGAGGTGTTGGACAACAAAAGGTTGAAAGAGCTTGAAGTAGGAGAAGGGTAGTAGTAGATTGTTTTTTCTAGAACAATTGTGTATGATTAACTCAATCAGCCATGATCTCGTAATATATATGGATATGGTGAGTTTATCCCAAGTTTCCCATGAGATTGGACGATTTCTCATCAAGGTTAAAATCAATCCAGACAACCGAAACCGGCTTGGGCTGGTTTTTCCAACCGCCAGCAACAACCCTGCCAAACCTGCCTAGGCCAATTACTTTAGGCCATGCACAATGCCCAGTACAAACCGGCCTAGGATAGTTTTTCCAGGATTTGATTTCTTTGTTTATCTTTGACCCTCCCGATCTCATTTTACTGTCAACAAATGCCCTTCTATTTTTAATCCAAGCATATATGAGTTTAAAAACACAAAGCTCATTGACTATTTTTTCTAAAGGTGATATATGTATATCGTTCATTGTTTGGACAATACTTAGACTTCTTGCCAAACATTTGAGAAATATTTTTTTCAAATACCTCGAGTTGATTGCCCTTGAAACGGTCACCTTTTAACGTCTCTAGCATATAAGAGTTCTCGAATGGTGCTTTGATCACTTTATATGGACCTTCCCAATTTGGAGACTATGTGCCAAACTTATTACTCTTCATCCCAAGTGGTAGAACCATCTTCAGTTCCACACCAAATCTCTAACTTGGAATGATTTTCTTTTAACTTTCTTGTTGTATAAGCTCGGGCAACATGAGCTTTATTTGTCCCTCTCAATATTCTTTAGGGCTTTAATTATTTTGTCAAACACCTTGTCGACGTTTATCAATCAGTAACTCATGATACAGGGCAGCAGATAGACCATTTTGTTTAGCTAACCTATATGCACCAAATTCACCTCGCCATGCAACACAACTTCCTGTCCATGTACCAGCTCAAAAGGAGTAACTTTAGTAGCTAGTACAATGTCTAGATATATGATGAGCCCATCAAGCTTCAGATAAAACCTCATGCCATCTTTTGGGATTATCCTTAGTCTTTTTCTTGACAAGTTTGATCAAAGTCTTATTGCTTAGCTCAGCCTAGCCATTAGCTTGAGCATAATATAGAGAAGAATTAAGCAACAAACTCTCGCACTTCTTTTGACACAAAAGATGTTCCTTGATCCGTAGTTAAAGTTTGAGGGATGTTGAACCTATGAATAATATGCTTAGTGATGAACTTGTCATCTTCTTTAAAGGTACAAGTTTGGTCAACTTTGTAACTAATTCATGGCAACCAACACAAAGTGATGCCCCTTTGAAGCAAGAACTGTTAATGAATATAAAACACTAGAGCTCCAAGTTCAAGAATTATAGGCATCTTTTGTTCCTCTACTATGCTCACCTGTATTTGCTGAGCATGGATCTTGTAAGGAACATAGACCATAAAGGCCTAGTGATTTGTGTGGTTGAATGACAACATAGCTTTAGGACTAACATTGTTTTCTAGTATACAAGGTACTTAGTCCTAGGGATGCAGAGATGGACTTGAGCTAGGCTCAGGTTAAGATCAAGCAATCGACACCTCAAAGGAAGATGAAAGAGAAGCATGAGAGATCCTAGAAGATAAGCAAGAAGCCCAAGACATCCAGAAGAAGACGTCCGGACAAAAGAGCGCGAAGAAACAACACCCAAGCGGCACCGGAGAAAGCGGTCTGATCTTCACCGTAGTTACGAGATTCGTAACAAGGCAATGTGCCTTACTATTGTTGAGGGAGCTCAGTCACTCTGCTTGTAGAAAATAAGTGAAGGTGCATTTGCTGCTGCTTGAATGTTGACTAGAAGCAAGAACATTTAATGAATATAAAGCACCAAAGCTCCAAGTTCAAGAATTATAGGGCACCTTTGGTTCTTCTATCATGTTCTCTTGGGCTTGCCGAGCAAGGATCGCCTTAAGCTATTGAATGAGTTTGGTTGGCTTGCTAGTTGTCTTGGATCTCATGCAGGCAAGGTTTCCAACAAATTTTCATGCTACACATTGAGTTAGTAGATCTACCCAGCCAGCTCTGGCAAGCTTCCCGGGGCTTGTGTTATTGCTAGTTGGGCAAAACAAATCTTGCTTGATAACCAAACGTTCTCTTAAGTAGCCCCATGATTCAGAACTGGAGTCTGCATGCAAGGTAGAAATATATATGTGGTGCTAATATGGCTATAAGTATACGGTACCATTTTTAGGAAGCCTGCATGGGCAGCTCAATGTAATTGTAATGTTATGCTTTTATATCACTAGCGGAGATGCACGTGCGACACACACGTATTTATAAAAAATATCCTTTATAGTGAAGGTGTATCAAATAAGTTTTAAGAAATCAATTCTTATATTTGAGTACATAGTTCTAGATTGAACCTAGCATGTTAATAATTCTTTTAGAAAATTTGTGTGAAAAAACAAAGTTCCATGTCTATAATGTAAATAAGGTCTAATTTAGTTGGAAAACCAGGGAATATATTACATTTTAAAAACACATTTATATTATCAATTAATCATATCAGTATTTATGAACAGACATCGAAATGTAACCCTGTATTGCTTTTAATTTGAAAAACATGCTGTATGTGTATTAATCAAATTATTATTTAATGTAATAAAATTCAGAAATATGTGTGGCATGTTAGAGAATCAGCGTAGCTTCTAATATGTATCTCACGTTAGTGAAAGTACACAACAGGAAGAACGGATCGAGTCCGAGCTAGATCAGAAAAACAACTTGGGATTAACGATGCTAAGACTGGACTACAAAAATATGTATTTGTACGGAAAGACTTAATGAATGGATAGAAAGTTACGTACGTAGTTTCACCACATGATCTCTGCTCACGTACGTGCCTCTACTGACCAAAGAGGAATTGGGCGCCCTGCATCTCCTGACGACATGCCGCTCGGCCGGCCTGCTGCACCCACAAGGATGGTCGGCATTGAGTGATAGCAATTGTCGTGACAAAGCTCCTAGCTGTGACGGGTAGGACGTGCATGGATGGACAAGCGGACAAGGTTGATCGGATCAACATGCATAGGGTAGTTGCACTAGTACAGAGACGGGCTTTACTCCTGGTGGGGAACCCCCTCTAGTCCCGGTTCCCCACCCGGGAGCAAGCATCCGGGACTAAAGGGGGGTCCTTTAGTCCCGGGTGAGGAACCGGGACTAAAGGAGGACCTTTAGTCCCGGTGGGTAACACCAACCGGGACTAAATGTGCCTCCTGACATGCCACGATGGCCAGCACCTTTAGTCCTGGTTGGTAATACGAACCGGGACTAAAGGTTTTTTTTCTTTTCTTTTCATTTTTTTGTTTTCTTTTCAAAATAGGTTTTCGAAGTCGTATTGTACGCTGCTAATTATACATTTATACGCGCATATAGTATGTTTCGGTTCAAGCACAATGAACGTATTAAATCACACAATTCAAGCATAGAAATATATATATATATATATATATATATATATATATATATATATATATATATATATATATATATGCATGCATCATATATATATTTACATGCATGCATGCATATGTGTATTTTACATTATATTATTTCATGTGCATATATTACAAAAGATTGCATTATAGTTGTTGTGACATAACGAGTTTCTTCTCATCCTCTAGCTTGGCTTCAATGGCAGTGTTGGGTCGAAGTAGAACTCGCCCTTGGAATCGATGACCTGCTCATTAAAAAATCCGGCTATAGACTCTTGAATTGCTTTGATTTGGTCTTGCCGTATGACCTTTTCCTCCAACCATCGAGTCTACAGGTTTGAATTAAAGGAAAATAAATTAATATATGTACATATATATATAAAGACATAGTAACACAATCAATAATAATAATTAAATGAATATATAGTGTATTTTTAACGTACTTTGAGTCTCTCTGTAGGAGTTCTTTGGGAGACCACCTTGATAAACTTGCAAACATAGTAACCACAGTAGTTGTTCCCCTGTTCCTGCCTCAGACACCACTTTACGAGAAAAAGATTTGTCATCCAATCTGGTGATCCGGTGAAAGCTATATGTTTAATTAATAAAGATGATGCGATTCAGGGGACTTACTTTCAATGGGATTACATTCAGTGGCGCTTTGCATTTTTCCATGTGTTGCTTCTCAATAAAGGTTTTCCAAACACTGCCCAATAAAAAATTTGCCACATCATTAGATATAGTTAATCATCATGTTTGTGTGTATATATAGTTGCTAGAGATCCCGAAATTACCTCTGGATAATATCTATCATATCTTGGTAGTCTTGTTGTGGTTTTCTCATCGAGTCATAGATTATCAAGTGACTTTTCACCAGATCGATGTCCATCAATATCCAGTGATTGCTGCATATGTTTATAGGATATAACGCATAACACTCATTAATTAACTAGAATCAACATATGAGCCATTAAGGCTATGATCGACATGATTAACACTCACTTGAAGTTATAGGGAAAGAGTATATCCTTCTTGTGGCGTTGGTTCACTAAGAAGTTCATGAGGTTACTCTCTGACTCAGACTTCCAATTAGTCATTGGAGTAATTGGGTCTTTGAATACTATATGGGGATCAACAAAACCAATTTCATTGCATCCTTCCTTTCTGAGCTCTGTCATTGTAAATCTGCATATATATAGTACTTGTTAGGATAATTTATATGCATATACACACATATGATGAGTTTAATAATAGATCGAAAGAATTATTACTTACAGGCAATAGCAGCTAATGATAACTTTGTCCAGAGAGGTCAGGTGGCATAGTTGATGAAATTCTGCAAAGTCAACATACATAACATCATCGCCACGAAACCAATGTTCGTCTCTAATTCTGACACCAACGCAGAAGTCTCCACTGGTAGACGCCTGCATGTACCACTTGTTTAGCAGGTACATTTGCGTCCCCAGATCAGATAAGGCTTGAGGGTTGTATAGACTCTGGCCTAGTACAAATTTTTTCTTCCAAATATCAACCTCCGCCGCACTCTCAATGTTTCCATCACCAAACATCTGGTAAAGGTCGAGACCAGTCTCATCAAGAAATTCACCAAGGTGATCCAAATCGACATCCGGAGGTATGTTTGCCTGATGCATTAATCCTAAATTCGAACCATATTCATTACCAACAACTAGCGGGGGGATTGATTGGTGCGCTTGTTGTCCGAGTTGGGCAACTCCTTTCCCTGCCCGCTTCTTTTTCTGTGCCGCCTCAATTGACTTGGTGAGAGTGCGGTCATAGTCTGATAACGTTGATTTGGACGGCTTACGAGATTCCCGCTGTTGATGCTGGTAAGAAGTCACCTTTTTTCTTAAAATATCCGGAGCTACGAAGAAGTACAGTTTCTCTGGGTTTCTCCTTGCTTCTTGATTCATTTTAAGTTTGTCATAGAATCTAGACATGTCTTTTTTATATGCATCAGTTCCTTCTTCCTTCTCTTCAGATATTATTTTGGGAATAGCCCTTGGTTTCACGGTGGCTTTCTTTGCAGGCGGGGACTGGTTCTTCGTTTGAGGGGCTGGCCTCTTGCTAGGCTTCTTGGTAGGCGGGGGCGGGGGAGGCGTTGGAGACCTCCTTGGAGGTGTTGGCAGCGGCGTTGGAGACCTCCTTGGAGGTGGCGGCTGCGGCGTTGGAGACCTCCTTGTAGAGTCCGTGGATGCAGCCTCGTCTTCCAACATAATGTCATCGTACAGAGCACTATGATGATCTGGCGATTGAACAATTGGATTTAGGTTGGGGGAGGATCTGCTACAAAAAAAGGAATGACATATTATTATGAGCAGATTGTTAATTATTTAAGCCAATACAAATTAATGATGTAGTGTTTTCATCCGCACGTACCTATGGTGAGGTAGTTCAGGAGGAGGTGGAGCCGACATCCCTGGAATGATGATGTAGCGCTTGCGCCATAGAATGAATGTCTTCTCCGCTTCTCCTAGAGTCTTCTCACCATCACCTCCAGGAATATCAAGAGGCAAATCACTAAAACCTTTTTCAGCTTTATCTACCGAGATGGTGGCATATCCTTCTTGGATTATATTCCCATGAATCCTTGGTGTCTTGGTTCGGTCGATAGGATTAACAAGACCGATAGCCACCTTGATTGTGGAATTCTCCTTCGGAATGTGTAGCTCACACGTTGTACAAGGTTCAGTGACGTCATCCACAGGGAAGTGCAGTCCTGTGTCCCCTTGATTTGGTATCTCCGTGGAAGCGCAGCTGCTTTTCAACTGAACAGATTGGCTAATGTTGATTCCTGGCTCTAATGCCTGCTTGCTTGCACTCACTGCTATTTGCACTTGCCTTTTGATTTTCTCCTGCATTCTCGCTTCAAGGTTTTTTTCCCGCTCCTGTGCTTCACGCACCGCTTCCTCCAACCTCTGGAGCCGTTGTGCCTCTTCTTCCTTCTTTCTCTGGCGACTTCTGTAGGAAGGTCTGTCCTGAGGGAATCCATGCTCCCACGAGACACTTCCTTTGCCTCTAGTTCGGCCACCATGTTCAATAGTCCCGATGGCGTATGTCAGCTCATCCTTATCTCTGTTGGGCCTGAACGCACCACTAGCAGTAGCTCTCTGAGCATAAAACAATCTTTCTGCTGCTTCTTGCAGTCTTGCGCCATAAACGCACTTCCCTGTCTCCTGGTCTAGTGTTCCCCCATGAGCGAAAAACCAATTCTTTGCACGTTCTCCCCACTCGAGTGATTCTGGTCTGATACCCTTGGCAAGAAGGTCTGCTTCCATTTTGTTCCACTTCTTAATGGCAGTCGGGTAGCCACCTGATCCCAAGGTATGGTGGTATGTCTTCTGTTGGGCATTACGTTGGTTCTTTATCACTCGACTCACACCCTCTTCCGAAGTCTTGTACTGTACAAACTCATCCCAATAGGGCCTCTGCTTTGAGATCGGGCCTGGGACAGTAAAATCTGGTGCTATGTTCTTCTTGACATACGTCGTGTATAGGTGTTTCTTCCAAGTCTGAAACTGGGTGGCCATCTTCTTCATTGCCCAATCCCTAACTCGCTCCTTCAATTCATCACCATCTATTATATCATCATAATCATCTGTTTGGAGCGTGAAATGTACCAAGACATCATTCCAAATTAACGCCTTGTCACGATCGGAGACAAAACTGATATGAGTAGCATTGGTCTTCTTCTTCCATTCACGGGTACTAATCGGGAGCCGGTCCCGTACAAGGTAACCACAGTGGTGCACAAATTTCATTTTATTCGGCCCCCCCGGTTCTCCTGTATCCACATTGAACTCCGAGATGATGAAGCGACCCTCCAATGGCTTTTTGGGACCTCGAACATTTTTACTCTTCGTTGTAGTTGTTGATGTCGATCCAGAGGGCTACAAAACATAAACATTATTTTTAATGTCATGAGCACACATAAGACATATGATAATATATATATATAGCTAATAATAAAAAATATATACTTGGCCAATATGTTGTTGCTCATTTTGTTCAAGAGCTAAGTACTGACTCCCGTCATCTACATCCTCTTGCACGTTATTTTTAGCACCATCATCGCCGGCAACTTGAGTGCCAGTGTTGATCAAATTCATCATCAACTCCTCCTCATCCATATTTCTCGGGTCGGCCATCTAGCTTCAAAAAACAAAACCAATATATAGTACGTCAACCATGTAGTCATTCATCATATGAGAAAAGTCTATGTTAATAATATAAGTATAAGTCATTATGAAATGTAAGTATATGTGTCTTATTGCTCATATAGCCATTACTATTTCCGAAATGATAAGAATTTATTTTCTTCTTCTACAGGCGATCTCTGATGCTATGATATAAAGTTTGAAGATAGTCTTCCCGGAAAAAATATGTAATGCTCATATTACTTTAGCAACATTAATATATTATATCTGTATATTCAAAGTTCACAAATGAAGAAACATGTGATATTTTTGATAAACTAAAAAACGCTTAGTTTACAAACTGGGTATCAAAATTGAGTTCCTATTTGACCATTATATATCCTACAACAAATCCTTCAAAAAAAACCCTACATGAATATATTTGGATAAAATTTCGTTAACAAACATTGATCTATGTCCTCGGTGGAGGGCCTCGGGCGCGGAGGAGGGCGCGGTGGAGGGCCTCGGGCGCGGAGGAGGGCGAGGGCGCGGTGGAGGGCCTCGGGCGCGGAGGAGGGCGCGGTGGAGAGCCACGGGCGCGGAGGAGGGGCACGGGGCGCGCGCGGTGGAGGCCGCACGAGGAAGAAGACGGCGGCGCCGGTGTCACGGAAGACGAACGGACGCGGTGCGAGGAGAAGAGGGCGGCGGTGTTCGACGAGGAAGAAGACGAGCGGATCGATCTGCCAGGCGCCGGAGGTTATATAGCAGAGGAGAATTACTCCCGGTTCCAGCCACCAACCGGGAGTAAAGGTATACCTTTACTCCCGGTGCGTGTTACCAACCGGGAGTAAAGGTATACCTTTACTCCCGGTTGGTAACACGCACCGGGAGTAAAGGCTTTTTTTGGCGGGCCACGAAACTGCAGCCCACCTTTACTCCCGGGTGGGCTTCCCACCCGGGAGTAAAGGTGGCCTGCAGTTTCGTTTCCCGCCTGTTTTAAGGAATAGTCTTGTTAAATACAATAGAAATGCAATAGTTTTTATTAAATACATAGTAAATTAAATAAAAGGCATAAAATTATTTTGTTAAAAATATGAATTTTATTTTTGTTTATTGCACATAGGAAAAATCGATAACCTAACTTTTTTTATTTTTTGTTAGAATTATGAAACATAATGTAACTAATATTTATTATTTCGTTAATGCAAAATGTATTGTTTAATTAAAATTATTAAAATTATTGGTTTTGGACAGGAAATTTGTTTTCACATCATTTTAACGTTAATATTTTAATATTTCATCACTCAGTAACCAAATCAAACATTGATTTAATTTGAAACATGACATAATAAACATCTGAATTCACAATTATTACATAATATCTCAAACACACACTATATTAAATCACTATATCATCAAGTGGGCACAGCAGTGAACTTCTTCTTTACGTATGTCCCTTGGTTATGATCGCTTCGTAACCATGGAGTGTCCTCATCATTTACCAAGATGCTAGGGTCTTTGTTCACTTTGAAGGGCGGAATTCGGTCATCCTTTTCATATTCTTCTGACATGTCCGACTTGTCCTCAATTCCCACGATGACTCTTTTCCCTGAAAGAACTATGTGGCGCTTTGGCTCTTTGGTTGAGTCATTATCGTTTTTCCCTCTTTTTGGTTTGGTAGACATATCATTGACATAGAACACCTGATTCACATCCTTGGCAAGGACGAATGGTTCGTCTTTGTACCCAATATTACTAAGGTCTACTGTTGTCATTCCATACTCGTTGTCTACTGTTACCCCGCCTCCGGTCACCTTGACCCATTGGCACTTGAACAATGGGATCTTCAAAGTAGGTGCATATTCTAGTTCCCATATTTCATCTATGCGTCCATAATATGTCTGCTTATTCCCATTCGGGTCTGTGGCATCTATGCGGACACCACTGTTTTGGTTGGTACTCCTTTTATCTTGGGCTACTGTGTAGAATATGTTCCCATTTATCTCGTACCCTTTGTATGTGACGATATGCCATGATGGTTGCATAGCCAATAAATACAGTTGCTCATGGATGCTCTCATCACCTTGACATTTTTTTCGCAACCAACCGCCGAAAGTTTCCATGTGCTTATGCGTAATCCAAGCTTCAGTCTTCCCTGGAAACTCGGATCGTAAGAGATCCTTGTGTGTCTCAATATACGGATCTACCAAAGAGGAGTTCTGTAGAACTGTGTAGTGCGCTTTATTGAAATAATCATCATCCGTACCAATATATGTTTTTCTCCCTAGTGTCCCCTTTCCGCTTAGTCTCCCCTCATGTCTCGATTCAGGAACACCAATCGAGTCAAGGTCGGGAATAAAGTCAACACAGAACTCAATGACCTCTTCTGTTCCATAGCCCTTGGCGATGCTTCCTTCTGGGCGAGCACGGTTGTGAACATATTTCTTCAGGACTCCCATGAATCTCTCTAAGGGGAACATGTTGTGTAGGAACACAGGACCGAGAGTGAAAATCTCCTTGACTAGGTGAACTAGGAGGTGTGTCATAATATCAAAGAAGGAAGGAGGGAACACTAACTCAAAGCTGACGAGACATTGAACCACATCATTCTGTAGTTTAGCTAGATCAGTTGGATCAATTGCCTTCTGAGAAATTGCATTGAGGAATGCACATAGCTTTACGGTGGCTAGACGTACATTTGGAGGTAGAATTCCTCTTAATGCAACTGGAAGTAATTGCGTCATGAGAACGTGACAGTCATGGGACTTTAAGTTACAGAATTTCTTCTCTGGCACATTTATAATACCCTTTATATTCGAGGAGAATCCAGATGGTACCTTGATGTTGTTTAAGCATTCAAACATGATTTCCTTCTCCTCTTTGCTTAAAGTGTAGCTAGCAGGACGTAAGTAATGGCGTCCATCATCTGTCTTCTCTGGATGCAGGTTGTCTCTTTCTCTCAAACAACGTAGGTCCTGTCGTGCTTCAAATGTGTCCTTAGGCTTTCCATACACACCCATAAAGCCTAGCAGGTTCACACAAAGATTCTTCGTTAGGTGCATCACGTCGATCGAGCTACGGACCTCCAGGACTTGCCAATAGGGTAGGTCCCAAAATATGGACTTTTTCTTCCACATGGGTGCGTGACCGTTAGCGTCTTTCGGAATAGGTTGGCTTCCATGTCCTTTTCCAAAGACGACTTTCACATCATTGACCATATCGAGTACATCCTCACCGGTTCGGTTGCGAGGCTTGGTCAGGTGGTCTGCTTTCCCTTTAAAATGCTTACCTTTCTTTCTTACGGGGTGATTTGTAGGAAGAAATCGACGATGGCCAAGGTACACGACCTTTCGACATTTTTTCAAGAATACACCTCTAATATCACCGAAGCAGTGTGTGCATGCATTATATCCCTTGTTTGACTGTCCTGAAAGATTACTTAGAGCAGGCCAATCATTGATTGTTACGAACAACAATGCTCGCAGATCAAAGTGTTCCTGTTTGTACTCATCCCACACACGTACACCTTCTTTATTCCACAAAATGAGAAGTTCATCAATAAGTGGTCTCAGGTACACATCGATGTCATTGCCAGGTTGCTTCGGGCCTTGGATGAGCACAGGCATCATAATGAACTTCCGCTTTATGCATAACCAAGGAGGAATGTTGTAGATACTTAGAGTAACAGGCCAAGTGCTATGACTACTGTTCTGCTCTCCAAAAGGATTGATACCATCTGTACTTAAAGCAAACCTTAAGTTTCTTGCGTCATTTGCAAACTCCGGGAATTCTCTGTCGATTGCTCTCCACTGGGACCCATCAGCAGGGTGTCTCAACATATTGTCTACCTTACGGTCTTCTTTGTGCCATCGTAACAATTTTGCATGTTCTTTGTTTCTGAACAGACGTTTCAAGCGTGGTATTATAGGAGCATACCACATAACCTTGGCAGGGATTTTCTTACATGGACGTTCGCCCTCAACATCACCAGGGTCATCTCGCCTGATCTTATACCGCGACGCATGGCATACCGGGCATGCATCTAATTTCTCGTACTCTTTGCCATGGTATAGGATGCAGTCATTAGGACATGCATGTATCTTCTCTATTTCTAGCCCCATAGGACAGATAACTTGTTTTGCTTCGTAGGTAGTGGCGGGCAATTCATTGTACTTCGGAAGCATCTTCTTTTGGATTTTTAGTAACTCTCCAAATCCCTTGTCAGATACACCATTCTTTGCCTTCCATTGCAGCAATTCTAGTGTGGTTCCCAACTTTTTCTGCCCTGCATCACAAGTTGGGTACAACAATTTCTTGTGATCTTCTAGCATCCGCTCGAACTTGATCTTCTCCTTTTCACTTTCACATTCTCTTTGTGCATCACGAATGACCTGACAAAGATCATCAGCCGGCTCATCTTCTACGGCTACCTCTTCTTCAGCTTCTCCCATTGCAGTATCATTGAGGCACGCACCATCAGGAATAATATCATTGTCGTCCCATTTTTCTTCTTCATCTTCTTCCATTACAACACCGGTTTCTCCGTGCTTTGTCCAACAAATATAGTTTGGCATGAAACCCGACTTGAACAAGTGTGAATGAAGAGTCCTTGAGCAAGGATATTCCACTGTATTCTTACATATGGCACATGGGCAGCACATGAAACCGTCGCGTTTGTTTGTCTCGGCCGCACGTAATAAAGAATGCACGCCGTCAATGAACTCTTGTGAGCGGCGATCAGCATTATACATCCAATGACGGCTCATCTGCATTACATGACATAAATATCATATTAAAACCTAGATCATAATTAATTATTTATACAACATGCGTGCCACCACAAAAGATACAAATTTATGAAAGCATCGCTACAATGTAGACAATCTCAACTACCACTAAAAGAACTAAAGCTAAAATACATTTCAGGAGCACAAGGATTTCGCGACCAATCTCAACTAAAACAGACAGATCCCCCGATTGTGCAACATCTTTGGGCTTCTTCGGCTGGATCACTGCCTCATTAGCCGCCGTATCTGCCTGTTGTGCAAGATATTTTTGCACGAGTTCAACATACTCTTCCTCCCAGTAGAAGCCTGAACATCGTCCACTGCCATCCCACTGAAATTAAAACAAAAAATTAGAACTTTAATCACAACCATCATGAAAATAGGTATAAACTAACCATAATCATTAAATACGATAAAATAACTCACATTGCGATCCGGACACTTGTAGAAGATACGATCCTTGTTGGGACCCTCCTTCTTCACTCGGTACTCCATCACAATCTTCGTCTCATCATGACACTTGCCACATGGAATGAGAGGAAGGCCCGGCCTAAGTCGCTTTGAAAACCCATGAGAGGCCGAGGACCCGGAAGCAGTTGCCATCTACTCTCTATACTCATTTTTTAATACACTATAAATTTCTTCTTTTATAAACAAATAAAATTAACAAACTATAAAATTATCTACATCTCTAAACAATGATATTTTTAACCTTCTTTCATGTAAATATGCAAGCTTAAAGTGATTTTGAGCTCAAATTGCTTACAAATGAAAAAAAAACCACAATAAAGAACCATAAATATATATAGTGAATAAAATGGCATAAGAAAATGGTAAAAATGAGAGTATGAGATTGGTAACCTTTACAACTGAAGAATCGACGGAGGAATCGAAGAATGGATGGAGGAACAATGGAGGGAGGGAGGAAGCAAGAACACCAGTGAGCTTCAAAATGTGCTGAGCTCGGGCTCGGGGAGGAAGGAGGAGACGGCCGATTTATAAAGGGAGAACATTTAGTCCCGGTTGATAGATCCAACCAGGACTAAAGGTAACTTTCCAACCCCGGGCGCAGCCACGGCCCGGGAGTAGACCTTTACTCCCGGTTGGAGCCACCAACCGGGAGTAAAAGCATACCTTTAGTCCCGGTTGGTGGCTCCAACCGGGACTAAAGGTCCCTGCCACCTCTGTCTGGCGCAGTAGCCGTTGGGCAGGGACCTTTAGTCCCGGTTGGAGCCACCAACCGGGACTAAAGGTATTTCTAGTCCCGGGGGCAAAAAATTCCGGGACTAGAGCCCATTTTAGCCGAGGATCAAAGGTCTGTTCTCTACTAGTGTTGGGCGAATATCTCGTGCAAAGATCACGGGAACACACATAGGTGAGCGAGTTGACATATGAGAGAGTTATTAGAGGAGACAGATCGATGGATATAGGCTCACCCGGCGTCAGACGCGGAAGACATTTGACGGAGAGCAGAGTCGGACATGGAGGAGATGACCACATGACATGGCCTTCCCGTGATGTGGCGAGTTTCCGGCAAGGGTTAGACAACTGCCATCAGCAGCGTAGGAAGTCTTGAGATGGCGGTGGTTTTCTCCATCGGCCTCTCCTCACCGGCTGCGACGGCAATGGCAGTACCTGGCCCGGTTGAACTTGTGGCATCGTTGGTTCCTTGGTTACGCAGATAGGGCATGGAATACTGGATTTATCATACAGAAACGGCAGCCTTGAGGATGACAGGTGATATATATATTGGCATGGTTGACTTGTCAAGTATTTTCTCTGATGGCTTTCTTTTCTTTTTCTTTCACGTGTGAACCAAGGATCATGTACTTGGCCGAGAGGGAGTGGAGCTGCCGTTGCGCAGGCGTATGTGGCCGAGAGGGACTCGAGCCATGGGATTGAGGAGGGCGTAAGATGTAAGATCACGTATGACAGATGGCTCATATAGCACGAAGTCCAGATCCAACAGTTATTATACATGGAGATCCTCTAAAAAAACTCGCTCTTTTATAGTAGGATTATATGAAACATATGCATCACATAGATTTGAGAATACTACAGATTTCTTCGCATATATGTTATATATGTTCACATGGTGGCATACATGTAACCACGTTAGTAGTTCCGTGCATCTCTACTTTCGATATGTTATGTTAAGAGAAGAATCAAAGACCAAAAGACCTTTTTTTTCGAACAAAGACCAAAAGACCTTGAAAGAATATATGTATGTGGACGTCCTTACTCTTACATAATCCAATCTCTCCGCAGCCATGTCGTGTGTGCTAGTTACTCGTATTGATAGATACTTCCTCTGTTTCAAATGAATGTTTTAGTTTTTCTAGATACGTTATTTTTGCTATGCAACTTAAAAAAACCAAATATTTTATAATTTGCAATGGAGCAAGTAAATGATAGGAAAATTATTATCTAGAGGGGTCAAACAGGTATCCAAAGGTACAATGCCCGATTGGACTTGGAGGACTCGGTATCCATAATCTTGAGATCATGGGCTGGGCTCTACAGATGAGATGGCAGTGGTTTAGAAAAAACCCCTCGTCCCTGGGTGGATTTAGAGCTGTCTTGCCATGCTAACACTTTGGCTTTAGTCTCTACTAGGTAACGTGCCCGTACGTTTGTTACAGGATAGCTAACATTTTATACTTAAAACACAGGGATCACACGATAAGATAACAATACTATAAAAATTAAATATCAACATTAAAGTGGCATTTAATTAAAAAACAAAGTTTGTGAAATTAATACAGTTATAGAGAGCACGGCGTCACAGGCTCACAAACTTTACTTTATAGACCTTTTCGTGATGCAGCTAAGATAAAGTTTTATATCGGTAGGAAGAAATCTCTAATCCGCATTTCTTTCGTGCGCCAATAAATCCACGAATAAGTTTCACCGCATCTCCATACCATCATGTACACACGTTTGAATATATGAGCCTGTTTAGTAGGGTGGCCAGCCAGGCTCCAGAGAGCCAACTTCCAGCTGTTTGGTTGTCCGTAAAATGCCCGAAGCCACGCCGTCTAAGCCACTTTAGGCCTCGTTCGTTTCCATCGGATTGGCCCGTTTCTGGGCCCGTTTCGGGTGGAATGGTGCGGCCTGTTTCCAATCCAGATGCAAATGGGAATATGCGTTCGTTTCGGCCCGGCCTGGAACCAAAACTGGCCCGGAACCAAAACTGGCCTCGCTTTTCCCTGTCTCCACGGCCCGGAACGGAACCAGACCTCCTACCCTCCGGATTGGTTCCGGCTCACGCGCGATGACTCGAGTTGTCGAGCAGTAGAGGCGACGGCGACCCAAGCAGAGGCGACAGCGGGGCGGCGCGGGGCGACGGCGGGGCGGTGCGAGGCGACAGCGACCCTACGTCCTTCCCCTTCCTCGTCCTTCTCGCCGGTAATCCCCTCGCTCTCCCCTTCATCCTCGTCATCTCTCCCTCCTCTAGGGTTCTTGAATCTTGTCTCTAGTTCTAGTTGAGAGTCCTGGTAGTAGGATGGTGGTGATGATGATAATCAGTTCGCCGGTGATTCAACCTCGCTTCCCTTAAGATCTGAAGAGGACGAAACCACAGTTTTAGCATTGTCTTGCGTCTAGTGATCTGCATTCGTAGTACTGCTTCGCCGCAAGTAGAGTTTTATTTTTCCCCTTTCAGTTGCTGCACCTGCAGGTTGAATCGAGACCTTTTGGCACAAGTGGCAGAGGTTACAATGTTTTTTCCAATAAAAAAATATCACCTTCCAAAGATGTTTGCATTGTGCCAAATTGCATGCAATTGTCTCGAGTGTTACCTTGCCGGCTCAGAAATTTGTTGGGCTTCAGTTTACTTGTTCCTTATAAACAATCTACTATCTTTTACAAGTGAGTTCAGCAGAACGTATTCAGCAGAAAATTGGATAAGTCAGTTATTTGTTGAATGCATGTAAACCTTGACTACAGCCCACGAGTTACTGGATATCAACATGGTACATGGACATGACCACAATTTCATCTAAGTTGTACCTCCCATTTTGATTCAGTACACTTTTTTTCAGGTGTGAATATTGTACAGCCCTTGATTGATCTTATCCACTTAGATTTGAGTGTCAGACTTAGCACAAGTGAACTCCTTATTTATGACTATTTATGTTTATGATGGTTCCTCATATGATTACATGCTGCCATCAGGATACACTTTATTATCTCCCACTAGCTGGTTTTGTTTGGTGATTTGGCATATTATACTGAATTAACATCGTAGTTCTATGTTTGCGTTGTCCGTTGCTTCTTGCAGATAGAGTGCTTTCGTTTGTGAGATGTGAATATTAAAATTTATATATGTCATTTATGTGATTCAGAGTAGCATCCATAGTATGCATGTAACACCGTAGGTGTTAAGCTTGCATGTGCACTTGCATTGCATGAAATATGAGTATGTGCATTCCATTTCATATAGTGCATCATAAAATTTGTTGATTTACCAAGTGGTGATGAATTGGATGACCTAAATGTGGGTTCAGTACAAGGCAACGCTTTAAGAGACACTATCGCGCAAGAAATGTGGGCTCAGTACCAGCAACATCGAAATTAGTCTTTGAATAAGTTGTAATAAGTTAATAAGCTTATTTGGATTTAATAAGCTTTTGTCATGAATAAGCTTGTAATAAGCTTGGCTTATAATAATTGAATAAGCTTGTAATAAGTGAATAGGCTTGTGTCATATTTGACAGCGATGGTTGCAAAAGGCTCCCTAAAGTTGAACATGATTGCAAGGGGGTCGCCAAAGTTGCATAAGTTCCTGGGTACAACAAGTGGTATCAAAAAGAAGGCTTCTCCTAAATACAGTAAGACAAAGAAGACTGGAGGTTCTCCAAGAGGTATGGTGTTTCATTCTTTGCTGTTATTGTTGTTATTTCTCTGCTATTAAAAAGAACTTTCTTGTCTTGAAGTAATTCTCTTCTGGACAGTTTATTTCTATTTTCTGATTGTTGGTAACCTGATCTCTGACCATTGTTTACATAGTAGTAAAGCAAAGAGCGGAATGGAATCCGGCCCTTGAGAAGTCCCTAGTAGACATTCTCCATGAGTATAAAGATAGTGGCTACAGAGGTGACAATGGTTGGAGCTCGGAAGGGTGGAATAAGATGGTGAAAGAGTTCCATCTGAGGAACAAGTATGTCAACTACACAAAGAGTCAGATTCAAGACAAAGAAGTGCAACTAAAGAGAGACTATAGGATGCTGAAAGAGGCAAGGCAGCAAAGTGGGGCCAGCTGGAATGAAGATAGGCATATGGTTGAAGGAACACCAGCTATGTGGGCTAACCTCGAAGTGGTAAGTTGATTTCTTGAAGTAATTCTATGTATGTCCTCATAGTGATAACCTCATATTTGATCAATGGTTCTCTTTGAATGTGCAGTCATACCCTAAAATCAAGAAGTTCCGGAACAGTAAGGCAAGATTTCCACTATTTGATGCTTTGGGAGAGCTTTATGATGGTATGTTCTCTTTCCTCATATTCTTTGGGATATCTTGCTGCTCTATCTTTTGTCATCTTATGTGGGCTATGCAATTTTGGTTGTATGTCATTTTGTGCATTGTCTTGGATTGTTTAATCGCATATATGGGGGTATTTGCAAAGAAAACAGCTTGTTGCGTTGTCCTAATTCTGAAAAACTAACATGCATATATGCTGCTCTCTTCGTCCCAAAATAATAAGTGTATACTTTGAATTGAAGATAATCCATTTTAACTCTTAATTCTCTATTATAAATTTATAATATACTGTCATTTGCTAAGGAATCAGTATCTTATCTTAGATGCAAGTTTTATTATGTCCTAGATTTCTACTAGTTATTGTTGGTCAGAGTTTATAGAATGTTTCTACTAGTTATCTTAGATGCAAGTTTACTGATTTTTCTACTATTTGATGCTTGCTGTCTGTCATTTTGAAAAGACCACTTTCTATAGCTATTTCATTGTTATCATGTTCGTGTAGGTCACTTGGCTGAAGGTACTTATAATGTCACCACCCTTGAGCCACCTCAAGAGGAAGCGCCACTTATACAAATTCATGATGTAGATGACTTGGACAGCATTGAGGCTTATGAGGTACTAGATGAAGATGATTCGGTAACTGAGATGCAAACGAGTGAGGCTGTTGTTGAAAGAAGTGGACAACGAGATCAAGAAAATGAGGTCGTAGATGTTGAAAGAAGCGAGCAGCAAAGAACCACTACATCAAGCAAAAAACATGAGAAGCAAAAAAAGAAGCCTAAGAACAAGGGTGAAAGGATTGAAGAAATGATGGGGAGATACCTAGACATGAGGACTAAGCAAGTACAAGATGAGTCTGCGGACCTAGCCAAAGAAAAGGAGGATGGTCAAGCTAATGACTTCTCTATCAAAAGATGTATATCCGTTCTGAGTACAATAGAAGTGACAAAGGAAGAGAAGGCAAAGGCATTTGCCGTCTTTATCAAAAGTAAAGAAAATAGGGAGACCTTCCTAAGTGGGTGTGAACTAGATCAAGAAGCAACTTTGATTTGGCTCAAAAATGCTATGGTCTAACAGGTCAGTCTACTTAACTGCTGAAAACTTGATGCATTGTTTGTCCAATAAACGAGGTAGACTATGATATCCTTGCATTAGTTGCCCACGAGTCTAATTCTTTAGAGATGGACATTGCTACTGCTACTACTATGCTAGATCAGTGTTAGTTTGAGTTAATCCATCCTCGTCTGTCAGACCATTACCATCCATATGAGATGAGACTGATGACCAGCTTATTAGGATCATTGATCATTCATATGTGCTAGTTCCTGACTTGCCAGTTGCCTGCTCTCCTCACTGGCCATTGCATGCATCAACTCGTTTGTAACACCCTCGGTGTTACGCCTTAATCAAAATATTAAACCATGTCATGAGCATCATGTTTATGTATTATTGCATGTGGTAAATGAGAAATTAAATTTATTGCACTAATTCTCAAATTAAGCTCTAATTTATTCCTTGTCCAAGTTGTCCTTCCAGCACGTCATCTCTCTCCACGTGAGAGCTCCATAGCCACAAAGTCAAATGATAAATTATTGTCATTCACTAATTATTAGCATACCACTTGGCAAGATTTATATCTCCATCAATCTCGCGATGCACCACTGTCATCTCTCGTTGTTCTAATTATCCCGCCTTTACTTCGCTTGCTAATCGCCTTGCAAAATTATCAGCGCACGTCGCGCTGTCGCTGCCATAGTGTGTCGCACACGCTACGCATTTATCTCACTCACAAGTTCGATCGGCGAGCATGCCGCTCGCTCACTACTCTGCAAACACGGTGCATGAATCCTTTCCTCACGCAGCACTGTAGCAGCATGAGTTTCAAACATGTTAGAACCGGTACCAGAGCAGTTTTTCAACACGCCAGAAGTGCAGCAGCGCAGATTTTCCAACAGAAGCAATGCAGCACCGCAGAAATCACTGTTCACGTGTGGAAAACACTGTTCACGCGTGGAAAACACTGTAGCTCCGCAGAAGGTACTGTTCATCCGCAGCACCCTGTAGTCCTCTCACCGTTTTATTACCTTTAAGCAAGCTAGTTTAGCCACTAACCTTATGACGCGTCGCTGTCGCGTCTTTGCTTCTTCATTCCTGCGTCTCCTGTCTTTAAAAGGATACGCCGAGCTATTTCGCTCCGCTGCTCACTTGCTTATCTCGAATTAAGTTTCTCTGTTCTTATCCATGAAAGCTGCGTCTATCGATTTCTCCTGAGCTGCAATAATCAGCTGAGGTAGCTAGTCTATAATTGATCTTTTCATTCTCTAATGTTTCCTTGACCTGTGATCTCCTTCCCCATTAATTCCTTGACCTGTGGTCTCCTCCTCCATTAATTCCTTGACCTGCATAAATGAACCAGCACCCCACCGCCGAGCACGTTCAGCTCAAAGCTCACTCCAGTCATGATGTGCTCGTAAGTCCAAGATCACTCAAAGTCCATCATTGAATTAATTCTCTCATGACCAAGACCTCACCCGTCGCACACGGTATGCTCGCCCGCCGCTGTCCTGCTTTCAGGCAAAGACTTGACTGATGGATAGGACACGGCAAGCATCATCAGAAGTTTTGAATCTCCCTTTCACATTTACTATGTCGGGTTGCTGATCACAAACACAGCCTGAAGGCATGGCTCTACTTTGACTTGTTAGGTGACGAAACACTGTTCACCCATCCCTCATGCATCCATTGTCAGCACGGTAGCGGTACGAGCATGACTGACCGTGACCGCGTGCAACGAGCCAGCTTCTCCCTCCCCGCGTCTTTTGCCTTTATAAGGACATGCCGAGCCATCGAGCTGTTTCGCTCCACTGATCATTCACTTCTCTCAAATCAAGTAACCAGCATCTCGCATCCAATTCATTGCTTCGTGTTCTACCTTTTTCAAGAACACGCAAAGGTGCGAATAGATTAGTTGGTTAATCAAGCTAATTAGCCTGCTCCAATAATATCATTTTCTTCATCTCTAGAGCTCATTTGAATTTATTTATTGATTGTGAAATAAATTTTGTTAGATTTCTAAATTCATGATCTATCTATTAGTGTAATTAGTTCGTATAGTTCAGTGATACCTTTAGGGTTACTTTATTATTTTGAAATGCTTATTATGGTTATTTAGAGAATGAATTTTTATGATACATGGTAGCTAGTGCACCTTGTTTTATTATATATATAGTAAATTGATATAAACAATAAGGATGCCTTTAGTTGCTAAGATAATACATGAAATGTTTCATACTTGTTTAGTGGGAATAATAGGTAACTTTGTGTATTAGTCATTAGAGTTAGCTTAGTAGCTCGGTAGATGTATTCTTATTTTAAGAGTTGTGGTTGCATATATATTAATTATTGCATCATCATTTCATGCATATAGTGAACGAATTGGCGGAGACCGTGACTGTCGGCGATCAGGAGTACGAGGAAATCGTTGAGGAGTACGAGGAGGAGATTCTCGTGCCGGAGGAGAACCAGGAGTCGTTGACTGACTTTACTGACACCGCGCCTGCCCAAGGCAAGCCCCGGTGCATAACCCTTATTTTGTAAATCATTATATATATATATGTTGTGCATTACGTTGTAGGTGTTTTATGATACCCACATGCATATATCTATATTTACCCATGAGCCTTACTAGTACAGAATCGTGTAGCTGCTTTGCTTAGGTTTATCGGTAGCGTGAGTAACCTGTCGTTACTCACAATAGGTGGTTATTATTATTATTATTACACTAATGATGAAATGATGGAAAAGGAAATGGTGACCGGGTAGGGATATGGTATGGGTTTTGGTGGGTGTAACAGGTTGTGTCCCGCGGCCACGGGGCATAGCTTGGTTGCACTATTTCCCTGTCCGTGTCGATTAAGGACCGTTTGTTGCACTGGATCCCCAGTCAAGTCACAGATCTTCTTATCCCGAGCATATACTAGCGGATGGGGGCTAGGAAGACTTGTTACTCTCTTGTCATGGGCTCCGGCTCTTTCCGGACCGACTGATTGGAGGCGGGGATAGGTGGAGGTCTTAGCACCGTATTGAGGCCGGGCCTCAAGTACGGGAGCTAGGAGTCCAAGTTTGGACGGGGACCTGGAAACCTATGACAGGAGGGGAACGGGTTGGTCTTGCTTGCGCCTGGGGTACAAGCGAGGCGTGTGTTTTTCGGGGTACCCAGCTGGGCTACATTGATTCGCGAATCGCCGTTTCTACGTGACGGTACGGCTTGACTGCACTCTGGCACCGTAGTAAGAACTGACATATGAAAGATGGAAAAATGATTCTGATGGCTCAACCCTTGCTTGATGATAGAATAGGTGCTTACATAGCAGGTTGGATAATGAATTTAACATGGCTGCTAATAAATTAATGAAATAAGGACTCACTCTTAGTATTGCTTTCCGCAAACAAGAACCCACAAGCCATAAAGCCTATCATAATCCTTGAGAGTCGGGAAATATATTCCCAGTCGGGTAAGTCTTGCGAGTACATTGTGTACTCAGGGTTTATTTACCCTTGTTGCAGGTGCTGCTTGAGAAGCTAACTGTTGTGTGGAGGATTCTTCTGGTGGGCACAGACGGATCCTTATATCGTTTCGTTAGATGCTATTTTATTCCGCTGTTTAATTTATCGCACTCTGAACCTTGGTACTGTAATAAAGAATTTCTGAGAGTCTTTATTGTATGAAATGGATTAAGTATTGTAAGCTTGTACTCATTATTGGATCCCGGGTGTAAAATTGTGGAACGCTTCGAGTTCTCCCGTTGGGTGTGCTCGACAGAACTGCTTGACTTGGCTCACTTTTGGGGTGCTTAGTGTCTAGTGGAAGACAACGCCTCTAAAAGTGTGTTAATTCAGGCAGTTCTGCCACAGTTGGTACCAGAGCAATAATGAGTTCGCGAGCTTAATCACCTTTTCAAAAACTTAAAACTTTGACCAACAAAAGCTTTGCGAAAATTAGGATGCGGTAAAATTGCGTAAATAAGTATAAGCCCTAACAATATGGTCTATCTAGGATAGTGGCACTGGTTTTATCTAACCATTTTCTGCAGGTACACTAACTTACGCTACGTAAGAAAGCGCTAGTGTTCGGAAAGGAGTGTACGATGTGCCAAAAATTCAAACGAGTGCCGCTATATTCCGGCTTGAGTGAACATATAGGCCGATGCATGCATCATATGAAGAAAATCTGTTAAGCCAAACCCCTTCACGTATAATTTCTAGATAGTTAAGATGATAGGGTAATAAATAAAAAGAAATGCTTTGATCCTTAATAAAAGCCTTATCAATTTCTCTAAGTCTCTTGTTCCTAGTCTGAAGGTTCTCATTTTTTTTGGTTCCTATCTGGTCACAGATGGATCTGAGGTCCCGTCGTGTGGGCACTGGGTCTGGTCGTGGGAGCACCAGTGCCGGTGTGGGACGTGGCCTTGGTGAAGGTCATGGTGAAAGTGGTCGCGACAATGGTAACAACAATGCCAACGGGCAGAGCCGTGAGGCCCCACTCTTGGGTCCTCCTTCCCCGCCACCACCACCGCCACCTCCGATGACTCCTGCGGAGATGATGGCGGAGATGTTGGCTTCACGTCAGGAGACAGCCCGTGCCTTGGAGATGATGGCACAGGCTCTTGGTGGCTTCGTCCGCGGAGGCCACGGTGGCAACGACGGAAACGGGGGTGGTGCCCGCGGTCTTGAGAGGCCTTGTTCTTATCAGGACTTCTTAAAGACCAACCCGCCCACGTTCACGCCGACTGCGGAGCCTCTGGACGCGGAGCATTGGCTTCGTGTGTTGGAGCAGAAGTTTCTGCTGCTCATGGTGACCGATGAGCAGAAGGTGCGCTTTGCCGCACAACAGCTTTTGGGATCTGCTAGCGCATGGTGGGATACTTTCAATGCCATGCAGCCGGCGGGTCATCCTGTGACTTGGCAGGAGTTCACCACTGCCTTCCGAGAGTACTACATTCCTGCGGGTGTTCTGAATAGGAAGCTCTCGGAGTTCTTGGACCTGAAACAGGGAAGCATGTCTGTGATGGAGTATGCCAATAAATTCAACCATCTGGCACAGTACGTTGGGACTCATGTTGACACAGATGAGAAGAAGAGGGACCGCTTCTATCGTGGCCTCTCTTGTATTTTGCAGAAGGAGCTTTATACTAGGAACTACCAGACTTTCGGTACTCTGATGAATGCTGCCATTTCTATGGAAGGATTACAGCGTGACACTCAGGCTGAGTGGAAGCGCAAGCGGGGAATCTCTGGGTCTTCTAGTCACCCACAGTCACAGAAGATGCAGGTTGTCAAGAGGATGTCCTACCATTCCCCAGGTGGACAGTCGTCTCGGCAGCCTCAGCAGACTCGGCAAACACTGCCGACTCTGTACCGTGCACCTACTCAGCAGGTGCAGCAGGCCCAGGGATCGCAGTTTCCACCTCGTCAGGGGCAGATGATCAAGTCTACTGCTTGTTTCAAGTGTGGCAAGGAGGGCCACTTTGCTCGGGAGTGTCCCGAGAACCGGGCTGCTCAGTCTTCCCAGCCGTCCGCCAACTCTCGCTTGATCAAGAGGACGATTATTAAGAAGAAGGTGCCAGTGAGTCGCTCGGGACAGGTTAACTACACCGAGGCTGAGGAGATCCTGCAGAATGAGCCTGTGATGGCTGGTATGTTTACCATTGACTCCCACCCAGCATTTGTGTTATTTGATTCTGGAGCATCACATTCATTCATGAGCATGGGGTTTGCAGAAAAGCACAATATATCTCTTATGGCTATTCCTTTTGCTTATAAAATTAGCACTCCGGGTGCGTAGATGTGCATTAATACCCGAACGGACACAGTCAGCTTAGTGCTAGCCACTCACACTTACCGTCTCCAGTTCATGTTGCTACCTGGACAGGGCATTGATGCAATCCTGGGCATGAATTGGTTGAAGGTTTATGGGGTAGTCTTGGACCTTAAGAGGAGAGTTGTTGAGTTACGACTTCCTTCTTCTGAGGATAGGATGTCTCTCCGTATCTCTCCAAATTATGTTTCACCAGTCACTGCTAATGTTGAAGCTTCTCCTGATCTTGCCTCTATTCCTGTGGTCTGTGAGTTTCCTGATGTCTTCCCTAAAGATTTGCCTGGGTTACCACCAGATAGAGATGTGGAGTTTATCATAGAGTTAGAGCCTGGCACTGCTCCTATTTCACGGCGTCCTTACCGCATGGCTCCACCAGAATTAGCAGAAATGAAGAAGCAATTAGAGGAATTGCTGAAAAAGGGGGTTTATCCGTCCTAGTTCTTCTCCATGGGGTTGTCCAGCCATTTTTGTGAAGAAGAAGGACGACACTCTGCGGATGTGTGTAGATTATCGCCCTCTCAATGCGGTAACCATCAAGAATAAGTACCCTTTGCCTCGCATTGATGCTTTGTTTGATCAGTTGGCTGGTGCTAGAGTGTTTTCTAAAATTGATCTTCGTTCTGGGTATCACCAAATAAAAATTCGCCCACAAGATATACCAAAGACAGCTTTCTCTACTAGGTATGGGCTTTATGAGTACCTAGTCATGTCTTTTGGTCTCACCAATGCTCCTGCATTCTTCATGTACCTCATGAACTCAGTCTTTATGCCAGAGTTAGATAAGTTTGTAGTGGTGTTCATTGATGATATTTTAATATATTCCAAGAATGAAGAAGAACATGCACAACACCTTCGCACAGTCCTGAACCGACTGCGGGAGCACAAGCTGTATGCCAAGTTCAGCAAGTGTGAGTTTTGGTTGGATAGAGTGCAGTTTTTGGGACATGTCCTAACCCCCGAAGGTGTATCTGTTGATCCTAGTAAGGTGCAGGATGTGCTAAGTTGGAAATCTCCTGAATCAGTGCATCAGATCCGTCAGTTTCTTGGTCTTGCTGGGTACTATCGGCGCTTCATTCCAGATTTCTCCAAGATAGCTCAGCCTATGACTAAGTTGCTTCAGAAAGACTCCAAGTTTGTGTGGAGTCTAGCCTGTGAGAAAGCTTTCCAAGCTTTGAAGAACTTTCTTACCTCTGCCCCTATTCTGGCCCAACCGGATATTGACAGACCATTTGATGTGTATTGTGATGCCTCTAAGACAGGACTTGGTTGTGTGCTTATGCAAGAGGGACGAGTGATAGCTTATGCTTCCCGTCAATTGAAAAAGCATGAAGTGAATTATCCCACCCATGATTTAGAGCTTGCTGCAGTTGTGCATGCTCTAAAGATATGGAGACACTATCTGTTGGGAAACAAGGTGCATATTTTTACTGATCACAAGAGCCTCAAGTATATTTTCACTCAACCCGAGTTAAATATGAGGCAAAGGAGATGGCTTGAGTTAATCAAGGATTACAATCTGGAAGTCCATTATCATCCTGGAAAAGCCAATGTGGTGGCTGATGCGTTAAGTCGAAGGTCACACCCGGATGATGAAGAGTCCTTACCTCTCTCTCACTCTGTAGTTTTAGCTCACATTGCTCTAGTCTCAGATTTGTTGGAGCAAGTTGTTATTGAACAAAGGCAGGATGCTTTGGAGATTCCTCATATCAAAAAATTGATTGATGAAGGACGTGGTCCCCATTTCAGCATTGATGAACAAGGTGTGGTGAGATACAAGAATCGTTTGGTGGTTCCCGGAAGTGATGAGCTTAGAAGAAAGATTTTGGGGGAAGCCCATAGTTCTAGGCTATCCATTCATCCGGGAAGTAACAAGATGTACCATGATTTGCGCCACTTGTATTGGTGGTCAAATATGAAGCAGGATATCACTAAGTATATTGCAGAATGTGATATTTGTGGAAGGGTGAAGGCAGACCATATGCGTACGCCTGGTTTCCTATAGCCTTTGCCAATCCCAGTTTGGAAATGGGAGGATATTTCTATGGATTTTATTACAGGATTGCCTCGCACAGTAAAAGGGCATGATTCTATTTGGGTTATTGTGGATCGCCTTACCAAGTCCGCCCATTTTCTTCCTGTGGATGGAAGGTATACAGCCATGCAATATGCTAAGTTGTATTTTGATCGCATTGTAACTCTCCATGGAGTCCCTCTTACTATTGTTTCTGATCGTGGATCGGTCTTTATGTCCCGCTTTTGGACTCAACTCCAGAAATGCCTTGGAACTAGTCTTCTCAGAAGTTCAGCTTATCATCCGCAGACCGACGGCCAGACAGAAAGAGTCAATCAAGTGCTAGAAGATATGTTGAGAGCTTGTGTCATTTCTTTCCCAGAGAAGTGGGATGAGTGCTTGAGATTGGCTGAGTTTTCTTACAACAATAGCTATCAAGAAAGCATTCGAATGGCACCTTTTGAGGCTTTGTATGGCAAGAAGTGTAGGACACCACTCAACTGGGTTGAAGTAGGAGACCGTGGTTACTTTGGGCCTGACTTTATCCTTGAAGCAAGAGAGAAAGTTGGAATTATTCGGAGTCATTTGAAGGCGGCTCAGAACCGTCAGAAAACCTATGCGGATAAGAGAAGAAGGCCTTTGCAATTTTAAGTGGGTAATTATGTGTATCTTAAAGTGTCTCCCATGAAAGGTGTGCATAGATTTGGTGTCCGTGGAAAATTAGCTCCTCGCTATGTTGGGCCTTACAAGGTTTTGGAACGGCGTGGTACTGTTGCTTACCGCATCCAGCTCCCAGATATATTGTCAGCCGTCCACGATGTTTTTCATGTGTCTCAATTGAAAAAGTGTTTGCGAGTTCCTGATGAGGCAGTGGAGATCGAAGGACTCCCTCTCCAACCTGATCTTTCCTATATTGAGCATCCAGTCAAGATTTTGGATGAAAAAGAAAGGGTGACGAGAAACAATGTGGTGAAATTTTATAAAGTCCAATGGCAGAATCACTCGGAGGATGAGGCAACTTGGGAACTTGAGAGCTATATTTTGAAGCATTATCCTCATCTCATTCCTAGCTCATCAATGTAATTATTTAGATTGAAATTTAATTCTACCTCTCTCCTCACACTAGGCACATGAAATCTCGGGACGAGATTTTCTTTTAGGGGGGTAGAGCTGTAACACCCTCGGTGTTACGCCTTAATCAAAATATTAAACCATGTCATGAGCATCATGTTTATGTATTATTGCATGTGGTAAATGAGAAATTAAATTTATTGCACTAATTCTCAAATTGAGCTCTAATTTATTCCTTGTCCAAGTTGTCCTTCCAGCACGTCATCTCTCTCCACGTGAGAGCTCCATAGCCACAAAGTCAAATGATAAATTATTGTCATTCACTAATTATTAGCATACCACTTGGCAAGATTTATATCTCCATCAATCTCGCGATGCACCACTGTCATCTCTCGTTGTTCTAATTATCCCGCCTTTACTTCGCTTGCTAATCGCCTTGCAAAATTATCAGCGCACGTCGCGCTGTCGCTGCCATAGTGTGTCGCACACGCTACGCATTTATCTCACTCACAAGTTCGATCGGCGAGCATGCCGCTCGCTCACTACTCTGCAAACACGGTGCATGAATCCTTTCCTCACGCAGCACTGTAGCAGCATGAGTTTCAAACATGTTAGAACCGGTACCAGAGCAGTTTTTCAACACGCCAGAAGTGCAGCAGCGCAGATTTTCCAACAGAAGCAATGTAGCACCGCAGAAATCACTGTTCACGTGTGGAAAACACTGTTCACGCGTGGAAAACACTGTAGCTCCGCAGAAGGTACTGTTCATCCGCAGCACCCTGTAGTCCTCTCACCGTTTTATTACCTTTAAGCAAGCTAGTTTAGCCACTAACCTTATGACGCGTCGCTGTCGCGTCTTTGCTTCTTCATTCCTGCGTCTCCTGTCTTTAAAAGGATACGCCGAGCTATTTCGCTCCGCTGCTCACTTGCTTATCTCGAATTAAGTTTCTCTGTTCTTACCCATGAAAGCTGCGTCTATCGATTTCTCCTGAGCTGCAATAATCAGCTGAGGTAGCTAGTCTATAATTGATCTTTTCATTCTCTAATGTTTCCTTGACCTGTGATCTCCTTCCCCATTAATTCCTTGACCTGTGGTCTCCTCCTCCATTAATTCCTTGACCTGCATAAATGAACCAGCACCCCACCGCCGAGCACGTTCAGCTCAAAGCTCACTCCAGTCATGATGTGCTCGTAAGTCCAAGATCACTCAAAGTCCATCATTGAATTAATTCTCTCATGACCAAGACCTCACCCGTCGCACACGGTATGCTCGCCCGCCGCTGTCCTGCTTTCAGGCAAAGACTTGACTGATGGATAGGACACGGCAAGCATCATCAGAAGTTTTGAATCTCCCTTTCACATTTACTATGTCGGGTTGCTGATCACAAACACAGCCTGAAGGCATGGCTCTACTTTGACTTGTTAGGTGACGAAACACTGTTCACCCATCCCTCATGCATCCATTGTCAGCACGGTAGCGGTACGAGCATGACTGACCGTGACCGCGTGCAACGAGCCAGCTTCTCCCTCCCCGCGTCTTTTGCCTTTATAAGGACATGCCGAGCCATCGAGCTGTTTCGCTCCACTGATCATTCACTTCTCTCAAATCAAGTAACCAGCATCTCGCATCCAATTCATTGCTTCGTGTTCTACCTTTTTCAAGAACACGCAAAGGTGCGAATAGATTAGTTGGTTAATCAAGCTAATTAGCCTGCTCCAATAATATCATTTTCTTCATCTCTAGAGCTCATTTGAATTTATTTATTGATTGTGAAATAAATTTTGTTAGATTTCTAAATTCATGATCTATCTATTAGTGTAATTAGTTCGTATAGTTCAGTGATACCTTTAGGGTTACTTTATTATTTTGAAATGCTTATTATGGTTATTTAGAGAATGAATTTTTATGATACATGGTAGCTAGTGCACCTTGTTTTATTATATATATAGTAAATTGATATAAACAATAAGGATGCCTTTAGTTGCTAAGATAATACATGAAATGTTTCATACTTGTTTAGTGGGAATAATAGGTAACTTTGTGTATTAGTCATTAGAGTTAGCTTAGTAGCTCGGTAGATGTATTCTTATTTTAAGAGTTGTGGTTGCATATATATTAATTATTGCATCATCATTTCATGCATATAGTGAACGAATTGGCGGAGACCGTGACTGTCGGCGATCAGGAGTACGAGGAAATCGTTGAGGAGTACGAGGAGGAGATTCTCGTGCCGGAGGAGAACCAGGAGTCGTTGACTGACTTTACTGACACCGCGCCTGCCCAAGGCAAGCCCCGGTGCATAACCCTTATTTTGCAAATCATTATATATATATATGTTGTGCATTACGTTGTAGGTGTTTTATGATACCCACATGCATATATCTATATTTACCCATGAGCCTTACTAGTACAGGATCGTGTAGCTGCTTTGTTTAGGTTTATCGGTAGCGTGAGTAACCTGTCGTTACTCACAATAGGTGGTTATTATTATTATTATTACACTAATGATGAAATGATGGAAAAGGAAATGGTGACCGGGTAGGGATATGGTATGGGTTTTGGTGGGTGTAACAGGTTGTGTCCCGCGGCCACGGGGCATAGCTTGGTTGCACTATTTCCCTGTCCGTGTCGATTAAGGACCGTTTGTTGCACTGGATCCCCAGTCAAGTCACAGATCTTCTTATCCCGAGCATATACTAGCGGATGGGGGCTAGGAAGACTTGTTACTCTCTTGTCATGGGCTCCGGCTCTTTCCGGACCGACTGATTGGAGGCGGGGATAGGTGGAGGTCTTAGCACCGTATTGAGGCCGGGCCTCAAGTACGGGAGCTAGGAGTCCAAGTTTGGACGGGGACCTGGAAACCTATGACAGGAGGGGAACGGGTTGGTCTTGCTTGCGCCTGGGGTACAAGCGAGGCGTGTGTTTTTCGGGGTACCCAGCTGGGCTACATTGATTCGCGAATCGCCGTTTCTACGTGACGGTACGGCTTGACTGCACTCTGGCACCGTAGTAAGAACTGACATATGAAAGATGGAAAAATGATTCTGATGGCTCAACCCTTGCTTGATGATAGAATAGGTGCTTACATAGCAGGTTGGATAATGAATTTAACATGGCTGCTAATAAATTAATGAAATAAGGACTCACTCTTAGTATTGCTTTCCGCAAACAAGAACCCACAAGCCATAAAGCCTATCATAATCCTTGAGAGTCGGGAAATATATTCCCAGTCGGGTAAGTCTTGCGAGTACATTGTGTACTCAGGGTTTATTTACCCTTGTTGCAGGTGCTGCTTGAGAAGCTAACTGTTGTGTGGAGGATTCTTCTGGTGGGCATAGACGGATCCTTATATCGTTTCGTTAGATGCTATTTTATTCCGCTGTTTAATTTATCGCACTCTGAACCTTGGTACTGTAATAAAGAATTTCTGAGAGTCTTTATTGTATGAAATGGATTAAGTATTGTAAGCTTGTACTCATTATTGGATCCCGGGTGTAAAATTGTGGAACGCTTCGAGTTCTCCCGTTGGGTGTGCTCGACAGAACTGCTTGACTTGGCTCACTTTTGGGGTGCTTAGTGTCTAGTGGAAGACAACGCCTCTAAAAGTGTGTTAATTCAGGCAGTTCTGCCACATCGTTGGTTTATCATCACATCGTTTGTCTCTTCAGAGACCTCACTGACTGAGCAGTTAGCAGTGACAGTGAGCACAGGTTGTGATGTCTCTCTGATTGATCCTGAAACTGTCTTTTGGTGTTCAGGTTATCAGGATTCAATTGTCGAGTCCTTTTCCTTCTTATTACTGACAATCGACCTGAGCTACTACCACTGCACTGCTACCATTGTCGTAGTAGCAGAATACTAGCTTAGCTTATTTGTGGTGTATAACAAGTTACATGCATGTAGCCGGCCCTCTAGCTAAGCACTCTGTTATGTATATCATCTTTCTTTGAGATGACGTAATCTTTTCCTCTCTAGGGCATCTCTTTAGCCTCTATATTTTGTACGTCAATATCATAGAGTTACTGATTGTCAGAACTAAAATAGATGGACTGCATACAATTAGTTTGTCTATTCTTTAGTTTGTTCCTAAAATTGATATTTTCATGTAAATACAGAGTTTTGTATAATGTCAATACACAGTTTAGCCAATTCTGTTGTCCTTCTATAGTGAGACTGAAAGCTGAGATCTGAGTTTTGTATATTTTTCTTTGATGGGTAAGCAGACTTGTAGTAAACCCCTTTGAGATTCTTTTTGGAGAGGTTGTTTAGTATATCAATACATTCCATGCTGATGCTTGGTAGAAAAAAAAAATCTCACTTGTTTGAAGGATGTTTTTTTTCATTCTGTGACTATTCTTGAGATTCACTTATTCAAAAATATTCTTTGGTGGGTTGAGGTCAATTAAGTTAAGACATTTGGTTTCTGCAGGCACAGCAGGCACATGACTTTGACAGTTCTTGAAAGATATTGCTGGGAGCTGCTGTTTTGCTTCATACAACCATGAAGAATGAGTACTTAAACACTGAAATTGTAATGGAAGACTAGAATGCGTTCAGTTTTGATCTGTTGCTGTTATAGCTTATGCGCTTTGGGTATTTTTATAATTTATGTTTTGGATCTAGGAACCATTTTCATGTTTAAACATGATATTAGCACTTTGGGTCTGAGTGACCGTGCACATTTTTTTAAAAATGAGTGACCGTGCACATGTGTGCGCCTTTTAGCTGGTGATCACGCCTTTGAGCTTTTACCATCTTGACAGTTTGCAAATGTAAGGCTAAACTCAGCTGAGATATTTGACTTTGTTCGTGCAGAAATTGTTATTAAGAGTCAGATGCTAGTTTTGAATATCAAAGTCATACTGTGCTTATATTGAACACGTTATGAACCTCGGCGGGCTGCAGCACTGTAGCCCTGTTTTCATTCCTGTCCAGCAACCGAACACTGCCTTTGAGACAGTGGGTTTAATTCCTGGAGAGAAATGATTAAGCACCTGGTTCCAGTGACTGATCTGGATCCACTCCATCCTGGCCTGGATCGGATATTGGTCTGACACCGATACGGTGCTGCCGAACGAGGCCTTAGGGACCTTAGCCTGGCTCTGGAAAAATAAGATGGGTGGGCGTTTTTTTTTTTTTGTTGGCCAGGCTTGGCTAAAGCCCTGTTGAAGTTCTCGTTACTGCCCACAACCCGCTTCTTCCGCCGCCGTGCTCCTATAGCGCTCCTGCGGTCGCTTCTTCCGCCGCCACCGTTGCTCATCCCGGCGGCCCCGCATGCCCCCAACGCTGCTCGTCCTAGCGGCCCTGCATGCCCCGCGCTGCTCGTCGCCGGAGGTCCCCTCCTCGTCCCCTGCCAGAGCTCCCCTGCTCCAACTCCCCACCGGAGGTCCCCTGTTCAACTCCCTGTCGGAGGTCCCCTGCTGCCGGATTGGACGCCGGACGTGCAATACCGGACGGCGCGCAGCGGGCAGAAGCTCAAGGACATCATGCTTGACGGCAGCGCTTGACCGGCTGGGGTGCACACTAGGTGTTCTATACATTGCCTCAAAGGAGGTTACCTGCACAAAGAAGAGTTGACTCTATCTAAACCAAACCAGCCAACCAAATTTTTTTAACACAATAAGAGAAGCATAAAAAACATGGTGTCTTTGAACTGGATAAAAACTATCGTTTACCTACACCAAGAACTGTTCCTGCAAATATGAAATAAAATCACAGGACTAAAACTACTTTTGCAATCAAAATGAATTGCAACTCTCTCATGTCCAATTCTAGGCTGACAGAATCAAACCAGGAAAGTGTAAAAGCTTGAATGAACATGCCGGTAATTGTAGAGATTTATTGAAATGCAGTCCAAAGAAATACCAGTCTTTTAGTACTGATATCGATCCAGCAGAGTGAAGAACCAATACAATGCTTCAATTCAAGTGGCTTTGTGTTCGCTATTCAATCTGAAAAAAAGAAGGGACAAAAGGTCAATGCCACATAAAAAATGTCAGGTAGGTGCCTAACTGTTAAATATAATTTCATTTCCTATAGGGACACAGTTCTTTTTTTTTGTTATCAAATGCGGAGTTAACAGTCTTTCTTTTTCCAATTTGATTGTATTCAAAGCACATGCATAACTCATTGATTTGGCTATAAATAAGTTAGCAATTATTGTTCCCTTCCCATCGCAAAAAATTGACTGTACACATGCATGTTTTACAAAATGTAGCTCCTAGTGAGCGTTACAATGAGCATATAGTCCTCCATCCCCCCAGCTAGGTTTTTGCATGTCCATTCTTGCGTGGTACTAATCCTTTTTTTTTAAAAAAAATCCTTGCTTGATGTGCTATAACATGAAGCACTTACTTTAGATACATATATCATACTCGTGCTAATAACTGTATGGATATACTTTTGAAAAGTACGGACTTTTTTTCTCTTAAGACCAGTTTTTATTCTTCTACATAGGGTCAAATAAACAATGATTTTTCACAAAACCTCAATCTTAAACCTTATCCACTAATCGGCAGTTCAGTTTCTAGCTTTGGAAGCACTTGTGGTAAAGAAAAATAGATGACTGTAGTACCTTAACTTGGTTCAACATGCTTTCAGAAACAATTAAAAGAAAACCTGCGGCTCTGTTTCATGATGCTCTTAATTTTTTTCCTAGACAATGGACATCTGTAGTCACAAACAATTAAAGAGCCACATATGCACAATTAAATGGTCAGTCCTAAATCATAATCAGAGCAGAGGTTGCACCTGCGCGGCGTGGCCACAGAACGGCGAGATCATGGAATATGTCTGAGCTGCTGATGCTATAGTCCTGCAAAGAGAAAATGTAATGGGTTCGATCAAGGGTTGATCTGCTGCTGGACTGATATGATATTCTAAAAAACAAAAAAGAGAGCACGAGCTGCTTCTGTACACTAAACAGAGAAAACTGCAGCTCGGCCTATTTTACAAAATCATGTGCAAAACCAAACCCGATTCCAATTGACATGAATCACATCTTCACTCGAGGTGCTGTACACTGAACAGAGAAAAAACTGCAGCTCAAACTATTTGACAAAATCAGTTGCAAAACCAAACTTGATGCAATAGCAGCATGCCACGCGTCACCCTCCCAATAAACATTTAAAGAGGTAAGACTCTAAGGGGATGAAACAACTGAATTAAAATCGCATTTTAATGTATAGGAAACAACAGTAACCTACCTCATGAGAGTGTCCAAGACAGAGGTTATTTGTTGTTCCAAACACTCCATGTTGTGAAATATAGAATGCATCATTCAAAACACTGTATGCTTTAACAGTTCCACATGAGCATGAGAAACTTCTATTTTTGCCAAAACAGTATCTTGTTCTTCCTGCATTGAAGTGCCAATTTTTTCAATCATTAAACTACCAATGACAGAAGAAAATGTTGGGAAACAATGCACATAGATAAGGAACCATAATTTCTGCTATGTGAACCCCATCATGCAGTGCTGCTTGCTAGCTTGCCGCATGAGTTTCTGTCTTAAACTTGCAATTCCTTCAGCTTCCTAACCCATTACAAAATAGGAGTTTGTCAAATAAAAATGCAACTAATAGGTTCATCCTTCATGCTTATTAAAACTAAACAGTTCAGACTTCAGGAAAAAAAAGAAGTCTTGATATGCTGCATAGTTTACAACTTAATCCTAATTTGAGTTCCTGAGTTATTCCAAAGGTGTGGTTGCCAACAAACAATTATATTATAGAATCACAAGAATAGATGACCAAGTCAAAATCACATAAGCCCAGGCAAAGTTCTCAATGTGTAAAAACATCACACATCATCCAGAATACCCAAGTTAGTAAATGCTATGTTGCCACATGGCATTTCTACCATCAGAAGATAGAAAATGCTTAAAGTTTTAGAGAATATTTAAGGTGAAATTCAAATGTTCAACACATAGATTACTGCATGGTCATTATATTTACTGGAAGGAATATAGGTGTATGAAACAAAATAAGTTTTATATAGGGACGACTACACTAATAATAATATATGGTGTATGAAATGGAATGCAGACCTGACTGAGTTTTCTCCTTAAATAGCTTAGGCTGAGCATCAACCCAATGATCGCCAGTAGCCAGCTTCCATTCCCTTGAGATGATGGCAGGTACACTCCAATAATCATTTGAGATCTTTAAATTGACTAAAAGCAGGTACATGGCATATCTAGTCATGATGATTTGGTATCTTCTTTTAGAAGACACCATAATCAGAGCTTCGTGCAGCATGGGCTGCGAGTAGGCATCACCGGTGGCTAGTGCCGCGAGCAGGCGACACCAGATCATGGTCTCGCGCCTTAACTGCTTCACCCCATTGCAGTCCTGCTAAGCTAGCCATTGCAATGAAACTGTAACTACTGTCCTTTCATAGAAAATAGTAGTTAATTTTGCAATACAGAAACACACAAATTATCAGGTTCGCAATAACAATATTTTTTCTTCCCATGTTTATTTCTTTCATCATAGAACTACCAACACTGCCAATCAGCCATCGTATATTTTCAAAGAGATCCAGCATTCTTTCTAATCTCATATAAAAATTAGCTCAATCTTGAAAATAGACTGTTTACATCTTGTATTAAATTCAAAGAAACTGATGAGAGTATTGTGTTCTGACAAAAATGAGCTAATCAATAAACTCAAGACTGTTGAACTACCTTATGAGATCTAAAGGAAGGTCCAGTTGAAAACCTGGTGATGGTCAGATCATGCGAGCGCAGCCAATGCTTTCATCTTCTCGTGCATCAGCTTGATCATGCTCCCGTACATCACCTGCAAACCGCCCCAGAAATCTATATCACAATCACAACTAATAAACCCATAAAAAGCAAAACCTCTGTGCATTAGACTCACAAATGCTACCAAACGGGGTGGAGGGCTTCTCCGAGATGGGCGGCGATGGCTGTGTGGCAGCGGCCCGGCGGCGTGGCGGCGTGCGTCGGAGTCTGTCGGCGTGGCGGCGGCCCGGCGTAGTGGCGTCGTGGCATCGTGGCAACGGCCCGGCGGAGTGGAGGCGTGGTGGCAGCCGGCGTGCGTCCTGGCAGTTTGGATTGGGCGCGGCGTCTCGGGGAGCTTGGAGTGGGTGCTGCGTCTCGGTGCGGTGCGCACCTTGCGCGGAGGAGATAGGGTTAGGGTTCGTCGCTGGCGCCCTGGCCCAATTTCCAGCGAGGAGGGTGACGGTGCGGGCAAGGACGATGGTGACGACGATGGCGACGACGATGGCGCGGGTGCGATGAGCGCAAGGAGAGAGCAAGGACTGCGAGGGAGGGGGCGAGGCGCGGGGAAAGAGATCAAGATTCGGATCACCACGTGAATCGAGGAGAGAGAGATTGAGGTTGGGGCCACGTTTAGATACTAAATTTGGGTAGCCAAATTTGCATAGTAAACATCACATCATACTGTAGTAATTTTGTTTTTATTTGGTAATAATTGTCTAAATCTTGATTAATTAGGCTCTAAATGTTCGTCTCGCAAATTACAACAAAACTGCGCAATTAGTTTTTTATTTTATCTACATTTAATACTCCATATATATGCCGACATTTTGATGTGACGGAGAATATGAATTCTGTATAGTGAATTTGAGAGACAAACTTTGAAATCTAAACAAGGCCTGGATCGCCCGTGCACACGGGGAGCGAGGGAGTGGACGGGCAGCCTGGGCGAGCACCCTGTTTGTTGGGTGGCATTTTCTAAGAAGGAATTCAGATGGACCTGCGGCGAGTGGTATTTTGTGGGGAATGGAGGGAGTGCGGAGGCGGAGGTATCGCACCTCGTATGTAGAAAGACGACCCGATAGAATGTCGAATGAAACAGTGGTCTTAATTTTGTTTTTAAGTTGTACTAGGTAGAGTGCCCGTACATTGCTACGAGACAATTAAACTTTTATACTAAAAACACACGGATCGTACGATAAGATAACAATACTGTGAAATTAAATACCGGCGTTAAAGTGACATTTAATTCAAAAAGCAAAGTTCATGAAATTAACACAGTCGGCGTCGCATGCTCATAAAGTCTATTGGACAGACCTTTTCATGGCGTGGCTAAGATAATGTTTTATATCGGCAGAAAGAATCTCTGATATCTATTTCTTTCGTGCGCCAATAAATCCATGAACTCCATACCATCATGTACACAGGTTCAAATATATATGCAAATATTAGTGCATGTCACATGAGTAATACTGCGTGTCTTGAAAAATCACTCACAACAAAGTATGTTATACTCATCGTATAAATATGTATTGCAAATATCAGATTCATTAAGATTGATGTCTTATATATTGTATAACCAAAAGCAGCTTTTAGCTTGTTTAAATTTCGCAGCACCATCAGCCCTTCTTTTGGGTGCGTTTGGTTGAGGAGCTATGACTTCTATAAAAACTACACCAATCTCAGTTACGAGCACCCTAAACGTATTGCCCCTCATCCAAGGTAGGACCTTCTCGTTGGACACCAGATGATCAACAGTTTCGATGCCTCTATGGCTAGGTTGAATAGTTCACAGGGCCTAGACCGCATTGATGATGCCTCCCTTTCCTTCATCTTCAACTATAGATGGTATGCCGATAAAACACTAACAAAAACAAGCGTGTGTCGATGTTTTACCACCGATAGCCTGTCACCGGGGTACCCGGGATAGTTGTTCGGGCTTTGGCGTATGCTGAACTCGATGGTTCACGCAAGAGACAGTCAATTTATACTGGTTTGGACCCTCATGGTCAAGTAATAGTCTTTACATCCGGTCAGCGTTTAGCCTTTGCGTTTGATTGATTGTTATGATTGAGTTGTTATAGGGGGTGCCCATAGCCTCTCTTTATATAGGTAGAGACGGCTATGGTGCAGTTACAGTCCTAGTCAGATCCAAAGAAGGTGTCCTAGTCTAATTACAAAAGGTCCTTTCTATTAGAAGTCTGGCTAGTTTGGCCTGTTCTACTCGGAATCGGCATCGTCTGTCATCACATCTCTTCTGTCTGGCGGTGGGCCAGGCCAGGGCCCATTGCCAGTAATTGTTCTAATGAGGAACCCTATGTGTCCCATATCGACAAGCCCCCGAGCATTTCATGGTTGAACTCAAAAGCCTCCTTGCTTCCTCAAGTCTTACCAAGAGAAGCAAGCCTGATCCGGGTTCTTTTAAAGAGAAACCTTGAAGTGGTCTTTCCTGAAAAAATCCTTGAGTGATGTGTACTTTTTCTTCGAAAAAGTGCACTCACTGAGTGCAGTCACTGATCCTCTTGCTATTTAGAATAAAAGTTGGAGGGTCTTGAATCTTCTGAGCTGAAAAAACTGAAAATCTCTCCTAAGGATATGTACCTTACAGCCCCCGAGCCTATGTATGGGTTCTTTTATGAAAAAACTCGGACAAAGGGTCCTTTTATAGTTTTCTTAGGTAGCTACAACCTTTTAATGTCTTTCTGTCAGAGGTAGTTGCTGGTTGGCCATTGCATAGTAAAGGTAGCATAGTCGCAGGTCACACAGTATTGGAATATTCCTTTGGATATGTTGTCCCGGTATGCTGTAGCTTCACATGTGGTTACTTTTTTCTAACTTACTTTCACTGCTTTATACTTTCTTCCTGGTGGTTGTCAGGTTGAATCTGTTGGTGGACTTGGTGTACGTATACCGCTCCCTAGTCTATAAATTCCCTCCTGGCGAGCTGTCGTAAGTCAGTGAACTCTTGGTGTAGAGCTTGAACCTTGTAGTCATGAATACGATGGTTTTTGAGATAGAGCAGTCTCCGGGCGTGAGTTGGAAATCTTGTATTGCTTGTAGTAGATGGAAGAAGTATTATGATAGAGGTTAAAGGTAGACTAATCTCTCAGTGGTATTGCGCTGGGTAGTCTATTCTAGCAGATGGAAGAAGTTTTGTGATGTGGGATATGTTCCCTCATCCAACAGCTCCAAGTTGATCCTTCCAGTCTGCCTCATGACTAAGTGGTGCAGATCAGCACCTGATCCAATATCACATCGGACTTGGGTAGACTAATGCCTGTGAGCTTCACCAGGTCTATGTTGCCCTGCTGTGCCGCTGACACCAATCTTGGATGCACTGCACCATTCCTTTGAAGAAAATAGTATAGCCGAGTAGAGTGTGTTATGCCGAGTAGCAACTAGGAGCACGTAGTTTTTTTCAGAGCCGTATTCCACTGGGTTCCTTGTTGCTATCTTATTTGTCATAGTACCGAGTTCGATGGGTCTTGTAAGATCTGTAATCTTATATCCCTTAAAGAATTGATAATAAAAAGTCTTGTTTCTTGGAGTTGTTGTCTTCTGTGTCTAGCCGATACTTCTAAATGATCTCCGGGTTGTTTCTAAAACTTCTTTGCCTATATTATAATTGCTGAGTTCTTTCTAAGCATTCCGGGTTGAAACTACTCGGTAACGGTTTTTATGGATGGATAAGTTTGAAATCTATCCGTTGCAGTGCTCCGTGTGAAAAGGCGTGTCGTTGTCATTTCAGCCGCGTTAGGCAGTTAATATGTTGGTGTGGAAATCAAACCGTTGTGTTGGTTGCCGCGTTTTTTTGCCATTGTAGATGTATAAAGGCCTCGTCCCTCTTCTTCTTTTCCTCACTCGCTCTTGCCTTCCTGCAATCCATTTTTTACAAACCCTAGTCTCACTCTCCAGATCCCCACCATCACCACCGCTCATCCATCATCGCTCGTCCATTACGCATACATCCTTCTTCAGGAGAGCGTCGGTGTTTTATGGGCAAGGGCAAGAACTCGAGGGCAGCGAGCAGCAAGAAGGTCACCGAGGAGGACGAGGAGCGAGTTCTTGAGGTAATCAAGAACAAGGAATTTCTTGCCATGAGGACCGCAACATCTGCCTGGCCTGTTCCGACCACCAAGGAGGAGTAACTAAAGGAGTTGGCTGACGAGGGTTTGATCTAGGAGAAGGGTCTCACTAAATGGAGGGCGACTGGTGAGCACCGGGTTCCTTATCTCAATCCTAGAGAGATTGTTCTTTTCATGTCTTTTGTTCGTGCTGGCCTGTGCCTTCCTGCTTGTTCTTTTCTTCATTGTTTCTTTCCTTTCTTTGATATATCTTTGAATCATCTTACCCCCAATGGGGTTCTTCATCTTTCTATCTTCGTATATTTTTGCGAAGCTTTCCTTGGTATCCTCCCTTCCATCACTCTCTTTTGCTACTTTTTCTATCTGAAACCACACCCTAAGACCAATAACACTTCTGTTCTTGGTGGGTGTGGGATCCAATTTCGCCAAAACAAGCAAAAAGAGTTCTTTGACTATACTCTGGTCAATTCTGTGAAAGACTAGAGAACCGAGTGGTTCTATGCTAGCAACATGGAGCATTCCCTCACTGTGCACTTAGATGCTGAGCGAGTTGTTAATGATTGATGGGAGAAGACGTCTCTGATAGCCAAGGACCTCAAGAAAATCAAGTCGTTTCTTGATAGAATCAAGATCTTGAAACAATAAGGTTTGACCGGGTTCAGGATCGTCACTAGCTACCTTCATCGCTGGGTTCAACCCTTGAAGGCGAGGGAGACCTATGGCTTCGAGTATGCCAGGGACGAGGATTCCTCTCAGATGAACCTCATGCTGGAGCTGACAAAGCAGGAGATTTTGGAGTGCCTCTGAAAGATACTGAAGGGTGTGAGTGTCGTCCCGCACTAGGTTGATGAGTTCTCTACTACCAATCCTCCTCTAGCTATAAGTGTCATTTGTCTCAAATAGTAATTTTGTTTTCTGCCTTCCCTGCTCAAGCTTGTAGATGTTGATCTTGGTTGTTTGCAAGAGTAGGGGCAGAACTTTGATGACATGCCTCCGCTGCCTTCGGAGAACAACCCTGGCAGGGTTGGAGATGGCAGGAACCAGGGGGCCATCACTGGGGTGGGTGGCTCTAGTACTATAGTTATCCTCCCGAGTGTTTCTCTTGGTGAACCCGGGCTAATGCATTTAGAATATGTGCCCCGTATTGTACCCCGGAGTACTCGGACTTCCGGGAAGAGGGCATGGGCGGACGACTCCTCTACTAGTGTGTCTGATACCAAGAAGCCTCGTCCGTTGAGTGCCCAAATTACAGGTACCATGCTCTTAGGTGAGCATATCATTGTTCTTCTTTCGCCTTTCTTTTTTCTTTGTCTGATTTCCTTGTTTGTTCAGATGGTACTATTGTGGAGCTTCTCTAAGATGAGGAGGAAGATGATAGTGCGGCCCTTGTCACCCGTCAGTGAGTAGTCGAAGTACCTATCCATGTTGTTTTGCAATGATCTAACTTCTTTTTGGATGATCCATCTTCTTTTCTTCTGACACTTCTTTTGTTGGTAGCCGAGGATTAGGCCAGGGTTCTGATGGATCCACGACGCCTGTCCTGCTAGCCTTAGAGCAGGCAAGTGCTGATATCTTGTCTTGTGTCATGCCTCCGCCTAAACCATCTGGTTGGCTCGCAGGTATTAGTTTAAGGAAGAAAACTGCCAAGCAAGTTATTCTGACTTGTTTGCCTGTCTTTTTACTTTTTAGACTATTTTCTTGCTAAGGAGTTCCTTTTTTACTCTGTAGGTCATCATCAATGCCTTCATCTAGCCCTCAGCCAAGTTCTTCACTGGTAGGTGCTCCCCTTTCGCTTACTGGTTCTTAGGACTCAGAGCGAATGATTAGCGAGGTGGTGGGAGGAGAGGTGGCGACCCAGGTTGAGCAGCCTGTTGTGGAGTCTGCTCAGGTTGAGGAGGCCCTGACTGTGGTAGAGAACCTGACTATGACTGTAGCCAGGGCTTCCACTGCCTTGGACACGGCCTTGGTGTTGGCTTCGACTTCTTCGCCACCTCTCTCCCTTGCTGGTCAATTTATAGATGACCAGCATCTAGAGGATGAGGTGGTGTAGGAGTTTGATGTTACCCATCGTCTATCCGAGTTGTCCGCTGCATGGTCAAACTTAACGGTCGACACGACTTCTTTTGGAGAGCTGCTTTAGGTAACTACCTTCACTTTCTCTCTACCTTTTTTTATTTAGTGTCCAGGCTTCTTTTTCCCTTCTCTTTCTTACTTTCCTTCTTCTTTATATAAGGCCTTTTCTTGGGACCAGTCTAGCTTCTTTGGCTCAGGCGAGGTCGAGAAGAAGCTGGTCTTTGAGGTGAATCACTTGAAAGCAGAACAGGTCGTTAAACAAGTTGATCTTGAAGCCGAGTGCTAGGCACATTAGAATTCAGAGGGAGTCCTCCGTGCTCAAGTCACTGAGTCGGAGAAGCAAAAAGCGGATGCACTGGCCGCTTTAAAGGAAGCGTCCGAGAAGTCCGACGACCTCAAGAAGGATTTTGAAGGTATCCGAGTTCTTCTGTACTTTATTTTTTTCTTGTCTATTGGTTTTCTAACTTGCATTTTTTGTGAGAATAGCTTTTCAAAAGAATAACAAGAAACTTTCGGACGATCTTGAGGCTATAAAGGCAACACTCCAGTCTGAGTACAATCGGGCTGAAGAGGTAACTAAACGTATCGAGGAAGAACTTGCTTTTGCCAGGTTGATTAGGCGTGGGGCTGACCGGGATCTTGTGCAGGCTAAGAAGACCATAGAAGACTTAACTAGGAAGCTGGCGGTGCCTACAAGTAATTGGAATGCCTTATGACAATCTTTTTGCTCGATCACCGACCTTCTTCGAACCCCGGCGGATGATGGGCATTCATGGGGTCGGTTTGTCCCACTGATCCCCACTCGCTTTCAATAATTCATCAAGAAGTGCGCCCAAGTTTTTCACTAGAATTGTCTTGGCCCAGGTCCAGGTTCTTGCTCTAGCTGTTCCTTTGGCGAAACTTGTAGAAGATGCCAAGAGCCAAGAGTACTTGGACGTTGTCGAGCAGGCGGAGCCCGAAGTTGATGAATTGGCCGGGAAGATTGCTAAAAATGTGAACATCAATATTCCTTCTCCTAATGACAGTGCTTGATTTGTAATCAACTTTTGTACGCGGGATCCTTGTAAATATAATATTTTCTGCTATCTTGTACTCATGAAGACTTTATATCTTTTAATGCAACTTTTTTTTGATTTTCTGTGTGGATGTCTTCACCTTGTTTGTTCTTCAGACAAGTTAATCTGAGTAGTAAATTTTGGACTTGGCATGTATTTTAGTGCCTTGTTGGATTCGTGACTTAGAGCGCTTTGAATCTGATAGGGCGAGCGTAGGCATAGTAGTCTTTTTACTTTCACCCGAGTCGATCATCTCAAGATAGGTCGAGTGCAAATGTACTCTCATCCAGGTTGAATAATCCTAGGACAGGGTGAGTGTTGTCTTAGTAGTCTTCTTACTCTCATCTAGGTTGAATATCTTGGGATAAGTCGAGTGTTCTTTTACTCTTATCCAGGTTGAATAACCTAGGATAGAACGAGTGTATAAGTACTCTCATCCAAGTTGAATAACCTAAGATGGGACGAGTGTTCTTTTACTCTCATTCAGGTTTAATAACCTAGAATAGGGAGAGTGTTCTTTTACTCTCATCCAAGTTGAATAACCTGGGATAGGGCGAGTGTTCTTTTACTCTCATCCAAGTTGAATAACCTAGGATAGAGCAAGTGTTCTTTTACTCTCATTCAGGTTGAATAACCTAGGATAGGACGAGTGTTCTTTTACTATCATCCAGGTTGAATAACTTGGGATAGGGTGAGTGTTCTTTTACTCTCATCTAGGTTGAATAACCTAGGATAGGGCGAGTGTTCTTTTACTCTCATCCAGGTTGAATAACCTAGGATGGGGCTAGTGTTTATTTACTCTCAATATAGGTTGAATAACCTGGGATAGGGCAAGTGTTCTTTTACTCTCATCCACGTTGAATAACTTAGGATAGGGCAAGTGTATATGTACTCTCATTCAAGTTGAATAACCTGGGATAGGGCGAGCATAGGTGTCACGCCCATATTTTGTAAACACAAAATTTGGATGCAATCCATATGTGTAGAACATATAGAACAAATTGTAAAGGAGAAGTATCATACTTAGTGCCTTATTACATTAGCGAACCATAGTTCATTACATAAATAAAAACATCTCAAAGTCTCGAGATCTGATAAATAAACTAAACAACTCCATGGACGTCTCCATCACCATAGGATCTGGTCGAATGGTTGACCCCAAACCTAGTTGTCCTCATAGTAATCATTGTAGTCATTGCCATTTGTACCCATCCGGGATTTTTATCCAAATAATGAAAATAAACAAGCATAAGTACATCTCGTACTTAACAAGTTAATATGGGGTTCATGAGGCTCAAAAGGTAGACACTGGTTTAACTGCGATTTGCTTTTAATGAGTTACATCTATCATTAATTAAGTATGATTATGCTTAGGCTCCAAATAACCCTAGTAGTATCATGAATAAGCAATCAATATGAATCATCACCATTTAATGAGCATCATTACATTATCATCAGCAATAATTCATCTATTTCATGAGTTTTCCGGGCCGCCCGTGACCGTGGGCACGGCTAGTATACTAGTTTATTAAACTCTGCACAGAGGTGTACACTTTCACTATAAGTCATGATTCCCATATGCCCGGGGTGAACGGCCCCCTAACACTTCTAAGGTGAGTGGGCAGGGTACACTATGAAGCCTTTCAAAAGTTCATCTAACATGTTAGGGCCGCTAGGTTTCGGTGGCAAGAAGATATAGGTCCCCCCTTCCCAAATGGCACAATGACACGCAACCTATACTCATAGGGACAAGAGCCAAACTATACCCGAGTCGGCAGACCCCTTTTGCGCCCTTTCGGGTAACCTCTAACATGCTAGAAAAGGTCTTCATACTTGACTAAAGCCAGAGCCATGTGACCCTCATAGTTATATTATAAGTCCTAGCTTTTGCCGATGAATAAGTCCTTATGGAGGGCCAAGAGCATCATGATAAGCAAAAGCTCTCTCGCCCTTAGTCAGGTTTCTCAAAAGCAAGTTTTAACGTATGTTGCATAATTATTAATCATTATTTAGATCCAATATATTTAAGTTGGGCGCTAGCAACTACCCATATGCAAGAGTAAACCCATCGGTAACAAGGTACATGGTAATAAAAAACTAGGATGTCCTTACATTGCACCATATTGACACATGCATATGCCTAATTAAATCATGAATAGGACAATAAGGAATATCCCATATTATACTTGCCTTGCTCGTAAAACTCCTGCTGGTCTGGATTATCACAGTAGTAGATCTCGTCACCCGTGTATCAATTACCGTCTACTCGAACCACAATCAACAACACGCATTCCAAGACTATTCATGCAAGGCAAACAAGACTTTAGGTTAGAACAATAAACCAATAGAGAAAAATCAGTATAAAAGGTTTATAAAATGAATCTACATGTCGCTACGGTCACACAGATGCGAAAATCACGCAAATCGGAACTAGAATGTGAAAGATATGAATTATTTATGATTTTCTAAAGCATTTTAATAGATTAAATCTAAACATAAAAATTAACAGTGCACAACATGACTAACAATATGATAAACATGTAGATTATTTTGCTATGATCCTAACACAACTTGAACGGATCGAATCGGAGTTAAAACATGGATTTTATAAGCATTTGAAATCAGTGGCAATCCTATAAATAACTCAAACTATTTTCAGATTAAAATAAATCATGAAAACTGGGTTTTAAATCAACTGAGGACCACGGGTTTGAATTCAAGGAAACCCGAGGGCTTTTTAACAAAATTACCCCCCCCCTCGAAGGGGTATTCTCCATCCTGGGCCGTCGGATCTGATCCGGACGGTCCTGATTAGAAGGAGAAGGGGCAGCGTGCGCGGCCGGGGAAGACGACGCGCGCGGCAGCGCGCCATCACCAGCGGCGACTGAGCTCGCCGACGCAAGCGAAAACGGCCTTAGAGGCCACTATTTGACACCGGACTTGCACGAAATTAAAGAGGAGGTCAAGGCGGTTCTCACCGAGGAGAAAATGGAGACGAAGGTGGATCGAGGACGATGTGCGGGCGAGAATGGCGGCCGGCTATACCCCTGCAAGTCCGGTGATGAACTGTGAGTCACCCAAGGGCCAAACAAAGGGAAAAATGGTGTGGTGGAAGTCCCTACTGAGCAGCGGAGCCCGGCAATGAGCTAAATCCGGCGGCTAGACGTCGGAGATGGGGAACCCGAGCTTGGGTCGAGCTAGGTTTTCAGACGGAATGGCGAGCTCAAACTGGTGAAACAAGATGGGAAAGGGGTTTGTGGTGCGTGCGACAAGCTTTATAGAGGAACATAGCGTTGATCCCGTGCTGAAATTTAGAAAGAACCGGGCGGGTTGCTTGATTCACGGTGGCGGCAGCAAAAGAGGAAAGCTCCTCTCGTTGCGGCGGGAGGTAGGAGACAGCAGGGTGGCGGGCCCACGCGTCAGCGGCTGAGGAGGGTGGGCTCCGCACGTCAGTGGGCCAAGGAGACGGGAGCACGCGCTGGCTTGACCTGTGGGCCGGTCCTAGAAGAGGGGTGAGTGGCCAACTTTGGCCGGGCTGAAGGAAAGGAGGGGCAGCGCCCACTTGGGCCTGCGGAAAGCAAGGGGGGTGGCAGGCTGGTTGGGCCAGCGGGCCAAGAACCAAGGAAGAGGGGAGAAATAAATGATTTTCTTTTTATTTTATGAAACAATTTTATAAATTCATTTTCAAGAGATTTTGAACTCCTTTTTGAATTCTGTCAAAACCACTCACCACATAAATAAATATGCAACAGCATGTATGCATCAACATATGTCTAGCCTTATATTTGATTTTAAATTCATAAAAATTATTATTTCCCCTATGTTAAATGCCCACAAATAAACATATATAAATCAAATTTCATCTATTTGAAAGTATGCAAAATTTTGGGTGTTACAATAGGCCTTGTAGCCTGTTTGCTCTCATCCGTATTGTAAAAACAACTCAGGTAGTTAGGTTCTGTGAGACAAGTGTAGGCAATGAACATTATCTTTATTAAATTGACCATGAATCTTGATTACATAATATTTTGGAAAAAAATCTGTCTCGTGTCCTTGGGCATAGAATCTTCACAACTAGCTGATATGCCATGAGTTTCTGACCGGTATGCCATCTGTAGTCATCAACTCGTATGATCCTGGCCCGGTGACTTTGGCAATGATAAAGGATCTTTCCATGGGCTGAGTTGTTTGTGGCGTCCATCTGATTTCTGAATTTGACGAAGTACCAAATCTCTGGCTTGAAGGGTACATGGTTGGGTGTTTTTGTTGTAGTGGCGCCTCAAACCTTGAAGATAGCGAGTGGATTGTAGAGTAACATTGACTTTGACTTCTTCTGTGCTGTCTAGTTCTAGTCTTCAGGTGTGTTTGGCTTCTCCTTCATCATACTGCTCTATCTTCGGTGAGGTCCAGATCAAGTCTGATGGCAGTACCCCTTCTGATCCATATACAAGGAAGAAAGGTGAATACACAGTGCTCTGCTAACTTTAGTCCACAGCCCCCACACTACTTTGGGTAATTCTTCAATCCACTTGGAGCTATAGTCTTCTAGTTCTTCATACAATCTGGGTTTCAAATCGGCTAATATGAGGCCATTTGCTCTTTCCACTTGCACGTTAGCTTTGGGGTGGGCTACTGATGCGTAATCGATGCTGATACCACAATCTTGTGCTCAACTTTTAAATTCAATAGCTGTGAAAGGAGAGCCCAAATCCATGATGATTTGGTTAGGTATGCCAAAATGATGCATGATGTCTTCGATGAACTCGACTACCTTGGCAGCGCTGTACTTGAGTGGTTTGTACTCGATCCATTTGGTGAACTTGTCAATGGCCATGAAAATATACATGAATCCACCCTTGGCTTTCTTAAGGGTCCCTACCTAATCTAGCCCCTAGTAGGAGAACGGCTAAGCAGGCGGGATGCATACAAGATTGTGTACTGGGACATGAGGCTGTCTTGCAAACATTTGGCAGCCTTTACACTTCCTGATGAGTTCTTCTGCATCTTTTAAAGCTGTCAGCCAATAGAACCCAGAACGAAAAGCTTTGCCTACTAGAGTTCTAGAGGCAGCATGGTTACCACAACATCCTGAGTGGATTTCCCCTAGAATTTCTTTGCCTTCATCTGTCGTGATGCATTTGAGTAGTACTCCTGATGATGCAGCTCGTCTGTAGAGTTTGTCTCCCACTAGGATGTAGTTCTTGCTTCTTCGAATAACTTGGGTAACTTCTTCTTTATCTATCTCTTTGATATAATCAATGAAAACCTAAGTCCATGATGGAGTAATTGCCAAGATTTGGGTGATGGGAACTAGGAGTTCAGGGGTTATCTCACCGAGTTGTTTGATAGAGGGAGCTGACCACTCCTCTATGAACACCCCGGGTGGGACCTTCACCTTGTCCAATCTGAGCTTAGCGAGGACATCTGCTGCAATATTTAAATCACATAAGACATGTAGAATTTCTAGCCCTTGAAAATATTTCTCGAGTTTGCATACTTCAACACAGTGGGTGCCCATGTTGTCTTTGGTGTAATTCCAATCTTTGTTAACTTGGTTGACGACCACTGCTAAATCACTGTAGACGAGTAGTCGTTTGATTCCAAGAGTGATAGCTACCCGGAGCCTGTGGATAAGAGCTTCTTACTCTGCTTCATTATTCATGGCTTGCCAAAGGATTTGAAGAACATATTTGAGTTGTTTTCCATCTGGAGATATGAAGAGGACACTAGTGCCAGCTCCACCTAGCTTGAGCGATCCATCAAAGTACATTTTCTAGTGATCAAGGATGGTTTTCGGTGTTGGCTATTGGATTTCTATCCATTCTGCTATGAAATCTACGAGTGCCTGAGACTTGATGGCCTTACAAGGAGTGAAATCTATGTTTAGTGCCCCAAGTTCAACTGCCCACTTGAAAATACACCCAGTTGCATCTCTGTTGCTTAGGATATCTCCGAGTGAAAAATTTGTTACTACTGTGATCTTATGACCATTGAAGTAGTGTCGAAGCTTGCGGGAGGTGATCAGGAGGGCATAGAGTAGTTTTTGTACATGTGGGTACCAGACCTTTGAGTCTGATAGTACCTCGCTAATGTAGTAGACGGGTCATTGTACCTTGTAAACGTGTCCTTTTTCTTCTCTTTCTATGACGATTGCTGCACTGACCACCATAGAAGTTGCCATGATATATAATAACATATTTTTATGCTTTTTTGGGGGTGTGAGAATGGGTGAGGAGGTGAGGTATGCCTTAAGCTTCTTAAAAGCGTCCTTGGCTTCCTTTGTCCACTCGAATTTGCCCGTTTTCTTCAGCAATTTGAAAAAGGTAGTCCTTTTTCACCGAGTCACGAGATAAAGCGATTGAGGGCTGCCATACAACCTGTCAGCTTTTGAACATCCTTGACGCAGCGAGGGGGTCCCATCTCTATTATAGCTCGGATTTGCTTGGTGTTGGCCTCGATCCCACAATGACTAACCAAGAAACCAAGTAGTTGTCCTGATGGTACTCCAAAAACGCATTTGTTTGGGTTTAGCTTCCTCTTCCACTTCTTCAAGTTCTCAAAAGTTTGTTTCAAATCTTCAATAAGCATGTCTGGTTCCTTTGTCTTTACTACAACATCACCAAGGCAAGTTTGGATGGCTCTTTGATAAGTTGCCCCAGCGTTCTCGAGTCCAAATGACACGGTTTTGTTGCAGTAGGCACCGAACGGTGTAATGAAAGAGGTCTTGCTTTGATCTTCTTCTCTTAATACAATCTGATGATAACCTGAGTAGCAGTCGAGAAAGGATAGTAGAGTAGATCCTGTTGTTGAATCAACAATTTGGTCAATGCGCGGTATCCCAAACGGGTCCTTCAGGCAATGCTTATTGAGATCCGTGTAGTCAACGCACATGCGCTACTTAGCCATGTTCTTCTGTACTAGGACTAGATTGGCCAACCAGCTGGGATGGAGAATTTCCTTTATGAACTCGGTTACCATCAGTTTTGTGATTTCTTTCTTGATTGCTGCTTTCTTGTCGGGTGAAAAACGTTGTAACCATTGCTTTACAGGCTTAGAGCCTTCATTAACGTCGATTCTATGCTCAGCCAACTCTTTTGGGACACCTAGCATGTCGGTCGGCTTCCAAGCAAAGATATCTTTATTATCCTGAAGAAAGTTGGTGAGCGAAAGTTTCTATTTTGCAGAGAGGTGGGTATTGATGGTTGCCGTCTTGGAGGGATCACTGGTACCCAGGTCGATTTGTTTGATGTCAGCTACTTTTGGTGGTGCAAGGATGCGGGCCTCTTAGCTGGGATCTCTAGCTCTTCTGGGTTCATTTCTGCAGCAACAGTGGCTATCTCTTCCCTTCTGCTGGCTGCTTGTGCCTTGACAGCAATTTGGATTGCTTGAACATCACAGTCAAAAGCATGCTTCAGATCACCTCGGAGAGAAAGAACACTGTTGGGTCCTGGCATCTTAAGCAAGAGGTATGGGTAGTGCGGTATCGCTATGAACTTGGCTAATGCTAGTCGCCCAAGGGTGGCGTGATATGTTGATTCAAAGTCTGCAACCTCAAATTTGATGAACTCAGTATGGTAGTTCATGGGAGTTTCAAATGTGACTGGCATGGTAATTTGTCCGAGTGGCATAGCGGCCTTCTGGGTACTATCCCATAGAAAGGGATACTTGTTGGAGTAATCATTCTTGCGAGTTCTAGCCCCATCTTTCTTAGTGTATCGAAAAATATAACATTGAGTCCAGCTCCTCCGTCGATCAGCACCTTTGTGATGGTCATACCGGCAATGGTTGGATCCAAAACTAGTGGGTAGTCACCAGCGTTCCCTATGTTAGTCCACTGATCCTCTCTTGAGAACTAGGTTGGATACTGCGACCAATTGAGGTACCTGGGAGTAGTCGGTTCTGCTGCCATGATAGTTCGAAGAAACAGCTTGTCCTGATGCTTACTTCTAGAACCTAGGACTCTAGCAAAGATTACTGCCACCATCCCCTTGGACATCTGGAATGTAACACCCCTGGTGTTAAGCATGCATTTGCATTGCAATCATGAGCATAAGCATCATTTATGTATTGTCATTTCATGTAAGGCTTGAATGTTTGATTTAAGTCACATATGCTTATGGTCTTGATAAAGTAGTGCAAGTGCTTGGTGTTTGGCCACTAAAACTACTTATACATGTTTAGGGTGCTTAATGGGGCAATGTTTATATTGACCATTTTGATTAATTAAGCTCTTAAGTGATTTTTTACCAAAAATGGGTTTTAAAAGTTGAATTAGTTTGATTTTTTGTAATTCAAAATCTATTGAGAATTTGACCTTAACCCTTTAAGCTAAGTTATAGAGTTTTGAAAATGGAGTAACTTTTATTTTTGGGTCATGACTTGAAATTGCTTGGAAAAATACTTAAAATGGCATTTTTATGCGCTGTTTTATTAGAAAAGAAAAAGAAAAGGAATTAAATTTTGGAAAATGCTCAGGGCGCCCTAGCAGGCCGGCCTAGTGGGCCGAGCCCACCTCGCACCAACGCCGCTCCCCCACTTGTGACCGCTCTCGTGCTCGCCCGCCTTGCTCCACCGCGCGCCTACCGCGTGGCCGCCGGTGACCGGGCGCCGTGCGCGGTGACGCATGACCGGCAGCGCCTGTTCAAACAGCGCCCCCTCCATTCACTCCTCCACTCCTTCGCCTTGCTCACTCACCAACAATAGCACAAGTAGCAGTAGCCACCGAAGCCATGAGCGCCGCCACGCTATTGCTGGCCGCGGGGCTCCGCCACCACCGCTCCTGCTCGCACCCGCCTCAGCTCCGCGCTCGCCTTCACCGTCGTCGAGGAGAAGGTAGTGGCTGTGGGCCCTTGTTCTTCTTCTCCTCCTTCTCGTGTGCACTCGCCATGGCAGAGCTTGCCGAAGCTCGGCTCCGCGCGGGCAATTCGGCTTCGCTCACTTCTCCTTCCTTCCTTCGACCGATTTGGCTCTACATCGGCACCGTGAAGCGCCTGTGCCGCTCCTCGCGCCTCGCCGTGGACGGCACCGGCATGGCCACCACTCGACAGCGCCGTCTGCGCCATGCACACTGGCCAGCTCACGCTGTTGGGCCGCTGGCCTCACTTTTTGCCTCGCCGTGTGCGCTTCACCGTGGGGGACCTCCCGGTGGTGACCTCGCTGCCGGCAGGCTCGCCGCCAGGGAGATCCCGGCGGTCAGCACCGCTCCCCTGCCCTGTTTGATTGGCAGGTAGGGTCGGTTGACCCTGGGGCCCACTCGTCAGTCTCTCTGGTGCACAGATCTGAGGTGTGCGTAGCATTTAGGGTTCAGCTGGATTTTCAAAATAAAAAAATGATTTCCAGAAATTGTTTAAATGTTTGTAAAATTCATAACTTGAGTAATATTAGTCCAAATTTGGTGAAACAAATTTTATTGTGTTTCTCATGACCAGATCTACATGTTAAAAATATAAAATGTCATTTTTGTGATACTTTTATATAGGGCTTTATTTAATTTGTTTAAATGTTGTTATCTTGTAAAATATGTAATAAATTGTAGAAAGGTCAGAAAAATATGGTTCTTGTTTTGTTGATCTTGTGGTGACATGTATTTTTTGTGAAAAATATATTTGGTGCTATGTTCTATGGATGAAAATAGAGTTAGGAATTAAGTGGAGTAAATGCTTGATTTTGTGAAATTTGTAGTAAATAAAATATAAGTGATAAATGCTTGAAATTTTTTGTAGACTGTTCTTGTGCTAAGAGTTAAGTAATAAAAATCTAAAATCTGTTGTTTGATACTTTTCATAGTACAAAGTATTTTCATGTGCTATTTTGCCATACTGTTTATCATTTTTTCTATAGGCTAGAATACTTATCCTTTTGATCTGAGATTGTTATGGTAGACTCCAGTAGGCTTGATGAAGCTACTATAATTTTCTCAGAATTGATTGAGTTCAGGAAATATATGTTGTTGTTCTAGCCTTTGTTTAAAATAGAATTAATTAAGATTCTGTAATGCATGTTTAGTTAAAATATGGTGCTTTGGTGTATCTTTGAAGCACTAATAACCTGCTGGTATGTCTTGACATGTTTTAGTTGCACTTGTGATGTGTGTGCTAGTGTAGGTGTATGCATGCTTATGTGTGATTGCATGTGGTGATGTGAATCTTGCTTAAGCTACTAGAGAGGAGGTCTGCACGTACTCCATCAAACCTAGATAAACATGTTCATCCATATGCAAACACTCATGATCATCACTCATTCCACTCCATTGCATTTCTTGTATTCACAAATGCATATGCATCATACAGGATCACAGGAGGAGACACCAGTCGTGGTACCCGAAGAGCAGGAGGAACTAGCACATGAGGTGCAAGGAGTCGAGGAACTAGACGAGGTCCCAGAGTGCCTAGACCATAGGTCTAGTTCCTTCAAGAGAGGCAAGCCTTGGAGCATTCTCTCCCTGTGTTTTATAAATCTTTAATATTGCGTCATTTATGATTGATGCATTAAATTATAGGAATTGCTTGCAACTGTTGCTGCATATATATTCCTTGACTACCTTGATATATTATATCCTTGTTTACCCTGCTAGTCTAGGTACGAGTTACATGCTTAGCCCTTCTTAGACCAGTAGAAGTCGGGTGATTTCCTGTCACCTGCGAGATATAGGTGGTTACCTGGTTACTTTTGACTATATGTTGATAATATGGAAATAATCACTTGATGATGATAAATGGAGACCGGGTGGAGTCTTATAGGATTTTGGACTATAGTGATTCCGTCTGTGTTAATTAAGGACCGTCCGTTGTTGTCTCTCTTGTCATGTTGAACGCATGCCCCACATTTAACTGGAAGGATAAGTCGTTTCGACCATGAAGCTAGGACACTATTTGGACCAGGAGTTGACCGCAACGCATCGTATTGGCGCTGGTAGGGGTGACTATAGGGGCATGATGGTGAGGCCAAGAGCTGGGTGCACCAGATTTCTGGCAGTCAGGTGGCCCCTAGGTACGGTGGTTCCTGTTAAACTCGTGACTTGACCTAAAAGGTGTGTTCAGTGACCTGTAGCTCACTTGATCGGTGAGTGTGGTTTATGTAGGGAATAAATCAGCAGCTGGTTAGGAATCGACTCGAATCGCCAACGCTCCTGGATAGTGAGCACTTGACTTGAGCCACGACATCGTAGTAAATGATGATGGAATACAGATGGTTATGATGCTGCTGTAAATGCTGAAATATCTCATGGTTGCCATTGATTGTCTTAATCAAGTGATTGCTATAGTACAGGTGCTAATCTAGATGACAGGTTAATAATTATTAACTTGCTGCCATAATACTTAAAATGGTTCAGTAATAATACTCATGCTTTTCCACGAAAAGAGTCAAGCTAGTCCACCCACATAAAGTCTTTCATACTCCTTAGTGTCCACTTTATTTTAGTTTATATCAGGTAAGTCTAGCTGAGTACCTTCTCATACACAGAGCCCCCACTTGTTGTTGCAGATGGCTAGATGCATTACGGGTATTGCATCAACTGTCTCTACCCTGCTATAGGGGACAACTAGACCAAGAGCGTAGTCATTCCCTATGTCTTATCCCTGTGCTTTTGTTGGACATGATTAGGAACTGGCAATGTATTTGAACTAAGTGTGTGTGAGTTGGATTTGAACTATTTGCTTCCGCTACTTTATTTCAAACTTGGTACTATAATAACTCTTTATTTGAACTCTGATGTATTGAGACTACGTGCGAACTTTATGTATTATGCGAACGGTGAATGCTGAACTATGTACGATCTTGGCTGAGATGTTGAAAAGTTTAAAATCCTTCATGATTTCATGGACTACCGGGTTTATGCGGACTCAAGTATGCGGATTCAACTACTCCAGCAGGTGTTTTTTATACTTAAGCTCGTATAAATTGGGTAGTTCTGTTACATAGAATCCCTTATCTTCATGATTGTCTTCATCCTTCTTCTAGTTATCTTCTTTTCTTTCTTCATTGTTGCCCTTTCTTGTGTATCGATCAATAAAAGTGCGACAATCTCCAGTCATGTGATTTCCGTTCGGGTGCCATATGCAGTGCATATTTTTAATATCATCAAATTTCCTAGGCTTAGAAAAGTTCTTTGCTTTGTCTACTACCGCCACAGTGTTGTCGGGCCCATGTTTTCTGTCTTGATGCCTATTATTTCGATGATTTTGTCTGTTAGGGTTGTCCCAGTTGTTTCGATATGGAAATATTTCTCGGGTCTTCTCCTCCGGAGTGATCACCCTTTCTACCTTCTTTGTTGCTTCATGGGTTCTCTTTGCAGAAATCTAAAAATTTCCACTTAACTAGAGTTTGTGGTAGTCTTCATTGATGATATTCTAATATATTCCGAAAACAAAGGGGAACATGCGAAACATTTATGCACAGTTCTAAGTCATCTGAGATAACACTAGTTATATGTAAAGTTTAGTAAGTGTGAATTCTGGCTTGATGAAGTGCCATTCCTTGGCATGTTCTGTCTGCTGATGGTGTTGCTGTGGACCCTGGCAAGGTGAAAGATATCTTGGATTAAAAGCCACCTATCTCTGTGCATCAAGTTCATCAGTTTCTCGAAATGGTAGGATATTACTGCCGATTTGTTCCTGACTTCTCCAAAGTATCAAAACCCATCACTGAATTGTTGAAGAATCAAACTAAGTTTGTTTGGTCACCTAAATGCAATGAAGCCTTTGAAACATTGAAAAGGTCTTTAACTACTGCAGTCATTTGATGTTTACTGCGATGCTTCAGGCATTGGTATTAGGTGTGTACTGATGCAAGAAGGCCAAGTTATTGCCTATGCTTCCAGGCAACTTAAGCATCATGAGGAACACTATCCAACCCATGCTTTGGAACTAGCTGTTGTTGTTCGTGCACTTAATATCTGGCGTCACTATCTGTTGGGTAGCAATTGCAACGTCTATACTGATCACAAGAGTTTAAAATATATTTTACTCAGTCAGAGTTAAATATGTTTCAGACAAGATGGCTAGAATTGATCAAAGATTATGATCTAGAGGTTCATTATCATCCTAGTAAAGCAAATGTTGTTGCAGATGCTCTCAGTCGTAAATCTCATTGCAATTGTCTAACAGCAAGGCAGTTTGATAGTAGTATATGTCAGCAGATGGAAAAGTGAAATATTGAGATTGTTGCACAAGGAACATTAGCCAATATCACAGTTGAATCCACTATTTAGAGTCAGATCATTACTGCTTAGAAATAAAACAAAGGAATAGCTCACATCGGAGAAAAAGTTATGACCGGAAAGGCTCCATGTTTCTAAGTTGATAATGAAGGTGTGTTATGGTTTAAGAACCGTTTAGTAGTACCAAAAGTCCCTAAGTTACAACAACAGATTCTTGACAAAGCTCATGTGTCCAGATTCTCTATTCACCCTAGGAGTAATAAAATGTACCATGATTTGAAATAGAGATTTTGGTGGGCAAAAATGAAAATTGAGATTGCTCAGTATGTTGCTCAATGTGATTTGTGTCGTCGAGTGAAAGCAGTTCATCTGAAAACTGCAGGGCAGTTCAATCCTTTGCATATTCTATCTTGGAAGTGGGATGATATCAGTATGGACTTTATTGTTGGGTTACCCAGGACATCAAAAGGGTTTGATTCTATCTGGGTTATTGTTGATCGTCTCACCAAACAAGCTCATTTCCTACCGGTGAAGAATAGATATCCAGCTCTTGGTTATGCTAAGCTATACATTAATCGTATTCTGAGTCTCCAGGAGTGCCTAAAACAATTATTTCTGATTGAGGTCCCCAATTTATATTGCAATTTTGGGAACAGTTGCATAAATCCATGGGTAACTAAGCTTATTCATAGTTCGGCTTATCAACCTCAGACTGTCAGGCAAACTAAAAGAGTAAATCAAATCTTAGAGGATATGTTGAGAGCATGTGTTCTCAATTACTCAGACAAGTGGGATGAATGTTTACCGTTAGCAAAATTATCCTATAACAATAGTTATTAGGAAAGTATTAAGATGGCACCGTTCGAAGCTCTTTATGGTAGAAGGTGTAGAACTCCTTTGAATTGGTCTAAAACCGGAGAAAGATGGTTCTTTGGGTTAGACATGGTAAAAGAAGCTGAAGAGAAAGTTTGAATTATCCAAGTCAATATGAAAGCGGCATAGTCTCGTCAGAAAAGTTATGCTGATAGAAGGCGTCGACCTTTAACATTCAAAGTTGGAGATCATGTTTATCTAAAAGTATCACCAACGAAAGGGGTGAATCCCTTTGGAGTCCACGGGAAGTTAGCACCCCGTTACATTAGTCCATTTCCAATTACAGAAAGGTGTGGATCCGTAGTGTATCGCCTCAAGTTACCAGAACAATTGGCAGCTGTCCATAATGTGTTTCATATCACTATACCATTACCTACTTTTGCCGACACTTTTTATTGTAGGCAAAGGGTACATTTTCCGACAGATAGCCTCCTGCGAAAGGTTTCGCCGACAGTGTAGAAACAGTCGCGCTAGAAGCAGTCGGCGAAACTTTTGCCGACAGTTAATGGAATTCCCGACACTTTTGGTGTAGCCAAATGGTGCACCTACACCGACAGTTAAAACCTTCACCGACAGTTAACCCTTCGCCGACAGTTAACACCTTTCCCGACAGTTTGTGTGTGGGCAAAACCATTTCCAAGGTATTTTGTGGACCGTACTCTGTCCGGCCACTAAACTTTCAGCAAAACTATATAATAGATATTAATACTAATATAATACAAATATTTCGACAAACCCATTTTATTTCAGAAAACACATTACATATTCAAAGCCACTTCATTGATAAAATATAGACAAATCAAGTGGACAGCATGTCAAATAGTCACACATACAAAGACATACACATGTCCATTACATATGAGTTACCCTGGACTTGGATAGCAAACAAAAATACACTAAACGGTCACAAGCTAGAGAGCAATTAGTCAAATAAAAAGCAAAAGCGTTAAACATCACTATGCTTTTGATGCGGAGGAAGGGATGGGAGATGCGACGTATCTGAATGCTCAACCATCGTTGGAGGACACAGAGCGTGAGATCCACTGCTGCTGCGGCGGCAATCTCGCTCGCCGGCGGCGGCTGGGGCGTCGACGGCGCCCAGCGGCGAGCAGGGGTATCTGTGGCACCCAGCGGCGGCGCCCTGTGGCGGCAGCTGCTCCTGGTGGCGGCGCCCGGTGGCTGCTCCTGGTGGCGGCGCCCGACGGCGGCTCCTGGTGGCGGCGGCTCTCTTGCAGGCGTTTTTTTTCTTCGGGTGTGCGGGAGTAGTGGGTGGATGCACCGGACGGGCTTTGAGGAGAGGGCCATGCTTTTTTATCGGGCTCAATTATTTAGCTCCCGCAGGCGCCTGATGCGTTTTCGTTTCGTTTCTGCCTCCTAGGCTTCGCCGACACTTGGACGGTGGCTCGAGTAACCTACGCCGACACTTGATTTGTCTACAAACTTTCGCCAACAGTTTTTCTGTCAGAAGGAGAAACGCCGACCCATAAAGTGTAGCCTTTCAGTATTATTGGCGACAGTTTATTTGATGGTAAAGCATTATACAATTGCCAACACATAACATGTAGTTCAAACCTATGATTTACCAACACATAATTGTAGGGAAAAGTGGGTCATGGTGTAGTGTATATCTCAGTTAAAGAAGTGTCTATAAGTGCCTGAATAGGCTATTGCAATCGAAGGAGTTGAACTTGAACTAGATCTTACTTATGCAGAGTATCTTGTTAGAATCCTAGATCAGAAAGATCGAGTCACTCGAAATAGAACAATCAAATTCTATAAGGTCCAGTGGAATAAGCACTCAGAGGAGGAAGCTACTTGGGAATCTAAGGAGTATCTGATGGAGAATCATCTAGATTTTCTTGCATCTATTTAGGTTTCTAACTCCTCTATAGTTGTAACCTTTCTTGTAGCAATGGATGTAATAGTGTAAACTTCCTTTTTGTTGTTTTTGTAATCTTTGTTGTAATAAAGGATTGACACATTTCCTTTTCCGTTACTTAACTCAAGGCTTAGGTTTCTTCTAAATCTCAGGACAAGATTTTTGTAAGGGGGGAAGAGCTGTAACACCCCTGGTGTTATGCACCACTAAAACCTAAACATGTCATCATCATTGCATGTTAAGCTTCCTTAGTAGCCAACCATGTCTTGCACTTACTAAAAACAATGTTATTTTATAGGTTATGCAATGCATATGCTTGGTGTTTGTGTTGGAACCAAAAACTCTTTTAAGGTACTTTGTGACCTTGTAATTAGGAATTTCACCTAAGCACTTGAAATTATGTCCTAATAAACTTTGAGGTGTCAAGTGTGTGCTTTACACTAGTGTCAAGTATAGGGCATGATGGCAAGGTCAACCAATAAAAACTAAAGCTCCAAAAGTGAACTCAATGTTGAGATTCAACACTTAACCTCTTTGGATAAGTCTTGAGAAATCAGTTTTGAATTCAATTTTGGAGATTTTATTAAAATGATTTTTATAAATAAACTTGCTTAATTGAGAGTATCATTTGTTAGTACAAAGACTGTACTTGGAAATGGTACTAATGATTGGGAGGATTGTTAACTAAATATTCACTAATTAATTCACAAAGTAGCTAATCTAATCTATTTGTAAAACCCTACGCTGAAATATGTTTTCTGTTTCAAAAACAATTTCAAAGCTTCCCTCTTCTCCTTTCAAAATCTTTTGATCCAGTGAGTTTCAGAGCTTGGTTGCTTAAGACTATCCTCACTCGTGGTACTCTAAATTCATCCTCTAAAAGGCCTGGTCATCAAGATTCTCTCATCTATACTCAATTCTTCCGCACCCATCTATCCTCTATATCATCCTCTATCCACTGTGGGGCTCACTTGTCACTTTATTTAAATATATCCATGTGAGATCTTGTTTTGAAGGATTTATTGAAAAGAATTTAATGGCGCAATCGGAATTTAATTTGGTTTTTTGGTTTATGAGTTATAACATTTTTTTAGTGTTGAAAAAGTGGGGCCCGCATAAACATGCTCTAAACTCTCTTCTCTCTCTCCTGTAGCCCCGCGCATGCTCTCCTCGCGTGATGGGGCCGGTCTCACCGTACGTCCGCTATCCCACTAAATTCAGCGGATGGCGCGTGATAGCGGAGCCCGATAGAGTATGCGGTGCAGGTGTTTTTTACTGTAAATGATACTGAATCTTGAATAGCGGACGGCTTTGGAGGACCCAGTGCGGACAACCTAAGAGAAGATGGAGACTAGAGATCAATGAACAACTTTTATTTTGGGTAGTAATCTAGTTGTTGTGCAAATTTCAGAGAAAAGAGGAGAAGAAGAAGAGAGATTCAGACTGCTTTTAAAAGTTCAACTACAAGTTCTTCAGTTTAGTTTTCTCCTACTCTTTTTCCTTGATATGGATTTTCCAAACCAGTAAGAATCTGAGCTCGAGACTATAAGCAAAGTTGGAGAGGATACATGGAGGAACAACTTTTGTTATTGGAACTCCTTGAGTTGGCACACGAAATCAAGAGAAATTGGATGTTAAACATCCCCTGTCAGGCTGCTACAGAGTCATCAAGGAACTGCTCGCTTGCCTGCTCATCGTCGGTGGAGCGCCGCCGACCGTTTTCCACCGCTCGCGCTCATGTTGGCACACAGCTGCTTCCGCGGCCACGTCGTCAACATGAGGAGGACGCCTCGAAGCCTCCTCAACGTCCTTATACCGTCGAGCTACCGCCGTTCTTCTTTTCTACTCTCTCTGCTCCACCACCGAGCACCACCGCACGTCGGCGCAATTCATCGTGACCGTTGCATCTTAGTTGAATTGCCCGCGCCCGCATCCTCGCTATATCCTTGTGCATCTCCCACTTCAGCTCACAGCTCCCGGCACCGACAAAATCGCTCGCGGCGACGCCTCCCGCTGCGACAGCTCATCGGCGTCACCACAAGCTTTGCCACCATGCCAGCTCACCTTCGTTCTCTCTGTGCCATGTCCAGCTTGCCGAATAGGCTCGTGGTGAGCCCCTTCAGCTTACCCCGCTATCCTTTTCACCACTACCGAGTCACCTTGGCTAGAGCAGTGTCGCGCCACCACACCGGATCATTGTCGAGCTGCCAGAGATGTCGCTGTGGTTGCTGTAGTGCTTAGTCCATCCTTTGGATAGCTCCAATAGGAGCGCAGATGATGGAGGAGTCCGCCTTGGGTACCTCGTCGCCGATGAACCTCGCCACCGGCGATCAAGCGCCGCTGTCTGTCGGCCAAGCCGCGGTTGGAGCGGCTTGGGCCGAGGTGGCTCTGGGCCGCTCGCGTTTGGCTTGTTGGACCAGATAGCTAGGTCAAATGGGCGAGAGAGAGAGTGGGCCGGAGGAGTGAGGACGGGCCGGTTCGGAAGAGAAAAATGATTTTCCTTTTTTCTCTAATTTTGAATAGTGCTGAGTTTTGATTAATTCATATAAAATCGTAGAATGGTGATAAAAATGTGAAACTTTTTGTGTATGTTTTCATGATGTTATGAATCTATGAAAAATATAATATCAGCAATTTCTATACTTTTTCTATGATTTAAAATTATATTCTTTATTTAATAAATGCAACTTCCATGTTTTGTATAGGCTAAAATATTGATCCAAAAATCATGAAACTTTAGGAGAATGCTTTATATGCTTTGTTTAACCTTCACTAAAATTTTGGTACTTTTTCATAATGTTTAGTTATATACTTAATAATATACCTTGTTTAAATTAGTTAATAAATGGTAAAGTAATTAGGATAGTTTCTAAATTGACTTGGGTGCACTTTTGGATTGATTGTAGACCTTGGAACACTTTTACCCATGTTGTCCCTTGGTAGATTTACTTCGTGATTATGTTACTCATAACCCACATGTTCATGAATAACTAATATTGCTTTGTGAGTAGTTAATCAAAGTTAATCGCGAAGGAAAGTTGTACCCAAGTTAATCAATCTTGTTGTTCTTATTAACCATGCTTAGCATCTCATCATACTAAAGCATGCATATTTTTCTACGTTTAGTGATCGAGAGTGGAATTCCTTAGTTGATCAAGTCCTTGGAGTGGAATTCTATTCGTTGTAGTTGGTTATCTTTCTAGTGGTTTCTAAAGTACCTGACAACCTCGACATCGAAGGCAAGCCCCGGAGCATAACCCATCTTCTTGTATTTTATAAAAGTTATTCACATAAGTCGATGCTTATTGCATTAAGTAATAGGAGTTACTTGATATACGGTTGTTGCATATCTTCCTTGTCTACTTTTACCTATCCCATGGTACATAGCTTAATATGATATGGTATTAAATGCTTAGTCTTGCTTAGATATTAATGCGGATAAGTAAGTTTATCCTAAAACTTTGATGAACCTAAAGTATGAGGATGACCATGTTTTTAATACAAGACTGGGCGGAATCTTGGCTTGCGTCATGGTTTGAGGCCTGACGTAGTGACCCCGCCTGTGTCGATTAAGGACCATACCGTTGTAAGCTTGTTATATGTTCGAGACTTTGCTAGTACTAGCCATATATTCCGGTAAGCCTAATACCTTGGTTATTCCATTATGTGAAATGACAACCACGCACTAGGAGTGTGGAGATGATGAGAGTAGCGTGTACCCATCCTATGAATCCACCAGGAGTGGCGCAGGGAGGTGGTGTACTGTGCTCTCTAGTAGCGCTGGACCGGTTCACATTTTGGAGGATCTGAGTGAAGGTTGATATATGTAGGTTTGGGTTTGGATCTGGGTTCAGACCTAGACCTACATATGTCGTGTGGTAAGGAAACCTCATCTGGGCCAAATTGATTCGAATCGTCGTTGCTTCTCAGAGAAGAAGACTTGATCCTCTGCCCTGCATCGTAGTTAATAACTGAAAATGGATACTCATGATCACATGATGAGATGGTTTTAAGAAGTGATTGGTTTAGATCAAGCGCTAATATGATACTTATGTTATTAAAGCTTAAGCTATAATACTGAAAGTAAGGATCAACTGTTAGTAAAGCTTTTTTGCAAAAGTTATCTTAATTCTTGCTATAGACTTACCTTGACTCCCCTTAAGCCTACATATCCTTAGAGTCTTTCCTTTTTGTTGGTTAAGTCTTGTTGAGTACCTTTGTACTCAGGGTTTGTTAAACCTTTGTTGCAGGTGAGAGCCAGCAGTAGAAGAGTTTGTTGTGAACCCTTGGGCAGGGTGAATCTCTCTTGTGTGATGCTAGTGGTACCTGTCATGCTACCCTACTGCCTTGTTGCCTAAAGTTTAGATTTGTAATAATTAGTGAATGAATTGTAAACTTATTGTTATAAGACTTCCGCTGTTTATTCTGATATAAGCTATGGTATATTGTACAACTGTTGTAATACTGCAATGTTTCTGTAATGGATCCTACTCAAAAGAAAAACGTGGATGATTCAGGGTTCCTCGAGGACACCCGATAGACTACCGGAGTTGTTTGACTTGCATGTGCTGCTATTAGAAGTCTAGGAGACGATGATAGGCACATGTGCGCCATATAATTTAGGTGATTGTGCCACAGTAAAATTTTCACAAAAGGCTCTCTGCAAGTCTTCCTAGCCCCTGATTGATCCAGAGCTTATCTTGTTAAACCATTGGAGCGGCATGGCTTCCAGTGCCACAGGGAAGAAGAGTGCTTTGATGTCATCATCATCACTAGCTAGTTCGATTCACTGAGAGTAGATGTGCCATTGCTTAGGTTCTGTTTTGCCATCATATTTGGAGTGGTTGGAAGGCTTGAATTTGTAAGATAGTTGTTGGTATAAGTTAAATGCACACTAGAAAAGATAACTATCTGCAAACGCATAGATATAATACTGTTGTAGCACTTCAACAAGATAATCCCGGTTTTAATATCAAACCCAAAGGAATGGTTGGCGATGATGACTGAGTCTATAAACTTAACTCATTTCACAATTAAGCTCAGATAATAGTAAAAATAGGGAGACTACTAAGGACTATCTAATTCCAATCTCGATAAACTATGCTCTTAATCATTCATTCAGTGGATGATAACTTTCAATAAGGGATGAAATCAAAGTTCTCCCCTACCAGCATGCATAAGTCTATCTTTACCTATTAACTGGAAGTGGACTACAGAGGATTCAACGAAGCTATAAAGTCAACTTTACGAGTTATCACTATCCAGCAAATCAGGGGGCATTCACAAGTAATCCTAGCCTAAGCACCATGCTTACACTATGAAAACAACTTCAACCTAGGTGCTACCAAGATCAAAGTACTCAAAAGAGTTGCAAACTTGAAGAACAATACGAACAAATTGCTTACTTGAATTAGAAGTTGATTACCAAAGAGTCTCAGAAGCAAGCCCCCTGCGAAGGAACCTGATCCCGATGAACACAGCAGCGGAGAAGCACCGATAGGCCGGAACTCCTCTAAAACTCTGCTATTCTACTCTATCTCTCTCTCTAATTGAGACTAATCCTAAGATGAACTAGTCTACTCTTGATTGCTAGCCTAGATCTCTAGATATAGAATTGGAACTTTGGCTCTTCAACTCTTGATCTGGCTTCCTTTCTCTAGGGGGGTCTGGCTCTTTATTTATACCCCGGTGGGATGCACGTGAGCCCTTCGATCAAACTGACTTAAGGGACGGCCTAGATGACTCCTTAAAGGCGGTGCAGGAATACTCTAGAAGCTCGTGGAAGGATGTAGAGGGGGGTGGCCGCCCGGCCACCCTATGGCTGGCCAGCCCCACCTGGCAGGTGTTGGGGCACTGGCTCGCTCTAGTGTCTTCTATAGTCTTCTAGTATATGTCTTATGGTAAAATTCCGTGAATTATTTTAATTCCTAGGTCCCTTTTGTTGACTTTCTGGATAACACCTTAGAAAATTATAAATCACCAAAACTCATAGAATTTGTCAGTAATAACCTCCTATTCTATGATATTTGTGCATACGTGCAAGGAAATTTATTGGTTTGTAATGTACATTAACGACCGTCAACAACATTCCCCCACACTTAGGCGTTTACTCGTCCTCGAGAAAAGGTTGGTTCACAGAATAAATTATTTAAGACATTACTCTAGAATAAAACATCAATACAAAACTATTCCTAGTTATTCATGTACTGCAAGATTCAAAGTGTCTATCATAAATCTTTGAACGGTTAAAGAATAGAACAGCTAAAACATATTACTCTCTTCCTTCAGTCAAGTCAATTGGAGAATTAGTTTAAAATTTGGAAAACAAAACATAGCTTACCTTCTGCTCTTGTAGTACTCTCGAATCACTCATATATGTATAACTTTTGGATCCTTACCAAGCAATAGATGATTGCCTTCTTTATCCTACTTCTAAAAAGCTTATGTGGATCTTAGGTAGGTATGAAGAATGTAAGAACATACTTGTATTGCATATATTGTAAAATCAAAACGAAGTTCCAAGGAGAAAGATGCCATACACTTAGATCAAGATGTGCATGTGTGTGAAATATATATAGTGGCTAACCTAATTCTACTATGCTCTTTAGAAACTTGTCTCTCTTATTTCGAACTTGAAAACTTTGCTAGAGCATATAGGCTATCTTTTCATACTTTTTTTCTTTTTCTCTTTTTTTACTTGGACACTTGCCCATTTTTCTTATACTTTATTTTTGCATAGCCAAATACCTCTCTCTTGCACTTGGGATTTGAAGAGAAAACAATTATAAAGAACTCAGAGCATTTATTCCTAATAAATAATTTTGTGTTTTCTCCCAATGTAGGAGTAAAATATTTTTAAGTGGATGAATAAGCATGTTTTGCGTACTCTTAGTGTAGGAGCAGCAGATATATATAAAGTGTATGTGATCTTGATCTTGAAAGTATAATAAATTTCTCAACAAGGGTCAACAAGGTTTAACCAAACTCAACACAAATATAAGCAATGAATTGTAGAAGGTTTATCTATCCTATATATGGCTCTGGTAGGACATTGCTTTTACTACAAGGAGGTAGGTGGCCGGGCAGCCACAGGCCTAGCCGCCTGGCCCCACAGGTCATCCCCTCAGGGTGATCTCGTGCGCTATATCTTCTATTATTATTTACTACCCGATAAGTATTATTTTGCATATTTTCTCATAACAGAAAAAGGATATCTAATATTGAGGCAAAATAATAAAATCTAATTCATTAACTACCTCAGAGGGTCTAATAGGTTCTAGAAAGATCTTGAGACATTGGCCATTTACCTTAAATAACGTACCTTCGTCTGTGCGTAGAGTTACTGCTCCATGCGATGGCGCGTTTACCACCGTAAATGGTCCTTCTCATTTGCTCCATAATTTTCCATGCCCTAATAATTTGACCCTAGAATTAAAAAGTAATATCTTTTCTCCGGGTGCAAACCCCTTCTTCATTCTCTTATTATGACATCTCTTGGTTCTTTCTTTATAAAGCTTTGAACTATGATAAGCTTTTTCTCTCCATTCTTCTAGCTCTGATATTTGCATCTTTCTCTTTTCGCCTGCAGCTTCAAAATTCATGTTCCAATGCTTAATAGCCCAATGAGCCTTGTGTTCTAGCTCCATAGGTAGATGATAGGTCTTTCCATACACCAATTGGTATGGTGACATACCCAATGGTGTCTTATAGGCAGTCCAGTAAGCCCAAAGTGCCTCTGGTAAATGATCTTTCCATGCGGTTCCCATCTCATCTACCGTCTTCTATAGAATATTCTTGATCTGCTTATTTGATGTCTCTGCCTGGCCACTTGTCTGAGAATAATATGGTGTAGCGACGTTGTGATGAATTCCATGATCTTTCAAATATAAGTGAAACTTCCTGTTAGTGAAATGTGTTCCTCCATCGCTAATCACCATCCTCAGCATTCCAAACCTTAGGAATATTATTTCTTCAAACATCTTCTTGGAATGTCTTGCATCAGCATGCATGACATGGCTTCTACCCACTTGGATACATAGTCAACTGCCATCAATATATACTCGCAATTCTTTGATTTCGAAAATGGTCCTATGTAATCGATTCCTCAATCATCAAAAAGCTCTATCTGAAGATTGTTGGTGAGTGGCATGGCATCTCTTGTGTTGATATTTCCATGCTTTTGACATAATACACATCTCTGGATAAAGTTTTTGGTGTCTTCATACATGGTTGGCTAAAAGAATCCACTTTGCCAAATTTTTGCATGAGTGCGGAATGCCCCATAATGACCTCCATATGGTGATGAGTGGCATTTCTGAATGATTTGAACGCCCTCCTCTACTGGTACACATCTTCTCAGTAGTCCATCAGCACAAATTCTAAAGAGGTGCGGTGGATCCCATAGGTGTTGACGACTCTCATAAATAAGTTTTTTTATAGTCCCCTGGTGGTACATAATCTGCAACCATAAAATTCACAATATCCAAGTACCAAGGGTTTGATTTTGTTACTTTGAAAAGCAAGTCGTCACTTAGTGAGTCATTAATAGGTAATTCCTACGGATTTTTAAATTGCATTCTAGACAAGTGATCGGCAACAAGATTTTCTACTTTATTTTTATCTTTTATTTCTAAATCAAATTCTTAGAGTAATAAAATTCATCTTATCAAACGTGGTTTAGCATCTTTCTTAGTGAGCAAATATTTCAAAGCGGCATGATCAGTATAAATAATAAATTTTGCTCCTACCAAGTAAGATCTAAATTTATCTATAGTAAAACAACAGGTAGGAGTTCTTTTTCAGTTATTGCATAATTGAGTTGAGCTCATGTTAGAGTTTTACTAGCATAAGCAATGGCATGATACTTTTTATCCTTTGTATATCCTAGAACTGCCCCCACAGCATAATCACTAGCATCACACATAATTTCAAAAAGTATTGACCAATCAGGGGTTGAATTATTGGTGCAGAGATGAGTGCTTCTTTAAGAATATTAAAAGATTTTAAACATGCATCATCAAATTCAAAAGGAACATCCTTGGCTAACAAGTTAGTCAGTGGTTTAGCAATTTGTAAAAAATCTTTTATAAACCTATAGTAAAAACCACAATAATCAAGAAAACTTCGAATCTCTTTTATATTCACAGGTGGAGGTAATTGTTCAATTACTTCAATTTTAGCTCTATCTACCTCTATACCCTTTCAGACACTAAGTGTCCTAATACTATTCCTTCTCTAACCATAAAATAACATTTTTCACAATTAAGTATAAAGTGCTTTTCTTCACATCTTTCCAAAATTCTATATAAATTTTCAAGACAATCAACGAAAGTTTTTCCATAAATAGAAAAATCATCCATAAAAACTTCCATAATTTCTTCAATAATATCAGAAAATATAGACATCATACATCTCTGAAAAGAAGCTAGAGCATTACATAATCTAAAAGACATTCTTCGGTAAGCATAAGTTTCATATGGACATGTAAAAGTGGTTTTTGCTTTGATCATCAGGGTGGATTGAAATTTGGTGATATCCCGAATAACCATCAAGAAAATAAAAGAAAGAATGATTCGCTAAACGCTCTAACATTTCATCAATGTAGGGTAGCAGAAAATGATCTTTCTTTGTTACTTTATTAAGTTTTCTATAATCTATGCACATTCTCCATCCAGTGACGGTTCTTAGGGTACTAATTCATTCCTTTCATTTTTAACAACAGTCATTCCACCTTTCTTAGGTACAACTTGAACAAGACTAACCCACTCACTATGCGGCACAGGATAAATGATTTCGGTATGCAAAAGTTTCAAAACCTTCTTCTTCATAACCTCCCTTATCGCATTATTAAGCCTACGCTGAGGCTTTCTAGATGGTGTAATTTCTAGATCAGTTAGAATGTGATGGGTGCAAAGAACAGGACTAATTCCTTTAAGGTCATGGAGTGAATAGTCAAAAGCAGCACGATGCTTTTCTAACACAGTTATTAAGCGTAAAGATTCTTCTTGAGATAATTTATCACATATGATTACAGGAGAATCCTGATCATTATTTAGAAAAGCACATTTAAGCCCAGAAGATAAAGGTTTAAGTTCAATAGGGGCTTAGGTGGCTCTAGCAATTCATCGAGAGGTTCAGGATCAGTGGGATCCCCATCCTCTAACTCATTGGTGAAAAACTGGACATCATCTTCTAAATTTGGTTCGATTAATTTTTCAAGAGATGCTACCTTAACCTCTTCTATTGATTCTAACTCAGGAAATAGCTCTACCTTAGTTTTCAAAGAGTGAATTATAGGCACAGAGAGCTTAAATCCTTTCCCAAGCCTAACATTTATTTTTTCTATTTGTCCTTCTTGGATGAGTCTTTCTATAGGTTTCCCGATCAACACATCAAACTCCCAAACATCAAAGATGTAGAAATTCAATTGGACTAGGAAATCATTCATATAAATAGGAATGACACACAGAATTCTTGGACTTGAAATAATGCATCCTGAAAGACTTTTTAACAATTTATTAGTCGGGGCTAACGGTATGTCTTTTAATAAATATTCAGCAAATGTAGCAGACATAATATTAACACCTACTACTCGATTATAAAGAGTTTCAAAAGGATATTTATCTAATTAACATTGAATAGTGATAGAGGTAGAATTTATACGAATAATTTCATTTAAAAACTCTGATTCTTCTAACCACTCGTCACTCAAAACAGGTATTAATTCTTTTGTTGTCTTTTTAAGAAAATCTACCTCATCAGAATGTGTAGAATCTATAGTTGCAAATTTTCTAGGCTGCTGAGGTTTCTTTATCAAATGATAATTGATATATTTCCAAAATCAGTAAACAAATCATCATCAATATCAAACAAAAAGTCAGTAAGCGAAAATTCTTCCTCTTCCTTTTGTGGTAGTTCAGGTTCAGGTTCTACAATAGCTAAAGGTTGAAATGTTTCAGGCAAAAATTCAAGTTCAACTATTGAGATTTCTTCTTTTTCTAATAACTTCTATTTAGAAAGATCATTTAAAATGTTCATAAGAATAGTTTTTGCACACTCAAAGTATATGCATGAACGCTCCACCTGATGCCAAATTAAGATATTTTCTATTTTTTTATTAAGGCCTATAAAAATATTGTAAAAGCATAGGTTCTGGAAAAAGCAAGACTAGGGCCTGAATTAACTATAGCATCAAAATGTTTCCAAGCCTCACCTAGTGATTTATTTTTTTATTGCTCAAAACATATGATTTCTCTATAAAGTTTAGCAACTTTGAAGATAGGAAAAAATTAAAAACAAAAATTCAAGCATAAAACTTCCTAATCTCCTTGACTACTTACAACGTGACGATTATACCAACGTTTAACCTTTCCCGTTAAAGAAAAGGAAAAAAAAACTTCCATCTTAAAGTTTCATTGAACATGCCTTCAATGCATAGGCATACACAGGTCTGCTCAAAATCACCTAAGTGGAAATAGGGGTTTTCATTATCACTACCAGAAAAGATGTTTTTCTGAACTAAGTAAATTAATTTCGGGCGTAGCTCATAACCAGATGTTGTAATGGGTTTAGATGATTCTAGTGGCTTAAGGCACAATCCCGGTGGTACTCCATATAGATATAAAGGTGTAGGTACGGGTTCCATGGTAAAATAATAAAACTAAATTTAAAAACTAAAAATAAATAAAGATAAAAGTATAATACAAGATTAAGCTAAACTCAAAGTCAACTCAGCAAAGAGAAAAACAACCGTTCCCCGGCAACGGCACCAAAAATGCTTGTTGGTATAAGTTAAATGCACACTAGAAAAGATAACTATCCACAAGCACACAGATATAATACCGTTGTAGCACTTTACCAAGATAATCCCGGTTTTAATATCGAACCAAAAGAAGGTTGGCGACGATGACCGAGTCTATAAACTTAACCCAATTCACAATCAAGCTCAGATAATAGTGAAAATAGGAAGACTACTCACGACTATCTAATTTCAATCTCGATAAACTATGTTTTTAATCATTCATTCAGTGGACGATAACTTTCAATAAGGGATGAAATCAGAGTTCTCCCCTACCAGCATGCATAAACCTACCTTTACCTATTAACTGGAAGTGGAATACAGAGGATTCAATGAAGCTATAAAGTCACCTTCGTGAGCTACCACTATCCAGCAAATCAGGGGGCATTCACAAGTAATCCTAGCCTAAGCACCACACTTACACTATGAAAACAACTTCAACCTAGGTGCTACCAAGATCAAAGTACTCAAAAGAGTTGCAAACTTGAAGAACAATACGAATAAATTGCTTACTTGAATCAGAAGTTGATTACTAAAGATTCTCAGAAGCAAGCCCCCTGCGAAGGAACTTGATCCCGATGAACACAGCAGCGGAGAAGCACTGACAGGCTAAAACTCCTCCAAAACTCTGCTCTTCTACTCTATCTCTCTATCTCTAATTGAGACTAATCCTAAGATGAACTAGTTTACTCTTGATTGCGCCTAGATCTCTAGATATGGAATTGGAACTCTGGCTCTTCAGCTCTTGATCTGGCTTCCTTTCTCCAGGGGGTCTGACTCTTTATTTATACCCTAGTCGGATGCATGTGAGCCCTTCGATCAAACCGACTTAAGGGACAGCCTAGATGACTCCTCAAAAGTGGTGCAAGAATACTATAGAAGCTCGTGGAAGGATGTAGAGGGGGTGGCCGCCCGGCCACCCCTATGGCCGGCTGGCCCCACCTGGCTGGGGTTGGGGCCTCGGCTCGCTCTGGTGTCTTCTAGTGTCTTCTAGTATATGTCTTGCGGTGAAATTCTATGAATTATTTTAATTCTTAGGTCCCTTTTGTCGACTTTCTGGATAACACCCTGGAAAATTATAAATCACCAAAACTCATAAAATTTGTCAGTAATAACCACCTATTCTATGATATTTGTGCATACGTGCAAGGAAATTTATTGGTTTGTAATGTACGTTAACGACCATCAACAGTAGTCGTACTGAAAGGAGTCAATTTGCAAAACAAGGGAACCTGTCAGGCACTCCTGCTGCTCTGTATTCGGATTTAACTCTACCTTCCTGCCAGCTGTTGATTCGGTGCGAGTATTTTTGAGGAGCTGAAGGAATAGGAGGTCTGGTCCGGTTATCTCTTGTTCGTTCAACTCGATAATTTTGGTTTAAGTCTTCCCTACTTCCTTTGTTGCTACTTCCGTTGGATCTAACCTGTCAAAAGCTGATCTCCATTGACTTTGGTTATCCAGCCTCTACGAAGCTGACCTGGCAGGTTGTTTTGAACGAGCTTTTCCACTTTGTATCCGTATGGCTGTTGATCGAAGAATTTCTCTAAGGTGCTCTTGTTCTTCATTGGGATGAGAGATAGCTTCAAGTTCTCAGCCAATTCTCGAATCATGGTGTATGGAGAGTTGTGCGTTCTCCCGGTTGCGCGCCTCTCTTCTATTTTCTGCTCTGATTTTCTTCTATTGTACTCGGCTAGATCAGATTCATATATGACCTAGGCTTCCTTGCGCTGCCGGGCACGGCGTTGGTGTCCCTGCTTCGTCTTGCTCCTTCTCTCTCTGGCTTGTTTTTTACTTTCAGTTTCACTATCGTGCCCACGAAGGGTGATATATTGGATTCAGATTCATCTGATGACCTGATGTCGGGTGCTTCTGGAGGGACCAATGGTGATCGGGGACGATGAATCATGAATACTTCTCGAGTATAAAGTGTTCTGTTGTTGATGCTAGTTTCTATACTATCAGAGTTGTTGAGGACTTCAGTAGAGGTTTTAGTGTCACAGTTCGAATCTCCTTCTTGATAAGGTAGAATCATCGTTATGCCAACTAGTCGTGCACTGTCATCTCCAGGAATAGAACCCGGATAGTGGATGATGTAATCTTGAGATATTATAGTCAGTACAAGGCCTTCCTGAGCTCCTGTTAGTGGCACCCTTCGCACTGGACTGGTTTATCCTTGGAGTAGTGCTTGATAAGACATTGCCATGCTATGGAGTCCAAATGGGAAAGGACCTGACTTTTTGAAGGAATTCTGAAAGTATCCCGAGTTGAATTCTTGATGGACTGAGGCCATGTTGTGAAGTCCAAGCGGGAAAGAACTCAGTTTATCACAGAAAGAACCCGGATAGGACTCTGTCTCAAAAGCGGAGCCTGAGTTTGAGTCGAAATCGGTCAGCCGTGAAATTTGAGTCGGATCAGACATTGCGAGCCGCGCAAACCTTTCGGCGAGTTGATCTGTCGCAATTGTTGAAATAGCGAGGTCTTCATGGTGAGTTGAATCTTTGAGGAGATGGCCTTGGAGCTTGCCATCATCGTCCGCCTTGCAGATCCATGATCCGAAGATGAAGGTTGATCCCATCGAGAAGATCATGTTGTCGAGGTCCGTCGAGCTCTTGGATACAAATCCGTAGAAAGCCCCTACCTAGCGTACCAGCTGTCGATGTTTTACCACCGATAGTCTGCCACGGGGGTATCCGAGACAGTTGTTCAGGTTTCGGCGTATGCTGAACTCGACGGTTAACGCAAGAGACAGTCGATTTATACTGGTTTGGGCTCTCGTGGTCGAGTAATAGCCTTTACGTTTAGTTAACGTTTAGCCTTTGCATTTGATTGATTGTTATGATCGTGTTGTTATAGGGGGTGCCCATAGCCTCTCTTTATATAGGTAAAGACGGCTATGGTGCAGTTGCAGTCCTAATCGAATCGAAAGAAGGTGTCCTAATCTAATTATAGAAGGTACTTTCTATTAGGAATTCGGCTAGTTTGACCTGTTCTACTCGGAATCAGTGTCGTCTGTCATCACGGCTCATCTGTTTGGCGGTGGGCCAGGCCAGGGCCCATTGCTAGTAATTGTTCTGATGAGGTACCTTGTGGGTCCCATATCGACAGCGTGTCAGCAGATTCCATGGGTGATTCTAACTACTGAAGTATTGTGTGGATAATCCATCCTCTCGTGTCGAATGAAATCACTGAACTATACTATATTGAAGTGTTCTACACCTTTTGAAATGTGCAACTATAGAAGCCAAGGACCCAGTACATGGATAGGAAGAGCACCTGCACAACCAAAATAGATAGATACTGAGTGAGAAAGTATTTTACTTCTATACTTTTGTACACAAGTAGCACTAAAAAATATGTTAATGTGCAGTACATGATTTATAATCCCAACATTCAAAAATGCTATTCTAGTAGAATCTGCTGACCACCCAAACAAAGTTAGAAAAAAGGGGTTACGTTGATGTTCAGAACATACAGCTCAACTCAAAAGGAATTGACGTTTCGTTCCTGCTGTTGATATCAATTGATATCTAAGTATCGTGCTGTTGATATCAGTTAATATCTTTTTTTTTGCGAAACGATATCAGTTAATATCTAAGGCTGAAAAATTCTCTTCCTTATTTTTCGCACCTTGAGGATCCACGTTCACCACCTATGAGCGTGGTCGCACAACGCCTGGACCGCCCTTGCCGAACTGTCGCGCCGTCCTCAAAGCTCGACGTGAACATTGAACACTTCATTCCTGCAGAAAAAGACGATGATATAACAGTCCGGTGAAGCACCATAATAAAATTCATTAATTGGACCAAGATCCAACTATCCAAGAGCTATCTAGTCAACAAATTTGAAGACAATATATGCAGTCGACCTGAAAACAAAATACAGCTCACTTCCATCAGCTTGCTTAGGAACACCCCCCTGAAAACAGTGTGCCTAAACTTCTATAAAGTGCAGTGAACCACTCAAACTTCAGCATTATTAGCACAGATGTAAATAGTCATCTTGCAATCTGCAAACAGTTATAGAATAAAAGTCCACTACACTTGCAGATAGTGCACAATACAGAGTCTAAAGAATTGGATTGAACACATACTGAGGAAGTTAGCATGGTACCAGATGTGACAGATCCTTGCATAGTTTCTGTGAAAACAATATGTTTACATTTCCTGATGTCGTCGATAATGATTGCTGATCTACAAGATTGATTGCTGAGTTAGTACAAGTACCATGATATATTGATAACTGGTATAGGAGCTCTCGGAGATTAATGCATTTTCTAGAAACCTGATTAAATAACATACGATACCAAATTGCAGGCAAGTAGGCATCATCGAGCACTGTACACAGCACAAAAATTCTACGCCAACATATAGCAACTATAGTAAGGAAAAAATATTTCTATTGATAAATACAATATAATTAGTCAAGTAGATAAGATAATTACCTTTAGAGTTACGCTCTAGTTCTTCAGACTTAGGAATTAGGAATCAGGAACACAAAGACAAGAATTATGCAACCTGCGGCCTACTCCTTCCTGGACTCCTGGAGGCCTCCGCTGATCCGCTCTGTAGTCTCCTAGTGCGGCCTGCTCCTTCCTAGCCTCCAGGAGGCCTCCGCTGATCCGCTCTGTAGTCTTTGTGTAGACTGCTGACAGCAGTATGCACAGATTGACGGATCAGATAATTGATCATATGACAGCTAATCCTAGAATCAGCAGGTCTAATAGGACAGATTATTTGGGCGCCATCGGAATCGGGGGACTTGTTCGTGCGTACCGGTCGCACTCCCTCCCGCACGGCCCTGGATGCAGTTAACCAAATCACAGATCAATCAGATCAAATGAGAAGGGTGCAACATAATGGATTGGATCGAGTGGAGGAAAGAGGGAACCAACATCGAAGGTGACTGCACCTGGCCATCAGCAGAGATGTAGCAGATGTACTTGTTGCCCCTGCTGTTGGCCTCACCACCACCATAGCTCTTGCCGCCAGGCAACTGCTATCTGATTTGTGGCAATTCCAATCACGAACGTCTCAGCATAGCGCCGCCACCCCTCAAGTCGCCATGGCCGTCGATAGGGATCAGATCCGGCAGGACGACGACGTTCCCGCCGCACCACCACCTTGCGTGCACAGCATCGCACCGTCACCACCTCACCCTAAACCTCAACCTAAACCTCAAGATGCCATGGCGGCCAATAGGGATCAGGCACAAGAGAGAAGATTGGGTGCGAGAGAAATCAAAACGATACCTGTGGAGTTGGCGACGTCGACGGAGCCATGATGAAGGCTCACCGCGCCTTAGTGGATCCACGCCGCCATGCGATGGGTCGCCGTGGCCGCTACCACCGTGGCTGAAGAGCACTTGCCGCCTCGCCTAGTGCCCTGCCCTAGGGTACGTCCGTGGGAGAGATGAGAGGAGTCCGCAGGTCGCAGGCAATTCGCGATGGTGGTGACGGGGCTGAGGGATCTGAAAGAAAGGCTAGATGCCTAAATCACCGCGTGAGTGCAGGGGGAAGGCAGGCCATCGGAGATTGTGGTGATGACGAGGCGCGGTCGTAGGGGGAAGTTGTGGTGGCTGGAGGGAAGTCGCGGTAGCAGGGGGTGAAGCGGACCGACGGACCGACGATTGTCACACGAAAAGGTGGTCTTACTTTCTTTCTTTTTAGTTGTAGGAGATAGGAGATTGCTATGACATATCAAGTGGGTAACGGGGACAACACTTTGTTTTGGACAAATCGTTGGATTCATGGGTGTTCTATTGGTGAGTTGGCACCTACAATTGTAGCAAGTGTGTGGACTCGTCTTAAAAACGATGAATGATATCCAGGGGGCTAATTATGATTGGTTTCATGGAGTTCTTCAGACTATTTGATTGTCTTAGTGAGGTTAGGCTGAGGTTAGGCTGTTTGAAGGAGAGGATCAATATGTTTGGAAATTTGATGCTTCGGGAGATTACACAGCTAAATCGACATACACAGCGTATTTCAATGGCTAGTGACTTTTGAACCTTGGCGCCGAATCTGGAAATCGTGGACCTCAGGAAAGTGTAAGTTTTTTATCTGGCTTGTTCATAATCGTTGTTGGCCAACAGATCGCCTTGCTCGCCAAGAGGATTGTCACACCCAGAGAGCTGTCATTTTTGTGATCAAGAGGAGGAGACGGTTCAACATTTGCTTACTGGTTGTCTGTTCACACGACAAGTTTGGTTCAGTATTTTGTCATCTTTGGGTTTGGGAGGTGCAGCTCCCAGACACAACGATCTATGTTTTGTTGTTTGGTGGGCTAAGGTAATCTGCATGATCAGTAAGGAGTATAGGAAAGGAGCAAATTCCCTCATCATTCTAACTGTGTGGTTGCTTTGGAAGCACCGTAATACTTGTGTCTTTAATGGATACTCCCCTTGTGTTAGCAAGTTTTTTAGACAATTTAAGGATGACTATATGCTCCGGTGCCTAACAGGAGCTAAGAAACATCAAGCTTTCAGACTAGATAGGGTAGGTGATTTTGGCTGAGTCTTTTCCTTGTTGTCTGGTCGTTAAGAGTCTTTTTCAAGTAATCGTGTTGTAAAGTGTCTCCAATGTTCTCATGTATGGTCCTGGCATGAGCTGGTATTCTATACGGGTCATTGTTTCCTCTCTATAATACAATGATACGTAGTTCTCCTGCATATTCGATAAAAAAAAAGCGCGTCTAGTTATGGGGAAAGAGTAAGTTGGATGGTTATTAGTCTAATTTTCTTTGAAAATAAAAGATCACTTGTGACTAGCTAGTTAGCTTTTTTGTCTATCATCATGACTTAACTGTTTTCTGCAGGATGATACCTAAAATATTGTTTATTTTGTCTCATGCTCGATTAAGAGGTAATACCGAATGCATGTAAGCATGGGATTGATATAAAACAGCTATTATCATGCCAGGAAAGAAAAAAAGGAATATAGAACAATTTTGTGTCTTTGTTAAAAAGGTATAAGGAAAAATAGTGTTAATTAGTGATACTTGAACGCTTAATGTATGGAATTGTGTGGTTCAAGTATGTGAAGCACTGGAACATGGAGAGTTCATGAACAACTCAGCACAGTCAATGAGCCAAAATTGGCCATCATATCACAAACAGAAATGCTACTTGTGATGCGTCCGATGGACCACACAAACGTTGGACGGCTTTTTCACCCCCGCCACTTGCTCCCACCCACATGTATCTTAAAAAAATCTTATCCCTTTACTTCCTCCTTCCCATCCTTAATCCTTCTGCACTTCTCATCCCCTGCCGCAGTGCACCAACGCCCGACGTCCTCCCCCACCCCGGCGTCCTCACTGGGAGCCCCCACTGCCCATAGATCTGGCGGCCCTCTCCCTCACTCCGCCAGGGAATAAGACCAAGAACTCCTCACAATCATGATCGGGAGTGGCCATAAACAATCACCAACTCGTGCCAAGTCCCCACAGCTACTCCAAGCCATCTAGGTGGCAGTAACCACCAAGAGTAACAAGAAAACCGCAGCAAATCGATCCTCAAGTGCCGCTAGATGCAATCACTCAAGCAAATGCACTTTGGATCACTCCCAACTCACTTGGAAGCATAATCAAGCAAGAGATTGAGTGGGAGAGATTTGGCTTAGCTCACAAGGATTCAACAATGATCAAAATGTCCAAGAGAGTGAGCTAGAGTCGGCCAAGTTCTATTTATAGAGCCCTAAAGGCTCACTAGTCATCATGCTATCGAGGGGCCTCCAGACGTAGGTTCAGACCCATGGTCTGGACCAATCTCTTCGGGTCCTAATCCCTACAGCAACCAACTAGCGCCTGCCATGCATCCCTATAATCAAATGTGACCGTTGCGCGTGCAACGTTCACCTATTAGAACACAGGACCAGACTCAACAGTCCCTGTCCGGACCAATATCTACTAGAGTCCGGATGACTCCAGAGAGGTTACAGAGAGGGATTTTGGGTCCAGACCAAATCCGTCCCAGCCGTCCGGTCCAAGCTCTAGGGTTTGAAGCACCCTCGTTGTTACTTGGGCACGCCACGTGTCCCAATCAGACTGGCACCCCCTAGTTTGGACCCTCAGCTCACCTGAGTCTAGAGTTCGCGCCTGTGCTGCCCTCAGTTAGGGTATGCAACCGGACTCATGCTCATTGCCACCAGGGGCCGGATCTCACGCAAGCACACAGAACACCTAGGGTTAGGTTTTGGACCCATGCACCATGGTCCCGACCCCCTAAACCCTAGAGTCTGGTTCCTAATTTTCATTCGTTTTCAACTTCAAACTTCAACCCTTGTTTTCATGTGCCAACACCAAAGTGTTCCACCATTTATGCACGGGTGTTAGAATTTTCTCAAAGCATTTTCAAGGGTTCTAAGTTAGCACACTAGGTCCTAATGCATATGCATGAACAATGTCACCTAGTGACATTTGATAACCGCTTTAACCATGATTTTTTCCATCTTTATAGTATGGCTACCTATCCCAAATCCAATCACACCCTCTATGGTGTCTTGATTGGTGAAACAAAAATGGCCCTATAGGCTATACCTTTGGCTTGAGCCCATTTTTGTTTTTTTATCTTCTTTTCCAAGTTGAAGCACTTTGATCTTCATCTTTTGGCCACCTCTATCACCATGAGTGCCATCATCTAGCTCTATCACTTGGTGTGTGCCAACCTATCTCATATGACACTTAGAGCAAAGGTTAAAACACCAAGGTTTCATCAAATATCCAAAACCAAACTAGGGCTTTCACGCGCGCCGCTGGTGCTGGTGCTAGGTGGTGCTCGCGCGTAGCCGATCGCCGCTAGCTCCCACCTCGTCAGCTAGAATCGACCGGCCCAGGCCTCTCTCCTCTTATGTTGCAAATGTATGTTTCAATTGTTTTAGATGTTTCAAAGGCATGTTGCAATTGTTTCATATAGATGTTGCAAAGTATAGATCGGGGGATGTTGCACATGTTGCAAGTGTTTCAGAGGCATGTTGCAAGCGTTTGTTCAAACTATTTCATCTGTTTCCAGACGTATGTTGTAAGCATTTTGATCTGGATGTTGCATAAGTTTTCACACATATGTTGTAATAGTATGTTCCAAAATGTTTCATCTATTTTAGTCTTCTGTTGCAGCAAGTGTTTTCATGTTGCAAGTTGCAAGTGTTCTATTTGGATGTTGCATATGTTTTCATACATATGTTGCAAATGTATATTCTAGATGTTTCATCTGTTTCAAACGTATGTTGCATTCAAGAGTTTTATGTTGCACGCTCTGCTGTTCGAAGAGTCAAGAAGCGCCGGGGAATGGGACGTGGTGAGCCGGTAGCGTGCGGCGCGCTAGGGGCCGGCAGTCGAGGGCATGACAGGGCGGGGGTGCGCCTACGGGGAGTGGGGCGAACGGATGGGGTTGGGGCAGGGTGCGCCTATGGGGGCGAGGCGAACGAATGGGGATGGAGGCGGGGTGCGCGGATGGGGGTAGGTCAGGCGTCGGGGCAGGCTTGTCAGGCGTGCGAGTGGGCGTCCGATGGAATTCAACCCCATCGGACGTCCGTGTGCTAGCATTTCCCTATCGCAAACTGATTGCAACGACTTAAGAGTTGCGGTGCAGGAAGGATTCTGTGATAACCATTCATAGCCGAATACAGCACAAAATGATATATGCAAACCACTCATTCGATTAAACTAGCATATATATCCTGGCCCTCATACAGAGTATATGCTAGTGTGGAACATGGTGTCGAGCATTCCACAGAACAAATTCCATATCCAGCCAAAAGAATGTAATATAAACCAATCTTTGCCAACGGAAAATAAGCACACGTCTGAAAATCAAGACAAAAGGAGGTGGTTGATACTTGATAGTTTCTTCCTTCTGATCGCAGTGGCCAGTGAGGACTTGTTACAGGATGTGGAAGCCCTCGTCGTGCAAGGCGATCAGCCATCCAGGTCCAACATCTAACATGGATGACCAGCCACGAAAAGAATTAGCATTTAAGTACCTGGAACATATTATGCTAGATATTTTGTGTGGCTTAAGGAAAAGAGAAGGTAAAAGTTTTCAAGGAAAAATCAATCGCTGGTATCATACTACATATCCACCAGAGCAAACCAAATATCTGCTCTGAATTGGATTAGCATAAACAGGAGTTCAAATACCCATTTATAAGACTACATATGTATAGTTACTAAGAGGAAAGTTCCATTGATGCTTAAGTGAACATATATGCTCTGAAGATGGGAGAGGAAAGAGTTTATTTCATACGAGCCTAAAGCTGAGAACAAAATGAGGAAACATTTAACATCTTTGAAGTGAGGTTCTGATTCTTGGTTGTACAATTGTTACTAGGGTGTAAGGTTCAGCTTGTGAATAGTTTCAGAAATGAAGTTGAGAATAAGTACCTTATCACTTCACCTTAGGATACCTTCTGATAAGCAATCTGAATCTGTGAAGCAGTCAATATTCTTCAATGGCCTACATCAGATCACAACAACTTGTTCTTTTTTTTTGGGGGGGGGGGGGGGGGGGGGGGGGGGGGGGGGGGGGGGGGGTTCAACAGAGAATACATGTATGAAAACATCATAGGTGCACATTAAGGGAGAATATTGTCTCTCTATAAATGCATGCTCATCTGTACAACTCTTCAAGCCAAGGGTGCACAGAAAACATTCTGTTTCAGTGCTTTGATCCATACAAGAACTAAAAAAGATGGTTCATAGTCCTGTGGCATTCCTAAGAAAGCTCCAAACTTCCTCTTCATCTTTAGACACCAAGTTGATTTCTTTTAGCAAATATGCACAAAAGTCCATGAAATACTCTTGGCAGTTCATCTGTCAAAATAATCCATTCTTCATCCAAGTCACTTATTTTACCTTGATTTCATTTGCTGGATATGCAGCTCTTAAGATCCTCAAGCCACGAGATAAACAAGATACTCTGAAAGACATAGACTTATTGTTTACTTCTGTATCTGCATCAACTGTCTCAAGCATGGCTACTGTTGAAATGGAGGATTTCTCAAGCGCTCAGCTCTGCATATTGACTATTTTAATGCTGATCGGTGGAGAGGTATTCACTTCAATGCTTGATCTTTATTTCATGTGGGCTAAATCTGTTACAAAAGGGTCTTCCAACAGAAAGGGCTACTCAGTTTATGTTGATATCGAATCTACTACTTCTGCGGCATCTGTTCCCAACAATACACAGGACACCAATGTAATAATGCCAGTGTCTGAACTCCGCTTGGAAGAAAAAAATCAAATTGAGCCCAAGACGATTGAATCTTTAGGTTATGCACTGCTGGTCTATCTTCTAGTGTCAAATTTAGGCAGCTCCCTGGTTATCTTCCTTTACCTTATATCCGTACCAGATGCACAAGGAGTTCTGAAGAGAAAGGGTATTGGATTTGTCATTTTCTCTGTATTTACAGCCGTCTCCTCAGTGGCAAATTGTGGCTTCACTCCAGTAAACGAGAACATGATCATCTTTCAGAAGAGATCCATTCTCCTATTGCTAATTATTCCTCAGACACTAGCTGGAAATACATTATTTGCCCCATGCTTGAGATTCCTGGTGTGGTCACTTGAGAAGGTAACTGGACAAGATGAATATCGTTTCATTCTTCAGCACCCAGAGACCATTGGATATAAGCATCTTATGAATAGCAAGGAGTGTGTTTATTTGATGTCAACTGTTTTCAGCTTCATAATTACACAAACCATACTATTTTGCTCTCTAGAATGGAGCTCAGAGGCTTTACGGGAAATGAACAGCTATGAGAAGATAATAGGTGCTCTCTTCCAGTCTACTAATGCAAGGCATGCTGGCGAATATGTAGTTGATCTGTCAAGCCTTTCTTCCGCAATCCTAGTCTTGTACACTGTAATGATGTAAGTCTCTTCACTACTCTCACTCCACCAAAAGAGTCATAAGATTTTTGAGAATGAAAATAGTCATAATTAAAAATCCATGGATTGACTACCTCCGCCAGAAAAATATTTAGTACAAATGACAGGCTTTGGAGCAGAAATCATCCTTGCTTTGCTTGCGTATGCAAGTAGCAATGTAGCATAGTAAAGTTGTGAGTTTGTGATTCTTACTAACTATGTTCACAGATTACAAAACAAACTATATTTGTATTTAACTAAAACATATATCTCATGACTCGTATAGTGATAATATAGTATGACTGTAACCTATCTGCATATGGACACACCAGATAGCAAATAGTATTATTCAGAGACATTAAATTATTGTTATAATGAATACTTTTTTGCGAGGATTATTGTCATGGTGAATACTTATTCATTTTTTTCCACCAACTCGCTGTAGGTATCTCCCTGGTGAGACTTCGTTTTTACCCAAAGATGATGAGCAGCACTCTAGAGCTGAGATAAAAGACAAAAGGAAAAGACTATTAGAGAATTGGGTCTTCTCCCAGCTGTCTTATTTAGCTATCTTTGTAATGTTAATTTGCATTACTGAGAGGGAAGCAATGGTCACAGATCCGCTCAATTTCAATGTATTCAGCATATTGTTTGAAGTTATCAGGCAAGTCTCCGAAATCAAATGTGATCTTCAGGTTGCGCTCGCGATAATCATCACTAACTTCTGGTTCTGGTGACAAATTGTTGCATGCAGCGCATATGGGAATGTGGGTTTCTCTGTTGGTTACAGTTGCAAGAGGCTACTGAATCATGATGTCTACTGCAAGGACGCTTCGTATGGATTTGTTGGGAAATGGAGTGTGAAGGGGAAAGTAATTCTGATTATCGTCATGGTTTTTGGGAGGCTTAAAGCGTTCAATATGAAAGGAGGAAGAGCTTGGAGGCTTAGATAGTCTCAATCAACGCTTTAAGCCTCCAAGCTCCTCCTGTCATATTGATTGACACCACTCCATGTTATGTGGTGACTGGTGAGCCAGGTCTACATAAAACAGCGACCCTAGAAACTAGCATAGCATAAGCTGATGATAAAGATGACATGTGCTTTTCAGCAATGCCTCTCTGCCTTCCCCAAATGCTATTCCCCCTTCGTGGTGTAGCACCGTAGCAAGAGGCGTACGCTAAACCTCTGGAGTAGATCGATGCAGATTGATGAATATGTTCTATCTCCATGGTCCATGCCTCAGGCCGGTTGATATGTTCTCCACTCAAAATATATGTGCGTATCACCAATCGCCATGGTTGTCAATTACGATGCTCAAGCATCACAGCACATTTTCCAGGAACTGGAGGAACAGAGGAGAAACAATTTCTGCGCATATAGGGGAAAAAATCTCAATTCTCAAAACAAGCACCGTTTACCATTACATGGGACTGCTAGTGTCAGCCATCATACTAAAGATTAGATAAACTAGATAATTAGCTCCCGCGCAGAAAACGTTGGGAGCGTATTCCGATTCCAGCAATCATAGAAACGAGATGATTAAGATGTTACACAAACCAGAAGAGTGCACGGAACTTACACATACATTTCGCGAGGCGGATACCGCCGAGAACTTGCCTGCTAAGGCGAGCGCGTCGCGGAAGCAGTCAGCGTCATGCACGGAGCGGAGTGCGCGGGGGGGCGGGGCGGCGGAGGCCGGCGAGTCATCGCCGCGCTCTGAAGTCTGAAGCCAAAAGGGGTGGGAATTGGATTCGGTTTTTGTTCTTTTTAAAACGGGAATTGGACTGAGAGCTTTAAAAAGATACTCTTACCTACAGTCCATTAAAAAATCCGAGCACGCCTAGGTGCCACTCACCTATACCATTTTGTCTCCAAGCCATTCTGTCCTGCTTAGTACTTCCTCCGTCTTAGAATACAGGTTGTCCTGACATTAAAAAAAAAGTATCAGAAACAAGGATGTTTTAGCTTCAGTAGCTCATAGCAGAAGTAAAGCACGGGGCATCCATCACATCCTGTCATCCACTCTGAATAAAAAAATAAAGAAAAGCAGGCGGTGTGAGGCTATTCGTACTCGTGGTACTTTAAATTCATCATCTATATATCATGGTCATCAAGATTCTCTCATATATATACCAAATTCTCTTGTATCCATCCATCCTTTATATCATCATTTATTTACTGTGGGACCCACTGGTCACTTTATCTAAATATATCCATGTGAGATCTAGTTTTGAAGGATTTATTGAAATGAATTTAATAGTGCAATCGGAATTTAATTTGGGTTTTTGGTTTGTGAGTTATAACATTTTTTTTGTTACGGAAAAAATAGGGCCCGCCGCTGTCACCTCTCTCCTCTCTCTCACGCATGCGCTGCTTCCTCTGCCGCGTGCGTCCGCTAAAGGACGTCCACTATGGCGGCAAATATAGCGGATGTAGTGCATTTACTGTGATGTTTACAGGATCCGGTGCAGCATATTGCTATGCTATATGCTCCTCTGTCCCTTTATCGGATGCATATAGCGTTCCAGTGCAGTCAGTGTGAGGATGCGGGACAGAGGGAGTACATGGCACTGGGACTCTGGGAGGAGTGAACTGAAAGCTAAGGTTGTGTGTAGATCTATTGAAAAGTGCACTATGAAAAAAAGATTATCCGTCACATCAAACTTGCGATACATGTATGGAGTACTAAATGTAGATAAAATCAAAAACTAATTGCACAATTTGGTTGTACTTTGCGAGACGAACGTTTTGAGCCTAATTAGTCAACGATTGGACAATTATTACCAAATATAAACGAAATGCTACCGTAAATTTTGGCATCTCAAATTCAGGAATTAAACACAGCCTAATACTACTAGGTGCAGAGCTGGTTGCAGAGGTCGTTGATCCTGTCCTGCGTGGCGTCCGCGGACGACGCCACGAGGTACGTCTGGTTCCTGCCGCCCGCGCAGACGACGGTCAGCGTGTTCTCCTGCTGCATCCCCGTGCACGTGGTCGGCGACGCGTCGCGCCTCCACCTCTTGGTCGGCACGCTGCTGAGGTAGTGGCACCACGGGCAGTGCTCGTTCGCGTTGTACCCGCGGAACAGCAGCACCGTCGCCACCGTGAACCCGACGACGAGCAGCACGGCGGCGGCCAACCACAGCACGTACTGGTACGTCTTGTGCTTGCGTTTCACCGGGACCGAGACCGGCTGAGCAGCCGTCGTCGTCGTTGGTTGCCCGCCAGGCTGCGGCGCTTCAGCTGCCGCTGATACTCTTCCCTGCTGGGTGAGCCAGGCGAATTGCGGGCGGATGAAGAAGACGAAGCCGAGGAGGAAGCCGGAGATGAGGCCGCCGATGTGGGCGAAGTTGTCCACCCGGGGCAGGAGCCCCAGCGCCAGGTTCACCACTATCACGAGGACAAGTGTTAGCAACATCGCCACCTGAATGAATGAAGAATTACAGACAACAGAGACTACTGTTTAGTGTTTATTCATTGATGATCAGGCAGATCTTCTACAAAAGATGAAGATTAAGCTAATGGAAATGCAAATAGACCTTGTTTGCGTGCAGTGACCAGTTTGTTATGAGTTCAGAGAGCATCGAACCAATGAGGCCGAATAGAGCACCGGAGGCGCCAACGGAGAAATTGGACTGTATGAAGAGAGCAGACATGAGGCTCCCACCAAAACCAGAGATGAGGTAGACCAGGCCGATCCTCACTGCATATTGCATTGCATCATAGGCATAAGTACTCGGCCGAAATGAAAATATGTTCCCTTTTTTTCTCTTTGCAGAGCAGATACAAAACTATTGCAGATTTTCTACTGAAAGTTACTATCAATTTATCAGCATCATGGATAAGGGAGTTGCAAGTGTGACTGAAAGGGATCTGATGTCTTAATTAGTTTCAGCAAAGCTGGATGAAGAATGGAGTAATTAATTCAAAGACAGTATGTGGATGTGGATGGCAGTATGTATGATGACTTACCAAACCCGAATTCTTGCTCGAGGCATATGCCGATGATGACGAGGCAGAGCATGTTGATGAGCAGATGAACAACTCCGAGGTGGAGCCACATGCACGTGATCAGACGCCATCCTTGTCGGCCACGGACAGCCTTAGGCACGACGAGAGCCCCCATCTTCACTAACCTGGCATTGAGATTGAGATAAAAAAAAATATTTTGTTTTCAGCTTAACCTCTGATGAGTACTGTACCTGAACGTACTGATAACACAAGCAATGAAATCTTTCTTTTTTTCAAGAAAAAAGGGGTGAAGTGAAAGTGAAACTCTAATTTTTATTTTGAAGTTAGAAATGCCATATGTCTTTGACTTTGCAATATGTCTTGTGTAATCTAAGTTCAAAGAAGTCTAACAAAGATATCAGCACGCGTACATAGAATAGAAAAATGGACAGGGAAATATGAATCCTCCTGCAGCTAACGTTCACCAAATCAGGCAGCCCATGAGCCATGAGTGGTCAATCAAAGATATACTGTATAGTAATTAATTAGATAACTGAACTGGTACCGACTCCAAAGATTTTGTGGTCAGAGAGAGAGAGAGAGCTAGACACGCCATTACATTTCACATCTTGGGTTGGTTGGCAAATCAAACCGGGCAAAGCAATTGCTTTGCACAATGTCTTGTATGCTTCATCAGTAACTGTCCGTCAGTTCCAGAGGGGGACATCACCGTGGCACAAAATCAAATGACCAACTCAGCAAGGAAGAAAAGCTTTGCACACAACAGAACTGAACAGGGGCATGCAATGCAATTTGACAGACTGAACTCTGCAGTGTGCTTCTTGGGTGGGCCCATACGTACATTGTACAACAAGTATATACCATCACATGATGAATCTGTAGGATTTGCTGGTTCTTGCTTGTGCTAGTAAATCAAATGGTTTGCAGTGGCCAAAACTCCGATCCCTTTGGAAATTAATTAACAGGGCCGGGCAGTGTAGTTGTAGCCGGTCGGCACCAAGTAAAAGCTTTTTTATTTACAGATACATCTTTTTTTGCGAAATATGTGGTATTGCTAGAATGAATAATCATGTTTAGCATTAGCAACACAAGTATCCCATCAAGAAGCTGATACGAATATGATACATAGATGGTGCAAGCAAAGCAACCATGGCACACCACCGTACCATTGGAGGAAAGAAAGAAAGAAAGCAAGCAAGCGAGTGGTGTACATACGTGGCGGAGGACGGACCGAGGAGCGGGTTCCACTCAGGCACTCACTAGTCACTAATCCCGTACTGCTTGGGCTGATGGGCTTCTCGACTCACAAGAGATGGGCTTTCCCTTCATTCTGGCCCATTTTCCGTGCTACCACGGTACCACCTCTATGAGCTCACTGGCACTGGCTCTGCCGCCAATCTGCCATTGCTCATTGGGGTATTGGCTGTTAAGAATATTCCTATATTCCTAATGATCAATTAAGAAGATGCTAAGTAACTGCTAATTGCAGTTACCGTTCTCCGTTTTCTCTGCGATCATGGGAGCGAGGCCTGAACGTGGGAGCGGGCTCTCCCGCCCACTCACCCCCTGGAACCGCCCAATGGGCATGTATATATAAATACTTTTACTGTTCATCAATAAAGGATTACATCATTCGCACTATCCATTTTCTACTGTTCCAAAATACTCTCAACACGTTATCAGCGTTCTACCGCTGAGCGAGAAGGCCTGGAGCAGTTCGTGATCCTAGAGGCGAGTTCGTGACGTCGAGTTCATCGGAAAGGAAAGCGAAAGATCAAGGTATACCACCATGCCTCCGATGCCGTACGTTCCTTCGGCGCAACTTGTTCTTCGCCTCGTCTTCATGGTCTACTACCAAGCCTGTCGGAACGGCGTCCCGTTCGACTCCGACGGCAACCGCGACTCGCTTCTGCGGGCACTGCGGAATCTCCTGGGTGAGACCCGTGGTGCTGGTGGAGGAGGTAATGCCGCGCAGGGTTCTCGCCGTCGCCGGCGACGTGGTCGGCGTGCTTCGGTTCCCCTGGCGGTACCGCCTCAACCGTCGGTGGTTGTGCCCGCGTCCTGGAGTCCCGGTCAGGGGGTGGCGCCATACCATTCCCCGTGGCCAGACATGGCAGGGTCCTCCAACTGGGTACCGGTGACATTCGCCGCCATGCCACCGGCCACCGGTCCTTCGTCTTCGTCGACACCTCCACCGAGTGCGGCGCCGGCAGCATCAACTCCACCGGCAACGGGGTCGGCTAATGCAGCCGGGACCCCACCACCGATTGGACCTGCTGTGGCCGCAACTCCGTCGCCGTCGACTCCTCGGCCCCTTGCGACCATTGCGGCGCGTCGGGCCGCACCACCTCTTCGCCTCTTCGCCGGGGATGCCGGCGAGATCCTCGACCCGGCACTGGCTGCACCTCCTCCACCGCCTCCGTCCACTCCTCCGGCCGTCAACATCGCCAACGCGGCTGGAAGTCCGACCCTCCGGCGTACCTGGGTCTCGGTGCCGCACGGTCCGTCCGCACGCGCGCAGGCAAGTCCTCGCGCGAACGGCCGTGCTCGGCCACTGGAGAATGGCTACGCCAGCCCGGGCATGAATGGCGGCGGTGGCGCTTCCTCCTCGGAGGGACGCGCCCCTCCCTCCGCTTGAAGCTGCGACCGGAGGAGGAAGGGGAAGCTGCAGGCTGCCGGCTCGGTCGATGCGACTGAGTTGGGGCCGCAACTTGGCCCCTTCCTCGATCTGCGCCGGTGCTCGTCACCAGGTGCAGAGGACACGGCCGGTGCGGTACCAGGTGGTGATGGAGTGGACGCTGGATCGAGCGGCGGCGGTGAGCGGCAGGATTTTTCTACTAGAAGCGGTGGCGTTTTGATACGTCTGTGCGAGTAGCACTTGCTTCTTATCCACTTGATACGTCTGTGCGAGTAGCACTTGCTTCTTATCCACTTGCTTTCTGGTAGAAGATGGTAGAAGACACCAGCAGGTGGGCCTACATGCTACTTTTGCAGGCATACGTGTACTGCATGGGCTGACTACCTAGCTTTGCTTGTTACCAATAGTTATCTATTTCATTTTCTGCTGTATTTGTTCATCAGTGTATTAGTCTAAATTACTGTACTGTTTTTAGACCCCTGATGTATCCATGTACTTGTACAAATGTGTTTATCTACAGTGTACTTAAGCAATTTCGGATTCTAATATAGAATGTCAGTATGTTCGTGTTATTTTATGTGCACTTTCATACTTATACCATTATTGCGATAATTTTGTCACATACTCCATCATTAGTACTGTTATTATTTTCAGTAATTTTTATTACTGTTGAACTGCTGCAATTAATTTATTTGCATAACTTAATTATTTTGGGATGACTACCTATAAAATGTTTCCCAAAGTAAAGGATTAAGACTAAGGAGATTGATGGCTTACACTATTATAGTGATTACCATGATTTAATCATTAATTTGAATTATATATGGTGTAGTAGAGTTCTTAGCATTGGCTGCGTTTAATCCAAGATTGGGTTATTCGGCCTAGAGACCGTGCTAAGGCAGCAAATTATTTGCCTACTATTAAGATCTACTCTATGTCTTATGGCATTTGAGATTATCTAACCATATATACAAATTAATGAGAGTTATATTTGAGGTTTACATGATCATTTGTCTACCTAGATTTGTCTTAAACCATGATGAGCTATGTCATTTAAATTAATTTGCATTTTATTACAACATTTATTTACCATTATGATTATAATTTACCATGAGTAAGTTTATTAAATCAAATGGTCCTACTTTATAGGCTATGGCCATGACTAAGGAGTTCGATGAACTTGCCTTAGATGGTCACAACTATCCTACTTGGGCATCGGATATAAAGATTAACTTTGCTTCCCGTGGTCTTTTGGCACATATAAATGAACCTGTGCAGGGGGTTGTGCTTGATGAGCAAAAGAAGTATGGGGCTTTGATGTTACTAAGGTTCTATATCCATAAGGATCTCAAACAAGAGTACCTTATGGAAGAGAATCCCCGTACTTTATGGCTTGCTCTTAAGGAGCGTTATGATCAGCAAAAGGAACTCATATGGCCTGAGGCTAGTCATGAGTGGAACAATTTGCGTCTGCAGGACTTTAAGTCCGTTGCAGATTATAATCATGTTGTTCATAAGATTTGCTCTAAGTTGAAGTTTTGTGAGAAAGAGCCAACGGATGCTGATAAGATAGAGAAAACTCTATCTACCATGCTCCCCGCTGATCGAGTCTTACAACAGCAATATCGGGCTAGTAATTACACTATATATTCTCAACTTATTCATACATTGACTCAGGCTGAGAAACATGATGAGCTTCTTTTGAAGAATCACCATAAGCGCCCAGTTGGGGCAACACCTCTCCCTGAGGTTCATAATGTACAGAATAATGTTAAGAATAAAAGGTTCAAGGGATCTACTTCTGGTGGTCCTAAGAACAAGCCTGATAAGAGCAAATTCAACAAAAAACAAAAGCCAAATACTCATAACAAGCCAAAAAATGAGGCAAAGTCCAAGAATGACAACAAATGTCATAGGTGTGGGACTTACTCACACTTTGCTAAGGACTGCCGTACCCCTAAGCACTTGGTTGCACTTTACCAAAAGTCCTTAAAGGAAGCAAAGCAAGCAAGCAAAGCAAAAGAACCAAGATATGAAACACATTTCAATCTTGCTTCTGAGGCCACAAAGGAAGTGGGTTGTTCAAGTAAGGCCATTGTGGAAGTAAAGAACAACAATGCTCAAGAAGTTGAGAACCTTCCAGGAAATGATAACATGGTCGTGGAGTTCGCTTCAAATGACATGTTTGGAGATTTCGCCTAAGGTCTCGCTTTATGTTTGATAGCTAATCACTATGTAAGTGATTCAAGTGTGTCGTAATAAATTGAGTTGTGCAAACTCTATGTGTGATGAGTTGTACAAGGTTACTAGTGATGGGAGTATTGTGAACGCATATGTATTGTAATGTCTGACTCATATGTTGGTATTGTAATACAGTTAAGTTGTGTATGTATTTATATATGTTCAATAAGAGTTTTAATTGCATTCTTATTTTACTATAGATGTCTTTCGAAGTCAATCCAATGGAGGAATTATGTCTTATAGATAGTGGAACCACAAACACTATTCTTAGGGAGATAAAATATTTCCAGACTCTTAAGAAAAGAGAAGGAAATATTATGACTATTTCAGGTCGTGATACTTTAATAGTTGGTTCCGGCAAGGCAACTATTATTCTCCCTATGGGTACGCAATTAACGATAGAGGATGCTTTATTGTTTCCAGAATCGACTCGTACTCTTTTAAGCTATAAAGATATCCGTAAGAATGATCTTCATGTGGAAACACATGCAGATAATAAAGAAGAATTCATTCTCTTTACCAAACTTACTGGATGTGGCAAACAAGTTTGTGAGAAAATTCCCTCCCTCCAATCAGGATTGTACTATACATACATAAAACCCATATCTCATGTTACATATAAGGTAATTTTTCAAAATGTTAATTCATTCCAAACATGGCATGATAGATTAGGTCATCCTGGAATTGGAATGATGAGAAAAATTATATGCAATTCAATTGGTCATAATTTGCATAAAGCAAAGTTCCCTCAATCTTCGGATTTTGTATGCACCGCGTGTGCTACTGGGAAATTGATTTTGAGGCCTTCACCTCTTAAAATCAAAGCTGAACCACTAAAATTCCTTGAAAGAATTCAAGGGGATATTTGTGGACCGATTCAGCCTACATGTGGACCATTCAGATATTTTATGGTGTTGATAGATGCATCTACTAGATGGTCTCATACGTGTCTTTTATCGACACGAAACCATGCTTTCGCTAAAATAATGTCTCAACTAATACAGTTGAAAGCACATTATCCTGAACATAGAATTCAATCGATTCGAATGGACAATGCTGCTGAGTTTTCATCACATGCCTTCAATGATTATTGTATGGCATTGGGAATTCGGGTCCAGCATTCAGTACCTTATGTCCACACTCAAAATGGTTTGGCTGAATCATTGATAAAGAGAATTAAACTCATTGCTAGACCAATGTTGACGAATTGCAAATTGCCTACTTCGTGTTGGGGTCATGCAGTACTGCACGCTGCAGAATTGATCCAACTACGACCAACTGCATATCATGATAATTCCCCCTTACAATTAGTGCGTGGAAATCCTCCAAGTATTTCCCATTTGCGTAAGTTTGGGTGCGCTATATATGTACCCATCTCACCACCACAGCGGACAGCTATGGGGCCACACAGAAAACTGGGGATCTATGTGGGATTTAAATCTCCGTCGATCATTAAGTATATAGAACCTCTCACCGGGGATCTATTTACGGCCCGGTTCGCTGATTGTATTTTTAATGAGGATCATTTCCCGGCATTAGGGGGAGAATTGTACCAAAAAGATGAATGCCGAGAAATTAATTGGAATGCGGAAGGCATTTCATTTACTGATCCGCGCACTATGGAAACTGAACTTCAGGTTCAAAGACTTATTGATTTGCAAAATGTTGCAAACAATCTGCCAGATGCGTTTACTAACTACAAAGGTGTTGTTAAATCTTTCTATCCTGCAAGGAATGTGCCAGAAAGAGTGGAGGTACCAAATAAAACCACTCAAATTGTCCCTCTTGGAAGCAAGAGGGGAAGAGGCAATTCCAAGGTGCAAGATAAGAAACAAAAGAAAGTAGTAAACAAAGATCAACTTTCCGTTGATGTACACCTAACGAGTAATCAATATCTTTTGGAAAGATTTGATTTGATACCCAGCCCTCTCTTATGCATAAATACAGAGCCTGGGACATCGGAAGACCCTGGATCAATTGTTTTGGGAAATCATGATGATCTAAGGGTAGATGAAATTGCCATCAATTATATAGAGACTGGAGAGTCCTATGATCGTAAAGCTACAATTGTCGACATTTACTTCTCTGAACAAATTGCTGAGATCCTCCAAAATGATCCAGATCCAAAATCCATGGTAGAGTGCAAGAAGCGCTCGGACTGGAACAAGTGGAAGGATGCAATAGAAGCAGAGATAGCCTCGCTTTCAAAAAGGGAAGTGTTTTCGGCCGTATTGCCAACACCTCCTGGTGTCCATCCTGTTGGATACAAATGGGTTTTCGTCCGAAAACGGAATGATAACAATGAAGTGGTGAGATACAAAGCAAGGCTGGTAGCACAGGGCTTCACGCAAAGGCCCGGCGTTGATTTCAACGAAACTTATTCTCCAGTTATGAGTGGCATAACGTTCCGATATTTGATTTCATTGGCAGTACAAAATCGTTTATCTATGCAGTTGATGGATGTGGTGACCGCATATTTGTATGGATCATTGGATTCTGAGATATACATGAAAGTTCCTGATGGAATCGGTATACCATATCCTGAAGCTAATCGCAATATGTTTTGTGTTAAGTTGCAGAAGTCATTATATGGCTTGAAACAATCGGGCCGAATGTGGTACAATCGGTTAAGTGAATTCCTTACACATAAGGGATACACAAATAATGATGACTGCCCATGTGTCTTCATCAAGAAATCCCAAACGGGTTTTTGTATAGTGTCTGTATACGTTGATGATATTAATATCATTGGTAATGAGCATGACATTAATGAAGCACGTCATCATTTGAAGACGGAGTTTGAAATGAAAGATTTAGGTCAAACCAAATTTTGCTTAGGCTTGCAACTTGAGCATTTTTCATCTGGGATTTTTGTATACCAAGCTGCCTATATCCAGAAAATGTTGGAGAAATTCAATATGGATAAAGCGTACTCATGTAAGACCCCCATGGTTGTTAGATCTTTGGATATAGAGAAAGATCCTTTCAGACCAAGGGAGGAAGGTGAAAAGATTTTAGGACCTGAGGTTCCTTATCTTAGTGCTGTTGGAGCACTTATGTACCTTGCTAATAGTACCCGGCCGGATATTGCTTTTGCAGTCAATTTATTAGCAAGACATAGTGCAGCACCCACCAAGCGTCATTGGGTTGGGGTTAAGACCATTTTTAGGTATCTTAACGGCACAAGAGATCTTGGATTATTTTACAGGAAGAATCAAGATCAAAATTTATTGGGGTATACAGATGCTGGCTATTTATCAGATCCCCATAATGCCAAATCCCAAACTGGTTTTGTATTTTTAAATGGTGGAACAGCTATTTCTTGGAAATCATCTAAGCAGACTTTAGTGTCTACATCCACCAACCATTCTGAGATTATTGCATTATATGAAGCATCACGTGAGTGTGTATGGCTTCGCAGAATGGTAGACCACATATTGAAATCATGTGGAATTGGTGTACTTGATACACCGACAATTATTTTTGAGGATAATGCTGCTTGTGTTGTGCAAATGGAGTCAGGTTATATCAAGAATAATATAACAAAGCATATTACTCCTAAATTATTTTATCCCCATGAGTTGCAAAAGAATGGGGAAATTGAGATTCTGCAAACTAAGTCATGTGACAATCTTGCTGATTTATTCACTAAGTCTTTACCATATTCTATGTTTCACAAATATGTTGAAGGAATTGGTATGATAAGACTTAGAGATTTGCAGAAATCCGGGGGAGTATCTCTTGATAAATGATCCATTTTCATGTCATATTGCACTCTTTTCTTTGTATGAGTTTTACTTTTAAAGGTTTCTCATATGAAGTTTTTAACGAGGCAATATCAGCATTATTTATGTCATATCATCTGATTTTCCCACTGGGGTTTTATAGGAGATGATATACTAAGACATTGTTAACTGATTATCATGGTTTTTTCTCCTTTATTTTTCCCATTGGGTTTTTGAGGAGTTTTATCCTGATATATCAATGCATTCCTAAGTTTTTTCCCACAGGGTTTTCGAAGGATTATTGATGGTGTAAATTATGATGAACATTAAAGTCTCCAGAAGTTAATTGATCAGGGGGAGTGTTAAGAATATTCCTATATTCCTAATGATCAATTAAGAAGATGCTAAGTAACTGCTAATTGCAGTTACCGTTCTCCGTTTTCTCTGCGATCATGGGAGCGAGGCCTGAACGTGGGAGCGGGCTCTCCCGCCCACTCACCCCCTGGAACCGCCCAATGGGCATGTATATATAAATACTTTTACTGTTCATCAATAAAGGATTACATCATTCGCACTATCCATTTTCTACTGTTCCAAAATACTCTCAACATTGGCAATCCGGGTTCCGATCCATCAGGCTCCTGCAGTCTGCTGAAAAAAAGAAACAGGACTGCAGAAGCTTGCGAGGAACACCACGTACAGAAACGGCAGAGAATCTGGAATGTTCCGTCGCAAACCGAGCCACACATCGCCAATGGTACATCGTAGTACCGCATGACAGGAGTTCCAAACCAAGGATTGGCAAAGCGTAAAGCCGCCGGCGCGTGCTTCGTGCTCGTGCTCATGCACGCGCAGCTGCCTCTCGCCATCCATCGCCTGCTAGTCGAGTTGGATCCGGTCTCCTGCGTACAGTCATTGCCACGCATGGCCGCCGTGGTGCAGGAGCGAACGAAACTTAACGAATAAACAAAGGGAGTTCCGCCGTTCCGGTGAGGTTAGGTCCTATTTCGTTCATGAACGTTAAAGTTTAACTCCCATCATATCAATGTTGCGGTAAATATATGGAGTATTAAATATAGACTAATTGTATACATGTCGTCACATATTAGGAGTAATTTACGAGACGAATCTATTAAGCCTAATTAATCTAAAATTAAATTTTTTTATTAAATAAAACGAAAATGCTATATTAAACTTTAACACATCGACAAACTCGGTGGGGGCGTGCGCGCGGGCACGGGGAGACAGCGCGCGCAAGCGGACAACTGCCGCCAACTCGGCCTTGTTTAGTTTCCCAATTCTCCTCCAAATTTCACTATATAAAAAGAAGATTTTCTGTCACATTAAAATATCGGCAAATACATGGAGTACTAAATGTTGATGAAATCAAAAACTAATTGTACAGTTTTGTTGTACTTTGCGAGATGAACATTTTAAGCCTAGTTAGTCAAAATTTGAATAATTTTTACCAAATACAAACGAAATGCTACAGAAATTCTGATACGGTGTTTTTCTTCCCAATTCACCGAACTAAACGAGGCCTCGGCCAAGTACGTCACCTGACTCGGACGTCCCCTCCCGTCGCAGGGGCCACGGCCGTCCCGACGGATCCGCTGCGCCCGCCGTCCCGGCGCGCCCGTCGCGCGCTTCCCGGCCGAAACCCCACCGCGTGCGGCAGCGGCCACTGTGGCCGCAACACGTGTGCGCCGCAGCAGAAGGCCCTCGCGCCGCAGCGGCGCAGAGGATCACGATACGCTGACGCGGACAGGGCTTTCCTTCTCCTTTCCGTGGGTGGCAGGCCACGCGCCGGTGAGGCACGCACCGCCCCGGTCCCTTCGGCCCACCGACGCGTCTGCCCCACGTCACTGGGCCCACGAATCGGTGGAATGAGCGGTGCGAGGTCCGGTAGAGGGAGGGCGACGCCGACGTGTTGGCCGCTGCGTCCCCGGCCCGGGAGAGGTCGGTGCGGATCCGAATCAGCTGCCATTACTGGGAGCGCCAAGTTGCCCGAAATGCCCTCGCGGGACGGGGAGTTGGGGACGGTGCTTCCCGCTGGCACTGGTGGAGTGGTGGGAACTGGGGAGCGGTTTTGGGCTCTGGGGACGGCGGCGTCATCCTCGTGCGGTCTGGCTTGGCCCGCGAAATGCATGTTCCGGAAATACCCCGCCATATATTTGATTTCCTGGATGTATGCTTCTAGAGATGCCTTTCGTGTCTCGCGCTCAGCTTAGGATACAGTAACCCTTGATGCAATCTTAAAAGTATTTTTATTTTTTATAATATTAGTTACACTTTAGAATAACTCTAAGTTCCTCTATAAACTTCGATCTGTATATATAGGGAGAGTATATTCAGTAGTCAGCTACAAAATAAGTTATTCTGTAGTCACCTCCATTTACGATAATTTTATATACCAATTTACGATAATGTCAATATGTATTTACGATAGTTGGGTTACTATAACAGATGGGGATATTTACCGTAACATTGTAGTAAACAACTTAGTAAGGAGTTATTATAATCTCATAAATTAATATAGTAATTGTCGTAACTCAAAGTGGCTACAGAATAAGTTATTTTATAGCCAGCTACAGGGTGGTGTGTGTATATATATATATATATATATATATATATATATATGTGGAAAAAATTTCCTACTACCTGGGAGTAGCTACTCCCTCCTACTATACACTGTCCACGCGGCCACGAGTTCAAACTACTCTTAGGCCTTGTTCACTTCCTCATCCCAACCCAAAATATTTTCTCTTTCACCCATCACATCAAATCTTTCGACGCATGCATGAAGCATTAAATGTAGGTAAAAAAGATAACTAATTGCATAGTTTATCTGTAAACGTCGTGACGAATCTTTTCAGCCTAGTTAGTCCATGATTAGACAAATTTTGCCAAATAACAACGAAAGATGCTACAGTAACTTTTCAGCTACTTTTCGCGAAGTGAACACACCCTTAGCGGGTCATGAACGAGTAAACCCTATATATATATATATATATATATATATATATATATATATATCGTATGTCTAATTTTTAATCTCTTATATAGTTTATCGTAACTTTTCTTATACGAAAAACTTCATGAGAGAACTATCGTATATTGAATTCAGAGAGCAACGTAACCTCAGTATTAGTGGAGAGCGAGGAAGGTGTATTTGATAGCGAAAAAGATGAAGAATGGTTTATAGAGTCTATTGAAGCTTAATCTTTTGATTTGTTTTCTACATTTTGTGATAAAGAGTTCTTTAGAGATGCTCTTAGAAAATTTAGAGCTACAATTACATCTTTTCTTAGATGAAGGTATAACACATTGCAAATAAAATGATTCAAAATCGATCAATTCTACTCACTTGGAAAAGTTTCTTTATGAGACTCGTTTTGGTTAAAGATTGGTGAGCGATAAGTTCACCTGAAACGGACCTAATTTTATCTACATTTACATAGTTTGTCAATTCGACACCGCCATTGATGTACTTGTCCTCTCCATGTCGACTAGGGTTTTCGGTTGCTAGGTTTTGGTAGCCGCCGCCTGGAGGCCACGGCAGCAGCAGGCACAACCGTCGCTGGCATGCCTCTGCACTACCCCTTGCGTCCGCGCGTGGCCCTTCCGGTCGGGATTGGCCGCTCGCTCTTGTCGGCGCGTTGTGTGTTGCGAGCCTGAGAAGAAGAAGGGAGTGGGAAAGGAAAATGAGGAAAGACAAGGTTCTAGGTGAGAAAAGCGCAAGAGAGAAAAATCTAGTAGAAGGGTTTAAACGAGCACAGAAACAAATTCAAGGTTCCTTTTTTTTTACACCACAAATTTAAGGTTCCTGATGCAAAACACGAGACCAGGTCGTGGGGAAAAAAGTGCCGAGAAAAAAACTTTTAGAATAAAAATATAGGAAACTCTTGGAGATGATCTCTTTTTTTTCCTCCCATACTAATTTGGGAGTTGGCAAACATCACAAAATATGATGAACTCTTGGAGATGCTCCCAAAGCACAAACTGTCTTTAGCTTGTCCACTAAAATTTTCTTGCACAAGCTCGCCACAATGAGAACTAGTACATGCACATCCTCTCTAAATGCTTTGGCACAGATAATATGGAGCTCAATGCGCTCCCAAGCTGTTCCTTCTTATCGAGACACCTATCAATCTCTCGCTCGCTCTGTACCCCCAGCCCGTAACACGGGCAGACGGGCACACGGCGACGGCAGCGGCTCGCGCCTTTTTTTTTCTCCTATACGCAACCAGCACGGCAGCACGGACCGTCGGACCGCACTGCCGCCGTACGGCGACATGACGGCCGACGGCGCCGCGGAGTGGCAAACTCGTAGATATCTCGCGAAAGCAGTCCCGGAAGATACAGCAATCTGCTTTCCACGCCGGACTCCGTTGCAGCCGGCCACCTTTCCTCCCTCCTTCCCTCTCCTAGTCTCCTTTCGCTTCCGATCACCAAAAAGACCTTTCTTTCCGCCCTCGGTGCTCTGCTTCGCTGCGTCTCCCGTCTCTAAAAGCCTTGTGGATTGTGGACGCCGACGCGGCCGCAGCAGCAGCCACGAGAGTAGAAGCGCCGAGAGAGAGAGAGAGAGAGAGAGGTGTCCGTCGCTGCCTGCCGAGAGACGGATGAAGAAGTGCCCATCGGAGCTGGAGCTGGAGGCCTTCCTCCGCTGCCGGGAGGACGCCACGGCGGCGGCGGTGGCGGCGGGCGTGCAGAAGCCTGTGCACGACGTCGCTGCGCTGGCGCCGTTCGCCGCCGGTGGTGTGTTCCCCCCTAGCGATCTGTCCGCCTTCAGCTTCGCTGACTCGGTGAGTAGAAAGCAGAGCAATTTTGACACCGCGTGAATTACTGGGTGGAGTGGAGACATAACATAAGAGGAATATGTATTTCTCTGTTTTTTGTCATTACAAATTGGTGCTTCAGATCCCTTTGTGTATGTAGTGTTAGAAATTCCAGCGCTTTGGGACATGTGGATCAGTGGATGAGATCTTGTTAATTTAGGATGATTTTTTTTCCACTGATGCACCTCGTGCCACCAACTGATTTTGGCCTACTTCTGTTTTGTTATTAGTAACATGCTTCACGTTCTTAATAACAATTTTAAATGGTATGATCACAATTGTATCTTGAACCCTAAGCATGTTGAAGCAAATCAGGAGTCTTCTCCTAAATGCATATTTTCCTTCAAAACATTCATAATTATGAAGCCAAGGTTCTAAGAACTAATATAAGTATTTGGTTCTGAATTTCACATGACAATTAAGCAAGACCTGACCACAAAAAAGATCACATAGCTAGAGTACTACTGTATTTTACATTCTTGAAGACCTTGATATGGATGAAGATAACCATTAAGTTTGTTTTTGTTTTGTCCAAGCAGAACACTCTCAATGGAAGCATTCATAATCACCTATGGTCCCATAACCACAACGTGAGGCATCCTGCAGTCTCCACAACAATCGAGTCTCAATCATCAATCTGTGGTATATACTGCTGCACATGGTTCCTCTTCCACATTTTCAGTCTCTTTGTTAACGACAGCAATACGTAGTTGAAAGCAAGAAAATCATTGAACTGTGCAAGTGCTTTTTGTGCTACAATTTAAAACTTAAAGCCTCATTGCAGCTGATTAGACAACTTGGAGTTTTAACAATTGATTAATTACATAGGTAGATTTTTGGGCATTTGATGAGATGAGCCCGTGACAGAAATAAATGTTGCAACAGACAAATTGGGCTTAAATAATTGTAAGGCATAATATTAAGTTATTTCAGTGTTCTGGCTAGCTCATACCAAATTCAATCATTGGCAGCAGCAGCAAGTCCAACATCAGCTACCAACCTATATCTGAAAGAAAGCCAAACTTTGGGTGGCACAAGTGGTTCAGACTCCGATAGTGAATCGCTGTTTGATATCGAGGGTGGTCCATGCGAACAAAGCACAAACCCACAGGACGTGAAGAGAATGCGACGGTACACCAAGAATATGAACCATGTTTTTTAAGCATTTTCTTCAGCATTTTCTTAACTCCGATAGCATTATATAATCATATCAACAAAGCAGAAGTTAGGATAACCTGAAATGCTTGCCTCAAATTACAGGATGGTGTCGAACCGTGAGTCTGCTCGACGGTCGAGGAAGAGGAAGCAAGCCCATTTAGCTGACCTTGAGACACAGGTAACCGCTACTATATGTTGTCTTAGTTTTCCATAGTGCTGGCTCAAATGTTAAGCTTCCATAGATGCTGATTTGAACCAAAACCAGAGCACGGTTGTGATAGGTTTCCCTCCAGCTTCATTCTGACTTACAAGCTACCTCCTTGGAAACAGGTTGACCAGCTGCGAGGCGAAAATGCATCGCTCTTTAAGCAGCTGACAGATGCCAACCAGCAATTCACAACCGCAGTCACGGACCACAGGATCCTGAAATCAGATGTGGAGGCCCTCAGAGTCAAGGTGATCGCTGTCATATTGTTCATTGCAGATCCGTGGTGATCTGATCATCCCGTTCATCTCCTCTGAAATTGTTCGTTCCGTCTCTGCCGCGTGCCTTGCAGGTGAAGCTGGCGGAGGACATGGTGGCCCGTGGCGCGCTGTCGTGCGGGCTGGGCAGCCTGGGGCTGTCGCCGGTGCTGAACCCGCGGCAGGCGTGCCGTGGCCCCGACGTGCTGTCCGGCCTGGACTTCCCCGGCGACGACGCGTGCTTCACGGGGCTGTCCCCCACGGAGCAGCTTCAGAACTCGCCCCTGCAGAGCATCGCCAGCCTCGAGAGCCTGGAGAACCGGATGGTTAGCGAAGTGACGAGCTGCGGCGGCCCCGGCGTCGACGTCTGGCCGTGGGATCACTCCAACGGCGGCCTGTCCAAGTGAAGAAAGCCGAAGCGTGGGATTCGCACGCCGATGGCAATGGCAACTATCCTGTCCTAAGTTGTCAAAAAAAAAACTATCCTGTCCTGTCCTACTGTATGCGTATCGATATGCGTGGCGCTATGAACTGCCATTTCTGTTTTAGCTGGAGTGGTGAACTGAACGGACTTGAGTTTTTCAGAGTCCCTCGTCTCCGTCGGTATATTGCCTTAGTTCTGTAATAGAACTGACTAGTTAAACTTTATACTATATATATGCTGAGAGACTGAACTCGAAGCATAATTATGCTATCATATTATGTCATTGTTACATGTTGCGGTTAGGTGTTCTGATGGATTATCTTGTTGCCCTGTGATTCATATGATGAATAGAGAGGCGTATCCATGGGAAGCTCAGGTAAGTGAACAGAGAGGCACATCCTATTCTGAATATTTCATATCAGTAAATAAAAACTCTGAAAACTCTCATGTACTGTAGATTGTTGTCTGATGACTGACTGAAGTAGGCTCCTGATTGCTTTTTGTGATTTATGAATGGTGAGTTCTGTATATATTTTCTTTTTACAGATTTGCCGATCATTGGCATGTCTTGCAAGGTACAACTGCAGGCTTCAGTTATCGATTGATTCCTCGTCCCTGCCAGCGATCTCTCGCTCTTGTTCCCTGGCTCCCATCTCCATCTCCAGCAGCAGCTCGTCGTACCCGAAGACGGCCAAGCCGCCGGCCTCAGCGATGGCTCCCAGCGCCGCGGCGAGCCCCACGCAGACCTTCTTCTTCCCCTCTTCCACGTTGAACCACTCCTCGCCCCCGCCGCGCTGCCGCTTCGCGGCCGACGCGACGGCGGCCGCCTCCGCCGCGACCGCGTCCACGGCCCTGGCCGCCGGCTCCACGTCCACGGACTCCACCGCGCGCGCCCACCCCACGATCAGGCGCGGCATGTCCTCGCCGTCCTTGACGCAGCTCCGCGCCCAGCCCCAGAGCGCGGCCGCGTACGCGCGCTGCGACTCGGCCCAGGCCTCCAGCGCCGCGCGCCAGCCGCGGAGCTCCGACCCGAGCGCTCCCGCTCCCGCGGCCGCGCGCGCTGCGCCCGGCGGCGGTGGCGGGCCCCTGGTACCTCCTTCGCCTGTCGGGACGGGCCGAGCGGCTTCGGCTGCGGCGGCTGAGGACGTGAGTAGCGCGATCGAGTCGTCGGCGGTGCGCTTCATCACCCGATGCGCGTCCGCGATCACTCTCCACATCCTCGCCAACCTGATGCAGCAACGAACGAACAAAAAGGATGCAGAAATTCTGCCATGATTCCACATTTGCACTAGTACCATAATTCGTTCGGATGGCCGTGTTCTTGCGGTCTCCGTCGAGCACGTACCCTCGGACGAGCTGAGTGAGCTGCGGCAGGAGCTCGTCGTCGCGCACCGCGGCGATCCTCCTGGACACGGCGTCGACGGAGGTGAGGGAGATGTCCAGCTTGGTCCGGAGGTCCCTGACGGCGGCCCTCGTCTTCTCGATGGCGAACGGCTCGGCGCCATTGGCGTCCTGGCTCCTCAGCAGCGCGCACTTCTTCTCGTAGGCCAGACGGACTTTCTCCCCTGCCTTTCGTTCACGTTCGGAAATTCCCAGCTCACTGATTAGTTTCAGCACAAGAGATAGAGAGATGAATCAGGGGAGCGGGGTGCACGTACCCTGACTTCCTCGTACAGCCTCTTCTCCCACTCGTAGAGCCTGTCAAGGCTCTCCTTGTGGCTCTGGAACAGCTCGAACGGCTCCGGCGGGACCTCGGGGGCGCCCTGCTCCTCGCCGTCGTCCCTCGGGACAGGTGGTTGAACTGTCTAGAAGAAAGCAGCGGTCAGTGGAATGACGATTTGCAAATCGCAATGGAGAAGAGAGTCAGAGACAGAGACAGAACACGTACCTCTCCTCTGGTAGTGGACAACCTCCAGCAGCACGGAGACCTCTTTGGCAGTGTCAAGAATCTTCATGAAATGGCCGTGGATGTCCCTCATGGCCTCCTCCATGCTCGCCGGGGGCCGGTCGACGTACACGGTGAAGCCGGGTGCGCCATTATGCTGCTCAACTTCTGCAGTTGCCAGCACTCGCAGCTCGTTCTTCACATGATCCACCCTTTTCTCCACCTCCCTCGACGGCGGCGGCACCACCGGTGCTGCTGCTGCCTGTTCACCCTTCTCCTCCACTTCCTCTGCTTCGCATTCACCTTCTCCGCCGCCGTCACTCTCTTCCTCCAGCTCCGGTATCTGTTCATCTTCTTGATCGTCTTTCACCTCCTCGGCGCCGTAATTTGGATGATCGGCTAGTGAAGAGAAAGGGTCCCAAAAGAGGTCCCATCTCGGCCGCTGCGGCGATACCGGTGTGCCATTCATCGGATCAACGGATGAAGAACGCAAGAACGGGTCATCCGTCCCGAAGAACCTATCGATCGTGGCGGCCTCGATGGCTTCAGGCGGTTCCCATTGCTCCACCACCGGATGCACCGGAGCACCCGCCGGCCTCAGGCAGTTGATGACGAGAACCTTCTCGGGCGAGCCCGGGTGGTGCACGTACGAGTACTCCTGCAGCCGGTAGAGGTGCTCGTCCTCGGCGAAGTAGTACAAGAGAGCCATCGACACGCGGCGGAGCGACCGGACGTAGGCCACGTGGGAGGAGGCCAGGAGGTCCCGCTGCGCGATCGCCTTCTTCACGAAGCTCTTCCGGTCGTGGCAGGTCTTCACGGCCGCCTCCTCGTCCAGCTTCGACGAGGAGCAGCCCATTGCAGCTGCCTGCTCCTCCTCCTCCCTCCTCCTGAATCAGGTCGGAGCAGGAACTGGGAGTAGCAATGGTGGTTTCCTTTTCGTATCAGATGCATGTGGATTGGGTATTGGGGCATTGGGATTTGGGAGAAGGTTAAGATTCTTGGTTTGTGCTGGGTCATGAAGAAACGAACATTTCGTGGGCGAGGTAAATGAAAGTGTTTGCTTATCGAGAACTCTTTTCTGGCTTGTGGACCACGAACAATCGAAAGAGTGGAAGTGATTGTCAGATTCTGAACTTCACTGACGAGGTAAGCTCACAAGTCACAAGTCACAAGTCACAAGCTGGTTCTTTCACTGAACTTCACTGATGAGGGAGGAATCCTAAATGCTTGTTTTGAAGGGCCGGGGAAAAAAACCTCCTGAAAAGTGGTAGGGTCAAATTTAACAGTGAAATTATAAAATTGTTGTTTTATTAGATTAGATATAGGTGGAAAAAAACCTCCTGGAAAGTGGTAGGGTCAAATTTAACAGTGAAATTAGAAAATTGTTGTTTTATTAGATTAGATATAGCAGCTTATACAATGTCCCACAAAAAAAATTAATGTTATGAATGGATTATTTTTGTTGAGCTTTGCTATGGTACCCAAATAACTGCGAGCCATTCATTTAATTAGATCGGAGGTTAGAATCATCAGTTACTTATTATGAGGTAATAGGTGAAATATATATCTATTTAATTTTAAATTTTGTTTAATAGGGTAAATAAGAAAAGTTTAGATATAAAGATATTTTTTGATCTAATTGATGCATATGTAATCCATTAGATGTTGTAAATTTTTTTTTTGATATGAGATAATCTAATTAGCATAAAGCCATAAACTATCTATTTTTTATGTACCGCACATAGGTGCTCAACACGTTCGTTTCACGTACGTGTCCAACTTCTGTGCCCAACAAAAAATATACTTTACATACGTACATGAAATTTTGCATGACCATTCTACATGTTCAATGTACGTCACAGCTACATATTGAGCATCTCCGAGAGTTTGTCAAATTAACTTGGCATCCATCTATTTTTTTTGGCAAAGCAGGAAAAATTGTGCTCCAACAGTTTGGCATCCAACTTGGCAAATTTTAGCAACTTGGCAAATCTCCCCCTCCACACGCATATTTGCGCGCTGAGTGCGAGCGCGCATCGCTCGCGCATCCGGCTTCACGTGCATATTTAAGCGGGGCTCTTCGTTTCTTAGCGGGACTCTTCGTTTCTTAGCGGGCCTCTTCTTATTTTATCAAGTCCAAATGACAAACTCTTGGAGAAAGTCTATTTTTTCACTTGCCATATATTTTAGCAAATTATCAAATCACGATATTTGTCAAGTGAATTTTGGTAAACTCTTGGAGATGCTCGAATACTTTCTCAATCAGGTAACATAGTTTTAATCAAGTTAGCATAATATCACACTCAATTATGTCACATGTTATTCGCAAAAAAAATTATGTCCCGTGTTAGCGTGTAACATGTTTTACATTACCAAAGCTCACGGCTCAGTTAACGTGTTAGATGTTGATATTATTCATGTATATAACGTTTTTTTTAATTATGTGAATTAAAAAATGTATTGTTCGAATTCATATTTGGTCATTTGGATCGGGCTTGCCAGTGTCTGGACGTCTGCACCTACAACCATTTCCCGCGCCATTTCCCATGTCGTTTCATCCGCCCGAGCATCACCAGCATCGAGAAGAGGAGAAGGGTGCGGCGGATGCCAGCCGGCGTCGGGAAGAGGAGGAGACACCGAGGCGAGGTAGCAGAAAACGAGGAGGGAAATGTAACACCCGATCTACTTTTGAAACATTCAAATTTAACACTTGCAATATATGTCTAAAGGCAAATGAAACACTTAAAATATGCATCTGAAACACATGAAAAAACATTTGCAACACCCAGATAAAACACTTGAAACATGTGTAACATTCAAATAAACACACTTGCAACATATGTTTGGAAAAAACAGATAAAACATTGAAAACAAAAACTTGCAAATACGTATACAACCATTACAACATATGCAACATCCCGATTCACTTTTGCAACATCCGTGTAAAATACTTGCAACATATCTAGGGGTGTGGGGATGGTGTCGGTGGAGGGAGCGTGTGTCCGTGGAGGGATGGTTACGCAACAAACGTGTACAACCATTGCAACATATGTAACATCCCGATCCAATTTTTATAACGTTTGGATAAAATACTTGCAACATATCTAGGGGTGTTGGGATGGTGTCAGGGAGCGTGTGTCCGTGGTGGGATGGCTATGGTTGGGGAGCTAGGCTCCGGATAAAGATGGCAATAGGGAATTCTCCGTCGGAGGTTGATGTCGTGTCCCAGTCCCCGCGAGGAAGAAATCCCACCATCCCCGTCCCCGTTAACACCGTCAGGGCGAGTTTCTTCCCCGTCCCAGTCCCCGCACGGGGATTTTATCCCCGTGGGGTCCCCGTCCCTGGTAAAAATATGCATCAATTGAGGAAGTTTCGCACATGTAGATTGCCAAGAAACAAACGTTGCTAGTTCTCATCTCATAAAATCCAAGAAAACAACAAAGTATAAGAAACAGGAGACTAAAACAAAGCAAATAGGCCACAAATCTCCAAATCTTCTTGACTCCATCTTCTGTGGCTCACACACGAGACCAAACATGGTGCTCAGGAATCAGGATGCACGTTTTTTTCACTATATATGCACCCCCATGGTATAATTCTATGCACCCACAAGGTAAATGCATCCTCCCTTGAATTTCCTCTAGCTTCGCCACTACGTGCAGGTGCTTGAGTAGGCACGCCGACGCAGGGGCCTGCAGAGATGAGGAAGCAGGTCTGCGTCGCTGGGAAGGGAGCACAGATGGTCGCACTGGTGCCATGTCGTCGTGCGTGGGACTACGGAGGTATGGCGAGGTGGCATGAGATTGGGAGCGCCGAGTGCGAAACTGCGGCAAACGCGGAGGGTCACGCTCGTCGTTGTGCTGAGGTCGGAAGATGGATTGGTGGGAGGGCGGCGGCTGAGTTGACCAAGCGAGGGGCTGCGGGATGCGGCGCTAGGGTTAGCTGGATGGTGGTGGCTTATATATTCCAGACAAATGGGCCTTATAACTTTCATGGGCCACGATCTATCTACTCAAATATTACATCGATGCCGCAGCTTACTCGGGTCCCCGCCGGGAACTGGGACGAGGGACGGAGGATCATCCCCGCCCCCCCACCAGATCCAACAGGGATCAAATATGTCCCATTTAATTCTCCGTGGAGAATATATTGCTACCATCCCTATCACCTAATGGAAGAATTGCCTGCGAAAAGTCGGCGAACGTGGCCCCGTTGCCATCTTTAGCTCTGGAGCTGGTGGCGGCGCCTACACTGGACGGAGCGGAGGATTGATGCCACGATGGAGAACAGCTTTAGGCTAGCCCGGCCCACCAAAAGGTGGAGGCGAGTCACTGCATCGGGGTGGGCTAGGGCGTTGGGGCCGCGAGATGGGCCGACAGCTGGCGGGCCGGCGGACGGCACAAGAAGGGACGCACCGACGCAACGTCCAGTGCTCGATTTTTTTTTGTTGAACTAGATATATGCCCGTGCGTTGCACGGGAGTCACAAATTTTTACGCACTCCTAAGGCGATGCATGTGAATTGCGATTTAGACGAACATATTAAGAAACCTACGAATCTAATTACATAGAAAATACAAAGTCAGTTCCATGATCTTTTTCTTTTTTATTTAAAATCAAAAACCAAATCAAATGAACCATCATCTTTCATGGCTTCTTGAGTGTGCTCTAAACCCCAAGCATTAGAGCACTCCAAGAGTCTTTATAAAATTTACTCTCTAAATCATCATTTGGATAGTCGTTTGAGTAAAAATTTCTTTCTATATCTTTGTACCCTCTAATAGCTTTTTTGTATACTCAAAGAGCCATCCTCGCTCTCTAATTTTGGCAGATAAAAAAATCCAGAATAGAGAATGTATATATTTGATAATTTATTTAAAGAGACTGTTGAGGGGTTTTGTCACTAAATTTTTTTTAAAAAAAATTGGAGGAATATAAATTAAAGATTATTTTAGAGTTGCTCTTATATACTATCTTCTCCAGAAACTAAAAAAAAAGCCAATAATTATTTCTCTTATAGTTTACTCCTTCAGTAATCATGTAAATGTGCTAATGATTTAATGATTAATTTTATTAGGCTTGCAAAAGCATCTGCAAATGCTCCTTTCTTGTTTGAGTGGGTTCCACTTGCTAATAGTTGTGTTGCACTGTATTGGCTGTGGTGCTTGCATTTTTGGCATGCGCAATAGTTGTGTTGCACTGTAACCGCACAGTGGTATGCTTCATACAAAATTGGACGATGGGGCCCACGTAAGTTAAAATCAATCGCTCCAGCCTCATCCCTATCCACCCGTGGCTTCCTCAAAGTGGCTTCATCTTTTCTCTGTTCATCTTCCCGTGCGTGTATCTCTCTCTCCGACCATGCTCCACCGTCCAGTGCCGCCCGCTCGGCGCTCACGGCTCATCAGTGTCTCAGTGCCGGGCCGCCAGCAGGGAGGGAGCAAAGCTTTGAAGAGCACCATCCGCTGGGACAAGAGTAAAGATGGCAACGGGGAATTCCCCGTCGGGTTTTGACTCCCCGTCCCCGTCCCCGTGGGGACAACTTTTACCCATCCCCGTCCCGGCCACGACCGTCGGGGCATGATTTCTCCCCATCCCCGTCCCCGACCGGGGAATTCATCCCCGTGGGGATCCCCGTCCCCGTTACAATGACTAATGATTCAGTCAGTCCATAGAAGAGTAAGACCATAAAACTACAGAAGAATGCATATGACGAGAAGGACAAATCGAAGACCATGAATTTCCAATAGTTTTGGACACAAAAACACCATTGCACCAGCACGCTATACATACATTATTGTATTCACAAATGGATCTAGTATCACAAAGAATGACAGATCTACACATCGGGAACAGACTTCATGGATTGAGCTGCATCTCCACAAAAGCACGTCCCTGTTGCTTGCTGGCTGGATTTGAACTACCAGCCATCTCTCCGAGTCTCCGTTGATAAAGCAGCACGGCAAGAGGCTTGACAGCAGACCCGCGTGTGGACGCGGTAGTGCAGCAGCTCCGCCCGTCGGACATCGTGCGCCGTGCCGCGCCGCCTGGCCCCGCCCCGGTGCGCACACATCCAGGACCTATGCACTGCCGTGTCCCTGCTGCCTTGCCCCGGCGCGCACAGCGGCCAGGTGATGATGGGCCAGCGGGTGGTGAGCTGCTAAGTGGGGGGTCGAAAGTTGGAGAGGAGAGGCAGAACCACGGAGGCTAGCGGCTGCTGGTGAGGAAGGGCCGAAGGAATGAATGGATAGTATTAGGGTTATCGCGGTATATATATTCGGCTGCCTGTAATTGGGCCTTTGGATGGGCCTTTTCTTGCTGAATCGCGTTTCTGTGAGCCAGCGGGGCGGGTTAGCGGGGATCGGGGACGGGGAGAGCCGGACCAGACCCGCCTCCGTCATCCCCGATGGGGAAACAATTCCTACCGTATAAGTCCCCGTGGGGATTGTTTTGGCCCCATCCCCGTCCCCTAATAGGGGAATTCCCCGCGGGGAATCGGGGAACGGGGCCCCGTTGCCATCTTGAGACAAGAGCCAGATGGGCCAGGCGCCTAGGTCACCGACGCTCGCAGTTTGTCCAGATGGGCCAGGCGCCTAGGTCACCGACGCTCGCAGTTTGTCGTTGCCGATGACCATCTCGTCCACGACATAGAACTTGCTATTGTCAGCGCACTGCTTTGTCCTAGCTGTTGTCTCCAAAATTCTCAACTGCTCCATCCAGCCCAGGGGCTTAGAGCTCGGAAAGCAGCAGGGCCGCTCACCTACGGCGCGTGCTCGAGGCCAGTGTTCCAGTTCCACCCAGCCCAGAGCTCGGCAAGCAGCAGGGCTGGTCACCTACGGCGCGCGTGCGAGGCAAGCGGCGGCTCTTGGCGCGCGGCGATGGGAACAGCATCCTTCAGCCCGCGCGTTTGGTGATCCGTCCCCGACGCGGTTTCCAGGAGCGACACGAGCGAGCGCTGCTGCGATGGTCGCGAGCCCGAGCGGGCCGCGCAGACGATAAGATTAGTTATTTTTTAGGTGTATACAAGATTATAACTATTTTAGCCAAAACTAATATTTTAAAGGCACTGTTTGGCCGTTTGGTAATTTTTTACACATGTAAGCAGTATCCGCCTGTAACTTACTGTGCACAAGAAAACCAACGATTTCCTTCACACCCGTAAAAATGCTGTTTGGATGGCTGGTATCTGCTAGCATGTTATTTTGACGGAAACGCTTGCTACCTGACCTAGCGCCCCACTGCTAGCATGCTATTTACGAACTGAAAAGGTGAGAGTGACAACGACCACTGTGTCAAACACAAGAGCATGCAAGTTTCAGAGCAAAAGATCAGACCGCATTTCAAGCCAGATCAACAAACTGAGCAAGTTTCACACTAGTGCTCACATGAAGGTCTAGAATATATCAATTGATGTTAACACATCATCCCAGAAACAAAATCATTTGAATCAAAATATGAGATAAAATAGCACTGCCATGCATCTTCTCACCTCTCATAGCGAGCATCTGTACATAAATATGAAAATAAAATCTGCAAAAACTATACATAAATAGGGGTATCAAATCAGGAAGAATCCAGGGAGCATAACTGAGTATTCAAGTTACAAACTAGTGCTGTGCATCTCAAAAGCACAAATGCCAACTTCTCAGCAGGTTACATCTCACGGCTTACCATCAAGTTTAACAAAGTTGCAAATACACAATCTTGTATACCACAAGGACAAGATAAAAGGATCTTATCATTGGTACAGTTCAGAAACAAGATTAGCACAAAACAACACCCATTGCTTCATACCAAATGACACTTCAAATCATTTTTCACATGTTGCAAGTCTGAATCTCAAGTTTAGATATAAGTATATTTCCAACAACAAAGACATCTTAGAAAAGTTGGCCAATGCCATAATTTAAGCACTAACCTGCAGCACAAAGTTGGCAAGATAAACTCACGAATAACATATATAGATAACCTTGCAAGATCTTCACATGTTTGCAGCCTCTAACCTGCAGCACAAAGTTACAAATTTGAGCATGAAACATTGTTAAAATTGCAAAGAAATAAACGCTTTTAGAAATAAGCAATGAGCTTGTCTACCGATTCTAGAAAACATGGACAAATTAAAATACAACACTTTCTGAAAATAAAATGGACTCTCTGGGGAACAAAATGTAGGTGGTGCAGCAAGCATAGTCTCATGGATACAAAATTAAAGTACATTAACCTCATGATCTAGAGTTGCATGTGGGGTACTCTGGTCAACGAAACAACAGGTCCTAGTCTACTAGATATTGATCATTTTAGAGTAGCATATGAGAAATTGATAATTTCAGGTAGCATTAGCATATTGATCAAACTTACTTGCATTTGATAAAGTTCAAGCTTGTTCACTTCTTTAATCAGCCACAAAGCACAGAGTCTTGTTTCATAGCCTCTAACCCTGGATTGTCAAAATACAGACAATGCGGAACCTGGAGAAGCCCTCAGATGAAAAGTGCATGTTGTCCAAAATATTCCATCAGACGGCTGTTCATGTCCAAAATCCTCATCATGCAAGACCAACAAGTGGGAGTGCAGAGGCTCAGGTGAATAATGCGGTGCAGGAGATGTAGTTGTAAGGATTCCAAATGTTCTAACAGGAATTCTTCTACTAAAGAAAAGGCCAGTCAAGGAGCCATGCTTCTTCAGAACGCGTTTTCTGAGAAGAAAGCCCAAGATGCAAAGCCAAGAAAAGCTTTGATTGAGATTGGTAATAATGCGGTAAGTACTGCAACGGAAAAAGCTTAGCAACCTACCGCAAACATGTGTATGGATATCATCCAACCTACGAGCCCAGTCACAACAAATATACTCTCTGGCTGGAAGAAAAAAATAATAGTCTCTCGACTTGCAGGTGTAAATTGATTGAAGTGGACCTAAAATCTCACTTGGAGCAGCAGCATCAGTGCGTCACACCATCACATCTAAATAGACTAGCACAAGATCGGCATGAACATACTAAAAAAATGAAGAACAGAAATACGAGGAGAGGGGACAGGGGAGGATAGCTGAATGGATTTGATATCTGTCGTGGAGGCTCCAGGATTCAGGTGCTGAGGACGTGGATTCACTCGCGCACGCCTCGGTGCTCTCTCGCCGCACTCAGCTTGGGGCCGTCGTCGTTGCCGCCGCCGCCATCACCGCCGCCGTCGCCGCTGCCGCAGTCACAGTCACCGCAACGAACCCTCGCCTCCGTCCGGAGTAGCCGGCGAAGGGAGATCGAGTTACCCTCTTCTTCTCACCGGCCTCCCTTGCCCGGCGCGCCCTTGCCGTGGATGAGGTCGCAGATCCGGCTCGAGCGCTTGCTCCAGGCCTCCATCGGCTCTAGCGGCGAGGTGGGCGGCCGTTGAGGAGTAGTTTGGTGAGAGGGAGGGACCGGCGGCGTGAGGTGGGGACGGCGGCGTGGTTGGGATTGGACGCCGCCCTCGAAGGAGAAACCCTCGCCCCTCGCGGCCTCGTCACCGAGCGTCCGAGCGGCTCCCGAGCTGCGCCCGATAGTTGGCGTACTCCCACCGTCGCATAAAACATGTAAATCTCACTTTTCAAGACAAGCTCAGGACGAGTGTGAAATTACGCATGTGCCTCTTTTATATACTTTTCATGTGCTAGAACTCAATAGCAATCTAGAATGTTTCTTCAAAATACAACATGAGATAAGTTAGTTTTCTAAAGGTGCAATATTTTTAATTGGTGGGATCCATCTGAAAAGATAACCTAAACTCTAGGATTACATGAATTTTGAGATAAGATTTAAACCTCAAGATTACATGTTTTATGGGATGGAGGGAGTTTTTTTTTCCATATCTGAGGAGATGACAATTTTTTTACACCGGTTTTGGGCCATCCAGATGTAAAATAAGTGAGCTCACCGGTTCATCCAGAACTCGGATGAAAAAAATTAGGACCTATAATTTACACTTGTTTTTGTCCAAATACTAGGCATCGACTCGTAATTTTGTTTATACATTGGCGTTTAACTAGATGGGTTTTCTTAGAGGTTATTATAATTCTTTAAGTTTTAAGAAATGTCATTACAATTCGTTTATTCGGAGATCTGTCATTATAATTTCATCTCTCTCATTTATGCCATTTTGTACGGTTGCCACGTATATGAACCCACTGTCGATGCGTATGCATACACTGACGCGTATAGACGTTAAGGATCCGGCTGTTCCGTTAGAATGAGCTCGCCTGAGGCGGAGGAGCGCTCGCCCGCGCGCGAGTTGGAGCGGTGCCGCTCTCCCTCGGCGGCCTGCGCACGAACAGAACGCAAGCACTGGCTCTGTAGGCTGTAGGCACCGCCATCTGCGCCAGCAAGCGCGAGCGCTGAGAAGCCATTGGTGGGGGCACTTGGTGGTGCAGGGCGCCGCGTGGAGGCCATGCCCGAGGACACGGAGCAGCTGGGCTAGCTTGTTCGTGGAACAGCTCCACCAACTCAGCCGGTCTCGTTCACGGACGCCTGAGACACGCACGGAGGAGCCTGCCAAGGCCCCGGCTGCTGGCCTCCGCGAAGATGTGGCTATGTCGACGCGGCCGCAGCTATTGCCGCCGGCCCTCGCGCTCGCCGGCCCCATGTGCTCGTTCACCATACCCCGCGTGCTCGCCTGGGTATATGGCGCGTGGATGTATGGCAGCAGGTTGAGATGCAGACGGTGAGGTGGGCGATGGAGATGGGCCGTGGGCGTGTGGGAGATCCATCCCGAGCCACCGAGCCGTGGCTCGTACGCGATGAGGAGTATTCCGCGGCTGTCTGCGAGTTTCGTTTGATGTCCCAATGGCGGCGGCGAGTTCGTGCCGGCGGACGCGGCGAGGCAGGGGCGAGCCACCTCCGGCAGGCGGCTCCTGCAGGGACGGGGCGAGCAGCGTGGCCGGCGACGCTCGTGAGCTATGGCAGCGGCTCCGGCTCCCATGTCGCACGCGGACTCCTGCAGCAGGCGGAGCTCCGTCTCGCACGCGGACTCCTGCGTCGCGTCGGCTGTTGTGCTGCTGGCTGCGCAGGCTGTGCTCGTCGACCCGCAGCCCGTCGTGCTCTCGCTATTGCTGCAGTTTACCGCGCGATCGCCTTTTGCCGCAGCTCGAGAGCGCCGCCGGCCACGCTGCTCGCTGCGTTGCCGGAGGTGGCTTGCCGCGCTGTCCTGTGTTTGCCCGATGGTGTCCTGGATGCGGCCCAAGGTCGAGGCGCCGCCGCCTTCAATCGTCGCAGAGGGAAGAAGGGGAACGGGTACGGGAGAAATATAGAGCGACGGCGGTGCGGCCTCACAGGGAGGCGGAGACATAACGCGCGTAGACGTTCCTGTACGTATACACAAAAGGTGTAGAAAATAACTTGAATGAATCAGACGTGAAATTATAATGGCAGGTCTAATAGAAGAATTATAACGGCGTTTCTCAGAACTTGAAAAATTTGCAATAGGCTCGATCAAAAAAAACCCTAATAGATACGGTAGCACACATGTCACATTAGTGAGTCATTGCGGATGGCGTGGCTCCCTAGAATGAATGGCATGACTGCAGTATGTAACGTTAACTCCTATGTAGCGTAACAACAGCTTATGTCTTGCTTCCGTTATTTGTTAAGGTACTATCTTAATTTTTCTTATATTTTTGTCGATCTAAACCAAAAAGACCCATGAATGATGAATAATATTGATACGATGGCAATATAATCGGTCCACAATAATTTTTGGGCCAAAGGACCTTTATGTGCACATACATGCTCGTATAAACGAAGTCTTACGCAGTTGCTGACCAAACATTCAATAGAGTTCCATGCACACGTATTATCTCCTTTATTACTGACTGATTACGTAATCTTACAAACTCAAAGAATCAATTACATACAAACTTAAAGAATCAATTTCACACTATGCTATAATTTCTTTAAAACAAATTTTTGAAGACACGTTCACATACAATTTTGATTTCTTGAGTTGAATTCATATAGAAGGAATGGCTAACTTGTGCACAGAAAGTCTATAAAACAGTACAAACTCTTTTCAAATAAAATAACCTAATTTTCACTATCTCCAGCTTGTAGATCATTCGATCCCATTGATTCCAGCTTGTAGATCATTCGATCTCGTTAATTCCGCTACCCACCGTGCATGTCTCGAAATTTCAAATTAGACACAGAACCTATCAAGTAACCAATGTCACTGGCCCACGAAGACAAATATAGCTCAATATCTAAGTATGATAATTCTCCACCAAAGCTTACATTGTTAGCAGAAATGCATATATTCTCAATTATTGCAAATATTCACGATTATTGTTGCAAATAAAAAGAAGGATCTGTCATCTCTCACCCGTGTGAGCTGTCACACGAATTTTTTCTCCTTGGTACTGTTCATCTTCCTACTCTTGACGCCCACCACCACCCAATGCCCAACGCCCCGCCACGGCGCGATAGGGTCTCGCCGCGGCAGGGAGTTTTTCCTTCAGGTTCTCCACATTTTGTCTTTGTTGTGTCGTCGGATGTGCTCCATTGGCCGACTGCGGTAGGACGTTTGAGGTTAGGGAGAAAACTTAGACGGCGACACTTGTGGGCGCCGGTTAATTTCCTCCCTAAAGGCGTCCACCCCATCCTACCCTGCTAGGTTCCTTTGATGAAAACCTTGTCTTTGGTGGGCCAGCGATGTCGACGCCTTCGACGTCGTGACCTTCCTGAAGGCATTGTCGTGGGTAACTAGCGTCGTGTCTAGCACTTTTCGTCATTTGGGAAGTTGGAGCTGCCGTCCAGTTGACACGCTTGGCAACAATGACTTGAGGATGTATGTGATTTGTGGCAGTGTCAGAAGACAACTTTGTAGAATTCATTTTTCTCTAGCAGCTTCTGGACTTGAGCTCAGGGCTGAGCTCGTAGTTGTAGATGATTATATGTGGTTGTATGGCTTTTGGGTCGGGTCTTTCCTATAAATTAGGTCAATTCTCATCTTCATATTAACATATGCCAGAACATCGAATCTTCTTAAAAAACATTGAGTAGCCAAGAAACACAGCTTCTGTTAGGGAGGTCATGCTATATCCATATATGTTCAACTTTTATTATTATATGGGGGTTTGGGTGACAGCAATTGAATGGCATGGATGGTGAGTTCACAGTGCAACCATGCATGGGTCTGAGACATGTTTCCATCGAGTTTATTGGGCCTTGCGCATAAGTGACAAGAGTGTACGTCTAATCTCGTGCTCTTTGGATCCCTCTCATCTTGGCATAGGCGTCACCGCGTTAGGAGACTTATCATGAAAAAAGAAGAGTGAAGTGGCTGGGTTGTGTCCCGGAGCATGGACTGAGTCCATATGGACCGGCAAAAAGCAGGCAGTGACGAACTGGACCAGCAAAAAGCAGACATTGACAAATTGGCGGTTGTGATGTGCCACTCGCATGGCGCACAGACAAGGAGAAGAACCAAGTTCACACAACGCGATAATGCCTGACAAGGAAGGCAGAGACAAGCCGCAAACAACCCACGTCGCGGTGTACTTATCAACCTCCAAGCAAAGAGCACCTAACAAACTCCAAAACCCAACCCCATCGCCCAAACGCGTGATAAAAGAATTGTGATGCTTGTTTTTTGCACTTATTTTTGGATTTTACATTGTTTTGTTTGGTCCTAATCCCATCCTGCGAGTTGAGAGGGCTTTGTCCTTCTGACAATTGCTTGTTTTGTAGTTCATGGCCCATTTTCGTCTCTTGCGTTTCTTTCTTTTTCCTTTTTTTATACCCGGTTGTCTGTTTGGACTTTTTCCTTTTTTTTCATACCCGATCGTTGTCTGTTTTGGAGTTCTTGCCCATTTTCGTCTCATTGGGTCTTTCTTTCTCTTTTTTCTGTATTCTGAGAGTGCAGAGCAGAGAATAGGGGAGGAGGGGCCATGCGATTATTTTCTTGGATGGATTGTGACAATTTTCTTGTTGGAAAGATTTAATTGCGACAAACTCAATTGTGTGTCTTTTTTAAAGTGTCCACGGGGGTAGAGTTTTGTTAGCATCCAGGTAGCTGTGAAGATAGAAAGCTAGAGAATCAGAGGAGCAATAGGGATTGGAGAGGAAGAAGAATAATAAGGCAGGAGGAGTTCAGAGTTTTCCTTAGAACATAGGAGAGTTTTCTCTAGAATGGAGGAAATTTTAGGATAGAAGTCTGGTTACAATTTTCTTGATTAATCTCTATATCTCTCTCAGCCAAGGGTAGATATACTACTCCACACATGGGCCAAGCCCAACTAGTAAAGGCACGCAGGCCCAAGTATTAAACCCATTAGCTATTACTATTAGTAGCCCATGTACCTGACATTCTCCCCTGCTTAAGCAACAACTTGCCCCCAAACTGTTATAAGCACTGATAGTTCTTAGTAGAGAAATAAGCAATTAGTCTCCCTTGATCCACCCAAGCTTTCAAGGGTCCTAAACCAACAAGTGATAGAATTGCAATTCTAGTAACCATAAACTCTGTCTAGTGAGGATTAACTTAGACTCCTTGTCAGCTTCAGAGCAGCTAAAGGATGGCCATGGCAACGCCCACAGATCGACACTAACATTAGTGAAATGCAGTAGGCGACCAAGGGTGCTTCAAAAGCATATGAGAAGGATAATCTCCCACTATCATTAAATCAAAACAGAAACAAATGATATAGTGTGCATCTATTGGACCACCAACTCCACCAACCAAGAGCTTACAGTCACCGGAACTCAAAGGAACATTGTTGATGGCTGATTTCACCACTATCGTGCTGCTGCAAAACTGACGGTTGGTGAGGCATCTGATGCAACAACACACATTGATACCAATGAAGGGCTTCATTTGAACAAATTGATCTTGTGCAGGTGGTAGCCATGGTTGAGAACAAATTAAACCACCACACTTCCACTGTGTTCGCTCTTGAATCAGTGTATAGCTAGCCGGCCCAACTCACTGATAGCCAGGGATGAAAACGGTACGGATATTTTCCGACCGTATTCGAGACCGAATCCGTTTAGAGGGGTTTTAATCCGTTCGTATCCGAGTCCGGATATTTAACATCCGATACCGTATTCGTATCCGAATATTTAAATCACATATTTATGATGTCGATATCCACGGATCGGATACGGACGGATATCACTGATATCGTATTTGTTTTCATATTTATGTCCGGATTCGGATTCGAATACGGATAGTATAAAAAATGTCGGATATTATATGACTGGATATCGACATCATAAATATGTGATTTAAATATTCGGATACGAATACGGTATTGGATGTTAAATATCCGGACTCGGATACGAACGGATTAAAACCCCTCTAAACGGATTCGGTCTCGAATACGGTCGGAAAATATCCATACCGTTTTCATCCCTGGTGTGATAGCAAGAGTTGCAAACCACCAGAAATCACATGTGCATCATAGCTTGAAGTTTCCACACTTTCAGATGATGCTGTCAGAGTAAAATCATGGCCAGGCTTCTCACTGAAAGTCTAATCATCTTCAAGAATATGTGTAGCTGCTGAAAATTCTCCTTCATGTAAGAACACACTGCTAGCCATCCACCTTCGAGTGGCATCATGTGACAATGGAATAGTGATTGTAGTGTTATGTCTAGAAGCACCACATATATTGACATATGTATAAACCAACAACAACTGCGTATGTGAAGGCTAGACTGTGCACCAATCCGGTTGAGCACTAAACAAACTGGTTCGCGCAAATAATAGATTGCTGGGCGCGGCCTTGACATAGTGCTCCTCTTGGATATGGTCATCGTGAGCGGAGCCCAACCTGATGAAGGTGATCCAGCGCACCGCTTCCAGGACGACGTCGGTGAAAGCCCAAGTTTGGTTTTGGTAATTAATGACACCAAGTTGATAATGCCATGTGATCAAGTGTGATTAAGCTAGGCATAAGCAACATGTGATGGAGGTGGAAATAACATGGAGAGATGGCCACAAGACCACATGATTTGGTGCATGAAATGATGAGCAAAATCATGAAGGAATGCACATAAAATGATGGACATGATGATCAAGTGGAGGAGAAGGATCTAAGAGCGCAAGGCAAAGGTATAACCATAGGGTTTTCCTTTTGCCGGTCTAAGATGAGTAGAGAAGTGATTGACCAGGTTTAGGATACATAGCCGACTATCAAGAGGGGCAATCACGGTTAGCTCGGGAATCAAGTGCTACTAGGTCATCATCTTGAGCATATGCATTAGGATCTAGTTGAGAGCTAACGTAATGCCTTAAAAATGATTGTGAAAATGCTAACACACATGCATATGGCGATATACACTTGGTGGTGTTAGCACATTCGGCGCTTTTTGTGGAAGTGAAACGATTATTTTCCACTGCGCCGGACGCAAAGAAACGGAGGCGAACGGAGGTCACTAAGGTGATCGGACGCTGGACCGAACGTGGTCTCCGCACGACCAGCGCGTCCGGTTAGTAGCAGTTGCTGCTGAGACACGCGGGCTAGGATTTCACACCGGCGCGTCCGGTTAGGCGTCCAGAGGGACAACAGTTCGCAAGGTCGATCGGACGCGGTGAGCGTCCGGTCACGATCGACCGGACGCGTCCAGTCATGAGTGGACCCTTACTGGACTCAAACCGGACACCGGGTGTAGCGCGTCTGGTCGGTTGAGCAATGCGTCCGGTCGCTCGTTTGACCATTGAAACGCTGAGTCGACCGTTGAGATCGGACGTTCGGTGTTGAACACGGAGGGACACATGGACGGCATAGGGTGATCGGACACGGTGCAGCGCGTCCGGTCAGTTCGGGCGGTGCGTCCGATCGATCCGAAAATTCTCCCAGTGAAAGGGTAACGGTCATATTCGTTCGTGGGGCTATAAATAGATGGTGGCCGGGTTTGGGGGGTTCTCACTTGCACTTTTGAACCCTTGAGACATACTTTGAGCTAGAGAACTTCCCCTCCACTCATCTCCTTGCTTGGTTGCATACTCTAGTGAGATTGAGTGAGATTCAAGTGCATTGCTTAGTGATTTGCATCTAGTGGCACTTGATCCTCGAGTTGGCTGCAATTGCTTGTTACTCTTGGGTGTTTCCCGACACCCTAGATGGCTTGGAGCAGCGGTGGTGATTGAGGTCACGATTGGAGACTTGTTCGAGTCATCACCAAGTGATTGTGAGGGGTTCTTGATCCTTCCTCATGGGAGTTCACGAATTGGATACTCTAGTGGAGCTCGTGGCTTGGAGGATCTCCATCTTATGAGTGGATGTGCGGCACCCGCTGAGGGTTCAACTCTTGATAGTTGATTAGCTCACGATCCATCAAGTGGGTGCATCGCCACAACGAGGAGTAGCTTGCCGGGAAGCAAGTGAACCTTGGTAAAAAATCTTGTGTCATCTTATTGTCAAGGATTTCATTTGTGTATGGGATCATGTTGATTGATTGGTACATTGGATATATCTCTTCTCATCAACATTGGTATATCTATTCATGCTCTCCTCTTTACATTCGTGCTCTTTACCTTATGTAGCTTGTTTAGTGTACTTTGTTTCACCTAGGAGTAGTTAGCCTAGTTGCTTAGCTTTGTTGGTGTGAATTAGAGATCATAGCCTTGTTCACTAGACTTGTATAGGTGGCTTGCTTAGTATAGTTGAACTAGTGCTAGAATTAGCTTCGCCTTCTTATATACTAACTTTGTTGTTTAGTGAAGCTTGTAGACAATTTAAATAGGCTATTCACCCCCCTCTAGCCATTTGGACCTTACAGTCGGGGCGGACGAGGAGAAGGCAGGTGGCCGTGGAAGGCGCGGGTGCGATGGTGATCGAAGCAGCGATGGATGATGCGGTCGTGGCCGATGGCGACGGAAGTCGCGGGTGCAGTGATGAACGAAGCGACGGTGGGAGGTGCAGGCGTGGTCACGACTAAGGCGGTGGTGGAAGGTGCGGGTGCATTGAGCTTAGCGCATAGCTGATCCAATCGAGCTCTACTCAGCAAAGAGCTTGCACATCTTGTGGAGGAAGAGCTCGGTGGAAGAATTCATGGTGATCAAAAGAGCGAAACTACCGAATCAGATCGCTCACGCACTGGGAATTATGGAAATCGAAGATCGATGATGGTCGATCCAATTTTGACACTGGAGAGAATGCAAGCAACCATGATCAGTAGAGAAAGAAAGGAAACACAGAAGAGGAATGGAAAGTCTCTAGCACCATATGTTAGCAACCAAGTGGCTGTGAAGATAGAAAGCTAGAGAATCAAGAACAGTAAGGCAGGAGGACTTCTGAGTCTTCCCTAAAACAGATGAAAGTTTAGGATAGGAGTATGATTACAATATTTTCTATCTCTCTCGGCCAAGGGTAGATATACTACTCCATAGATGGACCAATCCTAACCCGTAAAGGCCCGCAGGCCCAAGTCCAACTAATTAGCTATTACTATTAGTAGCCCATGTACCTAATAAGTTTCCCTAACCTGATATTATGTATTCATTGATCTTGGCCATTCAGGCCATCGGATAATAAAGATTTAGAAGACTGATTTATTTGTCAACTATGTGTCTTAGGTTTTTTTAGAATTACACAGTACAACCCAGACGCCCATAACACCACGTACACTCTCCCCTATGAACACAGGTACGCAAACCCTACCCCTATGAGCACCTCCGAAGGACTGAGCCGGTAGATCTTGAGATTCACGAAGTTACCACAGGCGTCTCGCTGTCGACAGGGACGTCATCTACCACAAAAAGCATAGTGTCATTAAATCCTAGATTTAATCTAAGAAAATACGAGCACCCGTGCTAAGTCGAGGACTTGAACCCAGATGGGCAGGTTCCACCACAAGGAACCTAACCAACTGATCTAGGTTTAGTAAAGAGAAAGACTCGAACAAGGCCGGGGGGATCAAGGCAAAGCAGCGCAAGATGTTCCTCCTAACGATGGAAGGATGCGACGAGGAGATGTTATCTAAGAAGGTTGCCTCCGCTCCTAGCCCCACTGCCACGACGGCGATCGGTGACCCAACTCTGCCTGCTCTGGCTATGGCCCATGGCGCACCTGCTTCGGCCATCCTCCCTGATGCCAATGGCACCGTCTCGCCACCTGCCGCTGAGCTGCCGCAGCAGCTTCGGGTACCCCTCCGGCTTGCATGATCATGAAGGAGTTGTAGGGCGTGTTTGGTTCCCTATATTAGGCCCAACCAGGCCTAGTTGGTGTAGCCTCTCTATGTTTGGTTCCCTGCACCAGAGTTTTGGCCAGGTTGCTCCCGTGCAAAAGGCGCCGCTCGGCCTGGCTCTCCCCGTGTGGAAATTTTCATTGTTCCTCCTTAGCCTGGCTATGGCGATGTGTGGGTGAGCGCAAGGGCGAGTGCGCGGGAGCCTGAATCATCCATGGCGCGCACACATGGGAAGATTGGGGTCACCGCCCCTAGTTTTGCACCATCAGCTTGCCCATAAATGGACACTGCTGCTCCCTTCTTCTTCCCTACTCGCCATTTGCTCCCTCGGTTCACAGGTGAAGGAACCCCTCTTCTCCTCTCCCTGTCTTCAACTCCAATCTCGTGTTTGCTAATCCTCTTCCTCATCCCTTCTTTGCAGCGCTCAGAGCGTGGTGAATTGGTTCTTGCAGGCAAGTTTGCCACTCCATTGATTTCCTCTTTGTGCAAACCCTAGGTTCGTGTACTAATGTATTGTTTCATGTGTAGGGCTGCAGATCTTGTGGTGGTACCCCCTTCCCCTTCTGATCTGGTCTTAATTTGTTGTTTCTCCCTTGATCTATCCGTTTGGTGGCTTGCTTGCACTGACATATTTGGTATAAATGAGCTGACCCCTCCTCCTATCTCCTCTCTAAGATGTGTTGTGTGTTTATGATTGTGGTTCCAAGTTTCTGAGCTTTTGTCCATGCTTATGGTTGGTGAAAAATACTTTCTGAGATATGATCCATGCCTATGATTTTAGATTTCAGTTTTCTGAGCTATTGTCCATGCCTATGATTCAAGATTTTTAGCAACTGAGCTATTGTTCATGCTAATGATTTAATATTATTAATGTCTGAGCTATTGTCCATGTCTGATCTAATTTCCTATGCATGCAATGTGTTATGCTGTGATTTCTTAGTACTTCATGTTGTACTGACCTTTGTTCCATGTTTCTTTTGCTTGTGCTAGATGGATCCTCGTGACAAGAGGCAAATGTTAATAGTGCGAGCAGCTACATTAGTCACTGATATGTATGTGACACCCTGGGTGTCAGCTTAAAGTTAAGCAGTGGATTAAGTCTAATCTAAACAAGTCAGAGGATAATTATGAGCTTTAGTTTAACAATTTGCAAGTGGTGACAGAGGTGGAGTCAAACTTTTTCATTTGAGACCTAGCATAAAATTCTTTTGAAAGGCAGAAGCAAACTTCTTTTGATTCGCTTGTAATCTTTTCAAAGTATAATGCATGTTTGGTGTTAATCATGTCTTTTTTCTTTTGAGCTAATAAACCCTAATCATGATCATCATCAAGTATAACCATCAAGCATTATGGCATAAATGCATTCCATGTTTCAAGTATAGCTTCTACATGTTGCATATGTTGTGTTTTATATGTTACATGAAACGATGTCACAAGTAGTAATTAAGGTTCTTTGTGAATTGATAGGTTAATAAGTTGCTTTAACAATTAAAAATTTTGTTAATATAAACCTTGTAATATAAAGTGTGCTCTACAAAGTAGAAATAAAATTCAGAAATGTTTTCAAGTTAAACATGTTAAATTTGAGTTTCAAAAACTGGATTTAATTTTGTTCTCTACACTTGCAATTTTTGGTTGTCCCTCAAAAAAAGCCATTGTTAAGTTCAATATTTGGAGGTTTAGTAAAGGAATTTTCATAAATAAAATTTGTCAAACTTTTGTTCCATTAATTGGAGGGATGTTTGAGCTATATTGCCATGTATTTAGTTGTGATGTTTGACTAGTAAATAGCTGTTAATTAATTGTTCAAAGTTGCCAACTAAAACCAACTTTCAAAATCATAACTAAAATTTTGTTTTCAGTTTCAAAGTGCCCCTCTTCGAAATTCAAAACCTTTCAAACTGTCAAGTTTCTAGGGTAGATTCTTAAAACAAAGTTGGAGATCTCAGTTGGATGAGTAACTTTTATTTTTGGAGCTAAGCAAGTTTCTTCATGAAATTGGGAGAAAAGGAGAAGGAAAGAGGCGCTGTCAGACTGCTACAGTAACCCGACAGCAGGGCCTCTCTGTTCACTGGCGTCACCGTGTCCTTCTCGGCGTTTCTCGCGTGTGTGCGCGCGGACGCCTGCGTGGCTAAGCTCACGAAGGTGCTGGCCACCTCTCCATCCTCTCCTTGCCTTTAAAAGCTAATGCTGGCAGCCGCTCTCTCCTTTCTTCCTCTTCCTGCTCGTCGTCGTCGAACTTGAACCGCCAGCAAAAATTCGTCGTCACCGCTTCACCATCGTCCCCTAGCTCTTGTGTATAGCTTTGCCTGCTCCTTGCGCTCTTCCCTGAGTTGCTTGCACCGGAGCTCATCGCTGGAATCGGTCACGCCCGCCGTTCTCACCGCGGTCAACCACCATGGCCGCCGAGCTCGTGCTCGCCATGGCCAGCTCTGTGATGCACTTCTCTCTCTCTCTCTTTTCTTTTGCGCCACATTTGTCATGGTCCCTTGATGCTCTTTGGCTCGCTCGCTGCTCTGTTCTTCCCCAGGTTTTTCTAGAGCACAGCATGGCATAGTGTTCACCGTTGCAAGCACGTCGGCGCACATGGGAAGCCCTCCACCAACTCTCTCCAGCCACAATTCACCCACCCACGGGTGTGCACGAGGCCCGGGATGCTCCCCCGCCTCTCCCTTGCCGCCGGCGACCGCCCCTCTGCCATCGCAGTTCGCTGCCACCGGAGCCGCACCACCACCGGCGCCTGCGCACATGGCCAGGAGGCCATGGGCCACCTCGGTCCCCGCTGCGAGCGCCTACTAACCGCCCCATCGCCACAAAGCTTTCCCGCTGCCTTCTCGACGCCGGCGAGCCTCAACGTTGCCAAAATTGGCCCGGCGCGCCACTTTCCCTGCTTCAATTCACGACGAAGGACTGTGTGCAACAATAGAAGCAAGTTCAGAGGCCTTTTGCAAACTCAATGACTCAGGTGAATAGTACTACTAGATCGTGGGTTGGTTTGAGGAAAGCCCGAGGGCCTTTTTTGCAAAAACACCCGGTCACGCCTGGGCAGGCCGTGCTGGGTCGGCCTGCCACTCTGCCCGCACAGCGCCGGGGCCACTTTGCCTGCCCGGGCCAAGCCAGGCCGCTTTGAACCCAAGTGGTCCTTTTTCTATTTTCAGTATTTTATTAATTTCTATAAATGTGCTGATTAATGCCATTTCATAACTAAATATTGGCATATGATAAAAATGTAAAAAATTGTGTGTAGCCTTGTTTTGATGTGCTCTATTTAGGAAAATTATGAAACCTAGAAAAATGGATAGTTTTGGCATGTTTAAAATTACCTCCTTTAATTAAGAAATGCAACTTCTATGATTTTTGTAGGCCAATCTAAATATCCAAAAATTATGAAATTTGTTTTGCCACTGTTTTATGGCATATCCAACATCCACAAAAGTTTGGGACCAATTGGATGATGTGTAATTATATCTTTAGCTATATGCTTTAATTATTAGTTTATAATTATCAAAAGGACTAATCTAAATTATGAAATGACTTGAATGAGTTTTGGAGTTGATTGAAGACCATGGAACACTTTCATCTCTGCTGATTCATGGCAACTTAGTTACTTGTGTGATATGTTCATGATCCACTTATGATAATAAAAACTAAAAATGTTTTTTAGTTTACTTAAGCACTTCTTTATTGGATGCATGTATATATGTGATCTTGCTTGCCCTTTTTCTATGCAACCTCTTGGGTAAAAAGGTTAAGCTATAATAGTGCTTTCATGTTAATATCTTGTTAATCCCTGTTTAGTATAATCATCTTCTATTAAAAAAGCTAATTTTGTTGTTTAAGTAATGCAAGTTTGTAAATAAATGAAAGTTTATACGAAAGTGAATGTACTTACGTCATGTAATGTTCCTTTGCTTACTATGCTAAGTGAACCATAGAATCCCTGGTGCTCTTTTGTGATGCTTATGTTAATTACCTTTTACAACTACATGTTTTGCTTAGACCAATCTTACAAATTGTATGTTAGACCTAAGATGCTTTCTATCTTAACATGAAAAGTTTGTGTGATGTTTTAGATAGATAACTTGGTCACTAGTACTTGAGTCAACATGATATGACCTTGCCTTGTCTTGTTCGACTAGTATAATGTGAATTGTGTTGCTTCCTTGTTGAACACATAATCAACTTGTTAGTTAAATAATTGAAACGCGTTGTGAAGTGTAATCCTAGTTCTTAGTGAAGGAAAGTTGTACTCAAGTTTGCTAATCTTGATTGGTTCATACATGAACTAGTATGTTATATGCCAAAGTAGTTGTTTTGGTAATTTGGATCATGTTGTGGTAACTAATTTGCGAGTAAGTCGCTAAGATAGGATGAGAGCCAAACCTCTTAATGATTAGTTACCTTAGTTCACCCTTCAGCGTGTTACTTGTCCTTCATGTTTGTAATGTCGCTATTATGTTTGTTTCACTCAAGGATGCATTGCATCCATGCATATCATCTAGGAACGATGGTCGTTGATGGATCGACGAAAGGATGTTGAAACCAAACTAAAAGATGGTGTTTTGGTGACCTTTCCTGATGATGATGGTTGATCATTCGTTGAAGATGGAACCTACTAACTTAATGTGATGTTAAGTTACCCAGACAAGCCCTGGAGCATTACAAGCCTCCTATCTTTCTTTTAAAATTCACTCAAGTTTATCCTTTGTATTGTGCATTAAGATATAAGAGTTGAATGAAACCTGTTGCTGCATGACTTACCTTGTCCACAATATATGTACCTGCAACCTTACTAGTATGTACAAGCCGCTCTATGCTTAGCTATACTTATACCAGTAGAAGTCGGGTGATTCCTGTCATCCGCGAGATTTAGGTGGCTACTCAGACACGGTTGGCTATATTTGCTATCGTGGAAAAGAACCATGTGATAATGGATAACTGAAGACCGGGCGGGATCTGGTGCTACTATAGTTATTGTTAATGCCGGCTAGGCATGTATTCTTTGATCCCGTTTGTGTCATTTAAGGACCGCTTCGTTGCTGGACCTTGGTTGAGATTGAAGGTACCAAACACATAACAGGGGCCTAAGTTATAGTTGACCGTGAAGCCGATCCTCATTCGGGCTGAGGTATTGGACCGTTAGCATTGCTAGGAGGAGAGCCTGAAGGAAGGGGACTGATCTAAGATCATGTTTGCTACAGGCTTTGGGCTTCGGGCAATTCATATGAGGATGCAGGACCATGAGTTTTGCGAAACGGTCCAGACTCACCACCGAATGGAGTGAACGGTGACCCACGCGAGCTAATGTGTGCTCGTATGGGTGTGTGTTTGGGATTGCCCAGCTGGATGTAATCGATTCGAATCGCCATCTCTCCCGGTTAGTGAGAAACTTGGTCATTGTCCAGCAGTCATAGTAACTGATGAAACATGATGGTTTTGTTGATCATGATAATTGAATATGGTTACTAATGCAATGCTTATCAATCAAATGATTGTTATAGGATAGATGCAAACCTAGTTATAATTGGCTCCACTAAACTTGAAGCTAGAATTTGAAAGTAAGGATTACTTTAGTAAGCTCTTTTGCAAGTGTTGCTATCCAACTCACACCGCCATATATAACTATGCATACCCTTGGAGTCTTCATTTTTTTCTCGTGTCAGGTAAGTCTTGTTGAGTACAATTGAGTACTCAGGGTTTTATCCCACCCTGTTGCAGGTGAAGTGCTCTGTCTGTTGGAGGTGGTGACTAAGTGTCGGTGGGCTCGGCTACTCTGTATATGCTTCTTATCTATGTTGTGGTTGGAGGATGTCATTTGAGCTAGCAATATGATTTCAAACTTATGTCATTGTAAGCACTTCAAAGTTTTTCTCGTTTTACCTAATCAAGTTATAAACTCAGTATTGTAATATTATTTCTGCTGCAAACTCTGAGTATGTGATATGTATTTGCTTAATCAAGTACGATCTTGGTTGTGAAGTTGATTTATTGAGACCCTTCGTGGTACTTAATGGATTACCGGGTTTATATAAGAGACGGTATGCGTGTGTCAACGTGTTTAATGGGGACAGTCATACCTAATCTTGTATAAATTGGGCAGTTCTGTCACAATGTATGCCTTCTTTTTTTAGTAGGATTAGGACTAGTCAGTGCTCAAGGCCTCAGATTAGTTATGGCCCTATGTGTGTTATGGATGGAGAAAGGGAAAAGAATTTGAACATGATATATAACTATAATGATGTAGAATGTGTAAACATGCTCCATATGAGAAGAGCCCCTTTTTTCGGCTATGTAACTTGCTTAGAGAAAGGAACTTGCTTAGGGACAACATTAATAGTAGTGTTGAAGAACAAGTTGCAATGTTCCTTCATGTCATTGGGCACAACCAACGCTATAGAGTATACATCAAACTTGGATAAGATCTATAGTGACTGCCCATAGATACTTCCAGGAGGTGTTCTATGCATTTGCTAATGGCAATGAGTAGTTCATCTTATCCTGAGCACATGTCCTATGCTGATGATTGCCAAATTAGCTCCTCTGAGCACATGCCCTATGCTGATGATTGCAAAATTAGCTCCTCTGAGCACATGCCCAATGCCAATGATATATGTTGCTACTATTTCTGTTGCAATTCATTTGTTTTCTAGTGTTGTCCAGTGCTTGATGATGATCTATTTCTGCTATTGTTTGCCTTAGTATGAAATCATATTCTTACTTACCTTTATTTCTCTTTTAATTTTGGCTGCTACTCATTTATTTATATATTTCTCATCTTTTAAAACACTTGGGAGGCATGCCATGAACAAGTATCTGGTGTCAATGGAGCTTGCTAAGAAGAAGCTTGGGCGGCATTCCATGTAAGACCTCCAGCATCAGATCTAATTTTAGTGCATCATGCAACAACTGATATTGTAATTTAAAGAGGGTTGGAGCAATATGGAAAGATATTGTAATTTTAGTGGAGGCTGCAATAATATTAATACAGGCTTTAGTCATTGTAGTTTTGCTTTTCAAATTGATGTAATATTGGCTTGAACGTTGTTGTTGTTGTTTACCTCTTGAACTGCCTGGTGGTAATCTTACCAGTGCATGCAAAAAGGTAACCCTACCAACATGCATCCAGGTAAGCAAACAAGATTCATGCATGTTGCTTTTTAGAAACTGATGCAGATCCATGCAACCAAACATCTTCTCATTTTGTCATGACCAAAGTGAGTCAAGTAACCAAACAAAGCCCTATTGCATACATAGGGCCAGGCCGGACTAGGAAAGGAACCAAACAACCCCGTAGTGTCTGCTTCTGAGTACTACTTGGTGTTTTCGTACTGATGAGTTGGTTCTGCTGCGACGAAGTTTTAGTTGTTATTCATTATATGGCATTAGTATGGTACTTTGTCGCTCAGTGAACTTGGATTTTATGCCATTAATGCTTCCTTATAAGAAATCGGTAATCATGCAATTTAGATCATCTCGTAGAGCATGTACAACCTACAGTTGTCTGTATGATGATGTCACACCAAATAGAGATGGCTCAATAGACAGCGTGTATTTATGGGACGTCTGTTTGACTGTCTGTTAATTCTTTAATGCTTGTATGTAGCCATGATCAAACATATATATGTTCATGTATACTACTGTATTGCTTGTTAATAAATAAATACCAAACATAAACATATTTATATAATGGGAGCGTATGCTATGGAAACTAGCTTTTTGTGAAAACTATGGAAACTTCAATCAAGTCCACAGGATTCTAATCCGATGGCCTCAGCTGAAGATGAGTTGTGCTTCATCTGAGATCATCGGATTAGAATCTTGGTGGGAGGGTTTAAGTGAATAAATGACCACGTTCCATTTTCCCACCCTTTCTGTAAAAAACTTCAGCTTAATTACTATGCATATTCTTGTCGACTTCAGGGCAACAGGCAGATGGTGTGCAAAGCAAGCCAAATTCGGTGTAAGAGCATCTCCAAGAGTACCCAAAAGAGTCTCCCAATCCAGGAATTTTAGCAAGATTAAAAAAAGTTCATTAAAGGGCTAATTAATATCAACTCATTCAAGGGCTCACACAAAATAACAAAACATCAAGTCGACGAACCATACGACTCATCAATCAACAATTCCGCATATAACGATGCCAGGGTACAACGGTGCAAATTTGCCCCCTTCTACAACTAAAATACAGGTCATGGAGCTGAGTCCATTTTTGCGCGAGTTGGAAGTGTTCCAACTTTTTTATCTTATTCCAAACAACAGCTAAAGAAAATGGCCGTCAAAATTGCAGCCTTTTTCCTAGGCTACTACTGGAGGAACGAGTACGAACATCAGTGCTTGGCGCTGACAAGGGCCATGTGGGCGATCAGATCCAGAACCCGGTTGCTGTCAAAGCGAACAAAGAGCATGCATTCTTAGGAAAATGGAAGGTTTAACCTACAAATGACGCTGTGAAATAAGTAGCAAACTCTTACCTGTAGCCCCACTCGTTGTCATACCAAGACACGAGCTTCATGAAAGAAGAGCTCAGTCCAATACCAGCCTTGGCATCAAAGATGCTTGACCTGATATACAAAGGCAATGATAGTGATTTTCAGCTACCTTCCCAACCGACAGGACAAAGATTACATCACTGGATTGAAGTAGTCACCTAGAATCACCAACAAAATCATTGGAAACAACGTCCTCGTCTGTGTAGCCAAGAATACCTTTGAGTGCACCCTCTGATGCCGCCCTGGAATAAAGACATTGTGTGTAAGATCCACTCTAGGTTGGCTGATAATGTGCACATGGTTCTCTCTGCACAAATCTTAGGAATACTGCAGTAGAACACACTTCAAATGAAGTTCACACAGAATTTCTAGTGTGGCCAGAGTAACATGAGCATGCAATTGAGATACCTACTGTCCAAGTGTGCAGCCTACAGTGAGCAAGATGCTGAACCGAGATATTTTGTTACCCCTCTCCAGATCTAACACATGCTACAACTACCTCTAGTTGATGCAAATAAAGTGCTATGACCATTATGTGGGCCTTCAAATTATTGATTACTAATTTATCAAGAAGAAGTGCTTTCACTCATCGGAATAACAAGCCAGAAGCTGAAACCAGACGGAAGTAACAAGGTACTTCTACATACTTGATTGCTGCTTTCACATCATCATAGGAGGCATTTTTCTCAATCCGGCATGTCAAGTCCACAACAGAGACATTTGGTGTTGGAACTCGGAAGGCCATGCCAGTGAGCTTTCCATTCAGCTCAGGTAGGACTTTCCCAACAGCCTGACAATAAAGCAAAACAGTCAGTGCAAATTTGAGTTTAAAGTAAGCATGGTGTGCCTTTAGCTTCAGCTACCTTTGCTGCACCAGTGGAGCTAGGAATTATGTTTTGGCCAGCACCGCGTCCTCCTCTCCAATCCTTCATCGAAGGACCATCAACAGTCTTCTGGGTGGCTGAACATGGTAAAGTAACATTTTCATGACAATTATTTTGAAAATGCATGAAAATGGCAAATGACTTAACAGGTAGACACTGGAGGAAAGCCAGTAACCAACCTGTTGTGGCATGAACAGTTGTCATAAGGCCCTCCACGATGCCAAATTCCTCATGGACAACCTGCACACCGTGGTCAACAAATTAGTTGTTTGGAAAGGCAGAAAATATGAACCACAAGAGCCATTTATTGTGATTGTCAAGAACTGTTGTTGGCAGAAACTGGACACTGGTAAAATGAAAGCAATAAGAAAAATGACCTTGGCAAGTGGAGCAAGGCAGTTCGTGGTGCAACTTGCATTAGAAACAACATTCATCTTTGGATCATAGCTGTTCTCATTAACTCCAACTACAAACATGGGAGCATCTGCTGATGGTGCAGATATCACCACTTTCTTAGCGCCGCCCTGCAAACAAGACAGCAGAAACCTCAACATGTTTTCGATATGAAAAGATATGTAGTTAGTTAATTAGATGCCATTGTTAAAGACTGGTAGTCTGGTATACAAACCTTCAAGTGCGCTGATGCTTTATCAGTTGTTGTAAAGACACCAGAAGATTCAACAACATATTCAGCCCCGAAGCTACCCCATGGAATCTCTGCAGGATCTCTGGAATATTGAAGCAAAAAGTTGCGAGTTCTTAGACATATGTTGGAGTAAAAAATGGTAAAACTGCAGACCAAGAAATAGTAATGCAAAAACACAAGCAAATCATTATATGACTATGAGAAGCGCAAAAGATGGTAGTAGTGCAGTACTCCAGAAATACAACAGTGCCATGCTTGTGCTCCAAAAATAGCATAAGTAATTTTTTTACAAACATTGTATGTCTACATAAAGTGCTGAACATTTTAACAGATCAAAGAAATTTGGCATATTGCATGGCAAGCTTATAAGTTATAAAGTGTGCTGAGTTGTGCCTTCGAAACAGGCTGAAATAAACATTTCTCAAGTGATTACAAGTAATCCAAGCACAATCCATCCATAGCACAGAAAGAGGTATCTACCCACAAGTATTTACCAAATCCAACCTTACTAGTACAACTGCAATATAACAATGCCATGTACAATAGGCAAATAAGATACTGATGTGACCTTTACCTTTTGCTTGTAATTGTGACCTTCTTCCCATTGATCTCCAGGGTTGAATCATCCACGACCCGAATAGAACCTTTAAATAGGCCATGAGTGGAGTCATACTTGAACATATAGGCCTGGAAAGGGGAAGATTATACAGAAACTAACATAGAAACACAAACAATACTAAACATCATGCATAGACAGAAACAGTGGTTAAACCAACAGTGAAGTAAGAAAATGTAACAGTAGAACTAAAAATTCTGCTAGATTCACATTAGCTGCAGTTCCAGAGGATAATGTGTATTTACTTGACATACAAAATTTGGAAGCCAGTTGGAACAATAAATAACAATGCTTTTGTAAAAAAACATCATAAAGGATCAGTATAGCAGTTATCTTGTAAAGCCACCACTTACATATCATACTTAGGCCTTGTTTGGATGCTTATGTATCCACCTCCACACCTCAATCCATGGATTGAGGTGGATACATGGACATCCAAACAAGGCCTTAAGTGACTATGTGAAAGCACATGAAACATAACATAAATGAGCAAACAGGAATTATGGTTTGCATCAGATTAAAGAGAATTATTTCAATTAATCTAGTGTTGTAGTCTGGACCGTAACTGTGTATCTCTGCTCAGGTAGAGCAGTTCTCGTATAACCAGAAGGAAAATGCAAACAAAACTCTTAATTAGCTCATTGCTGTTAAATGAAACGTCCAGAATCTGAAATTTGAACCAACCAACAACCAACAACCAAGCCTGTCAGTCCCAAGCAAGTTGGGGTAGGCTAGAGTTGAGACCCAACAAACACCGTCAGTTACGGTTCAGGAACGTCAATAGCCGTTTTCCAAGCACTCCTATTCAGACATAGGTCTCTAGGTATATCCCATTCTTTCAAATCTCTTTTTATTGTCTCTTCCCAAGTCAACTTTGGCCTTCCTCTGCCTCTCCTCACCTTATTATCTTGACTTAGAACTCCATAATGCACTGGTGTCTCTGGAGGTCTCCTTTGTAAATGGCCAAACCACCTCAACCGATGTTGGACAAGCTTCTCTTCAATAGGTGCTACCCCTAGACGATCACGAATATCATCATTTCGCACTCGGTCCATCCTTGTGTGACCACAAATCCAACGCAACATACGCATTTCTGCAACACTCAGTTGTTGGACATGTCTTCTCTTTGTGGGCCAGCATTCTGCTCCGTACAACATAGCGGGTCTAATCGCTGTTCTATAAAACTTGCCTTTTAGCTTTTGTGGTATCCTCTTGTCACAGAGAATGCCAGAAGCTTGGCGCCACTTCATCCACCCTGCTTGGATTCTATGGCTAACGTCCGCATCAATATCTCCATCCCTTTGTAGCATCGATCCCAGATACCGAAAGGTATCTTTCCTAGGCACTACTTGACCTTCCAGACTCACGTCTCCCTCCTCCTGTGCAGCAGTGCCAAAGTCGCATCTCATGTATTCGGTTTTAGTTCTGCTTACTCTAAAACCTTTAGACTCAAGGGTCTGCCGCCACAATTCTAGTTTCCTATTTACCCCCGCTCGGCTTTCATCAACTAACACTACATCATCGGCGAACAGCATACACCAAGGGATATCTCCTTGGATGTCCCTTGTAACCACATCCATTACTAAGGCAAAGAGATATGGGCTCAAGGCTGACCCTTGATGAAGCCCAATCTTAATCGGGAAGTAGTCTGTGTTACCACCATTTGTTCGAACACTAGTCACAGCATCGTTATACATGTCCTTAATGAGGGTAACATACTTTGCTGGGACTTTATGCTTGTCCAAAGCCCACCACATAACATTCCTTGGTATCTTGTCATAAGCCTTCTCCAAATCAATAAAAATCATGTGTAGATCCTTCTTCTGTTCTCTAAACCGCTCCATAACTTGTCTAATTAAGAAGATTGCTTCTATAGTTGACCTTCCGGGCATGAAACCAAATTGGTTCATGGATACCCGCGTTGTTCCTCGCAAGCGATGCTCTATGACTCTCTCCCACAGCTTCATGGTGTGGCTCATCAACTTGATTCCCCGATAATTAGTACAACTTTGGATGTCTCCCTTGTTCTTGTAGATTGGTACCAATATGCTTCTTCTCCACTCCTCAGGCATCTTGTTCGATCGATAGATATTGTTGAACACCTTAGTTAGCCATACTATAGCTATATCTCCGAGACATCTCCACACCTTGATTGGAATACCATCAGGGCCCATTGCTTTACCCCCTTTCATCCTTTTTAGAGCTTCTCTGACCTCCGATTCTTGGATCCGCCGCACGAAGCGCCTATTGGTGTCATCAAAAGAGTCGTCCAACTGGACGGTGGTGTTCTCATTCTCACCATTGAAAAGCTTATCGAAATACTCTCGCCATCTATGCCTAATCTCATCCTGCTTCACCAAGAGCTGCTCTCTCTCATCCTTAATGCACTTGACTTGGTTGAAGTCTCTTGTCTTCCTATCACGAGCCCTAGCCATCCTATAGATGTCCTTCTCTCCTTCCTTCGTACTCAAACGTTGGTACAGACCCTCGTATGCCCGTCCCTTTGCTTCGCTCACCGCTCGTTTTGCAGTCTTCTTTGCCACCTTGTACTTCTCTATGTTGTCGGCACACCTGTCATGGTACAAGCGTTTATAGCATTCCTTCTTTTCCTTAATAGCCTTTTGCACATCTTCATTCCACCACCAAGTGTCTTTTGAATCGCATCTATCCCCTTTGGTCACTCCAAGCACCTCTGAAGCAATCTTCCGAACGCAAGTTGCCATCTTCTCCCACATGTCGTTTGCATCCCCTTCATCCTGCCAAGGGCCCTCTTCAATAACTCTTTCCTTGAAGACCTTTGCTGGCTCCCCTTCCAATTTCCACCACTTTGTTCTTACAATCCTAGGTTGTTTAACCCTACAAGCTTGCACCAGAAAGCGGAAATCAGCCACCAACAACCTGTGTTGAGAAACTACGCACTCTCCAGGTATTACCTTACAATCAAAGCATGTTTGTTTATCTCTCCTTCTTGTAAGG